>OZ010793.1:39333733-40664983 GCA_963932465.1 Maratus speciosus
CTTGCCGCGGCACACTGGTATGCCTTGTAAGTATCACAGGTGTGCCGCAAAATCTCCAATCACATTTTATCAATTTTTTATTCGTAATAAAGGTGAATTTTGTATGTGTGTTGTTCAATTTTTTAAATTTCTTAGTAAAAGTATCGGGAAAATCATTCTCCAATGCAGTTGGTACTTTTCAAGAAATAATATTTCTCTGGAAAGGATAGCGTTTGAAAATCCGTAGAAATATTTCAGCTAATAATTTTTATGCAGTGTAAATTTGGATAAAACCGTCTTGAATGAAGTTTACGAACTTTAAATCTACTGTATACAAATTTTGAAGACATTTCAGCCAATCCACACATTTTTGTATAAAATTTAAGAACTCTTCGATTTGCTGAAGCATACTATATTCTATAAATGACAAGTTCAGATATCTACTTACATAAAATCGATATTAGTAAAAGAAAGTTTTTGTCTGTACTTGTGTATGTTTTTCTTTTTGGTATTTTACGATCGTTTGGGAAATCTATCGTACTTAGAGGTCAGCAAGTTTGGATAAGGATAGACGAAGACAGGTACCAATGCACCTGAGACTCAGATTTTTCATTTTTACATAATTAGTCGAGGTATTAATTAAACACTCTCATTGAACGCTAATAACGAGTTTCAATTCTCCGTAGTTCGCCGGCATTATGATCACCTCCAAGCATGTTCGTAGTTCTTAAAGCGCAGAAATGGTAACATTCCGTTTTTTTCTGCATATTAAAATCGCGGTAGCCGAGCCATGTATGGGATTACCAAAAAAAGAAAAAAAAACTAGTCTGATGAGCCGATGCCAAAACTTTCTTCTATCTCATACATGTTAATAATTCAAAATTCTCTATCACAGTGCCAAAATTAAATGGCAATCTATGCCCATCATGAGGATTTTAAAGGTATATAGGTACGTTGAATTGTATGCATTTAACAAGGAAGTGTGAGATTCGCATTTGTTTCAAACAAATCATTGGATTTCGGAACCCGCCCTCTTAGATGCCTGCAACCAAAATTCCTAACCCAAAGAGTATAAAATCAATAACTGTTGTTCAATATACACCCAAGACTAATAAGGATCTATTTACGTGAAAATGTAGCAGAATATTATGTTTGATTAAATTGTGTGGATTAGTTTTTGAGATAAAGCTTTTGTGAAAATCGTGAAGAATTCATCATAGCAGCGCCACCTGCTGTACGATTTACACCAAAACCAAATCAGTAACAGAGTACGTCTACATCTAACTGAATCTGAAGTTTGATGAAAATCCGTGTATTAGTTTTTGAGATACAGCTATTGTGCAAATCGTACAAAATGCATCACAGCAGCACAATCTGATGGGTGATACACACCAAAACCTAATAAGCAACAATTTAAGTCAACTTGTAACTGAATCTGAACTTTGACAAAAATCCGTGAATTAGTTCTTGAGATAGAGATGTTGCGAAAATCGAGAAAAATGCAGCATAGCAGCGTCATCCATTGGGTGATATACGCCAAAAACGAATCAGCACCAATTTATACCAAGGTCTAACTGAATCTAAAGCTTCGTGAAATTCCTTGCATTAGTTCTTTAGATTTGCCCACAAAATTTTTGTCACATACAGATTCACAGAGTGACAGACAGACATTTTCTAAAAACCATCAAATCGTGTTCAGGACCTTCTAAAACGTATAAATCCATCGAAAATCGGAAGTTGAATTTTTTCCCGAATTCAATACTTTCTTCTTTTAAAGAAAGAAGAAGGTAATAAATAAAATAAATAAATAAAAATAAAATAAAACTATTCCCTTGTTAACTCTACTTTTCAGATACTGGTGGTACTTTTCATTAAAAAGTATATTATGAACTATTTAAAAAAATAATAATAATAATTTTTTGCAGATCATTTTCATATTTTTCGGGTTAATGGAAATAAAAAAAAATCCAAGATTTTTTTTTTCTCTCAACGGTACTTTTCATTAAAAAAAAATATTAATGTGGCCAGTAAGGGCAAAGTGGCTATTTAAGTTTTTTCCGCTGTATAGTGCCCCGCCATGCTGGAACTGGACAAAACAGTCGTCAGAGATGCTGATAGTATTATCTGAGACTTTGAAGCGGAAAGCTACATTTGTCTATTTCTGAACTCATTTTATTGTTTTTTCGCATTTTCGATTTTAGGCAAGTGGTGCAATTTCTTCATTATAGCTAAAATAATATATAGGTTTATAATTATTTCCTCTCATGCTGTTTGATCAGTGTGAAATAATCTTTTAAAAGATGTGTGTTTGTGTGTTTAAAAACGCTAAGTCATGTAAATTAGATGCTAGACGACAGTTTTTGTAATGACATCATTCCGGACAAAGTGGCTACAAAGAGATCGGGCAAAATAGCCAGATGGCTACATGCATGGAAAAGACTTTTTATTTATTGTTCCTAATAAAATGCTATTTAAAAGTAGTATTTTTTTTAAGGAAGAAGATAGGTCGAGGCAATAACTTCTGAGAGAAAGACTTACTCTCGATATTTCCTGTCCGCATGTCTGCTGGGGGCGCTTCCATTTGTAATATTGGTACTCATTATTGTTTATTTTATCCTGCAAAGATTTAATACTTAAAATATTACAAAACATAACACTTATTCTTAATGTGTGTTACTTTAGCTTGTGTTGATTAAATATATATCTTGAATCAATGTAATTTGTTCATTTACCTAAGCTTACCCAGTCTAAGGGAGTCCATTTTGTAGTTTAAATAAATTTTAAAAATAGTAAAATAGCAATTGAAACTAAAGTTGTTCAAGTTACTATTAGTATTTGTTTCAAGAACTTTGCTCATTAAAAAGGTATAAAAATTCATCAAACCTTAGAGTGACCACTGTACCTTTTCTTCTCTTACAGTGTTGCCAGATGGGCTACTTTTTTAAAATTGAGATTCTTGATTGGCACCACTATTTTGAAATGGTAAAATGCCCCTTATTTAATGACATATTAATTAAGGCGAAAACAAGATAATTTTACCGTTTCAAAAAAGCGGTGGCTATCAAGAAATCTGAATTTAAAAAAAGTAGCCCACTGGCAACACTGTTCTCTTATGCCATTATTACGAGGTGACAAAAACTATTTTTTAACGTTTTCGAAAATTTTCAGCATAAAAAAAATATTTTAGAAACGTTTCAATAAATATCGGAAATCTGTTAATTTCGGAGACTTCTCATTCGTTCTTCTATTGTTTCTGGAGCCAAAAGAAAGTTTCCTTCGTTTCATGTAATTTTTTCAGATTTATGAAGCTACATCAAATTTCAGAAACGTTTCTGCCATTCCTTACAACGCGTGATACCCAGTTAACTAGTAGTTTCTCTTTTTTATGTGGATCTACGAAGCTCTGAGCTTGATCTCATCTTTCGGAGTAAGTGTCCTTCTTCTCAAGTGTAAACCTACGATTCAGAACGTGATGAAAATTTTAAAGATAACCTAAAGAACCAATTTTGTTTTATTGATTTTAGTGAAACTAGTGGAATTGAGAGCACATAAACATTGTTATTATGATGCAATAATTATTTCTACTTTCTGTGAGTTTATTACTTTCTCTATTGCTTCTTACCTACATAAATGAAAGTTTCCTTTCCCAACTATGTGTTATTCATTTTAAAAGTGGTAAACAATTTTGGATTTTTTATTAAACTGTGATTTCAGTAACTTAATTATGATAACTTCATTAAAACTTTGTATAATTCAACTGACAATACTAATCGCAAATAATTAAAATGAATTTTATATTTTCTATAAATAATTCCTATTTACGCAGTTACTTGATCTGAAGTCACAATGACATCACAAGTTTAATTGTCGAAACATGACTTCTTTAGTTTGTCACATGATGACTCTCAAGTTGCCGTCATTTGGTGACTTTAATACGAAGTTGCCGCGATCGTTTCTGGGTCATGCATCATCAGCTAATATCGCATGGGAACCACGGATTCGGCACGTTACACATAAATACTAAATGAATAATGATACAAATCTTTTTCACTTTTAACCTTAGCTAAAAATTTAGAAAATAACTCTTCACAAAACTGATATATCCGAGATCTCATCTTCCATAACAAATGAGTACAATAAAATTCCCAAGTGACGATCCGTTTTGGTCGCTGTAATACAAAGCAAATGTTTTACAAAATACTTGCAGTTATAAAAATAATTAAATGGAAATATACAAGTATATTTATGGACTACGGCCCATGCATAAAGCCGTAATGCTTTAATCATCGCGTCGTTAAGTTTTTTAGAAACAAGTTAAAAGATTTAGAGTTACCGGAAAAAAAAGTCAAATCATTACTGGTGACATACCGCGATCGTAATTATTGTTCTATATTATTACAGATTATGGTAGACCTCGGGGTTTAACACTAGAACGGCGGGAAACTTTACTCAAGTTTTATAAAAATATTTCACATCAGAATTTTTACTTAAAACTATTTAACTTATTTATTTAAGTTATTTTTGTGTATCATATATTACCCTTATATTATAAAAAGTTTTCTGGTTCGAATCGACATGTATTCATTTGGCAAGGGTCAAAATGACCCCTCGCCGCCGTTCTAGTGTTAAAAAGACCAAATCAAAATTTTGACCACCACTATTTCCTTAGGGAAATTTTCAAGAATTTTATATTTATGTAATTTTATATTTATGCAAATGTAGAAACAGCTTTATGGTGAGGTTTTTTGGAGTGTGAGGCAACTGTTGTAATAATCTACCACAAAAAGGTTTAAAAAAATTAGTGGTGGACAAAAAAGAGACCGCTCCACTACGAGATCTGATTACAAAATAGGTTTTTTAAACTCAAAAAACAAATGTTAAACCAGAAATTTTATTTAACCCTTTTAGGGGCTTTTATTCATAAAATGCAGAAATGAGTGAACGACACCAGAATTTACGAACAAATTTATTTCAAATAAAAGCTTTTATTCAGGCACTTAATAAAACGAAAATTTTCATTTCAATATTCTGGTGCCAATGTGGAATTTAGGAATAAAAATGAGGTGGTCCAAAATTTAATCACAACCCTTGAAGCAGTGTTGCCAGATGGGCTACTTTTTTAAAATTCAGATTCTTGATTGGCACCATTCTTTTGAAATGGTAAAATGCGCCTTATTTAATGACATATTAATTAAGGCGAAAATAAGGTAATTTTACCGTTTCAAAAAAGCGGTGGCTATCAAGAAATCTGAATTTTAAAAAAGTAGCCCACTGGCAACACTGCCTTGAAGGAGTTAATCCTTAAATGCACGATTTTTTGTTTTGTTTCGAAAAAATTATATATGATTCTCTGAAAGGTTAATTACACAGGAAAAATAGTGAAAAAAATTAGAGAAACAGTTTTCATATAGTACGTCAATCTTTTCTTCTGTTGCACAATGCACATCTACAATAAAAGTAAAAACAACTGTCGTGTGGCTGTTTCACGCTAAAATTATGCAAATTAGTAAATATTTTAATAAGTATGTCTCCAAATACCTTATTTTATATAATTATTTATTTTATAAAACTTAACATTTAACCCTTTAATTCCCATGACAGAATACATTCTAGAAATTATGTAGTTCAGAGAATCTGACTTTACACCAGAAAGTTTCAGTGGTTAATTTCACTTTATTTTAAAACGGAATGTCTGTTATTAATTAAAGCAAATATTGCTATTTTAATTTTCTGGTGTGAATGTGGTATATACGAATAAAAAGATCTATTAAATTCAAAACACTGTTGTTTGCATAGATGCAAAGCTGCGCACTAAAGGGTTAATAAAGTGTCTTGATATTAAGTCAGGCTAAGGAAACTTTTTAACATCCGCGTGCCCAAATTTTTTCACAAAATATTTTACATGATCATGACGCGTCAGCTAAAAGACAAATTTAGCGTATCGAAAAATAATGAATCATACATTTGTTTATTAAGATTTAATAAATATATTATTTTCCGCACGGTATAGATTCAGGTTGTAAATCGAAATGCAGTAAAATTGCCTAAAATACAGGAATTTAGATTAGCTGAGTTTCTCCAAAATCGATTGGTTTTATCAGTTAACGTTATCATACAAATTGGAGAAACCGAAATACAACTTAAAACTTAACACTTCACTGCACCACGTGCCATATCTGGCACATACCTAAAAACATTATAATTTTTATTATGTGTCATGAATTTGGCTAAGGGGCCTTCCACAAATGATGTCACGACTGGAGAAGGAAAGGGGTTCGTGTAATTGTGACAGTTTGTGACAAGAGGGTGGCAGGGGGTAAGAAGAAATGTGACATTACACATTTTGATTAAAATAAAAGCATTAAAACTCAGCAGATTAAATTTTGAAGTTATTTTGAAATTAAAGTATTTTGTGCTTATAAAGTAGATTTAAAGCCAAATATATTAAATTCAAATTCAAATTCCAAAATACTACTGTTTTCAACTGCTCTTTCGTATTAATATTTTATTACTATTGTGTATTAATTATGTCTTTGTTATAAACCTTAATCTTATTTCATATAAAATAAGTACATGAATCATTTTTATTGTTATGCTCATAAATGTCATTAAAACACAAGTTAAAGTTTAAAAATAAAATTTGAAATATTATCTGTAACGTAGTGCTTTGTTTCTGAACTGCAAATATATGTTTATGTAATGTAGCATGACATGTGACAAGGGGGGGGGAGGGGGTCAAAAATATTGAAAAAAAGTGTGACATCATTTACGGACCGCCCCTAATATGATGGCTGTAGCTGATCAAGAACAATCCAAAGCATGTAATAACTCTTATTTTGTCCATGTCAGATGGCTGTATTATACAAAAAATTAGAATTTGTTCTTCGGAAACAAAAAAGAAACTCGGTCAAGCTATTAAGGTAAGATTTACTTTCACTATTTTTACTGAATACTTAAAAATATTAATATAATAAAAGTTGCAGAGTGTTAAGCAGATAAAATTAATTAATTTAAGCTCATTTAGTTGCAAAATACAATATTTTAAAACCGTAAATGCATGCATATGGCACACACCACAAAATATCAAATTTTAGCTGAAATTTTTAAATTTAATTTTTTTTATTTTATTTTTCCCATTACTAGACCGATATATACATTTTTTAAAAAATCATAAAAATAGAAAAATTCGTGCAGTGAAGTGTTAACACTATATAGACCGCAAACAGTGTTGCCAAATCTAGAGGTTTTTTCATTCAGATATTCAGATATATCTAGTTCCCACCAGAAAATTATAATATTAATTTTCGTTATTTCATTCACGAAATAATTAATGAAATATAACTGCTCAAACTTTCTGCGAAGAATTTAGAATTTTTCATAAATGACGCATAAATGCGTCAGCCTGTACAGGGTTAATAATACTCAATATGGATCATTTTAGGTAGCTTTCATTACAAAAAGCTACCTATTGCAGCCGTTCGGAGGAAAGCGATTTCAAAAAATTTTGGTATATTTTCATCGATAATGACCCCCAGACCCCGAAACCACCCTCTGTTCAAAATTGATATATATATATATATATATATATCTGACCTTTGTCACACTGTAACTCTCCTATTTATGAACCGATTTCGATAAAATTAGGAGTGTACATATTACATACCAATGTCTCGACCGAGTTCGTTGGCCAGCTTCATCCGCCGTTTTGTTTCAAAATGGCGGCCATTTAAATTTTTTTATAAAATTTAAATCTTGAAATGTGGTACCAAAAAAGTGAAAATGGAAAAATATTTTTTTCTTATGTATTTGACCTTTATACAAAGATTCCGGAGCAGTTTTTGTTTCGTCTATATCTTAAAAAATGGCTGAGTTATAGCATTTTGAATTTCTAGCGTGACTGACATTTTGAAACGTCCTGAATTTTGTCACGCGATAAAAGGCGTATTTATGAACCGATTTGGATGTAACTTCGTTTATACATAGTACATACCAATGTCTCGACCGAGTTCGTTGGTCAGCTTCATCCGCCATCTTGTTTAAAAATGGCGGCCATTTAAAATTTTAAGAAAAATTTAAATTTGAAATGTGGTACCAAAAAATTGAAAATTGAAAAAATATTTTTTTCTTATGTGTTTGACCTTGATAAAAAGATTCGGGAGCAGTTTTTGTTGCGTCTATATCTTAAAAAATGGCTGAGTTATAGCATTTTGAATTTCTAGCGTGGCTGACATTTTGAAACGTCCTGATTTTTGTCACGTGATAACAGGCGTATTTATGAACCGATTTCGATGTACCTTGGTGTATACATAGTACATACAAATATATCGACCGAGTTTGTTGGCCAGCTTCATCCGCTATCTTGTTTCAAAATGGCGTCCATTTAAAAAATTTAAAATTTAAAATAAGATACCAAAAAATTGGAAAATGAAAAAGATTTTTTTTCGTATGTGTTTGACCTTAATACAAAGATTTCGGATAAGTTTTTGTTTCGTCTATATCTAAAAAAATGCTGAGTTATAACATTTTGAATTTATATTGTGGCTGACATTTTAAAACGACCTGATTTTTGTCACGCGATAACAGGCGTATTTATGAACCGATTTGGATGTAACTTGGTCTGTACATAGTACATACCAATGTCTCGACCGAGTTCGTTGACCAGCTTCATTCGCCATCTTGTTTTAAAAGGGTTGCCATTTTAAAAAAAAATAATTTAAAATTTAAAATTTAAAATGAGGTATTAAAAAATTGGAAAAGGAAAAAGATTTTTTTTATGTGTTTGGCCTTGATACAAAGATTCCGGAGCAGTTTTTGTTTTATGAAAATTTGTTCTTTTGGTTATGTCTTAAAAAATGGTTGAATTATAGAACTTTGAATTTCTAGCATGGCTAACATTTTGAAACGATCTTGTATTTGTCCCGCGATAACACACGCATTCGCCTATTTCGATGTAAGAAGGCATGTGGATAGTATACATCAATATCTCGACCATGTTCGTTGGCCAGATTCATCAGCCATCTTGTTTCAAAATGACGGCCATTAAATTTAGAAAAAATTATACTTAAAGTGAGTTGCAAAAAAATTAGAAATTGAAAAAGGTTTCTTTCTTAAGTATTTGACCTTGATATAAGGATTCAGGAGCATTTTTTGTTTGTCTTTATCTTAGAAAATGGCTCAGATATAGCAGTTTCAATTTCTAATGTGGGTGACATTTTGAAAAATCTCATTTTTTGCCTGCAACAGCACTCGTATATATCAACCGATTTCCGATGTGAGTGAGCATGTGCACAGCAATTACTGAGGTCTCGACCAAGTTCACTGGTTAGCCTCATCCACCATGTTGTTTTAAAATGGCAGGCACTTTAAGAAATCGCCGAATTTGGCAGCCAAATATAAGTTACTTTAAACAGAAGCAGCTTGGATAAAGCTGACTAATTTCGCGAAATTCTCATTCATTATATTGATAAAAATTAGTATTGAATCTCCTATATTCGATTTCCACTAAATGGAGCTTCGTGTTTGAATAATATAAGTTGGCTTTTTTAAAATAAGGAATATGAAAGCTACCTCTTCCTCCCGGCACTGGCCGGAAGGACTTTTTTTTGTTCAGATTGAGAGAGGATTTAGAGATTGTCGCAAAAGAAATTTTATAAGATATTATAAGCAAAAATACCGATGATAAAATTATCATTATTTGGAATTCGATTCCAGATGCGAAGAACTGTTAAAAAAACTGGCGATTTCCAGTTTGACCATCTTTTCCGGAAAACCTTTATTTTTTAAATGAATAATATGAAAAGTCAAGTAAAAACTTTCTTGTTAGACCTCATGAGTTCAACTTTCATTCTATTGAATTATAAAATAATAATTAAATACGAAGCTAATGTCAATTATTTGGCATCTAAGATGCAACGGCAGAAATAACATTTTTTTAAATTATGTTTCTAAAGTATAACAGAAAATATTAATTTTTTTTTATCCTAAAATCAAAATTTTGAGAAATTTTGATACATTATTATTTGATCCACAAAATGTGTTGGTTGTTGGCGCATTATAATCTCTAGTTACGTGGCAACCCAATGTGTTGCTTTTGAATTGCATAAGATCATTCGACTTTTTTGGGGAAAAAGCATCTAACTTTGTTTTAAATTTAGAATACATTAATGGAATTTACCTCAATATTCCAGTGGAAAGACAATTTTTTGCAGTCTAAAATAAACTGATTCCGGAAAAATAAGTTTATATTTCTTGAAAAATAAAATTTTATCACAATATTATGTTCACTTTCTATTCAAATAAAATTTAATTTCAATTTGAAAATGATGCCAAACAAGGAAATCTGATAATCCGTATCGTTTTCCTGCTGTCTCTTTTATCTACAAAAATGGAGGAATTAAGTTGCCATCATTACAGAAATTTCATTAAAAATTACGAAAAAATTAATATCTCGGAAACTAATTCAAATTTTGAAATTCTAACACCTCTTTTGATATCCTCAAATCCATGAGGATAACCGGCGTCAATTTGTTCGCCCAACTTTCTATATTCTATGAGGAGTACCTATGAAATACAAATGGACAGTCTCTTTTTAAAATAATAGTATAGGTTGATGAAGTTTTAATTTCATTATGAAAAATTAGCCAGAGACAAATGCTGAACTTTTTAAATCGTTTTAAGCGCAAATGGGTTATTTCGTAATAGAACTTGGCACGCGATGGGGATACATTAAAAAATCATGATTGAGAAATATTTTAAAAGCTATAATAAATCTGTCAATAAAGATACACTTTTCAAACAAATTACATTTAAAAGTAGATTATTTTTTCCTATATGACGGTTTAAAAATTGAAAATATGCGATGCTTAGAAATGTAAAAAATTGCAGTAGCAAAATTGCAAAAACGAAATTTTATCATCAAGTGATGCTATTCCCAAATATAGATATAAATTCGGATGTGAAACTATTCTCCTGATTAGTATAAGTGTATGGTAGAGACTGTTTTTCAAAAAGTGGTACGAATAGAATAAAAAATAGTCCACTGGGACATATCTGTCCCGACTCGTAGTCAAAGGGTTAAGGAAGGAAAGATAACGAAGTATGGAACTAATTATTTAGTATGGAGTATTCAGTATGAAGCTATTTTAAAAATTAGAAACCGTTTAAAGTGCTACTAATAAATAAAAAATAGTCCACTGGGACATATATGTCCCTACTCGTAGTCAAAGAGTCAAAGTAAGAAAACATATGGAAGTATGGAACTAATTATTCAGTATGAATCTAATTTAGAAAATAAAAACCATTTAAAGTGGTACAAATAGAATAAAAAATAGTTCACTGGGACATATATGTCCTTACTCGTAATCAAAGTGTTAAAGTAAGGTAAGATATGGAAGTATGGAACTAATTATTCAGTATGGAGTATTCAGTTTGAAGCTAATTTTAATATTAAAAAACATTTAAAGTGGTACCAATGGAAGAAAAAATAGTTCACTGGGACATACATGTCCCGACTCGTAGTCAAAGGGTTAAATTAAGGAAAGATATTCAAGTATATGGAACTAATTATTCAGTATGGAGTATTCAGTATGAAGCTAATTTAAATAAATATTAAGAACCATTTATTAATCTCAATCAATCTGCCGCGCAAACGAAATCTGCCAATAAAGAATTTAATTCCTAAACATGTATTTTTATTAACTCAATCTTGTTAAAGGCGATGAATCGAATTTTACAGTGTATATAAATGCTTATTTGATGAATTATAACGTTTTCCTTCCAAATTTTATATTAACATTTTCATAAAGATATTTTTTTACCTTCTTTCCTCTTTTGGCTTTGATGAATAAGAGGCAATACTAACATTTTCTAAACTTAATTGCAGGATTAGATTGGGTAAGTGGTTACAATGTTACGGTTTGAAGAATAGCAGATGCGCCAGAGCTTGAAAAGTTGCCGATTATTTTCGGATGACTCGAGTCAATTTTTTCCTTTAGTACATTTTCCCAATCATGCAGAATTTTTGACATTCGTCTCTATACTTAACTACTTTCGATTACTTCCAGTTTACCTTGATTCAATTCTCTCCACAAAATTGACGAATGATCAAAATGATGAAACAAAACTCAAATATAACACAAAAGAAAATGATAAAAAAGCACTGATTTTTATCCACGCACACCCTTCTCCCGCCATACAGTAATATTTTTTTTATTGTTATTATTACAGTAGAGTCCAGATTATCAGAGTCCCGCTTCACCGAGTTATTTTCTTCTGATGGACTGGTGAAAAAAAAAATGGCCATCCCCCCCCCCCCCCCCGCCCTCCCATTCTGACCAGAAAATCAGAGTTCTAACTTTTAATGACTGCCCTTTCATCGTCACCTAATACTTCATTTATGATGGCTGTTTCATAATAATGGAAGCCATCAGTTCATCAGAAGAAAATGGTCCATTTCAAAGGCGAATGTTCGAATTTAAAAAAAAAAAAAAAAAAAAAAAAAAAAAAAAAAAAAAACATTTAATATTTTGAGCAGAAAGAAGAGGCTACACCTCCAATTTTCATTACACTAATAGAATCACATAGCTGCCAATTTGTACGGTTCTGTTACCTCGAAAATTTAATACAAATTTTTGCCATATTGAATTAGGCAAAATTTACTTGTAAGTTTTAGTGATGAGAAAAAGTCTTAGAAATTGGTAGCTATGCAGTAGCGTAGTACTGCAGCAAAAAAAAAAAAAAAAAAACTGCAGCAAAATTGACTGTTTACTGTAGCTGATGACGACCTGTTAATATTTTTATCTCGAAACGCGTCCTATGTATTGTTTTTATTTTATGGTGATTTTTTACTAAGATTTATTATTTTAATTTTTTTTCATATCGCCAGTTTTCGATGCTGTTTCGCTATATTTATCTGAATTTGTTATAAAGTTTTCGAAAGTTTCATAGTTATTGAAATTCCTATCATACAAATTCCGTGAAACGTTCTTCCTGTACAAACTTAATTTTCAATGGCGGCTTTCTTGATTTATATGCAACATCCATGTCTGCCTATTGATCTCACTTTTATAAAAGGTATTATTTTACTTTCTTTAAGTAGTTTATAGAAAGCTTGCATCATAACTTTAGTGCAAAAATATGAGCTCGGTTGAACATATTAATCTTTATTAACACAAATTTTGATCAACTAACCCATGGATGTCCAATCTTTGTTCTGAAAATTGTATGCAGTGCTGTAGTTGGGTGGGAACGCATGGGAACGCCGTTCCCAGAAATATTTGATTTCTTAGCGTAAAAAAAAAAAAAAAAAAAAAAAAAAAAAAAAAAAAAAACATTGCGAATGAGCACAATTTATTTATTTATTTTTAAAGCAAAACGGAAATTTATGCTAGTTTTAAGAAAATCCGTTTCACTTATATTCATAAGCCGCTTTAACTGAGTTATTTTCTTCTGATGGATTGATGGCTTGTATTATCATGAAACAGCCATTATAAATGAAGCGTTAGGTGATGATGAAAGAGCAGTCGTAAAAAGTTAGAACTCTGATTTTCTGATCAGAATGGTGGAAAAAAAGTGTCCATATATATATATTTTTAAATTAGAGTTCTAACTTTTTACGGCTGCTCTTTCATCTTCACCTAACACTTCATTTATAATGGCTGTTTCATAATAATAGAAGCCATCAGTCCATCAGAAGAAAATGATCCATTCCAAAGGTATAAGTTCGACTGAAAAAACCATTTAATACTTTGAGCAGAAAGAAGAGGCTACACCTGCAATTTTCAAGACACTTAATAGAACCGCATAGCTGCCAATTTATACTGTTTTGTTACCTATAAAATTGAATGTAAATTTTTGCCATATTTAATCGTTGACAATTGTTAGACTTCGGCGATTGAATTAGGCAAAATTTACTAGAAAGTTTTAGTGGTAAGAAAAAAATCTTAGAAATTGGTAGCTATGCAGTAGCGTAATACTGCAGCAAAATTGGCTTTCAACTAACAAAAAAGTATCAAGGATTTTTTCAAATAAACAATTTCATTCCCCGTTTTTCTTAAAAGTAACGGTAATGTACATCAAAGAAATATTACTAGTACCATAAAAATTAAGGAATTAAGGGAAAATTTATATTTCATCTCATTAGACGGTAAAAAAAAAATAAAACGGTAATAAAAAAAAAATACTGTTATATTTGCTTTTTTCACGTATTTAAATTGTATTACCTTACTATCCCTTTGTTCTATTATCATTGTATCTTTTTATCATCATTTTTCATCCAGTTACCAGACTGGGAGGGCGCCGTCCCCTCTTTTTCCCATGTTCCCCTTAAAATTCTGCTTTTTTCTGCTCAGTTAGTCTGAACTCTCCCCAGTTATGTTTTTTATTATCGCTTTTTATTACTTTAACTTGTGCATTAATATTCTTTTTGTAAATATGTAAATACTTTTTATTCTTTTCCAAGTTGTTTGCACTGTGCTTTGCATTGTTTTTTTATGTTAATCTTTGTATCGTCTCTGTAAAGAGTCTTTTTCTATATTGGAGCTTCCCTTTGGTAGCTTTTCGCCTGTCTACGGACTGATAGTTTTGGATAATATGGAACTTTTTTTTTATACTAACATTTTTATTAGTAAGTTCTCTTACTCTTAAACTTTAATTCTTCTTTTTTTTTTCGTGGCCACCAGCCGCGTCTAAACATCTTTTTTTCATGGCTCCCATTGCAAGTAACACGCATTACTTCTATACTGGTTATATTAAGTTGCCCCGGAACTAGGAAATCCATGAACCTGCTAGCATTGTTCCATTGTTCCACGGTGACGATTTGTGTAAATCCGGTGTATCCGTGTTTTTTGCTTATTCGAGGTGAGTTTGGTTCATATTAACTCGGATGATCCAGACTCTACTGTATTACTTATTTATCAAATTTAAGTTAATACTTTCTAAAAGTGACAAAAATACACAATGCAAATAAATACTCTTTTTCAGATCGACATGTTTCATCGCTCAGACGGCGACGTTCTCAAGTTCTATAATGATACAAATATTTTCACAAAAAAATTTTAAATTGAAAACTGGTATGCAAAAATCACGACATCTCGTGTATAATGAAATCAAGTGCAATAATAAAAATAGATATTTATGTGAACGTGAATTATTTTATACTATTGTTTCTTATTCTGCAGAGCATCTCTTTCCAAATTTTAAGTAACTCCATGAAGGCTGAATCATTGCCCATATTCTCACTGTGTAAAAATATCTCTATTGATTCTCGAATAATGGATGGCAAATAAAATCTTGATATAAAAATTATTCTACTGTAGTTAAAATACTACAGCTTTGACCAGGCTATATAACAAAGAACTTTTACAAATTGATTTTAAACAACAGATTTTTCTTCATAGACCATAATACAGCAGGATACATTTGAGTTTCCCTATACTCGTACTGTAAGTGCTACACATTACATATTATGTAGCAACCATCTTCTAGTGTACCTCAATATTGTATATAAATTTCATTATGTTTAAAATACTGTAACACTATTAAAATACTCTGCCAATGATTTTTTAACACAGACTATATGTAATGGAATACTTTTGAGGGCTCCTGTAAATGAACTATGAATTGCTTACACTTCATTTTCAATACAGAACATGTCATGGTTATCCTCAATAACGTATACCAATCGCATGGGAATCCGAGTATATTTAAGCGAGTTAAAGCATGGACAGACAGACGGACGGACAGACAAACCCAATTCATAAACACTTTTCAACTACGTTTGAAAGCGTTAAAATGATTAGATCATAAAAAAACACATAAATTATGAAAACTCTTGCGTACCTAATGACTTTATGGTTTGAAATAAATGTTACATAACATTTTATTTAATAAAATGCCTGTTACAGAAACCATACCTGATTTGCATAATCTATTATATAATTAAGAGAAAAGAAAACAGCGAAAATGGTACGTGTTTTTTACGACAATACATAATAGAGACAAAAACAAGCTACTTTTCGGCTAAGTTGGCCACTGTTTTAGGGTAAGCATTTGTACTCAAACAGGTGTCAGGTGAAAAAAAACCCGTAAACAAACAAATAAAAAACTCCTCATAGAGTTCGGGAAGTAGAACTTTCTGTAAGCACTCATTCGTTACGTAGCCTCAAGAGGAAAGAAAATGGCATCAAGAAACGTTGGAGAAAGTATTCGAATAGTGAAAGTGAAATGCTGAAAGCCCTGAAGGATTTCTAGGATAGTATCGCCACTTTGGGTTTAGAGATCAAACAGCAGTTTGAGTCTCGTGCTTCCCAGAAGGCACATGCGGTTACAGTTTCCGAGAGTGGTGTTATTCTTATGTAATTCTTATTCTTCTCTGCCGGAAAACCGTGTGCTTTGGAATAAACTTCGATTTCTTTGACTTATAAGTTTTATAAACTTTAGAATAATTAGTGCAAATGCAATATTTTCTTTTTCTTAATCAAATATTTTATTGATTAAGAAATTATTCATTTATTGTAAAGTTTTCTTGCAAAAAAGCATTCGGTGTTTCGCTGAAAAAGAAAGTACTTCGATATGTGAAATGATCTACAATGTCAAAATGAAGTGAAATAACATAATATGAAATCTTTTCGTATTGTGATAAGAATGAAGACAATTTGAGTTCTATTAACTTAATAAATGTACCTTATGCTTTCATTGAGTGTTCGGAAATAAAAATAACTTAAGTTATTCAATATGTTAATACTTCGAAAGATAATTCTTCAGCTAGGAGCAATATTTTTATTGGTGACTCTAAAAACACATGGTGGATTAGCGAGGTCTGTAACTAACTCTGAACTACTTAAAAGGCCTGTAAATTCTAGAACTTATGAAAAAATAATAAAAGAATCAAATTTGAGTGACAGCGTTTTATCACCTGTAACAAGTGCCAATGAAACTGAAGTCAAAGACTTAACTGCACAACTACTATCAATTCCTTCTAATGTTACACTCACCAAAAATGTATCGTCTTTTGCGATAAATCCACTTGTAGCAATTGTAAGTGAATCAAAAATTGATGTTGGGAATTCAGAAATAACTTTTAACCAAACTGAAGACTCTAATGGTGCCAACAACAATATTACGACAATGCTCAAAAGGACAAACAATAGCTATTTTCATGAAAACATTTTCCTAAGTAGCGAACAACATGGTCGCAACAATTTTGATGAAAGATCTCTGGACGCAGATGCTTTTCCTGCAATGGACGAACACAAAAGTGAAAATCAAACAGCTGCATCTAAAAGACAATCTCTCCTAGCGGCTGGGAGGAGGGCCATCAAAAATTTAGGCAACGATTTGAAGAAATTGAAAAGTAACGTTGATAGTTTTAAGCAAAATTTAAGAAAATTTCTCTTCGAAACAGAGTTGCCCATTTTTCATAGGAATGGCTCCTCAAGCCGACCAGAAAATGACACTGTTTTTCCATCACGCTACAATAGCAATGTTACGTTAGTCAGCGGATCATCAAATACTAATTCCTATGCATCTAATGATATTTTTGATGAAAGCATGAACATGAGTATCACATCCGCTCCACGTGTTCAAACATTCGCCAAGATTTCAGCGGCGGCGGCCAATATGAGTGAAGCCAGCAAAAGAATGGGTGATTTTATAAAGAAGCAGTATTGGGATTCTAAAGAGAAGTATGAACAAAACGCACATGAAGCTCTGATGAATAGAGGTATGTCATTTCATGAATTTAATACTTATTATATCAAATTGCATTTTTTTAAAATTTAATTTAATTTATTTATTTATTTTGGAAAGTTCTTTCCCACAAAATTAGTTTTAGAACTTTTATACATAGTTTCATTTTGCAAGGCATAAATTTACTAGCGATTGATTTTATCGATCGGCGTATTTTTGCGATCTTTCTAAATTACACGTTTTGAAAATAAACCTTATAGCAATAGTTATTAATTTTTAGTGCTACTGTTTCTCGTTATATCGTACCTGGTTACGTCGTTCACTCGGACATATTGCTATTTTGATGTGTCGGAAAATAAATTCATCATTAATCGTACGTTTTAATAAACTTCAATATCATTAGAACAGGGATGACAGGGATGACCGGCCCCGAATATAATTAGAAAATCAAGAACTTCAATATAATTAGAATAAGGGTAATTATTTATCGCTATTTTATTAAGGAAATTGTAATCCGGTGTTTACTTGACCCCCCCCCCCCCCCCCTAGATTTACATGGAAAATTTTTGACTGGTTGTCTTCTAGGGACCAAATTGTTTTAGAGGGTTTTATTAGAAGGAAAATAAAATTTATCTCAAAGAGAAACTAGTTTTTTTAATTATTATTATTAAATTTTCTCAAAAAATGTTATTGAAGTTATTGGGTAGACATGCTTATGCAAGTTCGAAGCAGCTGCAGTTATTTGATGGCTTTAGAGCCCCTAGTCCAACCCTTTCTTCATATCGAAATTTTTAATTTAATAAATTTCTCTTTTATATTTGTCCGGTTTCATTTTCATTTTTTTTTCCTAGCTTCCGCTACTGTCTCGGCATAAGGTACGTTGGGCGGATGCGCGGAACGTCGCTCTCGGCGAATTCCGCGGCGGCCTTAGTTAAGCATAAGGTTATTTTCACATAAGCAAGTCTTCTAGAGAAAAGTAGTTAACTATTCATGTTACGCTGGTAAATTATTAGCCCTAGATTAGGGCTAGAATTAAAAGGCGTTGGGTGAATGCACACCGAATCTTTATTTATTATAGGCACTGTTTCACCACTCATTACTTTAGTAAGCACTTTTCTACTTCAGGACTGCCACTGGCGACTATTTTTTAATTCGATCTCGTACCAATTTCTCAAAACAAATTTTTTTCACATACTCTTTGACAATATGTGCAATAGAAATTGTACAATTTTTTTTTTTTTTTAAATAGTGGTACGAATAGAGTATAAAAATAGTTGGCAGTGGCAGCCTACTGCTTTTTTTTTTTTTTTTTATCTTAATCATCCACGTACGGTTTCCACGATTTCGGCTGCAAGTTAACCAAATTTATTCGCTTGGCACCACTTTTCTAAAAATGTTACCTTTACTTAAACAATTGAAAATGCTGTAATTAGTAAAAGCAAATATTAATTTATTTTTTACTGGTACCAAACACAAATTCTGTAAGCACTTTTAAGATGCATACATGCACCCAATGGTCCCGAATGGGTTAATGGACACTTTTACTTGGGTTGCGACAGTTGAACAGTTGATCTACTTTTAGGGGCTTCCTAGTTGCAGCAAACTTTACGCCCAGTGTGAGTATAAAATGTCTTGAAAAAAAATTGAGGAAATAAAAGAGAAAAGGTAAAAAATTGTAAAAAATAGGGTATTTTCAAAAAATACCGGAAAAATATAAAAATTAAGAAAAATGAAAAATCAAGCCTACAATTTTTTAAAATAAAGGTTAAACTCTGATATTTAATAAAGGTTTAATATTATGTAGAAGAGAAATTTACTAAAAAAAATTTTTTTTAATATAGTGGTGCGAATAAAATAAATTTGGTTAGCTTGCTACCCCGTGGAAATCGCGGGAGCCGTATACACCGAAGATGGTTAAACCGAAGAGAGTATTCTGAAAAGCATGGTAATAAAGTGGTTTTTGAGGCTTTTCTCAAGTCCAAAGGAGCTACTTTCTGACACATTTATGAATTTATTTTTGTTCGGAAAGTCATGTAATTCGCTGATGTTCTTAGTCAGAAACTATATAATCGAAATGCGTTGTCCATATTTTGGTGAAAACAGAAGATCTTTCAAAAAATAGTGTCAAAGTGGGCGTTTTGAACTAAATTGCCAACGCAGTAGCGCAAGAAAGGTAAAAACCTATTGCCAGGTGTCAAGATTCACTCATAACTCGGTTAGTAATTTATTTATCAAAAAATGCAAATCGTCATTCAATTTCAAATTCCTTAAATAGTCAAGCCTACCAATTTTATAGTTTTACGTTCAAAAATGAATCAGAAAATGTGTCACAAAGTTTCACGTTTTTCAGCAGGGATTTGAGAACCACCATAAATAGTAAACCAGTGTAACCTAAAAATCCGGCATCAAAATAATCTCCCTCCGCCCCGCCGCCTTTTTTTTTTTTTACACTTCCAATTTGTGGAAGAAAGAAAAATATAAATTGTTTTCTAATTAAAAAATTCGAGATCGAAAGTGATGAATTAGCGGACAGAGAGATCGCTGATGATGTGCTAAATAGAACCGTCGAAATTCTGGTAGCATCTCAGAGGAACGAGCAGCCGGCAAAATTAAAGGTGTCACTGGAAATATGCATAAATTTGACTGGAAAATAAATAATCTGCTTTAGAGAAACAAGACTGCATTTCCGAAATCGATATTCTTCACTTGCATGAAATCCAAGAAAAACTTGTTAATGAACAACTGAAAAATTTAAAGCAAATTAAATTGATATCAATGTTTCCGAAATTACACGAGAAGTGACTTCACTGTTTATTAGAATATTTTTTGTAACACAGAAAATATGAATTAAAGTAAGTTTTTTTTAATGTTTAATTTTCTCTTTTCTCACAATAAATATCATGTGGCTATGAATCAAAATATGAATAAGGGCACCATTAAGAATATCGGAATTACTTTTTATATTCTTTCAGAAATTCGAAAATTTCAAAAATCCGTCGTAGTCTCAGTCCCGCGACGCTAGATATATTTTCGAGGTTATGTACAACTAACAGTAAAACGATTTTTTAACTAGTAATGTTGTTTAATCGCAAAAAATTCAAAATCGAAGATAATTCTGAAACCATGGTAATAAAGTGATTACAAACAGACCGTGGGAACTTTGTATATAGCTGCGAACAACACCGCTTATGTTATAGCGTTAAATTAAGTGGCGCGACTAATTGTAAGGGAGGTTTTCAGTTAAATCTAAGGAAATTTGAGTTGGTGTCAAGAGGGAAATACTTCATAGAGTTTACAGCGCTGGGATATACGGTATTATAAAATGGATCCGTTTTGAAAATATTTAATGAAAGTCAACAAATTGGAAATTATTCTTGTAATACTTGCTTTTAAAAGACAAATTTTATCTATAAATATTTAATAATTCAATTAAAGTTTTATATAAATTTTTACCAGAATTTTTTTACAGACATTTTTATCTTGATTTCAATTTTACAATAATCTATACTATTTTTATACATGAAATTTTAAACATATCACGAAATAGCTGCTTTAAACAGCAGTTGAAATTAGTAAGATATGAAAACGTTGTCGCGAGATTACGGAACGGGCACACGAAGCACAAGCCCCGTACAAAGACTATCAGTATTTTCGAATAGAAATCTTTGCCTTATTTAAATACGGAATTTCTGTCATAAATAAGACAAAAATACTATTCGGAAATAGTGAATGTGTGCCCCGGTTGTCAAAAGTGCTTTGTCGGACCCTGTTGTCACTCAATGCTAAAATTAGTCCAAGGAAATATATGCGGCACTTGCTTGTAACAGCTGGATTGTGAACTAAATCTTTATTTGTATAATATCGATCTTAATGGTTTTGTTTAATTTTACTTTGCGAAAGGTTTAAGCAAATGCGACAGATTAATTTTCCCATTGTTTAGAAATTGTAATTAATAAGTGTAATTTTTCATCGTTATTCAGGGTTCGTACGGGTACCGTTATTTTCAAGGCCAAATATCAGTATTTTTTTTTATCGAAAAATAAATCTAGTTTAAAAGCGCGAAATTCCGTCTTATTTAAAAAGAGATTTTGTATAAGAAAATACTGGTACCGAAAAATTTCTTAATTTGAAAATTCAAGGACCCGTACGAACCCTGTTATTTCATTAAGTTGGTTGGTTGTGGAGGCTACGGTCATTCATGCTGCGTCATCTTTTGTACACTAGGGCTAAAAGATTCGAGGACCTCCATTGAAAGGGAAGACTCACTACACAAATTCTTGCTTCATTCGGATTCGCGATTCCCACACTTGACCTCTTGTCCAGTAGTCAGCGCCATAAGCTTATAACAAGTAGTTTATTTTATTAGAAAATTGAAATATGTTTATATAAAGTAATATTTTTGTGACAAACGCAAAACCTTTCCTTGTACGTTATCATCTTTCTTAACCCCTTCGGCCCTGATTTAATTTGGAAACAAATAAAAAATAAATTACAGGTTAAATAAGCTTGAATAGACATACACTCTAAAATTGGGAGGAGTGAAAAGTTCACTCTTTGAAAGAGTGATAGGCATTTTCACTCTGTTTGGGGTGAATTTTGTAAAAATACACTCCTTAAAGAGTGGAGTTTTCCACTCTCTAGAAAGAAGTGAAATGTCTCACTCCGTTAGCGAGAGTGAATTAGTCACTCCTGAAAGAGTGACTTACGTATGCATTGCTTATTAACCAATCAGAACAGCAAGGCGACAATGCCCTTGCAAGATAAGAAAAATGATCACTTTTTCGTCAGCCATCTTAGGATTAACAGATTAGGATATCATTAAAATAACTTTTTATGGAACACATAAGATAAGTCTTATTTAATTTTAACCATTTATTCGTGTAGATATGTTAACATTATGAGCTAAATAGTTGTATCTTGTATAGAAAAAGATTGATCGTTGAGTGTTCTCCTGATTTGTATTCCTAGAAAAGTGATTGTCTATTATATTTCTTCATGTAGCAGTTTGAAATATACAGTAAACTCTGCCTAAGGTGGAGTCGATCGGGACCGAGGAAATTTTCCGTAGTAGACAATATTCCGCCTTATACAAATTTTATAATATGTCTATGGATTCGCAGGGACTTGAAAATCTTTCCGAGTTAGGCAGATTTCCGTCTTACACAGAGTACGCCTTATAGAGAGTTTACTGTAATTGCTTTAACAATTGAATAGCACACAATGCTTAGCAAAAAATAATCAACATTTCATTAGTTCAGCCAGTGTGAATAAAAAGAAAATACTGAGTGTAAATATTTTATTCTTCCCATTCAGTACTCTGATCCTGCTTTTGAAAACGATTGAAAAAAAAAAGTTTTATCTGTTTCGTTTGCAAGGCTGAGTCAGAAGATATCTGAAACACGACACTGTAAAAAAAAAAAAAAAAGGACTAAAAAACGGAAATACTACTGGCAATCTAGACGCCAGTACTATTTCCGTTTTTTTACGGAATTGTTACCCATAAATTACAGAAAATTTTCCGTTTTTCTGAATAAAAACGGAAAATTTTCTGTAATTTATGGGTAAAAACTCCGTATAAAAAAACGGAAATAGTACTGGCGTCTAGATTGCCAGTAGTATTTCCGTTTTTTAGTCCGTTTTTTTTTTTTACAGTGGATGAAAAAACTTTGCCGTTCTATGAGATTTTGTTGTTGTTGTTGTTTATTACTGATCTCAAAAGGCGAGAACTTAGACAGTTGACAGACTTAGACAGACACTTTGAGTATTTATCATCATTATTACTGTTTCGGAGTTACATATGATGTTTGATGATTATGGCATTACGAAGAGGTTGATATATTAATTTTTTTTTAATTGTATTTAAGCATTTTTCTGCTATTTAAAATTTAAAAATTTCGAGACTGGGTAATATAAAAAAAATTAATTATAGATATTTTCTGCATCTGTTATTAAATTTCTTTATATTTTAAACGCATTTCCAACGTTTTTGATACAATTAATTTTTTGCACTAAAAAATAAAACATGATATTTAAGCATTGAAATAAAACGTTTTTATGCCTGTTTTGAAGTTTATCGATAAGACTGCTTTAGTATATTTTTTAAAAAGTTCAAATTTACTTACATAATGTTCTGAATATTTTTTAAAGAGATTAATAACTACTTGTTTACATTAAAATGTTTTTCAAGCAATAAGAACATTTCATATGAAGTCATTTACTTTATTTTTATTAAAATTCATACAGATACAAATAAATGTAATGTGTTTATTTTCATATTTATTTTTTTCTATTTTCTACGCCAATCTTTTCCTATAAAACATATAAAATCTATTTTGCTCATATTCACAAAATACAATATCTACAGGAATAAAAAATTTAAATTAAATATGGCTTACCGAGTCGTTTCAGTAATAAGTATTGTATTAATTCCATTTTTCAGTAATAATGGTCGAAAATTAGAAACCATGATTAAGTTAAGGAAAATGTTTAAAAGAAAAATGTATGCATATCCCAGAGAACTTAAAATTTAGACTCCATGATCATATTAAAACAAATACAAATCACAGCGGATAAAAAAAAAAAAAAATTACACTTAATATTCAAATTATGCTTAGAACTCATTTTAAAAAGATGTGAGTTTATATGCATTGTTTTTTTTAAGTAGAAAAATAGAAAATGTTTTATAACATTTTTAATAACAATATTTTATAACAATAGGATTTTTACATTGCTACTTTTAGGACTTTGCAAAAATAGCAATAAATCACTGAAAATTTTAGTGTTTTTGTTTGAGTAGCAATAGAAAACTCAGAATTTTATATACTGAAGGCCATTTACAAAATTTCATTTATTTTTAAGGTTTTAAGAGGGGATGTCCATTACTGCGATGGCTAATTAGTCATTTTCCAGTAATGGACATCCCATGTAGAAATCTAAAAACGCAATTTCAGTAATGTTTATAGTGCATAAAATATTTTGACTTAACTGCAAACCTAAATAATCAACTTTAATTTTTAAATTATACTTAGCAAAATGTAATAACACCAAAACTTTTATAAATAGCTGCTTTTAAATTAATTTTATGTGATTAATAAAATTTCAATATTTTATTCCTTTTTTTATGTATATGTACCTTGCATATTTTATAATCTGGCAATCAAACCAGCCAGGAAGCAGAAAATATTGTTTAAGAGCACAGAGCGGCTCATAGGACTTAATCCCTCTCCGTTTAAATAAAAACAAGTTACGGAAGCTATTAAAAATCTATTTTTTGTCTTAATTGTGTCCTTATTCACCTCTGACAAAAAAAAATAAAGTAATATTAAAGTTATAGGTAATATTCATGAAACTAGTAAATCTGCAGATCAGTGGCCTCAAACATCAGTTCTACAGTTTTATTTTGAAATTAATTTATTTAATATTTAAAATATTCAACTCATAATATCATTTCTTTCACATTTGTGGTATTAATTATTATAAATGACATATCAAGTAGCCTCTGGAATATTAACTGTTAAAAATAGTGAGACGAAACTAAACACTAATAATATTCCAAAACTTTTTTTTTAATTACCTTTTTAAATCCCCACTGTTTCAATAATTTGATAGCTGTAATTACCTGATATTTTGTATTTTAAACTATCCATCTAAAATAATTAAAACATCGATCTTCTGATAATTACAGTAATGGGTGTAAACATTAAATGATTATCACAAATATTTTATTAATTACTGGTATCCTAATTGTTAAATTTATTTGAAAGTAACTATTTTGTTTCATTAGTGTGTATTCATTAAATTCTGGTTCTAAATACAACAAAAACAATTATATTTATTACTTTTTATGAGGTGTCCATTAGGGGGCTTTAGGGTGTTTTGATATATTTCTGTTATTTAAAATTAAATTTTGATTCATATTGGGAAATGGAACTATAAGAATGGTTAAATATTGTTGATAGGTTAATATGATATTGAAAAACTGGAATATAGTAATTATAACTATTATTAAAAAATTAATTTTAAAAGAAATTCCTTAAGGGTGTCCATTACTGGCACATCTACCCTATAAAACTGTAAAAGAAATATCTTTATAGGGCATGCAATAAAAGCAACACAAAGGATAATATTAGAATAAAATATATTAGTTTATTTCTGTCAGTAATCTGATTTAAATTCAATGAGTAACTTTAACCTTAAAAGTTCAATTAATGTTTCAAACTATGAATTAAATATTGCTAATACAGTATTTTATTCCAATCTTTACCACGCTTATGTCTATTTTCATTGCATGCTGTAAAATATGTGATTCTTTTAAAATGCCCATAAAAGCAAAATAAACAAAGATTTGACTCCATAAAAAATGAACATTCACTCCTATGAAAGAGTCACTATTCACTACTACCAGGTGTGAAAAACCGCACTCTTTTAGCAAGAGTGGATAGTCGCTTCTCTGAAAGAGTGATTATCCACCATTGTTTAGAGTGAATATTCACTTCCCAGGAGTGACTATTCACTCTTCCAGAGAGTCAAAAATTTCACTTTTGCTGAGAGCGAATAGTCACTCTAAAGAGGTTGCGCATATTTAGACTCTGCGATAGAGTGACTATCCACTCCTCCGGAGTAAATAGTTACTTCTTTTTATTTAGAGTGTAAATAACTCTAATATGAAGAATTATATCATTTCGATAAGTAGTAAACTAATTAAAAAGTGTTCTAATAATGGGACACGAGGGCTTAAATTACTCAAAATGATCAATTTTATTTTCTGTGCACATTTACAATTATGTAAGATATAAAAGACATGAGAATAAATAAAATGAGTTTATTTCATATGAAATCCTTTAAAACAATTTCCCTGTGAGATAAAACATAAAAATACTTAATATTTTTCACAAAAACATGTACTTTTATATGGACAACCTTCCATTTAGTATCTCTGTTGCTTTTTCTTCCTTTCAATAATATGGTTCATTCCATTAAATCTAATATTTTTAGAAGGCAGTATTCATTTTGTTCTTTAGCAAAACAGAGCTTCTTGATGACGGCCTTCCACGTTTGATACGGATTAGTGACTGATCTTTGACTGATAGAGCTTTTGCTATTTCAAATGTGAAATCCAATAAATCCATTTGATCTTGCAAAGGAACTTCCAAGCATTTTGCATCATTTTTATGCTCTAACCAAGAATTAATAATGGGCATACTAAAATAATGAGATATTACTCGAAGTGCCCATTTTTTACACTTTATAGAAGTTCGATACAATGACGGTAAGAAGCCGTGTTTGTTGACCCCCCCCCCCCCCATTCTTTTATTGTAGAACTTCACAACTTCAGGCCTATATACATCAATATAAGTGGAATATTTTTTTTGCTCCATCTTTTAACAATATCCTTCGCATTATCTGACAGAAATGTAAATGCTAGTGTCACAACTTTATTTTCATACCACTTTACAACAACTATTTTACCATATTTGCTGGCACAAGTGCAAGTACCGCGTCCATATATTTTTTAATTCGGCATCACTTTTTAATGGGCGGTTTGTCAGCCTATTTCTGCCCACAAAGCCGGCAGCAATAAAATCAAGACGCTGCACTGTAAAAAAAAAAGGACTAAAATATTGTTACTGCAAATTGTACTGGCAATCGAGACGCCAGTACTATTTCCATATTTTAACGGAAAATCTACTCCACAAATTCAAGAAAAATGGAAATTTTTCTGTAACTTACGGGGAAAATTTTCCGTATTTTAGTTTTTTTTTTCTATTTACAGTGAGGTGCTTGAAAAGCATCGTATGCGTCTTAAAGAGAGTTGGCTCAAGATATCTCACATATCTTTTAAGTCCGTTCCGTTCATAAAGATATGACCAATATTTTGCCCTTGAAACGCACATCGCCACACAACTGATTTCGAAAGAGCTCAATTTTCTTTTATTGTTCTGCAAGAGTTTTAGGCCAAAAACACAACTAATGTCATCAACCAAGGACCGAACACGCCTGGTATGGCCTCGTGTGACATTTTTCTGCTCACGAAGCTAAAATTATCCTTTCCAGGGAAATGTTTTGAGTCAATTGAGGCCATAAGAGAAAATTCGCAGAAGGAGCTAAAAGGCCATACTCCAATTTACCTATCTAAAATGTATGGAAGATTGGGACCTGTGCTCGCATCTATTCTATGTATTGAACTCATTAGGGTCTTTTTTGAAGATGGCAAAATAAATTTTGATGAAAAAAATATTTTTGTGTGTTTTATATAGCAATTATGGGTGCTTTTTACATACACTTTGTTAGTACTAAGGCCTCATGTCCTAATACTAGAACAAATATTTTATTCTCAGTTATAATGTGATTTATCATTATTTTCTAAGTTAGATGACTAATTTAGGTACAAAAGGCCTTAATTCATAAAATATAATTAACAAAATGTCACTAAATTAATATTAGTATTTTCATTGAGAAGGTTAAAAATGTGTGCTTACGTTTTGCCCGTAAACTGGTAGAAGCCTCCATTTTACTGCTTACTGAGGCATGTTCTGCCATGTGTGATCACAAATGAGATTAAATTGTTAATCTCCAATATATTATTAGTAGTACGCTGGGTTTTAAACTTAAAATTCTTAAAAACGAATAATTTAGAGTAATGTAAAGATGTGTTCTAATAGTAGGACGCCAGGGCCGAAGGGGTTAATTTTTAAATGCCTTCACAGACCGCGAGGCGTCAGCACAGACAATCACCTCATCGAGTTCACGGCTGAAATTCCAGAAATAGTTAAAACTCGATTCGCATAATAAAACGCAATCGGTCTGCCAAGGCATACCTTGGTGGAAAACACCTGAAAACCCAATTTTAGCAGTTGACTCGTAGGTTTACCATTGTGTTTTCCTGTTCCCAGTCCTCCCTGTTTTCATGCCTTTGGGTGCAGAAAAACACAATGGTAAACCTACAAGTCAACCGTTAAAATCGGGTTTTCAGGCGTTTTCTACGAAGATAGGACTTGACAGACCGATTGCGTTTTAATATGCAAATCGAGTTTTAACTTATTCTGGAATTTCAGCCGTGAATTTGATGAGGTATCGCCTCCAGGTCTATATTAGTTTAAGCACTCGTCTTAATATATCGCCCTTTTTTCGTGTCCCCCTGTGTGTGAGGTATAACGAGGTTTAATATTAAAATAAAAATTATTTAAATTATTGTTTATTTTTAAATTATTTAAATTTGATCTTAAAATTCTGAAGAAATTTGAAGAGTTGTATTGTAGAAATTTTTTATTCCCTATAAAATACAGGGATGAGATTTGTGACTTTTTGCATAGCAGTATAATCTTAGAGAAGATGTTGTTCTTTTAAATCACAAAAATGTTCCAATTAAATAAAATAACATTTTCTCTAAGATTATACTTGGTGTGCAAAAAGTCGGAAATCTCTCCCCTGAAAATACAATTTAACTTTACGATTTAATTTACACTAGTACGATTTGGGATTCCGTAACTTCAACTGAGTATAACTTTGCTGACAATACAGTGATAATGAAATATAACACATGATTCCTATTCGAAATTAATCAAGGGCTCGAATTATGATATTTATTTTTATAAAAAATTTTATTTTGTTAATGAAAAATGCAAATAAATGAAAAACTGTTTTCAAGAAAAACGGACGATTTGAAATTTTGGTCGGCGCGAATTCGCACTAGTGTAAAGTTCACGGGTTTAAATATACTACTTTTTAAATTTCATATTACGGAAAGTTTGTGAAATTTATCTTCCATATTTATATTACAAAAAATAAATGCTTTCGGCTTACTACATTCATGCTCAGTCTTAACTATTTGCAGGTAGATAGCTGTGATCACAGTCCTGAGCAGGGGTGGTCCGCTTCAGGGAATTTTTCAGGACAAATATCAGTAATTTTGTATAGAATAATAAATCTAGGTTAAACGCGCCAAATCTCGCCTTATTTAAGGAGTGATTTTCTATAAGAAAATACTGGTACCGAAGAATTCCATGTTCTGGAAATTTCAGGACCGGTACGACCCTGCGCCTGTGACAAACGTTGAAAGCAAGATAATCGGAGTTGCATAATTATTATTCCACATTCACACCAGAAAAATCTGAATACTAGTGTTTTGTATTCTAGTTATGGACGATCTATCAGTCCTTAGCGGCGCGGGGTTATTCTGTTTATAAACTGATGAAATGAAATGAAATAATGGACTGACGCCCCAATTTATAACCGAATTTATTAGAAAATACGAACTTGCTTATTTTCATGTACATTATAATAGGAAAATTTAGTTAAATATTCTTGGTGTCGTTTGTCAGTTTTGGAATTAAAATTAGGTGTCGTTTTTTAAGGACACCGCGCCGGTAAGGGTTAACATGTAACACAGAAATATCTATTGAAACTTTCTTGAGCAAATTTAAAATTTCTGAATAAAACATTCGCCAGATTTGGCTACACTGCTGATAAGTTATCAGTATTCTTGTAGTGATCGTGAACTTGCGGATGTTGACAGTAATTACTCAAAGGATACGGGCATTTTTCCAATGAAAAAACGTACTGGTACTTTTTATTTGCCTAACAGTGATTCAGAAACAGGTTAGTAAGTTGAATCCCATGTGCAATAACTGGATTTGCCGCTACATGTTGAAAAACACTGAAAATGTCGCCCGCCATAAAAGTGTTCCAAATTGTATAACTCACATAAATTTAATATAATAAAAACAAATTTCTATAAAAAAAGGGGTGCAAGTTTTTATTTTCTTCTATTTTTACAAGAAAAAAGTGTTGGATTAGTGGAAAAATTTGACTTGAAGTTTTCGATGGATTTATCCGTTTTATAAGGTTCTGAACACGGTTTGACTGTTTTTAGAAAATGTCTGCCTGTATTTGACAAACATTTTGTGGCGCTCTATCTGAAGAATTATAGCACGGAATTTAATCAAGCTTCATGTTCAGGTAGACCTTGATATAAATTGGTGCTGATTAGTTTTTGGTATAAATCGTCTACAAGTTGCGTGGCTATGCTGCATTTTTCACGATTTTCACAACAGAAAAAAACTCTGTCTCAAGAATTAAAGAGCGGTTTTTTTAAAAATCAAACTTCAGATCCAGTTACACGTTGACATAAGTTGTTGCGGATTAGGATTTGGTCTAAATCGCATAACTGGTAGTGCTGCTATGCTGCGTTTTAAACTATTTCAGCGATATCTATATCTCCAGAACTAATGCACGGAATTTCATGAAATTTCGTATCCTGTTAGAGTTTCACTTAAATAGACACTGATTTGGTTTGGATGTGTAACTTCGAACAGGTGTCGCTGCTATGTTGTGTTGTTTCCAATTTCTGCGATAGCTACTTCTGAATGACGAATAGATTGTTATTTAATTTTGGTTGCAGACGATTTAATTTATATAGAAGAAAGTTTTGTGAGGGATATACCATAACAAACGATTTTTTTCCTTGTTTATGCGTATGTGAGTCTATATGTGTGTGTTTCTTTGTATCATTCTTCCTGCCCCACAATTTTTTACACCGGGTCGAATATTCCGAGACCATGCATAACAGGATAATATCCTCCTGAGACCCAAGCAAAATATAATGCATATATATTTTTTAATACGAGTTTATTTCAACAAATAGGCATCAAAAATGGTGTTTTTAAAGAAATTAATAAATTTCGATTTTTTAATTTTGTTTTACAGCGCATCCATCTAAATGGATGTTCAGGCCATAACTCGCTTTAAAATAATTTAAAAAATGCGAGAAGTATGGGAAAGAATAGAATTTAATATAAAGAACATAAGGCAAGTACTAACATCTGGTATAAAAATTGCAAAAAAAAAATAGTTTAAACAATTAAAATAACATAAAAACGAAACTTACCAGTAGAACGGAGAATTCTAACGTGACTCATTTATTACGCCATTTTGTAAACAAAGTAGTTACCGTTGCCAAAATCCAAAAGCTGAATGTTGATTTTTGATTCATACATTGCCATGCCAAACTGGTTTTAGATTGCTACAATGAAATTTAACGCAATAGAAGTAGAAAGCAAAACATCCATTTAAATGGATGGTAAGGCATGGTGACGTCACGGCGACGTCGTTGTGAAGTCACACTGTGATTTTGTGACCGTCGATGTGACGTCACGTGACGTGGATGTGACGTCACAGTGACTAGAATGTGAGGTCGTTATGGCCGTTTTAGAGGTCGTTTGTGACGTCACATTGTGACCACTCTGTGAAGTCACGGTGTGACTAATTTGTGAAAAGTGTGTCATTTGTGACTATTTTGGCATTAACTTTGTGACGAACCTGTGACGAAAGTGACAATATTTTGAAGTCACACTGTGACCAATTTGTGAAATATGTGTCATTTGTGACGAACTTGTCATAAACTCTGTGATGATTTCAAATGAAAATCAAATTTCAAATTAATTGCTTAAAAGGCGCAAAGGCGAACTAGTGAAAAAGATTCCATGCTGGAACTCGAACCCGGGCCATCAGTATAGCGCACTTACGTTCTACCGACTAAACCACATGGAACGATACCCAGCCTGGAAAATTTCTCACTATTACATGTTGGCAAGGCTACAAACGCAGCATAAGATGCAATATTTATCGTCAGCCACCGACATGGCGCAAGCACGAAACTTAATTAAATCCAGCATCGATTGAAACTATATTAATACTTGGAAATTTTTTCAGAGAGAACCATTCGCCTTGCATACAATATTTCAAATGAAAATCACATTTCAAATTAATAGCTTAAAAGGCAATTTTAATTTGAAATTTGATTTTCATTTGAAATACTGTATGCAAGGCGAATGTTTCTCTCTGGAAAAATTTCCAAGTATTAATATAGATTTAATCGATGCTGGTTTAATTAAGTTTCGTGTTTGCCCCATGACGGTGGCTCACGATAAATATTCCATCTTGTGCGGCGTTTGTAGCCTTGCCAACATGTAATAAGGAGAAAATTTCCAGGCTGGGTATCGTTCCATGTGGTTTAGTCGGTAGAATGTCAGTGCGCTATACTGATGACCCGGGATCGAGACCCGGCGTGGATATTTTTCACTATGTTGGCCTTTGCGCCTTTTAAGCAATTTATTAGAAATTTGATTTTCATTTGAAATATTGTATGCAAGGCGAATGTTTCTCGCTGGAAAAATGTCCAAGTATTAATACTGTGATGATTCTTGTCATAAAAACTACGATAATTTTAAAGTAAAGTTTTGTTTGAAATATAAAATTTTATCTTTTTACCGTACTTTTTAGCAAGATATTGCTATTTTGGAGTCCTATTCTTCTAAAATATTTTTAATTTTCCATTTAAAAAACAATGCTTATTAACTGACATCTTTTTTTATTAAGTTAGCTTGATCTTGAATTCAAGCTTAATATTAAGAATGTGTAAGCTTTTTAATGTGTTATGATTTGTCATTGCTTTTTTAAATACGAACATGGAGTCTAATGGACATTAATACAACTGTTACTTATAGAACTACATGATAAGCCCTATTTATTTAAATTTTTTATTCCCGTATATACTGTATTTTGTGAATATGAGCTAATTAGATTTGGTATGTTTTATATGAAAAGACTGATCTGGGAAATAGAAACAACAAGTAAGATATATCATGCGTTAGGCATAGATTATAAAACACTTTCCAACTCTTCCTAAATGTTTTATCAAGACATCGGGGGAAATAACGTAAATAAGATAACTAAGTAAACATGAAAACGCGTAAAACATTTAAAAACTGATTTACGCAGTTACCATCCACTAAGGTGTAAAAAAATCATAATTTAAAAAAATAAATAAAAAAAAATCGTTTTTTTTTAAATTTAAATCAGATTTTTTTTATTTAAATCAGATTTGTATGATTTTTTTCCCAGCGTTCAAATACTGAATAGCTATCATGAGTTTTAGGTTTCCAAAACAATTACACCACTAATTGCTAACATAATCTATGTTTTTACACTTTAATTAATAAAATTATAATTGTTAGTTTGTAATTACAGAAATAAAAACTGCAAATTAGTAGTTTCATTAGGTAGTATTATACAATAATGTTATATACATTAATATTGTAATAATTATGTAAAACTTTATAAATACTAGAGATACTTAACATTTATGAAAATTATTAACTGCATTTTATACTAAATAGCTAACATTACTTCAAATTAATTATTAAACAATCAACTCTCTAATTGGGAACATATTATACATTTTTAAGCCTTAATTATTAAAATGATAATAATTCATTTTAGAAAGAAAAAGGGACAGGATGCTAGTTCAAAAAACGGGCACTATTTCATGAGGAAATATATTAGTAATGTGTTTAGTAATGATGTAAGAAAAAAAAAGAATATTTTTTAGCATTATAAGTAAAGTGTCCTTAATTTTTAATAATTTTATGAATAACAAATTGAAAAATACAATTAAATAACATATTTTAATAATATCCTGTTTTTTCTAAAGAAATAAAGTTCTATATTTTTGCAAGATTTTTTCCACATGAATTTAGAATACTGTTGAATGGGGAAGTTTTTTACAAGAAATCTCTGGCTACAACTACAGGTAAATTTCAACTTTTTTTTTCTTTTTTTAAGGCAGGGTGCATTTTGCCAATTTCAAAAGGGGCATGGTGTGGCACCATTAAACAAAATGGCCTAGAAGAAGCAGTATAAGTAATTACAGAATTAATAAAAACTGCAAATAAGTAAAATTCATTAGTTAGTAGCACAAATAACAAAACTAACAAATATTATTTGCAGCTCATTTTGCATTTGTATTTAGGAAAATTTCTGTAAACCACCAAAATCTATACTTACACACATGTACGTGTATGCTAACCAAAAAAAAAAAAAAAAAAAAAAAATGAAAATGAGTTAAACCCATTCATATAGAATAAATATAAGTTAGCCACTAATATCTGAAATCTCAAAATATTTAAGTAACAGCATTATTACCTCTATTAGCTTTCAATGGTTCAATTTTTTAATATATATGAGTTACAAAAAAAAAAAATAATAATAATAATAATAATAATAATAAACATTTATTCAACATATACCAAAGAAGCTCTTGCTGTGCTTAGCATTTTTATACCAATTATTTCTTTTTCTCTTATGCATTCATTTACAATTTAGCTGCTGAGCAGATGTCATTCTTTCATTCTTCTTTAACTTGAGATTGCTATTAATTACTATTTATTCTTTTACTTGTAGAAATGTAATTATACTTGCTATGTGTATTTTATATAAAATAATGCATAAATTGATTACCTAAAGGAAATTATGACATTGCAAATTATGTTAGATTTAAATATCATTTTTAAATGAAACTGTTTTAATTTGGATAAAAACTTAAAAACAATGCTTTTTACAAACTCAACTGTTTTTAAATTTTTTACAATACTAATGAATTAAGCTTAGAAACAATTATTTAAAGCTCTTTTTTTCTTTATTAATAAGTCAAAATACCTGTAGAAACTTTCAAATTATGTTCATGTTAGATTTTAATACTTTTTTTGACATTTTAAACATTTAGAAAATTTTTGATTTTAATCAATGATTTAAAAAAAAAATCGGTTGATTAAAATCATGATTTAATCGCTGATTTAAATCAACCGATTAAAATCGTTGACACCCTACCATCCACAGCCAAATATGTTTTCTAATTCTTTTAAACAGTCCTGTATTTGATCTGTAGATTGATATATATATATACTATATAATGGAAAAATTTAGTTTATCAAGGAAACGCATAACAGGTTGAAATTCTCTTTCAGCAATTTATACTAATATATGGAAACATACTTAAATAATTTTGTACAACCCTGTAGTTTACCTAGAACCTTTATTACACGCCACTATTTAGTTAAAATTTTATTCAAGCTAAAACACTCTTAAAACTGCTGAAATTACATTTCCAGAAATTATAATTCATAGATGGCAACGTATCCAATTCTTTGCGTGACCCTGTATATCATTTTATCTATATACTACAAACATTTCTTAGTAAATTAAATACAGTGCAGCGTTAAAATGCATAACTTATTTAAAAACCTCCTTTAAGCAATACCCAGTAACCCTTTCGAATACTTTTGTATATTCCTGTATATGAATTATAGCATATATATATACACCATATACTATGCATAAATGTAGTGAATCATAAAAGTGTATATCATAATTAAAAATGAATTTCCAGCAATCATCGCTAATGAACAGTACTTCGGATACAATATAGTATCTGAAATATTTTGTGTGTCCCTGTAAATGCTATATACACTTCGTATTATACATGAAATAATTCATAGTATGTAAACCTCAACGACGTATATCAATTTCATTACATATCAAATAGATTAACATAAATAAAGTACGCCGCAAACAATTCCCTCCACCCCTATATCATTATGTATTGGAATTCCTTTTTTAGCCCTGTAAATGAACAATAACTATTCTTTGCATCGCATATTCTATGGAATGCACATTTTAGTGCGCTTCATAAATGCATATCAATTTTATTCTGTTTGAAAGCGTGTAAAATCATTAAAAATCATTTGAAACGATTTTTTTCCCACAAGCCGTAATGTAATGGAATACAATTGACTGTCCCTGTAAATGAAATAACATGCTACAAACTTCATTACAAATAGGGGTCTTGCTATGGTAAACGTTAATAACATCCAAAAATTTTAAATAATTTAATTATCTTTAAATGTCTATTAATTATGTTAATGATTGATGATAATACTTGTCCATATACTTTTATATTTATGCCACCATGTGGTTTTAACCCAATATTTAAATAAGAAAATAAACCAGATTAAAATGCAATTTAAATCACTAATTTTAATAATCTGATCAAAGCTGTTGAAAAGGAAGTTAGATATTTTAACAAAATAAAAAATAAATGTAATGAAATATTTGTGTTCTATAACATGTTTATTAGAAGATAACTGAAATCATTGTAATTAAAAAAAAAAAAAAAAAAAAAAAAAAAAAAAATGCAAACAAGGAAAATAATATTTTAGATATTTCAGCAAAATAAAAAATAAATGTAATGAAATATTTATGTTCTACAGCATGTTAATGAGAAACTAACTAAAATTGTTGTAATAAAAAAAAAAAAAAAAAGCAAACAGGGAAAATAATATTTTTACATACCTAATTTCATTGACGTTGTACGTGATACTTTGATTTTGGGGAACCAATTAAATCCGATTATAAGTACGATAGCAATGACTTGAATCATCTTCAACAAGTCAAAGCTACCGTAATTTTCTCGGGTTTATATTTTGTTAGCTGAACTAACTTGGATCCTGAGAACGTTCTTGTTTCAGTTTTTAAATCCGTGTCAACACATCTATGCTGTCCAGTGTCCACAGAACTTCAGTGTCCACAGAACTGTCCTGTGTCCCGCGTTTATTCTAAAAAGTTTCACTGTTACTTTTATCCGTTATTCTGCGGTCGAGTGGTAACAACTGAAATAGTGCAGATGCAGACGATTTTTAAGTTTCGAAGTTCGAAGCAGATGTTTTTTGGTTTTATTTGTTTTTCTATACCACAGTTTCGGAAGGAAATTAAATGCGTAATAATTTTGTCAAATTGTCTCTAATTCAATTTCCTGTTTGAAAATGTTTTATTGTATTTCATCTTTTATTTTTATCAGTTTTATTGAATTGTAAAGTTTCATTTACGTAAATTATAATTATAATATTATCCATAATTAGAGTTTACTAGATAAAACATTGCTTAAATTTTCAAAATGTATACAAATTAATTTAATGGTAATAATGATGACTCCCTCCTTTTTTTTAAAAGTAAAATTTGTATCACAGGTAATATATACAAAATATCTTCTTAAAAAATACAATAAGATTATCGAGAAGAGATGAGTTTTTCTTTGTCAATCTGTCATTCTCTTAATATTAATTTTCTGTAGAATAAAACTTGTAAAATAATTTTTAAAGATATATTTTGAAAACAAAAAATAAAACATGAATAATTAATTATGTCGTGGGCTTTGCCTAAATTTTGTACATTAATTTTATATTCGGAAAATGTCAATTCTATTTTAAACGTTTGAAAGAAGTAGAATAAAAAAAAAAAAAAAAAAAAAAAAAATACTTAAAATAGTGAAACACTAAGAGGAAAAAAAATGACTTGAATGCAAATTATAAAGCAAGAAATGCATATATGACTGAACTTTGAAGACGCTTTCTGCGTGCTCATTAAAAGCTGCAGCCTTAACTGTAATAGAAAGTTTTTAGTTTGAAACGACAGAAATGTTTCGACTACTCTTTGAGAAACTTCTAGTATAACAGATGATCATTTACAAAAATCTTTATAAAAGATAAGTCGAGGTCTGCTTACCTAAAACATTTTTTTAATAATATGAAATTCTCATAATTAGGAAATCGTTTTGTGTTGCTGATGAATTAATTACATTTTATGTTATATGAAAATAAAAAGTTTTTGTTAGAGGCACAGATGCAACTTGGACCACGGTTTAAAAAATTTGTTAATCCGGCAGAAAATATATTTTACAGTAAATAACATGTTTTTAATAATTTTTGTAATTTTTTAAAGTTTTCTAAGAAGTTCACATCTCAGTCACAATGTGACATCACTGAGTGGTGGCATTTTGGTCACAGATGTGACGTGACCACAGTGACTTACAGTGACGTCACAGTGACGTCACTGTGGCCATGCATGCTATGAGGGAGGTCTCAGGAGGATATATAGACAGTGATTAGTTTGGGTGTATACGGCCCAACAGGTATCGCTGCTATGTTCTGTTGTTCACAATTTCTGCGATAGCTTTATCTCAACGAACAGATTGCTATTTAATTTTGATGCAGGCGATTTGATTTATATAGAAGAAAGTTTTGTAAGGGCCATAATAAACTAGTTTTTTTTTCTTTTTCATACGTGTGTGTGTGTGCATGTATTTGTTTCTTTGTTTCATTCTTATTGCCCCAGAATATTTTACACTGTGTCGAATATTCTGAGACTAACCTCCCCATGAAGTAAATAAACAAAAATCGAATCTAAAACCAAAATTCCAATTTTCAATCTAAATAAAGAATGGATAATAAAATTTTAATATTCAGAATTTTGTTGTTGCTGTTGCTGCGTCTGTTTTCATATTTCATGTTTCTTTCGCTGAAGAATTTTATGAAAGGGGAAGAAAAGGAAAATAGGAACAAAAATACGGTAGTACTTAAGAAACATTTAGGAAAGTTTATAGCAAAGAGTTAAAAAATTGTTATGAGTATCAGCGGAATTAAATAACTAGGCGGAAAACTTTCTCTTCTGAGCATTTTTTCTTCGCTGATTTGAAAATGAATTGATGCGTAAAAAACTACTAGTTTGTTTTTATTTTCTACGAGCATTTATAATTTTTTTGCCTTTAAAAGCACAGGTGATAGAGATGAAACGTGTTCAGCGTGAAATTTTTATATCAGTCTTTGGGTCCCGAACTTAATCCTTTATGTACTGAATTATGAATTCAGGAAAATTTTACCGTCTCAAGCATTTTACGTGAATTGTTTAAACTACATCAGAAGATTTACACAATCATTTAATACATGTTAGAGGGATTTTAGAAGGATTTATTAAATTTGAATTTATAGGGATTTTGTGCAATATTTATAACCCACTCAAATCTTTTATTTTAAATATTTTTCTTAGTATTTTGTAGAATTAGGAAATGCACAAATATAATGTTCTTACAATAGAAATATTTCCGAATTTGAAAAATCCCCCCCCCCCCCCTAACGCCAAGAAAACTGAAAAGATACAAAGGCAAAATAAATCATGCCTTTAAAAATATTTTTGTTTTTTGTAACCCATAATGCTTTTGGAACAAGATAAAGTAAAGTAACTATAACTCATTCTAAACTGTATCACAACTAATCGATGCATTAAATGAAGTTTATAACAAGTTATTTTAATGGTACTTATAAGTACTGTCAGTAGATAAAGGGTTAAAGTGAAATTTTTATTTATTCACAAATTAATAAAAGAAAAAATCTTGGCAGTTGCTATTTCAAAAACAAGAATGTAATCTGAGTTTCTGAAAGTGTTTTACAATTGTTTAAAAATCAATTTGAAAGGAAATTGAATTGTTATTAATAGGATATAAGGAGGCATTTTCTATCTGATTTTGAAGTCTGGACATCACAGTCGGTGTTAGCAACATAAAGAAGCCGCTTGATATCCCTTATCCACCCTCTCTTTCTGTTTCAAGTCCATTTCATAATACAGTAGAGCGCCGATTATCGGAACTCCAATTAACCGAACTTCCATTTATCCGAACAGCCTATTTCTCTCAAAAATATTTTTTAATGAGGATAAGATTGCGGATGAAATTTAAGACGAAAAAGAAATTGAAGAAATGAAAACGAATGCTCTGAAAATGACTCGGGTCTGTCACATAACAAAGCCTTTGAATGTTTGGAAACAGCTGTGAAATGGCTCGAACGGCAGAAGAACTCTGATCCTATTGAACTAGCGTATTTAAGAAGAATTCGAGATAGGGCATTATTGGAAAGAACGTCTTTTTTCTTTCAAGCAAGCAACAATCGAAAGCTTTTTTTCCTTAAATTATAATTTCTGGAGTTCAGAAAATAATAAAAAGAGAAAAAAAAATTTTTTTAATGATTAAAAAGAAAAAAAAAGTTTTTAAATACACTTAGCACTACCTGGTGCTGCCAGTTCTAAGCCTGGGTAAAGTGTGAAGCTTTTAGTATAGTCAGGAACATCCCTTACATTGTCTCTCCACTTACCCGAACTTTTGCTTATCCGAACTATAGGGTCGGTCCCGATTTGTTCGGATAATAGGCGCTCTACTGTATCTGGAAAACATAAATCATTCCTTATTATTTTTCAATGAAATCTGTTCATTTGTAGGTATGCCCGCTCTAGCTATTTTCGAAAATGTTTGTACATTTTAATAATAATTTTAAAAATTTTTTATGAAGTTTCTTCAAAACGGTGGCAATTGTATTACTTCCGTTGTTCTAGATAAAAGAGAAATAATGAAAAATATTCAGACACGTGGCTTTTTGGATGCATTTTTTCATTTGCAAGTTATTTTCGGTAAAAGAATATATATATATATATATATATATATTATAAGCGAATAAAAATTCATATGTATGCGACATCGCGAGAATATTGTCTATTGGGTTTATTTTATCTCTGTTACATTATGACTTTATTAGTTTTTTTCATTATGATGAAACAGAAAATATATTTTTATATGAAAATACTCTGGTTAAGCATAAAAGTGTAAAGTAGGGGTGCACAACCTTTTTAAGAGAAGGGCCACTTGCAAAAATGCTTGGGTTGTCGAGGGCCACATCAGTAACACAGAGAAAATTCTATATCGGGGGTAGGGGGGGGTAATGTCTTTATGCTTGATGAATAATTATTTTTTGTCTATAATAAAAGTAAACAAACGGAAATAGATAATTGTATGAAGGAATGCAGGGCTTCTTCGCATCTGTATGAATAACCATTTAACACTTTATGAAGACTAACTGTTCCTTCTTGACAAATAGTAACTTGAGAAAAAAAAATTACACAAAATTTCTAAATAATTGAACATTATTGAAAATTAAAAAAAAAAAAAATATTGAAGAATAACTTCATATAAAATAAAAGGAAACTTATTTTTGAAATAACAAGGCATGATGGACTTAATTATGCTATTTTTTCTGCGGACTATTAACAAAACTCGTTTTTTTTCTTTTGTCAATCAAGTGCGACTGATTGACGAAATTCGCGATTTTTTATCAACAACCGATTGACAGATTTCGCGGTAATTTTCCATTGCCGATTTGCAAAATTAGCAATCTTTTCAAACAATCAATTTGCGATACTTACAATAAATTGACGCAATTTGCAATTTTTTTCAGCGATATTTTTTTTTAATTTCGCGATTTTTTTCCTCAACGGATCAACGAAAATTGCGATTTTTTTTTGCCCCCGATCGAATTATTTCGGATTTTTTTGTTCTGCGATCGATCTCCGAAATTTGAAAGTTTTTTCCCATGAACGATTGACAAAATTCGCGATGTTTTTCATAAGTGATTGGCGAATTTTGCGATATTTTACGTGACAGATTGACAAACTTTGCAATTTTTTTCCAATGACCAATCGACGAAACGTGAATTTTTTCCTGATATACATTGATATAATTTATGATTTTTTTCGCGCAATAAATTGGCGAAAATCGCGATTTCTTTTACGAACACAATCGATGAAATTTGCGATTTTTTCCTGCGACCAATGGATTTCTATTTCATGATATTTTTTGGGACCGACACACAAATTTTGTAATTTTTTTCCATGAGCTATTCACGAAATTCGTGAATTTTTGGGGAAATTCACGATTTTTTTACGAGAGATTTTGACGAGCGATTGACAAATTTCGCAATATTTTTGCGACCAATTGACAAAATTTGAAATTTTTTCTATCAATTGTCAAAATTCGTGATTTTTTTCCGCGACAGATTAACAAAATCGCTATTTTTCCAAGTCGATCAACGAAATTTGCAATTTTTGTACCTCATCGACAAAATTCACGATTTTACTGTGCTCGATTAACAAAATTCGTGATTGTTAACTGACTCTGATGAAATTTTGAATTTTTCCCGTGGCGAATTGACGAAATTTGCGATTTTTTTCCCGCAATAAGCTGACGAAATTCGCGATTTTTCCGTCGCCGATCAAGAAAGTTTGAAATCTTTCCGCAGCTCCTCGACAAAATTCGCGATTTTTTCGCGTCCGATCAACGACGTTCGCGATTTTTAACTGACTCTGAAGAAATTTTGTAATTTTTATGCGACAAATTGATGAAATTCGACATTTCTTCTCGTCATAAACTGACGAAACTTATGATTTTTCCGCAGCCGGTCAACAAAATTTGCAATTTTTCCGTACTTCATCGACAAAATTCGCGATTTTCTGTGCCCGATTAAAGAAATTTGAGACTTTTCCGTGCCGAGTCGACAAAATTCGCGATTTTTCCTCTCGCAATCAACAAAATTCGAAAATTTTCCGCGCCCGATAAGCGAAAGTTGCGATTCTTAATTGACTCTGACGAAATTTGTAATTTTTCCTGCGGCAAATTGACCAATTTCAGATTTTTTCTCACGATCAACTAACAAAACTCGCAATTTTTCAGCAACCGATCAAAGATTACATAACCGACAAAATTCACGATTTTTCACGCGTTCGATCAACGAAATTTACTATTTTTAACTGACGCTGATGAAATTTGCAATTTTTTCAGCGGCAAATTGTCGAAATTCGCGATTTTTTCTCGCGATAAACTAATAAAACTCGAGATTTTTCCCCAGTTTATCAACGGAATTTGAGATTTTTCTGCGACTCATCGATAAATTTAGCGATTTTTCCGAACTCGATCAACGAAATTTGCGATTCTTAACTGGATCTGATGAAATTTGCAATTTCTTCCCGGGGCAAATTGACGAAATTCGCGATTTTTTCCTACGACATATGGACAAAAAATTGTAATTTTTCCAGTTATAAATTGACGAAATTGTGTCAAAAAAACGAAGAAATTATATAAATTGTGATCGCGGGCCACAGGTTTTGCATCCCTAGTGTAAAGTATGTTCTAAAAGTTTGCGTCGGTAACGTTGTACCTATCTTGAAATGTATTTTACACTAAAATAAAAAATAAGGAGAAAAATTGATAGGATTGTGTCAACATGGGGTAATTTTAACGGATTTTTCATTTCTTAATTCTAAAGATCAGAATAGGAACCTTTATTGTTCGTTGAACTATTTCAGAAATTGAATATTGAGTAAAAAAAAAAAGTATTATTATCTTCTGTATTTGTAGAGTTCAATTGTCATTTTTAAAATATACTTTTCTACAATACAAACCTTTCAATAATAAAATTTCCATGCTGTTTGTTTGTATGAAGTCTTGTGAAAATGAAATGCAGATCAACATTCCTCCATTTTTAACGAATGTGATATACTAGTACAGAGACGGCGAACCTGTGGCACGCGTGCCAAAACTGGCACGCTAAAGCATAATTTTGGCACGGTTTTGCTCTGTTTAAAATCGATTACTTGGGAACTGAAGAATTTTAATTGCGGCTTTTTAAAACACCGCAAATTACCGCATTAGTAAAAGTATCAATGCTAAAATTATGGCAAGTTGGAATTAATTTCACAGTTATTTAAAGAAACTGGCGTTTGCCCTTTTAATATTTTTTCCTTCTGTCTATGTGCATAAGGTTATTATTTTCGCTGGTAAATAATACAAAAAATCAAATAAAAAGCAGTTGTCAAATAAATCCAGTTCAGTCGAAATTAACTGAGTATAAAAATATGGTATTAATTATTTTTCTTCCAAAATGCAACAACACAATTAATCACATTTTTTTTATAAATATAATTTCTAAAATATAAATGGTTTTATGATTATTACAGTGATGTACGTGTATATTACCCATTTTTAAAAAATATTAACAGGTTATTTTCAATCCTGATTTTTCAATCCATTAAATTTGTTTGTTAGTTGGCACGCCAAGGTCATGTAAAATATTTTTAGAAAAACAATTGGCACGCGTGCATAAAGAGGTTCTCCAACACTGTACTAGTATATACATAAGAGATGACATTTTTTTAGGTCTTTTTAGATTAGCCACACATTACATTACAGCAGTTTATTTTTATTTTTATTTTTCGACAGAAAATGATAATTTACAATAAAAATTACTAAGCCTTAATATTTATATATGAATTTGAAAAGAGAAAAGTACTGTATATGTGTGTCAATATCACAAAATAAGGAAATTGCAGTCCGCACAATAAAATTTCCATTTAATGTTATATGTAGGGCAATTCCACAGAAAATTATCATTTTTTTTCTTTGGGGGTGGGGGGGGGGGATAAAATTTATAATATGTTTAATTTAAGGGTATGATTGGAAAACTTGATTTTTTTATATTCTATAATAAAATCCTAATAAAAATCATTGTAATTTACTGTTTACAAACTAAGTTAAGTACCATTATTGTCTTTGTAAAGTCATAATGTTACGTCAGTTACACAATAAAAGTTACGTCAGTGACACGTGTAAATGCCCTTTTTTTCTTTTTTATTATTCGGAAATTAATTAAACAAGTTACTGTTATAATTTGGCATTACTTAGTGTTGTTGAGAACATTTAATCACCTTTTTTAACGGGATAGTTTCGATAATTTTTACACTTCAATGTAGGCAGAAAAAATGTTTGTCTATTTTATGTTATGTCAGTTACAGAATTTTGAATTGCAATTTTTGGGACTAAAAAAGAGATTGAAATAATACGCAGGTATTTGGTTATTAAGTTCTTAGTAAGAGATATTTTAAATTGTAAAAATTTGTTCTAGCTTCATTAGTAAATTTTCTACATAGTTTTGAAAACAAAATTCCATTATCAAATGTTACGTTAGTTACGATGGAATTGCCCTATAATACAATTTTCTTTTTTACATTTTAATAAAAAATTTTCTTAGAAGTATTTTCAAAAGATATTATATTCATATAATAACGCAAATATAAAGCAATTAAAAGACTTAAAATTTCATATTGTCGTTTTCCTAACATGTGACACGGTGATGTGTGCAAAGTAAAAGGCTTTCTGCTATCATGTGGAAATATTTTTTTCTAGTTTTTTTAATATATAATTAATAATTATACCTCATATAACACATACATGTGGAAGGTAACAAGTTCTGTATTTTACAAATAATTTTCCATAATTAAAATAGGATTGTCACTGAAAATGAATGTCATTGTCCTGGCCCGTTCATTTTAGTTCTTTATGAGGTATAAAGAAGGTGCTGCAGAGTAATTCTTCTTGTTCTTGACATAGTTCAAGTCAAAAGTAGTAAAATCATTGCTACCAGAAAGACCTTTTTGATATTTCTTTGACAATAATGTGTTAAGCTTTGTAAAACCTGAATAGACTTTTATTATGTTTTTTTCCTGCTTTCTATAAATTACAAATAAAACTGAACATTACACTAAAAAGTGTATTGTGTAAAAGGTCTGAAAGTGATCTCGCACTTGTAAATTGCTGAATGTGCGTGTTTCGAGTGTTTCTGGAATGTAGTTCTGCTTACTCAGGCGCAATCGAATCTGTCTTGGTAGTATGTTTGATTCGCTTGCATAAAAACTACTGAATGCCTGCGTAATGTTAGACTGAGTGTGTCGATAACACCCTGTATATAATGCTACATCCAAAGCAGCTTAATTCAATCGAGTTCTGTGATTTGATGACGAAAATTTTTCTAGAGATGGAATCGATGTATAGCTAATCAAATTAAGAGTATAGACTATCAGAAAGCTAGACAGGCACTTAGAAGCTATCGAAGAGGTGACTTGTCGTATGCTTTTTCTAGAAAATACCAGAATGTTTACATTGCTAAGTATAAAAATTTTGTCATTCCAGAAGCAATTTTCGATATAGCCTGCTACTCAAGGGAATTCTACGCTATGTTGATCAAACACGACCATGTGTTCGTTGAGTTTGGATCAATTACTGATACGACAGAAGACTACCTATCCGAATACTTTAGTCGACTCTCTTTGTCTGAAACAAAAGACTGATATCTTTTAAAATTACGCAGTGATTTTAATGATCTTTGTGATTTATTATGAAATCACATTTTAAATTTATAATTAAATTTAACAATTGATTCTGACAAATTTTAACTTGTAAAAATTCTGTAATTATTCTTTAAAAATGCCTGCATTGTGCACAGAACCAATACCCATCCTTCTGATGACAAATCTGAAATTACGTAAACTAAAATCGGACGTCGCATACAAAAACTTGTATATTTGCATAATCAACTTGTGATCTTGTATGCATAACTCGAACTGATGTTCTAATATACGAAACGAGTGATCTCGCATACAGAAAATCAGTGATGTTACACTATTTCAAAATGCCTGCATTATACATCTCTGATTCATAAAAGGTGGAGGTGGGAAGCGGTAGTGGTACACTGTGAGTATCCGAATGTAGTCGTCCGATCCAGATCTCCTGCTCCTGACTGTTCCCATTGGCCTGTATCTGAGGTTACAAGTTCGAATGCCGATGTGGACAGCAAGGACGACTTCTTGCCTAGCCCGAAGCTTAATAAAGGAGCTTGGAGATGTGCGACCAGTGCTTGCACGGTAATATACCAGTTTTTGTACAAAGCCTGCTTTTTTCTCGAGAAAAAAAAATATGCAAAGGTACTGTAATATGTTGGAGGTACTATAGAGAAAATATGTTCCCTTAAACAAAATTAAAATGTTAGATCTAAAAATAAAAAAAAACAAGAATGTGAAAAATGTTTTAGAAAGAAATTGTCATTATCCTGGCATACATATGCCAAGAAAATGCTACATAATTATAGTTACATAAAAATTAGCTTAAAGCTCTTCAAACTTTAACAATTTTATATAAAAATTCCTTTATCCAACTGTTCAACCAACATTTTTAAAAAAATCAGAAGCTTTGAAACGATTTATATTTTCAAAATTTTTGTTTTCAAAATATCACATTTTGTGATATTCACCCATGTATAAGTTCAAAGATAAGATATTTCTGTTAAACTAGCAATAGTGTGTTTTTCAATAAAATAATATAAATATCAAGTTTACAAATTTCATCAAATAAAAGCTAATGGTTGATTTTTAAAAAATGTATAACAACTTCTATGGAACTAGGAATTAATTTTGTAATGTATTAAGAAGAAAATTTATTAAAAATAAAAATTTAAAAGAATTTTTTTCAGAGGTTTTACGAAGCATTTTATCATTTGATTTTTCAATATATTTGATTTTTAACATATTGCAAAGTTCTCTTTTTATTTTTTTTAGAATTTGTATGATGAAAATTCCAAAAATAATGAATTCACTTGGTAAAAATTGGTTGACATTTTAGAATTTTAACACAGTCTGTTGAAAAGAAAAATAGCCACTGTAATTTTTTTAACCCCTTTGTGATAAGCGCTGCTATAGAGGTCGTGTACAAGCTTTAATTTTTTCTACCAGTTAATTTGAACAGTGAAATAAAACATAACTTTTTAAATTGTACTCATAGTAGTAATTTCGCAGAATATATGCTATAAAAGTAGACAAAGATTTCTATTTATAAATGCCGGTGAGAAAACATTAAAATTTGTGTTCAAGACGCTCGTTGTAAAGGGATTAATTAAAAAAATTTTAAAAACATTTCAAATATTTTCATTTCAAGAAAAAAAATGTTATTTTTGCTTTCGCGTTAAACGCGTTCTATATTTCAATTTTATAATTTTCTTTAAAACAATAAATTCTGGTAACACAATCTTTAAAATGGTAGTAAATTTCTTAAGCGCATTTAAAAAAGGATTACACTTGGTAAAAATACATAAATAAAGGAACACGCTTGTTTTCAGCTATACTGCTGAAATTTGTAAGGTTAACCCTCTCGCTGCACAACCCGGGATTTCCTCAGGCAACGTAAAAGCTGCAAAATTTGCGCAACCCGATATTTCCTCTGGGATTCATTTTTTCCTCTGGCAACTATTTTTTTTATCCAAATCGGACCACTTTTTAAATACAAAAAATTCCATATAGACTTTAACAACAAAAGAAAAATGTACTGGAAAATTAATTTTCTTAAAGTAGCAGTGTGAGAATATAAAAATAGTCTCCGGTGACAACCCTGATTTAGCCTGATTTAAATGTAATGTGCGCAATTTTAGAACCTATTTTGATAAAAAAAAAAAAATTATGCAGCGAGAGGGTTAAACGTCACTGAAAGGTAAAAAATGTTTATTTTTCACACAATGAGTGTTAATTTTTACAAGTTGTAAATATTTAAATTTAAAATCGGTTTCTGACCTCATAACAACTCATATCTCTCCAAACTCGTTTAAATACTGTCATTACGACGTATGGGGTAACTGAACGCTCGTAAACTGCGGTAAAATATGAACAAGAGAGAGAGAGAGTAACAATTGCATAACGTGTTTAAGATGACACGTTAAGACCTTGACACACATCACTTACAAATGTGTGAATGAAAAGAAGGAAAAAAAAGCTGCAAGAGAATACTTATTTATGTTCTGAACGTTATTGATTTTCGAAATGCTTTCCAAATATCTTTTTGTATATTGGAAACAGAGCGAAGATGATGCAGGGCAGGATTGGCGAACCTTTTCATAACAGTGTGCCAATTTCTTTCCAAAAATTTTTTACACGACCTTGACGTGCCAACAAATTTTGTGTACTGAAAAATCATGAAAAAAAAAAATCCTCAAATAATAACATTAAGATAATAAACAATTAAATTTAAAGAATCAAAAAACCCGACTGCGCAAAAAGCGAACTAATTATTAATTATTTCTCATCGATGTGAAACTATTTTTTTTAAATTCCTACTATTAGCTTATACTCTCGCTACATATATATCTTGTTCAAATTTTCAATCATTAATAAAATACTTATTATTCATCCAATCAAGCTCAAATAATTTTTTTAAACTTGTAGTGGATGACACTTGATGTTAATCCAATTTTTTTCAAATATTAATTCATTAATTAAAATAAATTAATTAATTTTCAATAATCGAGAGAGCCCTCTTCTTGATAAATGTATTTTAAGACCGAGAGAGCCCTCTTCTTGATCAAGGCATTTTAAGCGCCACTCAAGAGGAAAGCAGAATGTGAGAAAAAAAATTGCTCTTATTGACCTGAGTAGGATTTGACTTAAAATATTTTTTTTTTATATTACTTGTTTATATTACTTACCTAATTTTTTTTTATTCACTTGTATTGATGACTTTTAAGTTGTGTTTAATTGTTAGTTCCTATCTATAAACACTGTTTTGATGAGGTCTATAGATGTCTATGATGGTTAGAGTTGTAGTAAAGCTAGAGATCCTACCTCTACAACTTCCAGGTTGTATAATATTTTAACGGCGCTTCTGACTGTAAAATAGTCAATGAATTATCGTCTTCATTTTGAAAGACCTATCCAATGATATGCCACTCAATAGGGTGCGTAATGTTTTTCGTCTCTACCGCTATTTTGAATTTATAAAAACAAAACCTAGCCTATAACCATCAGGCCGTTAAGACGAATTGATAGAGACCTCATTCATTAAAATCTATCCAGCCGTTGGAATGTTTCGAGGGTATAAAGAAATCCTCTTACACAGATACGTGTGAAACACATAACCATTCTTTTCAGTCGGGTAAAAAGAACAAATGTGTAACATGCAGGTGAGGTATTGCACTATAATAATCATAAAAAAATTAAATTCTAGAAATTATTAAAAAATATATGCAATTAATTATGCTGTTGTATCTTGGAAGGAAAATAATTAATATCACGTTTACACTCAGTTAATTTCATCAGGATGCAAACTGAACTAGATTTATATGACAAATTCTTTTTATTTGATACTTTGTATTATTCATTTTACAAACTAATGACCTTGTGGACATCTATAGATGGAAAAAATATTAAAAGATCAAACGCCAGTTTCTTTAAATAGCTCTGGAATTAATTTCTAAGTTGAAATAATTTTATTATTGGTACCTTTACTAATGTGTGAATTTACGGTATTTTAAAAAACCGCAATTAAAATTCTTCAATTTCCAATCAATGAAATTGAGTCAAGATTGGATCATCTAAACTTAGTGGATTTTGTGTAGTATCACTGTATGTTGATTTAGTCACAAGTAACAACGTGCCAAAATTATTCTTTCACGTGCCACTTTTGGCACGCGTGCCATAGGCTCGCCGTCCCTGGTATAGGGAAATTAGAAGAACAACTTCGGTATAAAATATTTTTTTTAATAAAATACAGTTGAACCTCGATTATCCGAAGTAATTGGGACCGAACATCTTTCGGAAAATCGACATTTTCGGATAATCGAGAATGCTTCAGTTTTAAAATTAAGGAGAAATATATGCGCTATTTCTTATTATAGTGCTTTATAAAAATAAAGCAATAGCAAAATAAAAACATGACTAAATTACCTGAGCTTTAATTTTGAAATTGAGTATCTTTTACATATTTCACAAGGATTTGAAACAATGTTTTGTTTGTCGCGGTTTCGATTGCCTTTGCTTTGAAGCTCTATCACGAAGTTTTAAAATATTATTACTTTGCCAGTATCACAGTCTTTCTGCTGGCCCATCCAAGCCAAACTTTTTCAAAACATTCAAAAGCTTCAGAATCGCTAATTTGTTCGTTTTCTTCGTTCGTTCCACTCCGCCACTTACGGGAGTTCAAGTTAAATTCAAAAGAATTCTTAAAAGGGGGATCGAGAATATTTATATGTATTCGTGGTTCGGAAAGGACCGCTTGCGCACGAGGAATATGATAGTAAAAAATAAAAGAAAAAATCTTTCAAAGTGGATTTTGCACAAAAGGAATTTAAAAAATATATCAGATATATCATATATCAATTAAAAAAAAAAAAAAAAAAAAAAAAAGCTTTAAAAATAGATTTCTGTTAACCGAGAGTTTCGGATAAAAGAAGTTCTACTGTAACTGGACATTTTAAACTTTGCATCAAAAATAGCATCATTTCATATTTAGCATTATTTCTGATATATTCAATTTTAATCTGTTTTCTAAGTACCGTTTTCCATAGCGGAAACCGACTGAAAATATTGCAAGAAAAATAAAAAAATAATTAAATAACTTTCAAACTAACAATATGGAAAAAAATAACATAAAAAAAAATTAAAAAAAACATATGATTTTTCAACATTTCTATGGCATTTTGGCCCTTGTTTATTTTCCGGTTGACCACTTACGCTAAACAAAAATTTGAGGCCAAATAATCGGATTTAAAGCCAATAATGACATTACACATTCGTTGTTGCCCATTGCTCCGTTGAAATGATATATACGAGGGTGGTCCCAGAAACACCCGACATAACAAAGAAAAACCAAAATAATTATGGGAAAATATATTTATCAACATGGTTTCTATTTAGCTCGATACGCTTATCCCAGCGATGTTCAATAGCTTCGATGCATTATTTATAGTGAGAACCATCGAGTTCCTCAAAACAGCCAGCAACCGCAGACTCCACCTCTTCATTGTTCACAAATCTTTTACCGCCTAGCCATTTTTTCAAGATTGGAAAGAGAAAATAATCCTAGGGGGCTAAATCTGGCGAATAAGGTGCGTGAGGAAGCAATTTGAACTTTAACTCATTGATTTTAGCCATCGGGATAGCGGATGTGTGAATTGGTGTATTGTCTTGATGCAACCTCACTTTCTCTTTTGCCAAATGCGGCCGGTTTTTACCCGACTGAAAAGAAGGGTTATGTGTTTCACGTGTATCTGTCTATGTGGATTTCTTTATACCCTCGAAACATCCCAACGGCTGGATGGATTTTAATGAATGAGATCTCTATCAATTCGTCTTAACGACCCGATGGTTATAGGCTAGGTTTTGTTTTTATAAAAAAAATTTACGCACCCTATTGAGTGGCATATTATTGGATAGGTCTTTCAAAATGAAGACGATGTTTCATTGACTATTTTACAGTCAGAAGCTCCGTTAAAATATTATACAACCTGGAAGTTATGTAGGTAGGATCTCTAGTTTTACTGCAACTCTAACCATCATAGACATCTATAGACCTCATCAAAACAGTGTTTACAGATAGGAACTAGCAATGAAACACAACTTAAAAGTCATCAATACAAGTAAATAAAAAAAATAGGTAAGTAACATAAACAAGTAATATAAAAAAATATTTTAAGTCAATTCCTACTTAGATCAATAAGAAAAAATTTTTCCTCCCATTCTTCTTTCCTCTTGAGTGGCGCTTAAAATGCCTTGATCAAGAAGAGGGCTCTCTCAGTCTTAAAATACCTTGATCAAGAAGAGGGCTCTCTCGATTATTGAAAATTAATTAATTTAATTTAATTAATGAATTAATATTTGAAAAAAACTGGATTGACATCAAATGTCATCCACTACAAGTTTAAAAAACTTATTTGAACTTGATTGGATGAATAATAAGTATTTTATTAACGATTGAAAATTTGAACAACATATGTGGAGCAAACATTCAAACCGTGTTTTCTCACAAAAAAATAAAAAATGAGTTATTGTTATTTTTATGAACTCTGTGTTAAATTGCACAGAAATAAATGGTATTTTTTACTAAAAGAATTTTTCTCCGATTATAAATCAATTTTAAAACTTGACGTTTCAATCAAAGAGTGTTTCCTCCAAAGCCTGCATTCAATCAAGCAGTGATTTCTCCAGTCTGCCAATCACAGTTGTCACTTAATGTGTACTTTCGAAACTTACCATACATATCACAATTGAAACGGATTGTTTTAGAAAAAAATAAGAGAACTGTTAAAGTTAAAGGCTTCTAGAATTATAGATTTCAAGATCTAAATGAAGACTATGATGTAAATCTTCTTAAAAAGGGAGTTACTGTTGCCTTGTTCAAAGGGTTGTTTTAGAATATCTTCCTCTTAGCCACGCCATACCAGTTGAAAAGAACAAAGATGTTAAAAAACTTTTGAAGGTAATGTATAGTGAACAGTGGCAAAATCAACCTGATGATATATTCAAATGATACAACCACATTATCCATGATTGATAAGCCTGCAATAAAGAAGAGGGATATGTGTAAAACTGTCTAGATGAAGATATTGGTTTTAAAATTTGAAGTGGATTTCTGGCAAACGAGTATTTATTTAGTAAATATTTAATGAATACTACTAGGTACCATAATCTGTCATTTTACTTTAACAATAATCAACTGAAATTCGGTATTTATTCAAATAAAATAATGCTATTGTATTATTTGTAAGTTAGAACTTATTTCATTCAAAAAGCGTTTTATCCACTTGTCAAACAATTAAAACATGTTTCCTCCTCTGAATTCGGTCAAAACGTGATTTCTCCAAATATTAAATGCATTTTATTAATTTGTTTTATGTTTAATATCTTAAGTATGCTTGCAATTCTTTCTAATAAACAGTAATAAAAATACACAATAAAAATGAGAATTAAATACAAGTTATTTTCTTATTTATCAGTTTTTTGTGTTTTTTGAAAATTTGTATCTGAAGGAGAAAGCATGGTTTGCATGTTTGCTCCACATATATATAGCGAGACTGTGAGCTAATAGTAGGAATTGAAAAAAAAAAGTAGTTTCACATTGATGAGGAATAATTAATTAGTTCGCTTTTTACGCAGTCGGGTATTTGATTTTTTAAATTTAATTAATTATTCTTTATTTCATCGCTCAAACACTGCAGTAAGTTGCATAAGTTTGACTGTTCTGCTTTTTTGAAATAATCAATGAAAATTAGTCCATGCCGATCCCATAAAACTGATGCCGTGACCTTGCCAGCAGATGGAACTGTCATCGTCTTCTTTGGCGCTTATTCTTCCCTTTTAGACCACAGTTTTGTCTGTTCCTTCCTCTCATGTGTGAAGTGTCGGACCTATGTTTCAACCATGGTTATTAATAGACGCAAAAACTCGGCTTTATTTCTTTAAAACATCTCCAAACATTCGATTAAATCATCCGCACGACAGACGCCGTTTTTGTTCTATTGTGAGCAAGCACGGCAATAATCTTGTGCACAGCTTTCTCATGTACAAATTTTCTGTCAATATGAGATGTGCAGCACTTTTTAAAATTCCTATCATTTCTGCTAGTTCACGCACTTTCAGTCAACGGCCATCCAATACCATTTTGTGAATTTTCTTCATTTCTGGCGTGATCGCCTCATTTCGTCGACCACTGCGATGTTCGTGTTGACAGTTCATACGACCTCGCTTAAACTTTGCCCCCCCCCCCCCAATATTTTCTGTTGTAAACGAAAGAGCAGACTCCCCTAGAGTAAAATTTAGCTCAACTTTAATATTGATTGGAATTAGACCTTTCAAATGAAAGTATTGTATCACATGACAATGACCAGTTTTTTCCATGTTAACATATTCGCTAAGAGCGTTCAATATTGATGGCTGTCAAACAAATACTACATAACGTAGGGTCTTCAAGCTTCAAATTTAAACTTTATAAGGTTACTATTTTTGACCCTAGTCAAATTTTTTTCAAACAACTATTCCAACTATACGTCAGGTTCGGTACTTCTTGAACTACCATCATATATCTTACACAATGGCATCGGTTTTATTCGAACGCTAGACTTCACACTCTAGAGATCACATAGTTCAAACATTACGTTTTCTTGTATCGTGAGCAATAAGTTGATAAACTTTGTGATTTCATCGTTTTTTCTACGGTAGTGAAATAAAGAACTTTACAGAAGCAACTCTGATGCGCCGATACTGATTTAATTCTGACAGTTTTCAGATATTCATTTTAGACTTATATGTATGTCCTGTAGAGATTACATCAAGGGGTTCGAACAAAGACTCTCTTTTAAGGTGCAAAACACACTCCTTAACATTAATTTGTAATTTTCTCTTAGGATTTTTTTAAAATGCGTATCGATTTATCGGGCCTATTCCAGATATAATAAATAAAACTTAAATTGATATTCCTATAACTTGAGAGTTAAATATTAGTATGAGCTACTGTGATCCGAAAAAATTTTCGAAACCAAATACATTTTTCTTGTTTTAAAGTACAAGCAAACTTGTTGCAAACACAAGCAAACTTGTAATTTAAAGCAAACACAAGCAAACTTGTCATTTATAAAAATGCACCGTTAAAAAAAAGGTGCATTTTTTAAAATGAAAACGTTTCAATATTGGTAAAATATCATAGAAAATCAACACAAAATACATCTTTTTAATATTCGGATAAGGTCGGTCAGGTAATTTGTTTAATATACCGATCATTAGTGCCGCAACAGCATCATTACAATAAAACCCTTTTCACATGAAAAGATTGTTTAACGGTCGAAAGACCTGCAATCGAGACCGTAACCAATTCCTGTTTTTGATATGCTAGCATCACACACCGAAAGAGGCATTTTTGTTCTTCATTTTCAGTCCATTTTCTTGATACAGAATTACCATTCGACACACATTTGCGTGTCATTGTTTCCACGCTGTCGAGTCCCGTGTCAGTATGAATCGGCAGATTGGAGAGAATTATCCAATAATAATATTTTCGATATGAAATTCTTCGACTGTTCTCTTGTTTTTAGTTTTGAATAATAATAAAAAAAAAAATGTAAATTTTCTGAACCAGACACATAAATATGTCTAAGAATGTTAATATATGCAGCATTGTCTGCTTTTCAGATTTCATACTGTATTCGCATCCAATGCCAATCATACAAACTATAAATTTAAGTATTACTATTTTTTAGTAACGCATAATTATGCTTTTTTTTACGTTCTCAGCTCTACAAAGGTGGGAAACTAATACCGCATTCAAAATTTTAATTTTAATTTTGTGACAAGAGGCTTCAAATAGAATTCAAAACTCTCAGCTCGTTCGAATATACGTCCGTTCAAAAAAAACAATCTCAGATTTCTCCAATAAGTCGAATTTTGTAAAGCTTGTTGTAGATTGTCATTGAAACATAAGTATAAGTGTTCAAAGTTAACCCATATTGGACCACACCGATTAAATATTTTTGAAAATTTTTAAAACTTCGATTATATCAATAATGTGCTGTAATTAGCAAAATTTTGAAAAAATGTTTTTATTTTTTTAAGTAACTACCTGTCCTATAAACAGGACATATTAGTAGGACACATAGTAAGGACATATAAAATGCATACATAAACTAATTTTATGAGCAAATATTTTATTTTACTTTAAAAATACTGTTTATGTTGTACAAAAATACTCTATGATTTCTCGAATAAAAAGATAATAATAACGGTAAAATTCTAGATTATAAGATCACAATTTTTAAAGGATTTTTTTAATAGATTTTTTTCAATTAAATTTTAATTGGTTACTCGTTTTTTTCTTTATAGGTTATACTTTTATGTATTTTAAAGACGTCATAACAAAATGCATCCAGAAAATTTTTACCAATTTTATTTTTAAAAATATTTTATTAGCTGTCCTATTTATAGGGCAGTGGTCCAATATGGGTTAAATTCGTCGAAGTAACGCAAAATTGTTTGTACATCCAATTAACTACTTCGACGATATTTATATATTTTGTTTAAGGGGACAGTGGACTTTCAAAATCACGAAATTCGACTAGAAAATCGATTTTTTTAACCCCTTAATTCTCGCTCCCGTCATATTCTCGGGCTGTGTCTTTTACTCAGATTGTTTGATTCCCACCATTTTTATAAAATAGTTTAATTGGCTTTATTTTAGTATCGTTTTGCCTGTCATTAAATAAGGCGAATATTTCTTTTTCAAAAAAGTGGTGCCAATAAGCAATTTGAATTTTTAAACCGTAATTTAATTCGAGCGTTAAGGGGTTAATTATTATTATTGATGAATTAAATGCTCAAATTCACCTGATCCAAAAAGAATTTTTCAATTATGACGCTTCTTCGCAGAGATGCAAGCTTTTATATTTGTAAAAACGCTATATATTTAAATCAGTTGTTTATACTTAAAATAAGATATCGACCAAAAATTCGGTTTCGGTCCAAAATCAGAGTTTAAACGAAAATTCGACCTGACCGAAACTATCTGTATTCCAAAAATCCCCTTTCTTCTTTCGGAAATTTTCAACATGACTCATTGATTTGAGCTGTATCGTTTCCAATGAGACACTCTTTATTGATTGCTATAAACTTCACTGTTTATAATTATCAGTCATCACTGACTCCAGACGTGAGTGCAAATTATGAAGCGAGAAATGCCTATCTGACTATACTTTGAAGACGCTTTCCACGTGTTCATTAAAAGTTTCAGTCTTAACAGTAATAGAAAAATTTTAGATTGAAACTACAGAAGTGTTTTGAATACTCTTTGAGAAAGTTCTAGTGTAACAGAGGATAATTTACAAAAATCATTATAAAAGATAAATCGAGGTAGGTATATCTAAAACATTTTATAATTAGAAGAATACCGCATCATTAGAAAATAATTCTATGTTGTTGATGAATGAATTACCTTTATTTATATGAAAATAAAAAGTTTTGGTCAGAGGCAGAGGCAGCTTATTTAGGCTACACGTGTAATTAATTAATAATTATGTATATTGTGTATGTATTAATTACTTTTTTAAAAAATTAGACATTTTCGTTTTCCTTTTCTTTTTCGGCCTAAAATAGGTAGATTACCAAAATTCGGTTACGTATAATTAATTAATAATTATGTATATTTAATAAGCACATATAATTAATTAATAAATATTTATATTTATATATGTGTTAATAACTTTAAAAGGAAAATGGATACTTCTTTTTCAGCCGAAAATAGGAAGATTACCGAAATTCGGTTTCGGTCTTAAAAAGCTGTTTCGGTCGATCCTTACTTAAAATGCAGTTTTCTCAAAGTTGTGGTAATTCAAGCAGATAGACTTAGCATAAACATATGTCCTCACTTTGAATTTGCATATTTCCTTTATATTTGTACAAGTCGTTATAGTTTTTAATACTCTTTATTATATTTTGATGTTACTAGACAGGGGAAGGGGGCGGCTGCAGAGTCCCTCCCCTCATGGAGTTGACGGGTGAAATTTAACAATTAGACAGAACTCGATTAGCATATTGAAATGCAACTGATCTTTCAAGCGATATATGGAAGCCACCTGCAGAACCCGATTTTAGTGGTTGATCGGTAAGGTTTATCATTGTGTTTTCCTGAACCCAAAGGTCTGAAAACATGGAGGGGTAGTAAGAGGAAAACACAATGGTCAGGGCTGCCACAGGCGACTATTTTTTAATTCTATTTCGCGCCAATTTTTTAAAACAAAATTCTTTTCATATGCTTTGACAATATTTGCAAGATAATTATAATACAAATGTTTTTTTTTTTTTTTTTTTTTTTTTTTTTTTAAGTGGTGCGAGCAAAATATGAAAATAGTTGCCTGTGGCAGCCCTGAATGGTAAACCTACCAGGCAACCACTAAACCCTGGTTTGTAGATGTTTGGCACCAAGATATGACTTGGCAAACCAGTTGCATTTTAATATGCGAATCGAGTTTTAACTAATCCTAGAATTTCAGTCGCCGATTCGATAAGGTGATGCGATGAGGTTTGTGCAGGCGCCTCCCTGTCGATACCTATCTCATGAAGGTCTCTTTGAAAAAAAAATATGATAAGGATTGTGTAATACTACTGCGAATATAACTAGAAATAGAAAACTACAGCGTCAAAGTTGGAGCACGTTATACGCCAGAATATAGGTTAATATTTTTTTAGGAAAGGTTCTGAGATAAGTACTTGTTAATATAAGATTAAGATAACTAAAAAAATACAATTTAACAAATTACAACGAACGCCATGTATTACATTTTTCGGTACTGTAAATTTTTAAACTTCTACGGAGCTGGTCATACATTACGTACGCCATGGATTAAACATTAATATTACTGGACCCATTTTAAATGAAATGTCATTCTTAAACTTCTAAACATCCCACATTACATTTACACCGTCGTATAGAGAAAAAAATGTACTTTTAAATGCAATTTGTTTGAAATCTGCATCTCAATTTGTTTCTGAGTTATTAATTTTTTTTTTTGTAGTTTTTATTACTTTTTTGTCATAGTGGCTACAGAAGTATCCATCTCTGTTGAAAGTAAAGGGAAAATACAGATTACTGTGTAGATCAATCAGAAAACGAATAAAATGCGGATTCAACTAATAAAAAGCTTCATATATGTTTTTGATTTCCTGCCTTGACCGAGGATAATAACCATTTTTCCAAAAGGTTAATAAATAATAGGCATTAATATTTTGTAGATTTAAGAGTGAGTAAATAAATAAGAATGGATATATAATAGAGTAAAAAATATATACAGCTATTTGTATAACTAAATTAGAGTTTGTGCTTTATTTTTTTATTCATTTTCTCAGAACTAATCAATCTCATTTTCTCAGACTTTGTACTACTTGTATTATGAAGTCATTAACATCATTTTGTTCGAAACACACAATTATAAAGTTTCCGAAAAATGAAAAAAAAAAATGGAATATTACAACTGTACAAAAACTAGATTTTATTTTTTTTTTCAGCAAGACAGCATTGTTTTATGCTTAACACATTGTTTAGGCAGAATTTCTTTATTCAAAATATCTAACAGAATTTTCAAACAGTAATTTTCGCTTTATTTAATAGCAGAAATTCCGTGATTATATAAAGAAAAGATTACTGCTCAAAAATTCTGGTAGATGTTTTTAATTTAAAAAAACCGTAATAAATTATTTTTTTATTTTATTAAAATTTATTAAAATTATAAATTTATTATTATAATATATAATATATAATATAACATACAATATATTAAAATTTATTAAATTTTTTAAAATTATAAAACATATTTTATTAAAATTTATATTTGTAATATTTTTTCTTTCTTTAAACTGACCAAAGAAAAAAAGAAATGTCTAAGCTAATACAATGGTTCGAAGGAAAACTATCAGCTGTTAAGAAACTTCTTTTAACACGTTTTAATTTCGAAACATTGAAAAGATTTGTTACAAAACGGATGGTTTCTACAAGCATCACAGATAAACCTGTCAACTCGCTTAACAATGCAGACGGCTTCTTTGAAAACAGTCGGATGAAACGTTAGCATGTGGAAGGTTTTTATGTTTATTATTATTATTATTATTATTACTATCATTATTATTATTATTATTATTTGTTTCTTGCTTCGCTACTCCTCTGCTAATAGTTATCAGAGTAGGTTTTAGATATTAGCTGGTCTAACCGAGTTCATAAAAGTTTTGAAATTATAAAAACAAAATAAGAATAACTTCACGTACACTATAAAAGAATACAAATGTTTCTTAACCTACGCAAATATATTATATAAGAAGGAAAATATAGTAGAGCGCCGATTATCCGAACAAGAGGGGACCGACCCTAGTTCGGATAAGCAAAAGTTCGGATAAATGGACGGGCAATTTATGGGATGTTTCTATAACAAACTTTCTGATCTGACGAACCTTCACACGTTATCTAAGCTTAGAACTGGTAGCACCAGTTAGTGCTGACATCTTTATTTTATTTATTTATTTATTTATTTTTACATTTTTATCATTAATTTTTCTTCTTTTTTTTTATCATTTTCTGAACTCTAGCGATTATAATTTAAACATAAAAGTTTTTGATTGTGTCTTGCTTCAACGAAGACATTCTTTTCAATGCTGCCATGTCTCTAATTCATCTGAAATAAATTAGATGGATAAGATCACGTTCTTCTGCCATTCGAGCCATTTCATAGCTGTTTCCAAACTTTCAAAGGCTTTCTAATATGATGGACCTGGGTTATTTTCAGAGCATTTCTTTTCATTTTCTTCAAATTATTTTTCATCATGAATCTCATCCGCAATTTCATCATCATTTAAAATATGATATCCAGGGTCATGTACGTCACTATTTAGCCACTCGTTAATTTCATTTTCTTCATAGTTTAAGATTCTTCCCATCTCTTTTATTGTTTTACATTCCTTATTTTCTGATCCACTATCAGTTTTTTTCTTTATTTAAAATTTTATTCCAAGCCAATGGATAATTGTTAGTTCGGTTAAAATAATTGTTTGGGAGAAATAGGCTTTCGGATAACTGGAAGTTCGGTTTAATTTTTTTTTTGAGAAAAATAGGCTGTTCGGATAATTGGAGTTTGGATAATCGGCACTCTACTGTATATAATATCGTCTTCTGAGTTATCTACGATTCCAAAAACCATTCTTTAACTTCAGAAACCATCATATTTTCGAGATTTAAAGAAACACTTATAAAAACAAAGCTTCTTCAGAAGCGTTTTCAGACAAGATATTTTTAGATAAACGGTGTTTTTTTCTGCCGCTGATTTTCAGAAACGTTTCCGAGTAGTTTCTCAAACCAAAACATTATTTTTTAGATGCCATTAATTCAATTGACATTTGTTGACAATTGAATTGAATTGACAGTTGAATTGACATTTTCAACTACGTAACTGAATTTATACATGCAGGTGTAACAAATAAATATTAATTTTAACGTTAATGTCAATGCTTTTAATTTATCATGCTTTCCTATAAAACACTAGGGGGGCCTGCCCCCTACGAGCTACGCTCGCCAACCCCCGTTCAGACACCGAGACTCATAAAACACGCTAATTTCATCGGCTTTAACCCTTAAATGCCTGAGTTTTCAAAAATCTTTTAAAAAATGTTTTTCGGCTTTCTTTTTTTAAATACTTAAAAATACTTTAAAAAATCATATTTTGTTTTAAGTATGGTTTACGGCTAAAAAACTGTTTGTTACGAATCGGCAATACTGGTGTTTATTTGGAAAAATAATTTTTCTTGATAAAATTCTATACTATTAAACATACAAGAACTTTGATAACTATGATAAGAAATAAATTTTACTTGCTCACTGCAGAACAAAATAGGGTATTTCGCAAGCTTCCAAACACAACAGAAAGAACATGTATCATCAACTGAAAAAATAAATCTATCTTTGTTCTTAAACAGCACAAGTGTTGCCATCTACATGTTGAAAATCGATTTAATAATATTTTTAGAATGTATTTTATTGGCAACATTAGTCATTATAGCTTCAATATTATTCTAATAGTATTTATAAGCCTAAATTGGGTATGTTGCCGAAAGACAACGCCGGTATTTAAGGGTTAAAAAGGTTTCGGAAGATTGATTTATAATTTAAAAAACAGTGGCGATCTACCTATTCATTTCTCTTTGATTGCGGAATTTTAGGGCCAAATCAGCTGCTGTTAAAAGATACAATGGCTGTTTGCGTCTTTGATTAAATAAAATCAGTTAATCATTTCAAAATAAGCTAATATAAAATGAATTAAGTAAACAGAGTGTTTGTCTCCCGGTATTTTTTAACAAAGCGAAAAAAACTCCTTTTAAATAAGACATCTTAAATGTATCGTTTTTAATCTGGCGTAATTTTCACCAAACTTTTCTTTATCTTTTTAATATTCACGTGTAAATACTTTTGATAGAAATGAAATATTATTTGCGCTGAAATAATTGAAAAGATCATCTCAAAATATCAAATAAATGTCTCGTGCAATTTTTAAATTTAAACTGTTTTGCAACATTATTTTTTGTTCATTTTACATAATAAGTGTATTGTGACGTAAATGTGACGTAATTTCTCCTATTTAAGACTTCTAACGCATGTTAATGAATTTATTATTTTACAATATGCTTTCTCTTTTAAAATTCACGCGTAAATATAGTTTTTATGACGTAATTTTCAATAAGTTCCTGCTTTTTACATCTAATTATTTAATTCGGTTTATAATAGCCACGTGTAAATAAATTTTTAATTTAAAGCAAACATTATTGTTTGCGCTGTTTGTACAGTTGGCAACAGTTTAAATTAATACCATTTTCTAAAATATGTAAAAAATATCTCTCGAAATGCTGAAAATTTCAATTTAAAATAGAAATAAAACCTAGAAAGCTGATTAATATACTCTAAAAACCACCCGGTAACTTTACCGTAAATCAGTGGTGGCAACAAAAAAAAAGTTTGTTTTTATACATAATTCTTGAAATTCCGAAAATATATTGTCTTTCGAGGTTTCTAAAGATAAACAACGCTTTTCGAAATCATGAGTAACTCGGAAGAGATTATTGTATATTTTTTCGTTCGTGGTTATATTGTACTAGAAGATAGCCCGTCAGAATGACGTGTTTGCATTTCAAAAGAATGATATAGCATTGCATTATTAAAAAAAAAGAAAAAAAAATGAAGTAATAAATTTGTCTTATCAGACTAATAGGTGGGAGTGAAATAGTTATAAAAACAGAACAGCCCATTTATAATTAAACTTAATTTGCAAGAAAGAACTTCACTCACAAAATTTAAAGAACTGCTTGACAAAAAACATGGAAATTAGAACTAATAATGCTATTTCAAAATATATTGTCAATTAACTTTCGTCTTCGTTCATTGCTTTAAAAAAGTCAATAACCTTCAATTTCTTATAAATCAGAATAAAAAAAATAAATAAGAGTTTTTCACGGATTAATTGCCGATAGCTGACGCCAAAATAATAATTATATAACTTAAATTTTAAAACGTTTAACTCAGACTAAATCTTGATTTTTTTTAACATGCATAAAGAAACCTATAATAAATTTTGATTATTAAAAATGATCCTTTATCACTTAAGTAAATTGCAAGTATTAATTGCATTAACAGATTTATTTTTTCTCAAATTCTTTTATTAAATTATAAATTTATTTTCCCTACAAAATACAAAAATGCAAAATTTTATTTCCATTGATATATATATATCAATATATGTAGTGTATATATATATATATATATATATATATATATATATACTACACGGCATTAAGTATCCCTGATAGTCTAATTATATTTTATAAGAAATACTATTCATTTTCCGCCAATGTCTTCAGAGTTCAAAGAATTCCAAAAGAAACTTCTTTTTTATTTTAACTACCGATAGAGGGCGCCAGCAAAGCCCAAATATTCACATGAATGCTATACAAACGAATGTTACTTATGGAGGGAGAGGGCCAAACTAATTTCAACTTAAGTTATCTCAGAATATATACATAATTGATTGCAAGTCATCTCTCAAATGTTAATTTATTTTGAATAATCTTTCTAAAAATGTAACTTTTATGAACTTATATTGGAAAAAATAATTTTCAATAAAAATGGACGAATGGAATACGATAATGCGAAGTGGGATCCGGATGAGTTCAACCCCGGAAGCGTTATACACTTTGTGCTATTATATATATAATTTTCCACGAGTAAGAAACATCTGCCTTTTTTTTTTTCTTTCACAATGCATGTTTCTAGATTATGCGATAAAAATACTGGACAATGGGAGCAATTTATTGAGAATTGAACTGAATGTAAAATAGACCAGGAGACGGCAGCACAGACCATCACCTCATCGAGTTAATGGCTGAAATTCCAGGATTAAACAGAACTCGATTCGCATATTAAAATGCAACTGGTCATCCAAGACATATCGTGATGGCAAACAGCTGCAATCCCGATTTTAGTGTCTGACTCGTAGGTTTACCATTGTGTTTTCCTGCTACCAGTCCTGCATGTTTTCATACCTTTGGGTGCAAGAATACACAATGGTAAACCTACCAGTCAACCAATAAAATCGGGTTTGAAGGTGTTTTTCGACAAGATATGACTGGGCAAACTTTTAAGGTTTTTCTCAAATTCAAAAGGGCAACTTTGTGACATACATTTTAATTTATTTTTGTGGGGAAATGCATTAAACTAACAGGTATTGTTATTCAGAAACTATGTCATCGAACTGTTTTTCCCGTTTTTTTGCAAACGCAATAGATCTTTCAGAAAAAACCGTGAAAGTGGGCGTTTTGAACTGAATTTCCGCACAAAGGAAGATTAACCGTCCAAGAAAGGGCGAAAAACGTGTTTGTCCCGTGATCAAAATCGCTTATAACTCAACAGGTAATTGATAGATCCAAAAATGGAAAACACAGTTCGATTCCAAATCGCTTCCATAGTCAGGCTTTCCAATTTTATGTCTTTCCGTTAAAAAAATGAATTTGTAAATGTGTCAAAACGTTTTGCGCTTGTTGAGCAGAGCAGTTAAGAGCAGCCTTAGTATGCGAATTGAGTTTTAACGAATACTGTAATTTCAGCCGTCAGCTCGATGAGGTGATGGCTTGTGCAGCCGATTCCCGGTCTAAAAGGGATGTGAGTTCCGGCTTTGATAATCTTCACAGTGTTATTACTCATTAATTGGAGAAAAAAAAAAAAGGATAAGAAAAAACTGTATCATTGACAGATTTTACTTTCGTATCAGACTGATTAAGATTATTAAAAACTTTTTTTCTATTTGAAAGTGTTACATTTTCCACTTCGGTTTCTTTGCACAAAGAAATTTGCACCTGAGGAAGATTTTTAATTTTTTTAGCGACAATTAAAAGAATCCTCATTCAAAGCAGGGTCCTCCATCGGGTGGGTTACCCGGTTTTATCTGAACCCGACCCGACATTGACAGCTATTTTTTTCGGTGCGGAACGGTTTCGGTTGGGTTGATTTTAAAAGGTGTGGGTTCGGGTTGAATTTTGATTCTTTCGGGGCGAGTTCAGGTTGACTCGATATGTCAAATAAAGGTCCTGAATATTTTTAATGAAAAAAAAAACTATATATTTGAATATTAAAGAGTGTATATGTGTTTCTTTTTATAACAAAAAGATAAAATTAATATTAGGGTACTTGTATTAAAATATGGATTAGTTTTCTTTCACTTCGGATTTGGATTTGAATGTTTCGGGTAGGGGTAGATTTTTGGTTGAAGTATGTCGGGTTCCGATTGGGTTTTGGGTTGAAGAATTTTTTGTAGGGTTTAGGTCGTGTTTCGGGTTAACTTTAAGAGTATATTTTGGGTTCGGGTCGGATGCAACATGAACCATGCAGTACTCTGATTACGTAAGAATGAGTGGCCTATATTTTTAAAAAGAACTCATTAACCTTTGTCTGAAATAAATAGCAACTGTCGCTAAAACAAAATCGTAACAATTGAGTAAATGCTTTCATTTTTCTTCTGTAACACAGAATCGACGCGTTTTCCTCTTTACTTTTTTTTCATCAATAAATTTAATTATTTTCTAACTGAAAAATGAAATTTCAAGACCAATGCAAGTGTAAGAGAGAAAAAAAGTATCTGTCAGTTGTCAACTGCTCTTTTAAATTTCGTTTAACTATATTTTCTTCCGAAACTTTAACAAATACCGTTCTGGATGATTTTTGCAAATATCAGCTCTAAAATGTCAATCAGCAGTCAATAAAATTCTTCATTTGAACCCAAAAAAGGGCAAAATAATTCATTACAATTCGTAATAAAAACCAGTGATGGGTGGAATAAATGATTTTACTATTGAATGAATCATTCGGGCATGCGCAAAAACATAGTTTCCAACATTTGTATACATTTTTAATCAATTACCACGAGAAATGTTTAAAAAGAAAAGAATCAAAAGCATAGTTGCCAGCCGTCATATTTTTTTTTTTTTTAAATTTTTTTATCTTTTTTAAACTTTAAATTTAATAGTTTTTGTAACTACAGTTGTACTCTAAATTAATTTATCCAATTTAAAAATTTTATTCTACATACTAATGTGAACTTTACTTAAGTTTTGTAACTTTAATTTTATTCAAATTTTAATTCCTTGTATTTTGTCATTTTGCTTTTTTCAAGTAGTTTTAAACTACCCTTTTTCTATTCCCAATGGCTCACAAGACGATCAATCAATAGACTGGATGTTAAGTTGCTATTAACTAGAAAGCTCCTTAATGCTGCTCTACTGTTCAGAACTGTTCATAATTTTTTTTAATTTAAAAAAATCATCTTCAGACATTTTGAAGATGAAAATATTTATGGTATTTTTATGGGGTTCTTAAATTAAATCTAACGTAATTTTAACCACACTTTTCTTTTTGTAATATTCACCTGGAAATATTTCAGTTGTTAGAAAGGGAATATTATTATTTGAGCTGTCTTTGGCAACAGTAGTTAAAAATATTAGCTCGAAATATGAAATAAATCTCACGTGTACGTGTAAATATATATTTTAATTTAAACTGCTGGGTTCGTATGAGTACCGTTATTTTCAAGGCCAAATATCAGAATTTTTTAATAGACAAATAAATCTAGCTTAAACGGAAGAAATTTTGCCTTATTTAAGGCGATATTTCCCATAAGAAAATACTGGTACCGAAGAAATTCAAGGAGCCGTACGAACCCTGAACTGTTTGGCAATATTATTTGGCTATTTGAAATAGGACGTAATTCCACCCGCATTTACTGCTTTTAACCCATATTAAATAATTCATTGTTTTATAGTTTTTATTTTTAAATATTCACGTGTATAAACATATTTTATGGCGTAATTTTTTATATTTTCCTGATTTTAACACGTAATCATTTGATTCTAATTTCATAGAATTTTTTTCAGTTCATAATAGTCCCGTGTAAATAAATTTTCAGTTTAAAGGAAATATTATTATTTGGGAAGTTTTTACAATTTCGGCAACAATTTAAAATTATAACCCTTTCTAAAATATGTAAAAAATATCTCTCGAAATGCTGAAAATTTTAATTTAAAATGGAAATAAACCCTCAAAAAATTAGTCAAATTAAAAAAATAAATACAGTCTGCACACCGGGAACTTCTAATGTATAAAATGATCTAAAAATTATTAAATTCCTATTTATAGTTTTTAATCCTATAAAACTTTTTTAATGGAACGATTTTGATCCACTTTAACATTAAATATCTCTTAAAATAATTCTTCGATTTGAAAACTGTCTGCATCAGCGTGTTTATCAAACATTTCTCTGTAATACCACCGATTTTCATACTTTTGTATGCAGTAGTTTTCTTAATATTAACAAAGAAAGATCCCATGTCACAAAAAATTCAAAACCGGCGGCGGCGTTACTTTTTTTAGAATAGAGAGACAAAGGTTCGCAGCTTTGCTTTGGCGCATGCCCGAATGATTCATTTGAATAGAAAAATCATTCATTCTTCCATCCAATGTTACCAGAGGGCTACTTTTTTTTTTATTATTGAGATTTCTTGATTGACAGGACTTTTCTGAAATGGTGAAATTCGCCTTATTTGATGACATATTAATTAAGGCAAAAAAGGGGGAATTTTACCATTATAAAAAAAATTTGTGCCAGTCAAGAAATCTCAATTTAAAAAAAGTAGCCCACTGGCAATATTGTTCCCAGCACTAATAAAAAGAGTGTTCTTATTGTTTTTTATATTTCCCCTTCATAGACATACCTGAGCTTGGCTTTTTACCCGACTGAAAAGAAGGGTTATGTGTTTCACGCGTATCTGTGTATGTGGATTTCTTTATACCCTCGAAACATCCCAACGGCTGGATGGATTTTAATGAATGAGGTCTCTATCGATTCGTCTTAACGGCCCGATGGTTATAGGCTAGGTTTTCTTTTTATAAATTCAAAATGACGGCCGTAAAATACAAAATGGCGGTAGAGACGAAAAAAATTTACGCACCCTATTGAGTGGCATATCATTGGATAGGTCTTTCAAAATGAAGACGATGTTTCATCGACTATTTTGCACTGAGAAGCCCCGTTAAAATATTACACAACCTGGAAGTTGTGTATGTATTGTGGATCTCTAGCTTTACTGCAACTCTAACCATCATAGACATCTATAGACCTCATCAAAACAATGTTTATAGATAGGAACTAACAGTTAAATACAACTTAAAAGTCACAAATATAAGTAAATAAAAAAAATAGGTAAGTAATATAAACAAGTATTATAAAAAAAAATATTTTAAGCCAGTTCCTACTTAGGTCAATAAGAGAATTTTTTTCTCCCATTCTTCTTTCCTTTTGAGTTGCGCTTAAAATGCCTTGATCAAGAATAGGGCTCTCTCGGTCTTAAAATACCTTGATCAAGAACAACCTCTCTCGATTATTGAAAATTAATTAATTTAATTTAATTAATGAATTAATATTAGAAAAAACTGGATTAACATCAAGCGTCATCCACTACAAGTTTTAAAAAAATTTATTTGAGCTTGATTGGATGAATAATAAGTATTTTATTAACGATTGAAAATTTGAACAAGATATATATATAGCAAGAGTGTGAGCTAATAGTAGGAATTGGAAAAAAAATTGTTTCACATTGATGAGAAATAATTAATTAGTTCGCTTTTTACGCAGTCGTGTTTTTTGATTTTTTAAATTTAATTGCTTATCCAAAATAAAATACTTTATTTATAATATTTGTGATAGGCTTACTCATAAATTCTATTTCAACGATCATTTATAGCGCATTTTATATTGTAATTTATCTCCTTTAGAAAGCATAATTTATCTGTGGGAGAATTAAATGTATTTGAAGATGTAAGACCATTTCATGATTGTCCTTGTATGCAAACATAGAACTAAATTTCCAAATGATGCAGTTTTATGATAGTAAACCTTATTTCAAAGTAAATTTTATAATATGGCGGTTAAGGTATCGATATTTTTGTTGTTAAAATCTTGATACAAACTGACTGAAAATTTTCGTGGCACACCTAAGGACTTCACGTGAAACTAAATGCGAAACCCTGAAGCCGATAGCAAAAAATCCATTTGTTAGCAGCTTATATTAAAATTTGGTTCTTTAGAAACATTTATAAACTTTTTAAACAAAAAGAAAAAATATCCAATTTCAATTCCTTGATTTTATATTAACTTTTAAAATTTTGCCAGTTCCACTCTGTATTAGCGTACAAATTCCTAAATATAGTTCTTCAAATGAAGTGAATGTACTGCAGAAATCTTGGGTGAATTTAAACGCCCATTTTTTCCCCTTACTTTTTGCCATAAAATTTTTTAACGATTAAAACATTTCTTTTTGGTTTTCCCTACAACAATCCTAGAAACAAAACCGTATAAAGGGGGACGAAAATTACCAGGTAGCGACTTTCTCGTCAAACATACAGTGCTAATCAGTATGAAAACCGATAAAAATGAAATAATTTTAAAGATGTATGTTTATTTATTTATTACTTTCTTCTATCTTTACAAGAAGAAAGTATTGGATTCGTGAAAATTTTCGACTTTCGGTTTTCGACGGATTTACACGTTTTAGGGGTCAGAGAACCCGAAAAACATGTTTTTACAAAATGTCTGTCTGTGAGTCTGTGAATCTGTTAGTCTGTGAGTCTGTCTGTCTGTCTGTATGAATGTGACACAAATTTTGTGGGCGCTCTACCTCAAGAACTAATGCACGGAATTTAATAAAAATTGATATTCAGTTAGTCCCTGATATAAATGGGTGCTGATTAGTTTTTGGTGTAAATCGCTCAACAGGTGGCGCTTCTATGCAGCCTTTTTCACGATTTCCGCAGTAGCTCAATCTCCAGAACTAATGCACGGATTTTCATCAAACTTCAGATTCAGTTAGTCCTTGACATGAATTGATGTTTTGAACATTTTGGTGTAAATCGCTCAACAAGTGGCGCTGCTATGCTGCACTTTTCAGAATTTCCATTATAGCTGTATCTCAAGAACTAATGCAACAATTTTCAGCAAACTTCAGAATCAGTTAATCCTTGATATGAATTGACATTTTGTACATTTTGGTGTAAATAGCTCAACAGGTGGCGCTGCTATACAGCATTTTTCATGATTTCTGCAATAGCTCTCTCTCAAGAACTAATGGATACATTTTCATCAAACTTCAGATTCAGTTACTCTTTGATATGAAATGATGCTGACTACGTGTTGGTGAATATCGACCAATAGGTGGCGCTGCTGTGCTGCATTTTGCACTATTTCCTCAATAGCTCTATCTCAAGAACTAATGCACGAATTTTCATCAAACTTCAGATTCAAGTACACCTTGATAAATGTTGATGCTGATTATGTGGTTGTGTAAATTGCTCAACAGGTAGCGCTGTTATGCTGCATTTGTCATGATTTGCGAAATAGCTCTATCTCAAGAACTAATGCACGGATTTTCCCCAAACTTCATATTCAGTTAGACATTGACATAAGTTGATGATAATTAGGTTCTGGTGTAAATCACCCAATAGGTGACGCTGCTATGCAGCATTTTTATGGATTTACACGATTTCAGGGACAGTAATATGTCAAGAACTAATGCACGGAATTTCATCTTTTTAGAATCCTCATAATGAGCATAGATGCACTGTGATAATGAATTTTGAAGTATTGACAAGTATGAGATGGAAGAAAGTTTTGTGATGGCCACAACATACTAGTTTATTTATTTATTGTTGTTGCCGAGTTTCTAAAGAAGTACAGAACCAATTTTGATGAAATTTAAATGCAACCAATTCGAGAGTATCTTCTTTCTCACCAAAGAGACGTCGCGATTAAAATGAATTTTTTTAAAGATGTATATTTCATTTATTTATTTATTTATTTTGAATTTCTAATGATGAAATTTAAATGCGAGCAATTCGAGAGTATTCTCTTTCTCGTTAAATAGATACTGCTACGTCACGATGAAAATCGTTGAAAATGAATATTTTAAAGATGTTTATTTTATCTTTTTATTTCTGTTTTTTTTTTTTTTTTTTTTTTTTTTTTATTTCTAAAAAAGTACTGAACCAATTTTGGTGAAATTTAAATGGAACTCATTCCAGAGTACCTTCTTTCAATTAAAAATAATCACATGAATCGGGCGCGTAATTTCGGAGTAATCGGAAAAAATACATACGCATCGATTGCTCCTTTTTTTAAATCTGTTAAAAGAGTCTCAAAACTAGATGCAAGTAAAAAAAAAAATGAAGACTCGACATTGTTAATACATTTCATTGAGTTCTTTCAAAGAAACCGCTTTGATTGTTCAGCGAGTTGACAGGTTTACAGGCGATGTTTGCATAAGTAGTACTTTTTGTAACAGTTTTTTCAATGTTTCGAAAGTAAAACCAGTTAAAAGAAATTTCTTAACAGCTGAGAGTTTTCTCCTCGAACAATTGCAATAGCTTTCACATTAGTTTTTTTTTTTTTTTTTTTTTTTTTCCTAAGTGAAAGCATGGCAAGTTTTTTTTTTTCCTCGCTTGTAGTTGAACGACTCATCTACTATCGGTTATTCACATGGGGTTTTAGATTGCATTATGTAATCTAATCGATTCCATTCGTTACTGAAAGTTTCAAAATCAAACTTTCTTAACTTCATACGTTTGCAGAATGCACAATAAAAGAAGATGAGCAAAAGTAGTAACTTAATAAGAATTCGTATCTGGACGAAATAGGACTAATATTTTTTGACTGCTATTGCTTCAAAATTAAAATAAAAAATTGCGTAAGGGGCTGTACATGCATAACATTATCATTTTAAAGGGTAGTGGGGAGTCTGGCACTTGATATCGTAAGATATCTATCTGTAGGGGGAGGGGAGTTGTATTTTGATATCGTTACCACATTTGATCCAACCAAAATTTTCTTTTTTGTTAACTTTTTCTTTAAATCAAAATACTCTTATCTTATTCTTAACCCCTTGGGGACGTGCGACCGGTATTCTTGCCGTGTAAGGTGCTCAGAATCAGTGATTATTCTCACCAGTAAATTTTATTGTAAATTTTGCGTTATTTAATCCGAGCATTTTCCCGATTCAATGAGGCAAAAATTTCTGTTTCAAAAAACCGGTGACAAAAGATTAAAAATTCTGTAAAAGACGCTCGTCCCGAAGGGGTTAAGTCTTATCTATTTTTATGAAAATATAAAGATATAAAACCATCAAATGGTTATAAAATCATTTCATTCTAAACTATATAATATCCTAACGTCCGGCACTCCAATTCTTCTACCATATGCGCATATAATCCATTTTTAGAGAAACCAGTTTTGAAGATATACATGTTATGTTTACTAGGAAAAAATGGGAAGAATGTTATTCGCCTATTTTGTTAAAAAGAAGTTATGCTTACTCCATACCCGTGCAGAGGGCAATATCGGTTATTCACATGGGGTTTTAGATTGCATTATGTAATCTAAATAATTTTATTCGTTACTGAAACTTTCAAAATCTGCATAATAAAATATGAACAAAAGTAGTAATTTAATCAGAATGGTATCTTGAAGAAATAGGACTAATATTTTTGACTGCTATTGCTTCAAAATTAAAATAACAAAATGCGTAGGGGGCTGTACATATATAACGTTATCACTTTAAGGAATAGGGGGAGTCTGGCACTTGATATCGTAAGATATCTCTACAGGGGGATGGGAGTTGTATTTTGATATCGTTACCACTTTTGATCCAACCTAAATTTTCTTTTCTGTTAATCGTTTCTGTTAACCGTCTTCTGTTTTCTTTTCTGTTCTGTTGTCGTTTCTTAAATTCCCCATTGTCTTTTGATGTCATTATCACTTTTGATACAACCAAAATTTTCTTTTTTGTTAACTTTTTCTTTAAATCAAAATAGTCTTGTCTTATTCTTAGGTCTTATCTATTTTTATGAAACATAAATTTAGAAAACCATCAAATGCTTATAAAATCATTTCTTTCCAAAATATGAAATATCCTAACGTACGGCACTCCAATTCTTCTACCATATGCGCATATAATGTTATGCATTATATGTCCATATGGTAGAACACCAGGTTTGAAAAGATGCATGCTATGTTTACTAGGAAAACTAATATGTTGTGGCCATCACAAAACTTTCTTCTATCTCATACATGTCAATACTTAAAAATTCGCTATCACAGTCCCAAATTAAATGGCAATCTGTGCTCATCATGAGAATTCTAAAAAGATGAAATTCCATGCATTAGTTCTCGAGGTATGACTGTCGCTGAAATCGTGTAAATCCAGCAAAATACAGCATAGCAGAGCTAACTATAGGGTTATTTACACCAGAACCTAATTATCATCAACTTATATCAACGTCTAACTGAATATGAAGTTTGAGGAAAATTCGTGCATTAGTTCTTGAGATAGAGATATTGCGCAAATCATGACAAATGCAGCATAGCAGCGCCACCTGTTGAGCGATTTACACCAACACATAATCAGCAGCAATATTAATCAAGTTATACTTTAATCTGAAGTTTGATGAAAATTCGTGCATTAGTTCTTGAGATAGAGCTATTGAGGAAATAGTGCAAAATTCAGCACAGCAGCGCCACCTATTGAGCGATTTACACCAACACGTAGTCAGCATCATTTCATATCAAAGAGTAACTGAATATGAAGTTTGATGAAAATGTGTCCATTAGCTCTCTAGATAGAGCTATTGCAGAAATCGTGTAAATCATGCAAAATGCAGCATAGCAGCGCCACCTGCTGGGCGATTAACACCAAAACGTAAACAGCATCCATTCATGCCAAGGACTAACGGAATCTGAAGTTTTATGAAAATCCGTGCATTAGCTCTTGAGATACAGCTTTTCGGAAATCGGGAAAAATGCAGCATAGCAGCGCCACCTGTTAAGCGATTTACACCAAAAACTAATCAGCACCAATTTATATCAGGGAATATCTGAATATAAATTTTTATTAAATTCCGTTCATTAGTTCTTGAGCTAGAGCGCCCACAAAATTTGTGTCACATACATACAGACAGACAGACTCACAGACAGACATTTTGTAAAAACATGTTTTTTGGAATCTCTGAGCCCTAAAACGTGTAAATTCGTCGAAAACCGGAATTCGAAAATTTTCATGAATCCAATACTTTCGTCTTGTAAAGATAGAAGAAAGTAAAAATGGGAAGAATGTTATCCACCTGTTTTGTTGAAAAGAGGTTCTGCTTACTTCATTCCCGTGCAGGGGGCAAGTACAAGAAGACAATATTACTGTTGCATGCATTATGTAACAAAAACTATTATTAAGTACTTTTACATGGCAACTATTTCTTTAAAGTGGTATTTGATATAAAGTTATTTCATATATTATAGTGATATTTTATTGCCTTCTTCATTATCATTTAAATCAGTGAAGTATTTGCGAATAATAAATGTATAACCATGAACAGTCGTGGAAAAAAAAGTAAACACACCCACTAACTCCTCAACAAATTATCGTAGAACAAAGTTACTGGTACAAAACGATTGGAAATAAAGTCTACTTTTAAATGATGTATATAAAATTTGCTTAGGGGGCCATCTACATATTTAAAAAACCATAAATTTGTTTTTTTCAATAGCAGTATACAATTATGACAGCATAAATGAACTCTACGCCCTTCAATTAGTCTAAAAACAAATTTTTATGCAATTCGTACCATAAGTTTCCGAGAAATTAATTATTTTAAAACGAGCGTATTTCAAGGGCTGTATCGTTGCCACCGAAGCACTCAAGGCCTGAGGACACGAGTTGTGACGTCATCACTAATCGACCGACTTCTCACTAGTGTTGGAATTCCCACCGGAAAATTTTGAATAGCAATTTCCTTTATTTTATTAGTGAAATAGCTATCATCTTATAAACCAATAATAACAATTTTGAACTTACTGGTGAGAAATCTGAATTCCTAAATAAAAATTCAGCCAAATGCGGAATGCCTCAGTGTTGCCGCATCTGGTTGATTTTTAATTGGGGACTCCAAATTCTCACCAGTAAGTTTAAATAGTTATTATTGTTTTATCAGATGATAGTTATTCCACAAATAAAATAAAAGAAAATTGTTATTCAAAATTTTCCGGTCTGAATTCCAAGACTAGTGAGAAGTCGGTCTACTAGTAATGACGTCACAAATCGTGTCCTCAGGCCTTGAGTGTTTCAGTGGCAACGGCTGTATCCAAATTGAAGTTCGGTACTCGATTGTTAACCGAGAGAGCTCCCTTCTTGATCAAAACACCTTAAGCAGTCAATTAAGCCTGTTAGATTACAGGATAGCATAAGAAATTTCAAAATATTTAGTCAGTTCTATCATAGACGGCCGCTTAAACCATCATTTTGCCGTTTTTTAAGCATAATTTGAAAACTACTTGGAAGAAAAGTGTGAAATTTTGGATTTCCATAAAGCAGGACTTAATAAATCTGAATCCACCAAAAAAATTGTAGATGGCAATTCATAGTTTTTTTAAATATTAATTTCATAGTTCATAATTCATATCAGAAAGTTATAAAAATTGCAAATTCAACGTATTTATGTTTGGGTATATTGGTATTATTGCTACACAAAAAATTAGCACATTGGGAGCATAATTTCAGGAGGTATAAATAAAAATATGAAAATGTAATTCAACATTAGAAGCACTCAATTTTGAATGTTTATAATTAAAAAACTTATCATTCAAATGACTTGAAATTTGGTGTCTGGGCATAGTTTGTACCAAAAATTTGAAACATCTCGTTAAAATTGGGTATTGCTATTCAAAAAAATGAAGTTATGGTTCGTTTTACTATGTAGATGGCCCCCTAAGCAAATTTTATATAACGTTATAATAACCGAAAATTAAAAAAATATACATTTGCATTTACCCTATAAAAACTATTATATAGTTCATGTAATAGTTTTTAAACAAGCAATTGATAAATTAGTTATCTAAACAATTAATAATTAAAATAATTTTGAATTGATAAATACGTTTAATAAAAACAATTCAATTTTTGATTTTTTTTTTTACTTAACAATATAACTATGAGTGTTTTCAACTTGTCGTGCAAGTTAAATTCATGCTGTATCAAATTTATTGCAAACTAACGGCAAACAAGTAATCAAAAATACTGCAAACTTACTGCAAAGTAGTAATCTTTCCATATCACACTATAAGTTTAACCCCTTCGAAGGGGTCAATAGACCTGATCAGGTCTATTGATGCGAAAGCGCCGTCAGAAGGCGCATGCATAGGTTTTATCACCATAAACAAGTTTAGGTAATATTTGTACTTTTCATTTCGAGCATTTTTTGGTATTTAATAAGTATAGCGTTTAGAAAAAACGGAGCCTACCGAATAAAATTTCTGCAATTTCTGCGTATGTGCTGATTCTCATTGTTGTTGAGTCTCTCAACATAGAGATTTTTTGCTTTTGTGAATTAAAGACAGTCTTGCCATCAGTTTCACAACAAACTACTCATGCAAGTGGGTGATGGTATACCTTGCGGGAGATTTGCTGCGAATTTCTCAATTCAAATTTGTCACGGCAAAATAATATCAGAAAAAATCAAACTTTCTGCTAATGTTCATGCTATCTGGGTTACCTCAAAAATTTCCATGGGGAGCGCTGCGGATCGCATGAACGGCTCATGCGATTGACACTTATGTGAAATCATTATCCAATATCTATTACAGCACAAATTCTTAATTCAATGGCAAGAAATTAAACATGAAAATTTCTGTTTTACACTTAACCACTTGACCCTAACATTATTGTAGGCAAATGTTATGTAATATGAAACTTGATTTAACCCATTCGCTGCCAAAACTAAGAATTTTCAAATTTTTTGTTGAAGGTCGTTTGCCAGCACAAATTCAGAAAGATAAATTTCGCTTTACTAATGCAGCGAAATTTCTGCCAATAAATGAGGCATTTTTTTTTTAATTCTAAAATAGTGGTGACAAAGTAATCAATAAATTAAAGCCACGAGTATACTCGTGAATGACAGCGAATGGGTTAATTAAATTTAACTCTTCAGTATGCGCTCAGATTTTTACATCATAAGTTAATCTTTTGCACTGGTAAATATTAATGTAATAAATATTGGTAATAATTGGTAATAAAATATGGTAAAAAATATTTTTAAACTTGTCATTCGACACCGGTAGAAATAGCGGTAATATTATTGTTACATGTAAAAAGATTAATGCAAACTTTTAAATAGTTTTTCGAAAAATAGTAAATTAAAATAACTATTAAAATAAAATAGAAAGTTCTAGTCTGTTCCGGTGCAGAATTTAAAAAATAATGTGTCTTTATCACAATTCCATGTTAAGAACCCCCTTTTTAAAAAATATGTAAAATGCAATACATTTAAAATTGATGCGCCGTTAAATAATAGGATAAAATAAAGATTTGTAAAAATATTTGCAGATTTTTTCATTATTAATCACATAGTGTGCAAATTATATACAATTGAATATGTGCATTTTGGCATGGGCATTTGCATATGAAAATTAAAGCTCGACTTATAAATATTTTTAAATTGTCTGGACTTTATATTTATGATAGACTAAAATATGAGGAGCTTCTATAAAGAATCCACAGAACTCTCCCTTCCCCCACTCCTGAAAACGATTACTTCTACCATATAAAATTTGCATGGGGTTCTACAATTTGATTGCGAGTTATAAGTGTTTGCGGTTTTCGGGCCCTTATATTCGGTTATACTAAAATTTCAAGGGTTCAGTTAAAAAAGTCCTTCCGGCCAGTGCCGGGAGGAAGAGGTAGCTTTCATAATCCTTATTTAAAAAAAGCCCAACTTATATCATGTAAACACACGAAGCTCAATTTAGTGGAAACCGAATATAGGAGATTCAATACTAATTTTTATCAATATAATGAATGAGAATTTCGCGAAATTAGTCAGCTTTATCCAAGCTGCTTTTCTTTAAAGTAACTTATATTTGGCTGCCAAATTCGGCAATTTCTTAAAGTGCCTGTCATTTTAAGACAACATGGTGGATGAGGCTAAGCAGTGAACTTGGTCGAGACCTTAGTAATTGCTGTGCACATGCTCACTCACATCGGAATCGGTTAATATATAGGAGTGTTGTCGCATGCAAAAAATCAGATTTTTTAAAATGTCACCCACAATAGAAACTGAAACTGCTATATCTGAGCCATTTTTTAAGGTAAAGACAAACAAAAAATGCTCCTGAATCCTTATATCAAGATCAAATACTTAAGAAAGAAACCTTTTTCAATTTCTAATTTTTTTGCACCTCACTTTAAGTATATATATATATTTTAATTTAATGGCCGCCATTTTGAAACAAGATGGCTGATGAATCTGGCCAGCGAACTTGGTCGAGGTGTTGATGTATACTATCCACATGCCTTCTTACTTCGAAATAGGCGAATACGTGTGTTATCGCGTGACAAATACAAGATCATTTCAAAATGTTAGCCATGCTAGAAATTCAAAGTGCTATAAATCAACCATTTTTTAAGATATCAACAAAAGAACAAATTTTCAGAAACAAAAACTGCTCCGGAATCTTTGTATCAAGGCCAAACACATAAAAAAAATCTTTTTCATTTTCCAATTTTTTAATACCTCATTTTGAATTTTAAATTTAATTTTTTTTAAATGGCAACCCTTTTGAAACAAGATGGCGAATGAAGCTGGCCAACGAACTCGGTCGAGACATTGGTATGTACTATGTACAGACCAAGTTACATCCAAATAGGTTCATAAATACGCCTGTTATCGCGTGACAAAAATCAGGTCGTTTTAAAATGTCAGCCACAAGAGAAATTCAAAATGCTATTACTCAGCCATTTTTTTTAGATATAGACGAAAGAAAAACTGTTCCGGAATCTTTATATTAAGGTCAAACACATACAAAAAAAATCTTTTTCATTTTCCAATTTTTTGGTATCTCATTTAAATTTTTTTATTTTTTAATTTTTTTAAATGGCCGCCATTTTGAAACAAGATGGCGGATGAAGCTGGCCAACGAACTTGGTCGAGATATTTGTATGTACTATGTACACACCAAGGTACATCCAAGTCGGTTCATAAATACACCTGTTATTACGTGAGAAAAATCAGGACGTTTCAAAATGTCAGCCACGCGAGAATTTCAAAATGCTATAACTCAGCCATTTCTTAAGATATAGACGAAACAAAAAATGCTCCCGAATCTTTTTATCAAGGTCAAACACATAAGAAGAAAATATTTTTTCAATTTTCAATTTTTGGTACCACATTTCAAATTTAAATTTTTCTTACAAATTTAAATAGCCGCCATTTTTAAACAAGATGGCGGGTGAAGCTGGCCAACGAACCCGGTCGAGACATTGGTATGTACTATGTATAAACGAAGTTACATCCAAATCGGTTCATAAATACGCCTTTTATCGCGTGACAAAATTCAGGACGTTTCAAAATGTCAGCCACGCTAGAAATTCAAAATGCTATAACTCAGCCATTTTTTAAGATATAGACGAAACAAAAACTGCTCCAGAATCTTTGTATAAAGGTCAAATACATAAGAAAAAAATATTTTTCCATTTTTAATTTTTTGGTACCACATTTCAAGTTTTAAATTTTTTTAAAAATTTTAAATGGCCGCCATTTTGAAACAAAACGGCGGATGAAGCTGGCCAACGAACTCGGTCGAGACATTGGTATCTACTATGTACACACCGAATTACATCGAAATCGGTTCATAATTACGGGAGTTACAGTGTGACATATGTCAGATATATATATATATATATATATATATATATATATATCAATTTTGAACGGAGGGTGGTTTCGGTGTCTGGGGGTCATGATCGATGAAAATATACCAAAATTTTTTGAAATCGCTTTCCTCCGAACGGCTGCAATAGGTAGCTTTTTTGTAAAGAAAGCTACCTAAAATCTTATAATGTACCTCCTTTTTTAAAGATTACGTTTACCGTACAAAATATGAGTGTGATTACGATAATTACAGAGAGAGTTATAAATGTTTTAATTTATCAGGACCTTATACTTAAGATACACTAAAATATATAAAAAATCAACAGAGCCCCCCCCCCCCTGCCTTATAAAACGATTATGATTATCATAGGAAATTTGTGTGGGCTGCGACAATTTTTATCTGTGTTATAAGTGTTTGCGTTTTCGAGTCCTTATATTCGAGTTATACTAAAATTTAGGGAGTTCAGTTAAAAAATTTGATAATGTCCCTCCTTTTATAAAGATTACGTTTACCATACAAAATATGAGTGTTTTGCGATAATTATAGATCGAGTTATAAATGTCTTAATTTATCAGACCCTTATACTTATGATACACTAAAATATAGAAAATGTCAATCCCCCCCCCCTTGTTTTTTAAAATGATTACCATACGAAATTTGTGTGTGTTTACTAAAATTTTAAGGCCTTTATTTAAAAAACTCTACAATGTCCCCTATAAAATTGTCACCTATTTCAAGTGCACAAAATTTCAGCTTGCTGGAGAAGGGACCGAAATATCTCGGGACCGAAATGTCTTGGGACTGAATTGTCTCGGGACCGAAATGTCTTGGGACCGAAATGTCTCGTGACCGAAATGTCTTGGGACCGAATTGTCTCGGGACCGAAATGTCTTGGGACCGAAATGTCTCGGGATCGAAATGTCTTGGGACCGAATTGTCTCGGGACCGAAATGTCTCAGGACCGAAATGTCTTGGGACCGAAATGTCTCGGGACCGAAATGTCTTGGGGCCGAAATGTCTCGGGACCGAAATGTCTTGGGACCGAAACGGCGGGACCGAAATGGCGGGACCGAAGTGTCGGGACCGAAACGTCCTGCTTCCGAAATACTTTGCTCGGATTCACTGCTGATGCAATTTACTTCGATATTTTCATCACTAAGATCACTGTCACTTTCCAGATCTGCTTCCTCATTATTATCTTCTTTTTCCTCATCAGATAGTTCCTAAAGGAGGCGTGGAATATCTTCATACTTTACCCATCTTGAAGCCATATTTTGAAAATTCTACTAAAAATATATTTTTAGACTACATAAAATCAACTGATAAGACAGTGTAATAAACATTAAATATAGAGCTGCCGAAATAAAGCTTTAAAAACAAGAAAAAAATTATTATTATTTCAACTCGCAAGAGCGGACGCGTGTCATAAACTTTACGAATATAGCACAGCTCTGCATAAAACCTACTGCGAAGCTGAAATTTAACCTTGGAATTGGATCACACCCATTTCATCGCGAAGGGAGGGGACCCATAAAGGAATAGGAATGACCTTGAAGCACTTTCGATACAGTTTGTGAAAGCAATGTAAGGAATATTCCGTTTGTCGTAAAATTTGCACAGGCGCGCCCGCTGAAAGGTTAAAAAAAAAAAAAAAAAAAAAAAAAAACTTTCTTTTCGCTTTGATAAAAAATACCGGAAGGCAAAGACTCTGTTTATTTAATTTGTAGTATTTCTCTAATACATTTATTTTCATGCGCGTGCATCTTACAATCTCATCGCTCCATGGATGAAGGAAACGATATTTTTTTAAAAGTTGAGAATTTATACCAGTTGCATGGCAACAAACGATATCCGATGCTGATATTTATTATTCTTCATGTTCTATTTGTTCGTCTTGTGAGTGTTTTATTAAATGTTGTGGTGTGACTCAAACTGGCTTATTTATTTAATATAAATGCGCAGACAAGCGCCAAATTGGTGACCCGGACTGGAGCACGTTAAAAGAACTCTGTAATAAGTGAGTAATATTTCATTTTATTTTGAAAAATGACAGAAATTAGCGCTGTTCGTATCCCACCATATAACTTTAATGATGTCGGTCTTTGGTTCGCAATGTGTGAACATTCATTTGAATTAGCTGATCCAAAGGCCATAACAGAAAGTCGAACTAAATTTAATTATATTTCGGCTAACTTACCTCCAAATGCCGCATCTGTTGTACGGGATTTAATTATCAAACCGTCCGATAATACACCATACGAGGATTTAAAAATGGAATTAATAAAACGGACAAGCGACTCGTCAAAATCTGAAATAAGGAAATTGTTAGCTGGTGAACAGCTCGGTGATAGTAAACCCAGTGATCTCTTAAGAGTAATGCAAAGACGAGCTGAGTCCCACAATGTATCCGATGAATTGATGTTGGAATTATTTATTTCGCATTTACCGTCATATGTACAGAGCATTTTAGCATCTATCTCACCGTTATCACTTGATAAAGCAGCCGAAGTTGCTGACCGAATTTTGGAATATAATCCCACCGCAATAAATGCTGTTTCAGTACCATCAAATGCTAATTCAGAAATTTTATGTGAAATTAAAAAACTGAATGATCGAATTAAACAACTGGAATTACGTAGGTCACGAAGCCCTTTTCGTCGGCGTTCTTTTGGAAGAAACCGTAGCATTTCAAAGGATTCCAGACAGCAATGCTGGTATCACGAAAAATTTGGCGAAAAGGCCAAGAAATGCTCCGAACCTTGTTCATTTTCAAAAAACACAGACGGCGAGGTGTAGCGGCGACAGCCACCTTGCATAAAATATCTCGTCGCCTCTTTTTAAAGGATCGAAAGACCAATATAAATTATTTATGCGACACAGGCTCCGACATCAGTATTATTCCAGCGTCATTTTCCCACAAGAAAAATACCCCTTTTATGACCCTAACTGCTGCGAATACCTCAAGAATCAATGTTTATGGAGAAAAGCTTTTGACACTTGATTTCAATCTCAGAAAAACTTTTCGCTTTCCCTTTTTAATAGGTGATGTAAGCACTCCAATTATCGGCGCAGATTTCCTATATCGTTTTAATCTAATTCCAGATCTTCGTAATAAAAAGTTAGTGGATAATGTTACACATTTAGCTACTCCCGGCCATATACATACAGCATCTGTTCATTCTATCAAAACTGTTTCGGGAAATAGTATTTATCATAAATTACTACTTAAATTTCCAGATATAACTAAACCTCCTCGTGCGGATCAACAAATAAAGCATTCAATATTTCACCATATAGAAACTACCGGATCTCTTGTCCACGCCAAACCAAGAAGATTAGCTCCAGACAGATTAAAAACAGCCAAAGCCGAATTTCAGCAAATGCTTGATCTTGGTCACATTCGGCCATCCAAAAGCAATTACGCTTCACCACTTCATATGGTTCCTAAAAAAGATTCTACAGATTGGAGACCTGTCGGAGATTACCGAGCACTTAATGCACAAACAGTAAAAGATAATTATAGCATTCCAAATATTTTAGACTTTACTTCGAACCTTCATGGTACAAAAATATACTCCCACCTTGATCTCATAAAAGCTTACCACCAAATACCAATTCATCCAGATGATGTACATAAAAGTGCCATTATTACACCGTTTGGCTTATTTGAGAGTACAAGAATGCAATTCGGCCTTTGCAACGCATCTGCTACATTTCAACGGTTCATGGATCAAATTACACGAGATCTTCCATTTTTGTATGTTTTCATTGATGACATCCTGGTAGCATCTCGCACACCAGAAGAACATCTCGAGCATCTGAAAATCATATTTCAGCGCTTGCAAGAATACGGATTAAGCTTAAAACCATCAAAATGCATTTTCGGCGTATCATCTATAGATTTTCTAGGTTATAAGGTATCTGAATTTGGCATTGAGCCCCTACCAGATCGTGTTGATTGCATTTTAAAATTCCCTCAACCTACTACTCTTACACAGTTAAGACGATTTCTTGGGTTATTTAATTATTACCGTCGATGTATATCAAAAGCTGCTCACATATTGGCTCCATTAAATAAATTCTTGGAAGGAATAAAGAATTCAAAAAAGTCTAGAAGACGCTCTGAAAAAAATTCACACGACTCAATTCAATGGACTGTGGAGGCTGAGCAGGCTTTTAATGACGCCAAACAAGCTTTAGCCAATGCAACTCTCCTACGACATCCCATTCCCGGCGCAAAGTTAAGCCTTTGGATTGACGCAAGCGACAAAGCCGTTGGCGGTTCTCTTATGCAGCTTAATAAAAAGTATTGGGAACCCATTGCTTTTTTATCAATCAAGCTTTCAAAAAGTCAGCAGAAATGGTCTACATACGACAGAGAACTCTTGGCAATGTATACATCAGTAAAGCGTTTTCGACACATGCTCGAAGGAAGGAACTTTATCATATATACAGACCAAAAGCCTCTCATATATGCCTTCAAACAAAATCCAGACAAATGCAGCCCGCGCCAATGGCGGCATCTAGATTACATATCTCAGTTTAGTACAGATGTACGTCACGTAAGCGGCGCCAACAATACAGTTGCTGATGCTTTATCTCGAATTGAAGTAGATCAAATCTCCAGCTCATTTTTAGACTTTGAGGAGTTTGCAAAAGCTCAAGAAGATGATGTAGATCTACGCAATTTGCAAAATGATAACAAATCTTCTCTTGTGTTTAAAAGCATGCCATCTCCAATGTCTGCCACAGAACTGATTTGTGATGTATCAACAGGTTCTCCGAGACCATTCGTACCAGCGAATTTTCGTAGAACAGTATTTGAACATTTCCATAATTTAGCTCATCCTGGTGTTGCAGCATCCTTAAATCTTATTGCATCACGATATGTATGGCCCAATATGCAGAAAAATGTGAAAGAATGGGTCAATAGTTGTAGTGCTTGCCAACGTTCTAAAGTACACAGACACACGAAAACAAGCCTAGGTACTTTCGCATTACCCGATGCAAGATTTTCACACATTCACATAGATTTGATAGGTCCATTACCTCCATCAGATGGAAATGTATACTGTTTAACAATAATAGATCGATTTACAAGATGGCCAGAGGTGATACCTTTAAAAGATATAACTGCAGAATCAGTTTGCCGTGCCATTTTTGACGGATGGATATCTAGATTCGGTTGCCCCATCATAATAACAACCGACCAAGGTAGGCAATTTGAATCAAATCTGTTCAAAGAACTGACAAAATTTCTGGGCACAAACCGCATACGAACGACAGCATTTCATCCTCAAGCAAATGGTTTAGTTGAACGCTTCCACAGAGTCTTAAAGAGCGCATTAAAGGCTCATGAGCATAGTAAGTGGACCGAGAGTTTGCCTGCAGTTCTACTTGGTATACGAGCTGCTGTGAAACCTGATATAAAAGCTTCAAGTGCTGAGTTAGTTTATGGCATTTCACTCACACTACCAGCTGAAATGTGTTCAGAAATCCCATCTTTGGTATCTTGCGACAATAATTTCATCCAACAATTGAAAGAGAGAATGAATAGTTTAAAACCTTCGTATACATCTGCTCACGGACACTCAAAAATTTTTGTTCACCCTAAATTGAAGGATTGCACGCATGTGTTTCTCCGACTAGATAAAGTCCTTCCATCCTTATCTCAACCTTATTCTGGCCCTCATGAAATTCTATCGAGAAATGACAAGCACATAACCATAATCCTAAATGGAAAGAAAAGTTGTGTTTCACTTGATAGAGTTAAACCTGCATTTGTGTTCAGTGATTTACCAAGTAATAGAGATAATCCTGAAACTAAAAGTTTTCCAGTAGATAGCCAGCCAGTAAAATCAGAAGAACCAACTACCAAATCAGGTAGACGAGTAAGATTTCCTAAAAGACTGATAACTGAAATAAACTATACTTCATACAATTGATTTTTTTTATAAATATATTGTGTTATTTACATGCATCTTGTATTTTCACATTGTTTCTTTTGTTGTATCGTTCCTTCGTCACTGGGGGGATATTCATGTAGTATTTCTCTAATACATTTATTTTCATGCGCGTGCATCTTACAATCTCATCGCTCCATGGATGAAGGAAACGATATTTTTTTAAAAGTTGAGAATTTATACCAGTTGCATGGCAACAAACGATATCCGATGCTGATATTTATTATTCCTCATGTTCTATTTGTTCGTCTTGTGAGTGTTTTATTAAATGTTGTGGTGTGACTCAAACTGGCTTATTTATTTAATATAAATGCGCAGACAAGCGCCAAAAATTCATTTTATATTAGCTTATTTTGAAATGTCAACTGATTTTATTTAATCAAAGACGGAAACAGCCATTGTATCATTTAACAGCCGCTGATTTGGCTTTAAAATTCCCCAATCAAAGAGAAATGAATAGAAACCCGTTTATAGGGAGATCGCCACTGTTTTTAAACTTATAATTCAATCTTCCGAAATATTTTTTAAGCCGATCAAATTACCGTGCTTTTAGAGTCTGCGGTGGCTGAACGGGGGTTGACGAGCGTAGCTCGTAGGGGGCAGCGCCCCCTAGTTTAGTAAAAAGAACAAAAAAAAATATTGTGTGAACTAAATATTTCGATGATATAGCCCCATGCAATTATTTAGTTGCACTGACCAAATGACAAATGTTGGTTGGACTGACCAGTATTTTGTTAGTTCAATAAAATTTCATTCAACTAATAAAATCATTTGGTCATCAGTAAATAAGTAAATAGAAATGCTTAATTCATCTTTAAAAAGTTAATCTTAAATTTACACTATGTGCAAAACTACTTAAAAGATGAGACAATATTAAAAAAGATATTAAATTATTTTAATACCTTAGTACTTTCAACTATAAAAACATAGTCTTCGTCAGAGAAATATAAGACATACAATTGTTATTGACGTCTAATTTTCAAAATTCATGTAGATGGTGACGATCCAGCAAAACTGAAAAATCTAATTATTGCCAAAATAGACCCGATCCCGAAAGATGAAGTTTCTGGAGTATATATAATTCCACTGAAAACAGAAAATATTTATCTCGAATCATAGGAATGACTTCGCGTAAACTTAAAGTTCGTATTAAAGAACATCTGAGAGATTTAAAATATAACCGACCTACAACAGCCCTGTCAAGACTTAACCAGAAGCAGAATATACAAGTTAATTTCGAAAACGCAAAAATTATATATCCCTCCAAGAATTATCATGATTTAATCATCCGCGAATTAATAGAAATTATTACTAAAGAAAATACTGTTTGGAATGACGTTTTATCCTACAACATACCCAGAATTTGGCTACGTGAATTTTGAAAATTAGACGTCAATAACAATTGTATTTCTTATATTTCTCTGACGAAGACTATGTTTTTATAGTTGAAAGTACTAAGGTATTAAAATAATTTAACATCTTTTTTAATATTGTCTCATCTTTTAAGCAGTTTTGCACATAGTGTAAGCTTAAGTTTATCATTTGGTCAGTCCAACCAAATATTTGAATGGAGCTATTTTTGGTTCTTTTAACTAAATAGTTTTTGCCGTGTACTACCACTACGTACTATAAGTTATATTTCTAAAAAGAAATTCCGTGATCTGACAAGTAATACTGAAAAGTTTAATTTTTGTCCGACCATAACTCACCACCGAGTTATGATACTTTGAATGCTTGAAAATTTGGAGCCTTGCAGCAGTAAAATCACAAAATTCAAAGCATTGTAGCTCGTTGAGTTTTAGTCGTAGAAAAATGCAATTTTTACTGTTTTACTTTTCAGAGCACGGGGAAAATTTTTCTAATTGCAAAATTAAAATTTCATTCATTTTAGAAAAAATAACTAGTTTGACGTAAATAGATTCCCATGTGTTGAAGAATACCATATGAAACATTTTTTAAATGGAACTCTATCTCCAAAACCGACAGTTAGGAATTTGTTATTGATCAAAATAGCGACAACCTAATATATTTTAGATACACTTGTTTGGATACATCGAAGATCTTGAATTGCAATGTCTTTTGCATTTATCATATGACTACTTATAGCTAAATATGTACTAACAAATTGTTTATGCCCTGACAAAAGAACAATAAAAAAATTCAATTTCGAGTTATTCTTTATTTCAATTTATTATATTTTATGGCGCAATTGTCCTACATATGATAGTAAAATATTTAATTCTATAAAAGTTCTTTCTTTTCAAAATTGGTTCAAAATGTATCCGAAATGTCTATTTTAAGTCCATCAACTTATTTCCGTTTTTGCGCCGGCCGGCGTTGACACGTTCTTGTGCTACTTAAGAAACGTGCCACTTTCCCTTCACGCGTTCCTAGCCGTGATAACGATGCAACCCGAATCCTAATAGATTTTTGTCTCCCTCTTTTACATTGGTGGCACAGTTAACAGCTAAAGTTCTTTCACGCTCAATTTGAGACATTGTTCTATCGACGGCGAAGGTTCGTTGATCACTCACCTGTTTCAAAAGGTTAAAAGGGTGTTTAACAGAAATTGGAATACGGAATCACTTTCGATTGATGTGACACTTCTACACCTATGTCACAAAACCAACTCGCTCATGTAACGTCACACGCTGTTCCCAAGTAATTTGTTTGATAAAAGTTTACAAATTTTCATTTAGACCTACTTCTAGTTTCACTTAACGCTTGAAAAAAAAATCAATATGCTTTTTCTAAAAAACGTATTGTGAAGCAATAGTAGTAATGGCTAGTTCCATGCGAACTTGTAGTGTAGGTCACATTCTTACAAGTTTTGACTACTAGTATTTTAGAACGGAAAAATGCGACTTATTTTATTAGAGATATCGCATTAACTGAATAAGGCGAAGAAAACTTTTCAAAAATAACGGTGGACAAAAAGCATAGCAGTTATCAGCTGTTTGACTTGCACTACAGAAACCCATGGAACTAGCCTAATATATGGAATAAAGCCATTGGTCTGATTGCTGTATGTATAAGTAGATAGGGTCAGATTAAGCACTTTGGAGAACAGGGTCACACATTCTCTCCTATTTCCTACAAATATTTTTTGCCTCATTCGCCAACAGGAACTCGGAGTTTAAATAAAACGACGATTACTAATCTAAACTAGTCGGATGTACCAATCCCAAAACTTTCCTCTATCTCATACATGTTAATACTTCAAAATTCGCTATCACACTGCCAAAATTAAATGGCAATCTACGCATCTCATGAGGATTCTAAAAATATGAAATTCCTTGCATTAGTTCTTGAGATATGACTATCGCTGAAATGGTCTAAATCCAGCAAAATACTGCCTAGAAGCGCCACCTATTGGGTGATTTATACCAAATCCTAATCAGCAACAATTTATGTCAACGTCTGACTGAATCTGAAGTTTGGAGAAAATCCGTGCATTAGTTTTTGAGATAGAGCTATTGCGAAAATCCTGAAAATTCCTGCATAGCAGCGCCACCTATTGGGTGATTAACATCAAAACCTAAATAACAACAACTTGTGTCAACATTCAACTAAATCTGAAGTTAGATGAAAATTCGTCCATTAGTTCTATAGGTAGAGCTATTGAGGAAATCGTGAAAAAGGCAGCACAGAAGCGCCACCTGTTGGGCGATTTACACCAACACATAATCAGTAGCAAGTCATATCAAGGATTAACTGAATCTGAAGTTTGATGAAAATCCGTGCTTTAGTTCTTAAGATAGAACTATTGGGGAAATCGTGTAAATCCTGCAAAATTCATCCTAACAGCGCCACCTATTGGGCGATTTACACCAAAACGTAATCAGCATTAATTCATATCAAGGACTAACTAAATCTGAAGTTTGATCAAAATCCGTGCATTAGTTCTTGAGATAGAGGTATTGCGAAAATCGTGAAAAATGCAGCATAGCAGCGCCACCTGTTGAGCGATTTACACCAAAAACTAATCAGCATCAATTTGTATTAGGGACTAACTGAATATGAATTTTTATTAAATTCCGTGCATTAGTTCTTGAGATAGAGCGCCCACAAAATTTGTGTCACATACACACAGACAGACAGACAGACTCACAGAACCACAGACAGACTCACAGAACCACAGACAGACATTTTGTAAAAACATGTTTTTTGGAATCTCTGACCCCTAAAACGTGTAAATTCGTCGAAAACCGGAATTCGAAAATTTTCATGAATCCAATACTTTCTTCTTGCAAAGATAGAAGAAAGTAAAAAGTTATATTCTCTACCTCGTGTTAGTATCCAACTGTATCCCTGCTTTAATTTAGCCCTGGGTTCATACATAGTTTTGGAATAGTATTTTACTACAGTTATAAAAAAAAATCCATTGCATCAAGAAAAACCATTATAAAGTTATTTTCCAAAATTAATCCTTTCATTTAATACTAGCCCTTTTTAGGTGCGTCCGATTATATATAAATACATAGCACCTATAGTCGTCGTACGGTCCATCCGTTTGTCCACATATAACAATGCAAAAACTACACAACCGATTGGTTTAAAATTTAATAAACAGAATCGTTGCAGAATTCTGTCGAGTCATTTCAAATTTTAGGAAAATCGAATCAAAACTTAAAAAGACATTAATAAAAGATTTCTATTATTTAATAGATATTAATAGATATTAGATATATTAGATTTAATAGATATTAAATCCTACCAGACGTAATTAATTCAGTGATAAGCCATGATTCTAGGTTACCATGGTGATAACGTCCTATTTAAGATGGAATCCTATTATTTTCGTATTACTGAATTTAATATACAGGGGGTCCGGTCTCAACGGTATCCAAAGGCTAATTCCTAAACCGTTAGTCATAGACATATAGTTCCAATTACAAAAATGTTTTAAATCAGGTAAAGAAATATTTTAAAAGCGATTTGGGTCAATAAAAACATTTCTTAAAAAATTACGAAATTTAAATTTTTATACGGTCCCCCGGTCCTATAAGTTATATTTAGTAAAATTTTCCTATTACACTGACAAGTAAGACAAAAAAAGTCCCATTCATATAACACTAAAATTGAGCTAGTTATGAAACTTTAAAAATGCATGACTTATGCCACTTTTCTCCTCTGAAAACAAATGAGTTCGGCTTGGCTTTGAGGGGTCACATACCAAGGGCTTAAAGTATTCGAAGATCTTATTTCATGTGTATATGCGCTTTGAAAAAAATCGTACAAGTATTACGATTAAGTTAACATTTATTAAGTTTCAGATTGGCTAAAATAACATGTTTTATTTTGTCAGGATTTAAGGCTATTTCTTTTATGATTTCTTTTAACAAAAATTATGTTATTTTTTTAAGTTTTTATGTTACTTCAACGGTCATAAGTATGTTTTTGCAGTTCAAATTTTGTGCTCGAACTTTAACCCACTTTCAAATATCCGATCGAAATTACATTTTACATACTGCCGCAAATCCGATAACAATCTAATATTATTATGATTTTCGGTGGTTACCATTTATATTTATTTTACAGGATAACACAAAATATTTCGGATAGATTACCGCCAAGAAGTTTAAGAAAAAGTTTTAGATTAGATAATAGAAGACTGCGATTGTTGGTTTTTTTTAACTTTTATGTATTTTGTAGCACTGAATCTGAAAATCACATTAATTTTTAACCATCATGTCAGGATATTTCGCAAATCATAAATTGTCAAATTTAAAGAATAACAAAAATCAAATACTATAAAGTAGAGGAAATGGTTGTATTTTTTAACTTTTGATAATTGATTTTTATGTACTTTTTAGCACTGAATCTGAAAATGACCTTCATTTTTAACCATCATGTTAGAATTTTTTTGCGAATCGTAAATGCGTAAGTTAAAATATAGCAAAAATATCGTACTATAAAACATATGTAAAACTTTTTTTATTTTATTTTATTTTATTTTATTCCATAATTTATCCGATATTTTTGCTTATCCTGGGATTCTTACAGCTAAATAGCTGAGTGGTCCGATGAGATGAGGGAGGAGATTCAATTTTAACTTTGAACTTTATAACTTTGAAATTTGCGAAAAATCCTGATGTGATGGTTAAAAATGAAGGTCAATTTCAGATTCAGCGGTACAGAATACATAAGAATCAATTATCAAAAGCTAAAAAACATGACATAACCCAACTTTTGCAGGCTAGAGTAATTTAATAATATTTTAAAATACGTATCATTTTGTCAAGAATTGACGCTGTTAATTTAGCATAATTTTATTTAACAAAAATTCTGTTTTTTGTTTCTTCTTAAATGTTTATTACAAATTGTATATTTTGCATTAATATGTCAGAATGATTAAAGATTTCAAATTTATATTGCAATGTTAATTTTACTCTCAACCATTTTTTAATGTATCTGACGAAATTATATTTCGACTAAATTTGTGAATGACCCCCAATTTGGAGCAAAAAATATGCTCTAACTTTAAACAGCTATTACTCGGCCAATTTTAATCGTAGAATAACGGGACTTTTTGTGTATTACTTGTCAGTGTAAAAGGAAAATTTTATTAAATATAACTTATAGGACCAGGGGACCGTATAAAAATTTTAATTTCGTAATTTTTTTAAGAAAAGTTTTTATTGACCCAAATCGCTTTTAAAATATTTCTTTACCTGATTTTAAACATTTTTGTAATTGGAACTATATGTCTATGACTAACGGTTTAGGAATTAGCCATTGGACACCGCTGAGACCGGACACCCTGTATATACTTACTATAAATTTTGTATGCATGCAATTTTGCATAAGAGTGCAACAGCTATTGCACCAAGATCTGAACATTTATAAAACTAGTTATAGAACGAACACACTTCATTTTCCACGTTTGGCGTACAATTCCCGGCTTGTTTTACTTGCACTTCTTCCACGAGCAACTTCTTTAGAAAGGAAATCATGTATTTACAGGGGACATACGACCTTTAAAATCTTTAAAAAATGGATTTTTTGTTTTTTAAATCATTTGACAACTAATGTTTTTCTGAACAATTTTCCACAAACCGCATCAAAATATTCGTGAAATTGCGCTCGTTACAGTAAAAATTTTAACTTAGAATTGATCTGTTTCAAGCTAAACATTTATGTTTACATTGATTTTTCTCAAAATCGATATTTTTGTACTTGCGCGCACGATAACTCCTCCAAATGCATTTAAGTTAATGATTCGAAACTTTATATTTATCTTTATTAGATCGTTTTCTCCAAATTGAACTAAAATCTAAGAAATTTAACAAAAAGTATTGAATGTACGGGTATTCAAGTGACAAAAATTATCAAAATTTTCATATTTTTATTTTGAAAATCAAAAAACTTTTTGTTTATTCATTAGATTTTAGTCCACTTTATTTTTGCAATATTCTTAAACTTATATTAAAAGTTTCAAAGTTCTAGAGGTTATAGATATTTTTAAATCATGCGCGCAAGCTATATACATTTACATTAATTAAATAAAGCATACATTAAGGAATAATTATTATCAATTAATTATACAGTGTTTAATGCAAGTTATATAGTTTATTGCATGGAAAACATATATTATTAACAAAAAAAAAAAAAAACTGAGGTGATTAGTGCTAAAATGAGTACACTTTAAATATTTGTCGTCGAAATCAAATTTTTCATCTGTTTAAAGGGTTTAAAAGGCCCTTAATGCAGACCTATTTGTAATTTTACTTAAGGGTGTCCGGGACACAAAAATCTTCAAATTTTCTAAAAAAAACTTTTGTTGCATTAAAAATTTCTCTGTTTTTTTTTTCTGCTTAAAATGACATATAAATCATGTTTCCATCTTAATTAGAATAGAAAATATTAATTTTTTCGTTTTGGTTTGTTTCCAAAATCTAGCTTTCAAGCAATGGTTTTCGTGAAAACAACTTTCTTCATGATGGGTTTTTTTCACCATTACTCGAATTTAAATTGTTATAAGTCCAGAACCATTAGAGATAAACGGTTCAAACTTCGAACATGTCTTTTTCAATTGGTTTACTTTAATTTTGATTCAGCAAATTTGAAAAAATATATTTACTTCTGAAAATATGATTTTTTTTTTAAAGTTACATCATTTTTTTTTTAAATTGTTACTTTAAATATTTTTAATTTTTATTTAAATTAATATTTTTTTAAATGCTTAATCAAAATTAAAACTGGTATATATTTATGTTTATTTAAATGGAAACAAATAGAAATTCTACAAATAATATTTTGAGTTATAACGATTTTAAATTATCCCACTTTTTTAATAATTTTTTTATTTTTAATTAAAAAAAAAAAAAAATACGAGAAGTTTTATTCTGTGATTTCGTTTACAAATGATATGGTTAACCATTACAAAAATTTTCAAAATTTTAGCTCAATAAATAAAATATATTTTAAAATGTGTCCCGGACCCCCTTAAGGTATGAAAAAAATTAAAGAATTAAAAGAATATTATGATGATGATGATGGATAAATAACAATAAAGGCTCCAGCCAAACTGCTGTATACATTCTGCATACGTGAATGAGTATGTTGATGCTTAGTATTGTAATTAGTAATCTTTTTTTATCTTTTATAAAAATTTTCTTTGAAAAAACACCTTTCTAAAAAGAAAATTTTTGCATATTCTAGCCATCATCCTGAAAAAATGTAATCAATTTGTTAAAATTAAACCTAATTGCACAAATAATTATTAGATAAGCTGTAAATATAAACCACGTTCATCGAATTGAGTTTCAGAAGATGTGAATGCTAAAACGCATTAAACTCTATTTATAAATTAACAAAGTTAAAAACTTTGTCGATTGTAATTGATCGTTTTTCATTGCTGCATCTCGATCACTTCTCGTGCAGCAAATGATGCTGACTCCTACGGTGATTTTTACAATTGTGTTTCTTCACAGTTATTTGATGATTTGACAATCAATCCCAAGTAAAAAATCTACAAACACCTCAACTTTAAATAAGGATAACCTGTATAAGCCGATGTACAGAAAACTATAAAAATGCAAGTTTTGTTTTGATATGTTACTTCCTCAGAAAATCTATATCTATTGGAATAAAAGGGAAAATATTTTTAAATTATGACAGTGTTATTTTTCTTTATTTCATATTTATATGATCCTAGTATCAAACCTATACTAATCAAATATTGATAAAATAATTGGAAATATTTCTAATACAACGCAAATATTGGCTATAAATTGGCTTTACATGGAAAATATTTCCAATAAAGAGCCAATATCTAGTAAATATTGGCATTACAATGGAAATGTTTCCAATGAAGTGTCAATATAGCACAATGTTGGATATATATTGGTAAAACTTTCAAAAGAAAGCGAATATTGTACAAATATCGGTAAAAAAAATTTCTCGCGTAAGGTTACATCCCAAGAAAGCCACTAAAATAATTAAAACATTTCTGGACTAGTTAGATTAGAGTTACAATTACCATTTAAAAGTTTATTGGTAAAAAAAGTCGGTTCTTGAAAGTGTGTTTACAAAATATTGCCAATATTGCCATATTGACTGCAAATATTGCTAAATATGGGCAAAATGTAAACACCGCAATATTGGGGCAGTATATCATGCCACTACTGCAACAATGCGCCAATATATAGCAGAGACATAGCCAACATTACCTCAATATTGGTTGACTACAAGAGATTTTTCAAGTTCAGTAAAAATGTATTATTCCATTATCGATTTTTTAGACATATTTTGCTTGTTTATAGGTCTCGAAAATTTAGTGAATGGAGTGGAAGAATCGGAAGAAATGCCGTCTTCCCAGGTCCTGCAACAGTGGGTCAACTTGGAAGAATCGTTCCGTGAATCCGTGGACGCCGTTGTCCGTCAAGCTCTACCTCTCTTGGTCCGAGCTTCTTCCGAGATGCAACTGAGCAACGCATGCTACACCAGCTTCTTTCAACTACTTCTTGGACTCAGGAGGTTAAGACCCTGGGCTTTCCAAAGTAAGTAAATAATTCTTAAAAAAGTTTCCAATATATATGCTGGGGATATAAATAAATAGAGAAATGTGAGATGCATGTGTACTGCTTCACATGTTGTGTGCGATTACAAACCAATTAATAAAGAAGAACAGCAGTTGTCGTACAGTAAATGTGAAATGTTACTGTGACTTCATTGCAACTCAAGAAAGTCACAGTGAAAATTGCAACGTAACGTGACATATGTAAAAAATACGTTACTGTAAGACTTCACTGCAAGTCATAAATGTCACAACAGATGTAACCACACAAAAGTCACGTGGCAGCTGTGATAAATACGTTACTGTGACTTCACTGCAAGTTACAAATGTCACATGGGAGAAAAATGACAGAAAACGTCAGTTGACGTTTGTAACAAATTTGACAAAACACTGAGACGTGGAACTTGCGACCAAAATTTAAACAGCATATGTAAATATAACAATGTTATTTAATTTACGCTTTTTTATATAATTTATTTGAAAAGAAATATTTTTGAAAACTTTTTTTAATGAAAACTTTTATTCATATATCCAGATTTTTTTATGTTTCTCGTATCTTTTGTTTATTTGTTTGTATAATTTTTTTTTATTTAGTTAGAAACAGAGAACGCATTAAAACAATTTCTGCTCAAAACGCCTTGGTAAACGCTATTATCTGTCTACATATATGCAGTATATGTTTTGGGCTCAAACTGGCCACAAATCAAATTGATAATGCACCCATTTCACGCGATGTCACACCAAACTACAAAAATATAATATTCTCGAATTATTATCACGTGGTCGTGACGTCAAAATTCTTTGCGAATGAATTTCCAAAATCCGAGCTCTGAATTTCTAAAGTAATTATAAAATCTTAAAAATGAAGGACTAGCTAGAATTCACAAGTTAAATTAAAAAAAAAAAAAACAGTGGCACTCCGGGAGTACCAATAGAAGTGAAAACTTTAACAATTACGTGTGTGTTTTTTTAATCGTCAGGAAATGTTTTATTGTGCAGGAAATATTTTTAAATGTAGTGTTTTTTATTCATTATTATAAACTATTACTACCAAAATTATATTACAATTTTCATAGTAATATAATTTAACTATAAATTACATATAAATAAACATGAATAATTTGTAATATATATTATTATATTAAATTATATTATTAAATTATACATGTACATATAAATAAACAAATTTTCGTACAAAAATTCTCGTATTGCATTTAAAGATTTATCCGGTGAAATATAAACGGCAACCATTAAAATTCAATACTATCTAAATATTGAAATCCATACTCCAATTCAATACTATCCAAAAGTATTTTTATTAATGAATACAATATCACAATTATATTACGCTTGGCGCGCTAGTATCTATGTGCCAAAATGCTAGCATGTCGGTTACGTAACAGTGTCTCCAAATCAGTGGTTTTTCTCCATCTCAAAAAAAGCTCAACGCGCCTAAAGAAGTTTTCGAAAACTGATAATGTGTGTGTTTGTGTTCCTGTGTGAACGCCTGGAGAAAAAGTGAGTTTTAGCTTCGTTCTTCTTTTGCGGATTGAGCTGAAGAGGGAAAAGTTCCTGTCATTCACCGCTTGGTGCGCTAGTGTCTATGTGCCAAAATGCTAGCATGTCGGTTACGTAACAGTGTCTCCAAATCAGTGGTTTTTCTCCATCTCAAAAAAAGCTCAACGCGCCTAAAGAAGTTTTCACTTAAAAAAAAACACATAAATATTTTTCTTTACTTACAGCCACGAAAACTTTTTTTTAATAAAAATTTTAATGTACAAGCGAACAAACAATAACAATTACTAGATTAGGTCAATTCCATCTTAAATGACGTAACACTTGATCATCGAATTTTGTTTTCAAAACTGTGTAGAAAATTTAGTAATAAAGCTAGAATAAATTTTTACAATTTAAAATATTTCTTACTAAGGACTTAATACCCAAATACCTGCAGATTATCTCAATCTCTCTTTTAGTCCCAAAAATTTCAATTCAAAGTTCTGTAACTGATGTAACATAAAATATACAAATATTTTTTTTTTTTTTGCCTTCAATGAAGTGTAAAAATTTTCAAAACTATCACCTTAAAAAAGTGATTTAATGTTGTCAACATCACTAAGTAATGCCAAATTATAACAGTAACTTGTTTAATTAATTTCTGAACAATAAAAAAGAAAAAATAGCATTTACACAAGTAACTGGCGTAACTTTTAGTGTGTAACTGACGTAAAATTATGGCTTTACAAAGACACTAACGGTACTTAACTTAGTTTGTAAACAATAATTTACAATGCATTTTTATTAGGATTTTATTATAGAGCATAAAAATATCAAGCCTTCCAATCACACCCTTAAATTAAACATACTATAAATTTTATTTCCTCCCCCCCCCTCCCCCCCCCAAAAAAAAAAAAGAAAAGATAATTTTCTGTGGAATTGCCCATTAACAAGAAAGTTTTTAATCTATTCTCTCAAAAAATATTTCGTCAAAAAATATAAAAAGCACAAGTAGTAAACTGCCGGAACACACCTGTAAAAGGAAGTGATTTTTCTGACATTTGAAGAAGTTCCATTTTTTTTTTTTTTTTTTTTTTTTTTGCTGGAGAATTTCAAGAAATTTTGAGCTTGGGTCAGCGAATTTTTTGCGTTTTCAGAGAAAAAAGACACGCATGCGTACAAATACCGTTTCTAATTCGAAAAAGTATTAAGCAACACACCCTTCTGGTTTGATGAAAATGTAACTTTAGCTTGGATGATTTCAAATAATTTTTACATTAGATTGGGGAAGTTTCTGCATTGTAGGTGAAATGGGAAAATAAAAGTAAAAATTTTTCGTATTTTAATGAAATATAATCAACGAAAAATTTTTTTCAATTCACAGATTTTTTTTAAGTATAATGTCTGACAGTACTCTGCATTTAGAAGTATGAGATTTTAAAAAGAAGGTTTGAAATAATTTGAAACGAAATAATACCTCTAGTGTTTTAAGTACTGCATTTTGTCATTTAAATTACTACTCATTATTAAGTCACCTGAGTTACGTGAAGGAAACTATATGTAACACTTTATAAATTTCAAAAGATGTTTTAATTATTGCAGCCGCTAATTTAAACAAGCGAATATTGTTTAATTTGCTCAAACTGCTTAATCTTGTTCATTTGATAAAACATTTTTGAAAAGATAATTTTTATGTTCAAAACATGCATATTTTATTTTTTATTAATCCTAATAAGATTTATTTTATTTTATTAATCCAAATTTTATTTAATTTTCTTCAGATGGAAATACGTAACTAAACTCTTTATTCAAATATTTGAAACATATCACAAACGCCTTATGACTCATATCACAAATTATAAAACAGAGAAATTGACGTCACAACCACGTCACTGCAACGAGGTATGTGTGTGACGCTAGGTCACTTCTACTCACAAAGTCACATTTTGAGATCAAAATACTTTAGGGGAAAAAAGAGACCCCGAAACCATTTTATTTATTATGTTATGGTTCAAGTCATGTATGTATTTCATGTACAGTCGTGGGAAAAAAAAGTACCCCCCCCCCCCCTACTAACTCCTCAACAAATTATCTTAGACGAAAGTTACTGGTACCGAACTATTGGAAATAAAGTCTACTTTCAAATGATGTATATAAAATTTGCTTAGGGAGCCATCTACATATTAAAACGAATCCAAACTTCAATTTTTTCAATAGAAATACCCACTTTTAACGAGATATTTAAAATCTTCGGACCAAACTATGCCCAGACACCAAATTTTAAGTCATTTGAATGATAAGTTTGTGAATTATTACCGTTCAAAATTTAGTGCTTCAAAATTTAGTCTTAAATTACATTTTCATATTTTTATTTATATCTCCTGAAATTATGCTCCTAATGTGCTAATTTTTTTTGTAGCAATAATACTAATATACCCAAACATAAATACGCTGAATTTGAAATTTTTATAATTTTATGATATGAATTATGAATTATGAAATTAATATTCGAAAACATTATGAATTGTAACCTACAATTTTTTTGATGGATTCAGATTTATTTAAGTCCCGCTTTATGGAAATCCAAAATTTCACATCTTTCTTCCAAGTAGTTTTCAAATTATGCTTAAAAAACGGCAAAATGATGGTTTGAGGGGCCGTCTATGATAGAAGTGATTTTTTTTTAATTTCTTATACTATCCTGTAATCTAACAGGTTTCATAAACTTGCTTATGGTGCCTTGATCAAGAAGGGGGCTCTCTCGGTTAACAATCGAGTACGGAACTTCAATTTGGATACAGCTCTTAAAATACGCTCGTTTTAAAATAATTAATTTCTCGAAAACTTATGGTACGAATTGCATAAAAATTTGTTTTTAGGCTAACTGAAGGGCGTAGAGTTCATTTATGCTGTCAGAATTGTGTACTACTATTGAGAAAAACAAAGTTATGGTTCGTTTTATTATGTAGATGGCCCCCTAAGCAAATTTTATATCCATCATTTAAAAGCATACTTTATTTCCAATCGTTCAGTACCAGTAACTTTTTTGTACGATAATTTGTTGAGGAGTTAGTAGGGGTATTTACTTTTTTTTTTCCACGATTGTACTTACGTATGAAATTTCAATATTAGACGTTCTGTTTTTCTATTCAGTTCTCAATTATGGCGGCAAGACCTTTTTACTACGAAACTCTATATCACTCTCTGTATTTGTAAATCACTATATGTCACTCTGGCTGTATCTTGAGAACTAATGCATGAATTTTCATCAAACATTAGATTCAGTTAGTCCCTGATATAAATTGATCCTGATAAGTTTTTAGTCTAAATTGCCCAACAGGTGCCACTGCTATGCAGAACTTTTCATGATTTCCGCAATAGCTGTATCTCAAGAAATAATACACGGATTTTCATCAAACTTCCAATTTAATTATGAGTTCACGTAAGTTGTTGTTAATTAGATTTTGTTGTAAGTCACCTAACCGGTGGCGCTGCTGTGCTGCATTTTTCAGGAAGTATTAACATGTATGATGTGGAAGAAGGTTTTGGGATTGCCACATCTGGCTAGTTATATTATGGTTCAAGTCATGTATTTCCTGTACTTATTTATGAAATTCCCATATTAGGCGTTGTGTTTTTACTTTCTTCTATCTTTACAAGAAGAAAATGTTGGATTCATGAAAATTTTCGACTTCCGGTTTTCGACGGATTTACACGCTTTAGGGGTCAGAGATCCCGAAAAACATGTTTTTACAAAATGTCGATCTGTGAGTCTGTGACTCTGTCTGTATGTATGTATGTGACACAAATTTTGTGGGCGCTCTATCTCCAGAACTAATGCACTGAATTTAATAAATAAAATTTTTATTCAGGTAGTCTCTAATATAAATTAGTGCTGATTATTTTTTAATGTAAATCACCCAACAGGTGGCGCTGCCTCAATTTTCGCAATAGCTCTATCTCAAAAACGCATTCACAGATTTTCATCAAACTTCAGATTCTGTTAGTCCTTGATATGAATTGATGCTGATTACGTGTTGGCGTGAATCGCATAATAGGTGGCGCTGCTGTGCTGCATTTTTCACGATTATCGTAATAACCCTATCCCTAAAACTAATGTACGGATCTTCGCCAAAATTCAGATTCACTTAGACGTTGACATAAGATATTTCTGATTAGGTTTTGGTGTAAATTACCCAATAGGTGGCACTACTATGAGGCATTTTACTGGATGTACACAATTTCAGCTATAGTCATATCTCAAGAACTAATACGCGGAATTTCATATTTTTAAAATCCTCATGATGGGCGTAGATTGCCATTTAATTTTTCACTATGATTACGAATTTTGAAGTATTAACATGTATGAGATAGAAGAAAGTTTTGGGATTGACGCATACGACTAGTTTTATTCAGTTCTCATTTATGGCAGTAAGACCTTTTCACTACAAAACTATACATCACTGTAATTATCACACACGATGCAAATATTACTGTTGCGTATGTTATTAAAAAATTGAATGAAAATCACACGCTGATTACGTGTGATATATTGATTATAGCTATAACTCATTAATATTTCTAGTTATCTTCTTCAGATAATATCTTTAAATGTTACTGTATATATAACTGGGTTTTCTTGTTTGTTCTATAACCTCTTCAGTTCCGAAGCTAAAATAATACTACAATTGCTTATTCGTTGGTTTTTTTCCAAACAAAATGACATTGTAAATGACAGAAAAAATATCTTTTCTGAAATGGATCCTTTAGGCGCTTAGTAAGTTAGGTACCAAAAATAGGTATTATTAATAACTATTAGAAAAGGCTGATTGCAAACTTATTTCGGTCTAAAACTTTAGGGATCTAAAACTACAAACCCCCTTAAAACATCGGTTTAATAGCCATTAACCTAAATTAACGCAATCCCAAATTTAAGAGCTTTGCACAAGTAAATAATCTACAAATCTACAAGATTTAAGTTAAATACTTATGAAAATTTCACACTTTCTTGGTCATACTGTCTTTTGGGCATTTTTAGGCATTTTGCAAACTCAGATGAAAAGAGCAACATTTATTTTATATGGGAATCAGCTTAGATGCTGCCAATTATTCGTTTGCTTTGAACACACAAAACATTCAGCTATTAAGAAGTGATGTGAAAATGTAAAAAATCGGATATTTTAGTTTTTATAAGGAAATGAACAGAGGCCCACGTTTCGGGACCCAGGGACCGAAGAGATTAAGAACACATTATTTCGCAAAAGGACTTTTAGATTCTTATTTGTATTTGCAGTTAATGAGCGTCCTTGTTCGATTTATGACAAAGAAAATTTGTGTCAGACAAGTTTGCTGCAGGCTGCTCTCGAGCAGAATACTATTAGAAAAGGCTGATTGCAAACTTATTTCGGTCACATGTCGAGCAGTGTGGAAGAAAGGAAAATATTCATGTGAGAGTTTAATATTTTATTAGAGGTTGAAGCGTGTTGCATGTTACTTGTTCATCGCAATACGCACTTACTTAAGTTGTGAATTTTCTTATCATTTCCGTTTTTGTCCAAAGAATACATACACTATCAGAAAAATTCGTTTTTATACACAAAATTATTCGACATTTTTAAACAAATAATTTCCGTACTCCTGGAAAACATGCTTTTTCCCGTAATTCTTCCCGGAAGTCTGAAGAAGAGGGGGAAATTTCGTTTATTCCTTCCACGCATGCGTATTGGCTGTATTAATACTAAAGTTAGAATTTATTTTTAACCGAAAATTCGATAAATTAAAATTTCTAATTTATTTAAAAATAAACAAACAAAAATAGTGCATTCGAATTTAATAAAGTAGCAATTTTCTCATTCGTTTAAACTTATTCAAAAATTATTTTTTAGAGCATTAAAAAAAAATAATCGCATGTAAAATATATTCTAAAAGAAGACATTTGAAAAATATATTGTAGTTCAATCAAGTTTTAAAAAAATTCTTTTTACTCAAAAAAACAAGCATTTCTCTCGAATTTAATTCAAAATATAAGATTCATATTTTACATCTAACAATCGAATTATGTCTTATTAAAAATATGTCTGATATGTAATAAGTTTTATCCTCTATTACACTATATGTGTTAAAACATCAGTCATTATTTCATAACGACAAAATGTCCCTGCAATTAAGTTTATATTTCCGAGCTTTCTGAACAAGAAATTTATCAAGCATTACCAATCCCCCATTTGAAGAAATGCATATCTTCATTTTAAACTTGGTAGAACCAAGTGCTCGCTGGTAGAGTTGGTTAAGATGCTCCATTCGAAACGCGCGACCCCAGGTTCAAAACCAAGCGGATCCTCGAAAGAACGAGAGACGTATTTTCAAAATACTCCTTCTTTCATATTACGGAAATTTTCTATCCTAGAACGGATAAAAAGAATGGAAATTTCTTCAATGCTCGGATATATACCGGTAGCAGTGATACCAGGAATATTTCCGTGAACTGAAGAAAGTATTTCTGAGAGTATTTAACATTGGAAATGTACAAAAAAAAAAAAAAAAAAAACTCTAAGCAGAAGCCAATTTTAAAATTTGCAAGATAAGCTGCTTACACATACATTTCTTGTGCATGATTTTCTATCATCGTACTACAGATTGTTTTATCCTCATCTATAATTTTATTCTTATTGGAGATTTAAATTTTCAGTACATACTTCTGAATAGTTTTTCTTTTAATCGATTTATTCTGTCAAATTTACCCTAAATTAAAATTTACTTGTGCAATTTTAATTGAGAACGTTAAACATGGGTTCTGTACCTGGGGATTGTATCAATGTTCACAGATTTTGCGAAAGTTTTTAAAAAATAAGATGTACAAGTATTGGTAGTTTTCCACTTTAGGGGCCTTGGCGGGTTTTTGTTTTTTTAAAGAAGCTTAGCGCAATTCGGACTTCAGAAAGTGAGATTTATTGCCACATGATACTACAGCTATGAAAACAAACCTAATGAACCGTTATGCTTGTTTATACATGAATTTATATATATAGTATGTATAAACATTTTATTTATATGAATATTATTCCGTTTTTTTATGTACAATTTATTTCTGTTTGTATATGAAAATAGATAAATACCTTCTTTATATTAACCTTAAATGCCTGATTTTTCAAAAATCATTGTAATAATGTTTTTTGGCTTTTATTTTTTAAATAAATCAGGGTAAAAATACTTTAAAAAATCATATTTCGTTTTTAAAAATCATATTTCGTTATTATTCATCGAGCTATATCTAGATTGCCGACAAAGCTCTCTTTGATATGAATTGATTATTTTTTTTTAATAACTTAAATCTCACTAATTAATCATTGAATATTAATAAAAATAACTATTTTTCCATGCTGTTCGGCATGCTGAATTTAAATATATAATAAAATTGCGATGTTCCTATTGAACTATTAAAAGTAGATTATATTTGAATTTATAGGTGATTATTTATGATAAATTAAACCACATACTATTGTAAAGAACATTTTAGTAATTAAAATTAGGCATTTTAGATTGCATTTTATCAATTAGAACTTAGTATTGTAGTCTTCGTTAAACTTCATATTGATGCTTTAACAGACAATTAAACGAAGGACGGTTTGGTGCCTGTATTTTTTAACGAATCAGTAAATTGCGACTCTGTTTTCCTGTACAAAACTTGTTTATCTTCAAGTGTATTGTTACCTCTAAGTGGCATTTTTAAGCACATTGTATATATTAATTAAAATAGAATATTAATATCGTATAGATTATCAAGAAATTGTTAATTTTTTTTTCAAATATTGAAACCGTTAACATTTCAACAAGTGCTTGGTACAGTCTTTTATTTATTAAATTGATAAATAATAATTTTGAAAACCAAATTCTCTAGTGTCATAATTTCGTAGGACTATGCAGACACAATCAGTGTAATTTTTTCAAAAAATAAAAATAAAAAAGATAACTGAAACACATATATTTTTTCTAAAAAGTTAATAATTCTTTAATCTTTTTGAAAAAATAAGTCAATATTTCTATGCCCTTACGTTCTATTTTTATTTGAGTACTTATTCGAATAGTTAATACAGTATGGTAAATCCAAGATGACCTAAAAGTGTTCTAGAAATTGTTTGCCTAATTCGAGTTTTTAAAAATTAATATGCTAGGGTGACCCCGCTAATAATTGATAAAAAAAAAAGGTCAGTGCTACGGGGTTTTTATTATATTTCCTTCCTTTTAAGTTTTGGAATTAAACTAACAGGATTGCTACAACTCTTAACGAATGTCCTATAATGGACAAACATGAAATCCGCTGAAATTAACCCTTAAATGCCGGATTTTTCAAAAATCATTGTAATGATGTTTTTCGGCTTTCATTTTTTATATAAATCATGGGAAAAATACTTAAAAAAATCATATTTTGTTTTAAGTATGGTTTACGGCTAAAAAACAGTTTGTTACTAATCGGCAATACTGGTCTTTAATTGAAAAAGTAATTTTCTTTGATAAGATTCTATAGTATTAAACACACAAGAATTTTAGGAACTATAATAGTAAATAAATTTTACTTGCTCACTGCAGAACAAAATAGGATATTTCGCAAGCTTCCAAACAAAACAAAAAGAAGAAGTAGCAACAATTGAAAAAATATATATATCTTTATTCTTAAACAGCACAAGTGTTGCCATCTACATATTAAAAATCGATTTAATAATATTTTCAGAATATATTTGATTGGCAACATTAGGCATTATAGCTTCAACATTATTCTAATAGTATTTTAGAGCCTAAATTGGGTATGTTGCCAAACAGGAACACCCGGCATTTAAGGGTTAAATAGCAACAAAATTACAAATAATTAGTTTTTTTAATTGCCATTTTCCCAGTGGTTGATCAGGTGAAAGAAGTCAATCTAAAATCTAAAAATTAATCTTTAAAATATCATCCTTGGGCTATGATTAACAATAATTCTTATAAAACTGTTAGTTGAAATAGGCAAGATGGAAGTGGACTATTTTAATGTTGCTATTCTCTCAGTTTCCGAAATCCCTTCGGAAATGTTAAGTATATGTACGTTTAAGGCATTTTTATACTCAAAATATCTGTTCAGGAAATTGATATTTTTAACTTCTTTTTTCTCTGTTCTCTTCTTAAATGATATCACTTTTAGGTAGCTTTCATTACAAAAGCTACCTATTGCAGCCGTTCGGAGGAAAGCGATTTCAAAAAATTTTGGTATATTTTCATCGATCATGACCCCCAGACCCCGAAACCACCCTCCGTTCAAAAGTTGATATATATATATATATATATATATATATATATATATATATATATATATATATATATATATATATATATATATATCCATATATATATATATATATATCTGACCTTTGTCATACTGTAACTCTCGAATTTATGAACCGATTTGGATGTAATTCGGTATGTACATAGTACATACCAATGTCTCGACCGAGTTCGTTGGCCAGCTTCATCCGCCATTTTGTTTCAAAATGGCGGCCATTTAAAAATTTTGTAAAAATTTTAAATTTGAAATTTGGTAGCAAAGAATTGAAAATGGAAAAATATTTTTTTCTGATGTATTTGACCTTTATACAAAGATTCCGGAGCAGTTTTTGTTTCGTCTATATCTTAAAAAATGGCTGAGTTATAGCATTTTGAATTTCTAGCGTGGCTGATATTTTGAAACGTCCTGAATTTTGTCACGAGATAAAAGGCGTATTTATGAACCGATTTGAATGTAACTTCGTTTGTACATAGTGCATACCAATGTCTCGACCGAGTTCGTTGGCCAGCTTCATCCGCCATCTTGTTTAAAAATGGCAGTCATTTAAATTTTTAAGAAAAATTTAAATTTGAAATGTGGTACCAAAAAATTGAAAATTGAAAAAATATTATTTTCTTATGTATTTGACCTTGATACAAAGATTAGGGAGCAGTTTTTGTTTCGTCTATATCTTAAAAAATGGCTGAGTTATAGCATTTTGAATTTCTAGCGTGGCTGACATTTTGAAACGTCCTGATATTTGTCACGTGATAACAGGCGTATTTATGAACCTATTTGGATGTACCGTGGTGTGTATATAGTACGTACTAATTTCTCGACCGAGTTCGTTGGCCAGCTTCATCCGCCATCTTGTTTCAAAATGGCGGCCATTTAAAAAAATTTTAAAAAATTAAAATTTAAAATGAGATACCAAAAAATTGGAAAATGAAAAAGATTTTTTTCGTATGTGTTTGACCTTAATACAAAGATTGCGGAACAGTTTTTGTTTCGTCTATATCTAAAAAAATGGCTGAGTTATAGCATTTTGAATTTCTATTGTGGCTGACATTTTAAAACGACCTGATTTTTGTCACGCGATAATAAGCGTATTTATGAACCGATTCGGATGTTACTTGGTCTGTACATAGTACATACCAATGTCTCGACCGAGTTCGTTGGCCAGCTTCATTCGCTATCTTGTTTCAAAAGGGTTGCCACTAAAAAAAATTAAATTTAAAATTTAAAATGAGTTATTAAAAAATTGGAAAATGAAAAAGATTTTTTTATGTGTTTGTCCTTGATACAAAGATTCCGGAGCAGATTTTGTTTCTGAAAATTTGTTCTTTTGTTTATATCTTAAGAAATGGTTGAAATATAGCACTTTGAATTTCTAGTATGGCTAACATTTTGAAACGATCTTGTATTTGTCACGCGATAACACACGTATTCGCCTATTTCCATATAAGAAGGCATGTGGATAGTATACATCAACATCTCAGCCAAATATAAGTTACTTTAAATAAAAGCAGCTTCGATAAAGCTGACTAATTTCGCAAAATTCTCATTCATAATGATTTACTATTGATAAAAATTAGTATTGAATCTCCTATATTCGGTTTCCAATAATTGAGCTTCGTGTGTTTGAATAATACAAGTTGGCTTTTTTAAAATAAGGAATTTGAAAGCTACCTCTTCCTCCCGGCACTGGCCGGAAGGACTTTTTTTTCTTAGTTTTCAAAATATTTCTAATATCTACGCTTCATTTTATATGAAGTGTTAATATTTTACTCCCAGTTCGTCAGTTTTTAAAACGTAAAATATTAAATTAAGCATAATTTTTTTTATATTTTGACAACTAAGAAAAAAAAAAATGACATCCTTTACGAAGAGAACACTGAAAAAAGAAGTTAAACATATTAATATCTTGGGGAGATATTTTAAATATAAAAATGAATCAAACGCCCATAGACTTAACATTACCGAGGATAATTCGGAAGATGAGTGACTAGCAGCATTAACTTACCGTAATTGCCTCCAATCAAAACCTAAATTTTTACACTTCATAATAAATAAAAAAAAAAAATCATGAAATGGCTTCTCTTAATGCAGGCTGCTGACAACAAGTGCACCAACATTCAAACAAAAATATTATGTCTAGTGCCACGTGTAAAACTCATTTCAGCCGGAAATAGAAAATATTCAAAAATTTGATCAGCTGCGGCATTCTCACAATCTTTTGACTTGAAAGTCCCTGATAATAATTTTTATTTTAGTACATTTTCTTGTGTTTTTTTTTATTTCATATACTGGGGAACATCCCATTGCATGATTGCATAACAATATTAACGAGATAAATAAGTTTTGGACGATGTTGGGGGTCCAAATACCAGCAAAACTCCTATTCCGTCCCGTGTCCCTGATGCTGATTTTTAAGTTTGGAGCTGCCTGTATAAAATTGTTTCCATAAAAGTAATTCGATGTAATTTTTTTCCGAAACTGGGACACTTGATTTATATAAATATGTAGCAAAAAAATTAACCTGCACACATTTTTACGGTTGATATTATTTTTTTAACTCTGTTCCTGGGTTTTTCATCCTTATCGTCCCTCTTGCTAAACTTATACAGAAAATCCCTTCAGATGCAGCCACAGAATTTTTGTCAAGTTTTTTCTCATGCAGAAGTATGCTAGAGAAAGAATGTCTAAAATGTTTTCACAGGAAATTGACTGCAGAATTTAAATCAGCATTTAAATATCAATTTCAAGCATCGTGGCTTTATGGGTAGTCTTACCGTCCCCAAGTTTTATTCCTACACTTTTCGAGGTAAATTTAAAAAAAAAATTAATTTAATCCAATGTAAATAACTGTTTCTAAAAATCAATGAATATTGTGGTTACCACTTAGTCTTAATATGATTTGCCTAAAATAGGTAGTAATTTTCCTTACCGTTCCATCCTTACCGTCCCTTTTTTTCCCATTTCGTCCCTTTTTTCCTATACCGCCCCCTTTTTTTACCTTACCGCCCCTTCTTTAACACCTTTTTAAAAGAATGATATACCAAAATTCTGTACTAAAAATACTACATTGTTATTATTTCTTATTTGAATGCCTGTGGGTACTACGCAAATTCATTATAAGTAAAAGTTTAGAAGAAAATAAAATGTTATAGTGTTAAAATGGTAAGGAAAATTAAACTCGCAAGTTTAACTTAAACCGCAGATAAATAAAAAAAAATTTCGCTGCTGACCCTTTTTTCTTTATTTTGAATCATTAAGGCATTCGTCTATCAGATTAAAATGTTATTTTAGCAAGTTTAATTTCTACCAGATTTTTATTTCCGAAAGTCAAAAGATTGTGAGAATGCCCAGCTACTGGAAGGGTATCAACTACTAGCGGGTCACCCTATATGCTTCTATATGAACTTCTGGAGCATACCATTAGTACAGGGGCGTAGCTGCAGATATTTTTTCGGGGAGGGGGGAGAAAATTCAAAAATTTCCCAACTTAAAACAAATTACGCTATTTTCCAACTGAAATGATATCTGCAATGTGTGTTTAATGGTAACGATACATATACGTAAAAAAGAAAAAAAAATCCTTCCAAAGAAAAGTACTGAAACAAAAAACATAAAAATTATAACTATTGGTTCATTTAATAATGAAAGATTTTGTCTTCTATTGTGTACGAGTCATAATCGTACTTCATATTAAAATAGCCTCGTGATATTTTTAGATTTTTGAGAAAGGAACAAAGTTTTGGAGGAAATGTATTAGAGACAGTGTTGATGGACAACAGTAGAGAAATTCATGTCTGGTAGATGTATGATATTTTCGTAGCACGGAGAAACGCAATGGCTTTTTGTATTTCTTTTGATAATTTAACTAACTTTCTTTTACAGAACTCAGAAAAGTAGTCATCAAAACAATAAAAAATTCTTATTTTTTTTTTTTTTTTTTTTTTTTTTTTTTTACTATTATTTAAAAAAAAAAAAAAGAAAAAGTGATTGAAAAATCTGGAATTTCCCAACTCGAAGCTCAAATTTCCCAAGTTCACATATATTGGAGGGAGAGGCTTCCCCTCCATAACCCCCCATCACGACGCCTCTGAATTAGTAATATTTCACGTATTTGTTTGAATTTTCAACTCCACTTTACATATATATTTGTCTTTCTAGTGATTGATGCTTTCGGCAAACCTCCAGCAGGCATGCTTCAAGGCACCATCACATCCTTCGGGGCTTACGATGAATGCGTCAACATAGCGGCCATGTCGGACGGCAAGAAGAAAAGTCACATACAGCAGTATTTTCGAGGGAAATATTGCACAGTGGAGATAAAGCCACCCTTGCCACCAAAACCCCAGTATTACACCATGTATCAGCCTGTCAGCATATTGGCCAACTTCTCCAACAGTGATGACAATGTGAGTATGAAATCAAACAAGAGAAAAGGTAGAATTTATAAGCTTTTTCCAAAATGTTTGTCCGCATGTATTATCCTTAGTTATTTCTATCCTAAGTATCCTTAGCTGTGTTGACTTAGAATAATATAAACAAGTAAGAAAAATCATGCGTTAAGCATAGATTAGGAAACACTTTCCAACGCTTCCTGTATGCTTTAACAAAACTTCGTTATTTAGGGAGATTATGTATATAAAAGAACTAAGTAAACATTTTAGAAAACGCATAAAACATTTATTTCAAAAACTGATTTCAGCAGTTACCAACCATATCAAATATGTATTCCAATTCTTTTGAACAGCTCTGTATTTGATCTGTAGGTTGATATATATGCTATATAATGGGGAAATTTAGTTTAGCAAGAAAACGAATAACAGGTTGAAATTTCTCTTTCAGCAATTTATACTAATAGATGGAAACATACTTGTATACTTTTGTACAACCCTATAGTTAACCTAATAATTTTATTACACGCCACTATTTAGCTAAAGTTTAATTCAAAGTAAAACACACTTAAAACTACTGGAATCACATTTTAAGAAATTATCATTTATAGACGGCCATGTATCCAATTCTTTGCGTGACCCTGTATATAATTTTATCTATGTTTTATAATTTTATCTACAAACATTTCTTAGTAAACAAAATGCAGTTCAGCGTAAAAATGAATAACTCATTTAAAAACCACCTTTAAGCAATTTACAATCATACCCAGTAACCATTACGAATACTTTTGTGTAGCCCTGTATATGAATTACACCATTTATGCATATCATATACAATGCATAAATATAGTGAAACATAAAAGCGCATAACATAATTAAAAATGCATTTCCAGCAATCATCGCTACCGTACAATACTTCGGATACAATATAGTATCTGAAATCTTTTGTGTGTCCCTGTAAATGCTATGCACTTCGTATTATACATGAAATAAGTTATAGTAAACCTCAGCGACGTATAACAATTCCATTATACATGAAATAATTTAACATAATTAAAATACGCCGAAAAAAACTCCCTCCACCCGTATATCATTATGTAACGGAATTCTTTTGTGTGGCCCTGTAAATGAATAATATTTATTCTTTGCAGCGTATATTCTACGGAATGCATATTTTAGTGCACTTGATAACTGCATATCAAATTTATTATGTTTGAAAGCATGTAACATCATTAAAAATCATTTTAAACGATTTTTTCCCATAGGCCGTAATGTAACGGAAAACTTTTGACTGCCCCTGTAAATGAAGTAAACATGCTACAAACTTCATTTGCAGTAGGGTTCGTGCTATGGTAGAGGTCACTAACATCCAAAAATTTCAGAACGATCCGAGTATATTTACGGGAGTTAGAGCGCGTACAGACGGACAGACGGATAGACAAACCGAATGCATAAACACTTTTCAACTTTGTTGGAAAGTGTTAAAAATGATGTAAATAAGTATTGGAAAAAAAAAAGACTTGAAAAATACTTGAAAATAAGTATTGAGCCTAAGGGAATAAATTTCGTTCCAAGTAAAAAATGGTCGTTCAGGGAGGTGGTCTCATAGAGAGGTTTGACTGTAGGATATTTCATAAAGGACTCTTTAAATTTTAAATTGAATAATTCATCAACTATAGTGAATATAAATATGAAACTAGAGAACAGGAATTCAGCTTTTTCAGAATTTAGTGTCGCCCCCGGCATTTCCATTACTTTATTTTCTTCTGATGGACTGATGGCTTCTATTATTATGAAACAGCCAATATAAATGAAGCGTTAGGTGAAGTTGAAATATGGCCATTTTTTTTTCCTTTACTTTCCCATTATTTTTCCTTTACTTTCTACAGAAATGGAGTACTTCCGTTTCCAATATTAAGCAAATGGCTCTAAAAACTACAAAAAAATAATATTTCAAAAATAAATAGAGATACAAATTAACAATTCAAACAAAATGCATTTAAAAGTACTTTTTTCCCCAATACGACGGTATAAAAATTGAAAATATGCGATGCTTAGAAGTTTAAAAAAATTGCTATAGAGTATTTAATCCTACTGCTTTGTTTTACAGCTGGCTTCTGTAAGGTAACGTTATTTTTTGGAATACACAAAGTAAGCTGGAAGAAAGAAATAGCATACCGTACCGGAGGCTAATAAATGCAATGCTCATCAAGTACGCATAGTAATAGTTCAGGAATTATGAATTTCCCATTGCGCATACTAAGGGAAATTTTGCCGAAAGAACCTAATATACTATCAAAATTGGATGTTTCTATTAAAGTTTTCAGAATTTCAAACAAGTTTACTAGGAGAACAAACCTTATATATATTTTTAATAAATTGATAAAAGACTTATTTCCTACTCAAATGGCTATTTATGCTTTATTCTGTCTCAATTTTAAGATTTAAATATTTGGATTGTCTCTTCTTTTTCGACTATACATTGACAACTTCGAATATATTGGAAATGTTCTCTTGCAGGATTCGGTGATATACAGGGTGTATCTAAACTCTTGGCCAAAACTTTAAGGGGTGATAGTACACATCAAGACAAACAATATTAAATAGGAAACTAAGGGTCCCAAACGTCTTCCGAAGGAGATAGGCGCCATTAAAGTTTAGGGTCCAAAATTTCAAATTATTATAAAAAAACGGAAAAATTGGTCGATTCGTTTGCGGTTTTCGCTAAAACTATTCTTTATGTCTGTATTTTCTTGAAATTAAATTTTAAAGATAAAATTCAAAAAATGCCGATAGAGAGCGCTTTAGACTTTCGAGTAACGAACAACTATTTTTTACCGTTATTTTTTGTATCACATTAAATGCTTTCAAACGCTTAGACTTAAACTTAAATTTTGAGCTGATATTTTCTGTTTTTTATCATCATTTGAAATTTTGGACGCTAAAATTTAATGGCGCCTATCTCCGTCGGAAGACGTTTGGGACCCTTAGTTTCTTATTTAATATTGTTTGTCTTGATGTGTACTATCACCCCTTAAAGTTTTGCCCAAGAGTTTAGATACACCCTTTATATGAATTGATATACAGGGTGTATCTGAAAAAGGTGGCAAAACTTTACGGGGTGATAGAACGCAACTATACAAGCAAATTTCGTCATAGAATGTAGGGTCGGAACGCAAGCGGTGAGAAGTTAAATGGTAGTTTTCCACTGTCGCAGTTAAAGGATTAACACAAGAATGAGAGGAGATACTTCAGAAAACATTTTATTAACGAGGAATGTAATTAATGTGCAATATACATGCGTCGATATCGAGTACTGTTGGTACATGTTTGTAGGAACATGCTTGTAGGTGAAAAATATCTCAACAAATTTATGTTATCCTGTAATCTAGCAGACTTCAATGGCTGCTTGAGTAACGCTTAATATGCTTTATCAAGAAGGGGGCTCTCTCGGTCAACAATCGAGTACCGAACTTCAATTTGGATACAGACCCTAAAATACGCTCGTTTTAAAATAATTAATTTCTCGGAAACGTATCGTACGAATTGCATAAAAATTTGTTTTTAGGCTAATTGAAGGATGTAGAGTAGGGTGGGTCGAAAAAACCGAAATATTTATAATCGAAACGTAATAGCGCGGAAAAGTTGCCTTTTGTAAAAAAGATAAAATACGTAAAATATTACACCGATTGGTTAATATCTTTTACCGCCGCAAGGGGTCCAAATTTCAAAAAAATCGCAAAAAACATACTTTTATCAATTTTTTTTTAAATTATCCAAACATACTTATTCAATTTCTAATAGAACGCAATAGCCACACCAAGATATTAGTAATGTAACATTAACATTTCATTTTTGTGACATCGTTGCTTTTACCGCCACAACAGGGCCAAAATTTCTAAAAAATGTTAAAAATTAAAGTTTTTTTTTTTTTCAATTTTCATAACTTTTGTAATGTTTTTAGATTTTTTACATTTCTAATAGGCTGGGAAAGGCATTTTATGTTGTTAATTTCATGCACATTGTTAACCATGATCACTGCAATTCTATAAAAAAAAAAAAAAAAAAATTGCTCGATGATAGAAACACCTGCAGCTGCCTGCACGTAAAATTAATTTCTCGCTGCCAGAGGGCCACGTTTCACTTTGTTCGTTTTTTTTTTTTTTTTTTTTTTTTTTTTTTTTTGTTTTTTTTTTGTAATGTACTCCTTTTACTCTATACTTTGATGGCCCTAAAGATAGAAATATCTGCCAGGTTAAAGAGGTGGCAAAGTTTCATCTTTGCGAAGTAGGGGAGGAACTTTGATACTAGAATTAGGTCTCAATTATTTTCGTCATTTGACCCCATCGTCTGGCAAGGCGACTTCTATATGCAATGACATTATAGATTTTTTGAAGAAAAATGAAATCCAGACGTTAATAATAATTGCAGTTGAATTTCGCGGAACTGTCTTCAAAACAGAATGCAAAGGTGGTGTTATAGTAGGATTAGTTGAGAACAACTTTTAAAAAACCACTTTATTGGCTTCCTTGACCTCACTTCAATGAGCTTCCACTGAGACATCTTTTCAAATAGCTTGATGGCAAAAAACAGGTTCTCTATCATATTGTGGCCCAATTGGTTGATCTCTTGCGATTTGCGAATTATTACCAATTACAAAATTTAAGCCAATTTAATCTGATCACCTAACTGTTGATAAAGATGATTTGTCAACTGACCAGAAGTCAGTGGCGTGGCGTCCGGTCATCGCTGGATGCGGCGATGACCAAGCAATATTTTAAAACTCTTAATAAGCTTTTAAAACTCTACGATCCAGTTTTAGCAGAACATTTGGAGTTCATGTATAAGTGAAGGTAAGATTTAAAGTTTCTTTTTTGAATATTCAACCATTGAATTTTAGAGTTAATAATTTTTCACCACAAACTTAAATAATTGCGATGACCACCGAAAATTTTCACGCCACGCCACTGCCAGAAGTATATGTCTGAACTATTGCAAGCTCTTTCAACACGTGTGTATACAATTGACCTTTTTTGCTGAGTCCCTGGACAAATATTTCACGCAAGGTGGATCATTACTGCTATTCGAATTTTAAGACTCTACGTTGGAACAATGAAACCTTCTTCTTAACTTGTCATACTTTTTCAGTACATCCTGAAAATGTACTGCATTATTTGGTTCACAATTAAAAATGAATCACTCATGCTTTCCAGAATCTGTGCACTATAGTTAGTAACTTACGTTACTTAACAGATAATCTACGAAAGATTATAGTTTCTGTATTTTCACGAAATTACTATTTCTTAAATCATACAAATAGCCTCTTTGGAATGATAGCATATGAAGAGGAGAACATCAGGGCCCAGCCATGAAGAAAATTGAAAAAGCACGAAGTTCTGTGGACTAGAATAGTGCCATCCGTCACTTTATCATAGCAGACTTCAACACTGAAGCTTAAAATTGTATGGCTTTAGTCTACTGACAAAACTGAAAACTAACGGAACCACCTGTTATGGTTTCTTTATCGACTAACAACGCTGGTGAGTTTAAAAGGTTCGATTAATGATACCAGCTATTATAACTTTCCTTGTCCCACTCAATCACTAGAAAGATGTGTGAAATTATTCATTGAAGTGCTGATAAAGTTTGTTTACTAGCACAGAGGGAGGATCACATCTGATCAGTTTTGGCCTCTCGAGAAATAATGGCTTCATCTGAAAGCAAGTTATATTATAAAATTCATTTACATTAAATTCTTCTCCATTTTAAGTTTAATTAACCCGTTTCGGTTAAACATCTCTATATTTTAATTAATAAAATACTAAAACATTTTGCTCATTTTATATAATTTTTGTGACATAAATTGGCTGTTATGAAGTAAAACATCAGTAGATGAAGCGATCGTCAAGAAAAATGAATGATTAACTTTATTTTCAAGTCTATTACAAATAGTTATAAAAAATTATGATGTATTAATAGATATAAAGTAAAATTATTTATTTCTAGACATATTATAGAAATTATAAAAATTTAGAAAAGAAAATTTTAAATTGAAATTTTTGCCAAAAATATGGTCTTTTTGCGGCAAATAAAGATATGATTTCATCATAATGAACATTTACCGGGACATTTCTCATATCTTCATGTAGCTATTGCGTTCTATTAGAAATTGTATTGGTATGTTTGGATAATTTAAAAAAAAATGATAAAAAAAACATGTTTTTTGCGATTTTTTGAAACTTTGGCCCCCTTGCGGCAGTAAAAGATATTAACTGATCGATGTAATATTTTAGAAATTTATTCTGTATTACAAAAGGCAACTTTTCTGCGCTATTACATTTCGATTATAAAAATTTCGGTTTTTTCGACCCACCCTAATGTAGAGTTCATTTATGCTGTCAGAATTGTGTACTGCTATTGAAAAAAACAAAGTTATAGTTCGTTTCAATAGGTAGATGGACCCCTAAGCAAATGTTATATACACCATTTAAAAGTATACTTTATTACCAATCGTGTGGCACCAGTAACTTTCTTCTACGATAATTTTTAGCAGAGTTAGTAAGGGATGTTTACTTTTTTTTGTGTTTTTTTTTTTCTACGACTGTACATATTGAACATTTGTAAGAAAAAATAGGTTAGTTTACCTTCAATTTGATGTGTGATGTGTTGTAAATAGTCTAAATTAATCTGTTATTATATATCATTGAAACTTGGACACTCTTTTATTTACACCCTGCATTATAGTTTTTAATAATGTGTTGAATAAATTTAACTTTTATAGTAATCAGTGTTATACAAAGTATATTATTATACAACCCACCTTAAAGTTTGAAATTTTTTCGCAACCCGCCTAATAGGTAGACATACAGAGCTTTATATAATACAGGGTGTTTAAAAAAATGAATACACAACACAATTTCTTCGTTAATAACTGGCATGTTCTTTTTCGTTCTTTAACTATTAAATTAACATTTACACAATGACTGAAACGGGACTAAGTTTTCACTACTAGCTGGAAAATATATTCTAATGTATTACTTGAATTTTCGAAAACAAAGCTGAAGTGCGCAAACTGTTTAGGAAAGAATCTGAAAGCAGATCCTCGCACGCAACTTCAAATCTTTCGAATTAGACAGAAGTTTGAGGCAGATGGAACTGTTCAAAATGTTCACAAAAACGTTTAGAAAGACCGCATTCATTAACAAACCCTAAAGATCAAAACAGGGAAGAAAACCTATGCCGAAATTTCAAGGGAATCCGTTTGGTAAACGGGTCGAGAAATATTGAAAAAAATTCTAATAAAGTGTCAAACGCAATTTAAAATGGGCCTATATTATAAAAGTTACGTTTTAAAATGAGTCCACACTCTGATAGACCGGGAGCCGGCAGCACAGACAATCACCTCATCGAGTTCACGGCTGAAATTCCAGAATTAGTTAAAACTCGATTCGCATATTAAAACGCAATCGGTCTGCCAAGTCATATCTTGGTGGAAAACACCTGTAAATCCGATTTTAGCGGTTGACTCGTAGGTTTACCATTGTGTTTTCCTGCACCCAAAAGTATAAAAACATGGAGGACTGGGAGCAGGAAAACGCAATGGTAAACCAACGAGTCAACCGCTAAAATCGGGTTTTTAGTTTTTTTCCACCAAGATATGACTTGGCAAACCGATTGCGCTTTAATATGCGAATCGAGTTTTAACTAATTCTAGAATTTCAGCCGTGAACTCGATGAGGTGATTGTCTGCGCTGCCGGATCCCGGTCAATTATCGTAGATGATCTATATCAGAAAATGCAATTGTGTACACTTTTTTTTTGTGTTTGGGGGGTGGGGAGAGGGGGGGGGGGGTAGGGTTTGTATATACTATGAAAAAATACAAATTCCCCTACAAAGAAAATAGTAAAGTAATAAGAGGAATTTCTAATGGAAATAATGTGAAAGGCAATAATGAAGTATATCAATGAAACATTATATTATTTTATTAAGCATGAAAAAATAGATTTTTGATAATTGCAGATTAACAAAATACATTTTAAAAATCAATGTGATTTACAACCTAGTTTTGTACTAACGAGATTGTTGTCTCTATCTGAGATAAATTTGTTCTCAACAAAAAGGTATACAAACACTGTAATTTTACAATGATACTGTTTGAATATAATAGTAGATAAACGGCTTCTTCATATTAAATAAATTATGCAAATATTGGGAAAATTCTGGTAGAGAGAAGGGTAGAGCGAAGGATAGAGATATCCCCAGTGACTAGCGTAGAGGAGTAGGTAGAGTGACGAGTAGCCATATAGGTAGGGATACAGGTAGACAGACGGGTAGAGGGACACATAGTAAGACGGGTAGTAAGACGGGTAGTAAGACAATTAGATAGACGGGTAGACAGAGAGTTAGATAGACGGGTAGAGAGATGGTTAGATGGACATGTAGACGAGTAGCGATACCGGTAGACGTACAGGCAGAGGGACAGGTAGTGACTTGTAGCGGGATAAGTAGTGAGACGGAAAGCGAGACGTTTCGTATTTCTTCTCGCTTTTTTCTTTAAAGATGTAAAAAAAAATGTATTCATTATGTTTTTTATCGCAGATAAAATTAATAACATGTAATTTTTGAAAAACTGGTGTAATAATCTGAGACACATAATTTGGTAAACTCTGGATAATCTGTGCTATAGGCTCTGAAATTTCCTTTAGTGGTCATTTTGTATTTAAGTCTGGGGCTTGTAGCGTTTCTAAAATTTTCTACATTTATAAATGATTTTTGAAGGAGAGGAACATCCAGGATTAGAGCTAACGGTAATTTGCCATTGAGACTTATAATTTGTCATATAGGCTTTAAAATTGCTTTTTGTGGCCATTTTGTGTTTAAATTTGGGGCCCACTGTGTTCCAAAAATGTTCTACTTTTATAAGTGATTTGAAGAAGAGGAACATCCAGGATTAGAGCTAATGGTAATTTGTCATATAGGCTTTAAAATTGCTTTTTGTGACCATTTTGTGTTTAAATTTGGGGCTCACAGTGTTCCTAAAATGTTCTACTTTTATAAGGGATTTGAAGAAGAGGAACATCCAGGATTAGAGCTAATGGTAATTTGTCATATAGGCTTTAAAATTGCTTTTTGTGACCATTTTGTGTTTAAATTTGGGGCTCACAGTGTTCCTAAAATGTTCTACTTTTATAAGGGATTTGAAGAAGAGGAACATCCAGGATTAGAGCTAATGGTAATTTGTCATATAGGCTTTAAAATTGCTTTTTGTGACCATTTTGTGTTTAAATTTGGGGCTCACAGTGTTCCTAAAATGTTCTACTTTTATAAGTGATTTGAAGAAGAGGAACATCCAGGATTAGAGCTAATGGTAATTTGTCATATAGGCTTTAAAATTGCTTTTTGTGACCATTTTGTGTTTAAATTTGGGGCTCACAGTGTTCCTAAAATGTTCTACTTTTATAAGGGATTTGAAGAAGAGGAACATCCAGGATTAGAGCTAATGGTAATTTGTCATATAGGCTTTAAAATTGCTTTTTGTGACCATTTTGTGTTTAAATTTGGGGCTCACAGTGTTCCTAAAATGTTCTACTTTTATAAGGGATTTGAAGAAGAGGAACATTCAGGATTAGAGCTAATGGTAATTTGTCATATAGGCTTTAAAATTGCTTTTTGTGACCATTTTGTGTTTAAATTTGGGGCTCACAGTGTTCCTAAAATGTTCTACTTTTATAAGGGATTTGAAGAAGAGGAACATCCAGGATTAGAGCTAATGGTAATTTGTCATATAGGCTTTAAAATTGCTTTTTGTGACCATTTTGTGTTTAAATTTGGGGCTCACAGTGTTCCTAAAATGTTCTACTTTTATAAGGGATTTGAAGAAGAGGAACATCCAGGATTAGAGCTAATGGTAATTTGTCATATAGGCTTTAAAATTGCTTTTTGTGACCATTTTGTGTTTAAATTTGGGGCTCACTGTGTTCCAAAAATGTTCTACTTTTATAAGTGATTTGAAGAAGAGGAACATCCAGGATTAGAGCTAACGGTAATTTGCCATTGAGGCTTATAATTTGTCATATAGGCTTTAAAATTGCTTTTTGTGGCCATTTTGTGTTTAAATTTGGGGCTCACTGTGTTCCAAAAATGTTCTACTTTTATAAGTGATTTGAAGAAGAGGAACATCCAGGATTAGAGCTAACGGTAATTTGCCATTGAGGCTTATAATTTGTCATATAGGCTTTAAAATTGCTTTTTGTGGCCATTTTGTGTTTAAATTTGGGGCTCACTGTGTTCCAAAAATGTTCTACTTTTATAAGTGATTTGAAGAAGAGGAACATCCAGGATTAGAGTTAATGGTAATTTGTCATATAGGCTTTAAAATTGCTTTTTATGACAATTTTGTGTTTAAATTTGGGGTTCACAGTGTTCTTAAAATGTTCTACTTTTATAAGTGATTTGAAGAAGAGGAACATCCAGGATTAGAGCTAATGGTAATTTGTCATATAGGCTTTAAAATTGCTTTTTGTGACCATTTTGTGTTTAAATTTGGGGCTCACAGTGTTCCTAAAATGTTCTACTTTTATAAGGGATTTGAAGAAGAGGAACATCCAGGATTAGAGCTAATGGTAATTTGTCATATAGGCTTTAAAATTGCTTTTTGTGACCATTTTGTGTTTAAATTTGGGGCTCACAGTGTTCCTAAAATGTTCTACTTTTATAAGGGATTTGAAGAAGAGGAACATCCAGGATTAGAGCTAATGGTAATTTGTCATATAGGCTTTAAAATTGCTTTTTGTGACCATTTTGTGTTTAAATTTGGGGCTCACAGTGTTCCTAAAATGTTCTACTTTTATAAGGGATTTGAAGAAGAGGAACATCCAGGATTAGAGCTAATGGTAATTTGTCATATAGGCTTTAAAATTGCTTTTTGTGACCATTTTGTGTTTAAATTTGGGGCTCACAGTGTTCCTAAAATGTTCTACTTTTATAAGGGATTTGAAGAAGAGGAACATCCAGGATTAGAGCTAATGGTAATTTGTCATATAGGCTTTAAAATTGCTTTTTGTGACCATTTTGTGTTTAAATTTGGGGCTCACAGTGTTCCTAAAATGTTCTACTTTTATAAGGGATTTGAAGAAGAGGAACATCCAGGATTAGAGCTAATGGTAATTTGTCATATAGGCTTTAAAATTGCTTTTTGTGACCATTTTGTGTTTAAATTTGGGGCTCACAGTGTTCCTAAAATGTTCTACTTTTATAAGGGATTTGAAGAAGAGGAACATCCAGGATTAGAGCTAATGGTAATTTGTCATATAGGCTTTAAAATTGCTTTTTGTGACCATTTTGTGTTTAAATTTGGGGCTCACTGTGTTCCAAAAATGTTCTACTTTTATAAGTGATTTGAAGAGGAGGAACATCCAGGATTAGAGCTAACGGTAATTTGCCATTGAGGCTTATAATTTGTCATATAGGCTTTAAAATTGCTTTTTGTGGCCATTTTGTGTTTAAATTTGGGGCTCACTGTGTTCCAAAAATGTTCTACTTTTATAAGTGATTTGAAGAAGAGGAACATCCAGGATTAGAGCTAACGGTAATTTGCCATTGAGGCTTATAATTTGTCATATAGGCTTTAAAATTGCTTTTTGTGGCCATTTTGTGTTTAAATTTGGGGCTCACTGTGTTCCAAAAATGTTCTACTTTTATAAGTGATTTGAAGAAGAGGAACATCCAGGATTAGAGTTAATGGTAATTTGTCATATAGGCTTAAAATTGCTTTTTATGACAATTTTGTGTTTAAATTTGGGGTTCACAGTGTTCTTAAAATGTTGTACTTTTATAAGTGATTTGAAGAAGAGGAACATCCAGGATTAGAGCTAATGGTAATTTGTCATATAGGCTTTAAAATTGCTTTTTGTGACCATTTTGTGTTTAAATTTGGGGCTCACAGTGTTCCTAAAATGTTCTACTTTTATAAGGGATTTGAAGAAGAGGAACATCCAGGATTAGAGCTAATGGTAATTTGTCATATAGGCTTTAAAATTGCTTTTTGTGACCATTTTGTGTTTAAATTTGGGACTCACTGTGTTCCTAAAATGTTCTACTTTTATAAGTGATTTGAAGAAGAGGAACATCCAGGATTAGAGCTAATGGTAATTTGTCATATAGGCTTTAAAATTGCTTTATGTGACCATTTTGTGTTTAAATTTGGGGTTCACTGTGTTCCTAAAATGTTCTACTTTTATAAGTGATTTAAAGAAGAGGAACATCCAGGATTAGAGCTGATGGTAATTTGTCATATAGGCTTTAAAATTGCTTTTTGTGACCATTTTGTGTTTTAATTTGGGGCTCACAGTGTTACTAAAATGTTCTACTTTTATAAGTGATTTAAAGAAGAGGAACATCCAGGATTAGAACTAATGGTAATTTTTCATATAGGCTCCGAAATTGGTTTTTTTTTGGTCATTCTTGTGTTTAAATTTGGGACTCGCAGCGTTCGTATTTTTTTTTAACTTTTATAAGTGATTTGAAGGATAGTAAATATCTAAATGTGTCACAAAATAAACAGAAAAGTTAAAACTGAAGTGGAATATTTCTGATATATTTACAATTACTCAGTGTGTAATCTGTTTAATTTTATTACATGTGAAATAAGACTAAAATAGCTAGCTATTTGAGTAAATGATTGAAGTTTCTTTGGAAATTTTTTCAACATTTTAAACAATTTACATTTAAAATGTAACAACGTACGTTCTAAACGAGAACTTTCTGAATTTAAAGTAAAACATCTATATTCTAAATAAATGCTTTTTATAACGGCAGTAGAAGAGTACAAATTTATTATATATATATATATATATATATATATATATATAATAGTCACCTAGATGTTGAGCACATGTTAAAAGATGTACATAAATAATTAAAATGAAAAATATTTTTTGTTTTTTAAATCTTTTTTCATAAGGATCAAGCATACAGTGACACTCATAGCCGCTAATTGTTATGATTTTTAATCATCTCTTTTTCTGATTAAATTTTCGCCTTATTTAATCACAGAATCTGTACGACTAAAAAAAAAGCGACAATTTCTACTCGAAAAAAGTGGTAACCAATAATCGTCGCACTTGGCAGGCATCTGTTCTCGTATACAGTGACATTAACCTTTTAGTGCGCAGCTTTGCATCTATGCAAACAACAGTGTTTTGAATTTAATAGCATAGGTGCCAACCTCAAGCTAATCTTCCGTAATACGTGCGTTAATTTCACCCTGGTTTAACAACTTTCGAACCAGAATTTTTTTAAGAAATGAAATTAACATTGTTCCACGTAGGAACCTTGAATTAAATAAATAAAGATTCATGGAATAAATTTTCTGGTCCGAAAGTGGTTAACCTGGGTCAAATTAGTCCAGATGTTACGGAAGATTAGTGGAAGGTTGGCAGCTATGTAATAGATATTTTTATTCGTATGCACCAAATTCACACCAGAAAATTAAAATAGCAATATTTGCTTTAAATAATAGCAGTCTTTCCGTATTTCAATAAAGCGAAATTAGCCATTGAAACTTTCTGGTGTAAAGTCAGATTCTCTGGACTATGTAATTTCTAGAACGTATTCTTCTATGGGAATTAAAGGGTTAAAAGTTAAGCTTCATAAAATAGATAATTCTATATAATAAGGTATTTGGAGACATACTTTTTAAAATATTTATTAATTTGCAATATTTTAGTGTAAAACATCCACACGACAGTAGTTTTTACTTATATTGCAGATGGGCAACAAAAGAAAAGACAGGCGTATTATACGAAAAATGTATCTCAGATTTTTTTCATTATTTTTCCTGTGTAATAAACCTTTCAGAGAATCATATATATTTTTTTCGAAACAAAATAAGAAATCGCGCAATTAAGGGTTAAAATATTCTCTCTCACTGGGATTCATATATACAGGCGCAAAAATTTATCGTGCGTATCAACTTCAACTAATAACATGTAGGGGAGCTGTGGGATGAAAGGGACATTCTCAATATTTCAAGCAATGAACGTTTTTGTTAGTTGATTTCTATTCTCATACATGGCCCTACCATAGCTTGCTTTAGAACCAAATGCGAAACCACATGGCTCTTTTCATTTTTTTGCAAAGTTGCATTTTTTTTTAACTCTGCTTAAAAGTAACTTTTTTTTTTAATTTGAAGTTGTCAAATATTTTATGCAATATAAACAAATAAGATATGTTGTAGTTATTTAATTGAAGATTCAATATTGGTAATTAAAATGAGTGCATATTAACCAATGTGCCAAAATAATTTCTGAGGAAAATAGCGGACAATTGCATCTGTGTATCATAGGGATGATTGGGACAATTTAAATGGGGATGAATGGGACAGTCTTTTTCATCCCTAGAGATGTTAAAACATTTATTTATTAACTAAAAATTATTATATAGGTTTATAAATTAATGATTTATGTTAATTATTAGTATTAAACTGTACTCGTATTATAGAGGTTGTTTATTATTAAAAATTATATTGAATATTAATTATTGTATCTATATTATAAAGGACAAACATATCTGTGCGTAACGCATACGTCATTTTGCGAATTTTCTTTACTGCAAAATTTTAATCTTATAAACATCGCACATTTTAAATTTTTACACCGTCGTATAAGGAAAAATATGTTCTTTTTAATGCAATTTGTTTGAAAGCTGTATCTCAATTTAATTTTTAGATATTATTTTTTTTTTTTTTTTTTTTTTTTTTTTTTTGTAGTTTTTAATACATTTTTTGTAATTGTGGCAACTGAAGTACTCCATTTCTGTTGAAAGTCATGGAGGGTTGAAAGTAGAAGGAAATAATCACGGTGGAAAAAAATAACATATTACTGTACATTTTGTTGCCATTTTCGCATAAAAACTGAAAAAGAAATTGAAATTATAATGCGTGCTATGTCAGCGATTTTTTAAGTTTCCAAATATCGCACATTTTCAATTTTTACACCGTCAAATAGAGAAAAAAATCTACTTTCAAATGCAATTTGTTTGAAAATTGTATCTTAATTGACTGAGTTATTACGACCTGTAAAATAACTAGCCGCCCGTGGCGACCAGTTTGGTCTTCTTTAAATGTATGCTAGGCATTGTATCATGTTACTTTTATTCATAATTTAATTTACTTGCTCAATCCTTCGCCAAATCGGAAGATTCTCCTAGAGAAATATGAACTCCGTATTTTTATGTTAGTCGGGTACAGGTGATAAATCGCCAAACATTGTATCCGTCGCATTTTTTCATGTTTCTTTAATTTAGATTAAAATATAATCCTTTAACTCAGTTTAAAATGGATAACTTCAATTTAAAACTGAAACATTACAAATTCATGAATTTCACTTTAAAAGAAATTCTTTAAAAAAAGAAAGAAAAAGAAGAAAAGAGAAGAGAGTATATTTCTTTAAGAGAGTCTTTTCTTTTTCAAGAGAAAAATAAAAGAAAAGAATAAATACCATAAACCATTTAATTTCAACATCAAAGCATTGCTTTAATTTACACCTCGAAAAATAAAAAATGCTGCTTGCGAGTTAAAAAATGCGTTGAATTTAACGAGTGACGTTGAATTTAACGTGTTTGGCGTATTGCTGCGTGCGTTTTGCATATCCGCGCCTTTTTGTTGCATTGTGCAGTTTTTTATCGGATTTGAGTGTGCTTTCCTTTCGTTTGCGCCGTATGAATAACAATATATGATAGTGAGTTAGATGGCTATTCAAGTCTTCAACAAGGCCATCCAGTTGAAGACGTAGATGTAACAGTTTTAGCAAATTCTTTTTTATTTTTAAAACAATAACGAAGGATTAATCATTAGATTCACACTAATATTTAAGAAATGTACATGTTTCTAGGTATAATAATTCTAAAACAATTAGTTTTAAAACCAGATATCACATTCTACTGGTTAAAAAAAAATAAAATATTCTGATATATTGTAAAGTATTCGGTCGTTCGGAAAGTCGTGTCCGTTTGGGAAAATCAATTTGTACCGGAAAATTCTATCATTTAATTATTAAACATTGATTTTGATATCTAATGTCTAATAATTACCGGGCAGAATTTTCCGGTTCGAAGTGATTTTCTCAAACGAACACGACTTTCCGAACGATCCAATAATTTTGTAATAATTTTCAATATATAGCTCTTTTTAATGTTATATTGCCGTGAAATATTTGTTTAACTATATAAATAACACAAAATGCTGCTGACAACAGCAGTAAAGCTGACTAACTGCGCTACGCAAACTACGGTCGATCCTGGAAAATGGTGGCAGTGGGAAGCACACTTCGTCGAATGACGTGTGAAAATACCGTGTTCACTCACGTAATAGTCGCACTTTTTTTGCCATTTTTTTCATTGTAAAAGTCTAGGTGCGACTATTATGCGGGGAAATCTGCAACACAATATTGTACCCTCTAATACTAATACATTATTGGTAAAAAACCACACTATAATAAAATTATTAACTAACCAAATGTTTCCAGATTATCTGCTGTTTATTAAATGCCATTCTTCTTTTTGTGGTAATAATTTTTCTACAAATTATCTTTGTGAAAAGGTTGACAAAAAATTCTCATAATAAATCCCTTTCACTGAAGGTATCAGTATTCCTATTGTAATATTAATCGGTGTCTGAAGAATGGAGTGACCATTGGATAGGGTAATGGGAGTGACAGAACAGATGAATACATTATGAATACTAGCTCTGGCAAGAGTACAGCTGACAATTTTCTATTTTCCAGATGAAGGTCAAATACGCAACTGCGGCTTTTATGCGAAGAAATTATTTTGACGATTTTTCCTGCTTCAAAACGGGTGTGCGACTATTACGCGAGTAAACACGGTACAGGGGTAAAGCTTTCACAGCTCAGTATATGTAAGTTGATGTGCATAAAAAACACGGCCAAGTGATAGTTATATATATATATATATATATATACATATACATATATAATTTATTTATTTATTTATTTATTTTTATTTTTTGGATGATTTTTTTTTTAATTCACCATGTTTTCCAAAATTAATTAAATCAAGAGGAAAACTTATTAGTTTTATTTTGTAAATCAATCTCGCTAAAATTTCATATCAGTGAAAAATGTCTTCAAACAAATAAGTAATCACAAAAGATCATTAACGTCAAATGAAAGACAAATGTTGTGAAAATTTTAATAATTAAACATTTCCAAATATATATAAAATATAGCCACACAAGATAGGTTTCTTATAAAGATAAAGATTAATAGAAACAACAATTTCTTAATTTTATGAAATTAACACAATAATCTTGAGAATTACTGTCATATATAAATTTACGTATTTATTGTATATGCTTTGTTCATTTTTGTAAAAACATACGATTCAATGAATTAAGGAATTTCATAAAGCTTATGTAGAAAATAATCGCTCGTGGGAAAAGATCATACAGCTCATACATCAGCAAAATTACTTCATATCTATCACAACCTGAAAATTACAAGATAAAAAATTCAGATGTATGCTTTCTTACTGAGTTTTAATTAATTTCATTTCTACAACGATTTATGGGAATTCAAACGAGTTGAAGTTTTCAAAACATGAAAATTACATGTTTCTAGTACGTGGAGCTTTTTACAAAACTTTATGAACAATATATTCTTGAAACACTGTAGTTTTACGGTATTTTTGCTATCAATTTATAATTTGTTTACTTATTAACATATTTTGCGCCTATACTTACCAGACACCTGTATGATGCTCCGCCTACTTTATATTAATAATTTTGCATTCAAGTCTATGTTACAAATGGACGGATGTTAAAAAGACGAACCATTTAAACATATTAGGTTCGATCTCTAAAAGGGACCTGTTTTAATTATTTTTATTTTGGTCGAACTTTTTATTTTACTTATTTATTTATTTATTAAGTGGGAATATTTTTATTTTCGGTTCTGAATTATAAAGCGATACATACATATATTCGGTTCGGTAATTAAAATCGAAAAAAATAAAAAAGGCCTTTCACAGATTAACCTCAGGTACGCAATTAAATAATATTAATAATTAGAATTAGAATAATTATTATTATTATCAATTATTAAATAAATAAATGAAATAAATAAAAATATTGAAAATTCAGCTGGACATTTCTAAAGAACGTTCCCATAGGTTTAACCATTAGCTTGCAAGTATTTTTGCGTGACTAAAAGTAGACTCTCAAAATAATAATAATAATAGTAAATATCAAACTGAGTCACAAAATAAAAAGTAAAGTTAGAGCTGAAATAGAATATTTCTGCTTTATTCCCTTTTTGATTATTCCCAGTGTACACTGATTGTTTAATTTTATTTCATGTGAAACCAGACTAAAATAAGCTAACTATTCGAATAAAAAGAACGCTGCGAAAGGTTTAACTCTTACCTTCCGAGAACCTTAACGTGACTTAAATAGTAAAGTAGCTTTTTAAATAAATTTTTTAAAAGTTAATAGTAAAAATCGATATAAGACACAAAATAAAAATTAAAGTTTGAGCTGAAATAGAATATATTGAACTTGTGCGCCTCAACTGTAAGAAAAAATTCTGGAAGAATTTTCAACAATATAAACGAATTATAAATCTACACTAATAAAAGAACAAATCGCTCTGCGTGTGTGTGTGTATCTGGGATGGCTAACGAAATCTACGGCACGTACGAGGCTCAAATTTTTTTAGAGAATAGCTCAAAGTCTCTCCTGGTGTACCTCGTTTTCAGAATTTTAAAATTCTAATTATTAGATGAGAAATTAATTAAAAACCTTAAATTAAAAGAATGGAAATGTATTCATAATTCAACAAAAGCATAGATTTTTATGAAACCGCAGAATAAATTCTAAGTCAGGTGTTCGCAGCCAGTGAGATGCGTTCTTCGAGCGGGACTCAAAATTATTTCAAAGCAACACATGACTAAAGAGACTAGGCAATTTTGAAGCTCTATAGAATATTTTTAACCATTTGGAAAAATGGTTATTGTCCTCGTCAGGGTAGGAAATCAAAAGCATATCTGAAGCTTTTTATTGGTTTAATCCGCATTTTATTCGTTTTCTGATTGGTCTATACAGTAATCTGTACTTTCCCTTTACTTTCAACAGAGATGGATACTTCTGTTGCCACTATGACAAAAAAGTAATAAAAACTACAAAAAAAATTAAAAACTCGGAAACAAATTGAGATACAGCTTTCAAACAAATTGCATTTAAAAGTACATTTTTTTCTCTATACGACGGGGTAAAAAGTAATAGTGTGGGATGTTTAGAAGTTTAAGAATGAAATTTCATTTAAAATGGGTCGATGAAAATGCCTTTTCCCGAACAGCCAATGAAATGCTTGGATAATACGTAAGTTTCAGGAAATCGGACGAGTCGCAGGCAATTTTTGTCGCTTGCAATTTTTACGTGTAATAACACTATTAATGTTTAATTCATAGCGTACGTAATGTAGGATCAACTCCGTGCAATTTTTTTATGTCTTAAATTTTAGTCTTTGAAAAACTCATTTTTCAAATGGTCGTTGTAATTTCTTAAATTGCTTTTTTCTTTTAATTTTAATATTGCATTTATCAATCTAAAATAATACATTTATGTGTATTTTTTAACGCTGAATCCTAATATGTAAATTTCTTTGAAATCCGGCTGCAATTAACAAATATACATTAATTAACAGTTTTAAATTATCGTGCGATTTTATCTGAAATCATTTGAGCATAAGCAGCTGTCTGTGAAATCGATTTGGATTTAACAAAGTTTGCAGTGCATGCGCGGCAGATTAACCCCTTAATTCTCGCTCCATATTTTCGGGGTGTGTCTTTTACTCAAATTGTTTGATTCCCACCAGTTTTATAATATAATGAAATTGGCTACATTTAAATATCGTTTTTTGTCATTAAATAATGTGAATATTTCTTTTTCATAAAAGTGGTGTCAATAAGCAATTTGAATTTTTTAATCGTAATTTAATTCGTGTTAAGTGGTTAAATAATATAAATTTAAGGTTCATTTAAGAATATTATCACGGATCCGGGCAACGCCGAGCAGGTCAGCTAGCTTTAACATATAACAACGGACGCTCCAAATGGGACACTTCTGAATCATTCCCAGTGTGCCTGTTTAATTTTATTTAACCCTTTCAAGGGCGGTGACTAGACCAGCTACCTAATTTTAATTCCAAAACTAACTATAAGATATTGCGCCAAGAGTATTTTTATAAAAAAATTTCTTTTGTAATGAAAGAGCAAAATAGCGGGTTTTTATTTTCTAAGAAATTCGTTTGAATATTCCGATGTCAGTCAATTTACGAACGTAATTTTCCTGCCCCTGAAAGGGTTAATGTGAATCAAGAATAAAAAAAAAGCTATAAATATTTGATTAAACAATTGAAGATTTTTGGCAAATTTTTTCAGCATTTTAAACGATTTATATATTTTAACATATAAGAACGTAACTTCTAAACGAGATCTTTCTGAATTTAAAGTAAAACATGTATGTTCTAAATGCATTCATTCGGCAGTAAAAGGGTGCAAATTTATTTTATAAAAAAAAAGAAGAAAAGGGGCAGCAAGAATATTGAGCATATGTTAAAAAATGTAGATAAATAAAAATAACGAATATATTTTCGGCTTACAGTTTGCTAAATTTTATTTCATAAGCATTGTTGCCAACCTCCCAATTTTTTAATGCCAATATTTTTATGCATAAATACTTGTTTTATACAATCGCACAATTTCTGCAATTAAATAAAGCGAACATTTTTGTAAGAATTTATTGATATTAAAAAAATCGGGAGGTTGTCAACTATGCATATGTGCAAACATGCAATGCCATTCTCATAGTCGCCAACTGCTACCATTTATAACCCTTTCAGGGGCGGTGGTTTCATAAAGATACCACTTAATTTTAATTCTCAAACGGTACAATGGCACCAGAATTTTGATTTTAAAAAAAATTCCATTTACTGTGAAAGTGAAATATAGCGTTATTCTTATTTCCAGTTAAATTTGTTGATAAATTCCAGTACAATTCATTTATTTCAACACTTTAGCATTGAAAATGCTTTGCCCCTGAAAGGGTTAATCACTCCTTTTATTGAATTGAAATTTTGCCTTATTTAATCACAGAATCTTTACGACTAAAAAAAGCGACAATATCTACTCGGAAAAAGTGGTAACCAAAAATTGTAGCACTTGGCAGGCATATGTTCTAGTACAAAGACATTAATACATTCTCTTCCATTTGGATTTAAGAGTAAAGTGATTTACTTTGGCAGAAACTTCACTTCTAGGACCTTTTACCAGAATTGTTTTAACCCCTTAACCCTTTCAGGGACAAGGCACTTCTATCAGTAAAATACTGAAATGAATGAGTGACACCGGAATTTACAAACAAATTTGTTTGAAAATGAATAAAAGCTTTTCTTCACCTACTTAATAAAATGAAAATTTTCAAATCAAATTTCTGGTGTCAATGCCCCATTTAGGGATTAAAATTAGGTGGTCCAAAAAAAGTACCACCACCCTTGAAGGGGTTAACGGTCGCATTAAATTACAGTTTAAAAATTCAATTTGCTTATTGGAACAACTTTTTATAAAAAGAAATATTCACCTTATTTAATGACAGGTAAAATGATACCATAATAAAGCCAATTACACTATTTTATAAAACCGGTGGGAATCAAACAATCTCGGTAATTTAATGAAAATTCTATCTTCAGATATATACTGACCAGTGTTTTGGTGTCATCTTCAATTAGTGTTGGTAAATATCCCGCGTAAATAAGGGCTTCCAATGGTTTGGACACCACTAATTTTTACTGTTTATTTCGCCATCTTTAATCGCAGAAAATTCTGCCATTGGATAAGCCGAAGAAAATTATTTTAAAATACTGGTGTCCAGATCATTTGGAGCACCGATTTACGTGTAACACCTGGCAACATTATCTTCAACTAAAAATATGTACAGTCGTGGAAGAAAAAGTAAACACCCCCTACTAACTCTGCAACTAATTATAATAGAAGAAAATTTGCAAGTACCAGACGATTGGAAATAAAGTCTACTTTTAAAGGATGTATATAAAATTTGCTTAGGGACCATCTACAAATCAAAACCAGGCTAACTTTTCTTTTTTTCAATGGCAACACCCAATTATGACACTATATTTTAAATCTTAGGTTCTAAAAATGCCTAGAAATGAAATTTCTAGTCATTTGGATGATTTGGAGTCATTTGGATGATAAGTTTTTGAATTATAAACATTCAAAATTTAGATCTTCTAATGTTAGATAACATTTTCATATTTTTATTAATGTCTCCTGAAATTATAATCGTGATGTGATATTTTTTTTGTTTGATTACAATACTAAAAAAGCCAAAGATAAATACATTGAATTTGTAAGTTTAAAAATTTTACAATATGAATTATGGAGTATGAAATTAATATTCGAAAAAAATATGAATTGCAACCTACAATTTTTTGTTAGATTTGTGTTTATTATGTCCTTCTTTATGTAAATTAGAGGTCTGCACGGGCCTGGCCCGCGGGCCAAGCCGGCACAATTAAAACAATTTTTTCAACGGGCCAGGCGAGAAACAAAATGAACAGGCCGGAACAGTATAAAAAATTAAGCAGGCTTGCCGGCCCGCTATAAAAACTTAATCGAAACCGATAGATCGAGCCATTTTCGATTAAGGTGACTTTCGCGAGAATAAGTATCAATGTGCGTCACGAGACGATACTAGTTTGACAACATCGATACAGAAATATAACATGTCCAGCGTAGAGATCAGCATTGGACAGTTAAATGGTGTCTGAAACCAGGCTTAATCTTTTCAGCAGACTCGTGCCGGGCCAATATCAGGCTTGCGTTTTTTTCCCCACATAGCCGAGCAAGGCTGGACTTTATTTTTCTCAGGATGTGTAGGGAAGGCAATAAGTTTTGTAAAAGCTATTAATAGCGATAACGAACTTCTGTTAACAGAATCTTTGGAAATGTACCTTAAGGTCGTTCTCAAATTCACTGCACAACAATGGGAAATTTTCTGACTCATTTTTAACTGTAAATGCATATAATTAACAGGCCTGACTATTGAAGGGATTTGGAATTGAACAGCGTTTTCCTTTTTTTATAAATAAGTTACTTATCGCGATATAAGAGATTCTTGTTACATGACTGCAGGTTTTCTCCTTTCCAGTGCTATCGCTTCTGGAAATTCGATTCAAAACTTTAACTTTGACAGTATTTTCTCAAACAAATTTGCCTTTATCAAAAAATGGATAACGCTATTCGATTACATAGTTTCTGAATGAGAACACCTGCCAATCTTATGCGTTTCCTATAAGAAATGAATTCAGAAATTTATCAGAAAGTAGCTCCTTTGGATTTGAGAAAAGCTTTATTAAATGGCAGAGAAATATTTTTACAAATCTCCTTTTTATTATACAGCTTCAAAAGTTATCATCTTTTTAACCCTCCTTTTTACTTTCTTCTATCTTTACAAGAAGAAAGTATTGGATTCGTGAAAATTTTCGAATTCCGGTTTTCGACGGATTTACTCATTTTAGGGGTCAGATAATCTGAAAAACATGTTTTTACAAAATGTCTGTCTGTGAGTCTGTGAGTCTGTCTGTCTGTGACACAAATGTTGTGGACGCTCTATCTCAAGAACTAATGAACGGAATTTAATAAAAATTTATATCCAGTTAGTCTCTGATACAAAGTGATGCTGATTACTTTTTGATGTAAATCGTTCAACAAGTGGCGCTGCTATGCAGCATTTTTCACGATTTCCAGAAGAGCACAATCTCCAGAACTAATACACGTATTTTCATCAAACTTCAGATTCAGTTAGTCCTTGACAGGAATTGACGTTTTGTACATTTTGGTGTAAATCGCTCAACAGGTGACGCTGCTATGCTGCATTTTTTTATAATTTTCGAAATAGCCCTATCTCAAGAACTAATGCTTGGATTTTCAGCAAACTTCAGATTCAGGTATACCTTGATAGGAATTACTGCTGTTTATGTTTTGGTGCAAATCGCTCAACAGATGGCGCTGCCATGCTGCATTTTTCAGAATTTCCACTATATCTCTATCTCAATAACTAATGCGCGAATTTGCATAAAACTTCAGATTCAGGTATACCTTAATATCAATTAGTGCTGTTTATGTTTTGGTATAAATCACTCAACAGGTGGCGCTGCTATGCTACATTTTTCAGAATTTCCGCTATAGCTCTATCTCAAGAACAAATGCACGAATTTTCATCAAACTTCAAATTCAGATATACTTTGATATGAATTGGTACTAAATTGATGTAATTTCTTGTACCATTTAAATGATTTAATTGACGTGATTTATAAGGAAGAAAGTTTTGTGATGGCCACAACATACTAGTTTTCTTTTATTCTAAACTACATTATTTTTTTAATGAATCCTTATTTGAATGTTGAGACCTCTAAGAATCTAAGTAATCATTAATGTTGCTATCGTGTATTTTCTTCTGTCTTGCGAGCACATAGTAATTTTAAAATATACTGTAAAATTATCCAATAAATATGTATGCAGTATTATTCTTTAAAAGAATCTTAATTGTACCTTTAGAAAAACCTGATTTTTTTGTAGAAATTGAATCAGGCTTCATTTAATTGATTTTTCTACGGGTTGGGTCGGGCCGGGACTGGCCTGTTTTCTCTGATTTTTGTACGGACCGGCCCGGGCTGTGAACTGTGAAAATATAAACGGGCCGGGTCGTGCTCGGGCCGAACTTTTAATTTTTTCATCGGGCCTGGCCATGATTTCTTTTGCTCGGGCCGAGCCGGCCCCGGCCCTGGAAATTCCGGCCCGAGCAGACCTCTAATGCAAATTCTCAATTTAAAATTTTTTTCCCACGTAGTTTCCAAATCATGAGCAAAAAACGTCAAAAGTTTTTCTATGATGTCCAGAAAAGCATAATTTGAAAAAAAAAAAAAAAAAAAAAAAAAAAAAAAAAATTATACTCATTTTAATGAAACATTTGGGCTGGCAATATTCTAAACATGTTAGGCGAGTGAGATGTTCTTATTGGCAAGAAATAATGCATTAACAGAAGTGACATAGTCGTTCTGTAGCATTTCAACAATCTAGTACCGAACTTCAATTTGGATGCAACCCCTAAAATTAGCTCATTTTAAAATAATTAATGTATGGGAAGTTATCCATACGAATTTCATGAAAATTACATGTAGGCTAGGGATGGCGAACCTTTTTGAGTATGCGTGCCAAAAATTTGAAAATTATTATGTACCGACATTCTAACGTGCCAGAAACATTTTAACGTAGATAAAATCCATAATTATTATTTATAGAATTTTTACTTAAATAAGTTTATCCGTATACTAAATTCGATTCCTAACTTATTTATTATGCTGTATTTTCTCAACAATATAGCCATGTCGCATCGAATTTCATATTAATAATCTATAAATGAGATTTTCTTTTATTGTATACTTCCAAATCAGATCATTTTTAGTTCTTGAGGTAGAAGAAGGTTCAATAGGTACATAATTACAGTGACAATTAAAATTCAGTTTTCCATATTTTAAACCCAATTATAATAAAACATAAAATAACTTAAAACCCTAAAACTGGATAAAATAAAACCTAATCTAAATTACAAAGCGTGTCAGTTAGGTATCAGGGCCGAAACTAGCCTTTTTTGCGCCCGGGGCAAACATGAATTTTGGCGCCCCCCCCCCCCCCCTTTCTTCTTCAAAGTATATTTACAAAGACAATTTTACTAATTTTCTAATGGCCGACTTATTTTAAAATTTAAAATGTGTAATACTGAACTACGTAAATTGAATGTGACGTTTGTTGCAATTATAGTTCGTTCACATAAAAGAATTCGCATGCATTACCGGCTATTTACAGTGTTTGCTTATACAGTAGAGTTCCGATTATCCGAATCCCGCTTAACCGAGTTTCCACTTTCACCGAGTTATTTTCTTCTGATGGGCTGATGACTTCTATTATTATGAAACAGTCATTATAAATGAAGTCTAAGGTGAAGATGAAAGAGCATCCGTAAAAAGTTAGACCTCTGATTTTCTGGTCAGAATGGGGAAAAAATGGCCATAATTTTTTTTTTTTTTTTAAATTATGGCCATTTTTTTTCTTCCCATTCTGACCAGAAAATCAGAGTTCTAACTTTTTACGGCTGCTCTTTCATCTTCACCTAAGACTTCATTTATAATGGCTGTTTCATAATAATAGAAGCCATCAGTCCATCAGAAGAAAATGATCCATTCCAAAGGTATAATCCTTCATTTGACGCCCCTTCATTCTGGCGCCCGGGGCACATGCCCCCTCTGCCCCCCCTTAGTTTCGGCCCTGAGGTATAGTAATAGGCAAACTATCTCTTAATATTCAATTTTCAAAAATAAAACCTTTGAAATTTGATAAAGAAGCAAAAGGATTTAAAACTCTGTATGTTGAAATGTTTGGCGAGAAAATGACGCTACAGGGCTCTTTCCTTGAAATTTATAACATCTTAGATCATTAAAAAAAAAATGGAAAGTTATATACCTGTTACACAAAACTATACTTTTTGTAAAAAAAAAAAAAAAAAGCATAAAATGGATTGTTCTCCATAAACTGAATATAATCTATAACATTTTTCGCGTGCCAGAGAAGTTATCTTATGTGCCAAGTTCGGCAACCGTGCCATATGTTCGCCATCCCTGATGTAGGCTAATTGAAGGGTGTAGAATCTATTTAGGGTGTCAAACTTGGGTATTGCTATTGAAAAAAAAAATAAAAAAACAAACAAAGTTTGGATTCGTTTTGGTATGTAGATGACCCCTAAGCAAATTTTATGTACATCATTTAAAAGTAGAGACTTTATTTCCAATCGTTTAGTACCTTTTTCGGTACTTGTTAGTAATCCCGTCGACCAATTTCGCCAAATTATATAAATCGCCAAACCACTCATCCAAATTATACAAATTGACATAACTTTTATTTTAAATAACGAAAAAACAAGTAAATTAGTGTAACATTAATAAAAATACAAATAAAACGTCGAAATAAAAATCACTTGATGACGTAAACGCGTGTAAGTCAAGTGAATGTGGCATTTACGATCAACCATTATTGGCATTTAATCTTACAATTTGGCGACAGTAATTTGGTCGACGGAATAAATAACAAGTACCCCTTTTTCTTTTACAATAATTTGTGTCAGAATTAGTAGGGGGTGTTTACTTTTTTTCCATGACTGTATCCTATTTCTCAGGCCATTTACTTTATTTTATTCTACCTATTTTTTATTTTAACAAGCTAAAATTTCATCTTGAAATATGTATAACTGGATTTAAAGGAGAGGAACGCTCAGGACTAGGGCTAACGTATGTAATTTCTATTATCACTGGATAATTTCCGTAACAATTCTAAATAACAATAGCAGGCATGATAGTTTCAGCTCTGAAAATTATTTTTTAAATAAAAAAAAATTAACAAATAATAGTTTCTCTAAGGAAAAAAAAAAAGAAAAGAAAAGAAAAGATTATAAATATTACAGTCATTCAGGGTAACTTTGAACCAGGGGGTGTAACTTTGCACCACCTCCTAATTTTCGATATTTTTCACGCCAAAAGACTAAATAAGATCCAGAACTGTGTTCTGTTGGCAAAGTTCTACACTGGGATTTCTACTCTGTATTTTAGAAAATAAAATAGCAACATTATACACAATTAAATGCATCATTTAACTATTTTTGTGAAGTACTGTTTTCAAGGTAATTTTGAATGCTGTTTTGAAGTTGTTGTAATCTTATTAAATTTTCATAGTAAGTAACGATATACTCATTTATCAGACATATTATTTTCTAAATGTTGTAAATGTGATAATATTTTGTGATTATTTATTTATTAATAGTTCATAAAATGTAAAATAAGGAGGCACTAACATTTTACCACATTTTCAGGGTAACTTTGAGCCGGCTCAAAGTTATACTGATGTTTATAATTTACTAATTATAGGTGCTACTGTCAAAAATTTCCCACATTTGCACGTATATTTTATATAAATGCCGAAAATGAACATTAGATATAACATGTAAATATTTTCACAAATATGTGTAAAATACATAAAATTCATTTAAAGGCGTTTTTCGGGGTTTCTAGCTACTCAAATTTGACATTTCATACATTCGGCATTTTTTATTCTTGTTTGAATAATACTAGTACTAGTCTGTTTTACTGTAACTATGGATATATTATTGAGATAAAACATTGAAAATTATTTTCCACTGAATTTTTTTTTTTTTTTTTTTTATTATGAACAATAAACAGGATTTTTTTATTTCTAAATGTTCATGGTTCTCTTCTTCCACTTTTCTTATGCCTGATATTTGTTGTAATATCATAAATTATACAAATCTTGTGATGTTTGAAAATGTAAATTAGGAGTCTTTACATATCTGAAAACATTTTTGGGGGTTCAAAGTTGTCCTAACTATAATGCTTTTTTTATAATGAATTATTTTAGATAATATTTATCAAATGGTGCAAAGTTACTCTAAATGGCTGGGTAACTTTGAACCAGGATAAAAATTCATTTGTTATAGCTTTTATCATTATTATTCCTTAATTTTTGATAGTCATACAATAATTTAGGATCATTCTTCTCTTTTATGCCCCTAGTTGCAACAATCGTCTTAAAATAAGAGGTTGGCATATGAAAATAGAGAAAATGCGGATCAAAGTTACCTGAATGACTGTAATTCAGTTAAGAGAATAATAAAAATTTCCAAAAAAACAAAAACAAAGAATAAAACAGTAAAGCTAGATAAACTTTTTAAAATAAAAAAGTTTATACAGCCTTACTTTTATTATTTATTTTAGTACTAATATTACTAATTTTATTTTTATTACTAATATTTTATTTTTTATTATTTCTTTAAAGCCTTTAGATTAATCTTGTGATAGCGAGCTTTTCCCCATGGCTAGAGAAGTTTCATATATTTTGCTAAAAATTTTCTAAAGGATTTGGCAATATATGTTTCATTGGGATTTTACATTAAAAAAAAATACTTTTAAGCGGCACATTTCTTCTTTAATTGGAGGGCTTTGTATACTTCGCTTTTCTCAATTTAATAATAATTGTACCGGCAACATGTGAGATACAACCACAGTGATCGGAAATGCTGTCAAAAGCACTAAAATGTTGGACTCGAAATATATTCCACTCACATCAATAAAATTTCTTAATTTTGTTTTATAAATAATAAATGCACGTGTTATATACTATCAAACTTAGTAATTTCAAATTTAAAACAGCGAGTGAACACCTGTATTAAGTATTACTCGTTGAGTTTTCAGAACACGACCGAAACCATATTCATAGCGAACCTAACACACATAGAGTAGCCAAAGTAGCAGATTACCTATACCCTATAATATAATTAATCTGTGCTAATACACTTCTAAAAAAATCCCTGCCGGCCCGGCCTACAGGCAGAGGTAGATTTCGAAGTCAAATATACTAATTTCACAAACAAAAACTAAATCATGATTATAGATAAATCCACTTTAACAATTTTATCTGGCCGCTCTTGACGAGTTTTTATTTCATTTTCATATAACAGCTGGTTTTATCAGAATCATGTTAGGGCGGTATTAAAAAAAATACTTTTCCATGCTCAACAACTCGAAATTTTCTGGCATAATTCCAGATTCATTTTTAATTTAAAAAAAATATGAAACTGGCTGACGTGATTTTTGAAGAGATTTATAAGCGACCTGTGTTTTTATTTTTTGTTCAATTAATTAAAACTTGATATATAAACAATTATTTTCTCAGAAGGACAATATTTTTCGTTTCTAACACAATCGCTTCGGGAAATTCCGTTCAAAATGCCCACTTTGACATCATTTTTTGAAATATATTCTGCCTCTATCTAAAAATCGATTATTGCGGTACATTATATAGTTTCTGAATAAGCGAATCTACCAATTAAATGCGTTTGAGAGCAAAAATGAATTTAAAAACCAGTCAGAAAATAAGCAGTTTGGATTTAAGCGCATCCTTAATACAATGATTTTTCCAACACAATCCGCTTCGGTAAATTCGGTTCAAAATGCCCTTTTTAACAGCATTTAAAAATACATATTCTGCCCCTATCAGAAAATCGACCATTACGGTACATTATATAGTTTCTGAGTAAGAAAACGTACCAATTGGAAGCCTTTGAGAGCAAAAATGAATTGTAAAATGAGTCAGAAAATAAGCAGTTTGGATTTGAATACACCCTTACTAAGATCATTTTTTACTTCAACCGGTATGTATTTTTAATTTGTTTTTGCTGTAAGAATTGGTCCTATCCAAAACTTGTCTATATAGATGTTGTAGACAATATTAAGAAGATATATGATAAATTCATGGGGATTTTATATCTTTTGAATTGACGGAGTTATGGATTTTTTTCTTCTTCAAACGCCCTTTTTGTTTTCGTTTTTAATTTTTTTTTTTGCGGTACGAATTGCTCCTATCAAAAACTTGTGAATATAAAAGTTTTAGATAATGTTAAGTAGATTTATAATAAAATTAATTGAATTTGATATCTTGAGAATTGGCGAAGTTATGAATTTTTTTCTCCCAAAAACCCTGTTTTTTGCGCCCTTTCAGCCCATTTTTAACTTTATCGAAAATCTGTGATACATAAATTTTTGGCCCTATTTTTAGAAGTAATAAAAACTTTAAACTGATTTGATATGTACAAAAATTAAGAAGTTATGGGGGGTTTTCTGTTTTCACAAAACCCCTCCCTATTTCCCTCCCCTTGGTCCGATTTTGCCCATTAACGAACTTGACCGAGATTTTATGCCCATTGATTTTATGTATCAGTTTGGAAGAGATTGGTGCAGAATTACGAAAGTTATCGTGCCCAGAAGAAAGTGATATATATATATATATAGATAGATAGATAGATAGATAGATAGATAGATAGATAAAGTTTTTTACTGAGGGTGGTTTTGGGTTCTAGGGGTCATGATCGGTGTAGATCTGCAAAATTTTTTCAGAAATTCCAACATAGGAACGATCCCAATAGGTAGTATTTCATACGAAATCTACCTAAAAGGAAGGTCTCCTTACCGGGCATACTCAGAATATTTTGAAAAAAAAAAAATACTAATTATACTAGTTATACGTGTAATAAAGGATCCGTCAAATTTAGCGGCGGAATTACAGTAGAAAGTCCGTAAAAAAAAAAAAATACTTTCGAGTATTTGGCGCGAAAAGACGAAAGCGTCACCTGATTTGTCGAGCAGCACTTTTCCTCGCCAAAAGCAAACGATTTTAATGCATCTGAAAATTGCTTTTTAATTTGTTTTTAGAAAGCGTGTAAATAGTATTTAATGAATTTAAACTTAAACAATGAAAGAGTTTAATACATATATTTTTTTGTAGTACATGTTGCTTGTTGCTGCAATTATTTAATTTTACCACTTCAAAATAATTTCATGTATAAAAACCATTTTCATATTGAAAAATATATTTTCTTATTTTTAAGCGTATTCCAAAATAAAGGCCAGATGAATCATGCTGGAGTTATATATTTTAATATCGGAGAAGTTTTTGTTTCCATAGCAACAAAAATGATCGACAGTGCACAGTTGGACTTAATTTTGAGATTGAAACAATTTTAATTAATTTAAATTTTGTTTTAATTCATAAATTTTCATAGTTAACTTTCTGTATAAATAGATATGACAAAACTATAGTTAAAACAAACTAAAACTGACAAAACTAAATTTATTGAAACAAGTTCAACATGAAAGATTTTTACATTAAAGAGTATTTGACATAGAAAAGTATTTTTTGAAATTAAATCGCCAAATAACGAAATTTTCATTGTTTTTTTACAGACACTCTATCGAGTTTCCGCCGAATTTTTTTTATAAACATATCTATCTTCATTAGAAGAACATTCTATAATTTTTTTCAGATTTTTCGGAGTATGGGTTATAAGCAGGGGCGCGCCAGTGGTGTTCGGCGCCTGTGTGCAAAATTTCAACTTGCGCCCTATGTCCCGCCCCGAAAAACTATCGTTTTATAAAAACTTATCAGCGTGTAGAAATGAAATATTACAAAATATATTAATTATAAGCTTATATATATAAAGAAATTATTAAACGAATATCTCAAAGAAAAAATACATAAATGGAGAGTACAAAGGTAAGAAAATAAAACAATTTATGTCGTTTATAAAAAAAAACCAAAAAATCGAAAACCATATTTCAGATTTCATAAAGTGGCTTCAAGCTGATTTACAGCTAAATGAGTAGTTAAAATATTCCGCTGATAAACAGAAAAGAAAAAGAATATTTCGCATGCTATAGTAAAAATCAGTACAGTCATTCGGGGTAACTTTGATCCGCATTTTCTCTATTTTCATATGCCACACTCTTATTTTAAGAATATTGCTGCAACTAGGTGCATAAAAGAGAAGAAATTATCCTAAATTATTGTTTAACTATCAAAAATTAAGGAATAATAAGGATAAAAGCAATAAAAAATGAATTTTTAACCTGGTTCAAAGTTACCCAGCCATTTAGGGTAACTTTGCACCATATGATAAATATTTTCTAAAATAATTCATTATTAAAAAAGTATTATAGTTAGGACAACTGTAAACCACAAAAAATGTTTTCAGATATGTAAAGACTCCGAATTTACATTTCCCAACATCACAAGATTTGTATAATTTATGATATTACAACAAATATTATGCATAAGAAAATTAGAAGAAGAGAACCATGAATATTCCAAATAAAAAAAAAACCTGTTTATTGTTCATATAAAACATAAAAATGCAGTGAAAAACAATTTTCAATGTTTTAACTCAATAATATATCCATAGTGACAGTAATACATACTAGTACTAGCAGAGTTGTATAATATAGACACACGCGCGAACGCCGTGCGCGGAAAATTTTCTGAAAAATTCAGCACTTTGCGGAAAAAAGTTAAGAAAAGGAAAACTTATTTTTTGTTTTTGTAACTTTTTTTAAATACCAAAAATTTTAAATGTTCCCAAATTTTATGTACGATTTATATATTGTTTGTCTACAATTCAAAGTTTGAAGACTCAAAACATTGTTGTGACATCACAGACTCTTTCATTTCTTTTTTCCGCTGACTAAAACTTGTCGCCGATCGGAAGAATTCACCCCTTCCTATCTTGGATTTTTACTTTATTATTTTTTAATTAAAATAATTATTCTTTAATTAATATTAAAATTTTTTTAAATTTAAATATCAATATAATAATAATAGCAATATTTTAAAATAATTTATTAATATTGCTATTATTTAAATAGCAATATAATAATAGCAATATTTTAAACTATGGTTTTCAATTCATATCGTCAGAATAATATAACACGTAATTTTATTAAACATTAAATTAATTTGCAGAAACTTTTTGACCCAATATTTTTGTGCGCGGAAAGTTTTTGGTTTTATACAAGCCTGAGTACCAGTATTATTCAAATAAGAAAAAAAAAATGTGGAATGTATGAAATGTCAAATTTGAGTAGCTCCGCCCTGAAAAACGCCTTTAAATGAAAATTATGTATTTTACACATATTTGTGAAAATATTTACATGTTATATCTAATGCATACTTTCGGCATTTATATAAATTATACATCCAAATATGGGAAATTTTTGACAGTAGCGCCGATAATCAGTAAATTATAAACATCAGTATAACTTTGAGCCGGCTCAAAGTTACCCTGAAAATGTGCTAAAATGTTAATTATGGCAAAGCATTCATTTTTTGCATTTTTCAATGTTTTGCTTTCTACAATGATTTCTAGCATAAAAAAGCATTTTATGTATACATTTCACTTTATTTAGTTCAGAAATAAATTTTTTCTGTGCAATTTTCAATTGTTCTTATAATTCTGACCACCACTGTACTATTTAAACATGGCACATAAAATGTATGAAAACTTGAAACTAAAACTCTTCTTTTTCAAGTATATTTTTTGCCGCGCAATTTTTTTTTTTCGATAAAACAGTTAAAAATAGATCTAAAATTGGATGGAATGCTAACAAATGCTCAAGTTTTTTGTAATGCTTCAATTTAAATTTCAAGTTAATTACGCTCTGAATTTAATTGATTAATGTATCACATTCTTTTAAAGATTAATAACATTTAAGTAATCCTAAGTAATTTATTTATATGACACAAATCTGCAAAATATAATTAAAATTTGAAGAATAATTTTAATAAAATTAAAAAATATGCATTTTTAAATATTTTTTCCTCGCTTGAATTGTCGCCTTTACTATCCTGGCGCCTGTGTGCGCCGCACACATTGCACAATAGGTCGGCGCGCCCCTGGTTGTAAGAAATAACTAACGTGCCGTCCGTTGGAAAGTCCGGAATCCTATCGTCTCAATCAGTGGAACTGCAAGCTCATGCTTATCAGTCAATGACTTTTGAAGGGGGAACTGCAACATTCGCATTTACATGCGCTGATGCACTGTATTTTTGCACGTGATGCAGTTTTAATAAATCTGTTTTCATGCTATGCTCATTACTTTTGTTTTGTTAAATCTAAATTAAACTCAGTATGTTTTTATATGTTTTATTTCTTAACGGAATATTCTCTTTTAACCCCTTCAGGACGAGCGTGAAGGTGTTCAGAATCCTTGACTATTCCCACCAGATATTTTTTATTCTATGATTTGCCTTATTTAATCATGACATTTTTTCGATTCAATTACGCAATTTTTTTTTTTTTTTTTTTTTTTAGAAAATGAAAATTGAGTGAAATGAAGTTAGAAAAATATGTTTCTGCAGTTTTCATTTATGTTTTTAGGCTAGTTCCATGTTTTTGACTGGTGGATCAAAACTGCAATGCCTCCCTACGAAGGCTGCCTCCCCGTTTGCTCTTTCCGAGTTTCGTTTTGAATTTCGAATGGCTAACTTTTGGCGAATTTTTAATACAGCAACCTTGGAGGGAGACATTGCTGTTTGCGTTTAAAACCACGTGCTTTTGCTCTAGTCTTCATATCGCTGCGGTAGCTTATCTAAAATTTTATCAGTTTTTATGTATTAAATCGGATCAGAAAGTATTTCGTATAAGAAAATAAATAATTCTATTTCATGTACTGTATGTAAGCGGACCAAATAAATCTCTCTTTTTTTTATAAAAAGAAGAAAAATCACGATTTTTATCAACCCTGGGATTTATTAGAATAAAATTTTCAGGTGCACTTATTTAGATGATTAAAAAATGAAACTTCTTTTTTAATATAAAAAGTGTTATACACTTTAAATTATAGTCTCTTTCTAATAGAAAAAAAAAAATGTTAAAGACACGAAATATGGCAATTTGGTTTAAAGAAAACAGCTTTTATATAGAGATTAGATTATTGATAAATAGGGAGTAAAAAAAATCAGGATTTAAAAAATAAAATAAAAAGTAAATAATTTTTTTTATTATTAAAATCAGATTTTTTAAATTAAAATCGGATTTTTATGATTTTTCCCCCCTGAGCGTTAAAATACTGAATAGATACCAAGAGTTTTAGGTTTCCAAAGCAATTAAACCTTTAATTGCTAACATAATCTATGTTTTTACACTTTAAATAATAAAAATTAATTATTAGTTAGTAATTACAAAAATTATAAAAATTGCAAATTAGCAGTTTCATTAGTTAATAGCATACAATAATGTTAAACACATTAATAACTATAATAAATGCAATGTATTAAGTACAATATAACAATGTAAAACTATATTAAATTCTAGTGATATTTGCATTTATTAGAATTACCAGTAACTGAATTTAATATTAAAATGTTAACAATACTTAAAATTAATAATTATTAGACAGTTACTAATTAGGAACATAATATACATTTTATGCTTTAATTACTAAAATGATAATTAAAAATTTAGTATTCATTCTAGAAGAGAAAAGAGGCAGATGCTAGTTCCAAGAAAATGGCATTATTTCATGAGGAAATATATTAATAATGTGTTTAGTAACGATACGAAAAAAAAGCATCTAATTTTTTAATATGTTAAAAAAGTGTCATTAAATTGTAATAATTTTATAAATTACAAGTTGAAAAATACAATTAAATAACAATATTTTTTAATAACATCCTGTTTTTTCTCAAGAAATAAAGATCTATCTTTTTTGTAAGGACTTGGTCACACAGATTTAGAAATACTGCGGTATGGGGAAGTTTTTTACAAAAAATCTCTGGCTACAACTACAGATGAATTTCACTATTTTTTTTAAAAGGCAGGGAGTATTTCAGGTGCGTCTTTAAAAAATGGCCTAGAAGAAGCAGTAATTGCAGAATTAAATAAAAACTGCAAATAAGTAATTTCATCAGTTACTAGCACAAATAACAAAACTCACAAATATTATTGGCAGCTCGTTTTGCATTTGTACTACTGTTAATCGCTTAAATCTTAACTTACACCATGTGTGTGCATGCTAACCAAAAAAATTGTTACACCCACTCATACACACATACAGGGTAAATATAAGACTAGCCAGTTATATCTGAAATCCTCAAAATATTAAATAACAGCACTATAGTTTCTTTATTTGGTGATCCAAATTATTTGGTGCAGTTCCAAAAAAAAAAAAAAAAAAAAAAAAAAAAAAAACTTTATTCAACCTGTACTGGAGAAACTCTTGCTGTGCTTAGCATTTTTATACCATTTAGTTCTTTTTCTCTTATACATTATTTTACAATAGCTGTTGAGCAAATATCATTCTTTCATTCTTCTTTAACTCCAATATTTGCTATAAATTTATTATTGCAAAAATAGAATGGGAAAATAAGATCCTGGCTATTTATTCTTTTACTTTGCAGAAATTTATTATACTTGCTATGTTTTTTTATATAAAAGAATGAATAATTTGATTACTTAAATGAAATTATGACATTACAAATTATATTAAATATCATTTTTAAATGAAATGCTTTTTATTCCTTTACAAACTTACGGTACTTAATTTTTTACAAAACTCAGAAATTGAGCTTAGAAACCATTATTTAAACCTTTTTTTTTTTTTTTCGTTTATTCATAAGGCAAAATACATGTAGAAACTTTCCAAATTATATTAGGTAATCTTAGGTTTTAATACTTTTTATGTCAGTTTAAACATTTAGAAAATTTGTGATTTTAATCAACGATTTAAAAAAAAATCAGTTGATTAAAATCACGATTTAATCGCTGATTTAAATCAACTAATTAAAATCGTTGACACACTATTGAGAAATCTAAAATTTTTATGCATGTAGGGATGGAAAAAAATCTTTTTTTCTTTTTTTTTTCTTTTTTTTTTCTTTTCTTTTTTTTTTTTTTTTTTTTTTTTTTTTGCCAAAGCATTCAGCATATTGCAGAAGACTTGAAAGAATATTACAAGAAAAACTATTATAAAAGATTTAATAGACAAATATATATATATATTAAAGTATTCTACATTTCTTGTTAAATTTCCGATGGATAATTTCAGCTGATTTTAATATATCATTTATCTTTTACAATATGAATAGATAAGTTACCAATTGAAAAAAAATTAAATTGTTAAAATTTTTCTATTGAAATTTTATATTTCCCTATACATACACGCACATATATATATATATATATATATATTCCAAATTCTTAATATTTTTCCTTTTTTACCTATCTTTAATAATATCTTAATATCTTTTGTCTTTTATTTCATGCATCTAAAATTGCGTATTCTTTTATTATTCTAAAAAACCTTAATCCATTCGCCTAATCTTATAAAACCTTATCTTATAAAAATTACTTTTTCATTTTATTCTAAAACTAAATTCTCTTTCTTTCGAATGTTTTAATATCATTTATTCTTTCGTGTTCTATACCCACAATTCCATGCAACCGCCAGCGCTATTTGCGCTTTTATTCTGCCGCCGTATAAAGAGTTCTTTATCGACGTCATCCTTTCCCATCGAATCGTAATTTGTTCTATGTCCCATCCTCCCCCTCCTCTCTTCTAGCATTGGTCTGTTACTGTTCTGTAACCGTCCGCGCGTTGTTGTTCGGGGTACAAATATCGTTACATCGGCGATGGAGAGAAGATTTTACGTTTTTCTGGTTGTCTAATTAAGCTGCGTCGCTTGGAGTGAACTTTCGAATGTGTAGATCCTATTCTTATAACATCTAAAGTCTTATGAAGTGATGATCGACTTTTGTGAGTGGATGGAATAACTACTGGAAGTGTTTTACTATGTTTTTGTCAATAAAACTAGTTTAAAAGGTGACGATGACTCTCTATATTCATTACATAAGGGAAATTATGAATGTGTTTCGAGCCTGTCTTTCTCGCCACCCTGACTGCAATCCGGTATTTTCAGTATAACGGATGGATGGTTTTGATTACTCTACTACATTTTATGTCGAGCTGTACTGGTGTCGCATAAATATCTGAAAGTCGGTAGCAAAATGCTACATATATATATATATTTGTTGTCGTTGTTGTTAAATTTAATTCAAATCTTAATTTTTCCGCACTAATCATTTTAATTTCATTCTTTTTCCAAAGTAAACACAATTCTTTTTTAACGGATCCTTTCCGAATGCTACTCAGCATGTGGGAATAGTTGGCATTTCAAAAAGTATTTGGCGATTCTTTTTAGCGCTACACTGCCAATCCTGGTTACCATCTCAGGAAGGAGTGAGCATGCGCAGTAAATCTCCGTAGGGAGGCTTTGGAGTTTCGATCCGCCAGTATGTTTTTGTAGTGTAAGTCACATAGCTGAAAATCCCTATGCTTGTTGGCCACCATTATTTTCGAAAAGTTTGCTTCGCCTTATTGAATTATTGAGATATCTCCGTAAAAATAAGTCACATTTTTCCGGTCCTAAATACTGGTAGCCAAAAATCGTACCATGCGACTTACACTTCAAGTTTTCACGAAAATAGCCTTTATTATTTCAGCTTTTATGGTATGTTACAAATACTTATGTTCGTGTATTTAAAAAATTGTCGGAAATTTCGATAGAATTATTTCTATACATTATTCATTGTAATATGTATGTGACAGATTTTGAAAAAAAAGTGTATCTAATGCTACTTGATTAAAAAAAAAAAAATTGAATTATTGAGCACCAGGTTAGCTTATAATGCAAGATACGAATGATTCTGAATAACAACTGTCCTTCCGTATAAATGCAAATATATTTAAAGAATTTAGTAAACCCTAACAATAAGCAAATATGCAACATGTGGATCATATAAAAATATTTTAAAATAAAGTTACAAAAATATACTTTCTGATTTTGCCCAGGTGTTATGCAAAAACTAAATTTTGCATTTTATAATTCTTAAATAGAGATTAATCTTCACGAAATTAAATTGTGAAGAAATATTTGTCTTACTTGAGATTTTGATCGATTTAAGAATGCTTAAACGGCTGAACATGAGTTAAAACAGACCTATCAGTATTTTAAGAGAAGTCAAGAAAAAGAATTTACAAAAATCAGAAACAATTATTTCATTGGTTCATAAACAGGATACAGGTTATAATTCTAACAAAGTATTTAAACTTTATTTTCATTTTCTGCATAAAATAGAAGTTTAAACTTTATAATTATTAATAATTAAATATTAAATAATGTGAACAAATTTTAATTTATTCGATTAAAAAAAATAATAATAATTGTATAAAAAAAGTGTCGTATTTTCTCATAGAAAATGTATTTTTTTTTTTTTTTTTTGGAAATCAAGCTTTATAGCGAGAGAAAAACGAGGAAAATCGATTTTCTTCAGAACCTTGGAAAAAAACAATCTGGAAAATGCAACTCTAAATGTTACTTACTGTATAATAAAATGCACTTTATGTAGCTGTATAAAACAAAAATCAGATGTATTTACAGAATTTCTCCCATTTTATAAGAATTTAATTTTTAAAGGGGGAAAAAACTACTTTTTCTTAATCTTTTGATTTTCTTATTTGAAAAAAAAATCGGGAAATTTTATTTATTCTAATAACTGTATTATGTTTGTGCATTAGAGGTCTGCACGGGCCCGGCGAAATGAAGGCGAAATTTCAAACGGGCCGGGCCGGCAGAATTAAGACAATTTTTTCAACGGGCTGGGCGGGCTAAAAAAGTTGAACGGGCCTGCAGGGCCGAGCCGGACGGATAAAAAAATTTAGCGGACCTACCGGCCCGATATGAAAGTTTGTTAAACGAAGCCTATAAAATATGAGTCATTTTCAATGAATATGACTATCACGAGAAGAAGTATAAATGTGCGTCATGAGCCGATGCGAGTTTGACAACATCAATACAGAAATGTAACATGTCCATCGTAGAGATTGGCATCGGACAGTTTCATGGTGTCTGATCCTGGGTTTAATTTTTTCAGCAGACTCGTACCTGGCCGAGATAAGGCTTGCATTTTTTTTTTTTTTTTTTTTTTTTTTACATAGTCGTGCAAAGACAAAACTGGTCTGAATCCTTCTCAGGATGTATAGAGCAGACAATATATTTTGTAAAAGTATTAAGAGCTATAATGAATTTCTGTTAACAGCATTTTTGGAACAGTTACTTGGTATCGTAAGATAGTCCTCAAATTCACTGCTCAACAATGTGGAACTTTCCGACACATTTTTAACTGTAAAGGCATAAATTGAAAGGCCTGACCATTGAAAGGATTTGGAATCGAATAGCATTTTCCATTTTTGATAAATTACTTATAATATAAGAGATATAAGACATTCTCGTCAAGTGACTGTATGTTTTTATCCTTTCCCGTGCTATCGCTTCCGGAAATTCGATTCTAAACCCTAACTTTGGCAGTATTTTCTGAAAGATATATTGTTTTTATATAAAAATAAATAAATAAATAAAAGATTCGCCATTTACATACTTTCTGAATAAGAATACCTGTCAATCTTACGCTTATCCGAAAAGAAATGAATTCTGAAATGTGTCAGAATGTAACTCCTTTGGATTTGAGAAAAGCCTTAAAAAATGACAGAGAAATATTTTCACAAATCTACTTTTCATAATACAGTTTCAAAAGTTATCATGTTTTTAACCCTTTATTCTAAACTATATTAATTTTTTAATGAATTCTTGTTTGAATTTTGAAACGTTTAAGACTGCAAGTAATCATTAATGTTACTATTGTGTGTTTTCTGTTTTACGAACACATAGAAATCTAAAATATACTGTAAAATGTTCCCATAAATACGCATGTAAGGTACCTGTACCCAATATGGACAGGGACACCCTAAGGAAAATTGATTTTTTCACCCCCGTTTACACGTCATAGGACTCCAAAAATATACGACCTCTATCCCTAGACCAGTGTTGCCAGATAGTCGAAAGTCAATTTCCCCAAAAGCTCTGAAAATTTCCCCAAAACAGCGGTTTTTTCCGAAAAAATCCCCAACTCAGTTTCTACTAAAAAAAGTGATTTTTTATTTTCCAATTTACCACTATAAAAAATATTTAGCTAATTTAAGATAAAAAAATTTCCCCCCAAATCAAGCCTTTTTTTTGAAAAAATTCCCCATTTACAAAAAATAAACATTTAAATTTTAACATTTAATTAATTATTCTAATACCTTCCATCTGCGCAACCTACTGATCATAGTTTCTGAATATTAAGCAACTCAGGATGAGAAACTTTCATAGTGCGACGTTAGCCATAATGTTTTGTTTGGAAACTGACTCCAAACAAACAGTTGCTGTGTTTCATTTCTTATTGAATGTAGACGGAGAGGTTCGACGCAGATCAGGTGTTAACAGTTGATTAAAATTTATCATTACGTAAAATAATGAAAAAAAGTCCCCAAATTTTCCCACAAAAATGTTGATTGTCCCCAAACATTTCCCCATGAATTAGTTGTCCCCAAAAAATTCCCCTAAAGGTTCAAAATTCCCCAAAATGGGGACAAAATCCCCAATCTGGCAACACTGCCCTAGACTGATGACTATCATTATTAAAATTAGCGACCTTGTAATTATTCTGGTTTAATTTTAATGATAAAAACAAAAAATTTTTACAAGTGTCCATATAAGGAACCACCTGTCCCTATTATAGACATGCATGTCCATATTAGGGACGGGTGGCTCCTTATTGAGCTACTACGCAGGGTGTATGGAAATGCCACACTTCCAAGGGATTTTAGAGGAGAGGGGATAAAAAAAAATATATCCTTAAGTATTGCGGGGGAGGGGGGCACACTAAATATCTTCAGAACATGCACTTTAGAAGGAGGGAGGGGTCATTTTCGGTTGTGGCTCTTCGAAGATCCATGCAAAGCACCTCAGTTACTACAAAATATTATGAAATAATATAGTTGGTTTTGCTTAGCTTTATTGCATCTGTCTGCAGAATTTACATCTGTTATTACTCAGTCCTCACAGGATGGACAAATAAAAACTTCTTCATCATGGGCAGTAAGTCCCACACAGTCCACATGGACATATTTGTCGTATGTGATGCATAGCCGCATGTCTGCAACAGCATCAATACTGCATAAGAAGCAGTACCAGCTCTACTTTGTTGAGGAAGTCATACCGCTGGTAATTGCGATTTCGCCAACAGATGCCCTACTGAGGGGAGGCTTCTTTTGATTTTTCTGCAAGGGCTTTGATTTTTTCCATGGAGGAGGTTTCTTGGAGGATTAGAGGATACAGCAAGTGAATCTGAAGATTCACTTGCTGTATTTCTAAGGCGAACATAAGGTGTCCATATTGGGAATCGGGCATAGTTTTACTAAATCTTGTAATAAAAAGACAAAGGAACATTTTAAAGCAATATATACAATAGCAATCGAAAATATGTTTTATCAGCTTTCTAAAACACTCCACTTTTCAATATTTAAAGTAATTTTACCATATCTAATAAGAATTCAAATTCACCTGTAATTACGATCAGCACACCACGAAACAACAAGTTTTCTTCCAAATGGTGAACAGCGCGCTTTTTTGCACTTTCCAGGCTTAATTATCTTTTCAACTCCTTTTCTTCACGGATATGTAGGATATCTCTCGATCAAAATTGTTACTTTTAAGGATATTAGGGGTGTCCATATTGAGAGCGCTGTCCATATAGCGTACAAATACCTTAGTATTCATTAAAAGAATCTTAATTGTATGTCGAGAAAAAACGGAATTTTTTGTAGAAATTGAGTCGGGTCGGGCCGGGCCTGTTTTCACTGATTTTTGTACGGGGCAGGCCGAGAACTGTGAAATGTAGAAGGGCCGGTCCGAGTTTGGCTCCGGCCGAACTTTTAATTTTTACACCGGGCCGGGCCAAGATGGCTTTCGTTTGGGCCTCGCCCGGGACTGGAAATTCCGGCACATGCAGACCTCTAATGTAACTTCATAAAATAAAAATAAAATATACTTTAAGTATTTATCAGATTTTTTTAGGAATGTATATTTTTTAACTTTTTAAATATTTACTTTTAAAAAATCCGAGATCTTATTTTTCTAAATATTTGCCGTTTATAATAAAATGTGTGTTTTATGTAACTCTATAAAACAAAAACTTCATATACTTGAAGTATTTAAAAGATTTTTTGCTAATTTTTTTACGAAAACTTATCAGATTGTGTATTTCTTTTAAATTTTAATCTTATTAGTAAATAAGATTAAAATTCAAAAGAAATACAGAGAGCAAAAGAGATTCATACAAAAGAAACAGAAAATATCCTATTTACTACTTATAATTATTAATGGCGTGAAGAATAAGAACATTTTTGAAAGAATATATATATTTTTTTAATATTTGTTGTAAATTTGATAGCTATTCCATTAAAACAAATTGTTGAATTGGTTAAATTCTTTATGTAACGTAATGTATGCATTGTTTTAGAAATGCATCTCTTCTAAAATATCTATATTATTCACGACATTATAAATTATGAGAAGTAAACAGAAAATTAACGATATTAAAAATTAAAAGAAACGCATAATCTGATTAGTTTCAATAAAAAATTAAATATTTCAACATTCTATGAGTTTGTTTAATGACAGGATTGAAATATTCTGATTGCTATTACTGTCATACTGTTGCGAAATAAATGAAAATTTCAGCGGTTACATTTCATGTTCTGAGCGAGAACCAGAAGCTAAACGCGGAATGCCCCGCCTACTACGAAACAATTTAGTTATAACCACGACTACTTCAACTCCAATGGCATATCCAGCTTTGAACATGGATCCTATAATTAACAAATTGCAAAGTGAAATCTCGCTGTGGTTGAAACTCCACCTACACCAAAACTAAATATATAGTTTGCATTATGGCCTTAACTGCCCCGGACGCAAATATGCATCGGATACTTTCAATTCGTTAACGGTCAATAACGCATATGGGCACACATAACATGGGAACTATAGTGTAGACCCTTGAGGGGCCACCTAATTTTAATCAAGATTCGCACCAGAAACATTTAATTAAAATTTATGTTTCTAACTTTGGTGAAAAAAATAAAAAAAAAATTGCTTTTCCATATTTTGAAACAAATTTTTTCGAATATTCCGGTGTGAGTTCAAAAGGATTAATGGCTAAAGCGGGAAATATAATGTAAGTCACAATACCATGTAACGTGAGTCACACACAAAATATTGATTGATATAATTAATTACTATTAAAACAATATTATTTTTGTGTATATCATAAGTTGAAAGTGTGTTGTACTCTAGGAAATACTCCTTTTTTACTGTGTTGTGATAAATGAGGAGAAATTCTAGGTCTTCATTAACCCATAAAACTTGACTTGCTTTTTTTTTGTAATGTGAGTCACAGTACCAAATTAGTGTCTGCATACCACCTGTTCATTTAAAAATTTATTACAGAATAAAAATATTAAGAATAAAAATTTATTCTTAGTTCCTTATTGTGCCCCAGATATCTATGAAGAACTTTTTAAAAAGAAAATGTGATATTTCTTCGATGTATATAGAATTTACTTTTGGAAAAATGTGTCAAATGGTAACGTGAGTCACATGGAATTGCCCATATATCAACTTTAACCCTTTGAGGGGCAAGCAATTGCGTTTGTGTAATGCTGAATTCCCACCGGAAATTTAGAAAACTTTTATTTCAAAATAAGGAAAAGCAATTTTACGACTTTTTTCCACCAAAGTTAGAAAAGTGAAATTTCATAAAATTTTTCTGGTGCAAATCTTCATTAATCGTAGGTGGGATATATTTATCCCACCGCCCCACAGTGTGGTATTTTGCTGAAAAACCTGGCCAAAATTATTTAAAATCTTTTGTGCGTTCTAGAGCAGATAAAATGTCTTAAGATAACGAAAAATATTTTAATATGCTAGAAACAACCCACTTTTAGTACAGTTTATGCAAATATGTGTAACAAATTAATGTCCTACTGACCATCATTCTTTTGATCATAGTCGTCCACATTATCCTCTTCAGAATCACTCGAAAAGTAGATTCTGGCAATAAAAACTGTAATGCCTCTGCAGAGAAATTTTTACGTTTCGTGGAGTTTTTTTGCATACTAAAACTTAAACAAAAATCAGAACATAAAAGTAAGCGATTAAGCACTCATGATTCCAGTCTATGAGCAAGGCTTTTCTTGAAAAGTTTTGCCTATATGAACGAAAATGCGTGTTGCGTGTTTCAGCCGCTTCCTCTGATAGCTGCCCGATTGGATGCAATGCATTTTGTATAATAGTAGCTCCATTATTCAAGATTTTAGGTAATGTGGTTGACATTGGTTGCCAACCATAAAAATTTAGATAATGGTATCATTCGCATTAGAGTCATCGAGGTATCATTCGCAAATTCTTAAAAAATTTTAATATCTATTTTATAACCATTAGATAACCCTTCTAGAATAGTGTTTGGATAGTGCATTAATTTTATGTCAATTCCTGTAATTTAAGCTGATGTTTCTGGATCTGAGAAAAAACTTTCTTGAGATGTTTCCGTTACTAGTATTTCCGAAACGGGCTTTTGCAATGCCTACCAATAATCGCAACTAAATTTAAAACTTAACTTGCATTGATTTTTTTCTTTTATTGACAATCTATCATTATCACTTCTTGCTTGCCATTTTTTTTTTTATTGGAAGCTTATAAGCAAGATGTAGAATTGACTCGAAAAATCTGATTCTAGACTTTAGTATTGAGAGACCGAATTTTAAAGAATCAGGGTCAATGTCTTTAACTATTTTTAACTTATTCAAATCTTTGGATGATTGTTTGCAAATATTACATCTCATCGTGGAATTGGTTCTGGTAATAGCATTGTAAACTTTAGCATCGACCATAGTCAGCATTAATCTGTACTGAATGTGCAGTAAGCCATAAGCTGTGAGTATCTTTGTGTTTATTAAATTTCGTGCCTGCTCTTCAATGTATTTTACTTCCTCTTGGGTTATGTCATTATCTTTATGAATGAATCTTATTCGTATAAAATGGCAAAAACGTGGAGATGAAAGTACAAGGTTCTGCCACCATACTTTTTGAAATCCATTTATGTTACTTATTAATTTCAAATGAACTAAAGAGCTTTGGAAGATGTTTGAGTCATTGTCAGAGGAGTTTTCAAACTTTTGTTTGAACATTTGTTGCTGGGAGCCGTCACAACCCCATTTCCAGAGGTATTCTAGATTTTTCCATTCTACTTCACTTGCTTTTGTGAAAACAACTTCTATGTATTTACACAGTCTTTGAGTAGTGTGATCTAAAAGATTTTGAAGTTTTACTTCCGCCATGTTGCCAGTAATGTGGTATCTTTTGAATACAACAAGTAGCTCTCTTTAGCTCGCTATAGAAGTGAATAACAAGGACATATATATTTATTAGAAGTTCGGATTATATTTTATTGATTGTATGTGAAATTCTGCATCAAACATGGCCAAAGCCTCAGTCGGTGATAACGTCAATGTATTTAGGTTTGTTGTCTAAACCGAAGAATTCAAAATTTTTCGATATTTTTTTCCCTAGTTGGGCTGGCTGTAACGTCTTTAATAATTTTTGAGGCATCTGCATGTCCTGCAGCTCATTCGCTCATTTGAGCTGCACGTGTCAATTGTTCGTTGCTTATTTCAGATCTTAATTGTTCTGTTTTACACCTCTTACTTCTGCCACTACAATCTTTAAATTTTTTAGCTGGGCGACGAGTTTCACTATTGTCCTTGTAGGAAAATATAGCATTCGCTTCAGTCATTCCTCATTGTTTTCTTGAAAACATTGTTCAGTGAATCGCGAAGAAGCTCATTTTTGTTTATAAATATGTTTGAAAGATTTTACTTTGTAACGGAGCAAATGTATTTAATTTTCTGGACATTTCGTAATTTTTATAAGTTTCTTTTCAAGAAACTTCAACTTTTTGTTTATTTCTGTGTCATACTACTTTTATTACATAACACATATATTTTCTTGATATTTCTATTGATTTTCGTATATTGAATAAAAAATAATATATGCATATCTGGTACATCTCTTCTTAATAATATAAAACTTTCTTACATCGTTAGTGAGTAAAGAACGCCGTTCTTTATGGCTGATTCAAAATATATTATCCAAAATGATAACAGATAATTCACATATTACAAATACTTGGTACAAAACCAAAATGTAACATTATTTACAAAGAATCATTTAGTGCACGTTATCACTGTACGATCGAAAAAGTCTTGCTTAAAATAAAAAGAAGACACGTCTAACCACTTAACTCTTTGAGCTCTGGTGTGTGAATTTCTTCAAAATTCCCAAATGTCACATTGGCACTAGTATTTTGAAATAAAAAAATTCGATTTAAAATATAAACGAAAAAATGCACTAAACTCTTTTAGAATAAATTTGGTCGAATATTCCGGTGTTATTGTGACGTTTGGGGATTAAAATTAAGTGAGAAAAAATTCAACCATCAGAGCTCAAAGGGTTAAAAAAAGAGATTTTTTTTCTCTTCAATTTTCAGATTTGTCCTCTGCACACCAAATGGTCAGCAGTAGGTTGTAAAAAACTACAGCATATATTAAATGTAAACAGTTAATAAATTTAAAATTTTAATAAAGTAAAAAAACTGTTTTTCAAAAACTTTTTTTAAAATTTTGTTTTACTTATTAAAAAAATGGGGGTCAAATGAAGGTAGATTTCATTTCATATCTTTTAATTAGCCGACATATACTGTATGAAAACACAAGAGTTCTTACTGAACTCTGTTTAACTCCTTATTAAAATTAAAATTTTATCTAAGATATTTAACCAAAAAAAAAACTGTTGTTCCAAACGTGAATATCATAATGAAGATGCATTATATTTACAAAAATATTTATGTAAAAGGAAGTATACATCTTCGTCTTTAGAAACCGTAAAAAGTTTCTGAAATTCAACTAAGAATAGTTTTCTGGACGTTCGATAAAAAGATGCATAGATCAGAAGCATAAAAAGAGAAATGCACAAACCATGAATTCCAAGTAAAATACCAGACAACTGAAGAGTCTACAGATCGAAATGAACCCGTTATCAAATGGACAGGATAGTGCTCTTATACCAACCAGAAAATGATCAGCTATATACGAGATTTGAAATTTTGACTTTTGGCCAGCTTTTTTAGCGAAATACCACACTGAGCGCCCCTCAAGGGATTAAAGAAGTATTTTTCGGTATTGTTGTTTTCGTTCCGTTAGACCACACCCTCGGCTTCGAAACAGCAGAGGAGAGAAATTAGTGATTTGGCCTTGAAAATAATTAGACCAGACAGGCTTTTCCATTTTTTTTTAAAAAGAGGGGGGAGGGGATTCTGTAAAAGGCTGAAATCTGTATTGCTATATGCATTGACATTGCATATTTGCGCCTTTTTGTGTTGGGGAATATTTTATCAGATTTGAGTCTGTTTTTCTTTCTTTTGTGTCGTGTATGAATAACAATGTCTGACAGTGAGTTAGATGATTTTTGCCATCTTCATCTGGGTCATCCTGGAATACGAGTACGTGTAGCAGATTTATCAAATCCATTTCGACTTTTTGCATTATTCTTTGATGAACAGTTTGTTATTCATATCGTAACAGAAACAAATCGATTTGTGGAACAATGTATTAATGAAAATTCGAGAAAAAATAATTCAAGGATCGATCACTGGATTCCAAGTAAAACTGAATTAATGTACTTATTTCTATGTTTACTAATTCTAAAAGAAATATTTATAGAGGCAGATTAAATTTAACATATAGAATGATTTTTTAATTTTTTGAAATTAACGCAATATTAATCTTGAGAATTACTTATATATATAAATTTATGTATTATAGCTACCTTCTTACTTTCCATGAGAAAGCGTCACAATTTTTAATAATACTCATCACTTCAAATGGACAAGTCAGTCCATACTATAGTAGAAAGTAATGTTTAATAAAACTCTGTGCTACAAGACATATTATTATTTATAGGATGTCTGTACAATATTTACCAGGTAAAGAACGGCAGAAGAAATCCGCGTGTAAAAACATTTGATTCGCAAACATTTCATCATTTCCCGCCTCTCATTAAAATTTTGCGAGAAAATCTAACGCAAGACAGTTCGCATCAAAGCGTAAGGCGCGCCACACACCAGAGAGACATGCGACAATAATCGTGAGACATGAGGCAAATTCTGCTGTTCAAACCGGTTTTTTCTTTGTTAACAGGGTGAAATTGTCGCATGCCTCACGCTTTTCTGCCGCATGTCTCTCTGGTGTGTGGCGCGCCTTATAGTTCGCATTTTCCAATCTATTCGAATCGCGCGTCTCAGAATTATAAACCGCAGGGGATGACGGGAAAAAACTATTTGGCAGCTGCTATAGTTAGGGACTATAGTCTAGTGCTGCCATCTAGTATAGCAATCTTTAAATAATTGCTACATCATTTATTAAATGTTTTGTCCACTTTTGTAAAAAATTTACTATTCAATGAGTTAAGGAATATGGTAAAGATTATAAAGACACTATCGGAAGTGGGAAAAGCCGATTTCCCCACACACCAGAGTAAAACTACTTGATATGTATCACAATCTGATTAAGTGATTAAAATTACTAGCTAAACAAATCGAGATTTATGATCTATTACTGAGTTTTCATTATTTTGAGTTCTATAACGATTTATCGGATTTCAAACGACAGCTTGTATTGGACCCTTAGTTGAGCTTTTCTGAGCAAGAAAATTATATGTTTCTAGTAGGCGGAGCCTTTTACAAAATTTTAAGACCAATATTATGTTGAAACACTTTTTTACGATATTTTTGCTATGAATTTATAGTTTGTTTACTTATTACCATATTATGTTTACTTATTAATTACTTATTAACACAGTTATTTGTTTACTTATTAATTACTTATTAACACACTTATTTGTTTGCTTATCAATTACTTATTAACATATTATTCTCTCTCATTTACGTTTATTTAAACATGTGCAAAGTGTTTTACTTTAGGTGACATCTGCAACTAAAATCATGTACCTTATTTTCCAACTACTTTGCTTTATTTTATATATCTTTTTATTTTAACTACCTAAAATTTCATCCTGAGTTATGTATAAGTGGATTCGAAGGAGAGGAACGTCCAGGACTACAGCTAATGTAATCTCTGTTATCACTGGATAGGAAGATATAATTTTCGTAACAATTCTATATAAACAATAGCAGCCATGATTATTTTAACCCTGAGAATTCTTTTTTTAAATAAAGAAAATTTAACAAATAATGGATTGGATTTAATAATAAAAATAATGAGATGCAATTTCAGTAAAAAAAATCCAGATTATAAATATTAATTCGGTTAAGAAAATAATAAAATTTCCGAAAAACAAAAAGTAAAGCAGTAAAGCTATACAGCCTTATTTTTATGTTTTATTTTATTGCTAACACCACTTATTTTTGTTATTAATGTTTTATTTTCATTTTTATAATTTCTTTAAAGGTTTCAGATTAATCTTGGGATTGCAAGCTTTGTTCCGCGGTAGTGAAATTTCATATAATTGATTAAGAGGTTTGCTCAGGAAAAATATAAAGGATCTACCAGTATAAGATTCATTGGGATTTTACAGTAAAAAAAAAAATTGTTTGAAGCAGTATTTTTCTCATTGAATTATAGGGTTTTATATGTTTGGCTGTTTACAGTTTCATGGCAACTGTACCGTCAAAATATAAAACCCAACCACAATGAGGGAAAATATCCTCAAAAGCACTATAATGTCAAAATCCAAATATATTCAACTCACACCAGTACGATTAAATTGCTATTGATTATCAATTATTAAACGGTTTTTATAAGGTTGTAATTAAACATTGTCTTATCATTAAAATACCGAGAGAGCGCCTGAATGGCAATAAGTCCTCCTCGTTGAGTTTTCTCCTTTTACAGAAGCCAGAAGCGAAATGAGTAGAGGAGAGACTATCGCGAGGATAGGCTCCCTACCTGATAGCTTCTTTTCCTTTTCATCCGTACCTTCCAGAAAACTGGTTTATGAGTTTAATCAATCGACGTATTTGCCGATTTTGTTTACTAAACTCATATGATTAAAATTAAGTTAAATAAAGGAATGAAGTTTCACGCAAAATATAGTTACGAAAGAGTGGGGACAATCTTTTTTTTTTTTTTTTTTTTTTTTTTTAAGTAAAGAGGAGTATTTTAATCCGTAGACTAGAGGGTGTAGGAGAAGGGGCACGAGGAAGAAGTGGAAATTTCAGTGATATAATATGATAATCTCTGATTTTTTTTTCATTATTTTTACTGTGTAATAAACCTTTCAGAGAATCACATATAATTTTTTCGAAGCAAAATAAAAAATCGCGCATTTAAGGGTCAAGAACAATATTATCTTGAAACACTTTTGTTTTGCGGTATTTTTGCTATCAATTGATATCTTGTTTATTTATTAACATATTTTGCGCCGATACTTACCAGAAACCTGTACGATGTTCCGCCCTTCATCTAAATATTCAGTCTAGCACAGCGGTTCCCAACCTATGGGTTCCACTAGTGAGTCGTGGCGGATATTTTGGTTGGTCGCGGAACAATCGAGGTTTGTCACAAAAATATATCTTTTATTTCATCTGTTTAAAAAATATAACAGTTTCAACAGCAAATAATATTTCTAGGGAAAATCCTTAATTTCGTTCTGGATGAATATACGGACAAAATATATAGAAATATCTAAATGAGCTTTGAAGTCTTTGATGGAGCTCAACACGATATACATGTGTGAACATTCTTTTTCCACTTTGCTGTTTTGAAAACAAGTGGGTAAGTGGGATCACAGATCGCACAGAGGGTTTCGTTTAATATTCCTTTCAAAACACTTTATCCTTTTGCAAAATCTGTTAGTTCAACATTTCGCAACCAGGGGGAGCACTCTATCCTAAACAAACCTCTATCCGAACGAAACTGCGTTTTGCAACCTATCCGTATATTAGTCGAGGGCGTCGGGCCCATAGCATCCTAAATCGGTAGGCCGCTCCCGGTGGTAAAAAGTGGAACTAAAGTATGTAAGGCTATGGTGCATAATATGAAAGGGTGGTCAAAGGGGTGTCGACAAAAGTTAGATAAGTGGACCCCGTGTGAAAAGGTGGGATGATAAAAAATTGCTTAAAATGCACAAGTTAGAGACCGGGGGGTTAAATATAGGGCTTTTTGAAATTTTTATGATTTGTCATGTGATCGCAAGTGTTTAGCTATAATTATGCAAAATTTAAAGTCTTCAACATAATTAGAGGCTCAGTTAAAAAAAAAAAAAAAAAAAAAAAAAAATAAGCCTAAAATACATAACTTAAGAGCCCAGATGGTTAAATATAAGATTTTTAAAAAATTTTATGATTTGTTGTGTGATGTAAGTTATTCAACTATAAGTATGCAAAATTTCAAGTCTTCAACTTAATTAGGGGCTCAGTTAGGAAAAAAAAGCTTAAAATACACAAATTAGAGCCCAGAAGGTTAAATATAAGACTTTTTCAAAATTTCATGATTTGTCGCTTGATGTGAGGTGTTCAGCTATTAGTATGCAAAATTTCAAGTCTCCTATACATATAGTTTCTGAGAACGGGCTCTGTAACGGACGGACAGACAGACAGAGGAGAGAGACGAATAGGGTTTCGTCAGATGAACGAAACCCTAAAAACAAGTTCAAAAACAAACTGCGTGTCGAAAGTTAAGGTTAAAATTAGCCAGTTTTAACCCTGATGTAGATGCCCTCATAAGTAAACACCAGTGTCAGAATTCTCACTGATTATAAAGTTATGTTTTGATAATAATTAAACGCATTTTTAATAATCTTTGTAGGTTGTGGGTTGTTTTAATAATTATTCTATTTACACACATTGGGATTGCCAATTCTTGTTTTTGTTGATAGATAGATTGTTGTCGTACGAAAAATTGCTTTTTCGTAGGATAGGATAGCCGATAGCTTACAGAGGTCATACAACGATTTCCATATTGATATACACTCTTATATTAGGTGGGTCACGAATTTTTTTTTTTTACTTAAAGGTGGGTCGCGTACCAATAAAGGTTGGGAACCGCTGATGTAGAGAATTGTTTAAAGTTAACAGAAAGTATTTTTTATTCAAATAGCTACTATTTATGTGTCTAGATCAGGGATATCACTATATCTCATTTTATACATCTGGCTATTTCCAGATGGGAACTGGTCATGTCTGTTACACAGCTGAAAATCGCTATGCTTGTTGGTCGAAAAGTTTGCTTCGCCTTATTCAATTGATGAGATATCTCCGATAAAATAAGTCACATTTTTGCGTTCTAAAATACTGGTAGCCAAAAATCGTAGTATGTGACGGACATGACAAGTTCGCGTGGAAATAGCCATCTGTGTGTGTGAGTTATACAGGGTGATTCATAATGAATGGGTCAAAAAGAATAGCGCAGTGTGACTGCCGTAATGGATTTATTCAGCCGAAACAAATTTATTCTGCAACTACAACTATACAAGTTTTATTTGGCAACAGGGAAAAATCATCGAATGACAAACAGACCGCTAGAGGCGCTGTTAAACAAAATGTCGTCCATGCAGGAGAAAGCGTACTGCGTTTTCGAATATGCCAAAATCTCCTCGGTGCCTGTTGTGCAAAGACATTTTCGCACGAAATTTCGTAAACAACCACCGCATCGGCATAACATAAGCAGGTGGGTGAAGCAGTTCCAGGATGCTGGCTGCTTATGCAAGAACAAAAGCCCAGGACAAAAAGAAACAAAACCCGAAGTGGTTGAAAGAATTCGTCAACGCCCTGTGATTTTTTTCTCTGGGGTTTCGTTAAAGACACGGTGTTTGTGCCCAGGGTCCGACTAATGCAGGGGCATGCGGGGCAGCTGCCCCGGGGCCCCCCAAGGGCAGATATAAATTATAGTTAAAGACGAACCAAATGATAAAAAATATCCAAAAGTGACCAGATTCTAATTTAAAGTGTTTTTCATTTTGTGATATTTAATTTCTTCCTTACTGATTTCATAATTCTTTTAAATACATAATTTTAATTAAAATATTACAGTAATATCACACATCTGCTATCTGTTGCTTTCTGTTTTCATATTATGAAACTTTATACCAAAGTACTTTAAGGCATCGTGGGAAATGCAGTAACAACATAACAAGTATTGAAATTTGTTGGTATTATTATCAAATGCATATATCATTAAAAATTGCTCCACCACTTGCCTTCCTATATGATGGAATCACCCAAATGCCCGTTGATTGAATACAAAGATTCAATTAAATAGAAAAGTATTAACACAAACAGCCAATAATGCCTTAGAGAACTGTATTTACATTTTAACGGCTCACATTTATCATTATATTCCTACAACCAAAAAAAGAAAAATGTATGCTATAGTTACTTAAAGTTATCTTTATTGTACTATACTGTATACAGGTGTGAATGTATGAAATTTAAGTCTACATACAATAGGTATGAAGTTTAGTTTTAGTCATTTCAACATAATTCACAAAAAATTTCAAAAGATCGAAGGCCCCCCCCCCGAATAATGTTTGCCCCAGGGCCCCCCACTGTCTAAGTCGGGCCCTGTTTGTGCCTCCACTTCCTCAGGACTTAGAGGAACTGAAGCAGCGGATAACTGCAGCGTTGAGCTCCATCACAGGGGATATGCTATCACGAGTGTGGCAGGAGCTTGATTACCGTGTAGACATTTGTTGTGTCACCGGAGGGGCACACATTGAACACCTGTAGAAACTTGAATAAATGTAGTTTTGAGGTAAATTTGAATTTTCTAAATATATTAATTACAACGTTCACAATCAGCTTTTCTTTTTGTCCCATTCATTATGAATCACCCTTATATCAACCTGGTCTTTATAGATAAGTCGTCGCTAATTTTATTAAAGAAATTCTAATACATATAAGCTAATGCTGTAGGCAAATATGAAAAATGAATTTTAAAAGTTTTTGATATTCTCAGGTTTGACGCGATTTCGGATTATATAAGTCAAGTACCACGCTTTTTTCTGTCTCCTGTTATGCGCAATGTCACGATGGGCTACTGCATTAAGGATTGTCATATCGCAAATCGTCCCCTCTAATGTGAAACTTATGGGTTTGCAATGCATCCGCATTTTTCTAATTTCTGCACTGAAAATTAAAATTTTTACCTTCTATTCCCTGTATGGTCTTCTTGAAGAATGTTTCGTTCTGTTTTATTTCACAAAATATTTCTAAAATACACAGTTAATTTTCTTTTAAAGTGTTAAATTCTCATTCACAACTCGTCTGCTTTACTTAGTTTAAAAATCGTTTAGAAATACTAAAATTGAAACGAGAAATTCGAAAATAACCTGCCCATAGGATTAACATTACGGAGCGGGTGTTTTCAAGTGCGTGAAGAATCCCCTTCAATCACCAAAACACTTTATTTCTTCTTGCAAATTAGTTTCAGTAGCCATAACTTACCATCATCAGTGCAAAATATGATTGCTCAGAAAAGATATTGCTGAAATATATGTAGGAGAAGCGGATTCAATGATAATGTTTATTAGCCAATAAAATTACAGGAAACAGCCAATGAAAGAGAAGTGGATTCAAAGATATATTCATCAGATTCAAAGATAATTTTATTGGCTAATAAACTTTATCATTGAATCCGCTTCTCCTACATATATTTCAGCAATTTCTTTTCTGAGCAATCATATTTTACACTGATGATGGTAAGTTATGGCTACTGAAACTAATTTGCAAGAAGAAATAAAGTGTTTTGGTGATTTAAATGCTGTTTTTATTTATATTGTACTGCGCCAAGTAATTTCTTATTGTAATGAAAACGTTTATGTTCATTAAATGTAACTAAAGGAGATTTTGTACAAGATTTCAATTTGTCTTTTATTATAAGCCAAAATTTATTTTTTATAATAAAGAAAAGTGATCAGAAGTTCTTGCTTGTACAATTGCTATTATTTCACCCCATAAAGTATAATATAATATCGGTTAAATATACCTCTAAGACTGAAATCAATCCACAGGTCCTGAAGGTCAATCCTGAAGGTCTTGCACCCATGATACTGTCAAAGTGAGAGTTTTGTACCGAATTCCCGATGTAGCAGCGTGAGAAAAGGGAAGACTTGTCTTCACGTAACAAGAATTGCTTATAATTCTATAAGTAAATTATTTAGCAAAATATGGAAAACGCTATTCGATCCAAAATAGCTTCAATAGTCAAATCTGCCAATTTTATGTCTTTACGTTTAAAAATGAGTTAGAAAATGTATCAGAAATTTCGCGTTGTTGAGCAGAGAATTTGAGAGCTACCTCAAGTGGTCCACATAGAAATAATTAAAATATTTTAATATTTTAAAGACAGTTAATGAATGTTTACAAATTACTTTTATTGATACTTTCCCGGATACGTAAAAAAAACTGTTTTTCACCAACCGTGATTCACCTTTGCCCTTTTTCATACAAAAGTTACTCGCAGACTCTAAAAGAAATTGAACGGAACAAGTTGACTACGATGTTTCGAGGACAAACACCCCTGCAGCCAAAACGCCTCGTCCGCGATATTACACCACCATTTAACATGAGAACGACTGAACAGAAATACGCAATTAACTTCCGGCTCGACCGCTCACGTTTTGCCGACACGGGTTTCTATGACTTCAGGTGGAGTTCTCAATTTGTTTTTTGTTTTTTTTTTTACCAGTGATCATTTGTTAAAGGTTTTGCTCTTTCTTTTTCAGTTTATTTATTTTTTGTCCCTTTTTTATGCAATCACAATGTGAGTTATTAAAGTAGGAATAGACTATAAAAGAAAGCTTTTTAAATGTGTGATAATTTAGAGGGGAATGCGGCCCCGGACAACGACCTTAATTGTAATAAAAAACGGTCGATGGAGCGATGATTTTATTGAAAGAGAACGATTTGTATAAATTGTATAAAAAAGAGGTTGCGTTCAATTGGTATTTGTTGATACATTGTAATTATCTTATTTTATTAATAGGTTGACTCAATAGTAAATACAGTCGGACCTCGTTTTCCCGACACCCGGTTTTCACGTCACTCCGCTTATCACGTCAGTTTTTCAAAGTCCCGATTTTCTGTATATGATTTTAGTGCAAATAAACTCCGGATTTTACGTCGCTGATTAATTTTCAACTCCGGATATCCCGACGGTTTAGGAAAATTGTCCATTTTTCATAATACGTTTTATAAGCACAGCAATTAGCGGTAAGAAATGTCTTAACCAAACTTTTCACAAAAGTGTCTAAATTACCCATTGCGATAAATGAGAAATTATACTTCAATTCTTTATTTAAATAAATAAATCCACACACTATGAATGAACCACTTAAGCTCCAGATAGACGTATCAGTCTACCGGTCATTTTGTTCTGGTCAGGCTTTCTTGTGGCTACACGGCGTTTTTCATTCGGCTAAAACCAGAGCATTGCATTGCATTGAAACGATCAGAAACTATCTAACATCCATTTCTGAAACAGCGAATATTGATTACAATTCATTGCATAATAATGCAAAAATAATTGTTATAAGCACATCTAGGGATAAGCAAACTTTAATTCGTCAATACTTCATGTAACAATAAAAAAACCAGTCATCATAAAACTGATTTTTATTCTTTTCAATTTTGTTTTTGTGTTTATTTTGTTTAATAATAATGTTTTATTGCTGAACAGTTATGAATTTAAAATTGTCTTAAATTAATTAAAAATACAGCTTTTTATAAACATATTTTTCTCCAACTCCGGTTACCGCGACACTCCGCTTATGACGACACTTTTTTCTGGACATTAAAGTGTCGGGATAACGAGGTTCGACTGTATTAGTTCCTTAACTACAATTCAAATTATTCCGTAGTGCCTCTCTCTCTCTCTTTTTTTTTTTTTTTTTTTTTTGTAATAGAAATGCAGACTAATTGATGTTAAATCTACATGTTCCGCATAGATAATTATAATATCTTTCGGTATAATATTCTATTTTGTGTAAAGTCCTTGATTTTATTGCAGTATCTGCTACTTAGATAGTTCAAAATGTGAGCAATAATAAAAATAATTATAAAAAGTACTTTTTTAAAACACTTTTTCATAAGTATTCAATGTTTATCTTGAAAATTACGCAAGTGAAAATTACGAAGTTTCTGCAAAAGAATTGCATTGCAATACACAACTTTGACGTGGGCACTGTACCCGATAATGTAAAATTCATCACTTTTCTGTACAGTTGCTAGAAAGTGCGAGGTAGTGAATTTATTTATTTATTTTTTTATTATTATAATTTTTACCCTGTATCATTTTTAAGATATGTCAACAGGAAAGAAAAAAAACGTGACTTAAAACAAAACCCCTTTATCTTATTATTGTTATTGTAAAATACGGTTTTAATTTAAATTATAAAAAAATGTAACTAAGTTTCTTTTTAAACATATACCGACAGGAAAGGAAAAAAAAACTTTATTTAGCCATAAAAAAATTCCAATTGAGGATTTCTAAAACGATTCCTCAAGGTATAATCATAATCCAATTACTATGAAACTATTAATGGATTAAAGGGTATTTCTAAAAGATGTATTAGACCCTTTTTTTAGTTATAATTTCTGCTTTATAATGTTTAAAATATTTCGTTGCGGCAAGTTCACAACCAGTTGATCTTTTTTGGCGAGCGCAGTTTGACAAGCAACCATTGCTGTTCTTGCTCGTTGGCAGTTTTAACTGAAAAGAATACGGAGCGAATGATCACCTGTAGCGGGTTAACTGAACAATGCCTCAAAATTAAGTAATCAATTTATAATTAATTTCTGAAAATATAGATATGCTGTATTGTCATCAGAAACATACCTTTGTTAATAATTTTGTTTTCTAGCATACCCTGAAATGAGTTAAAAATCCCTTACTAAATTCTATCTTTGCATGCAAAAACCAGGTTGAGTTAAATAACATAATTTAACATAATACCAAACTTTATTCAAGCTTACTTTTCATTCTTTAGTTAATTATGTATATCCTCCTGAGACCTGGCATCCATTTAAATGGATATTTTGCTTTCTCCTTCTATTGTGTTAAATTTCATTGTAGCAATCTAAAACCAGTTGGTTTTGGTAATGTATGGATCAAAAATCAACATTCAGCTTTTGGATTTTGGCAACAGTAACTACTTTGTTTACAAAATGGCTTAATAAATGAGTCAAGTTGGAATTCTACGTTCTGCTGGTAATTTTCGTTTTTATGTTATTTTAATTTGTTTAAACTATTTTTAGTTTACAATTTTAAATCAGATGTTAATACTTGCCTTATGTTCTTTATAATAAATTCTATTCTTTCCCACACTTTTCGCATTTTTTAAATTACTTTAAAGCGAGTTATGGCCTGAACATCCATTTAGATGGATGCGCTGTAAAACAAAATTAAAAAATCGAAATTTATTAATTTCTTTAAAAACACCATTTTTGATGCCTATTTGTTGAAAAAAACTCATATTTAAAAATGTATATACATTATATTTTGCTTGGGTCTCAGGAGGATGTAGTTGAATCTCTACCAGGGATGAGATTTCCGCGTTTTTGCACACCAGTATATTCTTAGAGAGAATGTTGTTCTGTTAAATCACAAAAATGTTCCGATTAAATGAAATATAACTTTCTCTAACAAAATACTTGTGTGAAAAAACGCGGAAATCTCATCCTTGACCTCTACATACCGACGCTTACTTTGTTAGATTATCATTGTTTAGTGAAAAAATGAAATTTTACAAACATATAATGTAATTTTATAAATAAAAACAAACATGAAGCCAAACTAAAAAATATACTGCATTTTACAAAATACATATTTAAAAGAAAACAATGATCAGAAAACATCACTGTGATGTCGTAGCAACAGGACAGTGTGACAATGTGAGATTATAATTTTCAGTGACGTCGGATGGCATGTATGCCACATTTCATTAATGTGACTCAGGATTGCTTTACATGTTTTAGTAATGATACAGATCAGGGGCGTAGGAAAAGGATGCTCAAAGTGCCCAAGGACTCTCATTGGAAATATTTTTTTTTTCGTCGGATTATACTGTCTCTTTTAAAGTGAACTATAAATTCTATTAATTAAAAAAAATATTAAAAATTATTCAAAACGCATAAAAAAAGATTTAGAGATTTTTTTCTTTTTCAACAAAGCTGCTGTCTTTTTCGAATCCGTCTCACTGTCACAGTTTTTCATGTACAGTTGTGGAAAAAAAAGTAAACACTCCCGACTAACTCTTCAACTAATTATAATAGAAAACAATTACAGGTACCAAACGATTGGAAAGAAAGTCTACTTGTAAATAATGTATATAAAATTTGCTTAGGGGGGCAATCTACAAATCTAAACCAGTCCAATCTTTGTCTTTTGCAATGGCAACATCCAATTTTAACAGTATATTTTAAATCTTTTATTCAAACTATGCCTAGAAATGAAATTTCTTTTGAATTATAAACATTCAAAGTTTAGAGCTTCTAATGTTAAATTACATTTTCAAATTTTTATTAATATCTCCTGAAATTATAATCTTAATGTGGTAATTTTTTTGTTTCATTATAATACTAAACCCAAACATAAATAAATTGAATTTGTAATTTTAAAAATTTTAGAATATGAATTATGAATTATGAAATTAATATTCGAAAAAAAATATGAATTGTAACCTACAATTTTTTGATAGATTTATATTTATTATATCTTGCTTTACGCAAATTCCCAGTTTAAAATTTTTCTCCCAAGTAGTTTTAAAAATATATATATATTTAATCGTTTTAACGAAACATTTGGGATAGCAATAATCGAAACATATTAAGCGAGTGAAATGGTCATATTGGTAAGTAATAATAAATGAATAGAAATGACATAGTCATTCTGTAGCATTTCAACAATCGAGTACCGATCTTGAATTTGGATACAGCCCTAAAATAGGCTCATTTTAAAATAATGAATTTCTCTGAAACTAACCGTACGAATTTCATGAAAATTTGGATTAAACTAATTGAAGGTTTGTATAATCTATTTATGGTGTCAAACTTGAGTATTGGTATTGAAAAAAAAAACAAAGTTTGTTTTCATTTAGATATGTAAATTGTAGATGCCCCCCTAAGAAAATTTTATATACATCATTTAAAAGTAGACTTTATTTCAAATCGTTTGGTACCAGTAACTTTCTTCTACAATAATTTGTTGCAGAGTTAGTAGGGAGTGTTTCCCTTTTTTTTCCACGACAGTACAAGTCAAGTAATATACCTGATCACTTTCCAGAATTCTTGGAATGTTACCAGAAACTTAGAATAGACTAGTAGGGGGAATATTTGTAGTGGGAACCAATGAACAGTAAGACGATTAAAAACGTACCTTAGGAACACTAAGTCTAATTCTCGGCTTTCTGGACATTGATGAACTTCCATCGAGAAATACAAGTAGATGCCGGAATAATTTTGAACGCAATGTCAGCGCTGAGCACTTATCTTGTGTTATGATGCCAAAATTTGCAAGTGCATTGTTTCCCTTTTTCTTTTTTTGTACTATTAATGAAATATTTCTTTCGTACTCTGCTGTCATATTTCACAAAATTGTAAAATTTAATTTATTATTTTCAAATAAAGCGCATACACATTTTTAAATTACGAATAAAATCAATTATCAATTAATCTACATAATTATTAATGAGACGCTTATCACTAATGGATTTTCTCAGTTTCGCAGTTATCTTGAGCATACTGAGTTAGAAGCTATTTGAGCCCCCCCCCCCCATAATTTTTAGATTGCTACGCTACTGATACTGAAATTCAGTTGCAATAACATCTTTGTAAAAAACAGTAGTTGCAGACTCTTTTTAGGTGAGTTCGTAATTATATAAATACGTGGCGTCTATAGTCGTCGTTCGGTCCGTCTGTCCGTCCGTCCGCATATAACAGAGCAAAAACTACTGAAACGGATGGTCTGAAATTTTAAATATATAATTGTTGTAAAATTTTGTTAAATCATTTCAAATTGTATGAAAATCGGATGTATAGTTTAATGACAGGGACAGTCAAAAGTTTTCCGCTACATTACGGCCAATGGGAAAAACTTATTTTAAGTACATTTTAATGATGTTACAGCTTTTCGAACAGAATGAAATGGTATGCACTTATGAAGTGCACTAAAATATACATTCAGTACAATATGCGGTGCCAAAAATTATTTATAAAACTAGTTTTAGTACGAACGCATCTCATTTACCACGTTTGACGTGCAATATCCAACTTGTTTTATTGTATATGATTACTATTATTTAAACAGTATCAAGCTTATAACGGTATATATAAATATTAAACAGACATACAACATTATATGTTTAATATTTATATATACCGTTAACAATTGAATGCAGGCGTTATTTATGTGTGTTTTATTATACACTGCTCAAAACAATTAAAGGATATTGCAGTTTTAGGTGGATTTTGTATCTGGTAAACTGTTTAGCTGATTGATACATGGTCGACAGACATAGTAGGTTATATGAGAATAAATTACACATGTTTGGCAGAAAAAAATGCATTTTATTGCGCATTTGTGTACTAAAGGAAAAAAACACAATTTGTGCCTATGAAAGAAAAAGAATAAGAAAGGTGTTTTCTTCAAAGAAAATCATTTTCAGTAGGGGGTATGGTTTCCACGGGCGGCCAGCAACGTTGAACACCTTTGAGGCATGGATTTAATGAGGCTATTAATGACGAGTTGGGGTATTCTGCCCCACTCTTCCAGAAGAGCTCTTTCCAGTTCTTGGAGAGTTTGTGGGGGTTGTTGACGGCCAGAAACTCGTCTTCCTAGAGCGTCCCAAACGTGCTCGATTGGATTCATGTCTGGAGAACACGCTGGCCATTCCATTCGAACGATTCCTTCCTCGAAAAGGAAATCCTCCACCAGGTTTGCACGATGTCTGCAGTTATCGTCCATTAAAATGAAGTTATCTCCGATTGCTGCAGCGTAAGGGACTACAATAGGTCTGAGGATCTCATCCCTATATCGGCGACCAGTCAGAGCTCCATCTCGAATGATGTAGAGGTCAGTGCGTCCGTCAATGGAGATGCCACCATACACCAACACTCCTCCACCGCCAAATCTGACACTTTCGTGCACGAACGCAGGATTATTCCTACTGCCACGGTCCCTCCAGATGAAAATACGCCTATTATCCGGATGCACAGAAAAACGGGACTCGTCAGAAAACAGAATATTACTCCATTCATTTCTCCTCCAGTTGACATGCGCGGTTGCCCACTCCCTGCGGTCGCGACGATGCCTTGATGTTAATCTAACACATACCATCGGTCGGCGAGCATACAGACCTACAACATGGAGCCGGTTTCGGACAGTCTGAGTTGAAATCGTGGTGCCTGTAGCCGAGCGAAGGTGTTGTTGGAGAAGAGTAGCGTTCATAGTTCGGTGTCTCCGAGCTGTTAACGCTAAATACCGATCTTCATTGGGCGTTGTTGCCCGTCTACGACCTTGCCCTGGTCTTCGGCCTGCACATCCACTCTCCAAAAAACGGTTCCAGATCCTGGAAATGACACTTTGTGACACTCCAATGGCTTGCGCTACTTCGGCTTGAGTTTGGCCCCCTTCTAACCTACCAACAATTCTCAAAGCTTCTGAATCTGTCAAATGACTTCGCTGAGACATCGTACTCATCGAAACAAATCAATCACTGAATGCCGATCATCCTTGTCTTCATTCTCTTTTATCCAGTTGAAAGTCAAATTTCATTCGCTGCCGCTGAAGCGACGTTTTTGACGTCGAACTCAAAATTTGCATACTCCACAGTTTGAAAACCAGAAAAATTTGCATTTGTGATTCTCTTCTTCTATTTTCGGCAAAAAAAAAAATTTCGTTTATATCTTTATTTTATATAAAACTCCAAATATCCTTTAATTGTTTTGAGCAGTGTATATTGTAATGTGTGTGTGAGTTTTATGAAGTATCAAACTTACTCAGCCTGGTTGAAAAATTAAACATTTACTGGGACTCAATTGCAGCTTACTTTAATAGTGGGCTCACAATTATTATAAGCTTAGGCCTCTGTGAAATCACAACACAAGTACAATTACAGTCAGCTCCAAACTCCCAAAGCATTCCTATATATAGGAGAGAGTAGGGAATTTTCAGGCGCATTATATTTGAGGAGTTTTAGTGCAAATAAACAGTAGCACTTGTATTTAGTGGTAGACGAAATTTACTCTTAAATGTAATTATATAATTCAGGCAATGAATAGATTAGAATTTATATCACTTTGTTTGATAAAGTTGCAGTAACGTCGCTCTATTGATATATAAGTTTTCCTTTTAGCATGAAGAGTAAAAATGTTTGAAAAGGAATGTCAATTTTTTAAAATGCACATACGTATCACGCATTTAGTGCTAAAAATTTCACTGTTGTTTAACAAGGAGAAATTTTAAAAATTGGAAAATGATGATAATGCGAAGACCTTTTGCCGAGGAGCCCGGGACCTGTGTCGCACATCCCCGGATACTGGACATATGAGGTTGTTGACAAGGTGCGTTTCCTTGGGCAGCAGTGAAAAATTATAGCCTTTAATTTATAACTAAGGGTACCCTTTCCCGTTTTCCAATACACTATGTACTGAAAACGGGAAAGGATACCGTTAGTTAAAAATTAAAGCCTATAATTATATTGGTGTCTAAAATTATAATAAAAATAAATAGCTTAAATAAAAAACTCAATTCCGAAATCATCTAGGGTTTAAGAAAAGAGCCCCATTTCACTTCAATTCCTTTTATAAATATTAATACATGGAAATTCCAGAGGGAAACATTCGCCTTGCATACAATATTTCAAATGAAAAACAAATTTCAAAGTACAAAGTAAATTGCTTAAAAGGCGCAAAGGCCAACATAGTGAAAAAGATTCCAAGCCGGGACTCGAACCCGGGGCATCAGTATAGCGCACTGACGTTCTACCGACAAAACCACTTGGAACGATACCCAGCACGGAAAATTTCTCACTATTATGTGTTGGCAGGGCTACAAACGCAGCACAATGCTGCGTTTGTTCATTTAAAATTAATTTTTTCATTTAAAATCGGAAAATAAAAAATAAATTTTGTGTCTCTTCTGAACCGATTATGTTACTTGGCGAAAGTGAAAACAGTTTCACTTGTAGCAAAAGTGAAACAACACTTCGTCTATAAAGGACAAATGTGCTCGTTTTCTTTAAAAATGTGGTCAGTTTTTTAGGTTTTTGCGTTTATGGGCTACATATTATCACTAGAGAATACATGTCAGAAGCTGTGTTTATTCCTTCTTTTATGTTTACAAGTTCACACTTTCATTTTTTTTAATGTAAGCTTAAAGAGGATGTGTTCTACTTTTTTGCTTCGTAAAAGAGAATGCTTTAAATCTCATAGAATGAAAAACAAACTTCAATCTTAAAACATAATTGTCCTTAATTAATGACACTGCAGTTGGTTACAGCCTCGTTTTATTACGTAATAAATATATTTCGTATTTGTTTATTTGACAAGCTGAAATATTTTTGTTTATTTACTTCGTTATTTATTCTTAATAACTGCTGAATTGAACTTATTATGGAGGTAATTATTTAAAAAGAAATTTCAAAATAAACTGGTTGCATTTCGTTATGAAAAATAATGCGTAACGCACTATTCTGGAACCGAAAACTAGGCAAGTAGAAAAATAAGGCACACTCTCTTTGTAAAATAATTTGTCATATTCACGTCAAGATTGAAACAGATTATTAAAATCATTCGATAACTAGAAAGTTGTCGAAACACGAAAGTTAATTAATATGAACTTGATAATTTCACTATTCTAATTTCAAATGCTAAAGGGTGTAAATTACAACTTTAAAACCAGAAAAATACGTTTATTTCGACTGTTGATATGTTTCGACTCACCCCGAGTCATTTTCAAAACAAATAAATAAAGCTATTCCAAATTTGCACGGTCTATGAAATGCCATCATTCAAATTTTCACGCATTCTTTCGCATTATGCACCTTATTTTTACTTTCTTCTATCTTTACAAGAAGAAAGTATTGGATTCGTGAAAATTTTCGACTTCCGGTTTTCGACGGATTAATACGTTTTAGAATGCCCTGAACACGAATTGGTGGTTTTTAGAAAATGTCTGTCTGTGAGTCTGTCTGTCACTCTGTCACTCTGTACGTGACAAAAATTTTGTGGTCGCTCTATCTCCAGAACTAATGCACGGAATTTCACAAAATTTTATATTCAGTTAGACCTTGATATAAACTGGACCTGATTCGTTTTTGGTGAAAATCGCCCAACAGGTGGCGCTGCTATGCTACATTTTTCAGAATTTCCGCTATAGCTCTATCTCAAGAACTAATGCACGAATTTTCATCCAACTTCAAATTCAGATATACTTTGCTATGAATTGGTGCTAAACCGATGTTATTTCTTGTACTATTTAAATGATTTAATTGACTTGACTTATATAGAAGAAAGTTTTGTGATGGCCACAACATACTAGTTTTTTATTTTACTTAGATAGTTATTTTATTTTTATTTTCATAACCATAGGACAGCTATATGCTTCTTTTTAGCTGATATTAAATATAATAGAAAAACAACAGCCCTAGCAAGATTTTATCAAGAAGAAACCATCCAAATAAATTTCAATAAAAGTAAAATAATTTCCCCGTCCAGTCTATACTAGCCATCCATTAGAAGAGAAACCATAGAGATTGTAACGCGCAAAAAATCAATATATAACTATGCAACATCATTTAACTTACCAAAAATATGGCTCGAGCTACTCAATGGTTACGAAAACAAAAATAAAATAAACATCCAAGTAAAATAAAAAATAACGTGCATGAAAGAATACGTGGAAAACTGAATGATGGCGTTTCATAAACCATGCAAATTTGGAATAGCTTTATTTACTTGTTTTGAAAATGACTCGGGGAGAGTCGAAACATGTAAACAGTCGAAATAAACGTATTTTTACTGGTTTTAAAGTTTTAATTTACACCTTTTAGCATTTGAAATTAGAATATTATTACAAGGTGTTAATTTGCTAGAATTTTACTATTCTTTTTTATCCCTAAATAACATAGGGGAAGTTGAGACTCAATGAATAAAGGGAATCAGTACGCTATTAAAAAATAGACAAATGTTTCTTCGTAGTTATATTATATTTTCCTAGATGAACGAAACTATACAATAACCTCTTCCGAGTCCCCCACGATTCCATAAAACGTTCTTTATCTTTAGAAGCCTCAGAAACCAATGTATCTTCAAGATTTGAAGAAGCATTTATAAATCAGCAATTTTCTTTTGCAGCCACTGATTTTCGGAAATGTTTTCGAGTCGTTTTTATGGCGTATTCATCAGTTTTCTCAAACCAGAACATAGTATTTAGGATGCTATACATTCTCATGTAAACATTTTCAAAAGCGAATTGAATTTATACTTCCAAGATGTTAATTTTAATCTGAATATCGATGCAGTTAATTAATCACGTTTGTTGAACATGAAAATGTTTCTAAAACTCTAAATTTTAAAATTTGATCCCATTCCATTCGTTAGTTTTAGATACAGGTGTTTCCACGGCATACAATGCTGAAAAGCAGCTGTTCCCATCAGCACACCAAATTAATGACGAGTTCATTCAGTTTTTTCGAGGCTTACATCTTGGAACGTTGCGTTACTGTTGGCTAATTATCGACGACAGATACCGGCACGAAAATTCAGTGGTATCGAGAGTTCTCTTACTGGGAGGTCGGTAGGTGGGAGAGGGGTCCCCAGCCAGGAGATTTCCTTCCTTCCGCATAGGATGGAAATTGTGGAGAAATAATTAGGGCTGTATCCAATCCGATCTGATCTGCCTATTTTCTGACACATTTTTAAATCCATTTTTGTTCACAAACGTATCAAACTGGCAGGTGTTCTTATTAAGAAACTTCGTAATTGAACTGTTTTTTCGTTTGTCGGTAAATGCAGAAAATTACAGAAAATGTTGTCAAAGTAACGACAACAACAGATTAATTAAAATAATAAAACTTTGTAAACAATCGCCATAAAATAAAAACAATACATAGGACGCGTTTCGAGCTAAAAATATTAACATCTCGTCATCAGCTAAAGTAAACACGTGTCCGTAAGGGGACAAGGTCAAAAATGAACTCATGTGATTCAGTTCATTTTTGACCTTGTCCCTTTACAGACACGTGCACCCACTTTAGCTGATGACGAGGTGTTAATATTTTTAGCTCGAAACGCATCCTATGAATTGTTTTTATTTTATGGGGATTGTTTACAAAGTTTTATTATTTTAATTGTTGGATATCGCCAGTTTTCGGTGCTGTTTCGCTGACAACAACAGATGTCTCAAAAATAACAAAAATGTCCGTTTTGACAGATGTCTCAAAAATAAATGTTATTTTAAAATTATCCTATATGAAGTAATTATAAAAAATCCAAAATACGGTAAAAATTCCAAAACGGACATTCCTAAGTAGTGGACAATTTTTCGATCTCAACATCTATATATTTATTCCTTTTTTAACACTGAATAACGGACAAAATCAGCGCTCCTGAGGTGTCCGCTATTCAGAGATTTTAGTGTATTTTTACCAATTTTTACACTTCCATTTGCTCTTTGACAGGTGATTCGCCAGGCAGCACGACAAGCGCACGCTTTCTACTTCCTAACGTATCGCATGGACATCTGCGTACCCTCGACTTGCACGCAGGATGATGTCAACAACATGGCTCAGTTTGGTAAGTCATCCACACTGTAAAAAAAAAACATTGTAGATTTGACAACACAAACTGCTGGCGTCCGAATTGTCAGCACATTGTGCTGTTAATTTTACACAACTACTGTATTTTTCATATTTATATAGTCAAGAAACCAAAGAAAGCTACAGCACATTCGACTGTGATCGAGTTTGAGCGCGAGATGAACAGTACTTTGTACTGTAAAAATGTCGGTTTTTTTTTTTTTTTTTTTTTTTTTTTTTTCCAGTGCTATACAATCTGACTTGCATTTCATATCTGCTCCTCCAAGAATATGACAAATTACGAACTGAAAAGAAACACCCAAGCATCTTATAGTGGCTCTCGAAATGGCAAAATTTAAATTCATTTCCGAGATATTAGTTTCTTTTTAATAAAACTTCTGTTATAAATCGAAATCAGGGCAATTGTGTTCTGCCATTGTTTAAAAAAAAGGAGAAATAATGAAGATATTATATCTTACAATTTCTCATTTAAATATCAAAGATTTTTTTTTTTTTTACGAATAAATGACGTTTAAGCGGTTTAGAAAGGCCTGAAATGACAAAGAAATGTAAATATTTTTACTGTTATTTCTAAAAAGTTTCAACAGTTAAGAATGCATTTCGTCCGATAGGAAAATTCTAAAATTGATCAGCTAACATAAAACCACACAGACCGGCGATATCTGCGAAGGGCAAAACTTTAAAGGGGCGGTGGACGTTAAAAATAAAAAAAATTATTTTAATTTTCATCATATATGAAATTTTGTGGAAGTATGCATTTCACCATAAGTATATAGAACTTGAATAGAAACCTTAAAAGAAATTTCCAATCTCATTATAATTGTAAGATTTTTTAAAACATTTAAAATTTACTAAATTTTAAAATGCTCCAAGCATCTTAATTTTTGATTTATTTCCTCGATTTCTTATTTGAATCACTTAAAACTCTATTACAAACAAATATGTGCATCGAACTTTTAATCCCTTGAAAAGGTAATTTTTTAGAGATTTTTTTTTTTCTGAATTCCATATCGATTTTCATCAAAATTTTGCCTTTTAATAAGTTAAACATCAAAGTTAATTACCTTAATTAACTGAAAAATCAGTTTTGAAAAAAAAAAAACAGATTAAAAATATATTGAAGAGTCGAAAAATTGTTTGTTTACAAAATACAAACGCTTGTAACTTTACGAAAAATAATCGCAACTGCATGCGGGTTTCCGCAAATGGCTCAGAACAAACTGGAGAATAGTAATATGTACAAAAATAATTTTCAATTTTTGGATCGATTTTTGCTCAGCCCACGGTCCCCTTAAACTCAATTATGCCGAAGCACTGTTTTTCAGCGGTTTTGCCACTATAACTTTGAACAAGTTAACGGAATTCTGTTTCTTTTTTTTTTTTCTTTTTTTTTTTTTAAATAAAGAAAATTAAATTCTCTATAAACTGTATACGAAAAACAAGATTTTTTTTAAAAAGTTAGAACAAAAAATATGATACATTTTTATGAAGGGGTTAGGGGGGGGGGGAATAGGGGGGTCCCTTCAAGTATAATCGGGAGAAAACGTAATAATCTGCATGAAAAAGAAATGACGATTCAAAGCTATGGAAATTTGATTCCTAAATAGACGCAAAACTAGTTTTGCAAGATAAATTTTGTCGTACACTATTAAAACTTTTTGTTTGTTTTTTGTTTTTTTACAATTTGAATAATATTTCTGCAAAACACAGATAAATAAATGCCATAATAAAAGTCTAAATTAATTTTAAAGGCTTGTCCTTTTTAAGAGCTCTAAATTTTAAGATACACGCTTTATTGTGAAAGATACTTTTTCAATGCCAAATTTTCTGGTACGAAAAAATCAAATTAAAGGTAAAAAATAAATATATTGCTTTAAAATTATCTAACTCCATGCCAGTATTTCCCAAATTATAAGAAATATGTTATTAAGGTTTCATTTTTTTCTTACGTAGATCCTATGTTCCTAACCATGATATGTATAGAAAATAGAAATGGGGAAAACAGTTATTTTCTGTTAACAAGTTCCATCATTACAGGACAAATTTAGTAAGAGGTTACACTAACTTATTAATTTTGTAACTCATTAACAGAGGCTAGAAATTTGTTAAAGTTTTCATTTTTGAAGATTTTTTAAACTTTTTTAAGACATTTTTTGAATGTAAGACATTTATATAAATTTTGGATAAATATTTGTATTCAAAGAACATTTTGGGGGGTTTTGCGTAACATTTTGCATATTTTATTTTTTCAAATATTAATATCTCAAAAAGATTAGCTCAGACTGAAAACGCAGAGTTAAAATTTACGATTGATCAAAACAAACTTTCGAATTTCAGAAATAGAGATATGGAAATTCTGAACAGTATTATATCTTTATTAAAAGAGATTAATAATTTAGATTCTATATTCAACATGATCCTTCTTTTACTACTGCAACATGCTATCTTTATATTCCAAGACACCGCCTTATTGCATATCCGAACATAATTAAGGAACATACCTACACCCTACATCTTAAAACATCTGTAGATAAGGGGAAAATATAAAAGATTCTTATATTTTATATTTTCTTACATTCAAAACTCTTTACCATTTAAGATGTCTTTGGTTCAGTAATCACACACTCTTCACAGCAAGTATCAAATTTTTTGAGTGAAAATTCATACGTTCAAGTAAATTTACCACTACTATAAATTCTTCTGCCTAATAATTGCACTATTCGATAGATACATCACACTTATGCATATAATACACTACTCAAAATATATTATTTTGAGGGTTTATAAAGAGATAATGTATGAGGGATCAACCATATATGAGTGATCACAAACATACTTCCACATTTATATCTCCCATATTAAAAAAAGATGTTTAAATATCTATAAAAATGGCCAAATTAGAGCAATTTAATGATATTTCGTTACTGACGACACTATAATAATACCACTGTTTACAAATCTTTAAATAACTAGATGAAATGTGGTTCATATTAAAATAAATATTTGACTCTATGTATTTCCAAATCTACTTTTCTTTTCCACACTTAAAGACCCCTTTTCTGAAACTTCCCTTTTTCATAAGTGTCGCTTAGCGAATAAGAGTGCAATACGACCAACTGTGTATCTAATTTAACGTTAACATAAAGTTTCGAATAACATTATGGAATATAAAATGGTAATTTCTTAAAAATAATTTAGTATTCAATAGTAAAATTTTTCAGTTGTAATTAGATTTAAGACAAAATTTATTAATTAAAATATTCATCTTTAAAAATTGTATGAACAAATATATATTTTTAAAATAGTCGCTTTCATGTTTTCATTCGCGTTTCGCGTTTATAAAAATTAACATTTTATAATGCCTTTTCATATATATGTATGTACACATGTATAGTATTTATATGTATATATATATATATATATACCAGGTATCCCGAAAATGACTGATGGATTTTAAAATTGAATAACTTGCAAACGGGGACAGATATCTAAAACATTTGTGCAGGAGGGTTATGTAAGATGTCAGGGGTTTTTATACTGCGATTCCCAGTTTTAGTTACAAATAGCAGAGATAGATGGCGTTGCAAACGAAAGGCGCTCAATCCAGGCTCGATTTTTCAACCTCTCTCTTCTCCCATGCGTAAAAAGGAGACTAAAATGCTTTGAATGGATCCCTAAGTACCAAAAATCGGGTCTGGAATTAGCACCTATTTCTCGCAGCACCATCTATTGTTTGAAGTTTGAATTAAAATCAAGAATCACAGTAAGAAAACTCCTGACATTATACATAACCCTCCTGCAAGAATTTTTTTAATATCTGTCACCGTTTGGAAGTTATTGAATTTTAAAATCCATCAGTGATTTTTGGGACACCTCGTAAGTATAATACATACAGGATGATTATAAATGAATATCCCAACTTTACAGGGCTATTAAAAGAAAACAAAACAAAATTAAAACCCTGTTGTTAATTGGAAATGAAAAATAACAGTTGAAAGTTTGACTTCAGCACAGTTATAAGTGTTCAAGGTGATCCCCTCCAGAAACACGAACGATATCGAGGTGGCACGATAACTCATCCACGCATTTTTAGAATGTCCGGTGTGACTCTTTGAGATATGCGTGTCCTAAGTTCGTCAACGACAGTCGGTAGCGCTCAAACAAACACATGATCTGTGACCGGCCCAGCAAAAAAGAAAATAATAATAATGCTGAGAAAAGTGTTGGATGATTCACCGTACCATCTCGATATCGTTCGTGTTACTGGAGGGGCTCACACTGAACACTTATAACTGTGTTGACTTTAAACTTTCGACTGTTATTACTTTCTTCTATCTTTACAAGAAGAAAGTATTGGATTCATGAAAAGTTTCTAATTCCGGTTTTCGACGGATTTACACGTTTTAGGGGTCAGAGAAACCAAAATACATGTTTTTACAAAACGTCTGTCTGTGAGTCTGTCTGTCTGTATGTCTGTCTGAGTGTCTGTGTGTGACACAAATTTTGTGGACGCTCTATCTCAAGAAGTAATGCACGGAATTTAACCAAAAATTCATATCCAGTTAGTCCCTGATACAAATTGATTCTTATTAGTTTTTGGTGCAAATCGCTCAACAGGTGGCGCTGCTATGCTGCCTTTTTTACGATTTCCGCAATGGCTCTATCCCAAGAACTAATGCACGGATTTTCATGAAACTTCAGATTCAGTTAGTCCTTGATGTAACTTGATGCTGTAAATCGCTCAACAGGTGGTGCTGCTGTGCTGCATTTTGCGCGATTCCCGCAATAACTCTATCTCAAAAACTAATGCACAAATTTTCATCTAACTTCCGATTTAGTTAGATGTTAACACAAGTTGTTGCTGATTAGGTTTTGGTGTTAATCGTCCAATAGGTGGCGCTGCTATGCTGGAATTTTCATGATTTTCGCAATAACTCTATCTCAAAAACTAATGCTCGTATTTTCCCCTAACTTCAGATTCAGCTAACTTTTGACATAAGTGGTTGCTTGGTGTTTTTGGTGTAAAGCACTCAATAGGTGGCGCTGCTAGGCTGGATTTATACGATTTCAGAGATAGCCATATCTCAAGAACTAATGCACGGAATTTCATATATTTAGAATCCTCATGATGGGCATAGATTGCCGTTTAATTTTGGCAGTGTGACAGCAAATTTTCAAGTATTAACATGTATGAGATAGAAGAAAGTTTTGGGATTGGTACATCTGACTAATTTACTTTCTTCCAATGAACAACAAGGTTGTACTTTTTTATGTTCTTCTAATACCCCTGTAAAGTTGGGATATTCGTTTATGATCAACCTGTATATATATGCGTGTATATATTTTTCAAATTGATTGCAGCAGTTTTAAAATTTTACAAATGTCTCTATGAAAGATGAAGGTTTTTTTCTTTATTAGATTTATTTCAAATAACAAAGTTACTTTCAAAATAATGACAAAAAATAAAATAAATAAATAGCTCTAACCGCACCGTAGCATTAGAATATAAATTTTTAGATAAATATATTCAACCCGCAATCAGAAAAACTACTTTCCCAACACCTCGACACCAAAACATCAGTACTTGAAGTCTTAAAATCCAAGTTCTGTCATATCTTCGCTCCTGCTGCGATCATAATTTACAACATTGAAATAAAAATCATTCCTTCCATCTTCCAGATTTCAACATTACCAGCTTAAATAAACAACACTTCCAAAGCGATAACATTTTAAATGTAAATGTAATTCTATTTCTCCCTTTCCAGCTGCCAAATACATCGATATTGAAGTAGCCGTGCCAAGATGCAGCGTCAAAGAAGATCTGCAGTTTGATAAGAGCCAGGTGACGATAATGTGAGACATGATTACTTTTAATTGAATGCTCTAAACATGATTATATCTACATAGTGCTCAGATATTCATCCGATAACCTCAGAGGGTTCTTATAGTCTATACGGGGTATAGTTCCTCGATGTACACAAGAGATGAACAAAATTTGTATTGGAATATTGGGCCGCAAACTAAGTGTAGTCAGGGAAAATCGTGAAAATACGTATCCAGCTTGCGACTTCAGCGGAAAGAAAAACGGATGTTACTTGATACAACGAGGCATGTGGTTCGTTCATGATGCTGACCCAACACATTTTTCAACAGAGATGCGTAATCACCTCGCAGTCATAGATCCAGGAAGATGGGTTGAACGCGACGGACCTGTAGCTTGGCCTCCACGTTCTCCGGATCTCAGTCCCTTGAACTTTTTCCTTTGGAATCACCTAAAATCAGTCGTTTAGGAGATGCGTGTGGGCACACCGGAAGATCTTATAACGTGGATCGTCATGGCTGCGGCCGACATGAATAGCAAACCGATATCTTTTTACGCGTCCTCAGGAAGTCTTTTTTACGTCGTTGTATATGTCATGACGTCTGCGACTGGTCACTTCGAACAACGCATGCAATAATTACTTGTGTATTGCGAAATAAATCTTTTTTTTTTTACTTATTACTGTTATTTTATCGTTCCCATGTGAAGTCACAACCTAAATACGTATTTCTGCGATTTTTACCTGCTAAACGTAGTTTGCGACCCATGTTCTATTACAATTATTGTTCATCGCGATGTCCACTAGCAACCCTCTGAGTTTGTTGGAGGAATACTGAACAGCCTGAGTAATTGATAAGTTAATTTCCTTTTATAATTTATATTAAAATGTACTCCTATAAAATAGCTTTAACCTATAAATACTTATAAAGCAATATAATAATAATTGCTTTTTTTATTTAAGGGTTCTTGGTAGCATTCATTTTAGGAAAAATGACGAAAATATCAATTTTTAAACTTTTTGCTTAAAATGAGTTTAGACATGCATGAGTATATTCTCAAGAAATGATGTCCTGATGTTTCAGAGTTCCAATCTTTAAATTCATTTTCTCAGTTTGTGTTTTTTCAATATATCGGTATGATAAAATGCTAAAGCCTCGACATATATTTTTCAATTTATTCTCTTAAGGAGAATTTCATAAAATTAGAGATAGGATCTTCCGTTATATAAATAATTTACTTTAAATAATAAAAATGTAAAGTATAAAAATAAAAAATATGTTTTTTTTTTCAATATATCGGTATGATAAAATGCTAAAGCCTCGACATATATTTTCTAGTTTATTCTCTTTTTTTTTTTAAATGGACGATCCTTAAGGAGCATTTCATAAAATTAGGGATTAGATCTTCCGTTATATAAATAATTTACTTTAAATAATAAAAATGTAAAGTATAAAAATAAAAAAAAAATGTCTTTTTTTTTTCAATATATCGGTATGATAAAATGCTAAAGCCCCAACATATATTTTCCAATTTATTCTCTTTTTTATTTTTAATGAATGATCCTTAAGGAGAATTTCATAAAATTAGAGATCGGATCTTTCGTTACATAAATAGTTTACTGTAAATAATAAAAATGTAAAGTATAAAAATAAAAAATAAGAAAATAGTCTTTTTTTTTACTTTATTTTTACATGCATGGCATTTTATTTATTTATTTTTTAAACAAATCAACTTTTTAGAAATCTGGTCACAATTATTTATACTTGTAAGAAAAGTATGCAAAAAAGCTTCAAAAAGTTCAAAATTGTAGGAGAAATGTGGTTTTAAAAATTTAATTTTTTATTGTAATTTTTATTTATTTTTTAAATATTACCAGAACAATTGCACTTTTTGCTATGATTGATATGCTCATTTCTTTTTATAATTTCAGAAAATGTAAACATATAAAACAGCTTTAATCTATAAATACTTATAAATCAATATAATATATATTTTTTTTTTTATCATTTAAGGAAACTTTGTAGATTCGTCGAAAATATCAATTTTCCAACTTTTTGCTTTATATGAATTTAGATGTTCGTAGTATATTCTGAGATTAAAAATATATAAAAACTTTTTCCGTGAACCCATTTCCCTTCACTTGATTTAGAGATGCAATCTTTAAATGCATTTTGTCAGTCTGTGTTTTTTCAATATATTGGAATGATTAAATAGTGAAAATACAACAGATATTTTTCTACTGATTTACTGTTTTTATGGATGATTCCTTAAGGTACATTAGATAAAATTCAGGATTAGATTTTCAGTAATTTGAATACTTTATTTTTAAAAATAAAATAAAAAAACTTTTTTTTTACGTGTTGTGACATTTTACTTATTTTTCTTTAAATTAATTAACTTTTCAGAAATCTGGTCCTTCGAATCATTTTACACTTCTAAGAAAAGTATGCAAAAAAAGTTTTAAAAAAATTCAAAATTGTAGAAAAAGTGGGCTTTTAAAATTTTCTTAATTTTTTTTTAATTTTCTTTTTCAAATTTTACTAGAATAATTGCGTTTTTATTGATTAAATCATTTTCTTTCACAAAAGCCTTCATTAATATGTCCAAAATATATTATAAGATGCTTATACAAAAATATACATATGTATTTCAAGGGTTACTCAACTTTTAGGCATTTTGAATCGTATAAACATATTTTGAACTTAAAAAAAAAAAACACTAAGATGTGTGCTGCGTTTGTTTAATGAAATGTAGTACACATGTCCTTTATTAAGTAAAATTTGTGGTTTAAATATGTTTATATGAGTTTTTTAAAAAGTGTAGACGTTTGCATCTGAATTTTGTTACAGTATGTTTGCAATAACAATAAATAGAATACCAGCAATTACACATGCGAACGTTTATTTAAAAGTTTCATAATAAAAATTCTTCAATAACTGTTCGTTATTTTTTTTTTCCTGTCTTGGTAATCATTGGTTTAAAATAGTTGTTCTGCAGATAAAAATATGCTCACATTTTAATTTTTTTCGTGAAATATGTTGGATAAGCAATTTTAATTCTAATTCAAAAAACAAACTAAATAGCAATACAAATTGATTTTAAGTAAATATGAATATTTTGATAAACAAATTTCTGACTGTTTCAGAAATTCTTTTTTTTTTTTTTTTTTCCTTTTTTCATATTCATAATAATTATTATTTTCCCACAAATGCAGCAGCGTGTGCTTTTTCGTAGACTTAATTATTTGTGAGATTTTCTTCCAATACTTTCATTATAAATGAATATGAAAGTACTTAAATAATGTTAATTTAAATATAGTATAAATGACAGAATTTTTTTTAATAGAATTTTATGTCAATAATGCAGGATTTATTACGATATAAGTGTATATAAAAAATTTGCTGAAATATGTTCCAATGATTACTAAATCTTAATAATTCCTTTTCCATAGTATTTTTACAAATAATACTTATCGATTATTATTAATTTATATACAAATAATATTTATATTTTCACATTTTTTATTTAAAACTTTTCATTATCATAAAAATTGTAAGTATAAAACTCATTACACTGAATCCTACTGAAGTATATATATTTAAATTTATTTTATTTTATTTTTCACTCACTATAATATCGAATTTAATTTCGCATTACTTTTTAAAAATTCTATCTTATTTCTCTAACATTTTTCTCCTAATATATCTTCCAGTTGAGTTTATTTCAAAATAAAAGGTTAAAAAACTGGTGTGATACACAAATAAGGGGAAAAAAAACTTAATAATATAAAAGAAAAATTTTAAAGGAAAAAAAATGAAAGAAATGCGCAGGGCCTTTCGAAAGAACTTTGTCTCTCTTTATCAGGCACCAAGAAGACGTGCTACCACATTGAAGGCAGGAGCAAGACACGTGCTCCTGAAATATTCCATGCTGTTGGGTTTTGCCACGGCTTTTCTAAAATCTTTAAGTGTGTGCCGCATGCTTTGTGACGTAACAATAGCAGTGCCGCAGCGATGGGAAAAGTGAACAGTAAGCCTAACATAATTTTCTCTAAAATAATAGTGGTGTGCAAAGAGCGGGAGCCTTGAAAGGAATGCATTTCTACTTTGACGTCACTATCGCCAATGCCCACAGCTTTTCTGCAGATAGCCGTGGTTTGGCAGCCACACTCAACTTGCGGCCCGCGGCCCGTCGCATGGTGCCCGACGACATTTCATGTGCGGCCATACACACATGTTCATTAATTCCTATTTATAAAATATAGATGTGCATAAAAGAATTTTAACACCTTCACTGTTCTTTTATATATTTTTGTGGAAAGAAAAAATGTGTCCTGTTATTTACTATGATTACTATTAGGTAGCTTTCATTACAAAAAGTTACCTATTGCAGCCGTTCGGAGGAAAGTGATTTCAAAAACTTTTGGTATATTTTCATCGATCATGACCCCCAGACCCCTAAACCACCCTCCGTTCAAAATTGATATATATATATATCTATATCTGACCTTTGTCACACTGTAACTCTCGTATTTATAAACCGATTTCGATGAAATTCGTTGTGTACATAGTACACACCAATGTCTCGACCGAGTTCGTTGGCCAGCTTCATCCGCCGTTTTGTTTCAAAATGGCGGCCATTAAAAAAAATTTTGAAAATTTAAATCTTGAAATGTGGTACGAAAAAATTGAAAATGGAAAAATATTTTTTTCTTATGTATTTGAACTTTATACAAAGATTCTGGAGCAGTTTTTGTTTCGTCTATATCTTAAAAAATGGCTGAGTTATAGCATTTTGAATTTCTAGCGTGGCTGACATTTTGAAACGTCCTGATTTTTGTCACGTGATAACAGGCGTATTTATGAACCGATTTGGATGTACCTTGGTGTATACATAGTACATACAAATATCTCAACCGAGTTCGTTGGGCAGCTTCATCCGCCATCTTGTTTCAAAATGGCGGTCATTTAAAAAAAATTAAAAAATTTAAAATTTAAAATAAGATACCAAAAAATTGGAAAATGAAAAAGATTTTTTTTGTATGTGTTTGACCTTAATACAAAGATTCCGGAACAGTTTTTGTTTCGTCTATATCTAAAAAAATGGCTGAGTTATAGCATTTTGAATTTCTATTGTGGCTGACATTTTAAAACGACCTGATTTTTGTGACGCGATAACAGGCGTATTTATGAACCGATTTGGATGTAACTTGGTCTGCACATAGTACATACCAATGTCTCGACCGAGTTCGTTGGCCATCTTCATTCGCCATCTTGTTTTAAAAGGCTTGCCATTAAAAAAAAATTAAATTTAAAATTTAAAATGAGGTATTAAAAAAATTGGAAAATGAAAAAGATTTTTTTTATGTATTTGGCCTTGATACAAAGATTTTGGAGCAGTTTTTGTTTCTGAAAATTTGTTCTTTTATTTATATCTTAAAAAATGGTAGAATTATAGCATTTTGTATTTCTAGCATGGCTAACATTTTGAAACTATCCTGTATTTGTCACGCGATAACACACGTATTCTCCTATTTCGATGTAAGAAGGCATGTGGAATGCGGATAGTATACATCAATATCTCGACCAAGTTCGCTGGCCAGATTCATCAGCCATCTTGTTTCAAAATGGCGGCCATTAAATTAAAAAATATATATATTTAAAGTGGGTTGCAAAAAATTAGAAATTGAAAAAAAGTTTCTTTCTTAAGTATTTGACCTTGATATAAGGATTCAGGAGCACTTTTTGTTTGTCTTTATCTTAAAAAATGGCTCAGATATAGCAGTTTCAATTTCTAATGTGGGTGACATTTTGAAAAATCTGATTTTTTGCCTGCGACAGCACTCATATATATCAACCGATTTCCCATGTGAGTGAGCATTTGCACAGCAATTACTAAGGTCTCGACCAAGTCCACTGGTTAGCCTCATCCACCGTGTTGTTTTAAAATGGCAGGCACTTTAAGAAATCGCCGAATTTGGCAGCCAAATATAAGTTACTTTAAAGAAAAGCAGCATGGATAAAGCTGACTAATTTCGCGAAATTCTCATTTATTATATTGATAAAAATTAGTATTGAATCTCCTATATTCGGTTTCCACTAATATAAGTTGGCTTTTTTAAAATAAGGACTATTAAAGCTACCTCTTCCTCCCGGCACTGGCTGGAAGGACTTTTTTAAAATTATCTTAACACATCTTAAATGTCGTTTCTCCAATCAAACGTTCTTTTTACATGTAGTTCTATATGTGTTATGCTGGTAAATACATTTCTTAATCTTCAAAACTAAGATATTATTCCAAATTAATTAAATTTGCACTATACATTTCTATATTTAAAGAAAAAACGTTTCTGCTGTGAGAAAACGACTGATTTATGAAAGACAATTGCTTGATTTCTTTCTTTAGAACTTGAAAAAGTCCTTCCGGCCAGTGCCGGGAGGAAGAGGTAGCTTTCAAATTCCTTATTTTAAAAATGCCAACTTATATTATTCAAACACAAGAAGCTCAATTTAGTGAAAATCGAATATAGGAGATTCAATACTAATTTTTATCAATACTAAATCATTATGAATGAGAATTTTGTGAAATTAGTCAGCTTTATCCAAGCTGCTTTTATTTAAAGTAACTTATATTTGGCTGAGATGTTGATGTATATTATCCACATGCATTCTTACATGGAAATAGGCGAAATCGCGTGACAAATACCTGATCGTTTCAAAATGTTAGCCATACTAGAAATTCAAAGAGCTATAATCCAACCATTTTTTCAGATATAAACAAAAGAACAAATTTTCAGAAACAAAATCTGCTCCGGAATCTTTGTATCAACGCCAAACACATAAAAAAATCTTTTTCATTTTCCAATTTTTTAATACCTCATTTTAAATTTTAAATTTAATTTTTTTTAAATGGCAACCCTTTTTGAAATAAGATGGCGAATGAAGCTGGCCAACGAACTCGGTCGAGACATTGGTATGTACTATGTACAGACCAAGTAACATCCAAATCGGTTCATAAATACGCTTGTTATCGCGTGACAAAAATCAGGTCGTTTTAAAATGTCAGCCAGAATAGAAATTCAAAATGCTATAACTCAGCCATTTTTTTAGATATGGACGAAACAGAAACTGTTCCGGAATCTTTGTATTAAGGTCAAACACATACGAAAAAAATCTTTTTCATTTTCCAATTTTTTGGTATCTTATTTTAAATTTTAATTTTTTTAATTTTTTTTAAATGGCCGCCATTTTGAAAAAAGATGGCGGATGAAGTTGGCCATCGAACTCGGTCGAGATATTTGTATGTACTATGTACACACCAAGGTACATCCAAATCGGTTCATAAATACGCCTTTTATCGCGTGACAAAATTCAGGACGTTTCAAAATGTCAGCCACGCTAGAAATTCAAAATGCTATAACTCTGCCATTTTTTAAGATATAGACGAAACAAAAACTGCTCCGGAATCTTTGTATAAAGGTCAAATACATAAGAAAAAAATATTTTTCCATTTTCAATTCTTTGGTACCACATTTCAAATTTAATTTTTTTTTAAATTTTTAAATGGCCGCCATTTTGAAACAAAATGGCGGATGAAGCTGGCCAACGAACTCGGTCGAGACATTGGTATGTACTATGTACATACTGAATTACATCCAAATCGGTTCATAAATTCGAGAGTTAGAGTATGACAAAGGTCAGATATATATATATATATGGATATATATATATATCAACTTTTGAACGGAGGGTGGTTTCGGGGTCTGGGGGTCATGATCGATGAAAATATACCAAAATTTTTTGAAATCGCTTTCCTCCGAACGGCTGCAATAGGTAGCTTTTTGTAATGAAAGCTACCTAAAAGCTGCATTGATATATTATTAAGTTTTATGCTCATCATATAACTAATAATGCTTATTAGGGTAAACGTTTGCCGCACAAATATTGGCAGCAAAAAGTTTTATAGCACTATTTCTAAACAACAGTCTTTGTGGCCGATTTCGGCGCCATTTGCTATAGAAATACTACGAAGAATATTGTTTGGAAATACTTGTGTTACATTTTTGGTAACATTTCTTTCGCGACAAATTTTGAATTCTGATTGTAATGAAGTTTTACCGGGTCAGCCAAAAGTTCTTTACAACTTTAACACTAGAACGCCCGGAAATTTTACTCAAGTTTCATAAAAATATTTGACACCAAAATTTTTATTTTAATTATTTGATTGATTTATTTAACGTAAATTTGCGTGATTTAAATTTGACTTTTTTATGAAAAATTCCTGGTTCCAGTTGACATTTAATCATATGGTTGGAATCGGATCGACTCTTTCCAGGCGTTCTAGTGTTAAAAACTCATAAAAAATGAAGAAATTATGATAAAGGAGTGCAGTTTGCAAGGAAGGGTTCACAAGGTAGTCAGATTTATTTATTTTTTTTTTTAACTGAAAAAAAATTAGTTAAAAAATCACATGTAGAGGGCGTTGACGACTCGAAACACAATGAACAGGACAACAATACGCTCTATTCATTTGTTGTTTTTCCTATAACAAATGTTCAGCATGACCTCCAGAACATTCTACGACACAATTGTTGTCCTGTTCATTGTGTTTCGGGTCGTCAGGCCCTCTACATGTGATTTTTTAACAAAAATTTTTTTTTGCTGCTAAAAAAAATCCGACTACATTGTGAGATTTTCTTGCAAACCGCACTCCTTTATCATAATTTCTGCCTTTTTTATGTGTTTTTAAAGTTGTAACGAAATTTTAGCTCACCCAGTATATAGCCTTGTTATAGAGCTTTCGTTATCTATTATAATTACTCTTTTGCTACATTATTATATCAGTGTGTTGGGACCCCCCAAACGTCGCAAATGTATGTTTGCGGGCCGCGAGAAAAAAAAAAAAAAAAAAAAAAAAAAAAAAAAAAGAAGGGTTGAGTATGGCTGCCTTTTACCTTCAAAATGGTAGCATGTCTTTTTTGCTCCTGATGAAAAAAGACAAAGTTATTTTCAAAAGCCTTACGCATTTCTTATTTTTATGGTGTCATTAAGAGGTTTTTGTCTTTATTCAAGGTTGCTTCAATCGTATATAATAGTCACTAAAACAACATTTATTTAACAATGTTGTTTTGCACTAAAAGCAACTCAGAAGTATGAAACAAACACTTACATTGAATACTAATACGAAATGCATATTCCACTCTAAAAAAACATATTTTATCCCTATCTAGATGCATTGTAGCCGCGCTGCTTGCATTCGTCCTCTTTGGCACGACACTGGACACTGTCCGAGAACTATGCCACAAGACCAAACCCATTGGAAAATGCATGAATAGTAAGTAATTTTTTTTTTTTTTCCAGTGAAAGTATAGCATGGTTAGATAGATAAAAAAACAAAATGATTGTTTGACTAATGTCTATCTTACAATTAGACTTTTTTACAAACATACCAATCTTTATCAGACACCATAGTATAGAAAAGATAATAAATCACGTATAGTTGAATCAGTTATATTTCATAATTGATAAAGTAGTACTGTAGTTTCCTAAAAATTTTTCAATAGTGTCTTTAAAAATACATTTTATTATCACTTTATAAAAGCATATTTAACACTTTTTTGCAATGCGATTACAGTTCCATTAAATCTTAGTTTATAACTATTTCAATTCTGTCAAGCAGTTTATATTAAAAAGCGATTAATAACAATGTAATTAATATAAACTACTTGACACAATTGAAATAGCAATAAAGTAATATTTAATAGAGTTCGGCAGACAGACATAAGTCACAAGCATTTTTCAACTATGTTGTAAACGCTAAAAACTATCTGTATTGCTATATGTTTTGCAGGGCTGCCACTGACGATTATTTTTGCTTTCTTCTATCTTCAATAAAAGAAAGTATTCTAATCCAAATTTTTTTAATCCAAATTACACGTTTTAGGGGTGAGATATCCCAAAAAGCATGTTCATAGAAAATGTCTGTCTGTCCGTGTGTCCATATGTCAATATTGTACCACCAAAAAGTGTATGAAAATATGCACAAATTGAACAAATTTTTTTTGTGTGTGTGTTTGGCCATCACCAGCAGGTTTTCCTTAATTTGGAAAAATTCCGACGGAAGGGGGCGCTGTAATAGCGATTTTTGTGTCATTTTCATTATTGTACTATCGAAAACTGTATGAAGTTATGCATAGAGTTGAACGAAATTTTTTGTGTATGTTTATCGATATGCCAAGGAGGTCCTTCTTCAATAAGGAAATGTTACGCCAAAACCGCGTACTGTAATAGCGATATTTGTATAATTTTCTTGATTTTTCGTAGTTCTATTGTACACTGGCGGCTCGTAAAGCGACGGGAACTTGGCATCATGCTAAGCCGGCTATTCGCGAACAGCTTACGTACAACAGAATAACAGACAACTATTGATTTTAACCCTTCATTGCACCATGTGCCACATCTGGCACATACCTAAAAACACTGTAATTATTATTATGTGCCTTGAATTTGGCCAATATGATATCTATCCCTGATCAAGAACAGTCCAAAGAATGGAATAACGCTTATTTTGTCCATGTCAGATGGTTGCAATTGCCAAAAAATTTGAATTTGTTCTTCGGAAACAAAAAAAAAAAAATTCGATCAAGCTTTTAAGGTAAAATTTACTTTCATTATTTTTGCTGAATACTTAAAAATATTAATATAAAAAAAGTTGCAGAGTGTTAAGCAGATAAAATTAATTAATTTAAGCTGATTTAGTTGTAAAATATAGCAATACAATATTTTAAAAACCTAATTGTGTACATAGAATACATGCCATAAAATATCAAATTTTAGCTGAAAATTTGAAATTTAATTTTTTTTAGTATTTTTCCCATTATTAGACCGATATATAGACTCCAAATAATTTATTTTCATAAAAATAGAAAAAATCGAGCAGTGAAGGGTTAATAAAGATCATGAGCCAGATTAGCTCTTTTTACTCCGATTAACTGACCGAAGCAAAAATTTAAGATGAAAGTCAAAGTTGGTATAGTATTAAACTAATAATATTAAAGTATTGACATTTGCAACTACGTTTTAAAATATTAAGATGTATTAGATAGAAGAAAGTTTAAGGATTGGTACGTCCAACTAGTTTAATTCTATCTCGCACCAACTTTCCAAATCAAAAATCTTTAAACAATGGAACAATGTAAGGACAGACTTTTGAATGGATTACCTAGTTGCAGGGCAGCTTCACATCCAGCTTATAGGTAAGCGTCTGAGATATTAGGGAGCCATATAAAAAAAAAGTAGTTTTTTTATTTAAAAACTACTAAAATTGAAATATTAAAATTAAATTAGAAAATGCTTTTAAGGTTAAAATTAAAGTCTAAAAATATAAAAGATAGAAAGGTAAAATTTAAAAAAATTAAAGAAAAGTAAAGAAAATTTTCCGTTAGCTCCTAGCAAGACGAAAAATCCACCGAGGCAAAAAAAGAGCCCAAGACTATCTCTTCAAAAAAAAAAAAAAAAAAAAAAAAAAAAAGGCACTTTACAGTGACCACACATTAAGTTTAAATTTACGAAAAATGTTACTGACGTAACAGACTAACACATTTCTTTAAAGATATACAGGACAGAATACAAACAAAAAAGAGAGTTTAATATGAGATAGAAACAGCTCAGGTTTCTTCCTGAACCATCAAAGCAAATCTAGGACATTTTCGATTGGTGACGTGAGAGACCTCGTAGTCTGGTAGTTTTGAAATTATTTCATTTGGGATATTGTTGACATTGTTATGAAATTTTTTAGTAAGTTGATGCATTCTTTTTTTAAGTGAAACAGCGCAAAGATCTCTGCGAAAGGTTGCATTTATAAGATATATATTGCCATTACGGATGATTGTAAGTTGTCTATTGTAAGTTTTATAAAGGTAGTTAAGATAAGTTTTGCTAGCAAAATCCCAGATTGGACACGCATAGGTGAGAATAGAGCGTAGGCATGCATTGTAAATTAGAAGTTTATTTTTAAGTGAGAGAGAATTACTGCTAGTGATTTGGATATACCGGCGAGTTTACAAAATTTATTTTTTTTTTTAAATTGTGTTGCTAATAGAATATAGAAATAGTTACTTGTGGCAGTCCTGGTTTTGCAACAAATAAAAGTAGTAATTTAACATTAGGAGTTTCAAACTTTAAACGTTTATAATTCCTAAACTACTTTACCGAATGACTTCACGTTTGGTATCCTAGTGTAAAATTTACGGAAAAAAAAATTTTGTCAAGAAAGAAGTTCGTTTCGAATATTTTAGAAGTTGGTACAATTTCAATATGTAGACGATCCTCATCTCATTTTTTTAACAAAAACGAAAAGAAGACATAATTTCTAGTCGAATGGCTATTTCCATTTTTCTCTGGGACGATGGGGTGAGTAAAATATATGGGATGTTATTTTTTGCTGCTGTTTATTGTGGTCGAATGCAACGTAACTTGGCTAAATCATTTCTTTCACATTTCATGGAGGGCGAATAGCGTAACGATACATTTTTCATCCTGTATTTTAACCCTCCTATGTTTTCTCTACCTCTCCTTTTTTAGGTGCGTTCGTAATTATATAAATACGTAACACTTATAGTAGTCATCTGTTCCGTCCGTCTGTCTGTCCGCATATAACAGCGCAAAAACTACCCAACCGAATGGTCTGAAATTTAATATATAGAATAGTTTCAGAGTTTTGTCGAGTCATTTCAAATTGTGTGATAATCGAATCAAAACTTAAAAGGTTCCTTCATTCTATTCAATCCTAACATATGTGATTAATCCAATGATATCCCATGATAGGTCATGATTCTAGATTACCATGGTGGTGACGTTGTATTATTTCCGTATTACTGAATTTAACACATAGAATCGTAATAAATTTTGCATTCATGTATTTTTGCGTAAGAGTGCAACAGCTATTGCACAAAGATTTGAATATTTATAAGACTAGTTACAGTACGAACGCACCTCATTTGCCACGTTTGACATACAATTTTCGACTTGTTCTGTTTTGGGCGGTTGTATATGCTTTTATGAAGTGTTGCACCAAGTTACTCATATATTTAATTTTTCACCCATAATTCTTGACAATTACTTTGCAAATTCTTGTTAAAGTGCAAAACTTCTGAAAATATGAATAAATACAAAGAAAGCTTTGTAATTTGATTACTTCTTATTCAGGCTATTTAGAACTATTACTAGTGCTAGATAAAAACAAAATTAGTCTCAGACTTCTTTTTCCTACTAGTGGTACGCTGTAAAAAAATTTTTGAAATATTTAGGGTAATTTTAAATATCCTCTTGTTACTCCAGAGTTACTCGTGATTCTGGAAACTCTTCCCTTACCTCAAGAAATCGTAAAACAAGAACGAAATAGAAACCTCAGACGCCGGTAGGTTTCCAAGATTTACGAAAGAAAAAAAAAGTTAGTGAAATTTATTTAAGAAACTCTTTACAGTCATAATTTTCAAAATTGTTACAAAAAGGTCAGTAAAAGTCGCACGTGCCAAGTTTTACGTTTTCTTCTTACCACTAGGGGGCTCGGCCCCCTACGAGCTACGCTCGTCAACTCCCGTTCAGACACCGCAGTTTCTAAAAGCACGCTAATTTGATCGGCTTTAAAAAGATTTTGAAAGATTGAATTATAATTTAAAAAACAGTGGCGATCTCCCTATAAACGGGTTTCTATTCATTTCTCTTTGATTGGATAATTTTAAGAAAAAGTCAGCTGCTGTTAAAAGATATCATGGCTGTTTTCCTCTATAATTAAAAAAAAACAGTAAAACATTTCAAAATAAGCTAATATAAAATGAATTAAGTAAACAAATCTTTGTCTCCCGGTATTTTTTAACAAATCGAAAAGAAAGTTCTTTTAAATAAGATATTTTAAGCGGGCTCTCATGTCAAGCACACAAGTCGTATGCTTGTTGTTCAATAAATAAATAAATAAATGAAAGACATTTTAAATGTATCGTTTTTAATCTCACGCAATTTTCACCAAACTTTTATTTCTCTTTTTAATATTCACGTTAAAATACTTTTGTTAGAAATGAAATATTATTTGCGCTGTCCCAACAAAAATAGTTGAAAAGTTCATCTCAAAATATCAAATAAATGTCTCGCGCAATTTTTAAATTTAAACTGTTTTGCAATATTATTTTTTGTTCATTTTACGTAATAAGTGTAATGTGACGTAATTTCTCTTATTTAAGACTTCTAACGCATGTTAATGAATTTATTATTTTACAATATCCTTTCTCTGTTAAAATTCACGTGTAAATATAGTTTTTATGAAGTAATTTTCAATAAGTTCCTGCTTTTTATACGTAATTATTTAATTCTAATTTGAAAGGGTTTCTTTCTGTTTATAATAGTCACGTGAAAGTAAATTTTTAATTTGAAGCAAACATTATTGTTTGCGCTATTTGTACAGTTGGCAACAGGTTAAATTAGTACAATTTTCTGAAATAAATAAAAAATATCTCTCGAAATGCTGAAAATTTGAATTTAAAATAGAAATAAAAGCTCAAAAAATGAGTCAAATTTAAAAAATAAATGCATTCTGCACACCGGGAAATTATAACGTATAAAATGATCTAAAAATGATTAAATTCCGATGTATAGTTTCTGCTCCTATAAAACTTTTTTAATGGAACGACTTTGTCCAACTTTAGAATTAAATATCTCTAAAAATAATTCTTCGATTTGAAAACTGTCTGCATCAGCGTGTTTATCAAACATTTCTCTATAGGACCGCCGATTTTCATATTTTTGTATGCAATATTTTTCTTAATATTAACGGAGAAAGACCTCTGGTCACAAAAAATTCAAAACCGGCGGCGGCGGTGACAGCGTAAGTTACTTTTTTTAGAATAGAGAGATTAGTTTTGAACAGGAAAATTTGCCTTATTTAACCCAAAATTTTGGCGATGAATTAAAATCCTTTTCCCTGATCGAAAATAGTGGTAGGAAAAAGCGTAGAACTAAACAGCTACTGTAAAAGGTGTAAGTATTTCAAAGGTCAAGATTAATTCCTTCGAAAAACATAATTTTATTATTATTATTCATTTATTTATTATTTATTTGTTTTTCTTTCTTTTTTATTGATCTTATCCTGTTCATCAAATTGCATTTTAACAACTTTGTTTTTGAACAGTTTGATTATTTCCCCTATTAATCCATTACTAGATGCATTCGCCAAGCTCCTACTGTCTTTTTCTCTCAACACGAACGCCGATCTCTTGCTGAACACGGATTCGGCACGAAACGGGCTGGATATCGTGCATGGCATGCGATTCTTTGGCATGGGATGGCTCATACTGGGACATACTTTTTTCAACAGCAATGTACAGATGTATGGTAAGATCTTATGTCAGTTCAAAAATTCCTTTAATAGTATACCTTAATTCCGATTTATTGGTGAGTTTGTAATTATATAAATACGCAGCACCCATAGTCGTCGTCTGGTTCGTCCGTCTGTCTGTCTGTCCGCATATAACAGCGCAAACACTGCCCAACCGAATGGTTCGAAATTTAATAGATAGAATTGTTGCAGAATGCTGTCGAGTCATTTCAAATTTTATGGAAATCGAATCAAAACTTAAAAATATATTAATAAAAGTTTTCTTCATTTTATTAAATCCTATCATACGTCGTTAATTCAATGATATCTCATGACAGATCATGATTCTAGGTTGCCATGGTGATGACGTCCTATCTAAGAGGGAGTCCTGTTATTTCCGTATTGCTGAACTTAAGGCTGTTCTTAACTGCTCTGCTCAACGAGCGCAAATCGCTCTAACACATTTACAAATTCATTTTTTAACAAAAAGATATAAAATTGGAAAGCCTGGCCATAGAAGCGATTTGGAATTGAACTGTTTTTCCCGTTTTCTGATCAATCCACTACCCAGTGAGTTATAAGCAATTTCGATCACGTGATAAGCCCGTTTTTCGCCCGCTCTTGAGAGATTTTTCTACTTTCGCGCGGAAATTCGGTTCAAAACGTGAATTTTGACACTATTTTCTGAAAGATCTATTGCGTTTGCAAAAAAATGAAAAAACAGCTCGATGATATAGTTTCTGAACAACAACACCAGCTAGTTTCATGCATTTTCGAACAAAAATAAATTAAAACTTATGTCAGGAAGCTGCCCCTTTTTCATTTGAGAACAGACAGAATCATAATCAATTTTGTATTCATGCATGTTTGACTAAGAGTGCAACAACTATTGCACCAAGATCTGGATATTTATAAAACTAGTTATAGTACGAAAGCTCCTCATTCACCATGTTTGACTTGCAATTTCCCACTTGTTTTTTTTTTACATCCAATCTAATTTTTGTATGTAAAGATGGAATTTCGTAACTTTCATTTTAATATTATTTATAAATTAATACTTTAAATGTAAGTCATTTTTGCCATGATTTTGTATCTGTCCTGTATCTCTTCTTAAAAAGAACCAAATAGATAAGAAATTTGGATGCTTTAATAAGCTAGATAGAAGTATATCCTCTTTTGATAACGGTTATTGTATGGTTCATAGACTTTTTATAAGAACGATCGAAACTTTCTAATGTATTTCAGCTGTTATCGCCACGAAAAAGACTCAACCTTCTGCAAAGATCTTGCGGCAAATTGGTTCCTCTGAAGAAAAAGTAGCAACATATCAGTGTTGCTTTAAAAAATAACCTGCTGCTTGAAAAAAAAAACAAATAAACAAAAGCCTTAAATTTTAAATTAATGTATATATATACACTATATGGCCAAAGGTGACCGGCCACTTCGATTTTAGACGTTTTGTTAAATATCTAGAAAAATGCATGAGGAATTAACCTGGGACTGCAGGTATGTAAATAGTATAATATACGCCATATATTTCCGCGAAGAGTTTTCCCGAAACCCCATAAGGGACCGTCAACAAATTGAAAAAGAACGAATACCTTTTGGATAAACCTGTAAAAACTAATGTAGCAAAAGCGTTCAAACTCAAGATTATTAATAAGTGGCTTATTGTAATATACTGTGTTCATTTTTATGAGGATAGCATGTATACTCGTAGAGAAATTAAGGTTTTTATAAAAACAGTCCCAAATTTCGCCAAGTTGTTTGCTTATAATTTGCAGAGTTCTTAATATAAAAAAAAGTTCTTTTCAGAAAATATGGCAAACAACATTGTACATAATACTCTGTAATCAGAATTAAAAAATAATAAAAATAGGATGAAAAATGAGCAGGTTTACTAAAGAATGTTTCACTGCGCATGCGCAAATGCTATCAAAATATAATGTGCATAATATATTAGATAAGTATGTAGAGCAACCTTTGTGAAAATCTCAAAATCATAGCCTGAAAATTCAGAAAATTATAGTCGATAGAATAAGCTCGAAATCCGTTGTTCCCAAAAGGACGCAAAAAGATGAGGGGTTGTATCCAAATAAGTACGTGCAATATTGAGTACGCTATCTTGGCATTATTCAACAGATATTTGTTACAACCCCTCATCTTTTTGCTTTTTTGGGGGAACAACGGATTTCGAGCTTATTCTATCGACGATAATTTTCAGAATTTTCAAGCTATGATTTTGAAACTTTCACAAAAGTTGCTCTATATACTTAGCTAATACATTATGCATATTATATTTTGACTGCATTCGCGCATGCGCAGTGAAACATTTTTTAGTAAACCTACTCATTTTTCATCCAATTTTTATTATTTTTTAATTCTGATTACAGAGTATTATGTACAATGTCGTTTGTCATATTTTCTGAAAAGATTTTTTTTTTTTTTTTTTTTTTTTTTTTTTTTTTTTTTTTGTATTAAGAACTCTGCAAATTACAAGCAAAAAACTTGGCGAAATTTGGGACTGTTTTTATAAAAACCTTAATTTCTCTACGAGTATACATGCTATCCTCATAAAAATGAACACAGTATATTGCAATAAACCTCTTAATCATGTTTTACAGTTTGAACGCTTTTACTGCATTAGTTTTGACAGGGTTATTCAAAAGATATTCGTTCTTTTTCAATTTGTTGATGGTCCCCCATGGGGTTTTGGGAAAAAATCTTCGCGGGAATATATGACCTATACTATACTGTTTACACACCTGCAGTTTCAGGTTAATTCCTCATATATTTTTTTAGGTATTTAACAAAACGTCAAAAATCGCAAGTGACCGGTCACCTTTGACCATATAGTGTATATATATATATGTACAGGGTGACGCCGAATTCATGGGCCAAACTTAAAGGGAAGGTAATGCACACATAAAGAAGCAATTTCGGTATAGCAATGTGGAGTCGGATATGAAAAGTTTTGGCGAAAAAAAGACATGCGGAGGAAATATATATATATTTTAGCAATTTTAAAGAGCTGAATTTCACAAGAACTTCGATTTGAACCACTTATATTATTTTGTAGCATAAAAATAATGTGACATTCTTAAACTGAAAAGCACACTATGCATGTTCGAGAGAAATTTGAGGTGTATCCCCATATACTGTAAAATACAAAAAAGACTTATGTTTCTTAAACTAGGGAAAATGTAATGTAACAATGAACGAGAATAAGCAATAACTTCTTCCGAGTTACCCACGATTTCAAAAAACTTTTTTTTGTCTTTAGAAATTCCCAAAACCCTGCATATCTTCAAGAAAATTTTATCGTGAGTCCTGATATATTTTATTTAGTGTTTTTTATTTATTTAGTTATTTTAGGTTACAGATATTTTCAAAGTTCACCAGCTTTAAAAATATATATCTAGTCTAATATAAGTAGATAAAAAACAATGTTTATAGCACCAAAACACTTTTACTTATTGCAAACTAGTTTCGGTAGCCAATGCCGTCACCAGTGCCAAATATGATTATAATAAAATAATATATTTTAAAAATAATATAATATAAATATAAAATATCATATGTTGCACTGATGATGGTACACTATGGCTACCGAAACTAGTTTGCAACAAGTAAAAGTGTTTTGGTGCTATAAACGTTCTTTTTTTCTTTTCTTTTTTTGCCTGCTTATATTCTACTGCGCCAAGTAATTTCTTATTGTAATATATCTAATCTATTTCTATGTGGAATTTTATACACAATTAGTGACTATATCTTGTGTAAATTATTATTATTATTTTAATCATTTGCATTTGTTTAAATATGAAACTTAAATAATAACTTTATGATAATGGATTACTTTCTCTTTTAATATTTAGTATAAATAATGGTTACAACATTATTTTCTAATCGAAAGACAAGCTTTAAAGAAAACACTTAAATATGAAATTTAAATGATAACTTTCTAAAATTGGAATATTTTTTCTTTTAGTATTTAGTAAAAATAATAATTAGAACACTTTTTTTCTAATCGAAAGACAAACTTTAAAGAAAACACTTTTATGTTGAAAAGTATACGAGCTGAAATAACTTAAATAAGAAATATGAAGAAAAAAATCCTTTAAACAATATTCTTGTATTGAACACCTCCTAAGCAGCCTTTAAATTGAAATAGTTTCTACTTGAAAAGCTTTTTTAAAAACTCAATATATCTGCTTATTTTATTTATTTATTTATTTATTCCAGGAAACTTGTCCGAAGCTAGTGCCTTTGCAGAAGGATTCTTGTTTCAGATCATCGTCAACTCGACTGTGTCCATTGATACATTCTTTTTCATAAGGTAACACAAGGAACACAGTTTGAAATTATCTTTCATGCGCATTTTTATCTCATCAAAGCATTTAAATTTATTATTATGTCTACTGAAATTATAGATAATATAAGCATAGTATTCAGCAAAACTAAGCCGTGCTTTTCCTTTATTACTCGCAATCCTATTAGAATATTTTAAAACTTCTTTATGAACTCTTAAATTTATTGCTGATTTTATTGAAACTAGATATGTTTTATATTTATTTTTATGCAAAACTATAAAATATTTTCCTTTATTGGTGACGATTTTAAAATGTTGGAACGAAATTTGGCGTTGCGCTATTTTTTCTCAGCTTTTTCTGAAGGTTTTTCAATGCAGGCTGATTCAGCGGGTAATGATTTTTTAAAAAGTTCTTATAAACGGTATAAGTATGAGTGAGATAAATCGTACATGTTGCACGTTTTCTTCATAGTGGGCAGTTGCTGATGTGTTTTGGTTTTGTTAGTGTCGTGACTTTAATATTGTTGCCCAAATGAAAAAGAGTTACATCTGCTCAGACAGAGATAAATCTACAATCACTGTACACTGCAAAAAAATCTATTAATTTTCACAGAATTTTTTTTAATTTTTTACAGAAAAAACTTTTAAAGAAAATAGTTATTTTCTGTAAAAAAATGTAATTTTTGTAATTTTTACTGAAAAAAATCTATGTTTTTACTGAAAAAAACTATTTTTATGAAAAATTACAGATATTTTCCGTAAATCAAACAGTTTTCCACTGTCACCAGAATTTACAGTTTTTTTCTATCAATTTCAATGATTTGTTTTACAGTGTAGCGATAAGCAACCTCAGATCAGAGGATACTTCTCATATAGAATGAAATATCATCGCAGAGTCGATAAAAAGAGGGTAAAAAACCAGCAATGCGGAGTCGGAGTCGGAGTCTGATCCATTTTTGAGCAAAAGAGTCGGAGTCGCTAAAAAACAAGTCGACTCCGACTCCGACTCTAGCTTTTTTGGGTAGACATTTTAAAGTGAAATTAAACTAATTATATATAATTTTAAATCTATAAAATGAACTATTATTGTTATTTATGGACTATATCAGGTTACTCAAGTTAAAGATTTACTGCGGTATACAAAGTAGATACAAATGTAGATACAGAGTACTACCCGTGTACAGAGTAGATGAAAACTGTTTTAATTCATAACTGAAGTAGATATTTTTAGTATATAAATACTTCCCCTCATATTTGTTGGGTTTGCGGATAGAATCCGAGGTACAAAGGTCTGCAAGGACCCAAGGCCCGGAAAATGAAGGCAATTTTTCAAACAGGCCGTGTACGTAGAATTAAGACAATTTATATTAATGGGCCGGATCAGACTGATAAAAAAATTGAGTAGGCTGACAAGCCAAACATAAAAAATTTGAAAGAATCAAATAAAAAATGTATTTTTTTTATTTTTTCATTAGAATCCACAGAATCCGAATTATTTCCAAAATAATAAAATTGTCATCTTTATTTTTCCTCCTTTCCATAGAAATTTTTCAAGTCTGTAGGACATAGCAGAATAATCCACTAAATTTTAACGGTTTCGCTTTTTCTTCTTAGTTCGCAGATACAAAATAGTAAAATTTCCATTTTTTGATTTTCGGGGTTTACGGGCGCGAAATTTTAAAGTTAATAAAGCGAAAAACATAATTCTTTTGTTTTTTTATTTTTGAAGACCTAAAAAGCGAATCAATGCAAAAAATAGTGAGATTTTAGCTTTATTTTTCTATATTCATTCATTATTTTAACCAACAGGCAACACACTAGCCAGCCCGGAGTCGGAGTCGTTAAAATATCACGGAGTCGGAGTCGGCCTTTTTTTTCATCGACTCCGCACACTGGTACAAACATCATGCGATGATATTACATGCCATATGAGATGGTTCCTCAGATAGAGGCTCAGACAACGTTTTGTTCAGGCAACAAACTTAAAGTCGTCGCTCACTAAGTTGGGCTTACGCGGGGATGCAAGTGTGCCCGCCCCCTCAAAATAAAAAAAAAACGTTGACTTTATATAGTATTATGATCGAGATTAACTCGTTTTTACCCCGATTAGTAAAATGAAGCAGAAACTTAGATGAAAAACAAAGTTGGTGTAGTATTGAAGTAATAAGAATGAAGTATTAACATGTGTCACAACTTTTTGAAATATTAACATGTATGAGAAAGAAGAAAGTTTTGGGTTTGGCACATCCGACTAGTTTTCTGCTTGTGTATGATGAATTATAATGTCGTCTTATTTTAGAGGGTATGTAATAATAATTTACATTAATTGTTATAGTAATATACACACATCCACACATATATTTATATGTATATTTATATACCGGTTGACCCAAAAACCCGGTGCGAAAGTAAAACGCGATAAAAAAAAAAAAAAAAAAATCTATGGGTCGGAGAGACATGGGGTTTGCAGATAAAGATCCAGCGTGGTACGCGATTTTGTATGGCACCAACAAAAAATTAGTTCAAAATCTCGATAATAGAGAGCGCTATTACAGATAATTCCGTGAAATATTTCCATATTGCTCACAGGACGCAAGGTTTGGATACAAAAAAGCGTACATGCAGTATTCTCTAATGTTTTTGTATCCAAATCTTGCGTTGTGTAAGCAATATGGAATTATTCCATGCAATTATCTGTAATAGCGCCCTCTGTTATCGAGGTTTTGAACTAGTTTTCTTGTTAGTGCCATACAAAATCCCGTACCACGCTGAATCTTTATCTGTAAACCGCATGTTTCTCCGACTCATAGATCTCTTATTTTCGCGTTTTACTTTCGCACCGGATTTTTGAATCACCCGGTATATAAATATATATATATATATGTATATACATAGCAGCAAAAATAAAAATGGTACAAAATTCAGTTGATAAGCTATTAGAGGAACATGAAAGTTAACGTTACAATTTATATAATTTAAACTTACAAAACAGTGAGAAATACTGCATTCATACAGAAAACAATTATAACAATTGTAAAAAAAATATATGAATAAATACATAGTAAAATGCTTTATTCTTCACGTATTTCTAACAAAAATTATTCAATAAATATAAGAGAGCCAAATTTGGGCTATAAAAATAAGTATCAAATAAAGAATACAATGAAAATATTCATAAACTAAAAAATACGATATATATGTATATCGTATTTTATACATATTTATACATGCACTTTCTTTATTAGGAACAAAGTTTTGTAAATGTATATCCTTAATTGTTTCTTTTTAATGAATTACTAAATGTGGAAAAGATATTTTCCCGTAAGGGGGAAGCGAAAGATTATATAAGTTATCCTTAAAGTTGGAAAGTATCAGAATCTATGTGCACCACATGATTTCTTTTCTTGTTTTCTTTTGAATTTACGTTCTTTTTCAGTGCTGTTCTTCTGTCGTACCTCACGTTACAGAGTACCAGTAAGCACGGATATTACAGCATACCCAAACTCTTTCTACGGAGGCTGATGAGGTAATAGCAATATAATGTAAATATTTTTCTGCATTAAGCTGTGAAGGATAGATGCTTATGCATAAATGTAAGGTAAATATAATAATATAAATACGCCAAGCATTTTAATTATAATGCATATAATAGTCATTAAGGTGATTCTCAAATCCAAATGATCCATTTTCTGACACATTTCTGAATTCATTATTGTTCGGAAACGCTTAAAATTGGCAGGTTTATGCGGGAAAGAGGAAAAACTTGTCGTCATGCGAAAAGTATCACTTATAACCAACCCCCCCCCCCCCTCCCACACACACACACACACCAGATTTCGTTGAGCCGTGTAATTATTAATTATTATTAGTTATTATTATATTTTATTAATAATAATTAATAAAATTTTCCATGAGCCAACAGAATCGAAATATGCAAGTTGTTCGATTTTTTTTCTTTCTGCTTCATGTGATGTTTCGTGACATCACAACAAAACGTGTCACGGCTTTCGCCAATCTCGGGGGCGTTGTTATAACTCGATAAGCAATTTATTTTCCAAAAAATTGAAAAAAATAATCGATTCCAAATCGCTTCAATAGTCAGGCCTGCCAATGTTATAGGGCAATTCCATCGTAACTGACGTAACATTTTATCATCGAATTTTGTTTTTAAAACTACGTAGAAAATTTACTAATAAAGCTAGAACAAATTTTTACAATTTAAAATATTTCTTACTAAGGACTTAATACCCAAATACCTGCAGATTATTTCAATCTCTCTTTGAGTCCCAAAAATTTCAATTCAAAATTCTGTAACTGACGTAACATAAAATAGACAAACATTATTTCTGCCTTCATTAAAGTGTAAAAATTATCAAAACAATCCCGTTAAAAAAAGTGATTTAATGTTCTCAACAACACGAAGTAATGCCAAATTTTAACAGTAACTTGTTTAATTAGTTTCTGAATAACAAAAAAGAAAAAAATGGCATTTACACGTGTAACTGGCGTAACTTTTACTGTGTAACTGACGTAACATTATGACTTCACAAAAACAATAATGGTACTTAATTTAGTTAGTAAACAGTAATTTACAATGCATTTTTTTTACCATTTTATTATAGAATATAAAAATATCAAGTTTTCCAATCATACCCTTAAATTAAACATACTATAAATTTAATCCCCCCTCAAAATGACGATTTTCTGTGGAATTGCCCTATACCTTTATGCATACAAATGATTCAGAAAACGTATCAGAAAGTCATGCGTTGATCAGCAGGGAATTTTAGAACCACCTTAAATCGTTTGAACCACATAATAACATCTTGTAAAATTATTGGGCGGAAAAACTATTTAATTTTTGTAACGATCTAGGACTACAACTGCTTTATCGAAAATGTAATTAATTACAACTACAACTACTTTATTCGAAAAGTTATTAACTACAACGAACATTTTAGCAAAAGAAAACGTAAATATACTGGGTTGGAAGATTATTTTTAAAAAAAACCTAGTTTTTTTGAAAATCTATCATATACTATTAAAATAAGAAATTGTAAAATAAAACCACATAAAAATGATTTTTTCAGAGGTTGAACAACTTAAAATTATTTCAATTATTGGGGAGGGGGGGGGGTTACCTGGGGAAATGAAATAAACACAGATTTAGAAGATAATTATAGAAGCTTACGAAATTTAATTTAAATTTTAATATTTTAATTATTTAGAAACTGGCAAAATCTGGCATAATACCATAAAGTCACAATTATGTATCTAATTGCAATATTTCAATTTAAACTTAAATCATCTAGCCAAAAACTTGAATGAAAACTTTGGTGAATGTGGTTCTGGCCCTCATGCGAAGATGGCGGACTCATTTCGTTAATAAGTAGTTATTTTCACTGGATAGCACCACTACATTTTTGTTTTTATATCTTTAGTCAATGTTCGACAAATCGTCTCTCGCACAGAAAGCCTTCATCTCTGAGCTTTTAGCCATTTAACCATCATATTTTTCCTGAAGACGGCTGTAGAAACAGCTCGAAACGTAGAATTTAACTTTTAGTTTATTAAAGTTCGTGTTTTGTGTACCATTAAGCAAGATTGTGTATCTTTATTTATTATTTAGCAACTGTCAGTCATTCATGGAGTACTCCAAATTCGTCAATTTCTTTTTTGATTGACTGCATAAACAAGCTTTATTATATGTCTAGGGTCCTCCCACCCTACATGATGGTGATAGGGGCCACCCTCCTCTTACCTCATTTGGGATCGGGTCCCTTTTGGAACGAGACTGTGGATCCTGTGGTGGAAACCTGCAAGAAGAACTGGTGGACTAACATACTCTTCATCAACAACTTTGTCACAACGCCGGTACAAAGAGTAAGTGGATGTAATTTTATGGTTTAAATGTTTTGGTCAACAAAAAGAAAAGCAACTGTATAAATTCCCTGGAAGCGAGAGATAGAAAAACAAAATTTCTAGTCTCCAATTAAGTGTCGTTTTGATGTTAAGATGAATGCAGAGTGTTTCGTCAAGATCGCATATTCTCTGCAAAATAACACTGTTTGCTTTAGAGTAATTAGGCAATCAAACCCGGGTTATCCGGGTTAAAGAAGCTCCCTATACTTCTCAGTGTACAGCATACACTATAAAAACAGACAAATGTTACTTAATCTACGAAAATATAATACAGGGTATCCGTAAAAGAATATCCCAGTTTCAATGGTTCATCATAACAGTTTAATTGAGACTGTTTACAAAAAATCATACATCCAATTGACCTAGTTTTTCTTACAAATGTTCAATAGCTGCACCTTTAGTTATGCGGCACACATCCAACCTAAAGTCCAATTCTTCACACACTTCGGTTAAGAAATCCGGCAATAGCCTCTTCAATTCTGTGTCTCCACTCTGGCAATTTTTTTATCTAGCGAATCATTGGGATCACAATTAAACTTTAAACGAAACGCACGTTGAAGTGAAATTACAGATTCACTCTTTGCAAATTGCAGAACACAAAACGCCTTATGCTCAGGAGTCGCCATTTTGCATATGTGGCACTGCAAGGGACAAAGCAGTACTCGCGCATGCGCTTATCTAAAACTGTTTGAGTGAGTCTTTATTTGTGACCTTAAACCAACACTCTACAACGCTTGCAGTTGATACTAGGTTGAGCAAAAAGTTCTAGTAAATTTGTGAAAGTTGCGTCGTTATGCGCAAATTAACAACAAAAGCAACAAGGACTCTTCTTTAAAGTAGGGACCATAGTCCATGACTTTCTTCCATCGTTCTACCAGAAACCGAATTTCCTGGAAGTATCATGGCGGCTCCTTGGAATTGAAAAACTCTTGACATGCTTCTTCAACTTCATTAAAGGATTCAAATAGACGGCTCTTGAAAAAGGTGTTGCATTGATCGAAAGAGGGCATAATCGGATGGAGCCACATCTGGACTGTAGGCGAGGTGTGGAAGAATTTCGACGCCGTCCAACTGTGCAAACTCACCGATGGCTTTCAGAATCGTTAGACCTTTTCTCCAATAATGCCGAATCAACACACGCAAATCGTACTGTTCAATAGGTATTTTGGAGCCGAAATTCCTGAACTCCTATAGATATATCACTAGTAATCCTATATACAGTGCAAATTCTGGTAATTGTTAGATTAAAAATTTCCCAGAACTTTCCGTAATACTATTAAAATTTATAACTGGAACATTCTTTTATGGATATCCTGGATAGCCACGAATGAAAATATACATTACCCTCTTCCAAGTTACTTGTAATTACGAAAAACTTTCTTTATCTTTAGAAACTTTCGAAACCAATATATTTCTTGATTTAAATAAGCATTTATAAAAACAGGGTTTCTTTTGCTGTCAGTAGAAAACATTTGCGAGTAGTTTCTACAATGTATTAATCAGTTTTCTGAAACTGGAGTGTCGGTTTTTAGGCCGCTATTCATTCTCAATTACACGTTTTCAGCTCGTAATTGAATTTGTACATGCAAGAGTAACAACACAATATTAATTTAAATGCCAATGTTAATGCTATCAGTTGATCATGCTTGTCTATACAACATAATTGTTGAACATGAAAATGTTTATTTCAGAGTGAATGGCAATCATAAAACCTGTATTCCGGTTCGAAAACTTATTAATACATTATAAAGATTACTCGGAAACGTTTCCGATAATAGGCAGCAACAGAAACTGTGTTTTTATGAATGCTTCTTTAAATTTCAAAAAATAGGTTGGTTTACGAGGTTTCCAATGATAAACAACTTTTCGGAATCGTGGTTGACTTGGAAGAGGTTATTGTACCGGGTGTTTCAAAAGTCCGGTGCGAAAGTAAAGCGCGATAAAAAAAGATCCATGGGTCGGAGAGACATACGATTTACAGATAAAAATTCAGCGTGGTACGGGATTTTGTATGGCACCAATAAAACAATTTGTTCAAAATCTCGATAACAGAGGGCGGTATTACAGTTATTTGCATGGAATAATTCCATATTGCTTACATAACACAAGATTTGGATATAAAAACATTAGGGAATACTGCATATACAATTTTGTATCCAATCCTTGCGTTCTGTGAACAATATGGAATTATTCCATGGAATTATCTGTAATAGCGCCCACTATTATCGAGATTTTGAACAAATTTTTTTGAACAAATCCTTCCTCTGGTACGATCACTCTATGTCCCCACAATACACAATTTTCTAGACAGGAAATTTCCTCCCTTCTATGAAAATATGGTTGATATTCTTCTTGTCTAACCTTTTCGGCCACCCATGTAACACCCACTCTAAAATTTGTTTAGTTACAGGATTTTCAGTTGTCCACTTTGCAATCGTTTTAAAAGTAGCAGGCCAATTATCATTATTAGAAACGAACATTATTTCCGCAGGATTAATTACTACATTTACAGTTTCTTGGAGAGGTAATCTACTTAATGCGTCAGCATTTTTATTATTTTTACCTTCGCGATACTCAATTGTATAATCATACGCACCTAACATTAACGACCATCTCAGCATTCTAGGTGATAATGTATCAGGTACCTTTTTAACAGGATTAAACAATCTAATTAAAGATTCATGATCTGTTATAATTTTAAATTGTTTTCCAGCTAAATATTGGTGAAATTTAGTGACACCAAACATTACAGATAAATTAAGAAAAACAAACAACGTATAAAGGCACAAATAAAATGTGTTTAAAAGCATACAGCTGTTTCAAAACCTCTAAGGTTTTCTCATCAGTGCTTAAAATAAAAGTTAAATTAAAACTAAAACATTGTGTAAAAAGGGGGGGGGGAGAGGTGGACAGAGAGTCAGAAAAGCATACCCTTCAGCTCTACTGCCAACGGTGAAATGCGACATACAGCTGACAAACAGCTATGGAGTTGATCTCACGCGCATATTCAGGGAGACCAATCAAAATCACCCAATTGCTCTGGAAGAGTCCAAACTTAGAAGGAGAAAAAGGGGGGGAGGGAGTGGAGAGAATTATAGAAAATTAAACCATATCTTTGAAAAATTGGGCGTACTGGATAAATCATTAACTAAAGTGTTTTAATTTTTCCATATGTGGTAAGCCTCCCAGAAGTCCAGATCGTAGATTGAAGTACATTTCAGTATTATGGAAGCTTCGGAAAATTTAAAATTATGGTTGTTGGACCAGCAGTGGTTGGCAATAGCGGAACGTTTAATATCACAATTTTTAACGCAAATTTTATGCTCCCCCAAACGGATCTTAAAGGCACGCTTCGTTTGACCAATGTAGATTTTGTTGCATTCGCAAGATATCCTGTAAATACCCCAATTTGAAAAACTATCAATTGGATGTTTCAGATTTGTGCATTGAATTTTATTAAAAGGAGTATAAACTACTTTAAAGTCAAATTTTGACAAGGTTTTAGAAATTTGATGGCTTATTTTCAGAAAATATGGGAGTATAATTAAATTTTCATTACCGACAGTATTAGCCCTGGATTTTGTACGTTTACTTAGTTTGTTACGAATGGAATGAACGATTTCAGCTGTAAAACCTCGATCAATGGCAATAGATTTAATGTAGTCTAATTCTGTTTTTAGTAGACTGTCGGAAGAACAAATATTTAAAAACCTGTAACATAACTGTTAAAGGCAGCCAACTTTTGATTAGGTGGATGGGATGAAAGGCGATGTGGGGGTAAGGATACTGCGAATGGTTTACGGTAAACAGTAGTGTGAAACAAATTATTTTCGCGGAAAACCATAACATCAAGAAAGGGTAAACGACTGTTATTTTCGAGTTCGAAAGTGAACTGAATATGTTCATCTATAGAATTCATAATATCGAGAATATTAGTAAGATTAAGATCATCAGAGTTCAATAATGCAAAGCAGTCATCGACATAGCGAATGTAAAATGGAAAGGATAATATCTTGAAAAGGTTTGATTCGTAATAGTGCATGTAAATATCACTGAGGATGGGGCTGAGGGGGGAGCCCATGGACAAACCATCAGTCATGCAATAAAAATTACCATTAAAAATGAATGTGTTTTGCGATAAACAAATGATAGTAAGATGTATAAGCTCATCAATTTCGTAATATGAATAATGAAATTCTTGTAGGCGTAACTTAAGACAATTTAAAGCACCTTGAACCGAAACGTTAGTAAATAGTGATTTAACGTCAAATGAAACCATACTATTGTTTTGAGTACCACTGAAGCTACGAAGCTTATTAACAAACTCATAAGAATTCCTGCAAGTGTAGATATTGTTAGAGAGCAGGGGGGAGAAAATAGAGGTCAGATATTTCGCTAATTTATAGGAAGAGGTACCAATGTTCGAAACTATTGGTCTGAAAGGAATGCCTTGTTTATGGACTTTCGGGAGCGTATAAAATCCTGCGCAGTGTGACACTGAAGGAATGAGGGATAATTTAACGTTGTTGGAAATGAGAGGAGAGTGTTCGATAGCCGATTTTATAGCTTTCAATTCTTTTTGAGAAGGATCAGATTTAATCTTTTTATAAGGACCCTCGTCTATCAAGTCTTGTGTTTTGGATAGGTAGGTGTGTTTGGATAGGTAGGTTTCTCTCCCCTGCTCTCTAACAATATCTACACTTGCAGGAACTGTTATGAGTTTGTTAATAAGCTTCGTAGCTTCAGTGGTACTCAAAACAATTGTATGGTTTCATTCGACGTTAAATCACTATTTACTAACGTTTCGGTTCAAGGTGCTTTAAATTGTCTTAAATTACGCCTACAAGAATTTCATTATTCATATTACGAAATTGATGAGCTTATACATCTTACTAGCATTTGTTTATCGCAAAACACATTCATTTTTAATGGTAATTTTTATTGCATGACTGATAGTTCGTCCATGGGCTCCCCCCTCAGCCCCATCCTCAGTGATATTTACATGCACTATTACAAATCAAACCTATTCAAGATATTATCCTTTCCATTTTACATCCGCTATGTCAATGACGACTTTGCATTATTGAACTCTGATGATCTTAATCTTACTAATATTCTCGATATTATGAATTCTATAGATGAACATATTCAGTTCACTTTTGAACTCGAAAATAACAGTCGTTTGCCCTTTCTTGATGTTATGGTTTTCCGCGAAAATAATTTGTTTCACACTACTGTTTACCGTAAACCATTCGCAGTATCCTTACCCCCACATCGCCTTTCATCCCATCCACCTAATCAAAAGTTGGCTGCCTTTAACAGTTATGTTTACAGGGCTTTAAATATTTGTTCTTCCGACAGTTTACTAAAAACAGAATTAGACTACATTAAATCTATTGCCATTGATCGAGGTTTTACAGCTGAAATCGTCCATTCCATTCATAACAAACTAAGTAAACGTACAAAATCCAGGGCTAATACTGTCGGTAATGAAAATTTAATTATACTCCCATATTTTCCGAAAATAAGCCATCAAATTTCTAAAACCTTGTCAAAATTTGACTTTAAAGTAGTTTATAGTCCTTTTAATAAAATTCAATTCACAAATCTGAAACATCCAATTGATAGTTTTTCAAATTGGGGTATTTACAGGATATCTTGCGAATGCAACAAAATGTACATTGGTCAAACGAAGCGTGCCTTTAAGATCCGTTTGGGAGAGCATAAAATTTGCGTTAAAAATTGTGATATTAAACGTTCCGCTATTGCCAACCACTGCTGCTCCAACAACCATAATTTTAAATTTTCCGAAACCTCCATAATACAGAAATGTACTTCAATCTATGATCTGGACTTCTGGGAGGCTTACCACATATGGAAAAATTAAAACACTTTAGTTAATGATTTATCCAGTACGCCCAATTTTTCAAAGATATGGTTTAATTTTCTATAATTCTCTCCACTCCCTCCCCCCCCCTTTTTCTCCTTCTAAGTTTGGACTCTTCCAAAGCAATTGGGTGATTTTGATTGGTCTTCCTGAATATGCGCGTGAGATCAACTCCGTAGCTGTTTGTCAGCCGTATGTCGCATTTCACCGTTGGCAGTAGAGCTGAAAGGTACGCTTTTCTGACTCTCTGTCCACCTCTCCCCCCCCCCTTTTTTTTACACAATGTTTTAGTTTTAATTTAACTTTTATTTTATGCACTGATGAGGAAACCTTAGAGGTTTTGAAACAGCTGTATGCTTTTAAACACATTTTATTTGTGCCTTTATACGTTGTTTCTTTTTCTTAATATACTGGCACAAAGTACAATCATTCCCCACTTTTTATTACAGATAAAGCTTCTTTATCAGTCATTGCATAATTTCTTTCAGTTTTATTTAAAGTTGTAGAAGCATTAGCAATAGGTTTCTCTTTACCCTCAACAATGTGGCTTAAAACTGACCCTATACCATATTTAGAAGCATCACAGTTTAAAACTATATCTTTGTTAACATCATATAATTCTAAAATAGGAGATGTACATAATAATTGTTTAACTTTGTGAAACGCTTTTTCACGCTTTTCTGACCATGTCCAGTTTACATTATTATCTAATAATCTATCTAAAGGTTCTAAAACATCTGAAATATTATGCAGGGAGTTTCTATAATAAGAAATTAAGCCTAAAAATGAACGCAATTGTGACACATTATTTGTAATAGGAGCATTCAAAATAGCATTAACTTTTTCTGGAATCGGTCTAACTCCTTCCTGAGATATTTTATCTCCTAAATAAGAAACTTCCGAAACCATAAATTTTAATTTTTCCTTATTTAATCTTATACCATGCTCAGAAAAGCATTTCAAAACACTTTCAACCCTTTCAGAATGTTCTGATTCGTTACTAGCACTTATGATAACATCATCTAACTAGTATGTTGTGGCCATCACAAAACTTTCTTCTATCTCATACATGTCAATACTTCAAAATTCACTATCTCAGTGCCAAATTAAATGGCAATCTGTGTTCATCATGAGAATTCTAAAAATATGAAATTCCGTGCATTAGTTCTCGAGGTATGAGTGTCACTGAAATCATGTAAATCCAGCAAAATGCAGCATAGCAGCGCCACCTATTGGGTTATTTACACCAGAACCTAATTATCACCAACTTATGTCAACGTCTAACTGAATATGAAGTTTGAGGAAAATTCGTGCATTAGTTCTTGAGATAGAGGTATTGCGCAAATCATGACAAATGCAGCATAGAAGCGCCACCTGTTGAGCGATTTCAACAACACATAATCAGCAGCATTATTAATGAAGTTATACTTATATCTGAAGTTTGATGAAAATTCGTGCATTAGTTCTTGAGATAGAGCTATTGAGGAAATAGTTCAAAATGCAGCACAGCAGCGCCACCTATGGGGCGATTTAGACCAACACGTTGTCAGCATCATTTCATATGAAGGACTAACTAAATCCGAAGTTTTATGAAAATTTGTGCATTAGTTCTTGAGATAGAGCTACTGCGAAAATAGTGTAAATCCTGAAAAATGCAGCATAGCAGCGCCATCTGTTGGGCGATTTACACCAAAACGTAAACAGCATCCATTCATGTCAAGGACTAACCGAATCTGAAGTTTTATAAAAATCCGTGCATTAGTTCTTGATATAGAGCTTTTGCGGAAATCCTGCAAAATGCTACATAGCAGCGCCACCTGAAGGGCGAGTTACACCAAAAACTAATCAGCACCAATCTATATCAAGGACTACCTGAATATATATTTTTATTAAATTCCGTGCATTAGTTCTTGAGATAGAACGCCCACAAAATTTGTGTCACATACATACAGACAGCCGGACAGACAGGCAGACAGACAGACTCACAGACAGACATTTTGTAAAAACATGTTTTTTGGAATCTCTGACCCATAAAACGTGTAAATCCGTCGAAAACTGGAATTCGAAAATTTTCATGAAACCAATACTTTCTTCTTGTAAAGATAGAAGAAAATAAAAATACACCAACATATTCAAATTTTTTTTAAATATGTTCAATTTTTCTTTGGAACATACCAGGAGCACATTTTACCTGAAATGCTAATCGTAATACATTAAATAAACCTTTATGTGTATTTATAGTCAAAATTTTACTACTTTCGTTATCTACAAGTTGTTGTAAATACGCATCTTTTAAATCAAAAACAGTAAAAAATTTTCCACCTGATAATTTCGAAAATAATTCTTCCATTCTAGGAAGAGGATAATTATCATTTTCAGTATTAGCATTAACTGTTGCTCTATAATCACCACATATTCTAACAGAACCATTAGGCTTAGGAACAATTACTATAGGACTAGCCCATTCTGAATGATCAACATGTTTTAAAATATCCTCAGTAGTTAATCGTTCCAATTCTTTATCAGTAGTTTTTCTTAAAGCAAAAGGAACAGGTCGAGACTTAAGAAAAACTGGTTTTGCATCTTTTTTCAATTTTATTGACACGGGAGGACCCTTGATTGTCCCGATCCCGTCAGCAAAAACATTAGGAAAATTTCTAATTAAATCATCTTTCGAAATGCTTTTAATCATATTTACATTAGGCCAAAATAATTTTGATGCTTTTAACCAAGTTTTTCCAGTTAGACTGGGACCCTCCCCTTTAACTACCAATATTCTTAAATCAGGTATACAATATTCATCAACAACAGCATTTACTTTTAATTCCCCCAAAACATTTAGAGAATCTTTAGTATAAGTTTGTAACTTAATTTTAGATTTAATTAAAGGCAGCTTACCTGAGAACAATTTATCAGCAACACTTTTACTTACAATAGTATGAGCCGCACCAGTATCAATTTCAAATTGTATACTTACACCATTTATTTTAACCGATTTTACCCACGACACATTATTGGAGTTGTCGTCCATGAAATTTAATCAATATTCTTCCTGAACAGTTTTAATTTTTCTGTTCTTAAACTGTTTCTCACTTTTCATTCCAAATTTTCGATTTATACAACAAATTTTGAGATGACCTAATCAATGGCAAAAATGGTATTCTGCCGATTTAAAAGGGCAGAATTTTGGATTATGATTTTCAGAACATCTGTAACATGGTTTCTCATTCGCGAATTTATCTTCTTAGGCTTAGGAGCATGAGCGAACTTCTCTCCTTTCGAAACACGCACTTGATTGACTGTCGTACTTTCTCCGATGTAGGGATTTTACTCCAGCCTCACCAGATTCAAGTGGTTCAGCTATTTCTACCGCTGTTTGGAACGTTAAACCTTTAGAATCCAGTAATTTCTGTTGTATCTTCTCATCCTCGATCCCAAATACCAATTGATCGCGGAGGCGGTCATTAAGAGTGTTTCCGAAGTTGCAATATTCGGATAAACGACGTAAATCTCGTATGAAATCTGCTATATTCTCTCCTTGCTTTCTCGGTCGTTTCTGAAACTTAAATAGTTCCACTATTTCATTAGGGCGTGGTGAAAAATGCTCTTTTGCTTTCTTTAATAGATCTCCGTAACTGATCTCTTTCAGAGTATTCGGAACAATAATATCTCGTAAAATGGCAAACGTTGGTACTCCAACTGAATTTAGCAATATATTTTTCTTCATCTCATCATTTTTTATGCTATTCGCTGGAAAATAAAAATCAAATTTTTAGACATATGTTGTGTAAGGGTTAAATCCCAATCGTCGCCACTTTTAATATCGCCGCACTCTTATTAATACTATTTACTGAGCCAGGAGGCATAACTATGAGCTTACTTATAGTTTTATTTACATATGTACAAGAGCCGCTAAACGCAGCTATTCTAAACAAATCATTTCTTACAACTGCGTAGAATTTACTGGTTGCATCCTTACAATCTTAGACCAGGGTTGGCGAACCTATGGCACGCGTGCCAGAATTGGCACGAAAGTCAATTTCTCTGGCACGCGAAAAATTTAAATTTGGAAACCATTGTACAGATAAAATCCATTTGTATTTCTGTTACATAAATATTTTTTTTCTTCATACGAACAGACTATCGAAATAATGCAATTATTTTTCGATGAATTAGCACATCAAAACAACTTTCTTTTCCAGTGATGTTATGCAGCGTTATCGACATGCATTTTGCCTTTGTATATGAATATAAAAAGCTGTAATTTTCAAATGAATTTCGTTTGACAGTCACTACAATAAAATTGCCAATTGACGCAATTTAGCTATGTATATTTGTAAAAGTAACAAAATATGAATATGGTATAAAGCAATTTCTATCGAACGTACATCAGTAAAAATCTCATCAATAGATTATTCATTGTTTAATGCAATTTGGAAAGTTTTAGATGTTGCATTAATAATAAGTTAAAAATTACTAAAATAAAATCTCGTAATTTTTTTTTTTTTTTTACTCCTTATTACGGTGTGCATAAATGAATCTTAATTACGAATTAAAAATTCATTCATTTAATGGTTAATTCCAATATACAGATAAATCGCATTTTGATTTTTAATATTTTTTAATTACTAATGCATAAAAGCAATTGATTTCAAAACCAGTGTTTCGTATAAAAATCGCACTCTTCAAAATAATTTTTGTATAAGTTTGGCACGTCACATTATTAATAGGTATTGTTTGTGAATTTTTGGGACGCGCATGTGAAAAGGTTCGCCGAGCCTGTCTTAGACTATGTAGTGCTGCCATCTATTAATACAGATCTCAACTATTGTTGTATTCCCGTTGGGATTGGGATATGACAGTTTGTATACACTTTATAATGAGATTTAGTATATCATAAAATTGCATTTCTTGAATTTTATTTCAGTGTTTTGTATACACTTTGTAATGAGATTTAGTATCATAAAGTTGCATTGCTTAAATTTTATTTCAATGCTTTGTAAACACTTTGTCATGAGATATAGTATCATAAAAATGTATTTCTTGAATTTTATTTCGGTGTTTTTTATAAACTTTGTAAATATATGGGCAGAAATCATGAAAGTGGTCTCACATCTTCAGATAAATTTAATACTCTCAGAAAAAAAAGGATTATAATCCCAAAGTTTAAGAGAAAAAAAAAGCTACAGTAAGAAATGTGTTAGAAATGTTTGAAATAGTGATGATAGGTGTAATATACGTAAAAATTCTTGCTAAACAAATTTTGAAATCTTTCAACTAATATAACGTCAGTTTTGGAAAATGCACCACTAACCAACACTTATACAATTTCACTCGATTAGGATAGAAATATTGTTTTAAGGCAGTTCTCAAAAAAAAAAAAAAAAGTCCCCGCTGAACAATGTGAAATTTTCTGTCTCATTTTTAAACATAAAACCATGATATTTTCAGGCATGATTATTAAAGCTATTTGTAATTCAACAGATTTTTTATTTTCTGATAAATAAGATACAACTTGAGTTATAAGCGATTATTGTGTCAGGACGGCAGATATTTTTTCCTTTCCTGCACTGTCGTGTCCGGAAATTCGGTCCAAAATCCCACATTTGACAGCATTTTTATAATAAATCTTGTGCCTTTACCAAAAAACTGTTCGATTAGACAGTTTCTTAATAAGAGCACCAATTCGATACGTTTGAGAGTAAAAATTAATTTAAAAATGTGTCAGAAAGTAGGCAGTTTGGATTTAAGTGCGAGGGCATGTACAGTCGTGGGAAAAAAAGTAAATACCCCTTACAAACTCTGCTACAAATTATAGTAGAAGAAAGTTACAGGTACCAAACGATTGCAAATAAAGTCTACTTTTAAATGATGTATATAAAGTTTGCTTAGGAGGCAATCTACAGATCAAAACGAAACCAAACCTTATTTTTTGAATAGCAGTGCGCAAGTTTGACACCATCAATAAATTCTACGCCCTTTACTTAGCCTAAATCCAAATTTACATGAAGTTCGTACGATTATTTTACGAGAAATTAATTATTTTAAAATGGGCCTATATTGGGGGTTGTATCCAAATTGAAGTTCGATACTCGATTGTTGAAATGCTACAGAATGATTATCTTACTTCTATTAATGTATTATTTCTTGCCAATATGACCATTTCACTCGCTAAATATGTTTCAATTATTGGCATCCAAAATATTTCAATAAAATGAGTAAAATATATTTTTTTCAAATTAAACTTTTCTGCACATCATAGACAATCATTCTGACGGTTTTTAATGATAATGCAAAAACTGCTTGAAAGAAAATTTTGAAATTGAGAATTCGCATAAAGCAGGATGTAATAAATATAAATCTATCAAAAAAAATGTAGGTTGCAATTCATATTTTTTACGAATATTAAATTCATAATCCATATTATAAAATTTTTAAAATGACAAATGCAATGTATTTATGTTTGGGTTTTTTAATATTATAACAACACACAAAATTATCACATTAGGAGTATAATTTCAGGAGTTATTAAATAAAAATATGAAAATGTAATTTAACATTAGAAGCTCTAAATTTTGAATGTTTATAATTCAAAAACTTATCATTCAAATGACTGGAAATTTCTTTTCTAGGCATAGTTGGAACCGAATATTCGAAATATATTGTCAAAACTGGTTGTTGCCATTAAAAAACAAAGTTTGGTCTTTTCCTGATTTGTAGATGGCCCCCTAAGCAAATTTTTTATACATCATTTAAAAAAAGACTTTATTTCCAATCGATTGGTACCAATAACTGTCTTCTACTATAATTAGCTGCAAAGTTAGTAGGGGGTGTTTACTTTTTTTTTACCACGACTGTACATATATAAAACTTTTAAATGTTACAGAACAGAATCAGTTAAAAGATCGCAATAAAAGAAATATAAAAGACTTATTATAATTTGTTGGCTTCATGTCTCTATTACAAGTTTCACAAATTAAATTATTAAATAAAAATCCGATCTTATTATTATGCTCTTTAATATTGGAGACACAATCACAATATCTATATTATAAAACAAAAGTATGCCCGGAAATAAAGCTGACGTCATATTGATGGTGGCAACACTTGAACAATACATTTTGCTTTTACTGCAATTTTTTTTAACTTCTAAACATCACACCATTTCAATTTGTACACCACCGAATAGAATAAAAAAAATGTTCTTTCAAATGCAATTTGTTTGCAAACTATATCTCAATTTACTGACTTTTTATGATTTTTAAAGTAATTTTCAAGCATGAAGATTTTTTAAAGGTCTATCTCTATCCTACACATAAAAATTAACAAAAAAAAAAAATACTTTCTGCAACGAATAATTGAAAGTAAATCTTAACTAGACCTTTCGTATAAGATTTTACAGTACGCCTATCTATCTGAAAATTCTAACTTATAAAGAAAACATTTTTTTTTTCTTTTGCGAGTGGGGAGGTCCATTTTGTTTCTGTTAATAAATAAATTTTGAAATATACATATTCTTTCATGTATTTATTGTATCGTAATATTAGTGTACCGCGGATGTAAAAAATGAAGTGAAAAAAAGTTGAGAAACGTTGCTCTAAAATTATAAGCGAAAACAGCATATTTCGCCATGAGCATGGAATTTTCACCTAAAGTTTTGGTGTCGCCATCTATATGCAGCTTTTCGCATTTAATAATAGATAGTTTGTTTAATTGTCTGTACTTTATTCATTGTTTTGTTTTTTTAAATGTTAGCTTGTTTTTTCCATATTCGACGCAATCAATTGTTTTAGCTTATAAAATAGGATTTTGGTCTTTCTCCCTTTAAAGAAAAACTTGAGACTTAAAATGAAATAGTTGACAAGAAATGCATTGGGCAATGTTGAATCCAGACACTTTTTTCCGGGAGGGATTTCTGTGGAACCGAGGGGGACATTATAGAGTTCCAAGGGGGGGGGGGGATTGCCCGTTTTGACCATTGAAAACACAATGTCTCAAATCTTCCGGGGAGGGCAGCTCATTGCTCCAGGGGGGAATGTCCCCCCCCCCCCGGGTCACCCCCTGAATTCAACACTGATTGGGATAAAAATTCTGTTACTATTAAGGCTGTGCATTATAAAGTATATACTTAATGTTTCAGAAGTTTTTATTAATATTTAACATATGTTAAATAATTTCCTACATTTTCTGTGAACGCTTTTACTGGTAGAGCAGGCGATTTTTCTATTAGATAATGTAAAGAAAAACTGTTATTAAAAAACGTAAACCATGTTATGTAATAACATAATAACATGTGTTACGCCATCCTTTTGAATTTGAATGAATCGAGATGTTTTGTGTAGAGATTTCTTTAAAATTTTCAATTAAAAACAGTAAAAATCTTCTACATGATAGAATCACATAAACAGTACTTATTCACAGCTTTCTTTTAACGTGCTAATAATTACGGGAAGAATTACAAACTGCATATCCTCTTGTATTAATATATCCCTCTGTATTACAAACATACTCATTACTTTCATTCCATCGAAATTATTTTCTAATTTAAATAATATTCCACGGTGTCTCCATCTGTATTCAATGTTGGACTTGCAAGGGAACATTTAGTTTATCAATAAAACAATAAAATCCACTTCAAAGAATGGAAATTATACATATAAATAAGCTCTCTCTCTCTCTCTCTCACTCACACACACACATATATATACATATAGAGGGAAAAAATGTGTATGTGCGTGTGTATAATACCTTTCAATCAAAATTTATCTTACAAGCTCATATGACAATATTAACTAAAATTTTAAATGAAGATGGCATGTAACAATTTATACATGAATCGCTGTACTAAAACATATATTAAAATGGCATAAAGAACCCACTAGGAAATCTCAAAATATTGACAATCCTAAACATTTTAATATATGGATGATACCAAATAAAACTGACATAAAAAGGAAATAATCACAAATGAAACAAAATGTAGTAAAAAAAATTAATGAAAGGAAATAAATAAGATAAATAGATCAACGCGTAGTATTTAATAGTCAGTTGGAAAGAATACCACGTATTGTTAAAAATACATTATTTCATGTAACAGGCAGCTAAATAAGCAAAATATAACTTTTTACTTGCCAGGTAATGTATTGGAACTCATAACAAGTGAACAGACAAAACAAAAAATATATAATAATTGATTTAGAGGGGGCCCCAGTAGCAGAAAATTCTCCCAGTGTCTACGACAGATATTTCAGGGACAAGAAATAATCTGCAGATAAAATATTTTGCAATTGAAGCGTTAATTAATCAAACAATCACTTACCTGTAGCATTTTTATGCATTTTATAAATTTTTATTAATAATAATCTTAAGTTTTTGTATTAAGTAAAAAATAACTAAACATAATATAAAGTAAAATAAAGGTTCAAGGAAAAAGGATCTGCAAAAGAGAACAGAAAATCTGCGACGTCCGTCTCCCGTCTCGAACTTTCTGCAACCAAGAGAGGGGGGAGGCGTACGGAATTGTACTCACATTATTTCAAAACATGCAAAAACACCATCCAACATAACAGAATGAATATCCAATTCAGTTACAATTAAAGACAGGAGATAAACAAAGAATTACATATACAATTAATTTATTTTTTATTGAAAAAAAATGCATATTTATTAATTAAAACAACACAAAATACAAAAAGAAAACTAAATTTATTTTCTACTATAATTTATGCGCATTTGTTCCAAAATAATTATCCATAATAACTGCATAATATTTATAATTAAACTAATTTTGAAGTACAAACTAAGTATCGTAAATAAGTTTATTAAATGTGAATTAGATATTATTTTATTGTTTACTGTTTATATAGGGTAGGGGAGTACACACAAAGTGACATGATACACAGTGAGACAGCAGCCACTTTGACATATAGTTGTAACTTTTTCTTCAAACTGGCACACACACACATAAAGACCTCATCTTATGCAACACGTGGATGTACTTTCGGCACTTCAGTTACTCGTCCGACAAAATAGGAAACAATTCCTTATTTTATAGTGGTTAAAGTTACAGAAACGTCTATTTTAGAGTTTATTTCCTTCAATATGACATATATTTAATTAACCAAACCTAACTATATCTAATAATAGACTATTTAGGCGAAACGACATAAACTTTTTAAAGCGATGAAATTGATGTAACAGATGTGGCATCCATTTTGTTACAACGTAACGAAAGTACACAGTGAGACACACAGTTGTGGTACACAGTGAGACGTGTCTTATTGTGTAGTACTATGTGGTTCTGATGTTTAAAAAGTTATTTATTAATAAAAGAAGGTTTTTCTCTCTGTGTTTGTGTGTGTGGGCGTGCGATGACTGGGGAACTTTACTAAACGTAAGAAGCTGAAAATTTGCATGAAGGTAGCCCAAGGTCTGCCATTGTCCACCCGAGGCTCATATTTTTAATGTTTTGTAAACCTAGAAATATTAATTAGAAATCATAAACTGCAGAAAATTATTGATAGAGTGTAAAAATGTATGATTTATGAAAATATATAAATTGTCTCACTGTGTACTACTTGTGGTACACAGTGAGACAGTTTCCGATGCTCCGTTATGCTGCTTCTGTGCTTTTATAAATAACTTTTTTAAAACTATTTATACATTAATGTGTAGCGCATTTGTGTAGCTTAAAGATTTAGCAAAAAAAAATTCAAAAGAATAAAAATCGTCGCCGTTTGTTAAGTAATAATAATTTTCGTCTCACTGTGTACTACTCTTCCCTATAAATCTCATTTTGATATAAATTATGCCTCATAGAAACAATAAATTTAATAACGCAAAGACATATTTATAATAAATCCTATAGTGATAGAAAACACTTAGCAATGTCTTTTTAAAGATTTTTTTTTTAAATATTATGTATATATATATATGTATATAGATATACAGGGTGTCCGGTCTCAACGGTGTCCTATGGCTAATTCCTAAACCGATAGTCATAGACATATAGTTCCAATTAGAAAAATGCTTTAAATCAGGTAAAGAAATATTTTAAAAGCGATTTAGGTCAATAAAAACATTTCTTAAAAAATTACGAAATTTAAATTTTTATACGGTCCCCCGGTCCTATAAGTTATATTTAGTAAAATTTTCCTATTACACTGACAAGTAAGACAAAAAAAGTCCCATTCATATAACACTAAAATTGTGCGAGTTATGAAACTTTAAAAATGCATGACTTATGCCACTTTTCTGCTCTGAAAACAAATGAGTTCGGCTTGGCTTTGAAGGGTCACATTCCAAGTGCTTAATGTATTCGAAGATCTCATTTCATGTGTATCTGCGGTTTGAAAAAAATCGTACAAGTATTACCATTAAGTTAACATTTATTAAGTTTCAGATTGGCTGAAATAACATATGTTTTATTTTGTCAGGATTTAAGACTGTTTCTTTTATGATTTCTTTGAATAAAACTATGTTATTTTTATAAGTTTTTATGTTACTTCAACGATCTTATGTATGATTTATCAGTTCAAAATTTGTATTCGAACTTTAACCCACTTTCAAATATCCGATCGAGATTACATTTTACATACTGGCGCAAATCCGATAATAATCTAATATTATTATGATTTTCGGTGGTTACCATTTATACTTATTTTACAGAATAACACAAAAAATTTCGGATAGATTACCGCCAAGAAGATTAAGAAAAAGTTTTAGATTAGATAATACAAGACGGAGATTGTTGGGTTTTTTAACTTTTATGTACTTTTTAGCACTGAATCCGAAAATTGCCTTAATTTTTAACCATCATGTCAGGATATTTCGCAAATCATAAATTGTCGAATTTAAAGAATAACAAAAATCGGATACTATAAAGTAGATGTGATGGTTGTATTTTTTAACTTTTGATAATTGATTTTTACGTACTTTTTAGCACTAAATCTGAAAATGACTTTCATTTTTAACCATCACGTTAGAAATTTTGCAAATGTGTAAGTTAAAATATAGCGAAAATCTCATACTATAAAACATATGTAAAACTTATTTTATTTTATTTTATTCAATAATTTATTCGATATTTTTGCTTATCTTGGGATTCTTACAGATGGGTGGTGTGATGAGATGGGGGAGGAGATTAAATTTTAACTTTGAACTTTTTAACTTTGAAATGTACAATTTGCGAAAAATCCTGATGTGATGGCTAAAAATGAAGGTCAATTCCGGATTCAGCGGTACAGAATACACAAGAATCAATTATCAAAAGCTAAAAAACATGAAATAACTCAACTTTTGTAGGCTAGTGTAATCTAATAATATTTTAAAATACGTATCATTTTGTAAAGAATTGAGGCTGTTAATTTAGCATCATTTTATTTAACAAAAATTCTGCTTTTTTCTTTCTTCTTAAATGTTTATTACAAATTGTATATTTTGCATTAATATGTCAGAATGACTAAAGATTTCAAATTTATATTGCAGTGTTAATTTTACTCTCAACCATTTTTTAATACATCTGACGAAATCATATTTCGACTAAATTTGTGAATGAAGTATTTATAAAACTAGTTATAATACGAACGCACCACATTTGCCACGTTTTATGTGCAATTTCTAACTTGTTATATTTGGCTGGGAATTCTTGCTCACCCGCCGTACTCACCAAACTTGGCCCTATTCGACTACCACTTGTTTTCATCAACGTCTCACGCACTCTCCATGAAACACTTCAACAATTATGGAGATATCGAAAAATGGTTTGATGACTGAATCACCTCAAAAGATAGACGGTTTTGCTAGGTGGGCTGGGCATCCACAACACGCCAGAGAGATGGGGAAAATGTGTAGCCAGCGATGGCACATACTTTGAGTGAGCCATTTTTTGCCTTTCTCTCAAATTGTATGCGTTTTATTTTTTTTAATGAAAAAATTAAGAATTATTAACCGCCACATCTAATACAACATTTTTAGAACTAAATTATAAATTAATACATCAATTTTAAAGCATTTTTCAGCCTACCATAGTTGATCAATCGCCCAATATTCCCTGTAACTCAGAAAATCGTATAAGGGGATGAAAAACAAATTTATTTAATTATGCGCCAAAATACGCCAAATCACTGTGAAGCTGCAACAATGAAACATTTTACATACTAAAAAGTAGAAAATAAATTTTACATAAAAAAGGAAGAGTGTTATATTAAATAAAATAAAATACGCTTTCACCAATTAATAGTATAATATTAATTAATTGATGATTATACATTGGGAAATCAATATTTCTCAACGAGCATTTATTAGAAATACTAAAAAGATAATTTAAATATTATTTTCTTTTTTGTTGAAATGAAACAGAGCAAAATTCATACATTTTTCACTAAATTCACTTGCTTGCGCTTTCTACCAAGCGTAAAAAATATGCAGTGAAATTTTCATAATCGACTTCGGCGTCCACGCCAAATTAAATGTGTTGTAACGGAAATTTTGGGAAATAAAACATAAATTTCAGTCAAAAAAGGTAGGCGTGATTTTTCAGATGAAGACTGAATGCATATAAAAGAGTGTACAGTCGGACCTCTATTTAACGAACCTCTATTTTGCGAATTTCTCTATTTTGCGAACTTTGCCTCGGAACCAACAACATTTTGCGAATTTCTTCGTAAAATAACCTCCAAATAGCGAATTGTATTCTCTATTTAACGAACTTTTTCTTCTGATACATATATTTTTTTTTTCTCCCTATTTCTCAAAATATTTCCGGACACTTCAAACTTATTCTTTCTTTTACATATTTTATAATGCTCAATAACCTTGAATTAATTTTACCAGGTGCCTAACTCAACGAGAGCAGTAAAATACCCGTCATTCTTTGTATTTCATACAGGAATTGCAAACTTTCAGTATCCCCTTTCACACTCAAAAGGGCTGTTCTGTAGTAAATAAGTTTCAGTAATTAAATTTAAGGACGCATGTAGTAATACAATGCTTAAAATTACTTGTTATAATAAATACGATAATGTCATTAAAATTCATTAATTTTAATGTAATTACAGTGTATTTCTGGACAATATATTTTTTTAATTTCTTGTTGTCCTTAACAGATTTCTTTTTGATGGGTAAAATTATTATTAATAATAATAATAAATAAATATGATTTACAAAAAAGGGTGATTAGTTCAGTTTTTTAATAATGTTTAGTGTTTATGAATTAAAAATCTGTTTTGTGCAGTTTAAAGTATTTAAGAAGGTTCATCTCTATTTAACGAATTTTCAACATAACGAACTTTTTTTCGGGATTTAACGACTTCGTTAAATAGAGGTCCGGCTGTATTTTAAAAAAAGCTATTTTACTTTTATATTTATCATTCAATTACTTTCAAAAAATTACTAATCCGTCGATTTTTGTGATTACATTATTATTTTTATCTTTTCCAGTGTCTGGAACATTCTTGGTATCTCTCCTGTGACTTCCAACTCTTCATCATCGCTCTTTTCATATTGCTTGCACTCGTAAAGTACGTATTGTTAAAAAATACTTATAACTCAACTCACACAGTCACATTATATCTTGGTACTAACAAAACAGTTTTAAGCTTTTATTTTATTATTACTGATATACCAATTTGTCAGACATCATTACATATTTTCTCTTCACCTGGTATTCCTAACCTTACCCCTCGGTATTCCTAAATGCAAGTCTTTCAAAATCAATTACTTCGCTTTCCAAATTTTAAAATCTTATTAGCATTAACGACTTAACTATTTTGTTCGAACTCTGTTCGGACAAGAAAAGTTAGCTTGCTTCGTTACTAAAAGCTTTTCCACACCACTAATTTTTACCTGAAATCTTTGGTTCTTTAAATGTCAGACTTTTCTCGATTATTTAAGGCAAATATTTTTGTACTTAAAAAGTAGTAATGGCTCCCTGTTTTTAGTTTATGGTGTCAAAAAAAAAAAAAAAAAAAAAAAGGGACAGTTAAGTGGTTAACCCTTAAATGCGCAATTTTTTATTTTGTTTCGAAAAAATTATATATGAATCTCTGAAAGGTTTATTACACGGGAAAAATAATGAAAAAAAATCAGAGATACATTTTTTATATAATACGTCAATCTTTTCTTCTGTTGCACATCGACAATACAAGTGAAAACTACTGTCGTGTGGCTGTTTTATGCTAAAATATTGCAAATTAATAAATATTTTAATAAGTATGTCTCTAAATGCCTTATTTTATATAATTATTTATTTTATAAAACATAACCTTTAACCCTTTAATTCCCATGATAGAATACGTTCTAGAAATTACGTAGTTTAGAGAATCGGACTTTACACCAGAAAGTTTCAATGGTTAATTTCGCTTTATTTAAATACGGAATGTCTGTTATTAATTAAACCAAATATTGCTATTTTAATTTTCTGGTGTGAATTAGATATATACGCCTAAAACAATCTATTAAGTTCAAAACATTGTTATTTGCATATATGAAAAGATGCGCACTAAAGGGTTAAGATATATTGGTCGGTTTTTAAAAAATATGTTAAAATATCTTATATGCAAGAAGAACAGTAAACTTAACACTCTAAATATATGACTTGTAGCTCGTAAACAATACAAAAACGTGTTCGCTCCAGCTAGAGCATCTCCAGTTGTTATTTTCAACCTTCCTTATTTATCTTGTTTGAGATAGATAGTTTCCCCTAGTCATTTCGTTTATCCATTTCTTTTTCCCGTCTTCCAACATTTTTTTTTCCGTCGAGAGTCAATGTTAAACAATTGAAACATTTATGAATAACAAGTACAGTCATTATTTTTTTCGATTACACTGATTTTCAAAAATTAAGGAAAAATCACAAAAAGCGCGATAACTCGTTCAAAATTAAAGCTATCCATATGAAATTTGTATATATTGTTAACTAAAAGATGCTGAATAAAATTACAAATCGCGAATTAGTGGCGCTGCAATTGGATTGCGTCATCTGTGAGGAGCATAAAAATGCATGCTAGAGAATACGGCTGCAGTTGTCGCTGTGATTATGAGATAAGAAAACTGAGATAACCAATTCATTAGTATGACCTCGAGGTATCATTTGCCTGCAGACTTGCGATATGCAGCTATTGGAAGGTTGGAAGCAGTTCCAAGTCACACAGAGGTAGCCAAATGGCTAAATGTGAGCCCTTCTATTGTTCATAGGCTTTGGGGACAATTTGAAACCACTGGTCCGGCCTCCAAGGTTCAGCCAAGGACGGGCAAGAGCTACGACAAGCATTGATGACCGATATTGCGGTTATGTGTACGAAGGAATAGAACAGTAACTCCCTTTCCTCTTAGAGCCTCACTTGCTGCAGCCCCTGGAAGGTTGGTATCAATGTTTATTGTGCATAGAAGGCTTCATGAAGGTGGTCTTTACACGAGGTGGCCAGCCATTTATGTGTCGCTCACCTCACGTCAGCGAAGGGAACGTTTAAGGTGGGCATGTCAACATGTCCACTGTATGGCAGATCAATTGAGGCGTGTTCTCTTCACGGATGAGTCCGGTTTAGCCTCCAAAGCGATAATAGGCTTTTTTGATTTAGGGAGAACAGGGAACATGCTATCATCCATCAAAAATTCGTGAAAAGAGATTCATACGGATGAGGCAGTGTTTCTGTTTGGGATGGTATCTCTTTGAGTGGACGTACAGCCTCCACGTGGAACTGTGAATACTCACGTCTATAGAGATGACATTCTTGATGCTTAAATGCGCCCTTATGCCGGCGCAACAGGTAATGATTTCCTGTTACAGGATGACAACGCTAGACCGCACAGGGCTCGCATCGTGGAAGATTATCTTCAGCACCAAACAATTCAGTGCATGTAATGGCCAGCTTGATCACTGGACTTGAATAACATCGAGCAGGTTTGGGATACTTTAGGAAGATGTGTTGCTGCTCTCAATCCCCCTCCTCAGACCCTTGCCACGCTTACAACTGCTTTACAAGAGCAATGGATCGCACTTCCCAGCGAACTTATCAATCGCATAATTGACAGTATCATACATCGCTGTATGTGCTGTATTGCTTCTAGGGGTGATAATACTCCGTATTAAAGGTACTTTTCGTATATCAAACTGACATATTTATTTTGTGTATTTTATAATTGTGTTAATTTCTGAAACACCACAATCATCTGGTAATTTTTTTAACGTTATTTTATACCTGACTATGCGTTGTATATTGTGGCTCAGTTTTATTAAAATCTACATGTAACATTTTGAGTAATCGCTATTTTTGTTGTATTTCCTTAGTTTTTGGAAACCAGTGTACATATGCGAGTTTCTAATGTAAATCCCATGATGGAGAGGATCAGCCATACTCAACCTTTTTTAGGTAGCTTTCTTTACAAAAAGCTACCTATTGCAGCCGTTCGGAGGAAAGCGATTTCAAAAAATTTTGGTATATTTTCATCGATCATGACCCCAAGACCCCGAAACCACCCTCCGTTCAAAATTGATATATATATATATATATATATATATATATATCAATATATATATATATATATATATATATATGACCTATGTCACAATGTAACTCTCGTATTTATGAACCGATTTGAATGTAATTCGGTGTGTACATAGTACATACCAATGTCTCGACAGAGTTCGTTGTCCAGCTTAATCCGCCATTTTGTTTCAAAATGGCGGCCATTTAAAATTTTTAAAAAAATTTAAAATTTGAAATGTGGTACCAAAAAATTGAAAATGGAAAAATATTTTTTTCTTATGTATTTGATTTTTATACAAAGACTCCGTAGCAGTTTTTGTTTCGTCTATATCTTAAAAAATGGCTGAGTTATAGCATTTTGAATTTCTAGCGAAGCTGTCATTTTGAAACGTCCTGAATTTTGTCACACGATAAAAGGCGTATTTATGAACCGATTTGTATGTAACTTCGTTTATACATAGTACAGAACAATGTCTCGACCGAGTTCGTTGGCCAGCTTCATCCGCCATTTGTTTAAAAATGGCGGCCATTTAAAATTTTAAGAAAAATTTAAATTGGAAATGTGGTACCAAAAAATTGAAAATTGAAAAAATATTTTTTTCTTATATGTTTGATCTTGATAAAAAGATTCGGGAGCAGTTTTTGTTTCGTCTATATCTTAAAAAATGGCTGAGTTATAGCATTTTGAATTTCTAGCGTGGCTGACATTTTGAAACGCCCTGATTTTTGCCACGTGATAACAGACGTATTTATGAACCGATTTAGATGTACCTTGGTGTGTACATAGTACATACCAATGTCTCGACCGAATTCGTTGGCCAGCTTCATTCGCCATCTTGTTTCAAAAGGGTTGCCATTTAAAAAAAAATGTAATTTAAAATTTAAAATGAGGTATTAAAAAATTGGAAAATGAAAAAGATTTTTTTTATGTGTTTGGCCTTGATACAAAGATTCTGGAGCAGTTTTTGTTTCTGAAAATTTGTTCTTTTGTTTATATCTTAAAAAGTGGTTGAATTATAGCACTTTGAATTTCTATCATGGCTAACACTTTGAAACGATCTTGTATTTGTCACGCGATACCACACGTATTCGCATATTTCGATGGAAGAAGGCATGTGGATAGTATACATCAATATCTCGACCAAGTTCGCTGGCCAGCTTCATCAGCCATCTTGTTTCAAAATGGCGGCCATTAAATTAAAAAATATATATATTTAAAGAGAGGTGCAAAAAAATTAGAAATTGAAAAAGGTTTCTTTCTTAAGTATTTGACCTTGATATAAGGATTCAGGGGCATTTTTTGTTTGTCTTTATCTTAAAAAATGGCTCAGATATAGCAGTTTCAATTTCTAACGTGGGTGACATTTTGAAAAATCTGATTTTTTGCCTGCGACAGCACTCGTATATATCAACCGATTCCGATGTGAGTGAGCATGTGCACAGCAATTACTAATGTCTCGACCAAGTTCACCGGTTAGCCTCATCCACCATGTTGTCTTAAAATGGCAGGCTCTTTAAGAAATTGCCGAATTGGGCAGTCAAATATAAGTTACTTTAAATAAAAGCAGCTTGGATAAAACTGACTAATTTCGCGAAATTCTCATTCATTATGATTTAGTATTGATAAAAATTAGTATTGAATCTCCTACATTCAGTTTCCACTTAATTGAGCTTCGTGTGTTTGAATAATATAAGTTGGCTTTTTTAAAATAAGGAATATGAAAGCTACCTCTTCCTCCCGGCACTGGCCGGAAGGACTTCTTTTTTTATCGCGGGCCGCAAACATATGTTTCCAACTTTAGGCCGGCCGCAACACACTTATAAAAGAGTTAAAAAACAGTAATTAAAATAACATAAGTAGTATAACAATACAGTACACCAAAGTTAATATTATCACTATGAAAGAAATATTACCAAAAAAATTAACACCTCTTTTCCAAAAATTATACTTTGCAGTAGATTTCTATTGCAAATGCTGTAGAAATATGCCGCGAAGTTTGCTCGTTGACATTAGTGTTGCAAAATGTTTTCGATGGCAATTTTTTCCGCCACAAAAGTTGAACGCTAAAAAGTCGTATTAGCTGTATAATAAGTATGAAACGTAATATTATAACAATGTAAGAATTTCCAAGGAGATGTTGTCTAATCTTTTGCTCAATGAAAAAAATAATAATTGTAGGAATATATAGGGCAAACATAATTTGGAATGATGTTTGATTATTGTTAAAGATTAAAAAATGTTATACATCACTGTAGGACAAATAGGAGTACACGAAAAAGAACTTTTGACCAAGGAACTGGGTTTTAACATAACTTTAAGAAGTTAAATATAAATAACAGGACATTTTTATTTTCCCATGAAAATATATAAAACAACGCAGAAGATCTTTTATATGTCTCTCAATTAATTGAATAAATATGGATTAATGATTATGTGTCTCGGGCCAGACATAAAACGTCGCCGGGTCGCAGGTGAGTATTGCTGAATTAGATGATATGAAAATATATATATATATATATATCAAATCTAAAACAAAATTGTGATTCGGATTTTATCTAATGAAATTTTCAGATGTATTTTTAGCTCACAGGTTATCAAAGCCTGAGAGCTAATGTGCCCACCGGTTCTGTATGTATCTTTGTATGTACGCACATAACGCGATAACTCTTGATAGAAACATCTGATTTGCTTCAATTTTTTTTTATAGGTTCATTCTGATAAGGCGCTTCCCTGATTAGTTTTGGGGGTTCATTGGTTAAGTATAAAGGGGGATTGGGGGGGGGGCTAGCCCCCACCCCCTTAATTTAGATAATGGAGTTTTTCATGCAGAATTATTCAATTTGCTGCAAATTTAGTATATCGGTTTATTATGCTAAGGAGCTTTCCTGATTAGATTTGAAGGTTCATTGGTTAAGCAAAAAGGGGTAAATGGGGTAGCTAACTCCCTCCCCTTAATTTAGCGAAATGGTTTTTTTCACGCAGAATTAACTTATTTGCTTCAAATTTGGTATACCGGTTTATTATGTTAAGGAGCTTCCCTGATTAGATTTGGAGGCTCATTAGTTAAGTATAAAGGGGGGAAACGGGGGAGCTAATCCCCAACTTAATTGATTTTTCGAGGGGCATTATTCTTTGAAATAAGAGCATAATATACAATAGGGTGGAGCGAAAAAAATTAATTTTTAAAAATCAAAAACGGGTAGGTGCCAAAAGTTGCCTTTATACTAGTACATCAAGTGCGTGAAATTTTACCGCTGAAAAAAAATGGCTTGAGTCTGCGCTTTTGGTCCAAAAGTCGAAATTTTGGGCAAAATTTGACATTTTTTCAAAAAAATTAAAAAATTCCTATAGAGATGGTTATTATTTAAAAGTGTTATTGAAACCTTTGTTATGAACGACTTAACATATTTAAACGATAAAACGATATCTTTATTCTGTATAACTGGAGCAAAATTGACAACTTTCGGTAAAAAGGGACGTTGAAACTTTGTTGTGTCATTCAACGAATTGTTGTTTAGAATACAGCTCTTACCTAGTTGTTTTCAAAACTTCCCAGGACATCTATCTCGACCACGCTATTATCTGAACACAATGTTTTATTTATACTTTGAATTGTGATTTTTTTATCAAGTAATGGCATAAGTTTTAAATGTATCAACCTAGTCCATCTCTTTTTTGTATCCACAGACTTTGGATGCTGCTGCTGTGATCTACGTCACGTATTTTTCTACTGCTTGTGTAAGAAAAGGCAGACAATGTAATGCAGTGGGGATGATATTTATGTAATCTATTCAGCCGTCTATTATCTTTACCAAAATTTCACCCGATAAATGCATATTAATTAGGGATTCTGTAACCACAACAATTTTCCAATCAATTTGATTTATATAATTATTCTCTTCGAAGTTGATTGTCGATATTTCAGATTTGCGTACGCTATCATTTACTCTCATATTTCAACTATTATATGCTGAGCAGCTAGCTGTTTAATGGGATAGCGAACGTCAGAAAGCATTGAAATTAGAATTTCCTCTGCGTATGCAAAGCAACCATTGTTCTAAATAACTTTTTTTAGTATTTGTTTTATTACGTTTTCTGTGTTGTTTAGTAACCGAATAATATACCACGAGATTTTAGATTCATTCTTTCGATGTGGATTACATTTGATGGTTAACCATCCTGGGGACAAACTTGGATTGCATAGTACTTTTTGAGTGAACATAGAGACTCTGATGGGAAGTGAGTGCTCATTTAAAGGCGGATAATTCTGTTCATCGTTGCCATCCCTTCTGCGTGGGACATGTTTAGAATGAACCCTTACAATGGATCACATACCACCTCAGAGTCCAGTGAATTTCCTCTGCTTTATTTATTAGACAAGATCATTGGCAAAAATTAGATTCTAACCCACAGGAATTCGCTGGACCAACAGAAAAATCTTTGTCCACCTGCCATTACCTTCTTACTTCAATTTTTGAAGCCATAGACTGAAATTTTGAAACATTATTTCCTGAAATCGAGAAAAGGGTACTCAGCACAGACCAGAAATACCTGCTAGACATTTGCAAAGTTATTTCATCAATATATTGCTCAGAACTAGCGAAAAAGTAGAAACCAAGAAACATGTCCTATGCAAGATGGCTCACATAGGCGAATAAAATATTTCGTCTTTATATAAGCACTGTTTGATCATCAGAGTCTGTAGGTTCATTCACAAAGTATGTAATCCAAGATAATGCCGCAGGATGGTTTACACCAAATGTAATCCACATCTAAAAAATGGATCTAAAAACTTATGGTAACTTACTCGGCTACTAAACATCACAGAAAACGGCATAAAGAAAATGCTAAAAAAAATTATTTAGGACAATGGTTGCTTTGCTCATCGAGAGCAAATTCTTATTGCAATGCTCTCTGACGATCGCCATCACATTAAACAGCAAGCTTCTCAGCATATAAAAAAGGCAAGAGGATATAGAGTAAATGATGGCATACCCAAAGATGAAATATCTAAATATTGTAGTAACACAACTCCCAATCACTATACATTAACTGGATGCAATTTTGGTGAAGATAATAGAGGGCTGTATAGATTTCATTAATTCCACTGCATTACTCTGCTTGCCTTATCATATACAAGCAGTATAAATATATATGAAGGAGTGTTACAGCAGCATCATCCAAAGTCTGTGGATACAAAGATAGATGGACTAGGTTGATACATAGAAAACTTACGCCAGTCTTTGATAAAAAAATTCACAATTCAATGTATAAATAAAACATTGTGCTCAGATGGTAGGGTGGTAGAGTTATGCACTGCTGTGACATGAAATGCAGCCACTTCCACGTGATAGCTCCTGGGTAGTTTTGAAAGCAAGTAGGTAATAGCTGTATTCCAAAGAACAATTAGTTGTATGACACAACAGAGTGGCAATGCCTTTTTTTTACTAAAAGTTGTCAGTTTTGCTCCAGTTATACAGAATAAAGATACCGTTTTATCGTTTAAATATGTTAAGTCATTAATAATAAAGGTTTAAATAACACATTTAAATAATAACTTTTTCTATAGGAATTTTTTTATTTTTTTGAAAAAATGTCAAATTTTACCCAAAATTTCGACTTTTGGACCAAAAGCGCAGACTCAAGCCATTTTTTTTCACCGGTAAAATTTCAGGCAGTTGATGTACTAGTATAAAGGCAACTTTTGGCACCTACCCGTTTTTAATTTTTTAAAAATAATTTTTTTCGCTTCACCCTAATATACAATTAGTGTGAATAGACTGTGAGCTCAATGCCATCAGTTTAACTGGGCACGTTTCTTTTTAGCTCACAGCCTGAGAGCTAATGTGCCCGCCGGTTATGTATGTATGCATGTATGTGCTTACGTATTCAAAAACTCTTCATAGAAACATCCAATTTGCTTCAATTTTTTTTCTGGGTTCATTCTGATAAGGCGCTTCCCTGATTAGTTTTGGGGGTTCATTGGTTAAGTATTAAGGGGGAAAAGGAGGCTAGTCCCCCCTTAATTTAGATAAATTTCATGCAGAATTATTCGATTTGCTCCAAATTTGGTATACCTGTTTATTATGTTAAGGAGCTGCCTTGATTAATTTTGGAGGTTTGTTGGTTCAGTATAAAAGGGGGCGGAGGTTAGCACCCCCCACCCCCTTAATTTAGATAAATGGATTTTTCATGCAGAATTATTGGATTTGTTTCAAATTTGATATATCGGTTTATTCCAATATGGCGCTTCCTTCATTAGATTTGGAGGTTCATTAGTTAAGTATAAAAGGGGGAAAGGGGGGCAAGTCCCCTCCCCTTAATTTATATAAATGGGTTTTCATGCAGAATTATCCAATTTACTCTAATTTTTTTTCTAGGTTCATTCTGATAAGGAGCTTTCCTGATTTTAAGGTTCATTGGTTAAGCATAAAGGGAGAAATGAGGGAGCTAACACCCCCTCCCCCCTTAATTTAGCGAAATGGCTTTTTCACGCAGAATTATCTTATTTGCTTCAAATTTGGTATACCGGTTTATTATGTTAAGGAGCTTCCCTGATTAGATTTGGAGGTTCATAGGTTAAGTATAAAGGGGGGAAATGGGGGGAGGGCTAATCCCCACCTTAATTCATTTTTCGAGGGGCATTATTCTTTGAAATAAGAGTATAATATACAATTAGTGTGAATAGCCTGTGAGCTCAATGCCATCAGTTTAACTGGGCACTTTTCTTTTTATTTATTTAAATAATTTAAATATTTTTCATTATTTATTTCTTAACCTGACGCAAAAGGTAAATCACCAAATATTATTTAAATTAAAATCTTTTATATAGAAATTTTTTTAAGCATTACGAACATTCCTTTCAGGTTTAAATTAAATATTTTCGTTTTATAATATTATCTCTCATTAAAAGGGTTTATTTATTATTTTGTTTCTTTTTTAGCTCACAGTCTGTCAAAGCCTGAAATTGTAATATAGAACATTTTTCGACGCTTTTCGCTTATTTCACCTTTTAAATTTCAAATTTCCTTTCAACTGTTCTTAGCGTGCATTTACATCTTATAAGTTTACTACCATGCCCAATTTCACGTTTCTATCTTTAACAATTCCATAAAAATCGAAATTTAGAAAATATTTAGAACGCTTTTCGCTCATTTCACCTTTTTAAATTTGAAACTTTTTTTAAAACTGTTTTGAGAGAGTATTTACATCTTATACGTAACTACCATGAAAAATTTCTATTTTTAACAATTCAGTAGAAATTGTAATATAGAACAGTTTTAGAGCTCTTTTCGCTCATTTAACCTTCTTAAATTTGGAATTTTTTAAAAACTGTTTTAAGATAGCATTATAAGTAACTACCATGCCAAATTTCAAGTTTCTAGCCCCTTCAATATAAAAAATTGCAATTTCAGAACGTTTTTGAGTCCGGCACCCCTTTTTGTTAGTGGCATCAACATAGATCCGTTTGGTATCTCCTGAGATTTCATAGAAATCATAATTTAAAACCTTTTTAAAACGCTTTTCGCCCATTTCATCATTTTTAAATTTGGAATATTTTAGAAATTGATTTTAGAGAGCATTTTTATCTTATAAATATCGACACGCCAAATTTCAAATTTCTATCTTTAACAATTGCACAGGAAACGTAATTTAGAAAGTTTTTAGAAAAATTTTGGCACATTTTCACCTTTTTTATATTTTGAATTTTTCTTTCGACTCTTCTTAGAGAGCATTTACATCTTATAAATAACTACCATGCTAAATTTCAAGTTGCTAGCTCTTCAGTATAACCAAAATCACAATTTAGAACTTTTTTTTCCTTCTTCAGCCCCCTGGTATTAGTAAACACCGACAGAAAATATGGCCTATGTTGGAGCACTGACAGTCACCATCTTTTCAACCAATACTTTTAAAGTCGGTATGGTATTTCCAGAGATTCCATCCATACGAATCTTAATTTAGAACGTGTTTAGATCGCTTTTCGCGAATTTCCATCCATTTTAAATTCCGAATTTATAGAAACTGTTCTTATAAAGCATTTATATCTTATAAGAAACTACCTTGCAAAATTTCAAGTTTCTAGGCCCTTCAATAATACAAAAATAATATTTTTAGAACTTTTTTGCTACTGCATCGCCTTGAGGGTATTGACAAAGACAGGAACTGTCACTATCAATTTGCCATCATTAGATTTGAAATCGGTTCTGTAGTTACGGAGATTATTCTCTACAAACAAACAAACAAACAAACAAACGTTACTTCTTTATAATATTAAGTATAGATATAATGAAGAAAATAAATTGTTGTATCTTTTGAGATATTCCACTGCTTTCAAAAAGCTACTTTTCGGAAAATATCAGAGAGTTATAAACACATGTATAATAATCACTTATAAACAGATAAAGTTAAATATTTTTACGCAACAAGAATATTTGCAATGATTCAGTGTCCATAGAATTACCTAAAATTTGGAAAGAGATGCTATGTAATTTTAGTAGCAATAGTAGAAATTAATCCACGCTCGCAAATAGCCAAGATAATTTTATTTTTACTTTATATTTTGCAATACTTTTCATTATGCATGTTGTCTCGTGACATTGTTTACCATGTTATTGTTTTGAAAATTAATCCACGCTCACCAATAGCTAATCTAATCTTTTAAATTAATTTTATGTTTACAATGTTTTTCATTATGCATCATGTCGCGTGACATTGTTTACTATGTTTATTGTTTTAAAATTATGTGAAAATATTTTCTATCGTTGAATGATTTTGAAAATGTTGCCGTTTGTGCAGCGAAACGATCGTCAATCTTAATAAAGATTTTCTATCACTTTTTATAGCATTTTTTAACTTTATCAGAGAGTTATTTTATGGTTTTGTTTGAAAGGCCGTACAATTATCTATCCAAAACGGTTTTTATTCTCTTTGTAGTGATTACAAGTGCAGTTCAGGCTCATTTTGCTTCAGCTTTCAAACCGGAAGTGTTAATTTAATTAAACAAATTAAACATTTAAGTAAAGTGAGTAAAGAAAATATTTTTAAATATAGAGATTAACGAAGATGCAACATAGAAAAATTGAGATTTTATGAACGCGGGGTGAATACTTCTAATATACTTTCAGAAATTTTCAATCTGTTTTCAAAAATACGTTATTTTTTATGAATAATCCGTTATAAAAAACGTTCTACACTGGATTTCATAAACATCATGAACACCAAGTAATTTTGTGATATCTTTTCAAAAATTCATAAATAATTATCAGAAAACTCCATTGTTGAGACAAATACAGTCATTTTACATAATACATAGCTGTAAAAGAAATATCAAACTTTAAATTCATTGAAAATATAAATTATTAAAAAAAATGGTGTTGCAAAATGATATGAACATTAATCGAAATTATCACAACAGGAATATCGAATGCCACTCCGAGAAGAAGAAATCGAAATATGCAAATTAGTTTAGCATATAAAGATACTGCCAGACTAGGGAATTTCCAAATCTGATCGCAAAGTGAGTTCTAGATGTATGGGTCGTAAAAGCGCTTTAAGTAGTTTTGAGAAAAGGAAAATTGTGGCTTTTATGGAACAAGAAATTTCGGCCAGAGCTATCGCAAAAAAATTTAAAAGATCTCCAGGTGTAATACTAAATCTTCTTCGATTAAAAGAGGGTTATGGAGCAAAGGAGTCTTCGGAACGTCCACCAAATCTGTCCAAAAGGGAAAAAAGAGCCATTATAAAAAGAATGACCAATAGGAAAACAGCTTTAGGCGAACTTTCAAGAGATCCATTGATAGCAGAGTCAAAAAGTACTTTGTCCAGAGTAGGCAAGAGCTCTAAGATGATGAGGTACAAGAAAAGAAAACCCCAACCACATATGATTAAAATGCATCATCAGAATCGCCTGGATTGGGCAAAATAGCACATGTTCTGGAAGTTATAGATTATGAAAGAGTACTATTTTCCGATGAAAAAAAATTCAATTTGGATGGTCCGGACGTTTTTTCTATTATTGTAACGATCTAGGAGAGAAACCAGAAAGTTTTCAAAACGGCAGCAGGATGGAGGTTCACTCATGGTTTGGGCTGCGTTTAAATTTCATAGTAAGATCAAAGTTCCGTTTCCCTCTGGGAGAATCAGTGCTTTAACCTATCAAGATCTACTTGCAGAAAACTTGCAGCCATTTGCTGAGGGAATTGGCGGACCTTTCTGGATGTTCCAACAGGACAATGCGTTAATCTACATGGCAAACAGCACTTGGGAATGGTTTCTTAATAATGGTGTATATATAATTCCATGGCCAACTGTTTCTCCTGATTTAAATCCAATGGAAAATGTATGGAGCCTACTGATTAGAGCTGCTTACGCAAATGGAAAACGATATGCCACACTTTCAGAGCTGCTATCAAATTTAAAAGCAAAGCTGCTTCAAAATCAAAGCTGCTATTTGTTTGCCTTTCGAGTTTTTTTACATTTTGAGATGGCTACACAGCGAGAACTGCTGAATTTTGAGAATGCTACACAGCGAGAAATGCTGAATCCAGTGATTTTTTTTTCAGTTAATGAGCGCGTAGCGCTCATACAACGATTACTGATTGCTACTTTAGCGAGTTTTGTTTATTATTTACGTTTTATTTTCGTTAAGCCTAACATGAGTGTAATCCGGTGTTTGGCGACATTTACTACTTGGCAGAAAAGGGGTCTTCACGCCAAGAAAAATTCCAAGATGGTGGCCCCGGGAATTTATGACATCTGTTCCAACAAATGTATCAGAAGATTCGCGTAAAGTATTTTATATACTGTACCGATAATTAATTTTAATGATCTTAGTTAATTGATAGTTATAATTATCAGCTTATTATATAAAGTTGTAACTCTATAATTCCAAACAATTCTCCTAGGCTACGAAGGTTCTATCTTCGTTAAATTGCAACTTATATTTCGGCATTACATTTCCAACCAGGGTTGCTAGTTTGGCCTCCATTTTTATTCAGAAATTTCGAGTTCATACCAGAAAAAAAGAATACTATTTTTTACTTTATTTAATGAGATACATTTATTGATTAAATAAAGTGGAATGTCTTTTTGGAAATTTCCGGTTCGCATTTGAAATTTCGAAATAAAATTGGAGGCCAAACTGGCGACACTGTTTCCAACAATATTCTTATAATTTCTATACAAAGAGCAACGCACGATATCAGTAAAATAAATATTATCCGATAACCCCAATGAAGGGAAAATACACTTTTCTTTACAAAATTATTTTGTAAAACTGATGCAGATGTCGTGGTCATTATCGTTATACAATATATATATATATATATATATATATATCCCAATTCTTCTCCTACACTCAATTTTCAATTGAAGATGTTTTTAAAGATCATATGAAATGTTTGCTATACCAGATATTTCTATTTCCGCTTAATAAATAATCAACATAACCTTTGTTTTGAGTCATCCAGTATTACCAAATTAGACGATCCACTCTAATTTATTTTAAATATCCTACCAATAATTTCGATAATTTTAGTCAGATAATAGATTATTATTAATTTAAGTATCAATAATGTAGCTTAAGGGGTTTCAGATTGTCAAAATGTTAAGGGACGCCAAAAAAATCTTGCCTTAACCCTACATTGAGCAGTGATACATATATGAATGAATTAATATTTAACTTTTAATAAATAAATTCAGCTCCTAGACACCAGCACTATATTTAAATAAAGATATTCATGTTTTAAAATCACTTAAGTTTGTTATTAAATAAATTCAAAAATTTCTCTTTAAAATTTCTGATATCTAACTTAAATATAAGTATAATAAAACATACTTCGAAAAGAAAAAATTGTGCAGTGTTAAAAGTTAAAGATCTGTAGCATAATTAAACTATTAGTATCGCATAATATTTTGAACAGCTCCCGCCACTGACAACCTACCTACCGCATACCACTTTGTGAATCGTCTACTATGGTGTGTCAAATAGAAAAATTATCCATATTCTCTACATTTTGAAATCAATTTAGCGAATTATTCTAATTTAGGTTACTTCGTAAATATAGACTTTTTCTTACAGATTTGACGAGAGACTTCTAACTTTTAATGTATGATAAATGATAAATTACAATACACATTTCCTACAACATTCTTACCAGCTTATATCCAAAGATCATTGTACTATATTATTAAAAGAAAACGAGAATAATAAAAAAAGTACAAGTATAAATTTCATTATAAGAACTATTTTCTGAAACTAACTACAAATATCTTGGTCATTATCGTTATACGACAAGAAACATTACAACCTCAATTCTCCTTCAAAAACCAATTTTTAATGGAAGATTTTTTTTCTCCAACATCATATGACTGTTTGCTACCAGGTGTTCCTATTTCCACTTTATAAATATTTCCTGTATGACTATGTTATGAAATTCGTCCGTTCTTCTTTTAATTAAGTCGTGTAACATAATATCTTTCTTTACTTTGTTTTATATCACGCAGGCGTCCGGCCATTGGCATGGCACTGAACATTATTATGGTTATGGTCTCCATGGTGATGACGGGATTGCTGACATACTACTACAATGTACCACCGACCCTCCTGGCAAGTTTTCCTGATCCTGAGTAAGTTTTAATGGATATTTCTAATAAGTAATTGAAAACAGTAATTTATTTGAGAAAGTCAATACAGCGATCATAAAAAAGCTTCAATTTTTTTTAAGACCTTCTTTAAAAAGTGTAGAAAGATTTCAAATGCTTTTAGTTTAACTTTTAATTTATTATTCATATTTAAATATCAGTAAATTTGACAAGAAAAAACCCTCAGCTACGACGAAAGTAAAAATACCGTTTATTTTATGGGGAGGAGGGGACTTATCTATTTACCAACGTTCTAGATTTTTAATCATATCTTTACACAGAAAAAAATAACTAAATATATAAAAAGATCATTTTTTAAATTACTACTCTCATGTTCACATATTGTGTCCTACAATATTTAAAGCTGTTTTTTACAGTGTAAGGGAGAATATTTAGAGAAAATACTCTAGAATATTATTACGAATAATAATAATAATAATGTAATAATAAATATTTTTATATTATAAATAACGAGTTTGATTCTCTTAATATAAAAGAACAGGAGGGAAAAATGTGTTTTTTTTTAATTATTGAACATAATCTTCAAGGTTCGTGCGGCTCCTTGAATTTCCAGACGAAGAAATTCTTCGGCACCAGTATTTTCTTATGGACAATCTCTCCTTAAATAATGTGAAATTTCGACCGTTTAAACTAGATTTATTTTTCTATAAAAAATACTAATATTTGGCCTTGAAAATAACGGTACCCGCTCAACCCTGATCTTGCCTCTTGTCGTTTTTGTTCTACCTTTCTTAATTTCATATGTTATGTCTGTTACCTTCGATAAACTTTTAAACTCTCTGTTTCGGATTGGCTAATTTAGTTTTGGGTTTGGGAACTAGTTAACAAAGCTTAATAATATAAACGTCTGTTTTAGAGAGTCCCGTAATCGTTAACCCAGGTGAAATCAGTTTAAGTTAATATTTTAATTTTATGGGGAGGAGGGGACTGATCTACTTACCGATATTCTTTTTTTTTTTTGTAATCATATCTTTACACACAAAAAATAAGTAGCTTTTATTTAATTAGGAAAATTTTTCTTAATTTCTACTGTCAAGTTCACATATTGTGTCATACATTTTTTTTACAGTGTAAGAGAATATATAGAGAAAATACTTTACAATATTATTACGTATAATAATAATAATAATGTAATAATAAAAATTTTTATACTATAAATAACGAGTTTCCTTCCTTCAACCCCTTAATTCTCTTTACTGTGATATTCACGGGCTGTGTTTTTTATTCAGATTGTTTGATTCCCACCAGTTTTAAAAAATAGTGCAATTGACTTTATTCTGGTATCATTTTGCTTGTCATTAAATAAGGTGAATATTCCTTTTTCAAAAAAATGGTGGCAATAAGCAGTCTGAATTTTTAAGGGGGCTCAAAACTTGAAAACTTTCAAAAAATACATTTTTTTTTAGTATCTTTTTGATTATTCAATTAATTCTGAACACAGTGCAAAAAATCGCATAAAAATATTTGCATTTTTACGGAGTTAGCATGTATGTAACAATCACTTTCAAAGCCGCACCCATTTAATTGCAACTTCAAGTCGCGTTTTCTCAAAACGTGATTTTTGGCATCCGTAAGATAAAATTAAAAAAAGAAAAAAAACTTTTTGATGGAATGGCCAATTTTTTTTTTTTTTTTTTTTTTTTTTTTTTTTTGCATGCTTACACTATATCGCCAGAGGTGACCGGTCATTTGCGATTTTAGACGTTTTGTTAAATATCTAGAAAAATACATAAGGAATTAACCTGAAACTGCAGATGTGTAAACAGTATAGTATAGGTCATATGTTTCCGTGAATATTTTTTCCCGAAATCCCATAGGGGACCGTCAACAAATTTAAAATGATTGACTATCTTTTGGATAACCCTGTAAAAACTAATGTGGCAAAAGCGTTCAAACTCGAGATTATTAATAAGCGGCTTATCGTATTATACTGTGTTCATTTTTATGAGGATAGCATGTATACTTGTACAGAAATTAAGGCTTTAATAAAGACAGTTCCAAATTTCGCCAAGTTTTTTGCTTATAATTTGCAGATTTCTTAATATAAAAAAAAAAAAGCTTTTCAGAAAATATGACAAGCAACATTGTACACAATATTCTGCAATCAGAATTAAAAAATAGTAAAAATTGGATGAATAGTGAGCAGGTTTACAAAAACATGTTTCACTGCACATGCGCGAATGCAATCAAAATATAATGTGCATAATGTATTAGCTAAGTATATAGAGCAACTTTTGTGAAAGTATCAAAATCATAGCTTGAAAATTCTAAAAATTATCGTCGATAGAATAAGCTCGAAATCCGTTGTTCCCAAAAAGAAGCAAAAAGATGAGGGGTTGTATCCAAATATAGTAGTACGTGCAATATTGTGTACGCTGTCTTGGCACTAATCAACAGATATTTGAATTCCGGAAAATTCTGCCCAGAAATTCTTAAACATTAGATATTGATTTTCCCAAACGGGCACGACTTTCCGAACGATCCAATACATTTTTTAATAAGTTTCTCTTGCAGCATTTTTTCAAAGTACAGCTAAAAATGTTTCTTAAAAAAAAGTGGTGCAACCAAATAAATTATGTGTAATGTGAGAGCCTATGCTTGGGAGGAGTACATCAACCGTTAAGGGTTAATAATATAAACGTCTTTTAGAGAGTTCCGCATTCATTACTCGGGTAAAATCAGGTCAAGTTAAATTTTTAATTTATATTATCAGAGGGAAATTGTAGAAATTATGCAGTCATTGTCGTCGAAAACCCTCCATCTACAAAGCCACTGGGAAGGTGGTGTGAGAATGCGCCCCAACAGCGGAAATCAAGAAAATCGGTACCTTTAGTTATTGGTGCTGATGCAGTGTGATCGGTAAAAAAGAAAACTAAGTACCAAATACAGATCTTGCGACGCTGGTCAACTACATCACTTTTGTTAAGACATAGGAATAGAATTTGCAATAAAATATATTTTTTATCAAAAAAATAATTCTTAAATTCTACTTAATTTTTTCTACGATTAAGTAGATGAATCCTGTTAATAAAACATTTAGTGTTTAAGATATTTTACATAGCATGTATTTCATATAGAGGGATTATTTAGTGAACTGGAGAGAATAGAGTGTGCCCGTAAAGACATCGTGCACTTTTGAACGGTCACAGGAAATCAACCAAACAAGATGGAAATGTGAAATCTTTCCCAAATAAAAGAATACTCTCCAAGTTTCATACCTGTTCAGTGCAGTTCGATGTGGCCTCTCTTTGAAACAGAGAATCACAGACGCTATTCACTCTGTTACACCAGACGTCCTTAACTGTGTGTGGGAAGAACATGAATATCGTTTAGATGTGTGTAGAGCAACAAATGGAGGCCACATCGAACTGCACTGAAGGGTAATTCCATCGTAACTGACGTAACATTTAATCATCGAATTGTGTTTTCAAAACTATGTAGAAAATTTACTAAGAAAGCTAGAACAAATTTTTACAATTTAAAATATTTTTTACTAAGGACTCAAATACCTGCAGATTATTTCAATCTCTCTTGTAGTAGCAAAAATTCAAAATTCTGTAACTGACATAACATAAAATAGACAAACATTTTTTCTGGCTTCATTGAAGTGTAAAAATTATCAAAACTATCCCGTCAAAAAAAGTGATTTAAAAGTGATTTGTTCTCAACGGCAGTTGAGACTCTCGGCAGTAATGCCGAATTATAACAGTAACTTGTTTAATTAATTTCTGAATAATAAAAATGAAAAAATGACATTTACACGTGTTACTGACGTAACTTTTATTGTGTAACTGACGTAACATTATGACTTTACAAAGGCAATAATGGTACTTAACTTAGTTTATAAACAGTAATTTACAATGCCTTTTTATTGGGGTTTTATTATAGAATATAAAAATATCAAGTTTTTCAATCATACCCTTAAATTAAAAAATAATCATTTTATTTGGAATTGCTCTGAACAGGCATGAGAGTTTCCCTTTTACTTGGGGAAGATTTCCTGTGACGGGCAAAAGCGCACCATCACTTTACGGGCACACCGTAAGTAACCCGCGACTGTAATATTTCCTATAGCGTCCGTTTGAACATGAATTTTTCTAGTTTTAAAGAAATTAAAAAACGTTGCTAACCCCTGATATCGTATAAAACTGTGTAAACATATTTTTTGGATATCATTACCTATATTTTAGAAAACTTCACAGAGCCCAACTTTTTTATACATAATATGCATATAAAAAGTATTAGAGTGAAACAAGATTTAAATAATAAATAAGGAACATTTTATTATTGTTGATTAGGTGCAAATAGAACATCTATAATTTGAATTCTTGAATAAATTAAAGTAATTTTATATTCTCTCTCTTAAAAAATGCATATTTGATCATTAAGCAGTGAATCGAGGTATCGATGTTTGACTGTATTATTTATTTATGTATTTAATTTGTAATTTGATTATGCTTATCACATAAAGTTATAAATAAAATTAGCATGCATAAAAATTAAGAGAACGCGAGCTTGAACAACAATATTGTCTTGATATTGTGTATGGAGATCTACGGGTGTTATAAATCAAAATTTCCGATACATTATTTGCTCTGTCTTTTTATTGTACTTCACCCCTTTATTTGTTGTATAACTGTCGTTCTACGACCAAATGAGTGTGTTTGAAAGCCTACTGATTTAAACTGACTGAAATTTCAGCTGTATTACTTGTTTTAATTTTGATTGTGCAAAAGTTGTTGCACTATGTATTATCTTTTAAATACAATATCTAACAAGGAAGGTCTCCATACGGGCATACTCCAAAAACTCTGAAAAAATTATAGAATGTTCTACTCAAGAGGATAGATATGTTTATAAAACAAATTTTGGCGAAAACTCGATAGAGCGTCCGTAAAAAATAATGAAAATTTCGATATATGGCGATTTATCACAGGTTGGCGATGGAATAAAATACTTTTTTATGTCAAATACTCTTTAATATAAAAATGTTTCATATTGAACTTGCTTAAATAAATTTAATGTAAATAACTTTAGTTTTGTTAGTTTTATTTTCATTAACTATAGTTTTATCATATATGCGTATATATTCACAATGAAAGTTAACTATAAAATTTTATGAATTAAAACAAAATTTAAATTAATTAAAATTGTTTCAATCTTAAAAATAAGTCCAATTGAGCACTGTCGATTCAATTTTTCTGCTATAGAAACGACTTCTTTGATATTGAAATGAATAACTGCATCATTCTTAACCCTAGATCTACCGGGAATTTTATTCAAGTTTTAATAAAACGTTCTACACCAGAATTTTTATTTAAAACTATTTAACTTATTTATTTACCTTATTTTTGTCTGGTTTATATACTTAGTTTATTTTAAAGAAATTTCTGGTTTGAATGAATATTTTGTATGTACCTGTCGGGTCCAATGGACCCGTCTGGTAGACGGAGGGTTAATCTTGCCTTTATTTTGGAATACGCTTAAATATACGAAAATATTTTTTATATATGAAATTGATTTTAAAGTAATAACATTAAATAACAAGCAACATAAATATGTAGTACGAAGAATGTATTTATTATACTCTCTTATTGTTTAAGTTTAAATTCATTAAATACTATTTACACGCATTCTAAAAATCTATTAACAAGCAATTTTCAGGTGTGTTAAAATCGTTTGCTTTCGGCGAGGAAAAGTACTGCTCGCCAAATCGCGTGACGCTTTCGTCTTTTCGCGCCAAATACTCGAAAGTATGTTATGTTTTTACAGACTTTCTACTGTAATTCAGCAGCTAAATTTGACTGATCCTTTATTGCATATGTAAGTAGTTTAATTAGTATTTTTTTCAAAATATTCTGAATATGCTCGGTAAGAAGACCTTCCTTGTAAGTTGTGCAATTCTTTAGTACTCTGTATTTTTATTCTTTCTTTTGGTTACATTTCTTTCCACGTTAACATGAGAAGCGCTAAGAGCAGTCAATTGGACAAATATATATAAATCGATTTGAACGAGAAACTTCTTTAAAAATGTGCTACATATATATTTCATAGAAAAATAAGTTAAATAGATAAGTTAAGCTTTAAATAAAAATACTGGTGTACATTCTTTTTTCTATAAAACTTAAGTGATATTTCTAGTGTTAGTAAATTATTTGAATACTGAAAAAATGTGTTTCTTCAGAGAGCGAAAGTACCTGAATCATGTCGTCATCAGCAAACCCTACTGCCACCTAGGTCCATACTGCATAGGCCTTGCTACGGGATATTTCTTCTACAAATGCAAGGAGGTCAAGCTGAAAACTGTAAGTATCCTTCAATAATAAAAATAAAATTGTAGCTTCAATTTCATTAAACAGCAAAGCCTTTTAAATTCAACTGAAAACTAATTATGAAAAAGATGCATTAAAAAGAAATGTTCGGAACTGCCCATTTTAAAATGTGGGTTGATTTTAGTTTTGATAAATAATAATAATTTTGTATACATGTGATTTATTATTTTTTTTTAAATAACCTATTCTAGTAAAATTTTTGGGCGTTGTTTTAGGGGGGGGGGGGGATTTTTTTCACCTGTCTTTCAGTAAAAGAGAATAGTTAATACAGAATGCTTTAAATTTCCCACACCGAAAAAAGTATAACAAAATGTAAAAACAAATCTCAAAAATTGAAAAAAATTCCCTAAAAATAGTTAAATTTCTAAACTTTGTACTAGATGAACATAATAGTAGGTCATTTTGTGCATCTATAAGTTTTAAACCAAAGCGATATAAATAAGCGTCCTATCTTAAATGGGAGATGTAACCGCAAGATTAAAAGCGAGGTCACATCAATCAAGGTCGCACGCCACGTAGCGGACGGGGTTAAACTACAGGAAGATGCCTAACTGTTTTCTTACTTCACAACACTAAAATTGTAAAGTTTTTTGCAGCTTGATTAATAGCTGAAATGTATCCTACATGGCGAAGGAAACTTCGAAGTGTTAAATGCATCTGGACGTCCCTCTCGCTACCCCGTTATTTTGAAATAAATGTGGTAAACAAAATTCACTTCCATGAGTGACTAAAGATTTAGAAAATATGCGCAGATGGTAGATATCCTGTCATATATGGCGTCACACTAAAAGCCCGCGTATGTGGATTATCACCCCGTCTACAAGATGGCGCAACTGTGTTAATTTCCGCCCGGTTCCAGTATTAAGTTTGTACGCTTATCGCTCTGATTTCAATCCTTCAGTAAAAATTTCATGAAACTCTATCCTGACATTTCTTAGAAATCATGCGCGCAATGACCAAAATCCCCGTTTTGAGAAAATCGACTTTAAACATCAAATTACCCCTTGATCATATAAAGACAGCTCAAAGTTTGGATATAACTCCCCTTATGAAGAGAATTTTTGGATAAGGTTTCTTTTAAAAAGTTCCTAAAGTATCAAATTTTAATGTAAGCTATTAACACGTTCACGTCGCCACGGTGGGTCACACTCGACTTTTTCAGAGTTGTCATGTCTCCGGCTTTTTTACACACCACTATTATTTTAGAGAAAATGTTGTTCCTTTAAATCGCCCAATTGTTCTAATTAAATAAAACAACATTTTCTGTATTAAAATACTGGTATCCAAAAAGCCGGAGACTTTGCGGATCTGAGACAGTGGAGCGTGACCCACCACGCCAGTGTGAACGTGTTAAATAAAAAAAAATATTTTTTGATGTTTTCAAAGGCACCTGATTCCTTAAAATATTTTTCAAGTATGATTTTTTAATACATCTATCACGTGTATCCCTATTACAAAAAATTAACCTGTTTTCACTTAAAACAATATTACTAATTCAGCGTTTGTTTAAAGCTAATAGTGTACAACTAAATTAAAATTTCATCAATAAACAAATAACATAAATAAGACACAAATTTAACAGACATGTACTCGAACTACACGCTTAAACCACTAAAAATATCAAATTTTAAAAGGCTGTTGCATATAGCGAAATCTTTGGCGATTTCTTCGTCCATTAACTCTTAACATTCAGCTATTAGCTTATAATAAACTTCAAAACTTTATTTGAATACGTAATTGGTACTTTTGATATAAAAGGTTTTTTGGGGTCGGTTGTTAGTGTTCCATTCAAAAAATATATTAAATGTAAAACGGCTATTAGTTGTTTCAATTTTTAAAAATGGTTTTCAGCTGTAATTTCTAACTCGGGAAGACAGAGTTGGATCACCCAATTTTATTTTTAAATTTATTTGCGTAGTCTGAAAATTTCAATTCTGATGATTTTTTAAAAATTATTTGGCAACTTTTAAAATGAAATAAATTTCCTTTTTGGAAATTGTTTTGCCAAAATTATAAATTCTATCTGACATCATTAATACTATGAAATAACTTGGAAACATGATGAAATTTGCCTTGAATGAAATTACAGGTGAAATTACAGTTTACTACTGTAATTTTTAATATGAAAGGAAAACTGTGGTAAATTTGTACATTGGTAGTCTTTTAATAATCCCCTCTCCGTTCGTAATTGGTCAATTAAACAAGAATGATAAAACTCGCGTAAACATCGAAATTTTGAAGGAGAGTTCATATCACAGAAGACTCTTGTATATATCTCAGACATATGCTACAGTTTTCTGACATTATGACATCGTGATAATGACCGAAAATTGAATTTCATTTAGAATAAACGTTCTCGAGAAATATTGTATTTGTTTAAAACCAGAATTTTTAACAATATATTACTTTATAATAAAATGTGTCTGATAAAAATATGTAATCAGTATATCACTGATATGTATATGTATAAGAAGTACAGATGGGGCAGTGTTGCCAGATTGGGGATTTTGTCCCCATTTTGGGGAAATTTTAACGTTTAGGGGAATTTTTTGGGGACAAGTAGTACGTGGGGAAATTTTTGGGGACTACAAAAATTTTGGGGAAAAACTTGGGGATTTTTTTTCCTATTTTCCGTAAAGATTTCTTTTAGTCCTGTAGAAAAACTGGATCTGTCTCGAACTCAATTTTGATTTGAAAAACGAAAATACAATCCAGAAATCGGAAATGTCAATCATTATTCTGTTGGATGTGGTCGTGTTTACTACATTACAGTTTACACGTATTACAGATGCATGAGACTAAAGTCATAAGCAGCTTAAACCTGCACGTGACTAAATCTGCAGGACTTTAACGAAAAATTCCTTCACCGTACTTAAAAAAAAAAAAAAATGTAATTTAAATATGTGGAAAACAGATATTTTTCTCTTATGCTATACAAAAGCACATCGATTGATACATCGGAAATACTTTGCATTATGATTTTGAACTTCAGTTAGGGATGACAAAAAAAATTAAAACAGCGTACCATCTCTGATTCATTCAAATCGCAACTGATAAGAGATTGTCTAAAGCTATGGAGCTAATGTAACAGAAGTCCAATATTTTTAAACAATACTTTTTAAAACAAACGTAAAATAACTTATCACTGCAAAATATATCTCTCATTATCTTAATGTAGCTACAGAATATCATTCAGCCCAGTTTAAAAGTTTGTTTTTTGTAAATGGGGAATTTTTTCAAAAAAAGGCTTGATTTGGGGAAAGTTTTTGAGCTTAAATTACTTAAATATTTTTTATAGTGTAGTAAATTGAAAATTTAAAAATTCTCTTTGAGTGAAAACTGAGTTGGGGACTTTTGCGGGAAAAAACACTGATTTGGGGAAAATTTCAGAAATTTTGGGGAAATTGACTTTTGACTATCTGGCAACACTGAGATGGGGTCCCATCTCCCGGTCCCAGGCCCTTACAGGCCCATTCGTCTACGCGCGGAAAGACATCAGTTAAGTTTGTTTAAACAATATGGTGAGTATAAATGTACTCCCATAAAAAGTAAATAACAAATAATTTTGCGCGCACAGTGGTTAAAATAGAGCAGCGGTTCCCAACCTGAGGTACGTAAAAATAAGATATTCTCTGATGATGAGCTTGGAAGGCTTGAAAGCACTAAGGAGTTTTAAATAAAATGTATATTTTAAATTTATAACATCTTTTTCATTACATTAGTCGCCTTTTAAGTAAGATTGTGGACCTTTTTAATGGATGAAGAAGGTATGCAGTGTCCCTGTTTTACAATGGAAATATTCAGATGATGGAAGAGGGGATGAAATGGACAATATCTGATCTAGACTCAAGTGGCGAGGCCGAAACAATAGACTACATTTGTGTTTTTTTTTTTTTTAATTTAAAACAACTTTTCAAAGAATCTGATGATTTGCAGATGATGTACTAGTGTTTACTTATTAAATAATTTTGGTTATTCTTGTAAATCTTGTTTTTTTCTTGCAATTTTAATATTCCTTATAGTCCTATTCCATATTACCCGACTAGTTGGCATTATCCGAAAAGTATAAATTTTTTTAAAGCTAAATTACTTTAAGACTGTGTGCTGCGGGTTTAAATAAACAAGACAGTTGGTAAATGACCTAGTAAGCAGTAATGCACGCCCCGATGCAATATTTATACCTTTGAAATCATGACATTCAGAATCCTATATGTCATCATCCATAATCTAATATCATTGGAAAAATGTACATTTTTATCTTAAAAACTTTAATAAATCGTGATTTTTCTGGTTGGTGTCTCATGGGTTAGATGAGAATAGATCCTTCCTCCTGGATTACTGGGTCTTAACCGGAATTTAGGGATATTCCTGGCTTTAACCCTTTATCTAGTGCATTATGATCTACTACAAATTTTTCATGTATTTTTTTTTCAGTTACTACAATGGAAATTAAAGGATAAACATAAAAAAAAATACTCACCCGTGAGAAATTTAATTCCTTAGAGGTAATTAATTAAAGTGGTACTTTAAAGTAGTCAGTACACTATGACTAAAATATCGCAACAGAAAACCCACAAGGTATTTCAAATGACACCAGAAAATATTTTCGATTTAATAAGAATGTGAAATATAGGCTTTTTCTTATCTACAAATAGGCAAATTCCGGTGCCAATCATTTATTTCAACATTTTAGAATTGAAAATACTTTGCCCCTGAAAGACTTAAAAAATATATGTTTTTTAGGTTTCGATCTTGTTAGCAGTCCTTTAGTTATGCGACGTCTATATTCCAGGGACAACATGTTCTCTCGAATCCCCACATATGCAAAATATGAATTTACATATGCCATTTCTAGCATAGCAAAAAAAGAGCCGGTGCACAACTTTTTCGATTTCCTATAAAATATAACAACGAAACAGGGAAGAAATACTAGGAAAATTATTACTACACTACGTTTTTCTCCAACACCCAGTGTACCTACGGTATTTATAAATACCAAAGAGTACAGTCATTCAATGTAACTTTGCACCACCACCTATTTTTCAATATTTTTGACTCCAAAAGACTAAATAAACTCCAGAACTGAGCTCTGTTGGCAAGGTTCTAAACTGGGATTTCTACTCTTTATTTTAGAAAATAAATTAGCAACATTATGCGCTATTAATTGCATCATCTAACCATTTTTGTGAAGTACTGTTTTCAAGCTAATTTTGAATGCTGTTTTGAAGTTGTTGTAATCCAATTAAATTTTCATAGTAAGGAACAATATGCTCATTTATCAGACATATTATTGTCTAAATGTTGTAAATGTGATAATATTTTGTGATTATTTATTTATTAATAGTTAATAAAATGTAAAATAAGAAGGCACTAACATTTTATCACATTTTCAGGGTAACTTTGAGTCGGCTCAAAGTTATACTGATGTTTATAATTTACTGATTATAGGTGCTACTGTCAAAAATTTCCCATATTTGCACGTATATTTTATATAAATGCATTAGATATAACAATTAGTGAACATTAGATATAACATATAAATATTTTCACAAATATGTGTAAAATATATATAATTCATTTAAAGGCGTTTTTCGGGGCGGAGCTACTCAAATTTGACATTTTATACATTCGACATTTTTTATTCTTGTTTGAATAATACTAGTACTAGTATGTATTACTATAACTATGGATATATTATTGAGATAAAACATTGAAAATTGTTTTCCTCTGCATTTTTATGTTTTATATGAACAACAAACAGGTTTTTTTTTATCTCTAAATGTTCATGGTCCTCTTCTTCCACTTTTCTTATACCTGATATTTGTTGTAATATCATAAATTATACAAATCTTGTGATGTTGGGAAAAGTAAATTTGGAGTCTTTACATATCTGAAAACACTTTTTGGGGTTTAAAGTTGTCCTAACTATAATACTTTTTTTTATAATGAATTATTTTCGATAATATTTATCATATGGTGCAAAGTTACACTAAATGGCTGGGTAACTTTGAACCAGGCTAAAAATTCACATTTTTATTGCTTTTATCCTTATTATTCCTTAATTTTTGATAGTCAAACAATATTTTAGGATCATTTCTTCTCTTTTATGCCCCTAGTTGCAACAATATTCTTAAAATAAGAGTGTGGAATATGAAAATAGAGAAAATGCGGATCAAAGTTACCTTGAATGACTGTAATTCAACTGTTAAATCAAATACATACGCCGTTAACCTAAATTAGCTAACCAAATTGTTTTCTAAGATCATAATGAACACATAAAAAACATCCTACACTTATCTTATATCCTTTACTGTGTTCGCAACAATCAAAAGACGAGCGTGACAATCTGTACAAAATGTCGGCATAAAACATTGACTGTTTCAAAGATAGCCTCCAAGATAGCCTCCTTCCTCGCTAAAATAACAAACCTAGAACCACTGCTGCCATATATCCCGATAAAGTGGAGTTAATAGAGTGTTTTTGCAAAGTACCATTAAAATATTAGTAATATTCACTATAGGATGAAAGTTTAAAGTGATTGGTACTTATAAATACTGTCAGTATATAAAGGGTTAAATCCAATGCATTGCCCCCCACTCCACCAGGAAGGTGTCTTCTGTTTGTTGCATTTAGAGATTTTTACTGTAGTTCGGGTGTGTACAATTAGTTAAAAACATTAAGCCTATGTTGGAGGTTTAAATAAAGAAGACAATTACTAAATGCACTACTAAGCAGTAATGTAAACCCCGAAGCAATAATTATTATAAGGACAGTAGATAAACGTTATGCAGTGTATGGTTACGCATGAATATGCATAAATATGTATCAATATTATGCATATACTCCATACATATGCATTTTCGGCCAAAGATGTTACCATACGTTTTAACCACAAAATTGTTTCAAAAGACAAAAATAGACATTTGAATGGAAATTACGATGCATAAATTCAAATAAATTATGTCTCATTAAAAATTATCCAATTTGTCTAACTTCGACCTATAAATACATCGTCCCCCTTTTCTATTTCAGTACCACCATGTCCTGGGATGGGGCAGCGCGGTGTCCGTAACAGCAGCCGTCGTGTACGGTGTACTGGAATGGAACAAGGGCAACCTTCCCAGCACCCCCGCCGCCTTGGCTTATGCAGCTACCCACCGAACAGCCTGGGCACTGGGATTGTCTTGGATTACAGTCGTATGCGTCGCAGGTTACGGAGGTTTGCAGATTATCTTAAATTTATACATTCCTTTCTTCTTTGTTATTCATGTTTTTAATACGTTTTTAAAATCATGCCATCCTCATATAGACTAATAGACTGAGAGGCGACTGCACAGACCACCACTTCATCGAGTCGGCGGCTGCAATTCCAGGAATAGATAGAACTCGAATAGCATATTAAAAAGCAACTAGTCTGCCACGGCCTATCTTGGTGAAAAACACCTGCAGACTGGGTTTTAGTAGTTAATCAGTAGGTTTAAGGTCCGTGAAGTTAGCCCCTTGACTTCGAGAAAATTAAAAACGGAAAACAGCATAGGTTTGAGCGTCGTTTGAGCGCGTTTGAGCGACAAAAATTTTCGTTTGAGCGACAATCTGGAAATAGTTAGGAATAAAGTAAAATACGGGGGCCAACAAAGCGTGAAGTTGGCCCCTCAACTTCATGGGATTTAAAAATTGAAAAACACACACGTTTGAGCGTCGTTTGAGCGCGTTTGAGCGACAAAAATTTTTACTTGAGCGACAAACCAAAAAAAGTTATATTAAAAAACAACCCCGGGAGGGCTATTTACACGTGAAGTTGGCCCCTCGACTTTAAGAAAATGAAAAACGAAAGACAGCATAGGTTTGAGCGTCGTTTGAGCGGAATTGAGAGACAAAAATTTTTGAACGAGCGAATATGCTTTCAGAGTTATTCAGCTTTATTTATTTCGATACGACAAAAATCACAGTTTGCATGCAGTACAAAAAAATAACTGTATTAAAATAATGAAAATATACCATATATTTGAGCATCCGAAGAAATTGTCTACGAATAAAGAATTCTGTTCCAGCAGCAATATTTTCACAGCTAAAAAGCATTATTTTTGGACAGGGACACAGTTAAAAAGCATTATTATTGGACACAATTTGTGCACAGCCCCTTAAATTAATTATTTTAAAATCCTAAAGAAACTATTCGTTTGATAGTCCAAAGCTCTCGTTTGATCGATAAAAATTTTATTTGAGCGTCAATATTTTCATAGATATTAAACTTTCTTTTTTCCAAGGGGCTCAAATCACAGGTTGTAAACAGCCCCTTAAAATAATTAGTTTAAATTCAGAAAACACCATGCGTTTTAGCGTCCAAGAATATCGTTTGAGCTATTAAAAATTTGATTACAGCGAAAATATTTTTACTGTTATCTAGCTGTCATTTGCCAAGCGGCAGAAATCTCAGCTTGTATATAGCCCCTTGAAATGAGTATTTTTAAATTCTGAATGTACCATACGTTTGAGCGTTCAAAATACTATTTTGAGCGATAAAGATTTCTGTTTGAGCGGAAGTATTTTCATAGATATTAAACTTTCTTTTTTTCAAGGGGCTCAAATCACTGGTTGTATACAGCCCCTTAAAGTAAGTATTTTGAAATTCTGAAACCACCATACGTTTGAGCGTTCAGAATCCTATTCTGAGCTTTAAAGATTTCTCTTTGAGCGAGAATATTTTCACAGATATTAAACTTTTTTTTTTCCAAGGGGCTCAAATCCCTGGTTGTATACAGCCCCTTAAAAAAACTATTTTGGAATTCTGAAAGCACTATACGTTTGAGCGTCCAAGATTATCATTTGAGCGATGAAAAATTTTATTTGAGCGAATTTATTTTTACAGTTATTTAGATTTCTTTTTTAAAACGGTCTGTAATCTCAACTTGTATACAGCCCCTTCAATTAAGTATTTTGAAATTCTGAATACACCATACGTCTGAGCGTTCAGAATCCTATTCTGAGCTATAAAGATTTCTCTTTGAGCGAGAATATTTTCACAGATATTAAACTTTCTTTTTTCCAAGGGGCTCAAATCACTGGTTGTATACAGCCCCTTAAAAAACTATTTTGGAATTCTGAAAGCACTATACGTTTGAGCGTCCAAGATTATCATTTGAGCGATGAAAAATTTTATTTGAGCGAATTTATTTTTACAGTAATTTAGATTTCTTTTTTAAAACGGTCTGTAATCTCAACTTGTATACAGCCCCTTAAATTAAGTATTTTGAAATTCTGAATACACCATACGTTTGAGCGTTCAGAATCCTATTCTGAGCTATAAAGATTTCTCTTTGAGCGAGAATATTTTCACAGATATTAAACTTTATTTTTTCCAAGGGGCTCAAATCACTGGTTGTATACAGCCCCTTAAAAAAACTATTTTGGAATTCTGAAAGCACTATACGTTTGAACGTCCAAGATTATCATTTGAGCGATGAAAAATTTTATTTGAGCGAATTTATTTTTACAGTTATTTAGATTTCTTTTTTAAAACGGTCTGTAATCTCAACTTGTATACAGCCCCTTAAATTAAGTATTTTGAAATTCTGAATACACCATACGTTTGAGCGTTCAGAATCCTATTCTGAGCTATAAAGATTTTTCTTTGAGCGAGAATATTTTCACAGATATTAAACTTTCTTTTTTCCAAGGGGCTCAAATCACTGGTTGTATACAGCCCCCTAAAAAAACTATTTTGGAATTCTGAAAGCACTATACGTTTGAGCGTCCAAGATTATCATTTGAGTGATGAAAAATTTTATTTGAGCGAATTTATTTTTACAGTTTTTTAGATTTATTTTTTAAAACGGTCTGAAATCTCAACTTGTATACAGCCCCTTAAAGTAAGTATTTTGAAATTCTGAATACACCATACGTTTGAGCGTTCAGAATCCTATTCTGAGCTATAAAGATTTCTCTTTGAGCGAGAATATTTTCACAGATATTAAACTTTCTTTTTTCCAAGGGGCTCAAATCACTGGTTGTATACAGCCCCTTAAAAAAACTATTTTGGAATTCTGAAAGCACTATACATTTGAGCGTCCAGGATTATCATTTGAGCGATGAAAAATTTTATTTGAGCGAATTTATTTTTACTGTTATTTAGATTTCTTTTTTAAAGCGGTCTGAAATGTCAACTTGTATACAGCCCCTTAAATTAAGTATTTTGAAAGACTGAATGCATCATGCATTTGAGCGTCCCAAATACTGTTTTGAGCTGTAAAGCTTTCGGTTTGTGCGGATATATTTTTACAGTTATTTAGATTTCTTTTTTAAAACGGTCTGAAATCTCAACTTGTATACAGTCCCTTAAATTAAGTATTTTGAAATTCTGAATACACCATACGTTTGAGCGTTCAGAATCCTATTCAGAGCTATAAAGATTTCTGATTGAGCGAGAATATTTTCACAGATATTAAACATTCTTTTTTCCAAGGGGCTCAAATCACTGGTTGTATACAGCCCCTTAAAAAAACTATTTTGGAATTCTGAAAGCACTATACGTTTGAGCGTCCAGGATTATCATTTGAGCGATGAAAAATTTTATTTGAGCGAATTTATTTTTACTGTTATTTAGATTTCTTTTTTAAAGCGGTCTGAAACGTCAACTTGTATACAGTCCCTTAAATTAAGTATTTTGAAAGACTGAATGCATCATGCATTTGAGCGTCCCAAATACTGTTTTGAGCTATAAAGCTTTCGGTTTGTGCGGATATATTTTTACAGTTATTTAGCTTTATTTCACCATGGGGATGAAATGTCAACTTGTATACAGCCCCTTAAAATAAGCATTTTAACATTCTGAACGCACTATACGTTTGTGCGCATCCAAAGTACACATTAGAGCGATAAAAATATTTATTCCATCGACAAGATTTTTACAGTTATTAGGATTTTTTTTTTCTTAAATCAGCAGTATCAAAAGTATTAATTCTTTATAATCCATATATTTGGATGTCTAAAGTATTCGCTTGAAAGTTCAACATTTTAATTTTAATGGGAATAATTTCAGTTATTAAGCAGTCTTTTATCAAAACTTTTAACCCCATAAATTAACACTTGTCTGATGGACAAAAATTTTCGCTTTTGCGACAGTAGTTTTCCATATTTAAGGGAGCATTTTTTTCATCATAATCATAATAATTTTCATCAAAAATTATAATGTTTTAATTCTAACAGATTTTTTTTTAATCTAGTTATGTGAAACTTTGTTATAACATGTTTCAATTTGAAAGTTTTTTACAACCTCTCATACAAGGTTATTTGCTTTTTGTAAATGCTATTCATTTGAGTGCCTATCAGAGACCTGTGGAATAAAAATATTATGTTATAGTGATAATTATGCCTTCTTTAAGATGAGAATTATTATTACTCTTATTATTATTATTATTATTATTAAAAAAATAGTTTTCTAGTTCTCTTCTGACATACTAATGTTTTTTAAATAATCTCTTTAATTTGACAACAGTTTTAAGTGAAAATAATGATTGGTTTATGCTCGTGTAATTTAAAAAAAAGATTGAAAAGTGAACATAAACTGACTTCTGACTGTTTATCGAGGAAGCTGGGGCCAACTGCCCCACATCCCCGACTGTAATACTATGGAAATACTAACAGGAATTGAAACATGGCAGCACCGGGGGAAAAAACCTAAAAATACAAAACCTTAAAAATACATAAACAATAAATCATACTTCTAGCGTACATTATTAGACTCTTTCTAACACATTCGGAATACTGTTACAAATCTTCACTTTTAAACGCGAAGCAAAAATTCCGCTACAGCAGTTTACGTCACTATACAGAAATGTACTCAGGACATTTATAGAATTCTACAAATTATGCTCACTAAGTGATATGCAAAAAAGTAATTAAATTAAAAACTCATATCTCAGCAGAGAACTCACTTGCAGCTATTATTATTCATATCACTTCTTAAGCCGAATTCATTTGTGTGCGCCTGTAAATGAACGATGGGTGCAATGCATACTATATTGTATAGTAAACTGCATGTTCTCTTTTAAGGGACCCTCGTGATGTATATTATTTTAAATACGTTTGAAATTTTGTAACAACATTAAAATACACTAAGAATTGGCGTTTTTCCATAGACCGGAATGTAATGAATTCTTTTGAGTATCTCTGTACAAGCACTGGAATTTTAAACTCTAAACACTTCATTTTTGGAACATGCCACCATAAAATTCAGTAGCATGCATCAACTGCATGGTAATGGTAATCCCAGTATATTTACGCAAGTTAGAGCTCAAATCGACAGACTGATGGCAGATAGACAAACTGTATTCATAAATTATATTCAGTTTTGTTAGAAAGTGTTACAAATGAAAGAAAAAATATCTCAATGGAAAATAGCTGAAACTGGTTTAACCTTATTTTGTACACTATCATTGTATTTCTGGATTTTAAAATGTTGACTTATTAATATAGACTTAGAAAACACATTTTATGATGGCAATTTTAGAAGTCACAAGACGGATACAACTGTTACTGGTACACTCAAATGATACTAAATGATGAAATAGGCAATAAAACCATTAATATGTTAACGAAAATGCAAAAGTTCCGTCAATCTATAAAAACCTATTCTAACACTCCCCCCCCCCTTCACCCCTTAAATTTAAGAACATAATATCAATGGAAAAGGAATTAAACTTTTGTTTTCATGGTCGGGATTTAGAACTAAAGTTAACACCTTGCAAAATTTCATACAGCCCCTTTTAATTTCCCCCTTTCGGTTTCTACCAAAGATGGGTAAAATATACTGTAGTTTGACAGAAGGGAATGAACCAAGTGGGAAGCTGTTCCTGCATGAGCCATAAATTTAGTCACGCAGCTCTTATTTCAGGAAACACCGGACATTTTTTTAAAATCATACCAAAAACGATAGCTGATAGGGATAGTTGCGCTCCGCACGGTATAATTACTTTTTCCTGCATTTTCCTCCCCAAAGGTCAAGATGGGTAGATTAGGAGGAGATTAAAGGAAGATAGTCTGAATAGGTTTGACTGCGGAGTTAGTAAAGCATCCATTTTGATGCAAAACTACATCTTTTTTGTCTCGAATTATACTCTATCTAAAATCTTAGAAACTTTTGAAATTTCTCTTAAATTTAAAAATCTATTTTTATCCACTAAAGATTTCACAATCTTCAAACTGCTTACCTAAAGACTTTGCCAAGAACTCTGATAAAAAATTTGCATATTTAAAAATAAAACATAAAATTCAAGTGCGCGGCCTTTGTTTTTCTCTCTTGAGTTTAATAACATTAAATGCTGCATTTAACTGATGAATATTTTTTTAGATAATTTTTATCGACAGAAATAACTGCCTTTTGTAATGCCTGTATTTTATACTTATATTTTGTCCTTTATAGTTCAAAGGACAAAACAACTTTCAAGCTATTAAAAACATGACATATTATTTTTTTCATTCAAAAAATTCCTTATAATAGAAAGGAAAAAAAATTATACAAATAAGGAATTTCTTGAATGAAAAAATGAGTCATTTTTTAATAACTTGAATAATATATGGAAAACATAGGAAAAATTGATTATTGAAAATGTTATTCTTGAATTGAAACTATTAAAGGTATAATTAAAAGATGAATAAAATATTCAAGCTACTTTTTTTTTTCTTGAGTCCAAAGTATGGAGTAACTAGCTCAGTGTTGCCTGGATGTAAGCCAAAGAAATTTTTAGTACTTCTCGAGTTATTATAGTTCATGTATAATAAAGTAGGTTTGTTTAAATTATCTTTACAAGAGCTACATTATTATTAACAACGTCACGACAGTTGTTGCGTATAGTACGGGACATTTAGAATGCGTACAATCTTTAAATTTTCTTTCAATAATTTTGAATATTGAAATCCGCAGAATTTATGCATTTAAGATAAGCGAAGATTTATTTCCATTTCAAGTTATTGATGATAAAAGATTAAAAATTGTTCTTTTATAAGGCTTTAAAACGTGGAATAAAAATAAGACTTCGGCTTAGTGACATATTCTATATTTTTGATTAAATAAGAAGTGAATTGCAATCCTGATTTCTTATACAAAAATTGTCTGTCGTGATACAAAAAAAGTACATAAGCACGCAGTTTATACGATTGACTATATAATAAAATCATTTTTTTTTTTTTTTTTTTTTTTTTTTGTGAAAACAAAGTTCATTATTGTTTAATCGAAGCAGCTGGTAATAAATAATCGTAAGATAATCGTAATCTGGGAGGATTCTGGCATAAAATAATAAAAAAAAAACTTTAAATTATTCAAAACATGATAAAAAAACATGTAAAATATTATAGATAAAAAAAAAAAAGGAAAACAATCCCTAGAACAAGAATAACAATTTCTTTAAGAACACTCTCTTGAATTTTGAACCAAATTCTCTCTCTCTGTCTCTTTTTTTTTTTTTTTTTTTTTTTTTTCGGGGGGGGGGGGGGGGGGTACTGATGGGTGAAAAAAAAAAAGCCAAGCTATTGTTGCATTAACACTTCGCACACCTAGTAGCAGAGATTTTTAAAAAATGGCAAGTTACTCTCCACAAAGAAGAGCAAAAGGTTAAATAAAACTAAAATTTTGTATTGCACTATACTGTTTATTGAAAATATTAGTATAATGAAAATTTCATAAAAAGGGGTTTTAAGATTTGTTTGTTTAAACGATTAAAGAAAAAATGTGAAACTTATATATTTTTTAAGCAATAAAAGTATTTTAAATTATCATTTGGCAATAATTAGTCGTTAGCCCAGTTTAATAAAGAAATATTTATTAAAAATATTGACTTTGATAAAGTAATTAATGTTTTATCTAAATTCGCCGAGTAATGACGGAAAAAATAATAGCTAAAGAATAAGCATTATGAATGCGGAGTATTTTTATTATTATTATTATTATAAAGGAAAATAATCTTGCTATTTAAATTTCACACATTTATAAAGGTAAATTGGTAACATATTTTTGCAGATTTAGATAGCTTATTTTAAACAAAGGTGTGAAACTTACAATGAAATAAGAAAATGTGTTCCCTTTTCTTTTACAGGGTTTAAGACTACAAAAGCTGAAAAAAAGAATTTTTTTTGTATTAATACCAGCTATTAATTATTCTCTATTTGCCGGGGGGATGGGAGAGAATTAACATCAACGATTCTAATGAATAACAAATACAGTATAATAATCTAAAAATTTTGAAATTATTTTTATATTTTATTTATTAATTTATTTTTTTATTTGGGAGAAGGGTAAGTCATTTATTTATTTAACATTTAACACAACTTAACATTTGAAAGAAATAAGAAAAGAGAAAAATATTTTAAATGTTTTAAGTTTTGTGGGTAAGGAAAATTTTACGCGGATACTTATTGTCATTACTAAGAAGACAATGGTCAAAAAAGAAAAAAAACTTCATGATTTTAAACTCTGTGCAAGGGAGTGGAGGATTAGATGACATTAAAATTTTTAAAGATACCCCCTCCCACCTTAAAAAATGAAAAGTATTCATATATATAATAAATAAATAAAAAGTGGCTTTTATTTTAAATAGAAAACAAATACTGCTGATGGGAATTAAAATCTCAGTTATATACTGCGTTGATTAACTTTGATGTTGAAAAATATTTATGTATAACTGAAAAACAATGATAGATGTTAAAACTTCATAATCTTATTCATAAATATGTATCGTAAGAAATTCTGAAATTTAAAAATTGTTATTTTAGGGGTTAAAAATCATTGATATTATACATTTTGAAACCTTCACGAAGGCTTAAAATTGAAAAAAAAAATGTAACTGCATTTTAAGAACGCACAAGCTACGTAAATATTCCACTTATTATTGTTTTATTCGCGTCTTTCCTCTCGCGTGCAGTCATTCTGTATTTATGCTTCCACTTAGGCAACAAAATGGATTCCTGTATGCATCAATAGCAGGCCAGTGCAAAGAAGAAAATATTTCCTTCTCATCTGAGCCCCGACAGACCGTTTGGAGGTGGGGAGAATTCTATTGTGTAGTTGACCCGTGCCACATATTGCGAGGGTTTTGCAGGTCTTAGAACCAGGGCTAATAGATATTCTATAGTCCTGCATGTGAAGTATAATAGTATGAAGAAAAAACGATATTTTTTCCCCTATTATTATTATTTTTTTTTTCAATCTCATTAGATTTCATACGCTTTTTCTTTAAATAAGACATTATTTTCATGAGCCGCAGCATTTAGTTCATTTGAGATTAATATCCAGAAATTAATACCAGTGGATTAAAAAATTATTGGAAACTACAATTATTTTGCGCAATCGTATTAGAATGACAAAGTTTGTAATTTCTGAATACTTTGTGTATTATTTAATCTGTTCATTAATAAATTTCAATTACCAGTTCATCATTAAATTATAATAAACTCATTAGTTTATAAAGAACATACACAATTGCTGATCAAATATTTTATTAACAAATTATAGCAAATAAGATCAAACTGAATTTCCAACATAGCTTTTTAATGTAAAAATGCAAAAGATTTTTTTTTTTTCCTTTTTATGAACATAATACGAATACAATGGTGCATTTTAAACTTCTATATAAAGAAATTATTTATGTTATTTTTTTTCAGGTCCTCTTTAAACTGTAGCCCTCGGACATCTATCTCGAACGACTTATTTCAAATCAGATAGAAATAGTAACACAATTTCACTAAACTTAAATTGCAATTGAAGAGATATAAAATAAAAATAAATAATATTTACAGTAGTTTTACATGAAATTTGAAGTAATAGTACAAAAAAAATTTCAACAGTATAAAAATTTATTTTTAAATACACTAGGGGGCTCTGCCCCCTACGAGCTACGCTCGTCAACCCCCGTTCAGACACCGCAGACTCTAACAGCACGCTAATTTGATCGGCTTTAAAAAGATTTCGGAAGATTGAATTATAATTTGAATCTGACGTAATTTTCACCAAACTTTTCTTTCTCTTTTTAATATTCACGTAAAAATACTTTTGTTAGGAATGAAATATTATGATCATCTTAAAATATCAAATAAATGCATCGTGCAATTTTTTAATTTAAACTGCTTTGCAATATTATTTTTTTGTTCATTTTTACGTAATAAATGTAATGTGACGTAAATGTGACGTAAATTCTTCTATTTAAGACTTCTAACGCATGTTAATGAATTTATTATTTTACAATATTCTTTCTCTTTAAAAATTCACGTGTAAGTATAGTTTTTATGACGTAATTTTCAATGAGTTCCTGCTTTTTATATTTTCTGTTTATAATAGTCACGTGTAAAATAAATTTTTAATTTGAAGCAAGCATTATTGTTTGCGCTGTTCATACAGTTGGCAACAGTTTAAATTAATACAATTTTCTAAATTTTGTAAAAAATATATCTCGAAATGCTGAAAATTTGAATTTAAAATAGAAATAAAACCTCAAAAAGTGAGTCAAATTAAAATACTAAAAGCAGTCTGCACACCGGGAAATTCTGATGCATAAAATGATCTAAAAATGATTAAATTCCTGTGTACAATTTTTGCTCCTATAAAACTTTTTTAATGGAACGATTTTTTCCAACTTTAGCATTAAATATCTCTTAAAATAATTCTTCGATTTGAAAACTGTCTGCATTAGCGTGTTTATCAAACATTTCTCTATAATACTACCGATTTTCATATTTTTGTATGCAACAGTTTTTTTAATATTAACGAAGAAAGGCCATGATTAAGCATTCAAATTGGATGCCGATCTGCCGGGAATATCTACACAGATTTTCATTGGTCCATTTCCAAATCAAAACTTTTTTTTATATATAGAAGGATATGTTTTATATATTATTCCGAAAACGTATTTCTAAAAGAAAAAGAGTGATTTTAAATAAACTTTTAAAACATGATTCAAAATCATTATCATTCGAATTTAACAATTTAAAACTATATGGTGATAATTATATCAGAATTACTTTATATTCCGTTTAAATTTATTAAGAAAGAAGTAAGAACGAATAAAAATAAATGGTTAAATGTTATGAATATATTGACAACTATATGTATAATATATACAACTAATTAATTTAAAAATATAAATTAATCATTATATATACTGAAATATTATTTAAATATTATTGTTAATCAAACAGCAAAAATTATACATTTATATTAAACAGACAAATAAATGTAAAACTTTTATATTAAAAAAGAATAAAAAATATATAAAATATTCAACTACAGTAGAACCTCTTTTATCCGAAACTCTTTTAACTGAAACTCTCGGTTAACCGAAATCCATTTTTAAAGCTTTTTTTTTTTTCTATCACATTCCTTATGTGCAAAATCTGTTTTCAACTCTTTTTTTGGCATTGTGTATTGATAATACGTAAGTAAAAAAGCGTGCAAAAAGACATCCGTCTGACATTAGCCTTATAGTTCCGTTTAATTTAACTTGAGCTCCCGTAAGCTGCGGAGTGGAACGAAGAAAACGAACAACTTCGCAATTCTAAAGCTTTTGAATGTTTTGAAAAATGTTTGACATGGCTGGAGTAGCAGAAAGACTGTGATACTGATGGTGAACTAATGATATTAAAAAACTCCGTGATAGAGCTTCAAAGCAAAGGCAATCGAAACTGCGACAAACAAAGCATTTTTTCAAACCCTTGTGATATATGTAAAAGGTACTTAATTTCAAATTTAGAATTCAGGTAATTTATTCTTGTTTCTATTTTTCTAATGCTTTATTTTTATTAAGCACTTGTTACTATAATAAGAAATATTGCATATATTTCGCCTTAATCTAAAAATTGAAGCATTCTCGATTATCCGAAAATTTCGATTTTCCGAAAGAGGATTGGTCCCAATTACTTCGGATAATCGAGGCTCTACTGTAATTCAAAATATTTTTTAAAATAAGTATTTCTAAAGTATTGATTTTTTTTTTTTTTATAAATATACACAGTTATTTATAAAATTTTATAAATAACAAGTATAAACTTTATTAAACTGCCTAGTACACAAATATATATTACACGCTTCATTCTTAATATTAATCTTATTAAGAAGAAATTTTTGTTTAGTTGTAGGAAATAGCCCCTCGAATTACAAAACTAATATAAAAAAAAAAAAAATCGTAACATATATACATATATAAATACTAGGGTGTCAACGATTTCAATCAAATGATTTAAATCAGCGATTAAATCGTGATTTTAATCAACTAATTTTTTTTTTAATCATTGGTTAAAATCATAAATTTTCTCAATGTTTAAAATTACATAAAAAAGTACTAAAATCGAAGATGAAGATAATTTGGAAAGTTTCTGTAGGTATTTGCCTTATGAATAAACAAAACAAAGCTTTAAATAATTTCTAAGTTTAAACTTTTCCTTAGACTTGTAAAAAATTAAGTAGAGTAAGTTTGTAAAAAGAAAGTTTTTTCCGACATAAAAAGCATTTCACTTAAAAATTATATTTAAATCTAATGTAATTTGTAATGTTATAATTTCCTTTAACTAATCAAATTAATAATTATTTTATATAAATTAAGCATATCAAGTATATTAAATTTCTGCAAGTAAAAGAATTAGTAGTAGACAATATGTTATTTCCTCATTCTACTTTTGCAATACTAATAAATTTATAGCAAATTGGATCTAAAGAAGAATGAAAAAATGACATCTGCTCAACAACTACTATAAAAAATGTATAAGAGAAAAAGAAGTAATTGGAATAAAAATGTTAAGCACAGAAAGAGCTTCTTCAATAGAGGTTATGTTTTTATTTTTAATTACTTTTAACTCGTACATAAAGAAATTGGTTAGGGATTGAAAAGGCAGCAAAACTTTTTTCTTAAAAAAAAAATTGAGCCTTTGAAAGTTAATAATCCCTCTGAGAGAGTTAATAATGCTATTTAATATTTTGAGGATTTGAGATTCAACTGGCTATTCTTATATGTACTCTGTATGTGTGTATGAATAGATGTAACTCATTTTGCTGTCGCGCAATACTTAAATAAACAATGAAATAAAAAACTGTACGAAGAAATTATTAATATTCTTGAACCAGATTTAAATGAGAATTTTCGAAATTTGAATACAGGTATATATGATATATTTACAAATGCCCAAAATAATCAGTCTTTAGTTTTTTATCACGTTTAATTTCATAAAAATGAATAAAAATAATATCTGGATGCATGTGCGTGATATGTACAAACACTGACAGAAAGTATTCGAGAGAGTAGATAAAAAATTTTTTTGCATATGCATTTTAAAATGGGTTTCCATTCACAAACATTTATAGTTTCAACGTACATTATATAATTCATATGTATGCATAAAATTAAACAATGAAATACTTCATGGTTAAGTTATTCATTTTCTTAGAATATCTTTGAGGTTTTTTATCATGTCATTGTCGATAGTAAATCCTTATGATAAATCGTGCTTAAAAATAAATGGATTAAAATCAGCACATAGGTTTTTACAAATAATGCTTTTTTAACTGTATAAAAGACAATTGTGATATTGTTATTGCTAAATGACACATAAGTAATGAGTTATGGATCAATATGAATCTGTAATTCAAAAACCTACAATAGGCTTTAAGTATTTAATCACACTTAGAATTCTTCATACAAGAAACTTTCTGGGATATAACAAATATTAGAATTAATCCTATTATTAACAAGCAATTTCATGAACATAAAGTTAAAATTTTAAGCGCTCAAGGCTATTAACATACCTTTACAAAATAAAAAATATTTAATATCAGATTTCTGCATATATACATATGTACAATTTTTAAAAAGGTTTTTAGGGGTTTTTTTTTACAAATACTGGAACACATGGAGGAAAAAACACCGAAAACTGAATCAATAACAATGTGAAATCAGAACATGCTAAAATAAATAAATAAATTTCTAAAGTAATGATGCTAACACAATGTAATATATTTTGGATTATTTAAATATAAATTAGAACATTTAACAATGGAATAAAAAATATCTTATCTTACTTACATTGCTAATTAAGACTGCTACTAATAACAGTAATACAATTATCAATATCTTGTATTTTATACTGTAGTCAAAAAATAGAAAGCAGAATGAGGATTGATCATTTCTTTTTCACTACATTTTTTTATTTTGTCCTTGGTGTCATCATATAATTCCCATGTTCCACTATTTCGATGACAATAAGCAACATAATGTGCAGGGATGTGCTGAAAAGCAATTACCGAGCCAAGTGAAAAACTTAAATCATCAATTTGAATTTTTTCTGGAAAATCTGACAGCTTTATGAAATTATAGTCTAGACCATTAAAATTCAAAATGTCTAGTTCAATAAATAAGTGTTTTCCGAATATTTTACTAATTTTCCAAATCCCATTGCAATTTGGAACTCTACAGAGCTGAGTACTGGTATCTTGTATGTGCTTTTTTATAGATGCTTCTAATTTCTGCATCCCTTCTGCAATTATCATATCTCTGTCGATCGTTAATACAGGGTGTAGCTGGATTCTAATAGCTGTGCATGTGTCACAGTTTTTTACAGATGTAACACTAGGTTCATCCGAAAAATTCTTTTCTATGTAACTAATAATATTATGAGTTGCATCAATATCAGTTAAACTGGCACTGAGAGCCGATGGTGTCTTTGGGTATAAATTATATAAATGACGCCCTCTCATTTTGTACAATTCAGACAAACTCTTGCCTCTAAAAAGTTCTACAGCAATTTTTAATGTTTCATTTTTTGTAGATTCTGCATAACTAAAATATATTTCGTTGTCCTCCATTGCAACACATAAGCTTTGAATGATGCTGTCAAACGGACAAGTCATTTTGACAGCATATGCGGAGCCGTTTATAATTACTGGTGGGCATCTAAATCCATTTTTGAGTACAGGGAAGGATTTGTTTAATTTTGAGGTATTGGAAGATAATATCAAACTTCTTATATTTTCATTTGAATTTAGATATTTTGATTTCTTTTTTTTAGATTTTCGCCACTTATCTTCAGCTTTGATTTCTTCTTTCTCAACACGGGCCTTTCTTTTTCTATTTTCTCCAGTCTTACTTTCTGAAGATTTTTCTTTTAATGTGATATATTTTGTTTCCTTAAAAAGTCCGCGAAAATTTTTATTAAAGTTATAATGAGATTCTTCTGGCGCATTCTTCTGTAGTTCATCTTTCATATTATTTTCATGTACTTCTCCTTTGTCAGTAATGGATGGTTCCTTAGATTTTCGCCACTTATCTTCAGCTTTTATTTCTTCTTTCTCAACCTGGGCCTGTCTTTTTCTATTTTCTCCAGTCTTAATTTCTGAAGATTTTTCTTCTAATGTGGTATGTTTTGTTTCCTTAAAAAGTCCGCGAACATTTTTATTAACGTTATAATGAGATTCTTCTGGCGCATTCTTCTGAAGTTCATCTTTCATATTATATTCATGTACTTCTCCTTTGTCAGTAATGGTCGGTTCCTCGGATGTTGATTCTAACATTTTTTTATCTTTTTTAGTATCTGCCTCTATAAGTTTCATCGAGCCTTCAAGATAATCAATATGAAGTTTAATAAACTTGTCTATCCTAATAGGCAAAATTTCATTCTTTAAAACTCTGTTCTTCAAATTTCCAAAATCTCCTTCTACACCCGCGGAAGAGCCCGTTTTGAAAGAAGAACGAAACTTTTTGTTCATTATACCCGTCCATAAAACAACGGAATCACAAATTTTCTTTAGTTTTGCACTAAAACTAAAGTTAAAATATGGATTAATGTCTCTTCCTTCAACTGTGTTGGTTTCAGCTATATCCCATATTTCATTTATCCAGTCTTTATCTAATCCCTCTATTTCTTCCATTGTACTCATGGATTTTTTGTCACTTTTAGTTGCTAAAAAGTCAGAAGTAAAATTCGATTTTCCTATTAAATGGGCAAGGTAATTTTTGCATACTTCAGCTGGCGTTGATTCTTCTGTGTGAAAAGCTTTTCCAGCAGTTTCATTTGTTGATAGTACTATAATATTTAGAAGGATGTCACAGAAATTTTCTAAATCTTCAGAATTTATCAGAAGCCCAATGCAGTACATGTAAAAATCTTTCACTCTTTTGGTTGAACTTGAGAAACATTCCCATTTTCTGACCATGTTTATGAAATGGGCAACATCAAGGCGGATGTATGTATTAAATTCTATTTCTTTGTCGAGAAGAAGAGCTTCAAAACAGTCTTTCTTATATCGATCTAAGCTAACTAAATTAAATGCACGACATATTCCGCCCAATAATGCTAACGAAAAATCGCACACTACTTCTCGAGGTGGTGGGGCTCCACTTCTCATCCACTGCCCAAGCCAAAAAGCAATCGTGAGCGTGTCATGTCGTTCTGTTAGCATTTGTGAAACAGAGCATTGATTTTTTTCATTGTTTATAACAATCTCATACAAAAAAATATGGCTTGACATCTTATTTTTGGCATGCATTATTTTTTTGACAACTGATCCTGTTGAATCGATTGCAGCTCTGCTGTTTTTTGTGTTCTTTATGTATTTCTTGTACACGAACATTTGGGATTGTGTCCAATAATGAACGAAAAATTTGTCTAGCCCGATATCGTGTATAGTTCCAATCCATGGAATTGAATATTTCATTATAGAAATAGTTTTAATGGGATCTCCACTACTATAACCATAAGTTTTATCTTTGGTTTCTTGTTTTAATTTTCGTAGAACATTTAAACCGTATAGTTGAGGATTAGAAACATCACCAAAATCCATAGTTTTATTTGCATATTTGATACGCCACATAGAACAGTTGCCATTTACAAGTTGTTTTCCAACATTTTTTCTATGTTCTCCTGTTAAAGGCCTTTTAAGTGAATGAGGTGTAGTTGTCGTGTCTGATGTTATTATATTTAATAAAATATCAGACTCTTCTTTCGGTTCTTCTCTAATGTATCCTTTTAATTTATTGCTGCATTCTTTGCACCTTCCTTCTATTTCACAATAATTTTTGCTGCGCGATAAATCCTTTGCAATTTTTGCTCTTTTAAATATGAATGCACAAGGAATTCTAAGCTGCTCCCATATTCTTTTTGAAATCACATAAGTCCATGCATTTGGACGTAAGCTCAAATTTGATTGTCTTGAAGATGCATGAGTGTATACAGGCTTTATATTAATCCAATCTTCAAAAGACAGTTGTATCACCTTTACGTCTTCAGAACAGATACTTGTATCACAATAGCTTGATGAAGATGTTTCGCTACTACAAAAATCAGACAGTTCAGCTTTCTTTTGAACATTGTAGTGGTTTCTTAAATCATCAAAGATATTGTGCCTATTTTGTTGCACATAGAAATGTAAATATTTTGGAGTATGGATTTTACCTATTTTTTCGCTCAAACTAATCCAAATACGGTTTGTAGCGGTAACAAGTTTACCATCAATATTAAAAATATGTTCTTTCAAATAATGTTCTTTCAAAAATTTCAAGATTTCATTATGCGGAATTGTCGATTTCCGTGGCATATTAAAAATTTCATTTGCTAGTAAAACTCAGAATAAATTTCGTTAAATAACTCCTGCAGCCAACTGACCCGAAATATAATGAGGTAGGATCTTTATTTAACTAACCATCTGGATAAACAAAAATTCTGCTGGCCACTTCTAACAGTTTTTGCCCTGGACCTTTTGACACTTTTTACCCCTCTGCATTATTTTAGTTGTGGGCGTGGAATACTCCACTCCCCCCAAGCCCTCGTCCACTTCCGCTATAAGAGTTGGTTCTTAAAGTAAAAAGTAGAAGTAACATTTGATGAAGACTATCTACTCGCAGAATAATTCAAATACAGATAACGATATTGCTCATTTCAAATCTCATTAATTATTTTTATTCTTCATTATTAACAAATTACCAGCGATTTTATCGATAATCATTCTAAAAATATTACAATAGTATAAATTCGGTTATTGTTAAGTTGTTACATTTTTTACCGTTATAATTTTCATTAAAACATATGCATTTTAAATTATAACTTCCCCTCGCAACTTTTATGTATGAGGATGTTTTCTTTTGCAATATTAAATCATAATCTTCCAGTTCTAATATAAATTTCAACCAATTTAAAACAAGGAGAAGTTATACAGTTTGAATTATGTTATCTACATCATATATGTGTGTTTGTATTTGTATATATGCGCATACGTTTTAATATATGTACAGTTCTGGAAAAGAAAACACTATCATGTACTACCTCTGCCAAAAATCACCGTATAAAATTGTGACTGGCGTACCAATCAATTATTTAAAAAAAAATAATAATAATAAATAAAAATAAAAACATACCGATTAAAATTATACTTAAAATTTCGGAAAAAACGGTCACTTAAATATAGAAATTGTGCAAAACTAATAGAATTTTCAATAGTAGTACCTAATTTTGACATCATATTTGGATTCTGCGTTAAATTTTACCGTCGTTTACCAAACGGAGAATCGTTCAATCAAGTAGCTTAAGAAATATGCGTGTTTAAAGCCTGGAGATTGATGTTTCATCATAGCAAAACCAACTGTAATGCGAATAATTTTATTGATCTCTAAACTACTCTGTGGAATAAGCTTTAATTTTGGACTTGCACGTTCGAAGCATTTGGAAATTGATTTCTGTTTCAAAATTAACAAGTTACAATTAACATTTTCTTTTGAAATTTAATTTCAAAATGCATATTTTTACTAAGTAAATTTTCGGAAAAAAATATGAATTGAAATCTATAGTTTTTTAAAAGCAAATGCGGAAGACTTCTAAGCAAAATTTAAGTACATCAAGTAGATCTAGATGTTATTATTAATCAATTGATACCAGTGACATTTTTATACGATGATTTGCAGCTGAGTTAGTAAGGGGTGCTGCGTTTCTTTTCATTTTTTAACATTTTTTAACATAGTTGAAATTACGTTCATCTGTCCGAGTTCTACTTCGCGTAAGTATTCTATGATCATCATGTAATTTATATCTGTTATTGCGGTTTAACGTGGCATACTCGGTATTGAAAATAAAGTGTGTAGCATTTATGGTTTATCTACAGGGGCACTCAAAAGTATTCAGGTACATTATGATCCATTGTAAAAAAAATTTCAGTGTATTTTAAGAGTTACACTATTTCAAACATAGTGAAATTTACATACATTATTGAGTACTATAGGCTGTAATAATTTATTGTTTGTTATTAAATAGTAATTATTTCTAAGGAATTTGCAATGCAATAAAGCTACTACTTACTAGATTCTTATAGTTAACGCCAACCAAATGAAAATACTTTTGAAGATTTTTTTTTTACTTCCACTAGTTTTTATTGTCTGAGAAATGTACAATTCGTAAAGGTTTTATAAAAAATAAAATTGTGTTAATTAAGATATTCAAAGGGCTAAATTTTTAATTTTTTAAAAGTAAAATGAAGTTAATATTTTGACTGAAAAATTCATTTTGTTAAATGGTTTTTCGTATAGATTTAGCTTTGAAATTCTTCCACTTATTTTATATGAATGACAAGTGTGAGGATAACGTGTGGTATTTAATCTGATAAAGACAAAATAATAATAATAATAATAATAATAATAATAATAATAATAATAATAATAATAAAAGATGCTTTTTGACTTTTGCATCAGTGGAACGATGTTAGAATACATGTTGTTTTAAACAACTGATGCTCAAAATGCATTCTTTAACAAATAAACTTTTATATTAAAATTTCAAAAAGCATCAATTGAAAATGCAAAAGATAAAAGGAGCTGAATAAACAGCAGTCTTCCCAAAGAAATGAGAGGGGAATCTAAAATTACTGTTTAAACTTTCTGTACAATTATTTTATGTATTTCTATTAGTTTATGTATCTTGTATTTCATATACAGGATGAGTAAGGCCTTTACTTTGAGCACCACACCTTCCGAACAGAAAATGTTGCATTATTTTATTGTAGAAAATTTTGTTTAAAATTATATAGTTAAAATTATTTGAAAACAGTAGTTCTCGAATATAAAATTTATATGTACCCTGGATACGTTACTAAACATCAATAATTTCCGTTCTAAATCGCGGGGGTCCGTGAAGGCACAAAAATATGAATCGGAGTGCGTGGTCAACACAAGACTTTATGAAACGATGTTTTGACCGATATAAAAATTTGTGTTGCCAAAATAAATCAGTCTAATAATATAAGAAACATACATATGTATTAAAGAAAATAAAAGTGTATCAATTATGGCAATTTTTTAATATTTGTAATTTATACCTATACTCAACTCATCATATTATAAAGAGGTAAAAATTGTTTATTTGTAGGAGGTAAGCTCTGGAACTACCGAACCGATTCCAAAAGTAATGGTATCAAAATGATGGTGTTAATCCAACTTAGAACACAGGCTATATCTTATGTCCGCGCCACTGGTCGAAAGGGGGTGCAGGAGCAAAAAATGTTCTAAAAATGCGATTTTTGTGTTACTGAAGGGCCTAGAAACATGAAATTTGGAATGGTAGTTACTTATAAGTTACTAATATTCTCTAAGGACATTTCTTAACAAAATCGAAATTTAAAAAGGGTAAAAATGCGCGAAAAGCGTTCTAAAAAACGTTCTAAATGGCGTTTTTATGCAATTTTACGAAGTACCAAACTGATTTAAAAAATAATGGCGTCAAAATTATAGTGACAAGCCTTGTTCCAACATACGCTACATTTTATGTCGGTGCCTTTACCTCTAAAGGGGGTAGAGGAGCAAAAAAAAAAAAAAAAAAAAAAAAAAAAAAAAAAAAAAAAAAAAAAAAAAACGTTCGAAATTGTGATTTTTGTGATACTGGAAGGGATAGAAATTTTTAATTTGGCATGGTAATTACTTATGAGATGTAAATGAGAGAGTTCCTTAAAAATTTGAAATTTAAATGAGATGAAAATAAACGAAAAGCGTTCTAAAAACGCTCTAAATAGCGATTTCTACGCAATCTCAGGAAATATAAACCGATTTCAGAAGTAATGGTTTCAAATTGATGGTGACAGTCCCCGCTCCAACATAGCCTATATTTTAAGTTTTTGTCACTACCACCTGGGGTTTACAGGAGCAAAAAATGTTCTAAATTGCGATTTTTTTTGTGTTAAAGAGGGGGTTCTAACATTTTAAATTTGGAATGATAATTACTTCAAAGATGCAAATGCTTTCTAAGAATTGCCGAAAAAAAAATCCAAATTTAAAAGGATGAAATGAGCGAAAAACGTTCTATAAGTGTTCTAAATTACAATTTTTGTGCAATCGTATGAAATATGAAACCGATTTGAAACATAATGGTTGCAAATTGATGGTGATAGAACCTGTCCAGGCATAAGCTATATTTTATGTCGGTGCCACAACCCCTTGAGGTTTGCAGGAGCAAAAAACTTTCTAAATTGCGATTTCTGCAGTACAGAAGAGGCTAGAAACTTTAAATACAGCACAGTAGTTACTTATAAAATATAAATATCCTGTAAGAACAGTCGAAAATAAATTCTAATTTAAAAAGGGCAGAAGAGAAGGGAAGGAGCGAAGAGCATTCAAAAAGAGTCCTAAATTACGATTTCTATGGAATCTCAGGAAATAATAAACCGATTCCAGAAGTTATCGGTTGCGAATCAAGAATGATAGTCCCTGATCCTATACGGGCAATATTTTATGCCGGTGTCACTACCACATGGTTAGCAAGAACAACAAGAAAGCTTTTAAAAACATCTAAGTTCCGTTTTCTATATAATATTAGGAAATACCAACCGATTTCAAGGTTAATGTTGCAAAGTAATGGTAACAGTCCCCGTTTCAACATTTTTCGAGACATTCTATTTCAAGTCTGTTTTGGCATTTTATGTTGGTGCCACTAACACCAGAGAGGTGACAGACTGTTATACAAAAAGCTTGAAATTTGACATGATGTGTGTAATTTTAAGATTTAAATATGTTAAGATGGTTTTTAAAAAATTTAAAACTTCAAATGAATACTGAAATGAGCATAAAAGTCTCAAAATACTTTCTAAATCATCATTTATTTGGAATTAGTTTAGTTCTTCTTATTAATTAAAATCTCATTTCTGTCTATCGCATTTTTATAATGAAGTTTAGTCAAACTGTGGCTTAATTTGTAACTTTTGAATTATTCCAAAAAGTGATCTTCTAAGAAAAAATAGTCATGAAAATATCACTTGGCATATTTCAACTATTACGCGAGCAAAGCCGCGGGGTTTGCTAGTACTTATATAACATAATATGTTACATAAAACAATAATGTGTGCATAAAAATTTCACAATTTGATTATGTGCGAGGCGAGAAAGAAAGAAAAAAAAGGCAAATGGTTCCTACGATAAACGCTAAAATAGAGAATTTTTAAATAGCATCTAAACGCATAGTGCATAAAAATGCATATTCAACACGCATGTAAATGTCTTTAAAGAATGTAAAAACTGTTAACAATTAATTTTGGCAGAAGCGGAAATTTTGTATGAGGGATATTTTTGTTTTGTTTATTTGTTCGTTTATATTTTTAATTTGTAAAAATCTTGAAATATAATGAACCCAAATTCCATGCTTATTTTTTCCATTCGCTATTCCAATTTTTAAAATGCATTACATTTTAATATCTTAATTTTCTATGTGAATTGGACGCAACTTTGTTTGAAAATTTCTCTTAAGTTTGTAGATGCAGTCTGTTATTCATTTGAGGGCTAAAAAAAAAGCTGATATTCAACGCCTAAATTTTCCGTGATCCCCTAAGTGAAATAATTTACAGTGAAGTCACGACCTCGTCACTTAACTATGACCTCCTCCGCCGCACGGCGGAAGATGCAAAAGTATTCGGCAGTGTTTGAGGTATACATATGCGTATGTGAATCATTAAGTACCGTAACAGATGCGAGAGAAAATATCCTTCGTCGTATAGAAAGTATTTTAATTCAAAAGCGATTATTTCAAGAACCAGCTTAGTATACTAAATATTAAACCAAACATCGCAATAACAAAATTCTTAAAGGATATAAATATCAGAGAAATTCAATAAAGATTACATCCTACAGAAAGTGTTAAATTAATGACTGTATTAACTGTGAAAATATTGATGCTGAAACAAAGGTAGTTATCGCTAAAACGATTACTTTAGATATTAAACATATGATATTTTTATAATTTTAAAATAATTAATTTAACGGGTTATTTACAAACTGTGGTTTGAAAAAAGAATTCTAAAAGTTTCAGAATTATTGCAACAAACACAAATTTTTTTATCGCTTAAAACAGTACTTACTGCGCTATAACATATGATCGTTTTAGAAGTTGAAAATATTTAATTTAAAGGGTTGAACGCAAACTGTGAATATAGATTCGTGAAAAATAAATTAATAATATCTGTGAAAATATTGCTGATGAAGCAAAAATTTCCATCCCTCAAACGATAACTTTTGGCGCCCAAACATATGAAAGATTCAGAATTTGAAAATAAATAACTTGAGGGGTTGTATACAAACTGTGATTTCAGTTCCTTGGAAAAAGTAATGTTAAACAACCGTGAAAATATTGTCACACAACCAAGAATTTTTATCGCTAAAATGAGTACCTTGAACGATCAAACGCACGATTTTTTCAGAATTTCAAAATAATTATTTTAAGCGTCCGTATGCAAACTGTGATTTTAGCTCCGTAAAAAAACTATTACTTAATAACAGGAAAATTATTCTCGCTCAAACAAAAATTTTCATCTCTCAAACGATTACTTTGGACGCTCAAACGCATGGTCTTTTTAGAATTTCAAAAAAAAAAATAATTTAAGGGGCGGCATATTAACTCTGATTTTAGCCGCATCGAAAAATATTGCTTTATAACTGTGAAAATATTGCTGCAGAAACAAACAACAACAAAAAAAAAAAAAAAATGTCGTAAAAATGCTGCCACTCAAAAAAAACCTTTATCGCTCAAACCAGCACATTGAACGCTCAAACGTGTAGTCTTTTCAGAATTTCAAAATATTTATTTTAAGGGGCCGTATAAAACCTGTGATTTCAGTCCCTTGGAAAAAAGAAAGTTTAATATCTATAAAAATACTGCCGTTTAAAGAGAAATTTATCTCAAAAGAATATTTTGCAACGTATGGAGTTTTCAAAATTTCGTAATAGTTATTTTAAGGGTGTGTATACAATCTGAGATTTCTGCCGCTTGGCAAAAAGAAAGCTAAAAAACAGTAAAAATATTTTCGCTGTAATCAAATTTTTAATCGCTCAAACGATATTCTTGGACGCTCAAACGTATGGTGTTTTCAGAATTTAAAAATAATTATTTTAACGGGCTGTTTACAACCTGTGATTTGAGCCCCTTGGAAAAAAGAAAGTTTAATATCTATAAAAATATTCTCGCTCAAAGAGAAATCTTTATAGCTCAGAATAGGATTCTGAACGCTCAAACGTATGGTGTATTCAGAATTTCAAAATACTTAATTTAAGGGGCTGTATACAAGTTGAAATTTCAGACCGTTATAAAAAAGAAATCTAAATAACTGTAAAAATAAATTCGCTCAAATAAAATTTTTCATCGCTCAAATGATAATCTTGGACGCTCAAACGTATAGTGCTTTCAAAATTTCAAAATAGTTATTTTAAGGGGCTGTATACAACCAGTGATTTGAGCCCCTTGGAAAAAAGAAAGTTTAATATCTGTGAAAATATTCTCGCTCAAAGAGAAATCTTTATAGCTCAGAATAGGATTCTGAACGCTCAAACGTGTGGTGTATTCAGAATTTCAAAATACTTAATTTAAGGGGCTGTATACAAGTTGAGATTACAGACCGTTTTAAAAAAGAAATCTAAATAACTGTAAAAATAAATTCGCTCAAATAAAAGTTTTCATCGCTCAAATGATAATCTTGGACGCTCAAACGTATAGTGCTTTCAGAATTCCAAAATAGTTTTTTTAAGGGGCTGTATACAACCAGTGATTTGAGCCCCTTGGAAAAAAGAAAGTTTAATATCTGTGAAAATATTCTCGCTCAAAGAGAAATCTTTATAGCTCAGAATAGGATTCTGAACGCTCAAACGTATGGTGTATTCAGAATTTCAAAATACTTAATTTAAGGGGCTGTATACAAGTTGAGATTACAGACCGTTTTAAAAAAGAAATCTAAATAACTGTAAAAATAAATTCGCTCAAATAAAATTTTTCTTCGCTCAAATGATAATCTTGGACGCTCAAACGTATAGTGCTTTCAGAATTCCAAAATAGTTTTTTTAAGGGGCTGTATACAACCAGTGATTTGAGCCCCTTGGAAAAAAGAAAGTTTAATATCTGTGAAAATATTCTCGCTCAAAGAGAAATCTTTATAGCTCAGAATAGGATTCTGAACGCTCAAACGTATGGTGTATTCAGAATTTCAAAATACTTAATTTAAGGGGCTGTATACAAGTTGAGATTACAGACCGTTTTAAAAAAGAAATCTAAATAACTGTAAAAATAAATTCGCTCAAATAAAATTTTTCATCACTCAAATGATAATCTTGGACGCTCAAACGTATAGTGCTTTCAGAATTCCAAAATAGTTTTTTTAAGGGGCAGTATACAACCAGTGATTTGAGCCCCTTGGAAAAAAGAAAGTTTAATATCTGTGAAAATATTCTCGCTCAAAGAGAAATCTTTATAGCTCAGAATAGGATTCTGAACGCTCAAACGTATGGTGTATTCAGAATTTCAAAATACTTAATTTAAGGGGCTGTATACAAGTTGAGATTACAGACCGTTTTAAAAAAGAAATCTAAATTACTGTAAAAATAAATTCGCTCAAATAAAATTTTTCATCGCTCAAATGATAATCTTGGACGCTCAAACGTATAGTGCTTTCAGAATTCCAAAATAGTTTTTTAAAGGGGCTGTATACAACCAGTGATTTGAGCCCCTTGGAAAAAAGAAATTTAATATCTGTGAAAATATTCTCGCTCAAAGAGAAATCTTTATAGCTCAGAATAGGATTCTGAACGCTCAAACGTATGGTGTATTCAGAATTTCAAAATACTTAATTTAAGGGGCTGTATACAAGTTGAGATTACAGACCGTTTTAAAAAAGAAATCTAAATAACTGTAAAAATAAATTCGCTCAAATAAAATTTTTCATCGCTCAAATGATAATCTTGGACGTTCAAATGTATAGTGCTTTCAGAATTCCAAAATAGTTTTTTTAAGGGGCTGTATACAACCAGTGATTTGAGCCCCTTGGAAAAAAGAAAGTTTAATATCTGTGAAAATATTCTCGCTCAAAGAGAAATCTTTATAGCTCAGAATAGGATTCTGAACGCTCAAACGTATGGTGTATTCAGAATTTCAAAATACTTAATTTAAGGGGCTGTATACAAGTTGAGATTACAGACCGTTTTAAAAAAGAAATCTAAATAACTGTAAAAATAAATTCGCTCAAATAAAATTTTTCATCACTCAAATGATAATCTTGGACGCTCAAACGTATAGTGCTTTCAGAATTTCAAAATAGTTTTTTTAGGGGGCTGTATACAACCAGTGATTTGAGCCCCTTGGAAAAAAGAAAGTTTAATATCTGTGAAAATATTCTCGCTCAAAGAAAAATCTTTATAGCTCAGAATAGGATTCTGAACGCTCAAACGTATGGTGTATTCAGAATTTCAAAATACTTAATTTAAGGGGCTGTATACAAGTTGAGATTACAGACCGTTTTAAAAAAGAAATCTAAATAACTGTAAAAATAAATTCGCTCAAATAAAAGTTTTCATCGCTCAAATGATAATCTTGGACGCTCAAACGTATAGTGCTTTCAGAATTCCAAAATAGTTTTTTTAAGGGGCTGTATACAACCAGTGATTTGAGCCCCTTGGAAAAAAGAAAGTTTAATATCTGTGAAAATATTCTCGCTCAAAGAGAAATCTTTATAGCTCAGAATAGGATTCTGAACGCTCAAACGTATGGTGTATTCAGAATTTCAAAATACTTAATTTAAGGGGCTGTATACAAGTTGAGATTACAGACCGTTTTAAAAAAGAAATCTAAATAACTGTAAAAATAAACTCGCTCAAATAAAATTTTTCATCACTCAAATGATAATCTTGGACGCTCAAACGTATAGTGCTTTCAGAATTCCAAAATAGTTTTTTTAGGGGGCTGTATACAACCAGTGATTTGAGCCCCTTGGTAAAAAGAAAGTTTAATATCTGTGAAAATATTCTCGCTCAAAGAAAAATCTTTATAGCTCAGAATAGGATTCTGAACGCTCAAACGTATGGTGTATTCAGAATTTCAAAATACTTAATTTAAGGGGCTGTATACAAGTTGAGATTACAGACCGTTTTAAAAAAGAAATCTAAATAACTGTAAAAATAAATTCGCTCAAATAAAATTTTTCATCGCTCAAATGATAATCTTGGACGCTCAAACGTATAGTGCTTTCAGAATTCCAAAATAGTTTTTTTAAGGGGCTGTATACAACCAGTGATTTGAGCCCCTTGGAAAAAAGAAAGTTTAATATCTGTGAAAATATTCTCGCTCAAAGAGAAATCTTTATAGCTCAGAATAGGATTCTGAACGCTCAAACGTATGGTGTATTCAGAATTTCAAAATACTTAATTTAAGGGGCTGTATACAAGTTGAGATTACAGACCGTTTTAAAAAAGAAATCTAAATTACTGTAAAAATAAATTCGCTCAAATAAAATTTTTCATCGCTCAAATGATAATCTTGGACGCTCAAACGTATAGTGCTTTCAGAATTCCAAAATTGTTTTTTTAAGGGGCTGTATACAACCAGTGATTTGAGCCCCTTGGAAAAAAGAAAGTTTAATATCTGTGAAAATATTCTCGCTCAAAGAGAAATCTTTATAGCTCAGAATAGGATTTTGAACGCTCAGACGTATGGTGTATTCAGAATTTCAAAATACTTAATTTAAGGGGCTGTATACAAGTTGAGATTACAGACCGTTTTAAAAAAGAAATCTAAATAACTGTAAAAATAAATTCGCTCAAATAAAATTTTTCATCGCTCAAATGATAATCTTGGACGCTCAAACGTATAGTGCTTTCAGAATTCCAAAATAGTTTTTTTAAGGGGCTGTATACAACCAGTGATTTGAGCCCCTTGGAAAAAAGAAATTTTAATATCTGTGAAAATATTCTCGCTCAAAGAGAAATCTTTATAGCTCAGAATAGGATTCTGAACGCTCAAACGTATGGTGGTTTCAGAATTTCAAAATACTTACTTTAAGGGGCTGTATACAACCAGTGATTTGAGCCCCTTGAAAAAAAGAAAGTTTAATATCTATGAAAATACTTCCGCTCAAACAGAAATCTTTATCGCTCAAAATAGTATTTTGAACGCTCAAACGTATGGTGCATTCAGAATTTAAAAATACTCATTTCAAGGGGCTATATACAAGCTGAGATTTCTGCCGCTTGGCAAATGAAAGCTAGATAACAGTAAAAATATTTTCGCTGTAATCAAATTTTTAATAGCTCAAACGATATTCTTGGACGCTAAAACGCATGGTGTTTTCTGAATTTAAAACTAATTATTTTAAGGGGCTGTTTACAACCTGTGATTTGAGCCCCTTGGAAAAAAGAAAGTTTAATATCTATGAAAATATTGACGCTCAAATAAAATTTTTATCGATCAAACGAGAGCTTTGGACTATCAAACGAATAGTTTCTTTAGGATTTTAAAATAATTAATTTAAGGGGCTGTGCACAAATTGTGTCCAATAATAATGCTTTTTAACTGTGTCCCTGTCCAAAAATAATGCTTTTTAGCTGTGAAAATATTGCTGCTGGAACAGAATTCTTTATTCGTAGACAATTTCTTCGGATGCTCAAATATATGGTATATTTTCATTATTTTAATACAGTTATTTTTTTGTACTGCATGCAAACTGTGATTTTTGTCGTATCGAAATAAATAAAGCTGAATAACTCTGAAAGCATATTCGCTCGTTCAAAAATTTTTGTCTCTCAATTCCGCTCAAACGACGCTCAAACCTATGCTGTCTTTCGTTTTTCATTTTCTTAAAGTCGAGGGGCCAACTTCACGTGTAAATAGCCCTCCCGGGGTTGTTTTTTAATATAACTTTTTTTGGTTTGTCGCTCAAGTAAAAATTTTTGTCGCTCAAACGCGCTCAAACGACGCTCAAACCTGTGTGTTTTTCAATTTTTAAATCCCATGAAGTTGAGGGGCCAACTTCACGCTTTGTTGGCCCCCGTATTTTACTTTATTCCTAACTATTTCCAGATTGTCGCTCAAACGAAAATTTTTGTCGCTCAAACGCGCTCAAACGACGCTCAAACCTATGCTGTTTTCCGTTTTTAATTTTCTTGAAGTCAAGGGGCTAACTTCACGGACCTGTAGGTTTATCATTGTGTTTTCCGGCACCCAAACGTATGAAAATATAGAGAACTGGTAGCAGGAAAATACAAATTTATACCCTCCAGTCAACCACTATAACCCGGTTTGCAGGTGTTTTCCCATCAAGATATGACTTGGCAGGCCAATTGCATTTTGATATGCTTTTCGAGTTTTAACTAATCTTGGAATTATAAGCATAAATCAAACACATTGTGCGAATTTTAATACATAATCTAAAATCTTTAACAGCGATTTAATGCACAAATGCGTGCAAACACGACACAAAAAATCACATTCCCGGATACCCTTAATCAGTGCGAGGGGAAAAAAAACAAAGCTCGCTATATTCATAACGAAGCTCACTATATTCATAAACATACTTCTTCTTTAGTGAATGATATGACCAGCACCCCTTTTCTCTCGCTAGTGTGGAGGGATCCTGCGCAGTGACTCCTTTTTCTCAGTTAGTTCTGGTCAATTACGTCATTTATTTAAGATATATAAATTCTTGTTTTCGCCCTTTCAATCATTCCATTAGCCAATACTCGGGGCTATAACCGAGGGGTTCCTCGAACCCATTTTAATTCTTTTTTTTTTTTTCCTCGCACTGAGGAAGGGGATCCGGGAATCCTCGAAATGATCGTATGTGATTTTTTGTGTCGTATTTGTACGTGTTTCTGAGTTAAATCGTTGTTAAAGATTTTGGCTTATGTATTAATCTTGGAATTGCAGCAGCCTCCCGTCCTATAAGGAACTCGAGAAGACCCATGAAGTTTCAGTACAAAAATTGATGCTTTACATCAGGATGTGTATTTTCTTACAATTTGTAAACACAACAGATTGCTCAAAGAAAACTAATTATTTCGTGTGTATAAGTCGAAATGTAAATTCGTGTAGGGTAACTCTAGGAGAGATGGCCAGTCAAAATATTTCCAAAACTTGATCATAGGTTGCAACATAAACTTTGTTTGTATGAAACAATTCAACGAGATTATTTATTGCTATGTGCAGTTGTATTTTTCGATTATAAAAAGTAAGTGTAATTTTAATGTTTATTTAATCTAGTGTTGAATATTTTTTTTGACTTAGGTATCTGAATGTATTGCAGTATGTTATATATATTTTTTACTATACGGACTTTTAAGGCACGTATATAATCTAATCTTTACTTCTAAGCCTAAAACAAAGATGTACAATGACTATTGATGCTTTAAATTGGGCGACCATCAGTCCTTTAATTTCAGGAGAAATGGCCACATGAAATCAAGGGGAGATGGCCACCTTTAATCAATACTTCAAAATTATACGGAGTGGCGACTTTAACTAAATATAATTAAATGCAAAATAAATGTATAACGTTTATGTTTATAAATATATTAATTGATAGAATTATTTAAATTTTAACTAATATAAATATTTTAATAATAATAATAATAATAATAATGTAATAAGACCTAACGATTTATTTGTTTCAGAAAATACTGAAAAAAGCCGGAAACTTTCATAACGGAAACTGATAAAGTTCATAAATAAACTAAATTAACGTAATAAGCCTAAAATTAACGCGAGAAAAAAAACCACGACATTTCCTGTAGCGAAGAAAACATTTAAATTATCAGATTTTACAGATTCCGAGAAATAGAATTGGATTAGGATCACTGTGTAGGTTGTGCAAAACAATATAATATCACATCCAAAAAGGATGCCTGGATACAATGCATAAGGTACCTGAAGTGGTTCCATGAAACGTGTACAAATTATTTAGACCTTTTCCAAAAACGTGGTAAAATTTCACGAAAAGTGAAGTATTGGAATTATACTTCAAATTTAGTTTATTCGAGCTTCATTCACGCATTTTCCATCGTATAACTGCATCTTTACAAATTGCTATATGTTTTTCATGATTAACTATATGAAATGTGTTATTTTTTTGCTATTTAACTTCACTTTTTCTTTCTTGTATTGAATGGCCATGCCTCCTCGGCTTTAAGGAGAGATGGCCATCTGCCATTTTAATTTCAATGCTGTTTAACACTTTTTGTTTTCAATATTTAATTATTTTTTGCATAAAATATTATGAGTATATGTATAAGAATTTTAAATATGCATAAATATTTCTTGTATTTGCATTTTAAGAATTTTTATTTCAATCTTTAAAAACTATGGCCATCTATCTTAATGTTACCCTATATAAATAGTTCAAGTCTCCGAGATAAAGGGTGATTCTACCAGCAGACCATACCATTTAATGTGCTGTATATTTTATATAATGCAACACTGAATTTTAATGTACACTGTAAAAAAAATCCGTCAATATACACAAATTTTTCCGTAAAATTTTACGGAATAATTTCATTTTTCTAAGAAAACAGTGCAATTTCCGTAATTGACATTTTGATATTATAAATCCGTATAAATCCAGTAAGTTTTCCCTAAATTTTACGGAATATTACTGTATTGCTTTCAAAACAGTACAAGTTCCGCAAATGATGTTTTGAAATAGTTGCTTTTGTTCAGAAAGCAAAGTAATTAATTGTTGTACAAACTTGTCTTACAGTGACATTTTTTTTATTAAAATCCCATTATTGGCTAAATATGGCTCTATATTGAAAATATATTCAATGATTTTCCAATAATGGCTAAATAGTATGTTTTACATGAATTTTCAAGTAAAGCCGACAAAAATTATGGCGCCTTCTATAATATGTATGTAAACAACTCGCTATAATATTTTTTTCCTTTTTTTTATAAAAAGCTAACGTATTTTTACGATATTTAAAAAAATTGAAATCTTATTAATATCTTTTTAAATTTAAAATCGTTAAAAAGGAAATGTTGCAGTTTATTTTTCATAAGTTTCTGTTAGGATGTTTTAAAAGGAAAAAATCTATTTTTAATTTTAATATTTTCTAATCTATTCACTTTAACGGATTCGCACATAAAATTTAAAACATATTCGAAATATAATAATTAAATTCTTATAAAATTGATGATTATCTAAGTTTAATAAGCAATAAAGGAAATTTATTTTAATACCATGTAGTAATTACCTTTATTTGAGTTTACAGTAGATCATCGGACAAATAATTTGAAAAATTTGAAAAAGTACATGTTTGAAAAAAAATATGTTGATATTCTTGCAAAACTAAATGAATAAATAAATAAATAAATAAAAGTAATATTAAAGTAAAATCGCCAGTATAATTTCAAAAGCTATTGTACAAAATTATTGCACTAATAGTAAAATGAAGGAATATTGATAAAGAAGATAATAAGGATAATCACGTCATCATAATTTAAAATGTTAACCTCTTGGATGCTAAATATATCGAATCTCATATATCAAATACAATATCAAAAATGCCAAGTTTTCCGCATTTTTCTTGCCACTTTTTTTTATTAAAAAAAAATACCTTTAGATTTAATAAGGAAGTTTTGTCTGTTAAAATATAGAGTTAGTAGAAAAGCGTATGAGTTAGCAGCTATGGATATAGTATTCATTTTTCCCATTCTTCAATGAACAAAAATCTAAAATATATTAAATTCGGAAAAGTTACATCAAAATATTTATAATAAATAAACAAAAGAAATATAAAAGTATTTTAAAAATGTGTTTTACAATTTTTCCAGTTTATAATTCATATAAAATTAATCACTGTGAATCAGTCGAACGACCGAAATGATCCCATAATACACTTTTGATCTGAAAAAGTAGTTTCGATATTTTTTTATTTGAGAAAAACATAATATTTTTCCTTTTCTTAAGAATTTTTCAGTTGTGTAATTTCAAGGTTAAAATATTTTATAACATCTGTAAAATTTTGCTAGGCAATCAATTGTTTAAATTTAAAGGCTAACTTTTAAGCTTAATTTTTTTTTCCTTAAACCGTTTCTTACCTTTTCAAATTTTCTATGTCTTTGATAATTATATGATCATTGAGCTTATTTTCATCATTATATCCATAAATGGTACCTCATTAAACAGAAAGAAAGATATCGTTGTCTTAGGACAGAGATAAATATTAACATCTCATAACCGCAACGCTCAAAAAAGGATTTCCGAATTTTTTCAAGTATCACTTATTGCACCCTATATCTAATCTGTATTTTCCTTTTTTCTCCTTTTTTGTTTATTTCCTTCGAATAGGCATCATCAACCGCATCCTTTCCTGGAAGGTGTTCATCCCCCTGAGTCGCCTCACATACATGGTATACCTCATACATCCACTCATCCAGTACATCCTCACCGGATACATCAGAGAGAGGCTGCAAACGAATCACATCATTTTGGTAATCACGTCATTTAAATTTATGGTTCCATTTTTAACGCTAGGGGTTTTATGATTTACTGTGCATTTTTAGTTCTGACTTTAACCCCTTATTAAAACGAACCCAAACTTAATTTTTTTCAATAGCAACACCCAATTTTAACAGGATATTTCAAATCTTCGGTTCAAACTATGCCTAGACACCCAATTTCAAGTCATTTGAATAATAAGTATTTGAATTATAAACATTCAAAATTTAGTGCTTCTAATGTTAAATTACATTTTCACATTTTTATTTATATCTCCTGAAATTATATTCCTAATGTGCTAATTTTTTGTGTAGCAATAATACTAATATACCCAAACATAAATACGTTGAATTTGCAATTTTGATAATTTTATGATATGAATTATGAATTATGAAATTAATTTTCGAAAAAATTATGAATTTGTAATTTACAATTTTTTTGATGAATTTAGATTTATTAAGTACTGCTTTATGGAAATCCAAAATTTCACATTTTTCTTCCAAGTAGTTTTCAAATTATGCTTGAAAAACGGGCAAATGATGGGTTTTAAGGGGCAGAATATGATAGAAGTTGAAATTTCTTCTGCTATCCTGTAATCTAGCAGTCTTCAATGGCTGGTTGAGTTGTGCTTAAGATGTCTTGATCAAGAAAAAGGCTCTTTCGGTCAACAATCGAGTACCGAACTTCAATTTGGATACAGCCCCTAAAATACGCTCGTTTTAAAATAATTAATTTATCGGAAACTTATCATACGGATTGCATAAAAAATTGCTTTTAGGCTAATTGAAGGGTGTAGAGTTCATTTATGCTGTCAGAATTGTGCACTGCTATTGAAATAAACAAAGTTATGTCTCGTTTTAATATGTAGATGGTCCCCTAAGCAAATTTTATATACATCATTTAAAAGTTGACTTTATTTCCAATTGTTCGGTACCAGTAACTTTCTTCTACGATAATTTGTTGAGGAGTTAGTAGGGGGTGTTTACTTTTTTTTTTTTTCCACCGCTGTACAAGCATCAGGTCAGGGCCATTAATGCTTATTCACCTTAAGGCTGTTCTCATATCCAAAAGGGCAACTTTATGACATAAGTTTTAATTAATTTTTGTTTGGAAATGCATGAAGCTAGCAGGCGTTATTGTTGGCGTTCTATATAATCACATATTTTACAATGCACACCCAAAAATATTTAGAAGAGTAGACCTTCAGTGTAACTAAATCGGGAGTACTGTACTTTATTGTACTTTTAACTTTGAGAAACACTTTTTACTTATGCAGCATTTTTACAGACTTAAAAATAACCCTTCGTCGAAACTAATTATGTATCTTTACATTTCGAAGTTTTATAAGAAAAATCACTGTAACATTGAAGAATTTTTAATTAATAATAAAAAAAAAAATTATGATTGTGTTCAAAAATTGTTGGACTCAACCTGCAGAATTTTTTGAATTTTATATCCCATGATATAGATTTTCATTTATAATTGTTTATTTTTTAATTCCAGACGTCTTGCAGCTATTGAAAATTCGACAGTTTAATAAATTAATAAATTTCTAATCACCCTTTTAAGTAATTTATTTTTTGGTAGTATGCTACTCGTGTAGAATACAGGTGTACGCCCACCACCACGCCCTAAGCCACTTCCACCCCGCCCCGAAAAAAAAATGCTAGTGAAGTAAAATATATATATATATATATTCCAAAAAATATTTATTTGTTGTGAGCTACATGTTCAAATTGCACTCCTCCAACTTCTAGACATGCATGTGTGTGATTAATCACATTCATGAAGGCTCGTATCGGCAGGTCACGTTCAGGGGCGTCGCCATGGGGGGTTATGGGGGGGGGGGCTCCCCCTCCAATAATTGTGTGCTTGGGAGATTTTAGCTTACAGTTGGGAAATTCTAGATTTTTGAAAGATGCTAGATGATAGATTTTATTCCTGAACAGGACATTCCAAATAATTCTTCCGACGAGGAAATTGACGGTGTTCCAGAAACACCTCCCAGATCAAAAGAAGCAAATGATGCCATCAAAACTACAGAATATTTTTAGAAGGGAAAAAAAATTATAACGACTGTTTTCAGATGATCAATGTGCCCATTCTAAAAGTTTCCAGCCGGTATTTTAAGCAAAAAAGTATAACATAATTTTTCAAAAAATATTAATTAATTAGTTTAACTCATTTTTACATTTGTAAAATTGCTAAAATTAATGCTTATGAAATTATTCCATATTTTTTATGCATTTTTTAACCCCTTAACAGTCGCATTAAATTACGGTTTAAAAATTCAAATTGATTACTGGCACCACTTTTTTCAAAAAGAAATATTCGCCTTATTTAATGACAAGTAAAAGGATACCATAATAAAGCTAATTATACTATTTTATAAAACTAGTGGGAATTAAACAAAAAAGAATAAAATGAATAAGAGAAACAGCCCGTGAATATCATGGGAGCTAGAATTAAGGGTTTAATTCTAAAGATTAAGACACTTAACACTAGAACCGCCATAGCGGAATGAAAATATTTCGATTCGAACCAGAAATTATTTTCTAAAATAAGTTAAATATGTACCACGGAGAAATAAGTTAAATAAATATGTTAAACAGTTTTAAATAAAAATTCTAGTGTTAAATATTTTTATAACACTTGAGTAAAATTTCCGGTGGTTCTAGTGTTAACAACAAATGTATCCTTCTATATATAAAATAAAAGTAACGCTTTGGAAATGGACTAATGAAAATCTGCGTAGATAGCTCGGAGCGCATCTGATTGCTCAGAGCTTTCTGACGCTATAAGGTGGGTTATCAAGGGTGTGGGGGACCTCGCTCTGTCGCCAAACATCGCCAACTTGGCGATATATCGCCAAATTTGGCGACCAAAATTATTCGCCAACTTGACGCTATTTCCAGTATTTCGCCAAATTTTCATAGACTCCCATTGAAATCCAATAGGGTTTACTTACTTGCAGAAAATCAACAAATTGAGATATTGCAGTGCAACAAAAACTAAAATTAGCTTATGCATAGAGCTTAATTGAACTATTTACGTTATTTTAAAGCACAAACACTGACTATTTACAATATTCGTAACACTATATATATATATAATTTTATATTTAATAATTCTTATAATTATGAAACTCTAAGCTCAAATGATTATGTGCTTGGAAATAAGGAAATAAAATTGTCAGGAGCTGGGAAGGAGCGCGTGTTTACCAAGTGGTATCTAAAAATTGAATGCATAGAAAATAAGGGATCGCGAAGCGATCCAGAATGGAAACGCGAAAATATTACGGTTGGCGTTGGCTAGAAAATAGGGATTGCTTTGCGATACCGAATGGAATCACGGGGTTGGTGAGCGTAGCCAGTAGGGGGGCGGAGTCTTCCAAGTTTTAAAAAAATGTATAAATCAATAGTTTTTATTACATTAAAATGTTAGGTATTATTGAACTGCATTAAAAAAAGACAATATTACTAACTTTTGATTTAACGACCGTTCGATTTAACGTCCGATTTGCCGAAGTCCCGTGAAGGTCGCTAAATCGCGAGTCTACTGTATTACATCATTTTCAATAAAACAAAATATTTTATTTTGTTTTATCAATTACGTGTAAAACAATTTGCGATAATCACATTCATCGATCTGTGCTGTTTTTTATGATTAATAAATTATAGAATAACAACGTGCTAAATTACAAAAAATAAAATGAATTTTTTGTTGCCACTAATTTAGTTATCAAATAATCTCACTATTTACCTTTTTTTCGTCCCATTAGCTGTATGATGCAAATGTGAATAAATTACTTTTTTCTTAATGGATATACATTATGTAAACAAGTTTTACCTTCTAAAAGTATGAATTAGGAATGGCGTTTTATAAATATTTTAATGCTACTCAAATAAAATAATTACACATCTGTACAATTAACGATTTAAATCTGTTATATATATATATAACATGGTTATAATATCTGGGAAAGCTGATTGTATGGCTAAATATTATTTTCCACTTTGAAAACGTACTGTTTATGGAAATTAAGAAAAATCGATTAAAGCAATTTTCGTGCATTATTTATTACACTTTATTGGAGCACTTTTCAAAGCTGAAATATATCTTAAAAACAAATGTTTAATCAATAACCACTAATTTAAGAGGAAAGAAGCTTTTCCCATTGATTCTGTTTTCTATTAAACGTTCTTTCGAACGACAAACATCTAGAATGAAACTTCTCCCCTTTGTTACGTTATATGAAAATGACAGATGTATTTGAAGTTCTGTAGTTTTTACTTTTGATGATTTGTCAACCTATAATGTCTACCGAATCGGCTATTTCAAAACAATTTCCGGAATATGTATTAATTAGAAGGTGGAACAATACTAAAAATGGAATCAAACAACTCAATGAAATAATAAGGGATTATAAAATTTTGTTATCTGCTTTTCTCATAAATGGACTCCCTCTAGCCCCTTGTCATTTGTTGCAATCGGAAGAGGGAGTTGATACTTTACTATTGACTGTTATTTCTGCAATATTCATTATTTGTAGAACACTAGTATGGATATTTGCTTGTTATTATGGAGAATTAGTTCTCCAAGGGGCATCTCTATCATTGACCTTTGATTTTTTAAACATGTGTTCTTTGATTTCAACTTGGTGTCTTTTTTTCAAACGAAGAGTCATCCTTGATGTTCTGAGATCTGTCATCGGTTGTGTAGGACAAATCAACTCCACAAAATTTAAAAGCAAATGGAATATCTTAATCGTTATAACAATATATTTTGTTACTGTAGTGACACCATCGGCTACAGTTATTTATGTTAGTTTAAATGGGAAGGTAACTTCTAATGTCAGCTCCGTAACATTTTTCTGGCACAAATACGAGAACGAACAAAAGGATTTTTTCGTCAAAATTACTACTTTTCTTACTGCTCTCACTTATTTCTACAGTATGTCTTCGTGCGGCCTCGTAGCTATGGCATGTTCGACAACCTATTTTCACCTCGGTGATGTTTTGCAAAGTTATGGACGTAAGTTGAAAGAGCGTTTTCAGTTCGAAGCATTTGGATCACACTCTATCAACGAAAATCTCCTGATGTTTCAAGAAATCATCGATTTAAACGATTTAATCAATAACGCCTTTTCCAGCAGCGTTTTATTTTTCTACGGTGCTACCATTAGTTGCTTTATCAATGGTATCAGCATTGTCATCTATTTTAACATGAAGAGAATCACAACCTATATAATGTTCATTCTTGCTTTCATATTTGCTCTTATAACGTTCTTTGGCGTGACTGTAACAGGCAACAGGGTTAGACAAAAATATACATATCTCCTTGAATGTTTAATCCCTTGTTCTCGCAAGGTAACAGTCGGTGATGTGCAAGATAGGATAACTTATTCCATCATGGCACAGGACATTAGATCCGTGAATATGTGTGTTACTTGCGGTGATATGTTTGTCATAGGTAACGAACTTATGCTTACTGTAGCTGGTGCGTTGATCACGTATGGTGTTATCATTTTCAAAATGGACGATCATTAAAACTTGAACTTGGTTAAAAAAAAATTCATACGGAATATTGTCATATATCATGCATTAATTTTCCACGGACTGCATCAGAGTATAGGGCGAGAACAATTCATGCAAATCTGTAAGTATTTAAGAGTCAATATCACAAAATACGGAAATTGCAGTCCGCACAATAAAATGCCTATTTAATGTTATATAATGCAATTTTCTATTTTACATTCTAATAAATAATATTCTTAGAAGCATTTTCAAGAGGTATATTCATAATAACACAAAAATAAAGCAATTAAAATTTCAGAGTGTCATTTTCCTTGCATGTCACACTGTGATGTATTCAAAATAAGAGTCTTTCTGCTATCATGTACAAATATGTTTTTCTAGTTTTTTTTTTAATTTCTAATAAATAATTATGCCTTATATAACACATATATGTGGAAGGTAACAAGTTCTGTATTTTACAAATAATTTTCTATAATTAAAATAGGATTGTCACTGAAAATGAATGTCATTGTCCTGGCCTGCTCATTTTAGTTCTTTATGAGGCATAAAGATGACGCTGCAGAGTAATTCTTCTTGTTATTGACATATTTCAAGTCAGAAGTAGTAAAATCATTGCTACCGGCAAGATCTTTTCGATATTTCTTTGAAAATAATGTGTTTAAAGGCTTTGTAAAAATTAAGTTGTCTTTTATTATGTCATTTTCCTAGCTTCTATAAATTACAAATAAAACTGAACATTACACTGAATTTGAGGTACTATAGAGGGAACATGTTCCTTTAAACAAAATTAAAATGTTAGATCTAAAAATAAAAAAAAAACAAGAATGTGAAAAATGTTTTAGAATGAAATTATTCATTATCCTCGCATACGTATGCCAAGAAAATGACACATAATTATAATTACATAAAAATGAAATTAGGCTCTTCAAACTTTAACAATTTTACATATAAATTTCTTTATTCAGCTGTTCAACCAATATTTTTTTTAAAAAATCGGAAGCTTTGAAACGATTTAAATTTTCAAAATTTTTGTTTTCAAAATCTCACATTTTGTGATATTCACCCTTAATATCTTCTTCCTGTAAAATAACAGTTAGCAAACTGAAAAATAAATTAACTTATTAGCTTGATGACATAGTATCTTCGATCTATAAACATGTGTGTCACTTGCTGGTATATATTCAATATCGATAATGAAGTTACTTTAGCTGGAACGCTGATCATGTCTAAAGGGACTTCCAGGGATTTGTAAGATAAAATACTTTTTTGTTGGCAACAGAGGATATTGAAACCTGAAATGTGCATTACTTGCTGAAATATTTTCGCCATTGTTCTCGACCTGATACTTGTGGTGGTAGATTCTCACTAACCACGTATGATGTGGTCATTTTCAAACTGTTAGACTGAAGGCTGGATTATAAGTTGAATCACGGGAACTCATATGATATTTATTTCTAAGTATAACATTTTTTACAGTGACTGTGAAAGAAACAGGATGAGAAAAACTTATACAATAGGAGGTGTTGTGGATATTGAGGACAAAATCGACAAACAGATTTTTTATAATTTTTTTTTAACATAACGCGGAAGACCGTAATAAGATGTCGAATCTTTCACAAGTTCAAGTTCGCCTCTAATTATATGAAATTCACTTTATAAAGCACAGTAACGGTAATGGTAGGTGTGTATTTTAAATTGCTAATTCTCGAAAGTTGAGTTTTGCGAGTTTGCCCTTAATGCTCGCAACATTTTGATGTTTAAATACAATGATTATTGACAATGTTTAATACTTTATTACCACAAAGTGGCAGATAGAGATATGCAACATAAATAGAGATGAAAAAATAAATATATATATCGATTTTTAACATCGATGTTAGATTCTCGATATATATGGGGCATTCTCACAAATCTTTTGACTTTCGGGAATAAAAATCTGGTGAAATTAAACTTGCTAAAATAACATTTTAATGTGATAGACGAATGCCTTAATGATTCAAAATAAAGTAAAAATGATCAGCAGCGAAAATTTTTTTATTTAACTGAGGTTTAAGTTAAACTTGCGAGTTTAATTTTCCTTACCATTTTACCATAATAACTTTCTATTTTCTTCTAAATTTTTACTTATAATGAATTTGCATAGTACCCACAGGACATTCAAATAAGAAATAATAACAATGTAGTACTTTTAGTACAAAATTTTCGTATAACATTGTCTTAAAAGGGTGTTAAAGAAGGGACAGAAGGAAAAAAGGGGGGATGGTATAGAAAAAAAAGGAAGGTAATGAAAAAAAAGGGATGGTCAGGATGGGACGGTAGGGAAAATTACCACTATTTTCAGACAAATCATATTAAGACTAAGTGATAGCCACAATGTTTATTGATTTTTAGAAACAGTTATTTACATTGGATTAAATTAAAAAAAAAATTAATTTACCTCGCAAAGTGCAGGAATAATCCTTGGGGACGGTAACACTACCCATAAAGCCACGATGCTTGAAATTGATATTTAAATCCTGATTTTAATTCGGCAGTCAATTTCCTGTCAAAGAATTTTAGACACTCTTTCTCTAGCATGCCTCTGCATGAGAAAAAACTGGGGGAAAAAATCTGTTGCTGCATCTGAAGTGATTTTCTGTATAAGTTTAGCAAAAGGGGTGGTAAGGAATCTAAAACCCAGGGACAGAGTTCAAAAAATAATATCAACCGTGTAAATGCGTGCAGGTTAATCTTTTGCTACATATTTGTATAAAACAATTGTCTCAGTTTCGGAAAAAAATTACATCGAATTACTTTTATTGAAACAATTTTATACAGACAACTCCAAACTTAAAAATCAGTATCAGAGACACTGGACGGTATAGGAGTTTTCCTGGTATTTGGACCGCCAACATCGTCCAAAACTTATTTATCTCGTTAATGTTATTATGCAATCATGCAATGGGATGTTCCCCAGTATATGAAATAAAAAAACACAAGAATATGTACTAAAATAAAAATTATTATTCATGGGTATTAAAGTCAAAAGATTGTGAGAATGCCCCATATCGATATATTTGTTGTTTTACATCTATCGGCATATCAATTTTTTAATCCAATATATCGATACTTTTCAGAAATTAATCTTTTAAATGAGAAAATCAACTTTAAGGCTGATCGTCACTCAGCTTCCGGATTCCCCTCACTAATGCTAAGCCTATGGGCGTAGAATACATTCGTCTATTTAAAGTGTATCCTCAAGAAATTAATGTTTTAACTTAAAGCACATAAATTAACGTCTGAATTCCATGGAATTCAGACGTTAATTTATGTGCTTTAATATATATTGCGGATCGATGGAAAAATAAATTTATTCATCGTTGTCACGTCATCCAGTGCTATCTGATAGATGGACGGTGACGTTCCCCAACTTGGTTTATTAGTGAGAAATTGCCAGGCTTGGACATCGGCCAGGGTAGCTTAACGGTAGAGCAACAGCACGTTATGCTGTCGATCCAGGTCAGATTCCTGGCCCCGGCTAATTTTTCACTCCAGTTGGGTTTATTATATTTAATTGTATTTAAAGTCTGTCTTAATATATGTGTACCTTTAATGTTTTAACTTATTTTTTTATGTGAACTCCTCTTAAAGGATGTCTCTTTTTTCTTAGTTCACAAAATATTTCTAAAATCTAGGCTTAATTTAATATTTTATGTGTTAAATGCTGACGAACTCTGATTGAGATTTTAACACTTCATATAAAATTAAATATACATTTCAGAAATATTTTGAGAACTAAGAAAACAGAGATATCCTTTAATAAGAGCATACTGAAAAAGAAGTTAAAAACATTCATTTCCCGATGATATAATTTAAATAGACGAATGCACCACACGCCTATAGACTTAACAGTAGTGAGGGAATTCAAAAGCTGAGTGACTAGCAGCCTTAAGGTATGTGCCTGCCCTCAAATCGCTGTTTTTTGCAGAAAAATTCGATTTTTATTAATTATTTGAAATTCAAGTTCAAACATTTAGGATTCCAAAAATGTCTTATTTTGGTTCAGCGATAATTGGAAGCAAAGTTATAGCCCAAAATATAAACCGGAAACGAACTTTCTGAAACCGGAAGTGACCGTTTAAAGAGCCATAGAAAGGTAAACAATACATTTTAATACACAAACATATAAGCACCAACAAATATGAGGGATTTTTAAGTAAACTTTATACATAATTTTTTGTGCTATATCAAAATCTTAATTTGCGTTTTTCATTCTGTACGTTTACGAAAAACATAATTTTTTAAAAAGTGTTTAAGATATTGAAATAAAATTTTGTCGCAAGTTTCAACTCAATCAGACAATAAGATTCCTTCATTGTTTGCTTATACTAAATTTAAGAATACTAAAAATACCTGAAAAATACTAGAAATAATTTCAACCAACTTCAAAAACATGAATGGTAAAAAGCTTAAAAACCATTTTTAATTAAACAATCATTTATGGTAAAAATAAATAAATCATTTCCGTTAAAAAAAAAGAAAAAAAAAGGAAACAATGAAAATATTCAAATATATCGGAAAAAAAACGATTTCCTCTGAGCGCGAGTAATACTCGTACTTGACAGTTTATTTTATGTTACACGATTTCTAAACACAGTATTCATATTAGTACAATGAATTAAGCATTGTGTTATATATATACCAGTTATGATTAAACAAAGCACTGACAAGAAGGGGGGGGGGGGGATCAGGCACAAAAGTGTTAACATAAATTGTTCAAAGAATTCTCAAAAGACGGCGATAGGGAGTTTATTTTTATGCCAAAGTTCTTCTTATCATTTTAAAAATTTCGCATCTTTATTACTAAAATTATCCTTGTAAATTTTGCAAAATTAACAATCTGGAGAAAACTAAAAATAGATACTAAACAAAATAGAGGTTACTATCTAACGTATGCTTTATTCATAAATTTAAACATAATGTAAAAATAAAATAAAACTCTATGTTTCGGTTTTTTGACAATGTAGCACGTAGATTGTTTCCTGCCGATTTGTGTTGTTAGAAAGCTTGACTTTAGTGTTGAATTCAGATACTTTTCTCCGGGGGGTGGGGGGTGGGGGGGGGGGGGGCATTATAGGGTTCTAGGGGGGGATTGCACTTTTTAACCATTAAAAACTCAAAATCTCAAATCTTCCGCGGTGGTGGTGGGGGGGGGGGGGGACACCCCCTACATTCAACACTGCTTGACCTCTGAGTATGGTATTTAAAATTAAACCGAAACGTAGAGTTTTATTTTATTTTTGTGATTTTATTTTTACATAATTTTTAAATTTTTGAATAAAGAAAACGTTGGATAGTAACCTCTATTTTGTTGAGCATTCAATTTTACATCGTAAAGTCCTTAATTATTACCAAAAACAGATTGTTTACAAAGTTAAGTTTGTATGATTTATAATTTTGGATTAGAAAATTGACAACAATTATGAGAAATATGTAATTTTCCGTTTATTGCAGATGTGAAAAAAGTACCTATTTCGGTTAATATATATTTTTTTGTTCTATTTTTATTTTTACTTTTTACATGCTTAAAATGATGTGTAAATATTTCTCAGTAAGTATTTTATTTCTTATTTATTCCTTAGTAATTTATAGTTAACTTATTTCTTTGTAAATATTTTCCAAATCGGGGTTGTTGAAACACAAAGGGCTAAACCCATAATAATAATAATATTAATAATAATACAAAACATCATATCAAATACGTTGCAGATTTTTTTTATTTAAAATTTATAAGAAAATTTTCTAAGTCTTTTCTCAAATCTCCTTTTAAAAATTGAGCTCACAGTTATTAGGAGATATTACTAGAAAAAAAAAATGAATCAAAAACAGGTAATTTATAAACTTTCATTACTGCTTCACGCAACATCCACATTTGTAGCGGAACTGTTTCATAAATGTTTTCACCTCATTAATATTTCTATTAAATTTACCGAAATACCGGCTTTACGATTTGATTTCGTGTCCCTTAAGCTTATGTTTTTTTCTTGTTCATAACAGTACGTAAAGTTTATGATGACAACGATCTGAAAAACAGAACAATCTAGAAAACGTAATTTGTTTACTATTATTTTTTTAAAAAGACCATTCTGCATAACATAATTAGTGAATATAATGTAATATATGGGGAGAACTTGCTATTATAAAGTTTGTTTGTTTAAGACGTAACCTTTATGTTTCAATTTATAGGTCACGTATAGCAATTTAGTATTGTTAAATTACTACACTATGTTTACAATGAATTAAAACGTTTTCAGGAAGTGAGTTCGAAAAATGTTATTATAGCGTAACAATAACAATTATCAGCCCCGATATGATATTTCTTTCAGACAATAATGAAAGTGTCGTCCATAAAAAATAATGTTACGTTACATAAGCCTGCCGTAAAGCGAAGCAGATGTATCATTGTACGGTTAAATACTGACAATCTCTACTGTAATTTGTTTAGCTTCTAAGCATCGAACATTTTCAATTTTTACACCTTCGTATAGGGGAAAAAAGTACCTTTAACTGCAATTTGTTTGAAAACTGCATCTCTATTTTTGATACATTATTTCTTTCTTTCTTTTTTTTTTTTTTTTTAGTTTTTAATACCATTGCTGTAATAGTGGCAATTGAAGTGCTCCCTTTCTGTAGAAAGTAAAGGGAAAATAGGTGGAAATTAGTAGATTACTATATCTTTTTGTTGCCATTTTCTCATAAAAACTTTTTAAAAAAATGTAATTAAAATACGTGCTATGCCAAGAATAGCTTCTGCTATAAAAATGTAATTTAAAGAATATTTGTGTGACTTATTTCCTCTGATTTAAATAAAGTGGCGTGATATGCATACTTTTTTACGCATGTTGTTTAAGACTGGATCGTAAATGTGCAATTCTTCTACGAATGCAGCTGACGTCATTTTATATAAGCGTGTATTTTATATCTTAAAAATTAAATATTTTTGTACTATCTATATATTTTTTACTTCATCAGGGGCGACACTAATTTCTGAATAAAAGCGGAGTTCCTGTTTTCTATTTATTATTATTATCAGCCCTCGGTACGGTATGCTATTTCTTTCTCCCAGCTTCTTTTGTGTCGTCTTAAAAAAATAACGTTACCTTACAGAAGCCAGCCGTAAAACAAAGCAGTATGATTAAATACTCTATAGCAATTTTTTTCACTTCTAAGCATAGCACATTTTCAATTTTTATACCGTCGTATTGGGGAAAAAAAGTACTTTTAAGTGCAATTTGTTTGAAAACTACATCTCCATTTCTTTTTTAAATATTAATTTTTTTGTAGTTTCTGGAGCCATTTGCTTAATATTTGCAACGGAAGTACTCCATTTCTGTAGAAAGTAAAGAAAAAATAGTTGTAAAATAGTAATTATATATTTTTGTTGCCATTTTTTCATAACAACCAAAAGAAAATGTAATTAAAATACGTGCTATTTTGAAAAAATATAAACGAAGTATTTCTCTTAAAACATGGAGCTATTATAAACTATATTTAATTTTAAGTATCTTATATTAATGTTACAAACAAATGAAGACCTATAGATCATTAAACAGACGTTTTTTTTTTTTTTTTTTTTTTTTTTTTGGATCGAGTTTCTTTAATGACGGCATCTTTTTGCTGCAATTGTGTATTATTATGCGATAGTGACGTCCTATGCCTACTTTACTGTAGAGGTTTAAGAGTCGATCGTAAATGTGGAATTCTTAAGCGGATGCGAATGACGTCATTTTACATAAAATAAAAGCGTGAGCTGTAAGTCTTAAAATTGAAATATGTTTTGTACTATTTATACATACAGGGTGTCCAGCGAATAAGACCCTGATTTCAAAATTAAATATCTCAAAAAAAAAAAGATCAATAGAATTATGCGGTAAACGGTTTGTTTATTAGCTAAGCTGTAAAAATGTTATGCAGAAGTTGCAAAATTTAGTTGCAAAAACCGTTAACAGATGGCGCTGTAATCGCAATACTTGTAAACTGCTTCGAAGTCCAGAGCAATGGCGTCTCATTCCTAGATGTCTCCCTACGTAAAAACGAATATTGGGAAAGTCCATTTTTTCATTGGGGTGATGTGCAGAAGTGGAGACATCTGGTCACAGAATTATTGCATCAGCTTTAATTTTAGAAAATTTCAATCAATAGAATTTTCAATAAAAAGTTTAGAAATCATTATCAGAATGTTTTAAATATTTTATTAAATTCAATCTTTAATGCCATATAATTATTTAAATCAAAATGCATATATTTAGAAAAATAATTTTGTACTTTTTATTTATTTTTTATATTTTGAAATCGCGGCAAAATATTTTGGTATTATTGTTTATACCTGAATTATTATTAATAAAAAAGTAATTTTTCACTTTTAATTTATTTTTAAATCACGGCATAATACTTTGGTTTTAGCACAACGCATATATTTCTTTTCTTTGTAAACAAAAATTTAGAGATAGAAATTATGCATTAAATTATTTCTCTTTTAAAAGGAGTTGATATAAGTCATATCATCAACGTCAAAGCAAAAGTATTTTGGATGCTGCATTCCTTTCGAACATCCCGGATCCTATCGCTAGAAGCTTCACCATATTTCTGTGCCCAATGATAAAAAAAATGAAAACGAGTTTTTAAAATTAAAATTATTTAAAAATAGAAACTTTGTATTTTTTCATTCAAACTATTCTCTACAATTAAAAAAAATGATTTATGAATCATTGTTATAAATGCTCAATGATTTTTAAAAAAGGGGTTTCTTTTAACTTAATTAAATTTCAAAACCAGAAACTTTAGATTTTTTTATTCAAACTTTTTTCACAGTTTAAATAAATATTAAAAAGTAAAGATTTCCATTTTTTTCAAACCCGCCTCTACTTGGATTCGATTCCACGATCTACCAATTAGAGAGAAAAGACATTCCACAGAGATATTGGTAACCGGACCGAAGTAGCTTGTAACAAAATTTGAAACAAATCTCAATTCTGTCAACACATGGCTCCGCTTCTGCACATTACCCAAATAAAATATTTTTTAAGTTCTTATATAATGATTGCTAAACTTTTTATTGAAAATTCTATTAATGGAAATTCTCTAAAATTGAAGCTGAGGCAATAATTCTGTGACGAGATGCCTCCACTTCTGCACATCACCCCAACGAAAAAACGGTCTTTCAAATTTTCGTTCTTCCATAGGAAGCCATCTAGGATTGAGACGCTAGGGCTCTCGACTTCAAAACACAATTTATAGGCATTGCGATTACAGCGCCATCTGTTAGTGGTTTTTGCAACTAAGTTTTTAAACTTCTGTACAATATTTTTACAGCTTAGCTAATAAACAAACCGTTTACCGCTTAATTCTATTGATCTTTGTTTTTGAGATATTTAATTTTGAAATCAGGGTCTTATTCGCTGGACACCCTGTACATATATTTTTTTTCATCAGGGGCGATACTAAATTCTGAAAACGCAGAATTCCTGTTTTCTAGTTATTATTATTATTACAGTTTTTTCATTCTAAACTTCATCAAGCATTCAGTGTATTTATACCAGCTCCTGTTTATTTTTTTAAAACGTAGATTCGACTTTCACCCTTATTTTTTTAAATTCATTTTTTACTTTATATTTGAACTCAGAACTTTTAATTTTGAACATCAAAATATTTTTCAAAATCAGTACCTAGGTGTGCAGTGTCACAGAAATTAAGCCATCTCGTCGGAGAGTAATATTTTGGAAGTTGCTAAATGACATGAGATTTGGACAAACAATATTTCATATCTTGCACTCGAGATTTATGATACGAATCACCACAAATCGTGCTCTGCTTAAATATTTCTCAGAGCTAAATAATTCTCTATTCATATCAGAGGCTATCTCGTCATTCTGGGAGAAAAGGCTGCTCGTCACGCAGTTACCGAATTCCCCTTGAAAACGTTAAGTCTATGGGTATTTGATGCATTCGTATGTTTAAAATATCTCCTCAGCATATTAATATTTTTTATTTCTGTTTTCTGTGTTCTCTTCTTAAAGTATATCTCTTTTTTCTTTAGTTGTCAAAATATTGCTAAAATCTATTCGTTATTTAAAAGCGAACGAACTGGGAGTAAGATTTTAACACTTCACATAAAATTCAGCGCAGATTTTAGAAATATTTTGAGAACTAAGAAAAATAAGATACATCCTTTAAGAAGAGTACACAGAAAAATAAATTAAAAATATGAATTTCCCGAGGAGATATTTTAAATATAAGGATGCATGAAAGGCCCATAGACTTAACATTACCGAAGGGAATTGGGAAACTGAGTCTCGAGTGTTCGTAATTTTTACCGAATACATCGTCGTTTGTAGTGGTTGAACAGACGCGATACTTATGCAGCCCACGCTTCCCAAGACAACTTATCCAACTTACCTACCAACGTACTAACATCCAAGACAACTTCCCAACAGCTTTGCTGTTATCGACAACTTTTTATACTTTTACATAATTTCATGAGCAGATAATCGGAATCGACTAGTATCGAAAATGCTTGTCATTATGCATGGTTCGTACGGATACTGTTATTTCTCCAGGTGATCTACCAGTACTTTTTTATAAAAAAAGAAATGTAGGTTAAACACAGAAAATTTCGCCTTCTTTTAAAAAAAGATTTTCTGTAAGATAATACTGGTTCAGTAAACATTTCTGGTCTGCAAAATTCAACCATGTTATGACCCACAAAACGCCGTAAACAGTTCAGTTGGATAAGTTTAATTTTGAAAATCCTGTTTTTCCCTAAATTTGGCCTATTTCGCCGCTGCTGATCACAGTTAAGCTCCATAGGATGCAGGCTCATGTTTCGCAAATCAATATACACTTTTGGGATCATGTCAATTATTGAGTTACGGTACAGACGTGGAAAAATAAGCAAATACCTCTTCCAAACTCTGCAACAAATTATTGCAGAAGAAAAATACTGATACCAATTGATTGGAAATAAAGTCTACTTTTAAAGGATGTATATAAAATTTGCTTAGGGGGGCATCTAGATATCAAAACAAACACAAACTTTTTTCATATAGCAATACCTAAGTTTGACGCCTTAAATTAATTCTATACCCTTCAATTAGCCTAAATACAAATTTACATGCAATTCGTATGATTAGTTTCAGAGAAATTAATAATTTTAAAATGAACAGGTTTTAGGAACTGTATCAACTTGAAATTCGGTACTCGATTGTTGAAATGTTACAGTATGACTAAGTCAGTTCTGTTAATGCATTATTTCTTGCCAATATGACCATTTTACTCGCTTAATATTTTTCGACTATTGCTAGTCGAAATGTTTCAATAAAATGAGTAAAATATATATATACTTCAAATTATGCCTTTCTGCACATATAGTTTAGTTATAGTATAGCCCCTTAAACCACCATTTTGACATTTTTTAAGCGTAATTTGAAAACTACTTGGAAGAAAAATTTGAAATTTTCAATTCCCATAAAGCAGGACATACTAAAAAATAAACCTACCACAAAAAATGTATATTGTCAAAATTGGGTGTTGTAATTGAAAAAAAAAGTTTGGCCAGGTTTTGATTTATAGATGGCCCGCTAAGCAAATTTTATATACATCATTTAAAAGTAGACTTTAATTACAATCGTTTAGTAACGTCGTAACTTTCTTCTACTGTAATTTGTTGCAGAGTTTGTAGGGGGTGTTTACTACTGTACACTGATGAATAGTCATTGTATTATTTCGATTCACTAGTCACAGTATAAATACTATGCAAATTATTCAAATAGTTACCACCTTTAAATTATAAACTTTGAATTGTTTTGGACTTTTCTCTAAAAAGCATGCCTTACAAAACTTCAGAAACATTTCCTGGCAGGTTCCACATTATATCTTCCAGACGCTATAGTTATGGAATATTACACGGAACAAGAGAAATGCTAGATTAATTACATAATTTTAAGTGTAAACGGGATAATCTTTCATAATTGAGTTGCACGCAGATTTAAAAAAATTCATGTCTGAAAATTATTTTTAAAACCATAAAAAACAGTAAATTTAAATACAGTTTTCAAACAAATTTTCATTTGCTGGTGCACACTTGTTTTTCTATTCGAAGGCGTAAAAATTGAAATCGTACCATGTTTAGAAGTTTAAAAAATTGAAATCTGAACTGAGTTAAAGAAACTTGAAATTCGAAATTTATTGGTTAGGTCGTTGCCACCATCAATATGGCGTCATCGTTTCTCACGGACACGTTTTTGTTTTATAATATAGATTTAGACATACATTTAAAAAACATATTTTACATTACATTCCAAAACTTCTATTTTTAGGATTCCGTACTTAAAAGTAAAAACGGAACCATTATCAGATCACTCCTGTGTCTGTCTGTAAGTCTGTCACAGCCATTTTACTCGGAAACTATGGAACGTGGAAAGTTCAAATTGGCTGAAGTAATAAAGGTTATTGACCCACATATTTATAGATTATTAAACATTCACAAATATATTTAGGAGCAATGTAGAGGAGCTAATTAAGTTACTTGGGGAAAAAAAAAATATTTTCTTTGTATATCCTGTGAAAGCTTTTGTAACGCCGAACCCAAAAATACATTTCTTTTAATTTTAGATATTATATTTTCAGCGATATCGTCGAAAATGTAATGCAAAAATATGTTCCCCCACCTCTATTTCCGAATCTACTAAAACTAAAATTATGAAAAAATTAGGAGTTGTAGAAGTTAATTTAAACCTTGCAGGAAAACTATATGTGATTACGTTAGGTCGCATACTTTTTGAGAAAATCACATTTTTCCGTTGCACACAAATTTCGATTTGCGTGAGTTTAGCAAAGGAGTTGAAGAGCGCTGGAGGTACCTACCGTCGCAGAAGTGTAAAAGTATTGTTGATAGTGGTTTTCAAAAAAAAATGTCGGTAATTAGTCGAGATATCAACTCTTAAAGACACGGACGGTTTGGACATACATAAAGACACGGGCGGCGTACTCTATTCACCATCGTCTTTTTAAAGCTTAGATAACAACTTTTAATGATATATTTGTGTAATGCAATGCCCAGTTGCTAATTCATATATTTACTGTACGGAACCCTCTGTACGCGGGTAATACTCGCACTTGACCGGTTATCTTTTTTCCCATCTTTATTTCGGTAAAAGTCACACTGTAAGCCTGTGATAAGGAAATTGTTTACTTTCGTTCATTACAATTGGGACGGCCAACACACGGATATGGTAAACCAGACATTTACAAACTAGAGAAATGAACATTGTTTCATTTTCCATGTAGGTCATGCTTCTTCCGAAGTGCTAGACGGAAGATGTCCGAACCTAATTGACTTCCATATTTAGCTACTTGATTTGCTTTTTTTTTTCTTTTTTCGTTTAGAGCTTAAATAATGGAAATGGTGTTAAAATGGAAATATAGGTCTAGCAATAGAAAGAAACAGCTGTTAAAAGCGCTAATTTTTTTTTTCTCTTCAGGATGTACAAAGGGATTTTTTGTTTAATGCAGGTCTAACTCAAAAGAATTTTCTTTATAACTGAACATGTAATATTTAGTACTATCTATGTACAAAGAAAGAAATTTAATCAGCTGGAAGTACTTGATGCAATAAAGAGTTCATAACAAATTATGTTTCATGCTGTTCAAATTTATTCGCTGTTTTTCGAATGGAAGGTTTTCAACAAACTCCTTTGTAGTCCTGGGGTGTTGTAGTAATAGAAACCCTTTTAAGAAAGAAAAATGGTTTGATTATACAAAATGGTAAAAGTAAATCTTTCCCTTTTGTAATTAAATGTAGATAATTTCTAGAAGACAAAACAAAATTGAAAATTAAAACATTGCAAGAAACTTTTTTCCACTAAAATTGAGAAAAAATAGCATGGTCTTTCGAAACCTGAGGTGTTATAGCAATAGAATAATTTTCAAAGAAGAAAAATGACATGATTATACAAAAAGGTTCAAGTGGTTCTGTCATTTTTTTAAAACTTTAGATAGGTTTCAAAACACAAAAAAGCTGGGAATGAAAATTGAAAGCAATGATGATTTTTAAAAACAGTCGAAATGCTTAAATATGGTGTTTGTCTATTTTACCGTCGAACACTTTCTATAAAAAATAAATGTCGGCTAACAATGGGTTTTAACGCTAAAAATGTACAAGCATGATATCATATTTGTTACCTGTTTGCGATTTTGGGCCAATAACCGTCGTCAGTGTTGAATTCAGGCGATAGCCCGGGGGGATACTCCCCCTGAAGCAATGAGATATTCCCCACCCGGAATATTTGAGATTTTGTGTTTTTAAAGGTCAAAAAGTGCAATTTTAAAAGTGCAAAAAGTGCAAAAGTGTTGAATTCATCCCTGACCATGGTAGAATGCATCCTCCATATAACTCGACTACGAAAGATTCTCAGAAATATATCCCGCCAAAAAATGAAAAATACTAGGAATGTCTCCTTTCTTGTATCATTGGCGTTAAATCAGATTGAGTAGAGACAGTTTTATATATATAGAAAGTGGTTGACGGAAAAATAGATAAGTACCGCGAGTTTTTTTAAAGAATTTCTTTATACGAAGTAACCTCATGCATGATAAGTTCATAGATAAGCAAATTTGGAAATTTAACGACGCTTTTGCTTTAATTAACTTAATTTTTTTTCCAAATTCTTTATACTCACTGGAAATATATAATACTATTGATATACTTTTGCAGGAAAAAAGGGGAAGAAACAAAGAAAATATGTTGCACAATTTAAACACAACGTAGGCTTCTAATTATCCGTAAGAATTAAATGTCTTTACCTAAACAAAATTCTGATAATACGGATTGTATAATAGCTAAAATAACATTGTTAAATCGCACGATTCATAAAATCAATGTTATAAATTTTTAAGATATTGAACTTACACAGCACTAAACCAAAATATTAGACATTTTTACTTTACTAGAAAATTCTTTTCTTTTAGTTGCAAGAAGAAGAATTTTTTAATCTCGTACACTGTTTTGCAATTATGATATATAAAACAGTTAATATGTTTCATTTTTCCTTTTATTCTTTATTTTGAACGTAGACATGAAAAAATATTCTCTCACCAATATGCAGATGAGGATTAAAAAACACATAAATTAAAATCTATATCACAGGAAGAGTTTTAATTATTTATCCAAAATACACATCTAACTCTCAGATACGAATTAATTCAACAATCATACTTATTGGATGAAACATCTTAAATTAAATGTAAGAAACAGATTAGTTTTTATAGTTTTAGATTAGTTTTAAATTCTATGTTAATTTACAGATACAACAAGTCGAAAATTGTACGTCAAACGTGGCAAATGAGGCTGCGTTCGTACTCTAACTAGTTTTATAAATATTCAGATATTGGTGCAACAACTGTTGCACTCTAATGCAAAAATACATTAATACAAAATTAATTACGATTTTATATAAAATTCAGTAGCACCGAAAGAATAGGACTCCATCTTAAATAGGACATCATCACCATGGCAACCTAGAATCATAACCTATCATGGGATAGTTGTGAATAAATTACGTATGATAAGATTTAAAAGAATGAAGAAAACTTTTATTAATATCTTTTTAAGTTTGGATTCGATTTTCATAAAATTTGAAATGACTCGACACAATTCAGCAATGATTCTATAAATTAAATTTCAAACCATTCGGTTGGGTAGTTTTCGCGCTGTTATATGCAGATAGACGGACGGACCAGGCGACGACTATAGGTGCTAAGTATTAATATAATTCGGAACGCACCTAAAAAATGAATAAATTTGTGGAAAAGATTAAATGTATACAAACATTTCTTTTAATTCCGCTATGTAATAAAAAACACTAACGATCTTGACTTCTTTCGCATTCAATGTGTCGATTTATTCTAGGTAGCAGGATTTATTGATACAGGTTATTGCTAGCAGTGTGGTTAGTTTGAGGTTTGAAATAAGATTAATTCAGATTAAGGTAGCTGAACTTTAATCAGGTCTATATATTTCAACTCTCTATAGCAATCAAGAGGTGACTGTTGGTTGCGATGAAGCAGCAATAATTATTGATCGGACAACCGTTAATATAAAACCAATTTTTCCCTGAAGCTAAAAAATATTGGCAAAGATTGTTGAAGCCTTAAGCTACGTTCTGACTTGTATTTTGCTTCCTTCTCTAGTATTCTTGGAAAATCTTTTATTTTGAAATCATCTGCGGTTTATTCACAAAAGAATGAGGGGAATCAACAATGGGTCAGGAGATAAGGAGCTCGACTCTACTTGAAGGAAAGGTTTCTCTTTTGCTGGACATCAGTCCCTTTTCTGCTAAAGTCGTTAAAAATCAAAGACACCGAAAAGCCACAATAAACGAAGCCGACACTGAAATCAGTTAGAAGGATAGTGGGTACGCAGCCTTAATGTAGAATCAGAGATTTGAAATCAGGACACAACTTACGCTATCTACGGCCCCAGGGCGAGCCTCATTTCGGGGGGCACCCCTTCTATCTATCCATACAAATTGCTCGCGAATAATGTGGAAGTGGATATTACTAAACTTCATACATATTGTGTGTATGCACAAATTTCGTACCAGGTATTCACATCTGTATACAGAATATCACAAAAAGATGGTCTCAACTTTTAAGAAAAAAATACCAGTAGGATAATAATAGAAAAAATGATGGATTGGTTGACAGGAGTATTTGTTTGCAAACTTTTACTCTGCTTATCTACGTATGTTATAAGACGTCTAAAAGAAAATGCCCCCACTTAGTCATAACGAGTGGTTTTAGCTTGCCTCGTTACGAGGAAAACGTCAATAAAGAATTTATTTTGAAAACGATAGAATACTAAGGTCTTATAACAAAATTTTAATCATTAGTTTTCATATGATATAGTTCCTTTTTTGCGTGAGTGGGATGGTTATGGGAAGCAGCGTGGGGAAGGGGGGGGGACACTTCCTTCCTAAATGTTTGAAAAAACAGTAGAACCTCTTTTATCCGAAACTCTTTTGACCGAAACTTTCGGTTAACCGAAATCCATTTTTAAAGCTTTTTTTCTTTTTACTATCACATTCCTTGTGTGTAAAATCCATTTTGAATGCTTTTTTTTTGTTTAAACTATCATATTCCTTGTGTGCAAGCGGCCCTTTCTGACATACGAATACATATAAATATTTTCGATCCTCTTTCTTAGAGTTCCTTTGAATTTAACTTGAGCTCCCGTAAGTTGCGGAGTGGAACAAAGAAAACGAACACATTAGCAATTCTGAAGCTTTTGAATGTTTTGCAAAAGTTTTGGCATGGCTGGAGCAGCAGAAAGACTGTGATACTGCTGAACTAATAATATTTAAAAACTCCGTAATAGAGGTTCAAAGCAAAGGCAATCGAAACTGCGACAAACAAAACATTTTTTCAAACCCTTGTGATATATGTAAAAAGTACTTAACCCATTCAAGACTGACGTTGCGTTTTCGCAACATTTTATTTGTGATTTTTTAAATCTTTTTGATACCAGTAAAAGAGAAAAGTAAAGTTTGCCTTATTTAATTAACACATTTCAGTGATTCCTTAAGTAAAAGCAAGTGTTTATCAAAAAGTAGTGCGAATTGAATAAAATTCCTGTAAAACATGCTGGTCCTTAATGGGTTATTTTCAAAATTAAAATTCAGGTAATTTATTCTTGTTTCTATTTTGCTATTGCTTTATTTTTATTAAACACTTGTTTCGATAATAAGAAATATTGCATATATTTCTCCTTAATCTTAAAATGGAAGCATTCTCGATTATCCGAAAATTTCGATTTTCCGAAAGAGGGTCGGTCCCAATTACTTCGAATAATCGAGGTTCTACTGTATATGAATTTTGATCACTTTTGGCCAATTTTAACCCTTTAATGAAAATCCTGATTTTTTCCATGGTGGCCCCCTAAAAAGGGTCCCAGGGCAGCTGCCCAGCATGCTCCTGAATTAGTCAGGTCCTGCTTGAAACTAAATTAAATATATTCAGAACCCCAAACATATGCTTTTCTCAGACAGTGTTAGTTATACTTTGTGTCAATAAAGTCTTAAATCTCGGACTAACGAATCATTTTCCATCGAGTCGATCCACTATAGGCCAGCGGTTCTTAAACTATGGTCCGCGAAACCGAAGGTGTCCGCGAAAGTCTCGTGTTCAAAGCAATTATTTTCAATTATCTAGAACCTTAGAAAAGCAATGCTAGTAAAAGGAACGGAAAACTTTTAAATGATGTAAAGAAAATATAGTATTACAATTAAATAATTAAACTTTTGTATGAATCACCATAGAAATAAAAGCGACAGGACGAGTTTCGGTATGGAAATTTGAATAGCCCGTCATGAGCCAATGTAAAGACGTGCCCGTAAGGGTACAATGCCTCAAAAAATTACAATGTGATTCTTTCCTCTCTATTCTTGTTTCTTTTCATTTTAGTATAGGGAAAAAATATTCTTATTTTGTTTTTCCTGCGTTTTTTTCTTTTAATTTTATTTTTTTGTTTACTTCTTTTAATTTATTTTAATTTGTTTACTTCTTTTTATTTCCTTTTCTGTTATTTTTTTTCTTTCATTTTGGCAACACTTTGCTCTTCTGCATGTGCTCCTCTCAGATTGGTGTTTACCTTTCAACTACTGCCGCATTCTGTGTAAGCTGCCCTCGCTGTCATTTCTGTTCGTTCGGGACCTTGTCCCTTTACGGACACGAATTTACATTGTCTGATGACAGTCTGTTAAAACCTTCATCCCAAAATGCTTCCAGTTTTTTCTTTTGTTTTTACGGTGTTTCATACAAAGTTTTATTATTTAATTGTGATTTTTCGCCAGAATTTCGTCGTTGTTTCGTCCAAAATATAATATTGTTGCAAAATCTCTAATTTTCTGTGTAGTGAAGTAAGAGTTTGTTATAAAGGCAGATTTTCAGTCGATAAATGCGATTTATTTCATGAATATTACACAAACAGGAAGTATAGAATTCAGTCCGTAATAAAATAAATCAAGAAAGCAGCGTGATATAATGAACAAATCCCAAGTAACACCGGTCGCACTTTGCTTTAAAACTAGAATCTGTCGTCGATAAACTCAATTTTTCGCCTTAAGAGGAATATTATTTAAATAGCATTTATCAGCATTTTCCGGATAATCCGTTAATTTTCACCGCAGACCGTCCGTTTTCGAAATTTCCATGTTACTGTTTCCAGTCAAAATTATCTCCAAAGTCGCCACTAAAGAGGTCGCCAAATGCGTCGACTAGGTGACCGGTGAATACGAATTACATGGGCTTTCTTGTTTATATGCAGCTTCTCCTTTCCATTGTAGGGCATAATTTTCCTTATGTATACTTTTATTATTTGCGATTTTTTTTATTGTTTGCGAAATTTTGCATCAGTAAAATCAATGTACATATCCTGTATTCAATAATTTACAGCAGGTGTCCCCAACCTGTGGTTGCGAAAAAAAATTTTGGTGGACCGCAAAAAAATCTGGACATTTGCATTATTATTATTATTATTATTATTATTATTATTATTATTATTATTATTATTATTATTATTAATAAAACAAAAATAAAATTCTCTGGCTTCATTTGTTATCTTTTGCTACTTATCGGTATTATTTTTTAGTGATTGCCGGAAAACACGATTCAAATTGCAGTAACATTTAGTGGTTATGTTACTGCTACTGTATGTATTATGCGTATTGTAAGTTGTATTTATTTAAAATATGGTGTATAACTATTGTAAATTTCTATATAAGAGTACGTTCGTAAGTAAGGAATATGCAAGTAGTGATGTATGTAAACATGTAAAACGTTTAGCTGAAACATCTATATAGGTACTTAAGTAAAGCATATGTACGTATGAAGACAATTATAATAATGCAAATTAATTTGCTTTTCAAATATTTACCGGTGTATTTTCCTAGACCAGATAATTCGAAAGTACTATATTTTGTTACATGGGCACTATCCGCCCGACTAGTTATTACATAAGTCTTAAATAGTCAACATTTTTAAAAAAATTCTATTTTTTTTTTCAAAAAAACTTTGTTTCTAAAAACTTCTAACATTAGTTTAACTATAACTACAAATGGGGTAATGTTTGCATTTACATTTAGTTTTAGATTTAGCTTTAAATTTTTTGTATTTTTGGGTTATTTAAACTTGTAATATCTAAAGGCGTCGGATAGCTTGTTATTAATATAATTTTTATTTGGTTTTATATTCAAATAAAATACACCAATATGATGAGTTGAAAAAAGCAAAGGATTGTTTTTAATTTCTTCGGTAATACAAAATATAATGTAAACTACAAAACAGGAATTCTGCTTTTTCAGAATTTAGTGTCGCCCCCGATGAAAAAAATATATGTGTATGTAAATGGTACAAAACATATTTCAATTTTAAGACTTACAGCACACGCTTTTATTTTATGTAAAATGACGCCATTCGCATCCGCTTAAGAATTCCACATTTACGATCTCTTAAACATCTACAGTACAGTAGGCATAGGACGTCCCTATCGCGAAATAATACACAAATGCAGCAAAAAGATGCCGTCATTAACGAAACTCGATTAAAAAAAACGACTGTCTAATGATTCATAGACCTTCATTTGTTTGTAACATAAATATAGATACTTAAAATTAAATATAGTTTATAATAGCTCCATGTTTTAAGAGAAATCATTCGTTTATATTTTTTCAAAATAGCACGTATGTTAATAACATTTTTTCTCGGTTGTTATGAAAAAATGGCAACAAAAATATATAATTAATATTTTCCAACTATTTTTCCTTTACTTTTTACAGAAATGGAGTACTTCCGTTGCCAATATTAAGCTAATGGCTCCAAAAACTACAAAAAATTAATATTTCAAAAATAAATGGAGATGCAGTTTTCAAACAAATTGCATTTAAAAGTACTTTTTTTCCCAATACGATGGTCTACAAATTGAAAATGCGCGATGCTCAGAAGTTTAAAAAATTGTTATAGAGCATTTAATCGCACCGCTTTGTTTTACGACTGGCTTCTGTAAGGTAACGTTATTTTTTGGAGACGACACAAAACAAGCTGGGAGAAAGAAACAGCATACCGTACCGGGGGATAATAATGATAATTTTAACAAAAGTAACGTATGTATGTCGTTTAGCCCTGAACTCAATAATGGATTAAAGTCTCCGCAGTGCTCATCAGGCACCATTAGAAAGAATATTGGTACTAAAAACGGCACGGCGAGAAGAAAAAAACGTATCAAGAAAATATGACAACAATCAATATTAAGAAACGTTCTAAACATTTATTCACAAAATGGAAGTTCTCTGGTTAATAATGTACAATCATATGTATGTTTTAAAAAAAATCATATTATTGGTCGGTGGGTTTTAAGAATCTGAATTTAGTGGTCCATGAAGTCCGAAAGGTTGGCGACCCCTGATCTAAAAAATAATAGGTACTTTTCTGTTAGCCGGGCGCCAGTGTTATATATACATATCTATGTATATATACATGTATGTATAGTACATATATATATACATATATATATGTGGTGTATATATACAATATATGATATATAAATGTATGTACATATACACATATGTATGTATATATAACACTGGCGCCCGGCTAAGCGAAAAGCACCAAATAATGTAATACTAGAAAACAGGAATTCTGCTTTTTAAGAATTTAGTGTCGCACCCCGATAAAAAAAAATGTGTGTATATAAATATAGACAGTACAAAACATATTTCAGTTTTAATACTTAAAACAGACACTTTCATTTTACATAAAATATTGTCATTTGCATCCGCTAAAGAATCCCACGTTTACAATCCAGTCTTAAACAACATCTACAGAAAAGTATGCGTAGGACGTCAGTATCGCAGAATAATACACAATTCCAGTAAGAAGCGATGTCGTCATTCAAGAAACTCGACAAAAAAATAGGTCAGTTTATGATTCATATGCCTTCATATGTCTGTAACATTAATATGGATACGTAAAATTAAATATAGTTTATAATAGCTGCATGCTTTATCAGATCTCATGAATTTATATTTTTTAAACATAGCACGTACTTTAATTACAATTTTTTTCAGTTGTTATGGGAAAAATGGCAACCAAAATATATAATAGTCTACTATTTTCCAACTATTTTTCCTTTACTTTCTACAGAAATGGAGTACTTCAGTTGTCAAAATTTAAAAAATGGCGTTAAAAACTACAAAAAAATTAATATCTCAAAAATATATTGAGATGCAATTTTCAAATGCATTGCATTTAAAAGTACTTTATCCCCCTATACGTCGGTATAAAAATTGACAATGTGCGATGCTTAAAAGTTTTTAAAAATGCAGTAGAGATTATCAGTATCTAACAGTACTATGTATATCCGCTTTATTTTACAGCTGGCTTCTGTAACGTAACGTTATTTTTTAGAGACGACGCTTTAATTGCTGGTCATTTACAAAAAGTTTATTTTGCTGCCACTAATTTTCGGAAGCGTTTCCGAATAGTTTTTATAGTATATTAATCAGTTTTCGCAATCCGAAGTATTGTTTTTTCAGATGCTATCTATTCTCAATGAAACATTTTTAGCTGTGTCATCGAATTTATCTATGCAAGATAGACTGGAAGACGGCAGCACAGATAATCACCTCATCGAGTTCACGGATGAAATGCTAGGATTAGTTAAATCTTGATTCGCATATAAAAATGCAATCGCTCTGCCAAGTCATATCTTGGTGGAAAACACCTGAAAACCCGATTTTAACGGCTGACTCGTAGGTTTATCATTGTGTTTTCCTGCTCACAGTTCTCCATGTTTTCATACCTTTGGGTGCTTTTAATTTATCCCGTTTGTCGGTAAAACATGTTTGTTGAACAAGAACATGTTTGTTTTAGAATGAATGGTACCAGAAAAACCTGCATTAGGGTTTGAGAAAACTATTTAATACACTCTTAAAAAGACTCTGAAACGATTCCGAAAATAAGTGGCAGCAAAAGAAAGTTTGTTTTTATAAATACTTCTTAAATCTCGACTATATACGGGTTTTCAACGTTTTTAAAGATAAAGAGCGCTTTTCGGAATCATGGGTAACTCGTAGGAGGTTATTGTTTATTTTCCTCCCTGGTTATATTATATATTTCTTCTCCGATTATATTATATTTTCCTTACTGGCTGTATTATATTTTCCTCCCAGGTTATATTATATTTTCCTCCTTAGTTATATTATATTTCCCTACCTGGTTATATTACATTTTCCTCCCCGATTATATTATATTTTCCTTACTGTCTATATTATATTTTCCTCCCTGGTTATATTATATTTTCATCCTTGGTTATATTATATTTACCTACCTGTTTATATTATATTTTCCTCCCCGATTATATTATATTTTCCTTACTGGCTATATTATATTTTCCTCCCTGGTTATATTATATTTTCATGCTTGGTTATATTATATTTACCTACCTATTTATATTATATTTTCCTCCCTGGTTATATTATATTTTCCTCCCTGGTTATATTATATTTTCCTACCCGATTATATTATATTTTCCTCCCTTGTTATATTATATTTTCCTAGATTAAGAAACATCTGTTTTTTTTTTTTTCTTTCAGTGTAGGCATCTCAATTCTTCACATATGTTGACTTCTTCGCTTTCTTTAGTACTAGCTCTGGCTCATGCTCACACAAACTTTCGATGTTGCTTCATTATGTATTTTCCTTATCAGCCAAGCTGTCCTAAAATTTTCCATAGTCTTCATCTTTAAAATTCTTCCGTTGACTCACGTTCTTCGAAAGTCACAGAATGACAGTCGATGTTATTTACCGGCACGGATCGAAATGAAAAAATCCACGAACCGGAACGAAATTTCAAAATTATTGTTGACTAAAAACTTTTTTTGAAAGTATAGACAAATGTTTAATCTAACCATACAAAAACAATTTTAAAATGCACGCAAGATTCTAAATAATTAAAAAAAAGTCACAAAGAGCACAATAAGCAATATGTATGAAGCTGTAATAATATGTTTTAATAATTGCACAAACCGGAACGATATTTACAATAATTTCACGAACCGGAACAATATTGGTCATAATTTTATGAACCGAAAAATCGTTCCGGTTTGCTCCGGTACATTTCGAGCCCTTTTACCGAGGATTTAGCAAAATAACACCAAACATCTACGCAGAATTTCGTACTTTACTACTTAACTTTGTTGACAATAAACATTAATTATCAGATATACGAATGAAGTTTTAATTAGTTTAACCCCTCCGCACCCAGATGAAGTTATCTTAGAGTAAGATTCTCTCAAATAATTTTCCCTTTCGATTCAATTGTCCAAGCATTGGAGCCACATAATTGCGGGAGGAAAAGCTACGCATGATTTAAAACATTAGGCCTCTATATATTCGTAGAATGCTTCTAAACACCAATATATTTTATAATATCTCTTATTAAAAAAATTATATTTATTATATTCATTTATTAATTATATTCATTTTATGAGCCTACGATGAAAGTTTTCAAAACATGGAAAATTTACTATGCAAAATTTAAAGTTAAGTATACAATGATGCGATGAAATACGGTGAAATTTTCGCAAAACATGCTAATAACTATGTAAAATTTAAAACAATGATAAAACCCACCAGTGACCGAGAGGTTCTGCTCTCGAAGCTGGTAGACGGGAGGTGCTGGGTTCGATCCCAATCGCGCGGTCTACCTAATCGTTCGGAGTTTTAGTGGTTTTCTTCGAACCTTGGTTTTCCAAGCGTAAATACGGGTTAGGTTCCCTTAGAAAACCCCCCACGGAGGGCACTCCCGCCCCCCTTAGGGCCTATATCTCTCGTGCTGATAAGTGGCCGTCATAAAACACAACCACAGTAATGATAAAACTCCATCAGAAAAACTTCCTTTATTTGTTGGTAATATCCTGTGGTGTTCAAGAAGAAAGCGAAATCGGTGTTGCATATGGTATAATATAATTTAATAAAAAAGAAAGTTACTACATTCATGTATTGTCTGTAAAAAATCTATTTGTATCCGGGAACTTTTTGACCAATGCCATGAAAATCTGTAATATAAAAATTCTTATAACCCAGCGTACAGAGCAAATGCGTGTGCACTTTAACCTCAATAAAGTAAATCACAGTACTTGATGTCTCCTTTATATGGTTACATGGGTATTTTGTGCTTCCGTCTGAGCAGATTTTACTGTATATAATTGCATGATTCCATTCTTAAATTGGTACTTAGCTTAACTGCTTTATATTAACATTGAAATAAAAGAGAGTATCATCATTACATTCTAATGATATGTACATTATCAAAATACAGAGCTTTGATAAAATAAAAAGCTACAATATCCATAGTAAAATACACTTAAGAAAATTTAGTAAGTGAATAACCTACATAAGAAATTCATATACATTCTGAAAATAAACTGCCTATTAATGCGAGATCGAAGCTCGTTGAAATAAGTAATATAAATACATACAATGTAGTAATAGAAGAAAACTTTTTTTTTTTTCCAGGGGGAGATGAAAGATCAACTCAACATTATTGAAACATTAGTTCCATTTATATAAAAATTCTAATAGAAACTACATTAAAAATAAAAGAAAGCAAAACGCCGTCAAAGCAGTAACAACAGAGAGCAGACACCACGGAGTCAGTGAATTGACAAATCAAGAAAGAGGAGGAGGGAAAGGGGTTGAGCTGCTTTTTGATTTCAAATGCTGTATTTTTTATTTCATTTCACGTACCAATATCGGACTTTCGTGTAGCACTGAACGAAGATTCACGTACCAGTACTGGTACGCGTACCATAGTTTGAAAACCTCTGGCTAGAGGCGAAGAGTTTTAAAGAAATTCCACTTATTTTATTCACAGAATTTATAACTACATTAATAAACACTTTATAGAAAAACAAATTACGTTCCTTATTCCTTTTTGTCTGCATAAAATAAAACTGGGTTTGTTTTTAACTCTCCAGAAATTAACTTTTATATCTTGCATTTAAAGTATGCATTGATCCTAATACAACTCATTCAAAAATTATCAATCTTATATTGAACAGTTTAAAATTTATATTAAAAAAATAGAAAAAGGTGTTCATTTTTGTTGTAGAATGAAATGGAATAAATCTTTATAATTTTTCTGTTTTTTGTTTTGTTTCAGGCATATTTTTTCTTCGGCCATATCATGACTTCCTACGCTTTATCAGCTGCTTGCTACTTTCTGTTTGACGGACCTGTGGAAGTACTCATGAAACTGATCATGGGCGATTGTAGAGCTCCAGCTCCCAAGCTCGCTAAATCGTGTGAAAAGAAGATGTCCAATAACAATTTGTGCAACGAAAAGCAGAGGAACCTTTAACGACACAATATCACAATCCAATACTACAATTTGAATCCTTCAGAATTCAGATTATTGATTTTATTTACATCATACTAATGAAACATTTAACATCACTGCCGGTCACTTTCAACCTTTGTTTATTTGTTTTACAGATGATAGAAGTTTTTATATTTTAAAGAACATGTTTTTTTATATGTTTTTGTTGTCTTATGAAGCACAAACATTTGCGATTAGCAGAAATTTGCTTGTACGGCGAAAATCAGAAGAGCATCTAACAAACATCTTTCAGTACTAAAATCATATTCCTTCATAATTCAGATATTGGATTGTTTTAAATATCATCACTGCTTACCATTTCATTATCGTCAGTCTGTAAAACTGATGAAAAACTTTTACATTTCAATGAATTGATTTGTTTATCTATTTTTGTTGACTCGTCTGAATTGAAGCACACAGTTTTACAACAAAAAAAAACTTCGTTTTAGTTGAACTTTTTAAATAAATATACAAACTTTATAATTCGAAGAAGTTCGTTTGTGCAACAAAAAACAGAAAAATTTCTAAGGAACATCTTGCAGTACTAAAATCAGATTCCTTCAGAATTCAGATATATATATATATATATATATATATATATATATATATATATATATATTTTACATCATACTATTTCAAAAAACATTACTGCCTGTCACTTTCAATCTTTGTTGATCTGTTTTACAGATGCTAGGAGCTTTTATATTTTAAAGAATATGCTTTTTTTTTATCTGTGTTTGTTGAATTGTTTTAATTGAAGCACAAACATTTTAGATTCGAAGAAGCACGCCTGTATAACGAAAAGCAAAAAAAGATAATATACTTTCAAAATTCAGATATTGAACTTTTTCAGTATCGTCACTACCTATCATCTCATTAATATTCATATGTCTGAACTGATGCCATTACAAAGAATTGTGTTTGTTCATCTCCGTTTGTTGACTCTCCTGAATTGCAGCACAAACTTTTGCAATTCAAAGAACACGTATATTCATTTGTTTTTGTTGAATTGTTTGAATTAAAACACAAACATTTACAATTCGAAGATACACATTTGCACAGTGAAAAGCAGAGGAACATCAGACGTAAGAAGGTTACTACTACATCACTACTGGAACTTTAAATGAAATATAATTGTTGGTCGTGTGAGAGTTGTTTTAATTCGATTTATGTCATGATTTATTTTAAATCAGAACTCAAATGTTTACAATCATGTGTTGTTAGTATAAGAGATAAGGATGTTTTTTCAAATGTTATCTTAAAAAATGAGTTTATGATAATAGATTATTAAAGTGCCTCAGAGAAATTTAAAATAAAATAAGTTGTTTACTCGCCATAGTAAAACAAAATCATAGACTGCAGTTATGTTGAACATGGCAATCAGAATTTTAAAAAGAACAAGCACAAACATATACATAAAACGGATGACAAAATGTATATACTTTCAATGTTGGTACTTTTGTTTTGTTGTGTGTGTGAGTAATAAAATATTTATAATATATAGCGATAAATTATTTCTATTTTTTGTTATTAACACAAACCTTTGTAGAAATACTGTATTTACTGGTGTAGGCCTTACCCTTGAATTTTAATATTTTATTTCGAAAAACAAATGAGTGTAAAAAAAAAAAAATGTGAAAAAGGTTTCAAACAGATTTTACTCTTTTAAAATGTAACTATTATGATTAAAATTGCATAAAATTTGCAATATATTATTTCATGATTTCGTATCTTTAAATAGAAGATAGTCGTCTAACGATTAATATTTATATATATGTATATACAGGGTGTCCATAATTAAACGACCCTACTTTAAAGTTGTCTTCAGACAAAACTATGGTTATAAAGTTGTGAAATTTTGTGAAAGACATAATAAAAGAATGGGAATTTGTTTAAGCAAAACAAAACAAAAAAAGTTCAAAATTTCGCCACCAGAGGGCGATTTTTAATAAATTACACATTTAGCATTACGATAGTTTAGAAATTTTATTCCATAATTAAACGACCCTATTTTAAAGCTGTCTACATACGAAACTATTGTTCATAAAGTTGTGAAATTTTCTGGAGGACATAATAAAGGTATGGGAATTTGTTCGAGCGAAAAAAAAATTAGGAGGCCGTTTTTTAACGAATTACACATTTATCATACATTTACGATAGTTTAACAAATTTTGTTATAACCAAACACGTTCCGCATGACGATCATCCTTTTCAGATACCATCTGGAATCGTAAGATAACATGTTCCACAGTTGACCACAGTGCACTCTGGGAAATGCTAGGAACATGTCGTGAAATGCTGTCTTTAGAATCAGGTTAAGTTAATAAATAAAATTTCTGAACTATCGTAATGTTATATGTGTAATTTATTAAAAATCGCCCTCTGGTGGCGAAATTTTGAACTTTTTTTCCCATCCCTTTATTATGACTTCCACCAAATTTCACAACTTTATGAACAATAGTTTTGTCTGTAAACAACTTTAAATTAGGGTCGTTTAATTATGAGCACCCTGTACATATATACAGAGGCCAATGATGGTGACTATGACGACAATGATGGCCAATGAGGAAATCCACGGATAAATCTAGAGTTCAATTTTACTACCTATTAGAAAAATAGAAAATTAATAAGAAAATTAAATTCAATTAAATAAAAAAAAATAATAATATTTTAAAAATTAAATGTATAGTTTGTAAAGACATAAATTTTTGCAGGCGTTGTCGCTCGCTCTTTCTTGCGGTGGTCTTTAAATATCATATCCTCGTGTACAGCACCACGGCAATTCTCCTGGTGCACAAACCTTGTTAGTTTTTCTAACGATCATCCGTGCATCAATGGTGATAAGTGTCACGCCTATCCTAAATGATGACCTCCCGCAGAAATCATGCTGTGGATCTGCTCGTGTACCACGCGCACACCTGATTTAAAAATAATCCTTTGGTATGAAAATCACGCTCAATACACAAGTAAATACGGTATTATTCATAGTTTCTTTAACCTCTTGAGACCTGGCATTAAAATAACACTACATATTCACATTCATTACTTTTGCACAAACAAAAGGACACCATAGACAACAGAAAGAGACATTTTTCTCTAATTCATACTTTAAGGGATATTTAGGTCCAAATTTATGGATATGAAATTACAAGCTCCCTTAAAATATCAGATTTATTATCGATAGCCTAAATTCAAGAAATAGAAAATTTAAAGGCTTTAAACAAGTGATCTACAAATCCTCACAATTTTTTACTGTATAGGGTTTAAGTAAAATCATTATGAAACTTTCTTACTTTCTTGACCATACTGTCTTAGGAAAATCTTGCAAACTCAGATGGAAATAACATTTATTTGATGATGAAATCAACATCAGCGCTGCTATTTACAGGGTGCGTATAATAAATCTATTCTATTTTAAAGTCGTCTACAAAAATACTATTGTTCAGAATGTTGCGAAATTTTCAGGAGAATATAATAAAAGATATGGGAATTTGCATAAGCAAAAGGAAAAAAAAAAGTTCAAAATTTCGCTGCCAGAGAGCATTTTTACCGAATTACAAATTTAGCATACAGTTACGATAGGAACTAATTTGTATACAACCAGGCATGTTCCACATGATGGTCATCATTTTCAGTTACCATCTGGAATCGTAAGATAGTAGGTTCCACAGTTGAGTGCGGTGTGTTCTGGGAAATGCTAAGACCATGTCGTAAAATACTGTCTTTAAGATCAGGTAAAGTTAATAAATAAAATTTCTAAACTATCGTAATTGTATGCTAAATGTGTAATTCATTAAAAAACGACCTCTAATGGCGAAATTTTGAACTTTTTTTTATTTTCGCTTAAACAAATTCTCATCGCTTTATTATGCCTTTCACAAATTTTCACTTTATGAACAATAGTTTCGTCTGAACTTTAACACGTTCACGCCGGAGCAGTGGGTCACACTCGACTGTCTCAGAGTTGTCAAGTCTCCTGTTTTTTGCATACCACTATTATTTTAGAGAAAATGTTGTTCCTTTAAATCGCCCAATTGTTCTAATTAAATAAAACAACATTTCCTGTATTAAAATACTGGTATCCAAAAAGCCGGAGACTTTGCAGCCTCTGAGACAGTAGAGTGTGACCCACCGCGCCGGCGTGAACGTGTTAAAGTAGGGTCGTTTAGTTATGGAGCCCTGTATTTATTTTGTTCCAAAGCAAAAAAAAAAAAAAAAAAAAAAATATTTAGCTATATAGAACTAAAGTAAAAATGTAAACAAATCGAACAGTTTAGTTTTTTTTAAATTGCATGTTTTTTTATTGCGGCAGTTACATTAAATACGAAATTATTAGCGAATGATTTGCACATCACATTATTGTGGTATGGGAATCATTATCACACCAAATGATCCATCGACTTTTGTGTAATCTGAACTAACAAGAATTTAAAATAAATGGTTACTTTTCAAGACGTTATTCGATTAAAAATTTGCTGATATTACAATCGTTCTAAACGTTGGGCGTCTTCAAGGAAAACTTGTTTGAAGCAATTAACCCTGATTAACTGTTTAGATATTTTATATGAAGTGGATATACAAATATACAAACTTGGTCACACAAAATTTCTGTTGTTTTAATTTGCATGAAATAAAATTTAAAAATATTTCAGTTAACTGAATTAATAATTTTAAAAGAAGTAAAATATACTTTTTGCATTTTGCGTAGAAAATATGAAACATATTATATATATGACTTTACTGTGTGAATGGTCTTTATATATCACCAACTCTTCATGATCATTTGTACCTTCGGAAGGAATTTCTGTTTTTCATTTCATGCTGAAGCACAAACTGAAGAAACAGTGTGCAGCCATTTCTAAAGAATTATCTTATACTTAAAAAAGCTACCAAGACTTATTCTTCAAAAGCTTTTAAATAACGCATTTTTAATGTATTACTGCGAAAAAATTCAGTGGTTTTGTCATCAGTGAATGAATGTAATTAAAGCAATTCTTGTTAGCTACAAGGAAAACTTAAAATAGATTTTAAGTAACTCTTTATCTTACCATATTCATGTATCAGTCATTTAAATCATATTGAATTGCATCAGAAGTTTAATGTCTTCTATTTCATTTAGAAACACAAGAATAAAAAAACATCCAATGATTTAAAGATTTTTATTGTAGCGAATTAAAGAAAATTTTTAAACAGCTTTCACGATGTTTGACCGTTATCTAAAACAGATTTTAAATAGATTTTCATTCTCTGGATCCTTGTCATATGTCAGCCATTTCTCATGACCATCTCAAATTCCATTAGATTTTTCCCCCATTTTTTCAGAATGTTCTCACAGGAGATAAAGGTACAGTGTCAACTTAAAAAAAACTTGTCATTGCATTAAAAAAGTTCTTGAAGATTTATTTCATTTAATGTTTTTTTAGACAAGATGTTTATAATATGAATCGCACAAATATGAAAACCTTTCTGTCAACAGATAGGTGACGAGATATTGCGTATAATACAAAATTCACAAGAGAAATTCTAGCTTTTTCAGATTTTTCAAGGACCCGATCTGCAATAAATAAATAAAATAAAAATAAAATAAATCATCAGACTTTTTTAAAGTCAGGTGGCATTACTCCAACAACAGGATAAATCGCCATCGTCACAGCAATTTATTTGACAGCTAATTACTAAAAGGTAAAACAAACATTTCCAGCCTTAAAGCAATCCAAGAAGGTTTGTGTATAGCTGCGGATACCTGATTAAAAGACTTTTAAATGCCTGATAGAGCAAGTTAAAGTTGTTACTTCAAAGCATAATGGTTTCGAACAATGATGGGATAGATAAAAAAAAAGATTTAGTACTATGGGATTCACCTCACCTCATTTCATCTTATTTCACCTATGAGAAGCAAGAATTTCAGATTTTCTGTTTCAGGAAATATCTGAAGTTGTCGTAAAGTGCATACTTGACTGTTTTTAATTATTATTTTAATAAATTGTTATTGTTTTCTTTTGAAAATTTTTTTTTTCTTTTAATCATAATCTATACATACACGTTCACACTGAAATACGATTATACTCAGAGATATAGCGAAAGATTAATTTGTTATAGAAACTTCGGATCGTTCAATAATGATTATATCATGCATAACAACTTGCTTGTTACACTGTAAAAAAGTATGTTTGTTATTCTAGAAAAATGTAATGTAACCACAAACTAAAATATTCTTTTCCGAGTCACCCACGATTCCGAAAAGTTCTCTTTATCTTTAGAAACCTCGGAGACATACATATTTTTGAAATTTAACACGTTCACGCCGGCGCGGTGGGTACTCGACTGTCTCAGAGCTGGCAAGTCTCCGGTCTTTTGGATACTAGTATTTTAATACAGAAAATGTTGTTTTATTTAATTAGAGTAATTGGGCGATTTAAAGGAACAACATTTTCTCTAAAATAACAGTGGTGTGCAAAAAGTCGGAGACTTGACAACTCTGAGACAGTCGAGTGTGACCCACCGCGTCGGCGTGAACGTGTTAAGGAATCATTTAAAAAATAGGGTTTATTTTCGGCATTGATTTTCGATAAGGTTTCTGAGAAATTTTTATAGTGTATTAATTAGTTTTCAGAACCCAGAATGTGGGTTTTTTGGATGCTATCAATTTTGAAGTAAAAAATTCCAAATTCATCAAACATGTTTTACAGACAACTATGATAAATTAAAAGGATTAACATTAGCATTAAGATTAATATTATGTTGTCAATCTCACATAAATTCAATTACGCAGCTGAAAGTGTTTATTGAGAGTTAATAATATCCAAACAAGTCGGAAATTGTATGTCAAACTTGGCAAATGAGGTGCGTTCGAACTATAACTAGTTTTATAAATATTCAGATCTTGGTGCCATAGCTGTTGCACTCTTAATGAAAAATGCATCAATACGACATTTATTACTATTCTATACATTAAAATAAGTAATACGGAAATAATAGGATTCCATCTTAAATAGGACGTCCTCACCATGGCAACCTACAATCATTAACTATTATGGGATATCATTGAATTAAGGACGTATAATAGGATTTAATAGAATGAAGAAAACTATTAATATCTTTTTAAGTTTTGATTCGATTTCCATAAAATTTGAAATGACTTCACACAATTCTGCAACGATTCTATATACAGTGAAACCTCCCTGTGCGACCACCTCCTTGAACGACCATTTTTTTCATGGAACGAAATTTATTCCCATAGGTTCAATACTAATTTTATCTCTATTCAAAGACCACCCCAGTTGAACTCCCACCATGAGCAACCCATTTCTTTGAAGAAAATGAAACAAATTCCATTTTTTCCTGGTAATTTGGAGAAGATTTTATTAGATTAATAATTCCGGAGAGCGCATTATTCATCCAACTTCTAAACTAAGTTTAGAAATTTTATGTATTCCTGTAACTTTTAAGTGTTTAAACCCCTTTGTGCCTTTTTAGGCAATGAATTGAACTCTGATGACAAATTAAGAATGACGGTCAATAAACTCCCCTGCCCTATGCTTTCAGGAAACTCTCAAAGAAGTAGATAAATTAATGAAATCGTCATTATTTGTTCCCGTCCAAAAAAAAAATTGCATTTATTTACTGAACTTCGAAAAGACTTGGAAATAAAAGCTATAAAAGATAAAACAGTAAAATCAAAGCAAAGTCAATGTATTTACTTTTTAAGCTCTATAGTAATTAACTTATGTAATGAACTTTTGTTTTAATACTTAAATTTTCATATTTTTTCCTAACGTGAAAAATAAATTTTAGTAACATTAATTGTTACCTTTTTTCAACAATTAAAATCTAGATTTAAACATGACCTCCATTAAGAGACCAACTTTCGGAGCGACTCATTTTTATTGGAACGGAACGTGGTCGCTTTAGGGAGGTTTTACTGTATTAAATTTCAAACCATTCGGTTGGGTAGTTTTTGCGCTGTTATTGGCGGACTGACGGACGTACCAGACAACGACTATAGGTGCCACGCATTTATAGAATTACGAAAGCATTCTAAAAATCAATATTCCGGTTTGAGAAAACTTATTAAGACGCTATAAAAACTATTCGGAAATGTTTCCGAAAATCAGTGGCAGACAGAAAAGCTTTGATATTATAAATGCTTTTTTAAATCTCGAAAATATACGAGGGTGTATCAATAAGGCTTTGCCCTCACATAGAAATAATTGAGTGAAATTTATGAAATTGCTATATTGTATGAGTTCTTTTCTATATAGTCACCGTGCACAGTAACACATTTCTGCGAACGGTATTTCAAAAAGAGGCGGAGGGGAATGTATTTCAGGAGGCGCGACAGTAGTAGACTCAAAGGGGATCATTTTTCTAACTTTTGCCCACCTTCACATGTGGCATATTGTTGGAAAGGCCTGTGACCATTTATTCATGCTATGCACTTCCCAAGAGCCTCCCCCCAAATTTGCCCCCCGCGGGGGGCATGAATGATGTCCGCAAAATTTAGAAAAGTGCCCTCTGGGGGGAAAATTTGAAGGGAGGGGCTCGGGAGGTGCATAGCATGAATACGTGATCACAGGCCTTTCCAATACTATGTCGCATGTGGAGGTCGGTATAAAAGTTAGAAAAATGCCCCCCCTTTGGGTCTACTATTGCGCGTCCTGGAATACATCCTCCCCTCTCTCTTTGAAATACCGGTTGAACAAATGTGTTAGTGTGTACGGTGACTCTATAGAAAAGGACTCATACAATGCAGGAATTTCATAAATTTCACTCAATTATTTCTATGTGAGGGTAAAAACTTATTGATAAACCCTGGTATTGGTTTCTGTGGTTTCTATAGATAAAGAATGCTTTTAGAAATCATGGGTAATGCAGAAAAAGATAACCTTTTCTGCAGGCAGAAAACGACTGACAGACCAGACAACGACTATGGTCCTCCGTATTTATATAATTACGAACGCACCTAAAAATGCGCCTATAAGTAACAATTAAATAAGTTTTAATAATTTAATTGTTATTAACTCAACTTCCCCCCCCCCCCCTCGCTTACAATATCATACGTTATCATCCTCCCCCCCCCCCCCTCTCCACCGCAATGATATCGTTATCAATGCCCAAAAATTCTTTACATTTTTGTTAGTTTTTTCTTTTGCTTGGAGTGATATACAATCGTTGATTCAAATGAAGAGAAGTCAATAAAATATCACTTTATATATGAAATAACTTTATATCAAACAACACTTAAAAGAAATAGTTCTTATTTAAAAGTATTTAATAATAGCTTTTTTTTTTCTTTACATGTTTCATTCAACAGTAATAATGTCCTCTTGCCCTTGGGAGGGGGCAGACGGAACTTCTTATCAACAAAACAGGTGAACAACATTCTTTCTCTTTTATTTACTAGTAAACACAAGTATAATTTCAAACATTATTCGCACATCGTTTCTCAAACAGAGGATTACATATGCATACACATATGACAGAATAAATAGGAATGCCAAACGTTGGGTTATTCCACATTTTGGAATTAAATAATTTTATAATCATTTAATGATTTTAATAATAAATTTGTATTATTATAAAGATAGATAACAGATTAATAAGTGATAACATACTATTTTGATATAAAGACAAAGTTACAAATAAAAAGAGCAAATTTTGGTTCGATAAAAAATGATAACGATATCAAAAGATAAACCTCCCTCCCCTTAGATATATCAAACGATATCATTTGCCAACCCCCCCTCCCCCCTAAAATGATAGCGTTATATATGCACAGCCCCTAATTTAAAATTATCATTTTTTGAGACATTTCTGTTATGTAATTCAGGACTGACATGATGATATTATGTCCAACGGAAACATAAATAAATTTTAACACTATTTTTCTAGTGGATAATTAACAAAAACAGACTCAGATATAATTTTTTCCGAACAAAATAAAAAAAAATTACGCAATAAAGGGTTAACTTCAACACTTTCACACATTGTACGGTCGTAGAGAGATAAAGTAGATACCCATCGTAACTCTGCCACAAAACATCTTATAAAAAAGTAATTGGTAGAAATCAATTAGTAAAACCTCTATTAATTAATGCTATATTCAAATTTTGCTTAGGGGGTCGTCTATACGTATAGAAATTATACAAAACGTGAACAATTTCAATGCCAGCATGTTATTTTCACATCATATTTGGATTTTTTGGTAAATTTGACTTCGGATATCGAACGGGTAGTCATTTGTCCGAATAGTAAAGGAATGATGAAGATTTAAAATTTGGGACTCCTAATGTTAAATTCATTTTTAATCGTTACAAAACAAGTTGCAACGAGGACAGTTTTTTAAGCATAACTCAAAATCTACTACACATGAAGCATCATTAACTAATTTTATATAATATATTTAACTTTTTTTTATACTGGCATGTAGAGAAACCAGGTTACAGATTACCCCATTAACATATTTAAATTCTCCTACAAAAGATTGTTCTATACCTAATCTTTCAAAAGAGAAATTAGGCTTTGCTGAGAAAATTTTGCTCTTACTTTTGTAATTATTATTCCATTACCGCACACCTCTTTAGAGGTTTTTTTAGACATAAGACAATAATAGAGCAATAAGGAAGGAAACGTAGTAGCTTATTTGAATGGCAGGAGCCGGGTCATTAATATAGTTGTTCTCCAATAATGTTATATGTAAGACAGTCAAACATAGAGATTAAAATATATCATTAGAGCCGAAACCGGAAGCTAATTACTCTCTTACAGAAGTGGAATTGTCATCAAATTTGATTAATGAGGGGAATCGAGATATTAGCCATGTGCCATGCTCTCATGAGGAAATCTTTAATTACACATTTAGCTTCATTTATTATTTAAGAGTGCATTGCATTTTCCTACCTTCTGATATGTCACAAAAGAATGTTCCTTGACATAAGCGTATTTTGTAAAATTACATTTAAAAAAAAAAAAAAAAACCGACTGCGTAAAAAGCGAACTAATTAATTATTTCTCATCAATGTGAAACTATTTTTTATATCACTTACCTATTATTTTTATTTACTTGTATTGATGCATTTTAATTTGCGTTTAATTGTTAGTTCATAGCTAAAAACACTGTTTTGATGAGGCCTGTAGATGTCTATTATGAAGGTTAGAATTGCAGTAAAGCTAGAGATCCTACCTACATAATTTCCAGGTTATGTAATATTTAAACGGAGCTTCTGACTGTAAAATAGTCAATGAAACATCGTCTTCATTTTCAAACACCTATCCAATGATATGCCCTCAATAGGGTGCGTATAAAAAATTTTTTTCGTCTCTACCGCCCTTTTGTAGTTTACGGTCGCCATTTTGAATTTATAAAAACAAACCTATCCTATAACCATCGGACGGTTAAAACGAATCGATAGAGACCTCCTTCATTAAAATCCATCCAACCGTTAGGATGTTTCGAGGGTATAAAGAAATCCACATGCACAGATACGCGTGAAACACATAACCCTTCTTTTCAGTCGGGTAAAAAGGTGCGACTTACGCGTAATCAATTTTTTTTTTCACAACAAAATCCAAAGATATTTTTTTTTTTTTTTTACAAACTGATTATTGGCCTCGAACTACGCCGGGAGGGTCAGCTGTATAAAAGAAATAAAAATAGGTGAATATAAACATATAGGGATGAGAATCTTCCATGTATAGGCACATTTCTTCATAACTTCATCGAAATCCCTTCTCCCAATCTTGCAACCTCTCCCGAGTACAAAGCTTTAACATTTTTTCAAAATGATAATTTTCGTATTTTTTGAAATGTTTTGCAATGTCTCAAAGAGAATTGAAACTAAAGTAGAACCTCTTTTATCCGAAACTCTTTTAACCGAAACTCTCGATTAACCGAAATCCATTTTTAAAGCTTTTCTTTTCTACTATCACATTCCTTGCGTGCAAATCCATTTTGAAAGTTATTTTTTTTTAACTATCATATTCCTTGACAGCAAGCGGTCCTTTCCGAATTACGAATCCATATAAATATTTTCGATCCCCTTTCTTAGAGTTCCTTTGAATTTAACTTGAGCTCCCGTAAGCTGCGGAGTGGAACGAAGAAAACGTAAAAATTAGCGATTCTGGGGCTTGTGAATATTTTGCAAAAGGTTTGGCATGGCTGGAGCAGTAGAAAGACTGTGACACTGGTGAACTAATAATATTTAAAAACTATGTAATAGTTACTTCATTTCAAAATTAAAATTTGGGTAATTTACTCTTGTTTCTATTTTTCTATTGCTTTATTTTTATTAAGCACTTGTTACCATAATAAGAAATATTGCATATATTTCTCCTTAATCTTAAAATTGAAGCATTCTCGATTATCCGAAAATTCGATTTTCCGAAAGAGGGTTGGTCCCAATTACTTCGGATAATCGAGGTCCTACTGTATATGCTATGGTATTTTATTTTCCGAGTAATTTGATTTTTGGCATCGATGCGTAATTTTGAAATATGCCAGAAAAGAGAGGGAGGGGAAGGGTTTTTCCGGTATTTTAAATGCTTAAAAAATTGTCGTTATCACCCAACTCTTTGAAATTTTTAGGAGTTAAATACGTAATGTTTTCGTAGCCTGGGTGAAAAAAGTATTGATAGTTAGTGAAAATGGGTTCGTAAGAATACTTTTTTTTTTCCCCCCCACGGTTCGTATGTATACCGTTGTTTCTCCCGAAAATCTGCCAGTATCTTTTTATAGAAAAGATAAATCTGGGTTAAACGCGCAAAATTTCGCCTTCTTTTAAGAAGAGATTTTATATAAGATAATACTGGTGCCAAAAAAATTTCCGGTCTGCAAAATTGAAGGAGGTGCACGAACCATGTCCCCTTACCGCTACGAAACACTCAAATTTTTACTGATTTAGTCGAAATTTTTGCACATTTTATTTTGTATAAAATATTTCTGTTAGTCCGAACGTTTCGAAATTTTTGTAGATAATGTAAATCTGATCTAATGAGATACTCTAAAAAGAATGTGTTAAAATGCAGAAGTTAAATTACTTTTAGCATAGAAAAAATAACGTCTCCGTGAGGCGCAAAATAACCTGCATTCACAGGTGTATTTGAAAGGTTTAAAGTAAATATTTTAAAAACTAATTACACCATCGATTAGAAGACGGTTTTAGCTTTAAAAGGATACATTTGGTTTGTCGGTACCTCTAAAATTGTGTTCTGGAGGGGTGTTGCCATAAGGGAGAAAAAAAAATTTGGAAAAACGCACCTTCTTGAAAAAAAAAATTTCAAAGGGTTAACTGCGATATTTTTCGAATCGATTGCGGCATTCGAGACGTGCAAGAATACGATCTTTCGGAAGACGTCCTTCAATTTTAGCCGTACCGAGCGGTTTGATCGATTTGGATTAAAGCAAAACAATAAAAAAAACAAGTGTGTAAGTGTGATCACGGATTGCACAGAGGGTTTCGTTTAATATTCCTTGCAAAATACTTTATCCTTTTGTAAAATCTATTTGTTCCACATTTCGCAACCAGGGGGTGCACTCTATTCTAAACAAACCTCTTTCCGAACGAAATTCTGTTTTACAACCTATCCGTAGATATATTACATTAGTCGAGAGGTCGGGCCCATAGCACCCGAGATACGTAAGCGTCCTCTGTGGTGGTAAAAAGTGGTACTAAAATATGTAAGTCTAGGGTGCAGTCTATAAAAAGAAAGAGCGGTCAAAGGGGTGTCGGCAAAAGTTAGAAAAGTACTCCCTGGGTGAAAAAGGAGAGGATAAAAAATTGCTTAAAATACAGAAGTTAGAGCCTGGAAGGTAATTAATTTAACACTTTCTGAAAATGTTATGATTTTTCGTGTGATCGAAAGTGTTCTGCTATAAGTATGCAAAATTTTATGTCTCCAACTGAATTAGGGTCTCAGTTAGAAAAATTGCTTAAAATACACAAGTTAGAGATCGGAAGGGTAAATATAAGACTTTTTGAAATAGTTATGATTTGTCATGTGATCACAAGTGTTCAGCTATTAAGAATGCAAAATTCCAAACCTCCAACTGAATTAGGGTCTGAGTTAGAAAAATTGCTTAAAATACATAAGTTAGAGACCGGAGGGGTAAATATAAGACTTTTTGAAATTTTTACGGTTTGTCGGGTGATCGGAAGTGTTTAGCAATAATTATGCAAAATTTCAAGTGTTCAACTTAATTAGGGGCTGAGTTAGAAAAAAAAAAGCTTAAAATACACAAGTCTGAGAACAGAGGGTTAAATATAAGACGTTTTTAAAATTTTAGGGTTTGTTGTTTGATGTGAGGTGTTCAGCTATAAGTATGCAAAATTTCAAGTCTCCAACATATATAGTTTCTGAGAACGGGCACTGTGATGGACAGGCAGACAGACAAAGGAGCAAGACGAATAGGATTTCGTCAGATGAACGAAACCCAAAAATAGAAATAAAGTCGAAAAACGGTTCTTCGCTAGTTCCCGATGCGTAAATAGGTTTGTGCGCGTGCGCAAGTGCTTTCCTTGACCAGGGATCAACGATATGACTTTTTGATGAGAGTGAACTACAATGTTTAATTAATAGCTCAACTAATTATCAGGAATGTAAAATTCTGAGTCTCAGGTGCATCAGGAGACACTTTCCTCACAAAACTTTTCAGCCACGTACGTCCCGTAGATTTTGCTTGTCATCGCATACAGACACACAGACACACACACACAGAGACTGAGAGAAACTTTCTTTTGTTGGTATAGATATGGCCATTCGTCACCGGACACTTTCAATTTTAGAGATTTTGTAGAATATTTAGCTATATAAGGGAGAGTAGTACAATGTGAGACATGGTACACAGTGAGACAGCAGTCACTTTGACATATAGTTGTAACTTTTTCTCCAAGCTGGCACATACACACATAACTACATCATCTTATGCAGCACGTAGATGTAGTTTCGGCACTTCAGTCACTCGTCTGACAAAATAGTAAATAATTCTTTATTTTATAGTGGTTAAAGTTACATAAACGCCTATTTAAAGTTTATTTCGTATATTAGAGTTTATTACATATATTTAGAGTTTGTTACATATTGTGGAGTTTATTACTTAACCAAACCTAGCTATATCTAAAAATGGAATATTTCAACAAAACGAAATAAACTTTTTAAAGCGATGAAATTGATGTAATAGATGTGGCATCCATTTTGTTACAACGTAACGAAACTACACAGTGAGACACACAGTTGTGGTATAGCGCCTAGAATATATAGTGTGGAAATCGGCTATCCCTGTAATACTTAAAAAAATGCACTAAATATTGTATCCCTTAAATGTGCAATGATACTGCTGCAATATGCAGATCGCAGCGACATCTGCAGGATATTTTCTATAACTGCAATAAATTGCTAGTCTAGACAATGTAATACTAGTAATACGAAAATCCCGCAGATGTCGCTGCGATCGACACTTGGGATTTTAGCAGTATCGTCGCACATTTAAGGGATACAAATTTTTAGCACTGTTTGGATAGCATATTTCCATACTAGCTAATCTAGGCGCTGTAGTTGTGGTACACAGTGAGACGTGTTTCATTGTGTACCTACTATGTGGTTTTGATCTTTAAAAAAGCTATTTATTAATAAAAGAAGGTTTCTCTCTTTCTGGATGCGTGTATTTTCGTGCGATGGCTAGGGAAATCTACTAAACGTAAGAGTTTGAAAATTTGCATGAAGGTAACCCAAGGTCTGCCATTGTCCACCTGAGGCTCATATTTTTAATATTTTTAAAACCTAGAAATATTAATTAGAAATCATAAACTGCAGAAAATTATTGACAAAGTCTAAAAATGTATGGTTTATGAAAATATATACATTGTCTCACTGCGTACCATTTGTGGTACACCGTGAGACAATTTCCGACACTTCGTTATGATGCTTCTGTGCTTTTATAAAGAACTTTTTTAAAACCATTTATACATTAATATGTAGCGTATTTGTGTAGCTTAAAGATGTAACAATTTTTTTTTTTTTTTAACAGAATAACAATCGACGCCATTCGTTAAGTAATAATAATTTTCGTCTGACTGTGTACTACTCTCCCACTCTCCCCTACTTGTCGGATTCTTCTGGAACTCCAGGATTATAAAGATTATATTTGACCTCATTTTATGAACGACGTTTTAATCAGGAGGACAATCAGGGGACCCACAATAATAATATTTGTTATTAGCCTGCAAAATAAATGCACTAAATGATGTATCACTACAGCACACGAATAGAGGAATATTGTACAATTTGCGTTATGTAAGAATAACACGTATGCTCATGGAGATATAATGATTTTTTTTTAAATGTTCAATGAGATAAAACAATTTTAATTGATTTGGTGTCATACATACTATACCTATAGTATTCGATAATTTAAAATTCCAATAAATATTCTTTATTTTTAAAATGGATACGCAGATTGTTACATACACTATTATTAACGTTTTCGAGTTACATAACTAAAGTTTGAAATGATTTGCAGGAAAACCATTTACCTGAAGATTTTAATACTCAATTACAGAGCAAACTTTAAAACTACTTAAAACTAGTTTGAATTTTGATGATATTCCAGTACATTCCAACTAAATATATTTAGTTAGAGAGTACTGGATAAAACTACGCAAAACTAGTTTAAAACTCGAAGAGATCTAAATAATATTTTAACTAAGTTAAATTGAAACCGAAACATTTTTGCCAGGCAAATCCAACACAAACAGACATACTTGGCGAAATTTTTCTTTTATAAAACTGGCGATGATTTTTTACACTTTAAAACCCTGCCATCGCCTTAATTTTTTTCTCTCAAAATAGAATTAAACTTGCATACGATATATACACATAATTTTTACTTTCTTCTATCTTTGCAAGAAGAAAGTATTGGATTCATGAAAATTTTCGAATATCTATTTTCGACGGATTTACACGTTTCAGGAGTCAGAGAACCCGAAAAACATGTTTTTACAAAATGTCTGTCTGTGTGACACAAATTTTGTGGGCGCTCTATCTCAAGAACTAATGAACGAAATTTAATAAAATTTTAGATCCAGTTAGTCCCTCATATAAACTGGTGTTGATTACGTTCTGCAACAGGTGGCGCTGCTATGCTTCATTTTTCACGATTTCCGAAATAGCTATATCTCAAGAACTAAAGCACGGATTTTTATAAAACTTCAGATTCCGCTAATCCTTGATATAATTTAGTACTGATTACTTTTTAGTGTAAATCGCCCGATATCTGGCGCTGCTATACGGCATTATTCATGATTATCGCAATAGTTCTATCTCAAGAACTAACGCACAAATTTTCACCAAACTTCAGATTCAGTTAGTACGTGATATAAATTAGTGCTGTTTCGTTTTTAGCGTAAATCGTCCAACAGGTAGCGCTGCTAGGCTGCATTTATCACGATTTTCGCAATAAATATCTCAAGGACTAATTCATGAATTTTTATCAAACTTCAGATTCAGTTAGTACCTGATAGAAATGGGTCCTGATTAGTTTTTGGAGTAAATCGATCAACAGGTGGCGCTGCTATATAGATTTTTTTACGATTTCCGCAATAGTTCTACCTCAAAAACTAATGCTTGGATTCTCATCAAACTTCAGATTCAGCTACAACTTGACATAAGTTGTAGCTGATTAGATTTTGGTGTAAATCACCTAACCAGTGGCACTGATATGCTTTATTTTTCAGGCAATATTAACATGTATGAGATAGAAGAATGTTTTGGGATTGCCACATTCGACTAGTTTCTTAACCCTTAAATGCCTGATTTTTCAAAAATCATTGTAACATTAATTTTTTAAATAAATCATGGGGAAAATACTTTAAAAAATCATATTTTGTTTTAAGTATAGTTTATGGCTAAAAAACAGTTTGTTACTAATCGGCTATTTTGGTGTTTAATTGAAAAAATAATTTCCCTTGATAAAATTCTATAATATTAAACACACAAGAATTTTAGGAACTATAATAAGAAATAAATTTTACTTGCTCACTGCAGGTCAAAATAGGGTATTTCGCAAGCTTCCAAACAAAACAAAAAGAACAAGTAGCAACATTTGAAAAAAATAAATTTATCTTTATTCTTAAACAGCACAAGTGTTGCCATCTAAATGTTGAAAATCGATTTAATAATATATTCAGAATGTATTTTATTGGCAACATAAGGCATTATAGCTTCAATATTAATCTAATAATATTTTAGAGCCTAATTTGGGTATTTTGCCGAAAAGCAACACCAGGTATTTAAAGGTTAAATATAGATTGAAGAATTTTGCTACATATTAATACTGAAACCTTATTTAACATAAAATAGAATATTTCTATTTCTTTTATATAATAAAAGCAAGAAAGGAAACCCATGTGCTACGCATAGATCATGGAACACTTTCCAATACTACCAGAATATTGTTACGAAACTTTAACTTTGAAGTAGGATAACTTCAAAGAAACTAGTTACTTTCATGGATTCATTATACTCATTATTTACAAATACCTGGAAAAGTACTTTTACAGCAACGACAATGCATATGTCACGAGTCATTTTTATCAATCTACTACAAAAATAAAATTTTGTTACGTTTATAAATTATAAAATACGGAAGAAACGTTTCAAGCAATAACTGATAGTAGATTTAATGTATTACAGTACATTTCAGCAGCCCTGTATAGGAATTTTATCGCAAAACACAACATCACAGCTTAGTTCATCGGGAAAATTCATTTCAAGAAATAAACTCTCAGACAGTAATTTGTTCCAATTCTTTTGTGCTTACCTATACATGATCTAAACATTTAATACACACTACATGGAATTTAATTTAGTGATAAAGCATACAATGCAGTTGTAAACACATTTCCGGCAATATTAATCATTGAAGGCGTTGTATTCTAATTATTTTGTGTAGTTCCTTATAAGAATTTATTTATGTTCTACCCACACAATATAGTATACTAAAATATAGTTCTGCTCAAAAACATTAAGCACAGTTGAATAAACACTTTCGGCACTTCCCTTTATAGATTGAAATATATTTGAATTCTTTCAGCAGCTCTATATATAATCTGTACGCACACTAACACATTTAGTTATCTCGAAATAGCAAAACAAACTGGAAACGCATTTGCCAAATCAGTTTCTTTCTGAATGCTTAATTTTGTGTTCACAATCTTTTTAAAATTTAAAATAGAGTTCTATCTGCCGTGTCTGGGCAAAGTATATTGCCAAAGGCTTCGTGGCCACAGTTTAACGGATGGGGGACCAAGTGTGACCCGTGGGTGATGCGTTAGATATGCATGACATAAAGAGTTACTATACCTGAAATTTAGAATACATGCTAAAATTTAACATAGAGATGAATTTTGTGGAGAAAAAAAAAATTCAATATGTAAATATTTTTAGATTCTGTAATTTTCTTTTACTTTATAGCATTATTTAAAATCTAAATCAAGCTCCCTCCAAATAATTTGGTTTCAGCATGCCCACAAACGCAGTATGGGAAAAAATCAGTTTAAAATTGTAATACGATTCAATGGCACAGTTTTGTTTAAAAGGATTATAGCTCTCTTATTAGTGAGAATTTTTACATGGGGTTCGTCCGTAGTTTCCTCGTTAGAAATGATTAAAGAAGAGAATGAATTAAAAAATATATACAATTTATTTTAAGCCTGTTTAAGAGTAAGGTAACCCTATAAATTAAGCAACCTAAGTAACTTTTATGGAAAAGGCAATGATTTTTCTTTTTCGGAAATAGTTATAAATGAGTGTTATTGTGACGTAACCCTGTTTTCCACCACTGTACAATTTCATATTATTTGAGGAATCAAAAGAAAATCACCCGCATGCAGGGTTGAATTCCGGAGGTACCCCCTCCCAGACGATATGGGGTTTTATACTTATTAATATGTTAGAAGTCCACCCCCCTCCTTGTGGAACTCATCAATATCCCTTTCAGAGTTGAAGAAATCCCCCCACACACACACACACATGAGTAAAATGTTTGAATTCAACACTGCATGCATGACTTATAATTCATTCTTAATGCGATACAATGCACTAAGGATTCATTATTAACTCAAAAACAATGATATTTTTCTAAGGGAAGCAGTACCGATGCAATCAAAATTTCAATCAATAGACGCTAGATTTCATGTTGCATTTGCATTGAAAAAAATCTCTCATATTTGACGAGGAGAAAATCTAATATTGAAAACATTCATAATATTAGTGTTATTAAATTTCTTATAAGTAGGAAATCATATTTAGAATGTACGGTCGGTCATGGAAAAAAAAAGTAAACACCCCCTACTAAATCCTCAACAAATTATCGTAGAAGAAAGTTATTGGTACCGAACGATTGGAAATAAAGTCTACTTTTAAATGATGTATATATAATTTGCTTATGGGGCCATCTACATATTAAAACGAACCATAACTTTGTTTTTTTTTTCAACAGCAGTACAAAATTCTGACAGCATAAATGAACTCTACACCATTCAATTAGCCTAAAAACAAATTTTTATGCAATTCGTACTATAAGTTTCCGAGAAATTAAGTATTTTAAAACGAGCGTATTTTAAGGGCTGTATCCAAATTGAAGTTCCGTACTCGATTGTTAACCGAGAGAGACCCTTTCTTGATCAAAGGCATCTGAAGAGCCACTCAAGGAGTGAATGAAGCCTGTTAGATTACAGAACAGCAGAATAAATTTCAAAATATCTACTCACTTCTATCAAGACGGCCCTTAAACCATCATTTTGCCGTTTTTTAAGCATAATTTGAAAACTACTTGGAAGAAAAATGTGAAATTTTGGATTTCCATAAAGCAGGACTTCATAAATCTAAATCTGTCAAAAAAATTGTAGGTTGCAATTCATAATTTTTTCGAATATTAATTTCATAATTCATATCATAAAATTATAAAAATTGCAAATTCAGCGTATTTATGTTTGGGTATATTAGTATTATTTCTACAAAAAAAAAAATAGCACATTAGGAGCATAATTTCAGGAGATATAAATGAAAATAGGAAAATGTAATTTAACATTAGAAGCACTAAATTTTGAATGTTTATAAGTCAAAAACTTATCATTCAAATGACTTGAAATTTGGTGTCTAGGCATAGTTTGAACCGAAGATTTGAAATATCTTGTTAAAACTGGATATTGCCATTGAAAAAAAAGGAAGTTTGGATTCGTTTTAATATGTAGATGGCCCCCTAAGTAAATTTTATATACATCATTTAAAAGTAGACTTTATTTCCAATCGTTCGGTACCAGTAACTTTCTTCTACGATAATCTGTTGAGAAGTTAGTAGGACGTGTTTACTTTTTTTTTTTTTTTTTTTTTTTTTTTTCCATGACTGTACATTAAATGAAAACTGGAAAAAGTGTAATTTTAAAATTCTAAAAGCCATTATAAGATAATCGGATCCTTGCGAGAAATTGAAGATTTGCTGCAAATTAAATTAAAAACTTAATTTTCCATATTTTGGGAGTAGATGAGACGCATACAGTTAGATTTTAATAGTATAACTTAGGGCACCTAAAGCTGACGTCAGCCATGTACAGATCGGTCGCGTTTTCTATCACGATAACACTGCGATTTAATGAGAAAATAAAACAAAATTAGCCACGTGACATAAAATCCCTTTAATGAAATAAAACAGTGCACGCAATTTTTAGCCCAAAGGCAATGAAATTGTTTTCCGGAGGAAGCAATCAAAAGGTATTAATTCACGATCACGCATTCTTTTCCTTCTATTACAAAAATATTTATCTGACTGAGTGAGCAAAACAAAATACTTCCACTTCCACTTTGGATGTTGAAAAAAAAATGAACAAAGAAAGTGATAGTTTTGATTTACATAGCTTAAAGACTTTCCTACTGGCATTATTGAAAGGAAGTCGGAAGATGTAACTTTTATCGACCCTCGTTGCGTTTTTTTCCAGAAACTAACCTACTTTATGCCTCATTGACTCGAAATTTGTTTTTCGGATTAGTCTACATTTTTTTTCTTTCGTTCTTAACTTATATATCTATTAAGATTATGTTTGTGCCTTTGAATAAATGTAAGTGTTACTTATTTAGTAAAAGATGCCATGTTCATAAGGAAGAATATGTTCATGAACGATTGCTGGTCCTACATAAAACACTCGTGTGATTATTAAGCTTTTATATTCCAAATTATGAATTCATGAAAATTTAATCTTTTAAAGTATTTTTCGTGAATTTTTTAAACTACGTTAGGAGATTTACGCAATCATCTAATAAATTTTAGAAGGATTTTGCCAATTAAAATTAATTAAATTTGTATTTATAGGGATTTTGTGCAACATTTATAATTCCACTCAAATCTTTTATGTGAAATATTTTTTTTTAAATATTTTATAGAATTAGAAAAGTACAAATACTTACAATAGAAGTATAGAAATATCTTCGAACTGAAACTCCCCCCCCCCACACACACACACACACACACAATCTTTCAGAATCAAGAAAGCTAAAGAGGTGCAAATGAGAATTAAATCATCCTTTTAAAAATATTTGTGTTTTGTGCAACCAACAATGATTTTGAAATAAGATAAAGTAAATTATCTATAACACATTCTAAGCTGTATTACTCCTAATCTATGCATTAAATGGATTTTATAACAAGTTATTGTAATGGTACTTTAACCCTCTAATTCCCAGGGTAGAATAGGTTCTAAAAATCCGAATTTCAGAGAATCTGAATTTACACCAGAAAATTAAAATAGAAAATTTGGTTTCACTTAAGGGGATCCGGGACACAAAAATCTTCAAATTTTGCAAAAACATTTTATTTCGTTAAAAATTTCTCTGTTTTTTCCTGCTTAAAATCACATTTAAATCATCATTCTATCTAAATTAGAACAAAAAATATTATTTTTTTCGTTTTGGTTTGTTTTCAAAATTTAGCTTTCAAGCAATGGCTGATATAGAAACGACTTCTTGCAAAAATCCGTTTTTCTTCCTGATAGGTTTTTTCACCATTTTTCGTATTTAAATTCTTATAACTCGAGAACCGTTAAAGATAATGGGTTCCAACTTGGAACATATTTTTTTCAGTTGTTTTACTTTAATTTTTATTCAGCATATTTGAAAAAAATATTTACTTTTGAAAATATGATTTTTTTTAAAAAGCTGCACCATTTTTTTTTAAATTTTTTCGTTAAATATTTTTAATTTTTTCATAAATTAATATTTTTAAAAATGCTGAATCAAAATTAAAACTTATATATTTCTGTTTATTTAAATTAAAAAAAATTGAAATTCTATAAATAATATTCCGAGTTTTAACGATTTTAATTTACCCCACTTTTTAATAAATTTTAAATTTTAATTTTTTTAAAAAAATTATGAGAAGTTTTATCATGTGATTTTGTTTACAAATGATAAGGTTAACCATCACAAAAAAATACAGAATTTTAACTCAATAAATAAAAATTATTTTAAAATGTGTCCCGGACCCCCTTAATGAAGGAATTTCTGTTGTTAAATAAAACAAATATTGCTATTTTAAATTTCTGGTATGAATTTGGAATATCTGAATTAAAAAATCGACTGAATTGGAAACACCGATTGTAGCATATATGCTACCATGGGTATTGGAGGGTTAAAGTACCGCCGGTGAATAAAGGTTTAAGTGGTTTGTATCTTATATCTCAATTATGAATAAACTAGCAGACTCGTCTGGTTTTTCTCGACCCGGCACGGCTAAAATAATCGTGCCATTTCGCGGTATTACTTTAATTGGTGTTTTGTAGCTCCTCAAATTTTTATTAAAATTGTTGTAGCTCCAGCTTTTTTATGGGCGTTTCGTAAATTCTAAGTTTGCAACTCGGAGCCCAAATAAGGAGGCGAGTTTTGAACTGACCTGGCGATGGTCAGGAAAACAGAGAGGAGTAGAATTGCGATGCGTTACCATACCTCAGGGTGAATCAGAAGTGTAAGAATAAAGGAAAACTGACTCAAGGCTGGTCTCAAATCCAAAGGGTCAACTTTCTGACATAAGTTTATTAATTCCTTTTTGTTCGGAAACGCATGAAACTAGAAGGTGTTGTTATTCAGAAACTATGTCATCGAACTGTTTTTTCCGTATTCTTGTAAACGCAATAAGTCTTTCAAAAAATACTGTCAAAGTTGGCATTTTGAACTGAACTTCCGAACGAAAGAAGAAAATTAAGTCATTAAGGGGAGAAAAATGCCGTGCCGCGTGATCAAAATAGCTTATAACCCAATAAGTAATTGTTTGATTAAAAAATGGAAAAAACAGTTCGATTCCAAATCGCTTCCATGGTCAGGCTTTCCAATTTTACATCTTTCCGTTAAAAAATGAATTTGTAAATGTGTCAAAACGTTTTGCGCTTGTTGAGCAGAGCATTTGAGAACAGCCTTAACCCTTTATATCCTGAATTATGAATTCATGAAAATTTCATCTTCTAAAGCAAATTTCGTGAATTTTTGAAACTACATTAGGAGATTTACATAATCATTTAATAAATTTTAAAAGGATTTTAGAAGGATTGAAGGGTATAGAAGGAGTCATTGAATTTGAATTTATAGGGATTTTGTGCAATATTTATAACTCCACTCAAATCTTTTATTTAAAATTTTATATTTTTTTAGTAATTGTAGAATTAGGAAATGTACATTAATGTTTTTACAATAGAAGTATAGCAATTATTCCGAACTGAAATTTCCCTACCCCAAGTCCTTCAATGTCAAGAAAGTTGAAAAATTACAAAGGTAAAAGATATCATCCTTTTAAAAATATTTTTGTTTTGCGTAACCAATAAAACTTTATTTCTAATAATCGATGTATTAAATGAATTTTATAACAAGTTATTTTAATGATACTTTAAAGTACCGTCAGGATATAAAGGGTTAAGGGAGTTAATCAGTCAATTCAGAATTTCCCTCATTAATGTTAAACCTATGGGCGTAACATCTCCTCGGGAAAATACTACAGTAAAACCTCCCTAAAGCGACCACGTTCCGTTCCAATAAAAATGGGTCGCTCCTAGAGGTGGTCTCTTAATGGAGGTCATGTTTAAAACTAGATTTTAATTGTTCAATAAAGGTAACAATTAATGTTACTAAAATTTATTTTTCACATTAGGTAAAAATAGGAAAATTTAAGTATAAAAAAAAAAGTGAATTACATAAGTTAATTACTGAGAGTTTGAAAAATGAATACATTGATGTTTGCTTTGATTTGACTGTTGTATCTTTTATAACTTTTATTTCCAAGTCCTTTCAAAGTTCAATAAAGAAATGAAGTTTTTTTTTTCTTTTTTTTGAACGGGAACGAATTAAGACGATTTCATTAATTTATTTCTTTGTGTTTCCTGACAGAATAGAGCAGAAGAGTTTATTGACCGTCATCCTTAATAAGTCATCAGAGTTAAATTCATTGCCAAAAAGGCACTAAAGGGTTTAAACTCTTAAAAAATACCGGAATAAAAAAAAAAAAATCTAAACTTAGTTTAGAAGTTTTATGAATAATGCGCTCTCCGGAATTATTTTTCTAATAATACGTTCTTTAACCCTTTGAGGGGCACTAGTATATATTATATACCACCTACGATTAATGAAGTTTTACTCCAGAAAAATTTTATTAAATTTTACTTTTCTAACTTTAGTGGAAAAAAGCCGTAAAATTGCTTTTACTTGTTTTGAAATAGAATTTTTCAAAAATTCCGGTGGGAATTCAGCATTTCCCAAACGTAATTGCTTGCCCCTCAAGGGGTTAAGGGGTTAGGATACCTTTGAACACGTCGAAAAAGTAAAATATATTTCTATGTTCCAAGCTTCAAAACTTGTGTAATAAGTCAAAAATAAAAATCAAACTTCATTTAAATATAAAGCTTATATTTAAATTTATATTTAAAAATATATATGTACTTGTAAATTCATAAATAAATATTGAAATGAGAAGTTTAAAAATATATGATAATAAGAGAAAAAAAAATCTTGCGCGCATGATAAAATGTGAAAATATGCATATAAAGAAGAAATTTTGGTGAAAATAAATACACAATAGAGTTACCTTTATACTAAAACCAGAATATTTGTAAAAAATATAGGCTAAATTAAAAAATTAACAAAAAATGAAAAAAAATTGAAATTTTTGTACTTTGAAAAATATTTTCAAAGTACGAAAATAGAAAAAAAAATAAAATTTTACCTTTTTCTGGTTTTAAGCTGTAGATAATACAGAAATGAATATGTGGTAAAAATTTCTTTTGATTTCCATGCAGTGTTGCCAGTGGGCTACTTTTTTTTAATTCAGATTTCTTGATTGGCACCACTTTTTTGAAACAGTAAAATTCACTTTGTTTTTGCCTTAATTAATATAAGGAACATTTTACCATTTCAAAAAAGTGGTGCTAATCAAGAATCTAATTTTAAAAAAAAGTAGCCCATCTGGCAACACTGTTTCCATGCATAGTTTTTTAGTAACACTGCGTGCAGCACCAACATTCATCTTTTTGAATAAACGCAATGCAAAGTTTAATTATCCAATGTAGTCTTAATATGTAGTCATAATAAAACTGCCATAATTAGTAAACTATGGGAATTTTTTAATGCGGTTTTTTGCATATTGTTCAGAAATCATTACGGAATCAAAATATGCATTAAAAAAAATTCGAAAATTTTGATGGTTTAAAGGTATCCTACCCCCTTAAGCGACCAGGAAAAAACGAATTTTTTTTCATTTTCTTCAAAGAAATGGAGAGAGTTAAACTGGAGTGGTCTCTGAATGGAGGTAAAATTAGTATTGAGCCTATGGGAATACATTTCGTTCCATGAAAAAATGGTCGTTCAGGGAGGTGGTCGCATAGGGAGGTTTCACTGTACTACTATTTTTAGCTTCTTCTTTCTATGTACTCTTCTTAAAGGATAGGTTTAACATATAATTATTAACCTCGCTATAGGTTTAACCTTAGCGGTGGGAATCTCAGACCTGATGACCAATATCCTTAACATGTACGAACAAAATTTTCATCATTATATAAAGAGAGCATAATTTGAAGTACTCAGATTGAAATAATGTATAATTTTAATTCAGAGTATTGTAAGTGCAATGCAAAATATTGCAATTTGTGGAATCTAATTGTATTCTAAAGATTGTAATCTAGACTATTATTTTTACTTTCTTCTATCTTTACAAGAAGAAAGTATTGGATTCATTACTTTCTTCTATCTTTACAAGAAGAAAGTATTGGATTCATGAAAATTTTCGAATTCCGGTTTTCGACGGATTTACACGTTTTAGGGGTCAGAGATTCCAAAAAACGTGTTTTTACAAAATGTCTGTCTGTGACTCTGTGAGTCTGTCTGTCTGTCTGTGTGTATGTGACACAAATTTTGTGGGCGCTCTATCTCAAGAACTAATGCACGGAATTTAATAAAAATTGATATTCAGTTAGTCCCTAATACAAATTGATGCTGATTAGTTTTTGGTGTAAATCGCTCAACAGGTGGCGCTGCTTTGCTGCATTTTTCACGATTTTCGCAATAGCTCTATCTCAAGAACTAAAGCACGGATTTCGATCAAACTTCAGATTTAGTTAGTCCTTGATATGAATTGATGATGATTACGTTTTGGTGTAAATCGCCCAACAGGTGGCGCTGTTATGATGAATTTTGCAGGATTTACACGATTTCCCCAATAGCTCTATCTTAAGAACTAACGCACGGATTTTCATCAAACTTCAGATTCAGTTAGTCCTTGATATGACTTGCTACTGATTATGTGTTGATGTAAATCGCCCAACAGGTGGCGCTTCTCTGCTGCCTTTTTCACGATTGCCTCAATAGCTCTACCTATAGAACTAATGGACGAATTTTCATCTAACTTCAGATTTAGTTGTATGTTGACACAAGTTGTTGTTAATTAGGTTTTGGTGTTAATCACCCAATAGGTGGCGCTGCTATGCAGGAATTTTCACGATTTTCGTTATTGCTCTATCTCAAAAACTAATGTACGGATTTTCTCCAAACTTCAGATTCAGTCAGACGTTGAAATAAATTGTTGCTGATTAGGATTTGGTATAAATCACCCAATAGGTGGCGCTGCTAGGCAGCATTTTTCTGAATTTAGACGATTTCAGCGATAGTCATATCTCAAGAACTAACGCACGGAATTTCATATCGTTAGAATCCTCATGAGATGCATAGATTGCCATTTAATTTTGGCAGTGTGATAGCGGATTTTGAAGTATTAACATGTATGAGATAGAAGAAAGTTTTGGGATTGGTACATCCGACTAGTTCATGTTATGTAAAAGTAATATGAAATATTGTATTCCAGAAAATATAATGTAACTTGTAATATCAGTGTTTATATAATGTAGATGTAATTCAAAATGCTTATTATGTATATTAAAAGAGATATTGAGCCAACTTCCTCGTGCTATCTCCTAGGTTCAAAGATACACACAGGCATGCTATCAAAAAGTGGTTTATATAGTTACTGTTTGGTTTTACATTTATGATTTACTAATCTCTTTAATTTATTAACTTTCTTTTTCAATTTAAATAAAAGCACAATCCATGAAAAAATACTGAAATTAAGGGAGAAATCATGCGAATACTAACATTCAAAATTCCATTTGTAAGTTGCCAAAATAATATAAAAATAAAACTCTAAGTATAATAATTAATAATAATACAAATTAACTCTGATAAAAATTCACAGTTTTTTGTCACATTCAAATTCATGCGTAATATAATGAAAAACTGTCTAGTGCAGTGAGTTTTCAAGTTTGTTTTTTTCTCTAGTTAACTTTTCACTGTAGTTTAATCTTAGCTGCGCTACGCTGATTTCTTCCTGCTTAAACATGAATTTGAACATAACAAAAAATTATGCATTTTTATCACACTTAATTTCCATTGTTATTTATTATTATTTTCAAAATTTCATCGTTTTATTATTATTATGCTAACTTTCAAATGGAATTTTTTATTTTAGTATTTGCACGATTTCTCCCTTAAATTTATCATTTTATCACTGATTGAGCTTCATTTTCTTCTTCTTCTTCTTCTTTTCTTTTCTTTCCTTTTTTTTATTCAAATTGGAAAAGAAAGTCAATAAATTAAAGAGTTTAGCAAATCGTAAAAATAAAATCAAACGGTAACTACATAAGTCCGTAAGAATAGCATTGTGTAATTTAATAGCATAGTGTTAGCCTGAAGATTGGCTCAATATCTTCTATATGTATTTTTTCAATTTTTTTTTCAGCATTTTAGATTATATTCATATTATATAACTACAATATTACAAGTTACATTATATTTTCTACAATGCAATTTTTCAAAATACATTTAACTTACATAAAAAATAATATTCTGATTAGCAATATTTCAAAATAACTTTATATTACAGAAAAAATAATATTTTAGGTTCCAGTATTTCAAACTACATTTACATTGCATGAAAAATAATATTCTGGATTACAATATTTCAAATTACATTTACATTTCACGAATAACTATGTTCTAGATTACAAAATTAAAAATATAATTATATTACATAAACTGCGATAATTTAGAATAGTACTTAGAATACTTTGAATTAAAATTTCACATTATTTCAATGTCAGTATTTCAAATTATGCTTTCTTTTTGGTGATATGAAACTAATTTTAATAAATGTGCCCTAGAAATTTTATTTAAAAATTGGACACATGTACTTCCAAAAAACATTGCCCAACTTGAAGAGGCGAAATTTTAAAATATCAAATCAATCACATAAACTTTTAAAAATATTTAGCTAAGTAAGAAAAAAATTTGAGATATTAATTTATTATACAGAAGTATGGGAAAATATAAATTGTTTGAATTTAACGTTAGGGTAGAAAAGGATAGCAAAAGGTGGTACTTAAGGATAGAAAATATAGTAAAGAGCGATCATGCAAAATATGACAACTGTGGATAATTTTCTAATTTTATCGATGCAATTAATATTTTTATCCATGTATTTAACAAGCAATGGCAATCATGCAATAAAAAGCTAAGAATTAATACAAATTCCGAAAATGAATTAAACGATCTCAAATATATAAATTTAAACAGTTTTATGGTTTTAGAGAAATAAATGTCACCAATCAATATATATATATATACTATATATTTTAGTGATTCCTTTTTCGACACATAATGAAAACTAGTTGTATTATAAATGTTTATTTGAAAAAAGGAAAGAAACAAAAAAAAATGAAAATTACTATCTCTTGTTTAAAAAAATAAATAAATAGCGAATGTATGTTCAGTGTAATAAATTTTCGTTATATCCGGGTTTTCAAATTTAGTTGGGGGAGGGACAGTAAACTACAACACTTCTAACTTAAAATATAAATACGCATCACCTTTCTAGCGTATACACATAAATTTACATACCTTTAATTATATTTACATAAACTTTCTTCATTTCCCATACATTTCTTAAATATAGATTTCGCACTGGACTGCAAATAGTTTTGTTGTATGAGAGTTTACTATAATTGAGATCAACTATAGTTCTATGATTGCAAAGACAAAAGTATACGTGTTCGGAAAGACAAAAACTTTGTGTTTTTGTCTACGTTTTCGAAAAGTCGAATGGTGCAACTTGACTTTTTATTTATTTCAGATATCCTGTAAAAATTGAGTTAAAGACCAACGAATTCAAGTCATATTCATGGCCTAATTCGTATAACTATTCACAATATTTATGAATCTATTATATTATATGAATAAAAAATGGTTAAATCTTTACTTTGTCTATGTATGAAAGCTTATGACCCACTTTCTATACAGTGTGCAGAAAACATTTATGCTAAAGTTAATCAAAGTTCAAGGAAAAAGGAAGAAAAAACTAAAATCATTCAGTGATATTAACTTTATAAAAACAAATATATCTTTATGAGAATAAAGAAATAAAGCAGAATAAACAACAACAAAAAGTAAATTCAAGACAACCAAGATCTACTTTAAAAAGAAAGAAATCTGTCACAATAAAGCCTGAGATGAGATTAATCGATGTTTCAAAATTTAAGCTGCGAAATTTGAAGACCGTGAAATCCCTGAAGGTCTAATTTGATTAAATTCCACTTTTACAGATCGCCTTTTTTTTCAGTCATGTATATATATGCTCTGTTTTTTTTTTTTTTACTAGAAACTTCTTTAAATCGAAAATAAATATCATATTATGTGCTAGTCACGTTTGTCGCTTCTGTTTATTTACTGGAGGGCTGGTCAACTATTATCGTTTTCACTCTCATCCTTGATCTCTAATAATGATTACAGGAACGTTCTAGAATCATCAACAAAGAATCATGACCGCCCTTGCCCTCTTGACTCATCCTTCCTAGGTGTGGTGTCAATGTTCCTCTACAGATAAAGTACCTCAAGGGTTAAGGTTGGTATTCTACTTCTTCACCTAAAGCAAAAGATCTCGATTCGAAATCATACAATCTCGAATTCGAAGAGAAGAGATAAAACCTAATAACTTACTCTGCAAATATTCTATAGAAAATACTACAGTGCGTGTCAATAGTTTAAACACAATAACAATTTTAAAATAAAACTTTAAATATTCATTTTATTTCAATATATGGTCTTGTATATGTAAATAATAGCAGTTTTAACACCATATTCAATAAAATTATCTTTTAAAGATTATTTCAAACTATGAAGTTTAAGAATAGAACGAAAATTAACCGTGTCTAAAGTTTAAGCACAAAAACGTTTTTATGGCAAATTTTACAAACTAATGCAAGCGGTTGCGCACGCAAATGATTTCTGGGTGTATAAGAAGCAGTAGTTGATTTTGAGTTAGTACAAAATGCCTTAGTCGAAAGAACTTTCCGAGGAGGAGGTGATAAATATCTGGCGTATCAGAGCAAAACATAAGTCTGTTTATGAAATTGCAAGTGCATTGAAAAGATCGAAACGAAGTATTCATCAAATTTTGGCTCGTGGTAATGATTTCAAAAGAAAATTCCGTTCAGAAAGGCCACAAGTGACTACTCTGTACGAAGACTACCACATCAGAAACTTGGCTTCAACTGGTAATTACTCTCTTTCGCAAATAAAACATGCAGTTAGAGGACAAATATCGAAAAGAAAAACTGTTCATAGAAGAGTTTTGGAATCGGAATACAACAAAAACTGTGAAATGGCTTAGTTACCATGTCTGAAACGACACCATAAAGAAGCTAGATTACAGTGGGCCAAAGAGCACATGTCATTTGATTATAAGTGGCTGAATGTCATATTCAGTGATAAAAAATGGAACATGAGGGTAAGGGGTTTAATTAATATTGGCATGATATCCATAAAGAACCTAGGAGTATATTTAGCCGACAACATGGTGGTGGCTGTGTTATGGTTTGGGGGGCCATTTCTTTCAATGGTCAAACATCTCTAGCATTCAACGGGAGTCGTGAAAACTCTGAAAACTATCAAGAGACACTTGCCAGTCATTTGCTCCTTGTTGCCGAAGTTTTTGGGGAGAAAATGATTATTTCAACATGATAATGCTTCGATCCCTACCTTGAACTCAACTTTAACGTCGAAAAAATTATCTGTTCCGAAATGGTCGGCAATTAGTCCTGATTTAAACCCTATGGAAAATATGTGGGATAGTCTCACTCATGTAGTTTACCCAAATGGAAAACAGTATTTTTCATTTAAATATTTGAAAGATGCCATTGAGAACGCGTGGTTTAAAATTGAACCAGAAACAATACAGAACTTCATTTCATCAATGGAAGACCGTATATTTAAAGTAATTCAGCAGAATAGAGCAATAATCAAGCATCATTTTTTTTTAAATTTTTGTTCTACTAAAGATTAAAGAACTACTGCGCTTAAACTTTTGACACACACTTTTCTTTTCCTTTTGATAAATTCTATTATTTGAGATAAATTTTAAAGCATAAATCTGTTAAATATATTTTTAAAACTACAATTTGCAAGTCATGTGAAAAGGAAAGTAACTTTCAGTGAATAATAAAATATTATTTTGAAATTTTATGTTGTGCTTAAACTTTTGACACGCACTGTATACAAAGAGTTACCAAACTTTTAGACTGGTGTATAAATAAATAAAAATGTATATTTTTTTCCATACCACCTTTTACATAGGTAATTCTAACATTTAAAATTATATTATTATATCTCTAAATTAATGATCTATGATCTTTTATTGATATTCAAATAAGAAGTAACATCGTGATTACATTTTAATTACAAAATTCGTCCAATGTTTAATCACAAATATTGTGTAAATATTTTTTGAATACAAAGAATTCGGAAAAGTTTTGCGAAATATTTTGTGACGAATAATTAATGCTAGTTTGGCAGGAGGAGTCCATAGTACTGGTGACTTATTGGCATATACTGCCATAACACTTTGGCGAACCGCGATTTTCGAAATCTAAAACATTGCGATGCTCAGTTCTACAATAAATTTCTGCATAACCTTCGCGTACCAGCATTGGTACACGTGCCATAGTTTGGGAAACATGGTACTATACAGTACTATATAAATTAAAAACAAATTCGACATTTTCGAAAATTCTTTTATGCAAAAATATGCTTCAGTTGTAATGCTAACATTATATAGGGAGTTCGGGATAATTTTGGCAGTTTGTAAATAGTTATAACAATAAACGTTGTCGTGAAAAATGTGGCCTATTATACAAATGTTTACACTCTTTGGTTTCAGATAAACCAATAATGTCAAAATTAACGGAAAGGTAAGGACGGAAGCCACCAAAATATTGGAAAGGAGTAACCTGTATCATGATAATACCCGCCGGTAACCGAAGACAGCTATTCAGTGCTCCTTAATTCTTGAAGCGGTTCTCAAATTCAAATTTCTGACGCATTTTTTAATTAATTTTTGTTCGGAAACGCATGAAATTGGCAGATATTCTTATTCAGAAACTATGTCGTGAATGCCGTGCTCCATAATTGGTAAAGACAGTTAAAAAATGTTAAATTAAAAGGTTAAAAATGCCGATAGAGGGCTGTTGTGGTTACTTACAACCACTGCCATAATTTTGTTTAATTTCATTTAGAAAATATTTTTATTAATCTTTATCCATTTAATTTTATTATTCGCATTCTAAAATTACTTTAATTCCCCTTTTTTTTTTCAAACTTCCCCGGTAAGTTTTTCTTTCTGGCGTACCATTTCGTTTATTTAAAAATGATAAACGTAGTTTTGAAATCTATACTTCCGGTAAAAGAATTATCTGGAAAATTCCATAACTTTCTACTTCTGAAGTCATTTCCTTTTGTAGCTCCGCCCCTTGGCCAATAAAATTTAAATCAGTTTAATACGTAATTTCAAAATTCGTAAGACTTTACTATTATTTGGCATCTTATCTTTATGAAATCTATAAAATTTCCTCTAATTTAAAGCAGTTTTTATATGCTTTAGCATTTCAATTTATGCCAATGCAAGGCTCTTGTATGTTTGTTCCGCCAAATTGGCGTCTTTCATTATTATGGTAACATTTTCTCCCTTTTACATCGCAGTACGTTTTGTGCGTTCAGTTCAGTTCGAATTGCAATGCAGAATGGCTCCCCTTTTGCCGTTCTGTGAAGATTCATGTCCGCGCCAGCTATTAGAGTCCTGACAGCAAGCGCTGAAATGGGTTGCGGCCCCTGGCTGCATCATTATTTTTTTTCATTCAAATGTTGCTCCCATTATGAGTGGTAGAATTTCTATTGCTAAAAAAAATCATATAAAAGACTTGTGTTGTTTTAGATATACCTCTCTACACTCCCCTAGAGAAAATCTGATATATTTATCTCGAAATATATTCTCATAAAAGAGCGATTTGTTTATATTCATCACAAAAAGAAGAGCATCTAATTATTACGAGATGTACTACATAAAAGGTGTCTTAGCTTCAAGAGATCTTCATTATGAATAAAGATTTTTCGAGGATGCTTATCATCTGTGTACTTTATTTCACTAATGAGTCCATCATTTCATTTTTTTTAGATCAATACAGGTAATGCTTTTGCTTTTATTGTTATTGATTATCAAATATATAGAAATAAGTACAAAATTATTTTACTTAATGGCTGTTATGTCAAGAGTGGTCTTTTGTGGCCGCAGCACAATGTAAATAACACTATACTGTTTGTTCGCAAAAAGAAAGATTGTAGGATTATTAATTGGAATTTCAATATTTAAAAATAACTTTACAATATTATTCTTTCATTTCCTACCATACAAACCACAACAAGGGCGCTTTAGACTTTGGAGTAACGAACAACTATTTTTTACAGTTATTTTTTGTATCTCATTAAATGTTTTCAAAAGCTTAGACTTAAATTTTGAGCTCAAAATCTGAATCGTTGGGAGTGGTTAAGTAGTGCAAACTGAACGGTGTTCAGAAAGAAGGTGGGGGGGGGGGGGGTATTTAAAATTTCAATTCCTGAACACAGTTCAGTTTGCGCTACATAACCACTCCCAACAATTCAGATTTTGAGCTCAAAATTTAAGTTTAAGTCTAAGCTTTTGAAAGCATTTAATGAGATACAAGAAATAACGGTAAAAAATAGTTGTTCGTCACTCCAAAGTCTAAAGCGCTCTCTATCGGCAACCCGAAACTTTAATGGCGCCTATCTCCTTCGGAAGACGTTTAGGGCCCTCAGTTTCCGATTTAATATTGTTTGTCTTGATGTGTTTTATCAACCCTTAAAGTTTTTGCCCAAGAGTTTAGATTCACCTGTATGTACATATACATGCATAACTTTTGTTCTAAAACAAAATTTCGAATACAGTTTTATTTGAAATATTACAACTAAATTTTAATATGCGTTGAATAAAGCTAATATCTGATGTCGTTTTTCTTCCGCCTGTGTGTTAATTAAAAGGTATAAGACTCCTTAATGCTTCCGTCCAGTGAGATATTAGGCGAATGTTAAGCAAAATTTATGCATAACATTCTACGATGTTGTTTGAACTCTTAGCTGACGATATAACCGTCACTAATTGCAGCTTTTATTACTTTCGTTGGAGAATTGCGTGTTTGGTCAAGAGTTGTCAGAAAATGTCGTGTGTGAATATTTTTCTAAGTTTATTAAAGATAAATCATGTTGACTCGGAAGATAAGACACTGAATTTCAAAATGTCGAAAAGAAAATGTATGTGATTTCCAAACGTTTGGTTAGAATTTTTTGAAGGGATTATTCAAAATATAGGGTGCTTGGAACAAAAACTAGTAATAAAAAATTCCTGCCGGCTCAGCCTACAGGCACAGGTAGATTTCGAAGTTAAGTACTACTTTCACCAACAAATACTAAATCAAGATTAGAGATAAACCCAGTTTAACAATTTTATGTGGCCGCTTTTGAAGAGCTTTTACTTTCATTTTTCTATAAGAGTTGGTTTTTATCAGAATCATATTAGTACGATAACGTTATACAATTTTTCATCAACCCCTTTTTTTCATCTTTTGAAAATAGTTATAGTAATTATCATCCACTGGTAGAGTTCATCCTATCAAAAACTTGTTACTATAAAATTTATAGATAATATTAAGAAGATTTATATAATAAATTTAAACCGTGTAGTGATTGTTTTATGAACCATAAATGATCCATTAAATGAACCATACACTATACTTAAAATTCTGACGTTCTTTTTATCGAGACACGCGCGCGTTTAATAATACAACTCTATATACAGCATCTCTGAAGGTTGTGAAAATTTTTCATCACGCCAATGATACTTTTTATCACCTTAGTGGCGGATTAACGAAGATATGATTTCTTTTATTTCTACACTCCCCCTCCCCCCCCCCCCGCACACACACACACTTTTTTTTCCCCTGTAACAGTTGGTCCTATCAAAAACTTGTCAATAATATGGAGAACATTTATAATGAAAGCGGATTTGATATCTTGCGAATTGACGAAGTATGAATTTTTTTCTTCTTCAACACCCCACCCCCCTCCTTTTTTTCTGTCCTATCAAAAACTTGTCCATATAAAATTTGTAGACAATATTAAGAAGATTTATAATTAAACTAAGCGGATTTGATATCTTGGGAATTGACGAAGTTATGAATTTTTTTCTTCTTAAAACCCTATTTTCTTCGTCCCTTGAGGCCATTTTTAATGATATCAAAAATCTGTCATATATAATTTTTTTACCCTTTTCTTTGAAGAATAACTTTAAAATGATTCAATATGTATCATAATCAAGAAATTCTGGGGTTTTTTTTTTCTTGTTTTCACAAAAAACTTCCCTATTTCCATTCCCTTCGTCCGATTTTGCCCACTAACGAACTTGACCGAGATTTTCTGCCAATTGATTTTATGTATCTGTTTGGGAAAGGTTTGTGCAGAATTATGAAAGTTATCATGTCCATAAAAAAGTGATATATGCCAGATAGATAGATAGATAAGATACATAGATAAAGTTTTGAATTAGCGGCGGTTTTGGGTTTTAGGGGTCATGATCGGCGTAGACCTGCAAAAAATTTTCAGAAAATTCAACATAGGAGAGAATGCAATAGGTAGTGTTTCTTACGAAATCTACCTAAAACATTGAATAACTCCCTCAGTAACAAATGTATCAGTTAGGTATCCCGTTTTCTACAAAGGGCAGTCAAACCTCTAAATTTGGGATGACTACCAGTAAATTTCTATATTCTTTGGTTATCAATAAATGTTTCTAGCATCGTCTTAGTAACTGTTCCATAAGCAGCTATGATTTCCTGTCTTAATTCCCAAATTTATGGCTGTAGTGCTCCAAACGATATCTTTTACGTAAAAGAAAGAAATCCAGAAGGGGTTAGATCTGAAGATCTGGAAGGCCATGTAGTAAGACAACCTTGGCCAATCCAACGCTTAGACAGTGTTCGTACACTTCAGTGGGAGAATACCAACATTTTCGTAAAGCAACATTTGCCTTATTTAACAACAAAAATTCTGTGTTTAGATAGGGCAACCATTTCTTTACGAAAATTTTGGTATTCAAATATCTTAAATTTCCTGATTCCCCTTAGGCCTACGAACTCTGTTACAGAAATAGATATCCGAATCATTCCGAAAACTGTACATCTTCATCTTTCGTTTGAGACAAACATCATTTTCATACATATATTGTTAAACGAATTATTGAACGTCCTTATTGGTAGTTTATGTCCCGTGCACTTTATTTAATCTACAATCCCTTTTTTATGTAACTCCTTAGAATGTACGACATTTTCGATAGATGTAGCAATGCTCGATTAAATTTCTCGGGATTTGTGCTGTCAATTACATTACGAAATATAGAGGGTTTAGATTTGTATTGTTTGGACTAGTATTATGACTATATTGACGTGGTTATTTCTACCCGCGTCTTATTTTATAGGCAAAATTCGGGACCAGACTGAATAATTTTCCATGATGTCCGAGAAAGCAAAGAGAAGCTAACCTAAAAGTTACTGCCTTATTAAGTTAAATTCGGGGACAACCGTAATTATTTCCCTATTAGATATAATATTTTCCCTACCTTCTACGAGCCGAAATAGTCAGGCATGACCCGGCTCAGTGTGATTAATTTTCTATAATAAAAAAACGCCGATACTTTTTAACCAATATTATCCCACAATTAAATTTCTTTTTGAAGAATATTCCATATGCACTTATTAAAAATATCTAACATACAGCATTTTTTTTTATTATGTATTCGCGAAGTCTGACATACGGAATAACAACACTAATGATCACCTAAAAAATTACGTTCAAATGAAGACTTGGTAAAAGAATAATAACAATAATAGCAATAAAAATAATAATGAAATTTAGAAGAAAAAATAGTTAACGAATCATATTTTGAAAAGAAAAAAAAAAGAGTTTTGTTGCGTGTGTGGGCAAATTACCATGGGCGCATGAAGGTAGAAGAGGTGCATGGGAACGCGACCATCGCTCCTAAATCTTTAAAAATAATAAAATCTAACAAGAAATACTGAGAGACATGGGCGCAGGCGGAAAGGAATCTAGAGATGAACAAGATATTTGAATCGGGGTACATGTAGTACACAGTCTCGTCTGCTTTTTCAAAAATAAAATAAGTTAAACGAAGAACATTTTTACTGAATTCCCGTGAAAGATAATTTTTAAACAAATCAACATAAAAAGAAATACAAACAATGGAACAAATAAAAAATATTAAATACAGGGTGTCTACAAATTAGTTGGGCAAAAAGAAGGATTTATTGAATGGAATTGACAGGAAAAAAAATTAAAGTACAGATTATTCTTGTAAGATAGAAAAAATATTCAAGTTTACCATTATCACCATTATTTCGTCGTACTTGCACTGCAGAATGAGTTTCATGCAACCAAAGACAGCATTTCGCTTTTTCAGCACTATTGTATGTCTAAATTATCGTAATTCCCAACATAAATGATTACCGCTCGCTAAGTGATAGCGTCAGTTATGACACCAAACGCCATCATGAATAAAGTTCGGCAATATTACTACTAGTCTGTCTTTCATTTAGTTAATTTCATTTAATATTTGGGAAGTTCTTAAGACTTACGAAATTGCCCAACTAATTCGTAGACACCCTGTATTAAAAAAATTGTTTGTAACAACATTTAAAAAAAAATGAGAACTTAAAACAGTTAACACTCTTTTTTCATCAGAAAGGCTCTGATTCTCCGAAAGCCCCGCTCAAGATAAATTAGAAACATGTGAACATAAAAAGAAAAAATAATTAAAATTTGTCTTCCACGAAGGGTTCAGGAAGTCAGATTATTCCTGATAAAAAATTCTCTCCTATCTTTTACTTAGTATTTAATTACTCTACAGCTGCTTGGAATGAATAAATTTTATGACACAAATGTAAATAAGTGCGAGTAGTAAGTCTTTTTAATAATCAGAAATAAAGATCTATGCGTCCATGCTAAGTGAATATTCTAACTAGGTACCACTCCCCCATACCTAATAAAAATACTGCGTAATCCAGTGAAAATTCTAAAAAAAAAAATTGCCAGCTTGACATGGCGATGAAAGAAAAAGTCTAGGCCCGGCCCGGATGGAGTGTGCAGAAGAAAAATTAAGCCATGACCCATCCTGGCCCGAGTCATAGCTATGTAGTCTGGCCTCGTGCTACTCTAATGAAAGAAAATTGGTCCGAGTGTTTACCCGCGGGTCAGCTCTAGCCTGATAAATAAAACCGGTCCCGACCCGAGTGTAATTTAAGAAAATTGTTTGTGCACGGCCCGCAGGCTGGGTCGGGTTCGGGATTCGGGATGGACACGAACTCGAGAAGACATCTAAAAAAGATATCAATTTGCCCACTGTCGTTAAAACACGTGATACTTAATAAAAATAAAAGTGCTACTTGTAAAAGCGATATCTTTCAGGTTTCACATGAAAGAAGAGAAAATTACGTGACCACTGAAACAGTGACTTCAACGCCTGGAGCAAAGGAAGTAGGAGCAAATCATCTTTTGATGAAAAGGTTGGAAAAGCAAAGAGAAAAGACATAAAGAAAGCGGGCCATCAGGTTAAGCATGGTGAAAAGTGCCGTATTTGGCGAGTTATCCAAGTAATATTTCACTGTAATATGAAGAATTCCAATAAAATATTTCAAGTTATCTTTAATTATTCAGACCGTTGTATGGCAATTAAAAAAAATGAGAAGAACTTAAGTAATGTTTAGCAAATAAACTGAACAAATAAGATTGCCAATAAATAATTAAATAGTTGTGAGAATAATTAATGTTCAAAATGTTCCTCGAATATCACTGCATCTAATCATATATCAGGTTACAATTCATAAGAATTAAATATCCTGAAACTTCAAATAACTAAACACATTGCGTCTGAATCATAATTTAAAATTAAATCAAAGAAAAATTATCCGCCTATCATAGATTATAAAACACTTTCCAACACATCCAGAATACTTAAGAAACTACTACTATAACAAATACTATAACAAATCTTCGCTATTTAATAAGGTAAATGAGATGCCTAAATAAACATAAAATGAAATCTCCCTCTCGTGGTGAAAGTTCATACGTCATAGAGGTTAAATATTACTCAACAGCTTGAAGTAAAATTAGTAAAAAGATAATTTTTACAATACAAGTTCAGTATCACAACATTTATTAACCTTAAATATATATATATGCATGGAAGAGACGTGTTTGCACTCCTGAAAGCTCATAAGTAAATTACTTAAGATTATGCGTCATATCTGATTGTGATAAAAAATTGAAAATTTTGTTATAAGAAAAAGTATAAAGAAAGTAATTAAAATAAACCATTAAATTTAAAAAATCAAAAAAACCGACTGCGTAAAAAGCGAACTAATTAATTATTTCTAATGAATGTGAAACTATTTTTTTTTTCAATTCCTACTATTAGCTCACACTCTCGCTATATATTATCTTGTTCAAATATTCAATCGTTAATAAGATACTTATTATTCATCCAATCAAGCTCAAATATTTTTTGTTAAACTTGTAGTGGATAACACTTGATGTTAATCCAGTTTTTTTTAAATATTAATTCATTAATTTAATTTAATTAATTTTCAATAATCGAGAGAGCCCTCTTCTTGATCAAGGTATTTTGAGTACAAGAGAGCCCCCTTCTTGATCAAGGCATTTTAAGCGTTACTCAAGAAGAAGGAAGAATGGGAGAAAGGAAAAATTCTCTTATTGACCTAAGTAGGAATTGACTTAAAATATTTTTTTATATTATTTGTTTATACCTAATTTACCTTACCTATTTTTTTATTTACTTGTATTGATGACTTTTAAGTTGTGTTTAATTGTTAGTTCCTATCTATAAGCACTGTTTGGATGAGGTCTATAGATGTCTATGATGGTTAGAGTTGCAGTATAGCTAGAGATCCACAATACATAAAAAACTTCCAGGTTGTATAATATTTTAACGGAGCTTCTGACTGTAAAATAGTCAATGAAACATCGTCTTCATTTTGAAAGACCTATTCAATGATAAGTCACTCAATAGGGTGCGTATTTTTTTTTTCGTCTCTACCACCCTTTTGTATTTTACGGCTGCCATTTTCAATTTATAAAAACAAAACCTAGTCTATAACCATCGGCCCGTTAAGACGAAACAATAGAGATCTCATTCATTAAAATCCATCCAGCCGTTGGGATGTTTCGAGGGTATAAAGAAATCCACATACACAGATACGCGTGAAACACATATCCCTTCTTTTCAGTCGGGTAATAATTATAAAAAAGTATGCATAACACATCTAGTAATTTTGCATGGCACTACCGGTAAATTTTAGTAGGAGCAATATGAGTACGCAATGTAATTTGTACTATACAAATTTCAATAACAAAATTACCTAATCAAATAACCTTTCAATAAACTAAGTAAACATTTTGGAAAATCCGCAACACGTTTGAAAACCAGATGTCGTCAATTACCGCCTATAGCTGGAAACGTACTCCAATTCGTTCGTAAAACCCCTTTTATTTCATCTATATATTTCTACATATTCTACATAATATGCTCAAATTTAGTTTGGTAAGAAAACGCGTAACACAGTTGAACATTCGCTTGCAGCAATTTCTATCAATATGCGGAAACATATTTGAATTCTTTTGTACAGCCCTGTATATTGCCTGAAGATTTTTATACATGCCTCATATTAAGCAAATGACAATAATTGAAGAACTCAGATGAAAAAGGTGGTATATGACTAAATAAAAATAATTAATTAATCATATGATTGAAGATAATCAATGGTCCTCTACCCTATGTTAAATTACAATTTGTAAAAACCTGATACTCACAGAGATTTTAATTGACAAAGGAGGTACGCAAATATATATTTGGAACTTTGCAGTTCATTTTCTCAAAATGATGATTACCACCTTTATTACCACTTACCATCTTTATCATCTGAGCTCTTCAATTGTTTTTCATGATAAAGAACTATTTGGGAATTAGAAACAGGAAAAATTGAGCAAGATATTACAAAATTAGCAGTCTTATTTTTGTACAAGACTTTTTAAAGACACTAGAAAAACAAAGAAAATCTACAGGTTTCAAAATAAGAATATTTTTCTTCAGGTTAAAATGTGTTGAACAACTACTACAAGAAATGCTAACGGATGTACATTTATTTTAATTTAATAAATTTACTTCAATGAAAAAAACTTCCATAACGATAAAAACAATTTTTTGTTCTTTCAAATAAATGACATACATGAAAATGAAGTGGAAATTTTGCGAAAGCAATAATTTGATCCGTTAATTCCGAAATTGTTTTAACACCATGTAACAAATGTTTCTTGTTAAAAACAAAAATGCTTTAGAAATTCAGCTTGTTTATTTTAATATTGATAAATAAAAAAGATGTGATAAAATTTTAGGTTAATAGTAGTAAAAATAATAATTTACTCCTATTGAGAATTAAAAATTAAAATTAAAATACGAAGATTATCGTAATATCCTAAGGATTTGAAAACGTTTTACTTTTTTTTTAATGTGTGGAGTTTTTTTTTATACATTTCGATATGGTTCATAAGTGGAAAAGTGATACAAGGCACGAGGTTAAAATCTTCAAGATTTTTTAAAGTAATTTAAAAAATAACTTAATTTTCGTAATAACATGTTTTTAAAATTGCTCAAGAAAATGTCTGTTTCAACAGTTGTATGGTTATGACAGTGAAATGATAAACCTATTTTGATTATTTTCAAAATTCAGTACTACTATAAACAACTTAATTTATCACTAGTATTAAATAAATATAAAAGACTAATTATTATATATATATATTATTTATAGGCAAAAATCTGAAGTTACAATATATGATGAAAAAATTTGGCCCAATAAAGAAGAACAAAAGAGAACATCCCAGACATTTTAATCCCTAAATACTGCCAGAAAAAAAAGTCCTTCCGGCCAGTGCCTGGAGGAAGAAGTAGCTTTCATATTCCTTATTTTTAAAAAGCCAACTTATATTACTCAAACACATGAAGCTCAATTTAGTGGAAACCGAATATAGGAGATTCAATACTAATTTTTATCAATACTAAATCATTATGAATGAGAATTTCGGGAAATTAGTCAGCTTTATCCAAGCTGCTTTTATTTAAAGTAACTTATATTTGGCTGCCAAATTCGGCGTTTCTTAAAGTGCCTGCCATTTTAAGACAACATGGTGGATGAGGCTAACCATGTGAACTTGGTCTAGACGTTAGTAATTGCTGTGCACATGCTCACTCACATCGGAATCCATTGATATATACGAGTGCTTTCCCAGGCAAAAAATCAGATTTTTCAAAATGTCACCCACATTAGATATTGAAATTGCTATATCTGAGCCATTTTTTAAGATAAAGACAAACAAAAAATGCTCCTGAATCCTTATATCAAGGTCAAATACTTAAGAAAGAAACCTTTTTCAATTTCTAAGTTCTTTACACCTCACTTTAAATATAATTTTTTTTTAATTTAATGGCCGACATTTTGAAACAAGATGGCTGATGAAGTTGGCCAGCGAACTTGGTTGAGATATTGATGTATACTATCCACATGCCTTCTTACATCGAAATAGGCGAATACGTGTGTTATCGCGTGACAAATAAAAGATCGTTTCAAAATGTTAGCCATGCTAGAAATTCAAAGTGCTATAATTCAACCATTTTTTAAGATGTAAACAAAAGAACAAATTTTCAGAAACAAAAACAGCTCCGGAATCTTTGTATCAAGGCCAAACACATAAAAAAAATCTTTTTCATTTTCCAATTTTTTAATACCTCATTTTAAATTTTAAATTTAATTTTTTTTAATGGCAACCCTTTTGAAACAAGATGGCGAATGAAGCTGGCCAACGAACTCGGTCGAGACATTGGTATGTACTATGTACAGACCAAGTTACATCCAAATCGGTTCATAAATACGCCTGATATCGCGTGACAAAAATCAGGTCGTTTTAAAATGTCAGCCACAATAAAAATTCAAAATGCTATAACTCAGCCATTTTTTTTAGATATAGACGAAACAAAAACTGTTCCGGAATCTTTGTATTAAGGTCAAACACATACGAAAAAATTATTTTTTCAATTTTCAATTTTTTGGTACTACATTTCAAATTTAATTTTTCTTAAAAATTTAAATGGCCGCCATTTTCATTTTCCAATTTTTTGGTATCTCATTTTAAATTTATAATTTTTTTAAATTTTTTAAATGGCCGCCATTTTGAAACAAGATGGCGGATGAAGCTGGACAACGAACTAGGTCGAGATATTTGTATGTACTATGTACACACCAAGGTACATCCAAATCGGTTCATAAATACGCCCGTTATCACGTGACAAAAATCAGGACGTTTCAAAATGTGAGCCACGCTAGAAATTCAAAATGCTATAACTCAGCCATTTTTTAAGATATAGACGAAATAAAAACTGCTCCCGAATCTTTTATCAAGGTGAAACACATAAGAAAAAATTATTTTTTCAATTTTCAATTTTTTGGTACTACATTTCAAATTTAATTTTTCTTAAAAATTTAAATGGCCGCCATTTTTAAACAAGACGGCAGATGAAACTGGCCAACGAACTCGGTCGAGACATTGGTATGTACTATGCATAAACGAAGTTACATCCAAATCGGTTCATAAATACGCCTTTTAACGCGTGACAAAATTCAGGACGTTTCAAAATGTCAGCCACGCTAGAAATTCAAAATGCTATAACTCAGTCATTTTTTAAGATATAGACGAAACAAAAACTGCTCCGGAATCTTTGTATAAAGGTCAAATACATAAGAAAAAAATATTTTTTCATTTTAAATTTTTTGGTACCACATTTCAAATTTTAAATTTTTTTAAACATTTTAAATGGCCGCCATTTTGAAACAAAATGGCGGATGAAGCTGGCCAACAAACTCGGTCGAGACATTGGTATGTACTACGTACACACCGAATTATATCCAAATCGGTTCATAAATACGAGAGTTACAGTGTGACAAAGGTCAGATATATATATCTACCCTATATATATAAATTCCTAATGAAACGAATTTATGAAACGAATATATGAAACGGCTGAAATATAACGATTCTTTTAATCGACTGATTAAACAACTGATTATGTTTCACGGCGATTTCTCCTAAAATATGGAATATTTTACGATGAAATTAACACCAAAAATCAATATTGATCCACAGATTTCAAAACTGGTATTAGAATTTTTAAATTCGAATTAGTTTTCGAAATATTAATTTTTTTCTAATTTTATATACATTTTCTTAATGATGGCAACTCAAACTTTAATCAAACAGATCTTTTTTTTTCTTCAGATTTTAGAAAAGGTTACTATTTTAAACTAATTTGGCGAGAAGTTTGGTCTCCCTTAAATTTGTGCTAAGAAATGTATCATGTTACTTTTATTCATAAATCAATTTGTATTTCATTATCATTTTATTTAATACAAACAGAAACATTTAAAATAAATGGCTTTCACTTCTTTAATTTTTTTTCTAACGAAATGAAAAGAAAAATATTAGGCACAGATGTTATATACGCACCGGGGTACCTAATTGGCGCCAAAATGGCATTATTTTGGTTGACATGGTAACCCGGCTATTGTTGTTTATTTAATAATAAGAGTTTATTTACTTTATTTTCTTTTTTTAAATTACATAAATTGTGTTGTTCTATAGTTAATTATTTTTTTGGTTATTTTCCTTTAAAAATAAAAAATAATAGAACATAATTAAAAAATACGGTACTATACAGTACATATACATTTAACGTCTGAATTTAAAAACCATTAAAACACCAAATAAAATAAACTAAGACAGACTTGAGCACAGTTAAAAAATAAAATTTATAAAGACAATAAAAAACAATTAAAAATACTATATGTAAACGTTTCGCCAAGCGACACGCAAGGCATCATCAGTACAAAAAATATCCATTGCATTTCAAACGTTAGAACAAATCAAGAACAGTTACAGTTAGCTATTTTAAAAACAAACAATATTCGCTAGGGACAGAACGAGCATCATTCAAAGCATGCGACTGCAATTCAGTGAACCAAGCCTCAAGGAGCAATCTACCATGGTAGTTGTTGCAACCAGATTTCAAAATACTGGCGTTCGCAATGAGCGGAATGTGATTCGTTTGAAGTGAATGCTGGACAATTTTTGAATTCAAATTACTCTTTTTTAAAGCACCAGTATGTTCTTTTAGGCGAATTTCCAATGATCTACCAGTTTCACCAATATAAACATTATTGCAATCTTTACAAGTAATAATATAAACAACACCGGGTAATTTAGACTTATCAATTGAAATTTATGCTTATTGAAAAAGGAACTCAATTTATTAATAGGTTTAAAAGAAACCCCAATATTGAATGATTTTAGAATGCCAGAATTTTTTTCAGAAATGTTCTTATAATAAGGGATACAAATAAAAGAGCTAGGTTTACTACGTTGAAAAGGGAGGGGGAGTAGAATTTACAAAATTTAAAGTATTTTTAAAGATTTTTTTAACAAGACCAATAGGGTAGCTATTATTAACCAAATCACGATAAATTTTACATTTCTCTATTTCAAAATCATTACTGGAACTGCAATATTTTATGGCTCTGAAGGCTAAAGTCTTAATAACTTTTATTTTATGGCTGAAAGGGCATATTAAATTGAAATTAGTATACTGACCAGTAGAAGTAGGTTTTCTGTAAACAGTAGTGGTGACAGATTGAGAGATATCAGTCGTGAGTCTGCGGATTAGAATGTCGAGAAATGGTAATTCAGCATTATTTTCTATTTCAACAGTAAACTTAATAGGGTTACCAATTTCGTAACCCCTATTAACCCTATTTTTTTTAAATCAAAGGAAATTGAATGGAAACCCGTTTGCAGGGAGATCTGCACAGCTTTTTTCAGTATAATTCAATCTCCTATAATATTTTTTAAACCGATCAGATTAGCGTGTTTTTAGATTCTGCGGTGTCTGAACGGGGGTTGGCGAGCGTAGCTTGCAGGGGGCAGAGCCCCCTAGTATATATATATATATATATATATGGATAAATTTAATGGCTTGTAAAACTTCGTCTGTCATCACTGGGATTATGGCTTCCGTTTCTGCTAAGTTTTCTCGTGGATCGTATAGGTTGATTTCCCTTTGATCTTCACATTTATATAAATCGGTATAGAATTTTTCGACAATGTGTACTATTTCTTCCTTGATTTTGGTGATTGTTCCATCTGCCCTCTTTAGTGCAAAAATACTTTTTCTTCCAACACAAAGCTTGCGCCGATCTGATTTTAAACTTTTGTTATCATCTAGAATTTTCTTGACAAAATCAGAGTTAAATTTTCTGATATCTTCTGTAACACATTTTCTTACCGTTTTACATAATTCAGCATATTCAACTCTTGATTTAGGATCGTTTTTCTTCATTTTAAATTCTCTGCGTTTCTTCATCAATCTTCTTGTTTCTTCTGTTATTTTTTTTTGTCTGCTTTACTTGTGCATCACCGGCTGTCTTCTTTGCAATATCTTATAGAGTATTGGTTAGTTTCTTGTTCACTACCGTAACATCTTGCTCTTCTTCTAAAGTTGATTGAAGTACTTGGAAACGATTTTTAAGTTCCAAATGGAATTCTTCTTTATGTTTCTGGAGATTCATTATATCGATTTATTTCTTTTTCATTCTTTCCACTTTAGTATTTAACAGCAGTTTGTATCTAACCAACCTGTGATCACTTCCTGTATTGAAGTTATTGAGAACGCTGCAATCCTGAATAAGATGCTTTTTGTTTGTTAAGATGTAGTCGATTTCACTTGTTGAGCCATTTGCACAACGCCATGTCCATTTTCTTTGTGGCTTTTTCTTGAAAAATGAATTCATGATATTCAACTGTTCACATTCTGCAAACTCAATCAATCTGTTTCCTCTGTCATTTCACACCCCATATCCATGATTTCCTACTGATAACTCACCTTTCTCTTTTTCCCCAATTCTAGCATTCCAGTCTCCCATTATTAATTTTATGTAGCATTTTCCCTTTTGATGCATTGAAGCTACTTCTTCATAGAAATCCTCAACTTCTTCATCAGTATAGCTTACTGTTGGTGCATAAACTTGGGTAATTTGCAGCTTGTATCTTCTGGACACCTGTATTACTAACCTTGCAACTCTATCTGATGCACTATCATATTCTACGATGTGATTCTTCCACCTTTTATGAATCAGAAATCCTACACCGCTTGTTCTTCCATCTTCTGTGCCTCTGTAGTATAATACATGTCCGCTGGCAAGATCTCTTCTCTTCTCCTTTTCTTCTTACTTCACATAATCCTAGGATGTCCCAGTTGATTCTTTCTAATTCTTCTTCAAGTTCCTGTAAACGATTTTCCGAAGACAGGGATCGTCCATTATACGTAGCCAAGGTCATCAACTTATGGCAGCCTAGCCGAGCCCGGTTATTCTTAGCACCCTCTGTCTTCATGTCTTTCTGATCGCTGCCGTAACCAGGAACATTCAGACCGCCGGGAATTAAGGGTCGTGATTTATTTTGTGAATTCATGGTAAAGTAAGGGGGGTAGGTGGCCAAATTCCTCCACGCTGGCCAAGCGGGTTGGAGGAAGCCCATCCGCGTTCGTTCCCCATGCACTAGGCAAGGGTACTTACAGGCTGCACCGGTGGAAGGTGCGGATTGGACATTAAGTCTCCGCTCCCAGTCGATTCCTTTAAGTCCTCCTCGAAGGCAATTAAAGGGTCTTCTCCTGGTTAATAAGGAGAGGCTATTACAATCGACCTTATCAAAGAAGAAGGAGAAGAATTTGCAAAAATGCTATCCTTACTGTTATCCAAATGTCTCAAGAAGTCAGATGTACCAGAAGATTGGAATAATGCTGTGATGGTGCTACTTTACAAGAAAGGAGAGAAGGAAAACATTAAAAACTACCGTCCGATCGGCTTACTATCAGTGATTTATAAAATTTTCACTAAAGTTTTAACGACAAGACTTGAATCAGCTCTGGACTCAGCTCAACCTAGAGAACAAGCAGGATTCCGAAGTGGATTCAGCACAATGGATCATATTCAAACAGTAAGGGAACTCATTGAAAAACATAAGGAATATAATTTACCTCTTTGCCTTGCCTTTATTGATTATGAAAAAAAAATTGATTCAGTCTACACATCAGCAGTAGTAGAATCTCTGGAGGACATTGGTATAGACAAACCTTACATCAATATTATAAAGAAGATTTACAAGAAAGCAACAGCAACCATCCGCTTGGACAAAGGAAAAGCAAAGATCAAGCTTGGTACAGGGGAAGACAAGGAGACACCATTTCGCCTAAACTTTTTACGGCTGTCTTAGAAAATATTTTCAAGAAGCTGGATTGGGAAAACAAAGGGATTAGAATAAATGGGGAATATTTAAGTCATCTGCGATTCGCTGACGACATTTTAATTTTCAGTAACAGTCCTGAAGAACTGGAAAATATGCTAAAAGATTTGGCAGAAACTAGCATTAATGTGGGATTAAAAATAAACTTGGAAAAGACTAAGGTGATGTTCAATTCATTTGCATCAAAAAAGAAAATTGCCTACAACAACACTGAAATTAAAAAAGTGAAAAGTTATGTGTACCTTCGGCAGAAAATATCATCGGATAATAGTATCATGAATGAAATCAATAGACGAATAAGAAATGGATGGAGTGCTTTTGGGAAGAACAATATTATTCTGAAGAGTAGCATGCCCCTTTGTTTGAAAAGAAAGGTATTTAACCAATGTGTTTTGCCTATACTAACTTATGGAGCAGAAACATGGACGCTAACAAAACGGATGGTACAAAGATTACAAACAACACAGAGAAGTGTAGAAAGGTGTATGCTAGGTATAACTAGAAGAGACAGAAAAAGAATAACCTGGATAAGAAGTCAGACGAAAGTTTTTGACATCATTGAAAGAATTAAACGGCTAAAATGGAAATGGTTGGGCAAATTGCAAGAAGACAAGACAATAGATGGAGCGCAAACACCCTAGAGTGGTATCCCAGAGATGTAAAACGGCCAAGAAGACGACCTCAAGTATGATGGAGTGATGAAATCAGAAAAGTAGCCGTTGTAAATTGGATGACTAAAGCACTAGACAGAAAACATTGGAAAAATCTGGGGGAGACCTACATCCAGCAGTGGATTGAAAACGGTTGATGATGATGATGATGATGATATATATGGATATATATATATATATATATATATATATATATATATATACATATATGGATATAAATATATATATATATATATATATGTCAATTTTGAACGGTGGTTTCGGTGTCTGGGGGTCATGATCGATGAAAATTTACCAAAATTTTTTGAAATGGCTTTCCTCCGAACGGCTGCAATAGGTAGCTTTTTGTAATGAAAGCTACCTAAAAAAAAGACAAAATAACCATTCGACTGGAAATTATGTTTTCTTTCACTTTATGTTATTTTATTTACTTTTTTTTAAGTCGCTTGGGGGTCGTCTAATATCTTCATACTAAAACTGTATCAAACTACAATTTTTTCAGACAAACACCTAATTTTAACATTATATTTGGCCTTTTTTGGTAAATTTTACTTTAGGTTACCAAACAAGAAGCCATTCTATAAAGTATTTTACGATTTATAAGCATTTAACCATTCTGCTATCCTTGGGTCTATATGACTTAAAAGGAAATTTAATTGTTCATACCTTTTTTACTAAAAAAATTTTTTGCTCAAACTTTGATGAGTTTGTTGTTTTATACTTAACATTTTGAGCCATAAATTTTGAGCAAAAACAATTTTTAGTAAAAAAGTTTAATAGCAATTAAATTTCATTTCGGGTCATATAGACATAAGCAGGGTTAAAATTTGTAACTCCTACTGTTAAGTTTTTTTTTTTTTTTTAAATCGCTGCAAAACAGATTGCACTGCGGTTAGTTTTTTAAGGAGAACTCAAAAGCTACTTGGTGCGACGAGTTATAATTTTGGGTTCGAATATTTGAGCTTTATTAAATCGATTTCTGTTAAAAAAATTCATAGGATACAATTCATATTTATGTATATAAATATATAAAACCATTAATAACAATTACAAATTACCAACAAAGATTGTGAAAGTATAAATAATAACATTGATTATAAAAACATAGTAAAAATAGCATAAAAGAAATATAATGGAAATTTGTAGAACTAAGGCAGATTCAACAGGCCCTAAATGACTTGATACTACAAATAAAGTGTGTAGTTTCATCTTCGTATTAGCCATAAAAAGCTATATAATACGAATTTAGGGGTACCACACACAATAAATCCAGAAATAAAATATTGGAAAACTATTAAGTTAAAAATATATTTTGATGAAAATGGATTGAATCCATTCTGATATTTTATATATTTTGATATCTTTTCATTTTTAATATCAAAAATTCCTTTTGAACTTTTTTCTTATTAATAATGGTATGTTGTATATATATATTTTTAAATATATAACAATGATAGCTAAATGTTTTTAGCAATCTTATAAATATATATATATATATATATATATATATATATATATTCCATATTAATTCTTGTAATTATGTATAAGGCACTTTACATTATACATACAGTTCTATGTTATAGGTTTGTGGTATCCATTTTTATTGTCATTTCACAATATTGCAGTTTTTGATGATGGTCGGTAATGTTTATTAATGGTTATATATATAGATAGATAGATAGATCTCTAGAAACTTCAGTTATGCGAATCCAAAATTATAGCTTATACCACCAAATAGTTTTTGAGTTACGCTTAGACAACTTCCTGCACTACAATCGCTTTTCCAAATTCCTAAACTACTTGACAGAATGAATTCCCGTTTGGCATCCTAGGTTAACATTTACCAAAAAGGCCAAATAGAATTTAAAATTTAGGTCTTCGCTTTGAAAATTTTAAAGTTTTATACAATTTCAATATGACGACTGTACATACAGTGTGTATCTAAACTCTTGGGCAAAATTTTAAGGGGTGATAGCACACATGAAGACAAACAATATTAAATAGGAAACTAAGGGTCCCAAACATCTTCCGAAGGAAATAGGAGCCATTAAAGTTTAGGGTCAAAAATTTCAAATGATTATAAAAAACGGAAAAATTGGTCGATTCGTTTGCGGTTTTCACTAAAACTATTCTTTATGTCAGTATTTTCTTGAAAATAAATTTTAAAGATAAAGTTTTAAAAATGCCGATAGAGGGCGCTTTAGACTTTGGAGTAACGAACAACTATTTTTTATCGTTAACTTTTCTATCTCGTTAAATGCTTTCAAAAGCTTAGACTTAAACTTAAATTTTGAGCTCAAAATCTGAATCGTTGGGAGTGGTTAAGTCGCGCAAACTGAACCGTGTTCACAAGGATGAGAGCGCTCCGACGCAAATGACCGATTACTACCACTAAATTTTAATAGCATTTCTCGCATTATTTAATGACAGAATTTCTGACGTTTAATAAAGCGAAAAATACTATAAAAATTTAGTGATAGAAATTGGTCATTTGGGTCGGAGCGCTCACATCCCTGGTTCAGAAGTTGAAATTTGAACGCCCCTCCTGAACATAGTTCAGTTTGCGCTACTTAACCACTCCCAACGATTTAGATTTTGAGCTCAAAATTTAAGTCTAAGCTGTTGAAAGCATTTAATGAGATACAAAAAATAACGGTAAAAAATAGTTGTTCGTTACTCCAAAGTCTAAAGCGCCCTCTATCGGAATTTTGAAAACTTTATCTTTAAAATTTATTTTCAAGAAAATACTGACATAAATAATAGTTTTAGTGAATACCGCAAACGAATCGACCAATCGCAAATGAAAATTTGGACCCTAAACATTAATGGCGCCTATCTCCTGCGGAAGACGTTTGGGACCCTTAGTTTCCTATTTAATATTGTTTGTCTTGGTGTGTACTATCACCCCTTAAAGTTTTGCCCAAGAATTTATATACACCCTGTATAACAGCAACTTAACGTTTTATGTATATGTCATTATTTTACCATTTACCAAAAAAGCCAAATATAATTTAAAAATTAGGTCTTCGCTTTGAAAATTTCAAAGCTTCATACAATTTTAGTATGGCGACTGTACATATAATAGCAACTTAACATTTCATGTGTAAGAAAAAAGTTTTGAGAGCTTTCGGGAGTGGGGACTAATTATTCAAGCGGTAATCTAATACATTCAACCACTCTCCAGCACATCTATGCAAATGTTTGCATTTTCAAGTAGCATAAAATCATTAATATTACTACATCACACTGGTTTTAAATGCATCTCCATCTCCATGCAACTAAAAATACAATGTGATATCTGGTAATCTAACTGATTCAAAGTTATGTACAACCACCCATGTACAGTCATAGAAAAAAAAAAGTAAACTCCCCCTACTAACTCCTTAACAAATTATCGTAGAAGAAAGTTACTGGTACCGAACGATTGGAAATAAAGTCTACTTTCAAATGATGTACATAAAATTTGCTTAAGGGGTTATCTACATATTAAAACGAACCATAACTTTGTTTTTTTCAATAGCAGTATACAATTCTGCCAGCATAAATGAGCTCTACACCCTTCAATTAGTCTAAAAACAATTTTTTATGCAATTCGAACCATAAGTTTCTGAGAAATTAGTTATTTTAAAACGAGCGTATTTTAAGGGCTGTATCCAAATTAATGTTCGGTACTCCATTGTTAACCAAGAGAGCTCCCTTCTTGATCAAGGCACCTTAAGCAGTCAATTAAGCCTGTTAGATTACAGGATAGCATAAGAAATTTCAAAATATTTAGTCACTTTTATCTTAGACGGCCCCTTAAACCATCATTTTGCCGTTTTTTAAGAATAATTTGAAAACTACTTGGAAGAAAAATGTGAAATTTTGGATTTCCATAAAACAGGACTTAATAAATCTGAATAAACCAAAAAAAATGTAGGTTGCAATTCATAATTTTTTTAAATATTAATTTCATAATTCATATCAGAATATTATAAAAATTGTAAATTCAACGTATTTATGTTTGGGTATATTAGTATTATTGCTACACAAAAATTAGGATATTAGGATGATAATTTCAGAAGTTATAAATAAAAATATGAAAATGTAATTTAATATTAGAAGCACTAAATTTTCAATGTTTATAATTCAAAAACTTATCATTCAAATGACTTGAAATTTGGTTTCTGGGCATAGTTTGAACCAACATTTTGAAATATCTCATTAAAATTGGGTATTGCCATTGAAAGAAATGAAGTTTGGATTCATTTTAATATGTAGATGGCCTCCTAAGCAAAATTTATATACGTCATTTAAAAGTAGACTTTATTTCCAATCGTTCGGTACCAGTAACTTTCGTCTACGATAATTTGTTGAGGAGTTAGTAGGGGGTGTTTACTTTTTTTTTTCTACGACTGTACAATACATCGTTTAAAAATTCCCTTTTTGATTATAAATTTGCAAGCACTTTTTTATTTGAAAATACTTTCCTTGCAAATAAAACTTGAAGTACTGTTGTTATGTGGGCAGGCAACAATCTGATATTCTGATTTGTTTCAAAGTTATTGTAATATCAATGTTTTAGAGATAATTTAATAACTTCATTTTTATTTATTTTTTCCCCTTAAAAAACACTTTTCTTACAAAGAAAGTTTTATAAGCTGCTGTTACATGCACAAGCAACAAAACTATACTATTTTTTTTTTCTTTCAGATTTTATCGAAAGCAAAGTTGGCAAGATAATGCACATATAAAAAAGCATAAATAAATGTACAATAATTACTTTCAGGAGCATACATATAATATAAAGATATTTAAAATACATTAAAAATATCTTAAAATTCATTAGAAAAACACAGAACGTTTTCAGCTATTACAAGGCCGTCATCAGGGGGATTTAAATGTTGTTATTATTTTTCTATGCACTTATTCGAAAATTGTCTAAAAGAAATAATTGTAATTTAAAGGTTGTACGTCAGATTAGATACCAGATAAAGTTATTTAGATAAAGTAAGTTATATATTTATACGACCCTTGTTGACAAAATTGGTCAGGTAGAAGTTTTTCTTTTTTACAAATGAATCCTTACAAAAGACTACATACGTTATCTTTAAAACTGATGAGTTGTGCATAATAGAAAATTGACCATTGTAAATGTGTTCCATATATCAAATTAGAAATATGAATCTAAGAGAAACTGTAAGAAAGAGGATACGATAATGCAGATGCAATTAACAATAAGCATAAGGTATTCGTTTCTTGCAAAAATAGTGGCAAAATATTTACAGAAGCAGTTCAAAGTAAACACTATGAAAATGGTTTGTGAATTGCATTTTTTTCTAGTATTTAAAACTACATTTGCTTGATTTGTGTCTGCGCAACACTTTGTTAAGATGATTTGATGATGCAATTTTCTCACGGTTGTTAACTCATTTTTACTTTGTTCTATTTGTAATAGAAGAAAGCATTTCAATAGAAATTTTCTTCGACTTCCGGTTTTCGACGGATTTTCAAGTTTTAGGGGACACCGAAAAACATATTTATACAAAATGTCTGTCTGTCAGTGCGTGTGTTCGTGTGTCGCCATTGTATTATCGAAAAATGTATGTTATTCATAATATTAAAATGTAATGCATAGAACTGAACCAAATTTATTGTATATGATTTTGGCAATGGCAAGTAGGTCCTCCTTGAATTTGGGATAATTCCGTCGGAAGGGGGCGCTGTATTATTTATTTTGTGCCATTTTCATTATTGTACAATCGAAAAGTGTATGAAGTTAAGCATAGAATTGAACAAAATTTAAAGTATATGTTTTTGGCTATGACAAGCAGGTTCTCCTTGAATTTGGAAATGTTCTACGAGAAGAGGAAGTGTAACAGCAATTCTTCTGTAATTTTCTTGATTTTCGTTGTTCTGTTGTACATCGGCGGCTCGTGCTGCGACGGGAGCTTTGCATCCTTCTAAGCCAACAATTCGCAAGCAGCTGACGTACAACAGATAAACGACGTATATCGATTTTATTAAATATCATGATCGAGATTATCTCGATTTTACTCCGATTAATTGACTGAAGAAGAAATTTAACCCTTCACTGCACGGTGTACCATATGTGGCACATACCAATAAAACCCTTCTATTTTCCTATGGATCCTAAATATAGCTTATCTGAGCTTTGTGACATATATAGAACATTTAAATAAAGAGTTTTGTACCTGTTTTTTATCACTGGATGGCAGTACTAGATAGTTATCTATTAAATTTTCTTTTTTAAAAAATCAATCTGCATCGGAAAGAACAGTAGAATTTGCTTCATCTTTTTCACCAAAAAATTTTAAAAGTATCGCAAGATAAAATTTTAGACATTCAAATATATCACATATTTGTTATTTAGGCTGCTTAAAACTAAAATATTTCAGTACTTCAGCTTCAAATCTTGTTTTTGTGTTTGTGCCAGATATGGAACATAGAGCATAAAGCTCATAGTACATTCGAATGAAAAATGGCGCGCAAAGCGCTAACATAAGATGAAATCAATGCAATATTATTTGCATCTGATATTGATGATGAATCTTTTGGACTTTCTGATGATAATTGGGAAGATTCAACACATAACCCAGAAAAAAATAGAACTGAAAATGCTATTTTTTCATCTGAATCAGACGTTGACTTGCACGATAACAACAAATGTGACCCAAGAAATTGATTCAACTGCAACAGGAGGAAAGTTTTTATATTTAATATTAAAGTGATTTTAAATGCTACTAAAAGTACAATATAAAAGTTAAAAACAACAAATAAAATTCAACAGTGTTGAATTCAGACATTTGTGCGCAAGAGGGACATTTTTATGCACCGGGAGTGTGTGTGTGTGGGGGGGGGGGGGGATTGAATTTCTAAATGATACAAATTTTCAAATTATTTAGGGAGTACATCTGAATGTTCCTGTCGAACGTCTGCTCCCGGGGCACCCCTGAATTCAACGCTGAATGTATAGATTGAGAAGCATCAGTTTAGAGAAAAATTGTTTTATTCTTTCAGATGCTGCAGATACTCCTGCTGGACCCAGTGCTGATAGAAAAAAGTCAAAAAGGAAAGACGAATATAAAAAACTAATTTGGAAGAATAAAAATCTGAAAATTCCTGAATTACAAATAAAATATAGAGAAAGTCACACCTTAAGTGCTGAAATTATGGCTCTGGAGACTCCCTATCAATTTTTCTCCTTTATTTTTAACCATGAACTTTTGAATCTTATTTCAGAAGAGACACATAGATACAGCATACAGAAGGATCCTTCTCATCCTTTACAAGTTTTCATTACGGGAATTTGTTATCTAATGTAACTTATACATTTACCATCTGCAAGAGATTACTGGAGTGATATTTTAGGTAACCAAACAATAAAGAAAAAATGTCTGTAAAAGAATTTGAAAAAATCCGGCAACTTTTACTTTTTAATGACAATACTAAAGAAATTGCTAGAGGCATGAACGGCCTTGATAGACTATTCAAAGTAAAACCTCTAATAGAGTGTATCAGAAAACGCTTTATGCAAGTTGCTATGGAAGAGTGTTTGTCAATAGATGAACAAATTTTCGCAATAAAGTCTCGAAGCATTTTGAAATAGTATTTTCCCAATAAGCCACATAAATGGGGCTTTAAATTCTTCGTTTTATGTGGTATAAGTGGTTTTGCCTCTGATTTTGAATTATATAGTGGCCAGGAAAATGTTGACAGACGACCGCCAAATGAGCTAGATTTAGGGTCTGCATCAAATGTTGCTGTGTATCTCAGTAGGTTAATTCCGCGAAATCAAAACCAAAAGTTGTTTTTTGATAATTACTTCAATTCATTACCATTACTTGAATTTTTATTACAGAACGGACATCTTCATTGGCCACAATGAGAGTCAATAGAATTCCTAATTGTAAGCTTCCTTTGGAATCTGAGATAAAAAAAGAAAAAAGAGGATATAATTTAGAACAAGTAGCATACATTAACAGTACACAAGTATCATGTGTTACATGGTTGAATAATAAACCAGTTAATTTCTTGTCAACATTTGTTGCGAGTCTCTCTATAGAAAATATTTCTCGACTCGATAAAAAGGTGAATCAAAAGAGTGATATAGCTTGTTCTTTTGTGGTAAAACAATACAATAAGCACATGGGTGGGGTAGACTTACTAGACAGCCATTTAGAAAGATATAGAAATAAAATGCGATCTAAAAAGTTTGAGTTTTCTACCATCTATGATAAATTCATGGTTATGATAAATTCATGGATCTTATATAAAAAAGTGAACGAAAATAATTCCTTAACAAAAATGACTTTGGCTAAATTCAGGGAAGAGGTTGTAATCTGCCTTTGTAAGATTGGAAGCGAAACACCAAATGCTAAAAGAGGACGCCCAAGAATGTCTGAAGTAGAAAGGGGAATTATAGCCAAGAAACATAAAGGTCCTGTATCTGCAATGCCAGTCAAAGATATAAAATTAGATGGAGTATGCCATTGGCCAGATTACATGGAATTCCAAACTGCTCTCGCAAAACTTTCATAAAGTGCTCAAAATGTGGAGTAGCCTTATGTATAAATCGAGATAGAAACTGTTACTCTGTGTTTCATCTGAAATGAACATTTGGAACTTTTTTGCTCTTAAAGCTCTTTTTTACACTCCTTTTTCTTTTGATTTGCTTTCATATGATACTTTATTCTATTGTAAAATAATTGTCTATACATTTTTTCCTTTCATGTATTTTTACAATCTGTATTTTGAAATTTGTAACATTAATTTTTACTTTTTTGCGCATTTTAACCCCTTGAGGGGCGTTGGGATATATTATGTCGCACTAATTTTAACCAAGATTCGCAGAAGAAATTTTTAATTAAATTTTGTATTTCTAACTTTGGAAAAAAAAAGTTGCAAAATTGCTTTTCCTTATTTCAAAAGAATTTTTTTCGAATATTCCGGTGTGAATTCAACATTAAAGAGACACAATTGCTTGCTCCTCAAAGGGATAAATATCTGCTATAAAATTTTAATACATATTATACTCTTTTTGTATATCTAATACATAAGTATTGTGGGTTTTGTGCTACATTTAGTACAAAACAGTAAATATCTAATTGTGTGCTTTGGGAATGGCACAGGCCACAAAAATCCATATTTTTAAAAAATATATGAAGTATGAATTTTTTTATTAATTTTCCTATATTTGTGACTAACTAAAGTAGTCAGATTATTTTTTTCATAAATAAAAGAAAAATCGTGCAGTGAAGGGTTAAGATGAAAATCATAGTTGGCATAGTATTGAACTAATAAGATTTATGTATTAACATTTGTAACTACTTTTTGAAAAATTAAGATGTATGAGATACAAGGAAGTTTTGGAATTGGCACATCCAACTAGTTTATTTTAAGAATGCAATCATCAATATACATATGGTCTCTATTTTCAGTGACTAATTATAATTTTAAATGGTGCAAAAAATTGTTAATTACGATTTTGTTTTTGCCTTCATTATAATAATTCAGTTCATTTTTAAAATACAGGCATTCAGTCTTTTTGTAACGTTCCTGTTACGACAAAAGGAGGAAAAAATCTAATTGACCATTTTTGTGAACGGGTGTCCTAAATTTTTTAAAAAGTGTAATACTTTGAAAATCTATGGAAAGAATATTTCTAATGTAATTATCTCCAACAGGTCAAATATTGGAGCGTGTTTAAACTTTTTGGGAACGCCTTATTTAGTAGTATTTACTTTTAAAGGCACTGAAAGTCTAAGAAAATATAAAAAACATAAATGATTGTTTATTTATTATCGCAGTAATTAGTTAACCGCAATGAAAAAGCTTTCTTTCACAGTAGTGAAACTGCTCTTCATTTAAACACTGAACTATGTATGTTATGCAATGTTAATACTGCAGACTTAAAACTTTATTTTAATGAAAATTATGAGGTTATAAATAAAAAGAAAAAATGCACCATTTTGATAAACGAGATGTTATACGTGCTTTTAAAAGTAATAACGCAGCTTTTTTGTAGAAGTTCTGCATCATCAGAATCTAACCAATTTTTAAAAAATAATTTAAAACTAACTTCAATAAATAATAAAAGAATGTGTATAGTATGGATTTTTTATTGTAAGATTTAGAACACTGATATTATTATCAATGATTCACCTAACAAAATAAAACGAATTATAAAGCTGTTTAAGCATTATTTTATAATTGTTCTAAACTTCCAAATAATTTTGAAATAAAAAAATAATCAAACTTTGTACATTAATTATTAAAATTTATTGAAGAATTAGTTATATTTTTTTATTTGATAGTGATTTTTCGAGGGGATTCTTTCTTCTTATAGCTTTCAAATATTGCTCTTTTTAAAACGATAAAATGTTTTGAGTTCTACATAGAAAAATGTCTTTTAATTGAAAAGGTAAGTCGAAGTACACGTTATGTAAAGTCATAAAAACTTATTAGCAATAAAATTTTAAATAGCTAAAATTATAAACATTACTTACATTTTTAAATATAAAATTGTCAAACATTTATAAATAATGCCTCAGTTATTCAAGTCAAGACTAATTAAAATAATGGTTTAGTTTTACCACATACTATGATAAAATACCTCATGACACCTTCATCCACAAAATGAAACAATTTTTGAGAAAATGTAACACGGCACGTTTTTCCGCTAAGCTCTTCAATTAATAATTAATTTTAATTGATAAATTTAATCATTAAATCTGAAATTGTAGTTAATTTGGAAGATAGGGTTATACATTTAAAATAAATGTTTAGAAGAATTTTGCAGAATTTGATCAGTCAATTGCATATCAATATCAATTGAATAATCGGAAAGGAAACCCCTTTTATACTTGAAGGTATCTCCTGTTTTCCACTCAAGTTTTAACAACCTTTTTGCACATTACAAAGTATTTAATGTTTTGCCCTCAAGTTTAAACAACTTTTCTGGCCATTTCAAAGTATCTCCTGTTTTCCTCTCAAGTTTAAACAACTTCTCTGGTCATTTTAAAGTATCTCCTATTTGGCCCTTGAGTTAAAACAACTTTTTTGGCCATTTCAAAGTATCTCATGATTTGCCCTCAAGTTTAAACAACATTTTTGGACATTTCAAAATACCTCATATTTTGCCCTGAAATTTAAATAACTTTTCTGGTCATTTCAAAATATCTCCTGTTTAGCCCTCAAGTGTAAGCAAACTTTCTGGCCGTTTCAAAATTTCTTTTCCACTTAAATAATTTTGGCAGGAGCAAAACAAACAATTGTCAAATAATGCTTTGTCTAGTGAATATGTGTTTAAATTTCCTATTCTACCCAAGGTAGATTTTTCCGAGCATTCTAAAGACATATATAGTTTTACCATCTCGTCATCAATAATCGCTATCCTAGTGTTTGAATAAATTCAATAACATGCAGTAAATATTATTTAACTTTCTCAAGGATAAGAACAGCAAACATCAGAATTTATTTTCTGATACAGTGAAAGAAGGCTATAGTACTAAATAACATCAGAATTCATTCAGATACCAGCGTAAATCCGTGAGCCTGAATAGTGTCCTTTGCTGAATATTTCGGTGACTGCGAGAATTGATTACAGGACCTCTTTTGCACCAAACTGTTATACAGCCCACTTTATGGCTTCATTAATAATTCTTATCTTAAAAATAAGTACGTTTTATGTTGTTTCTGCGGAATGCGCACATTGAATATCGATCAGTCTATGCAGTTCTTCTTCGACAGATTGTGCGGTGTCAAAATATAACATCGAAAAACGCAGCTTCTAGCAAATGTTTGTGATGTAACCAATGTATTTTTTTATAGATTCTACTAAGTCTTCAGTAGTCAATTTGGCTTTTTTCAAACATTTCTTTATTACGTACTTATCTATGAAAACAATGGAGTTAGGAATAAACAGGAGTAGACATGTACTGTAGAGTCTACCGAGTTGCGAGTGAAGTAACTGAGGAGGTTGTCACAAGATGGCGGCTGATTTTTTTGATTGGATCAACGGTTTCTGATGACCACCGAAGCAAATTTACACCAGTAAATTTTGAATGTAAAATTTTGCCTTTTTTTAGCGGCTTATTCCTGCAAAATGTCTCTCACAAATATGGTAAAAATTTCTATTCGTTTTTACTGGTGAGAGTTAGTCCGTGTATTATAATCTCTTTCGCTGACACTGACAGGAGGTTATTTAGGTTGTCACAATATGCCGGGAAAGTAGGGCCTGAATACAGTAGAAGTAAACTTCCACCAGTAAAAATAAGTATATGTTTTAGGCCATAATTATAAGTGAAATTCTGCCTTAATAAGGCATTTAAATAAGGAGAAAATTTCTATTCAAATTTACTGGTGGAAGCTTGACCCGGCGAAAGACACTTGAGTCACTGCGAAACAGGTTGCAGTTGAAGCTTCACTATTTTGAAGATATGTCATTTCCTCTTTATGCATAATTCCATGATGACAACAAGTTGACCCTACCCGTCCCGATCTTGTAGACTGAAACTTCTCGTTTTAAGCTTTGTAAACTGTTGGTTCATCTAAAACACAATCACTATAGCCAATAAAAACGTTTAAAAAATGTTCAGTAGCCGTTGTCTCTCTTTTTACCCGACTGAGAAGAAGGGTTATGTGTTTCACGCGTATCTGGGTATGTGGATTTCTTTATACCCTCGAAACATCCCAACGGCTGGATTGATTTTAATGAATGGGGTCTATATCGATTCGTCTTAACGGCCCGGTGGTTATAGGCTAGGTTTTGTTTTTATAAATTTAAAATGGCGGCCGTAAACTACAAAATGGCGGTAGAGAGGAAAAAAATTTACGCACCCTATTGAGTGGCATATCATTGGATAGGTGTTTTAAAATGAAGACGATGTTTCATTGACTATTTTACAGTCAAAAGCTCCGTTAAAATATTATACAACCTGGAAGTTGTGTATGTATTCTGGATCTCTAGCTTTACTGCAACTCTAACCATCATAGACATCTATAGACCTCGTCAAAACAGTGTTTATAGATAGGAACTAACAGTTAAACACAACTTAAAAGTCATCAGTACAAGTAAATTTAAAAAAATAGGTAAGTAAAATAAACAAGTAATAATATATATATATATATATATATATATACAGGGTGATTCATAAAAGATGGGCAGAACTTTAAGGGGTTATAGTACACTTAAAGACAAATAATATTAAATAGGAGACTAAGGGTCCCAGACGTATTCCCAAGGAGATAGGGGGCATTAAAGTTTAGGGTCCGAAATTTCAAATGATTATAAAACATGGAAAAATTGGTCGATTCGTTTGCGGTTTTTGCAAAAAATTTTCTTTATGCCAGTATTTTCTTGAAATAAAATTTTAAAGTTCAATTTCAAAAAATGCCGATAGGGGGCGCTTTAGACTTTGGAGTAACAAACAACTATTTTTTAACGTTATTTTTTGTATTTCTTTAAATGATTTCGAAAGCTTAGACTTAAACTTAAATTTTGATCTAAAAATCTGAGTCCTAACGAGTAGTTAAGTAGCATAAACTGAAATTTGAAATTTGAAACCCTTCTCCCCCCAGAACAAAAATCAGTTATTCCCGATCTTTGTGTCGTAGATTAGGCTCTAACTACTGCCGCGTTTTGCTAAAATTATTCTTTATGTCAGTATTTTCTTGAAAATAAATTTTAAAGAAAATTTTCAAAAAATTCCGATAGAGGGCGCTTTAGACTTTGGAGTAACGAACAACTATTTTATACCGTTATTTTTTGTGTCTCATTAAATGCTTTCTAAAGCTTAGACTTAAACTTAAATTTTCAGCTCAAAATCTGAATCGCTGAGCATGGTTCAGTAGCGAGGGGAGGGGGTTCAAATTTCAACTTCTGAACATAGTTCAGTTTGCACTACTTAACCATGCCCAACGATTCTGTGCTGTGATACGAGGCAAAAATACAACTTTCGTCAAGGACTGCATAGTCGGAATTCACTCATAAAGGCACTGGCACAGTTGGAAACGTCGCTCATGCAAACGTTAAAGCTCCATTCCTGACGCTAGTCACCGGGTGAAGAAGGAAACAGAAAGTATGCAAATGTCAAATGGGGAAGAAGAAGAACACGTATGCAAAATTTCGACACGATTCAGGCATAAAAACCACTGAACGGTGAGTCAAGTGTAAGTCGCTGTAGTAGTGAATCGGAAGATGGTGCCCTTCACGAATAAGGAAAAGGCTGAGATGCATTTAATTTACGGAGCGGCAGATGGAAATGGTGCAGAGGCACAACGAATGTACGGAGAGCGATTTCCCAACAGGCGGTTGCCTAACCGCAAAACTTTCGAGCGCTTGCACAGACAGTTGTGTGAGACGGGATCATTTCTCGCTTCCCGGTCGAATGCAGGTCGTGCAAAAAAGGACGAATCAGTAGTTGTTGCAGAAGCCATTCTGGATGTAGTAGCGGCGCAGCCAAGTACAAGTACACGAACAGTGGCTAGGCAGGTGGATACCTCACAGTCCATGACTTGGAGGGTACTGAAGGATGAACATTTGATCCCGTTTCATGTGCAACGAGTCCAGAAACTGTCTCCAGGGGATTATCCAAATCGTATTGAATTCGCCCGCTGGTTTCTGCAGCAGAACGCGCTAAATCCACATTTTGGACGAACTGTGCTTTTCACCGATGATGTACCTTCACACGTGAAGGTACATTTAACACACACAATGCACATGTATGGGCGGATGTCAATCCACATGCTACGTATCCACATGCTCATCAGAGACGCTTTTCCATCAATGTTTGGGCAGGAATCCTCGGAGACCACCTAATCGGACCGTACCTTCTTCCTGAACGCCTCAACGGTAAAACATACCTCACATTTCTGCAACATGTGCTGCCAGACCTGTTAAACGTTGTTCCTCCACGCATCCGGCGGGTCATGTGGTTCCAGCACGATGGAGCGCCAGCCCATTACGTACGAGACGTCCGCAACTATCTGGACATCACATTTCCGAACAGATGGATTGGTCGAGGTGGTCCTGTTGCTTGGCCTGCTCGCTCGCCAGATCTTTCACCCCTCGATTTCTTTTTTTGGGGACGATTGAAGGCTCTTATGTATGAGACACCCATTGAATCCCCCGAGGAACTGGTCGCCAGACTTTCCGCCGCTGTAGGGGAAGTGCTCGAAAAGCCTGATGTTTTCGCGAATGTTCGCCGTTCCATTCTTCGCCGTTGTTCTGCGTGCATAACCTCTGGTGGTCACAATTTTGAACATTTATTGTAATTACATGTTAATAAATATGCTTTGGTAACATAATGCTAATTTGTGTCTTTTTACCTCGTATCACAGCACACAATGTGTGGACATGGTAAACTGAACTGTGCTCAGGAGTAGAAATTTCAAACCCCTCTCCCCAGAAATTTAACCACGTCTAACGATTCAGATTTTGGGCTGAAAATTTAAGTCTAAGCTTTAGAAAGCATTTAATGAGACACAAAAAATAACGGTATAAAATAGTTGTTCGTTACTCCAAAGTCTAAAGCGCCCTCTATCGGAATTTTTTGAAAATTTTCTTTAAAATTTATTTTCAAGAAAATACTGACATAAAGAATAATTTTAGCAAAACGCGGCAGTAGTTAGAGCCTAATCTACGACACAAAGATCGGGAATAATTGATTTTTATTCTGGGGGGAGAAGGGTTTCAAATTTCAAATTTCAGTTTATGCTACTTAACTACTCGTTACGACTCAGATTTTTAGATCAAAATTTAAGTTTAAGTCTAAGCTTTCGAAATCATTTAAAGAAATACAAAAAATAACATTAAAAAATAGTTGTTTGTTACTCCAAAGTCTAAAGCGCCCCCTATCGGCATTTTTTGAAATTGAACTTTAAAATTTTATTTCAAGAAAATACTGGCATAAAGAAAATTTTTTGCAAAAACCGCAAACGAATCGACCAATTTTTCCATGTTTTATAATCATTTGAAATTTCGGACCCTAAACTTTAATGCCCCCTATCTCCTTGGGAATACGTCTGGGACCCTTAGTCTCCTATTTAATATTATTTGTCTTTAAGTGTACTATAACCCCTTAAAGTTCTGCCCATCTTTTATGAATCACCCTGTATACATTATATTATATGTATTTTAAGTCAATTCCTACTTAGGTCAATAAGAATTTTTTTTTCACCCAGTCTTCTTTCCTTTTGAGTGCTGCTTAAAATGCCTTGATCAAGAAGAGGGCTCTCTCGGTGTTAAAATACCTTGGTCAAGAAGGGGGCTCTCTCGATTATTGAAAATTAATTTAATTTAATTAATGAATTAATATTTGAAAAAACTGGATTAACATCAAGTGTCATCCACTACAAGTTTAAAAAAATTATTTAAGCTTGATTGGATGAATAATAAGTGTTTTATTAACGATTGAAAATTTGAACAAGATATCTATAGCCAGAGTGTGAGCTAATAGTAGGAATTGAAAAAAAAATTGTTTCACATTGAAGAGAAATAATTAATTAGTTCGCTTTTTACGCAGTCGGGTTTTTTGATTTCTTTTAATTTAATTGTTTATTAACTCTTTATGCCTCGTATTATGTTCAAGAAATTGCTCCATCTTAATAATTATCTTTCTTGATGCCTGAAGATATGATAGAAAATTTATATAATAACAACATGGAATTTAGATAAGATATATTTTTTTAAATCGATTTAATAAATTGGTAGTTATGACTTTTTTTGCAAAATACTTATAAGAATAATTAGATTAATTAATAAAAAATACTTATATGGAAATCTCGTAATTCTTATAAAAACAATGAAAATATTTGTACTGCAACCCTATCTATAAATGGAAAAGTTTTTCCAGTGTCAAATTTTTTATATAACATTTTTAATAAGATAAAAGCGACATTATGTAAATACTTGAGAAAATAACTACTTTAAAAAATATATAGATTCGATTGTTTCGCTGCGCGCTTTCTAAATATTTTCGAGTAAAGTATTTTGTACGGAAATTAAAATCTACTTTTATTAATAAATTTTACATTAATATTTTAATGGTACTTAGAAATACCGCCAGAGCATAAAGTGTTAAAAAAAAACTTCGCGTGTCGAAAATACAGCTTTCGATTAACCATGGAATACTCTGTAAATATAATCGAATTTCACTGATTGCGACAAACTCTTAGCTGAACGTTTCTGTAAATTGCGTACTTCAATATTCTGCCACCATAAAAACAAAGATACTTGTTTTCAAATGATAAAAATACCCATATAAAACTGTAATTTCATTTGAAAGTAACATTCAGAAGTTATCGAACAACACGATAGTTAATGAAAAAGAAAATAATTATACTTCGACCACGCGATAAAACGGCTTCTAAGTTGTGCGAATTTAGATTAATTTATTGGTCGCAGACAGAACTGGAAATTTATAAAACTTAGTTTTGCATTAAATAAAGCATTCTCATTTCAACACTTATATTATTTTAGCTATTTTCTTTTCGAGTATTGTGTAGCGAACTTTTCAAGATCACAAGTTTATATCGTCGTCGAAGTTGCAAGAGCGAACTCAGTTTGATTCTCTTTTTGAAAAGCAAGTGTGATTTGCGTTAGACTCAAGCATTCCGTGAATTTGAGTGAATTTACAACCCGAACTCTTCAATTTTTATTTATTTGTTTATTTATTTTTACAATTTCCTGAAAAATTTATCCAGTTGTAAAAAAATATATTCATTTTGACTTAATTACATGGTATACAGGAGTTTCCGTGTTAAAAAACACTTTCATCATGTAAGTGCTATAGTTATAGCTCGGATGAATGAAACTTGCGCTCCAGTTCGCAGCCATGTCCAACAAGTAACATTTGATTATGTCAGCCAGGTAACGTCCGGATAGCTTAACAGGTAAAGCATTGGCACGGCACGCCAAGTATCCAGGCTCGATTCCTAATCTAATTTTTTGCTCTGTATGAATAAACTTCAGCTGTGCTACTTCAGCTTTGAACATAATGAAACATATGTTTTGAAAAATTTCATGAAAAAATATTCAGAACTTTTTCAGATATAGTGCGCGTTATGCGCATAAACGTCATTTGGAGAATAAATGATCAAGTGCGAGTATTACTCGCGCTCAGAGGGTTCCGTACGATAAATATATGAATTATTAACTGTAAAATTTAAAAAAATCGTTGCTAAAAGAATAATAAGACTTTGTAAAAAAACTATAGAACGTAGGGTTGGGTACAGCTGCATATACTAGAAAAGTATGAATGGGCACACCATAAAATTTCAAAGAGATATGAAGCATAAATAATATCAGATATTGCTATTCTGTATAACTCTTTTATTAATCTTATCCTAATCTGTTTATGATGAACTTAATTCGGTACTGACAATAAAAGTAGTTTATATTTAAACTTCATTGGCATTTCATAAAACTAAATTCAGTGTAGTAATAATCTTTCCTTTTTACAGTGTAGGTAACCGAAACCCTTGTTCAAAGTTTAAACTTTTCCTTTTGCTAAACGCGCTGCGAAAGGAGGTCGCAAAGTTGCAACGCTGCCGTGGTCCATACCGTGTTTTTTCAGATAGGTTTTTAATTAACTTTTAAACACTCGGGAGACGTTTTGCGAGATCCACTCAATGCAAACTAGTCGCGAATCCCATAGTATTTGATTAATTCTAATTAAATTAGTCTGTTTTTAAGAATTTGACGTTTATTTCTTTTATACTGCTACTGGGCATTGCATTACCCAAATATATCCTTAAAAGTTGTTATCAAGGCTTTAAAAGCCGATGGGGTATAAAGTACGCCCCCCCCCCCTGTCATTATGTATGTCCAAAATGTCCGTGTCTTTAAGGGTTAATATCTCAGCTAATTACCGACGATTTTTTTCGCAAATCATTATTAACAATGCTTTTATACTTCCGCTTCGATAGGTACCTCCAGCGCTCCTCAACACCTTTTCTGAATGCCCTGTTATCGAAATTTGTGTGTAACGGAAAAATGCAATTTTCTCAAAAACTATGCGACCTGGGGTAATCGCTATAATTTTCCTGCAAGGTTTATATTAATGTCTACTACCTCTAATTATTTCATAATTATAGTTTCAATAGATTCGGAAATAGAACGGGGGGAGGGGGGGGCATATTTTGGCAGTACATTTTCGACGATATCTTTGAAAATAAAATACGTAAAAATAAAAGAAATGTATTTTCGAGTTCAGCGTTAGGAATGCTTTTAACACGATATACAAAGAAAAAAAAAAATTTTTTTTTTTTTATGAAGTAACTTAATTAGCCACTCTACATTTTATCTAAATATATTTGAAAAAGTTTAATAATCTCTAAATATGTGGGTCAATAGTCTTTATTATTTCCTTCAATTTGAACTTTTCACGTTCTATAGTTTACGAGTAAAATGGCTGTGACAGACGGACAGACAAACACAGGAGTGATCTTATAATGTTTCCATTTTTACTTTTTAAGTATGGAACTCTAAAAATGATCTTGGCTGTGCTAACTATGGAAGAAATTTGCAATCAAAAGACCTTTTCTATTTTTTGATAAATAAATTATATATGGAGTTATAAGCGATTTGGGGTCACGTGACACCGCTTTTTCTTCCTTCGCTGACTGCTACTTCCTCTTTCGTCCGGAAATTCAAGTCAAAACGCTAACTTTGACAGTATTTTCTGAAAGATCTTTTGCGTTTACCAAAAAAAGGGAAAAAGTCTTTCGAATACATAGTTTTTGAACAACAACACCAGCCAATTTCATGCGTTTTCGAACAAAAATGAATTAAAACTTGTGTCATACAAATGCCCCTTTGGATTTGAGAACACCCTTAACCCATTTGTGCCTGAATTTTTGTTTTTTTTTCAAATTTGTTCGTAAAATGAACTTGGAAAATATTTAAAAAATTGCGCTAAAATATTTCTGTATTTATTTGATAAAATGTAAACGTACTAAATATGGGAATATGCATTATATTTGTAATAGTACAATATGCATAATTATATGTTTTGTCTAAATTTGTATAAAACAAGCTTTTAAATTGTATATTATATACTATAATTAGTATTTTTATGAAATACTCAAAAAATATATTTATTTATTTACAGAAAATAATAACACTATAAATATTAGTAATAATAAGCTAAGAATATTCGTACTTGAGCCTTAAAAACAATTTGTTTCATAATCATCTTAAAAAAGACTTTACATAAATAACTGTCCCCTAAATGGCTAATAAAAACATGTAGGGTAGACCGGGGCACGTTTACGCAGTGCTTTTTTTCCGAAACGAGTTATAACTGGCGCGACACCAGTCATGACAGATTGATGCTGCTCCCTAGCCGGTATTCTCACACGTTTTTGAGCGTCAGTCGAGCTTCGGTCTAGCATGCGCAGAGAATAACCTGTTTTCTGTCAAGATGAGTAAATTTTGTGTTGAACATATTGAAACTTATTGTGAACTAATAATACTTAGTTAAGGATAAACAAATATATGAACATTAGCAGAATTTTATCCTTTTTAGAGAACTGTATTTGTATGATCAGAAATGTTATTAATTTTCTTTGCACGTTAAAAATAAATCCAAACATGGCAACGAGGCACGTTTACTCATTGACATTGGGGCACCTTTACACACGTTCAAAAAGAAGAAATTACGTAAAAATTTACTAGATTTTATGGAAACAGAACAAGAAGACTGCAAAGGATTAAGAATGAAACCAAAAACTGCAAAAGGGAAAAAGTTTGTACACTCTGGAATAAAAAAGAATAGTGAATGAATCTGATGACGAAGATGAAAACTGTATGTGTATTTATTGTTTGAAATGATACAATCAATCCAAAAAAGGACAAGACTGGGTTCAATGTCTTAGATGCAAAAGGTGGTCCGATGACAAGTGTGCAAAAGGAAATACTTTATTTTTTATTTGTAAAAACTGTAACAGTGATGATGAAGATGACTAAATAGTTTTTGTTTTTAATTAGCAATAAGCCCTATGTTTTCAGTTTAGCCTATAAAATGTTCTTTAATTAATTCTCTTTTAATTTTTTTTAAACAGTGTTTTAAGTTATAAATAAAAGATTTCAATTTGATTAAATATTTATTTCACTTACTCCTTGGTATCACTTATAATATGCGTAAACGTACCTCACTTGATGTACAGGGCAAGTTTACGCAAAAGACTTGGACCTAAAAAAATTTTTTTTTACAGTTAAAAACACAAATATGGCAACAACTGAATACATAAATTTTGACTTTATTAACTGCTTTATAAAACCACAATGTCTAAAATTTCCTAAGTTAAAACATAAAAATTAGAAAATTCATTGAAAAAAAACCCGCATAAACGTTCCCCGGTCAACCCTACTTATTTGTGCCTAGCGCCCCATATTTTGTACCTTACAAAAATGCATAAAAAATAGGCTTAAACACATAATTTCACAATTTAAGACAATAGGTATTTCAAAAAAAATCTACAAACTATGATTATGACTTATTTACATGGATCCTTGATAGAAAAAACACAAATAAACGTACTTTTTTCATTTCGCCATCTTCAAAAAGGAAAATTCTATAAACTCCGAAAAAAGCCTTCATTTAAGCAATTAAATATCTATCTTATGCTGTCATCTCTCAGTAACAGATAAAGACATTTATCAATAATTACTTCATACAATTTTCATGTTATAAAAAAGAAGAAAATTATACAAATTTGTTAAAATTTGAAGAGTGCCAAAAATGGGACGCTAGGCATAAATGGGTTAATAGGTCTGACTTATGTGCATTTTGCAACAGGGAAAGCGTCATAAGTGTAATTATCCGGAAGGCCGCTAGATTATGCTGTATCCCTTTGCCACAACAGAAGGAGAACAAAAAGTATGGGGAGATAAAATTACTCAATCATCTCTATCTCTTCTATGTCTTGATTCTTAAGGGTTTTAATCTCTTATGTACACTTTCACAGCTGCATGCAAAACTAAGTGCTATAGTTTTATGTTATATTTTAGAACGTGCAAATCTACCTTTTACTCCTCTGTGAAATGCTGTATTTTTCAGTGGTGTTACTTTTTTTACCAGTGAATGATATGAAAGTATATAAAAAAATTTATTTGAAATCATTCTTGCTTTAAATTTGAAATCAATGCATGAATAAGAAACTTTAGTATTGATCTCGTTGTGAACTTTTGTGTTCGTTTTACCATTTTATAAAATTTTATAAGATAAAGATGAAAATTAAATTGTCGATATATAATAACAATGATGTCAAAGTTTAGATACTTTCTTTTGCATAAAAAAAGAAACATTTTATTTTTTTTTTTAAATCAGGGTTTATAGGGTTAAAAATCCGGAAATGTTGATATGAGATAAAATACTGTCCATTCTCTCAAAATTTCTTCTATTTTGTGCAATTAATTTTTGTTCATTGGAATTTCTCGGACTTTACATCCAGAACTTGATTAACTCTTTGTTGGGTCCGGGGCACATGACCATGTCGGGGCCCCTTTTTTCAAAACAAATTCATGCATTATAATTTTGACAAACAGCTTTATGTGCAGATTACAATTTAAATTATAGCTTGACGAAAAAACAATAGACACATGTAAAAATGTATTAAAAAATATAGGAAGGTAAAATCTTCTGCGCTACATGGTCTTTCGAATGAATGAAACATTAAACCTATAAGAATGAATGAGACATATTAGATGTAATATCCGTTCTTCTCGAGATTTCGAAGATTACATTCGTTGTCGTTAGTGATAAATACTGAAATAGAGAAGTTTACATGAATGGGAAAATTTCATATTTTCTATGAACTAAAAATGGAAATTTGTATTTTCAGAGAGTGCACAAAATGCATTTTTGAACCCCTGAAAATATGAGCCCGAGGCACGTGTCTCATGTGCCCCTGTGATAAATCAGGTTCTGGTTACATGTAAAAAATCTAATCAGTGATGCATAAAGCGCGTTTCTCATATACCATGCTTTGCGTTGCAACTTTAATGTTGAACACCAGTTACAGGCATCAAAATCAAATAGCACGTAAGCTTTTTTCTCCTGGCCCAAGAACTACAAAATTACTCAAGGAGGAAAATGTAATTTTATATACAACTTTTTCAACTTGTAAAATAATTGTCATTTAAAAGTGTGAAGGGAATTAAGCAATCATGAACAAAAATAATAACCGGCTGAAGAATTCATCTGATTTTGAACTTTTCTGTATCATTGAATTCTTTCTTTTCTCATTATTCATTTTCAGGCACCAAAACACAACACATCACTATTCAAGGTTTCGATGTGATGTTGGTTGGCGAAAAGTTTACTTGGCGATTTCGTTTTCCTCCAACAATCCCTCTCAGCTTCAGGAAGCAAAAATGCCGGTAGAAAGTCAAACAAACTCAATCGGTTACCAGTTCAGCTCAGAGGGGAAGAAGTGGCCAGTCACAACAACCTGAGATATATGTCAACGAAAGTGACAGTTAAAGGAACTGAAATATCTTTATCATTATCAGATAAGGCAACTTTATTTTATGAACTTTTCTACCGCATTCACCGTTGTTTTCAAATATGAGGGATAGTTAAATTTTAATTATGAAAACATAAGAGTCTGTTACTTATAGACTTTTGTTGAGATTGTTCCTACATTTTATCTGCATTAAACATTATAGCTAAATGTTTTACTTTCTTTTTGGATATATACAGTAAATTTTAGTATAGATTTTCTACTTTCTTTTTCAAAGAAGTCCAACATTTATGTTTCATGTGACTGTGCCAAAGACTTGAACTGCAACCAGCAGGACTTATTATGTAAATAGACCTTTTAACTTCAGTCATAAATGCCATGCATCATTTTGATGTTATAAGTGTGCACCCGATATAGCCCAAAGATAACATTATATAAAGGTAGAAAGAAGCAAAGAAAGACGTCCTACTAGAAAGTGCATTATAATCTATCATTATTATTTATTTTAAGACTAACAAAGAAACTTTTCACATTTTTAACGGTTTCTGGGGTAAAACATTCTTCTACTCAATTTATACTACAGGAAAATTGACTTAAAATTAAGTATTTTATTTATAATACCCAAGATGAAGTCTTGTGAAGTTTTTATTACATTTTTTGCTTTTCTTATATTTCAAACCGTCATTTCCAAAGAAATTCTTCCAAGGAGTGATGAAACATCAAAAGTGTTAATAGGCGAATCAGGACTAAGCCCACGTGTTGAACCTTCTGCTAGGCACAACAAGTCAGAATCACTTTCACCATTTACAAGAACTTTAAGCAGAACACATTTATGGACACCCGTAACAACAGAAATTCCAAAAACGTCCACTACCACAATGCAAACTAGGAAAATGTCGGAAACAGATATAGTACACGAAAAGTGGAAAGAGTTCGAAAAGAACATGAAAAAAATGATTGAAGGGCAGATGAAAAAGGCTCTTCCCCAGTTCTTAAGGATGAGTTCCGATGCAAATCTATCTCCAGAATGCTCCAAAGGCATCATGTCTTTAGTGCAAGGAGTCAGAGGACTTAAAAGCTGGGCATTTAGAAGTAAGTCATTTATTTATTTATTTTAAAAAATTACGATAGATGCCAGTCTTGTTTTCAGTCATTAGTATTGCTGTTTTTACAATATCATCAGACGTATTACTCGATATAGATTGGTGCAAAAGTTTTACATATTTCTTGATATACTTCGATTGTATAATTCCATTTTTAATTTAATTTAAATTCTAAATTTAATAAAATGTTACTTATTTTAAAGACAACCTTATTTATAATTTAATAATTTCAAAATAATAGAAATATTTGAAAAAGTATAAAATAAAGATGGCTGATAAAAAGCACAACTGACCCATATAAAAATCGGATGGTTGTCTGGAATGCTGTTATTAAATTATTTAAAATTAATTATTAAAATATATATATCAGCCTTAAAGTGTTTTATTATTATTATTATTGTTTCAGCGCAACATTTATAACGCAGAAGTTATTTTAAATTTCCTAAAAAATTCTTGAATTGTAGCCAAAATTGCTCACAATGATATACTAGTTATTAAATTTATCATTCTTTGTTAATGCAATTAGCTGCACAAAATACATGCTTTCATGAAATAGTACAGCCGTGGGGGAAAAAAAGTAAACACCCCCTACTAACTCTTCAACAAATTATCGTAGAAGAAATTTACTGGTACCGAACGATTGGAAATAAAGTCTACTTTTAAATGATGTATATAAAATTTTCTTAGGGGGCCATCTACATATTAAAATGAATCCAAACTTCATTTTTTTTTCAATGGCAATACCCAATTTTAACGAGATATTTCAAATTACTATTTCAAATCCAAACTTTAATTTGGATACAGCCCTTAAAATACGCTCGTTTTAAAATAACTAATTTCTCAGAAACTTATGGTACGAATTGCATAAAAATGTGTTTTTAGGCTAATCGAAGGGTGTAGAGTTCCTTTATGCTGTCAGAATTGTGTACTGCTATTGAAAAAAACAATGTTACGGCTCGTTTTAATATGTAGATGCCCCCCCCCCCCTAAGCAAATTTTATATACATCATTTAAAAGTAGACTTTATTTACAATCGTTCGGTACCAGTAACTTTCGTCTACGATAATTTGTTGAGGAGTTAGGGGTCTTTTTTTTTTGCACGACTGTACATAACAATACCATGACAACAGATATTTCGGTGATAAAGACGCTACAGTAGCAACTCCATACAGAAAAATGTCCTCATAGAACTTCATTTCGCTCATCGGAAAATTTTACTTTTCTTAATATCTTTAAAAAATCATTTAAGTTCAATTTATTAATCCAACATGTAGTCCGTGCCTAACTCTCGTAAATATACTTAGATTGCCACATAATTTTTATTTGTTATTGAAGTTTACTTCTAGAGTTTTTGGTATTGAAAATGAAGTGCGCAGCAAATACAGTTCGTGTACTGATGTACACAATTTTTTTCTTACATTGTATTCTATGGGAAAAAATTGTTTGCAACGCATTTTATTGATGTTGGGGAATTTCAAACATACTGAGATTGATATCCATCATTGAGGTGGACAACAACAAGCTTTCCCAATAGAAGAAGCATAGTTCGTTTACAGGGAAGCGCAAACTATTTCCGTTACATTAGGATCTATGAGGGGAAAATTGTTTGTGGTGCATTTTAATGATTCTCTGATACTTCAAACATAATGAAATTAAAAAACATCACTGAGATGCACTAAAACATGTTTTGCATAGAGCTTGCAAAATGTGGGCTGTGTCAGGTTTCTTAGATTTTGGTAATTGATTTTTATGTGTTTTGCACTGCTGAATCCGAAAATGACCTTTATTTTTAACTATCACGAAAGGTTTTTTTTGCAAATCGTAAATTTCAAAGTTAAAAAGTCAAAAAATAGCGAAAATATGATGCTATGAAATAGAAGTGATGGTTGTGTTTTTTAGCTTTCGATAATTGATTATTATCTGTTTTGTACCGCTGAATACGAAAATGACCTTCATTTTTCAAAATCACGTCAGGAGTTTTCGCAAATCGCAAATTTTTAAATTTTTAAAAAGTCGAAAAATTGCGAAAGTCTGATACTATAAAATAGACGTAATTTTTTTTTATTATAAATTATTCATATTTCAGTTTATACTATGCATTTTTAGAGCTAAACATGTAAAGTATTGTGTATATATCCTTATATTACTCCCTATATTGCTCCACGCGTGGAAATTTCTTTGAACCGCTCAAGCTATGCCTCTCGCTTTTCTTTTATATTTTCTACGGGGTTCATCTGGATGTCCTCTTTTATTTTGGCGGTTGATAAGGCTGGAAATTTGTCGCAGATGTATTTAAAACATTTGCTTTCTTTTGGTAAAACTTTGACAAATTGCTCTGACAGATTTTCGCTATTTATTTACTTTTTAGCGTTGAAATTTACAATTTGCGAAAAATCCTGACGTGATGGTAAAAAATGAATGTCATTTTCGGATTCAGTGCTACAAAATACATAAAAATCAATTATTAAAAGTTAAAAAAACAACCATTGTATGCTTGTGTTATGAAATGCGTTTTCATTTATTATTTACAGAGATACACAAAACAATTCGGTTACATGGCTGACTGTAATCGTAAATTGTTGGAAGTGTGTTTTCCGCTGTGGTATATGCAATTTATAACTTCAGTACTTTCATTTTTTAATTGCAGTATACTGTTTCTCTTGGTTGTTTTCATATTTTCTGAAACGGGTGTTAAATTTGGAAGAAAACTCTGTATGCTATAAGCAAAAAACGTTTGAATTTTTTACAGAAAGGTTAAGACCTTCACAAATAGGCGTGCTATGCTTACACAAATACACACGGCCGTTAAACAGATCCCACATAGTCATGTGCTGCAGTGACAGACCATTTTGAGCATTTTGATCTCAAACATTATTTTATTGTTAAATTTACTATTGGCCCCCTAATTGTCCCCGCAACTAAATCTTCACTGAAAAATATGAAGTCAGACATGTTCTTTACGTCTTCGAAGTTAACCTCCTGGTTGAAGTTAACCTAACTGATATATCCGTTCACTAAGCTGCAGGTTTCACTGCAATAGAAGCATTATTTAAATCGATATAATTCTACAGATATAACCCAGTTTTAAGAAATTAAGTTATAATTAATACTCTCAAGGCTTATATGCCTATACGTAATAAAACAAATTATATCATATTGTAAAAAACATATTTTTTTAGCATTTAAAATAAGTTACAGAGAAAATAACCTTACAATTTTGCCCTTTTTCTCGGCAGTCAGGGGATTAAAGAACAATTCGGCAGGATTCTTGGTAGATATTTGACAAATCGTGTACAATCGAAAGCATCCATCACTGTTCCTTACTTTTTGGACGTCAGTGTATTTTATTTTCCTTCTAAGTTTACTTTTTACGCAGTGCGCGTTACATAGAAAAAGTAGCATACTGAAAAAATAACACGTGTCTTAGGCGAAAAAGCAAAAATTATGTCAAGCTGAAAATCCCGTAACAAGCCCTATCCATTTTCGTAGTATAATTACATCTTTTAGAAGTTTCTAGCTTAACAGATCAATCAGAGGAATATCTCCTTCACATTTTCTATTCCGAATGGAGAAATTATGCTACATTTTTTTCAGTGATTTCAACTTCCTTTTTCATATTCTAGTAAATTAGGATATTCTGAAATCCCAATGGGCCTCTACGTAAACGAAATCCACTGGCCCGTTTCTGCCACTCACTATGCCAAAGTGCTTATTACCTTTTTCTTTCAGAGCATTAAGTTTTTTTTTCTGTTAGCTAAATGCAATTTTAATTTTCAACATGATTTGTGTAAGAAAAGTATAGATTTAGGTTGGCTGGCCAGGTTTTATTGTTGTTAATCCCAGCTTGGATTTACATTACAGGTTTGAGTAACACACACACAAAAAAAAATTGTTTTTAAATTTAAGGTAATACCTGAATTTCATTTGTTCTCCATACAAATGTATGTAATACATATATAAGAACATATGTGTGTGTGCATGTGTCCGAGTGCATGTGTGCGTGTGCGCCTGTGTGTATATGGGGCATTCTCACAATCTTTTGACTTTCATGTCCCTGAATAATAATTTTTATTTTAATACACTTTTTGTGTGTGTTTTTATTTCATATACTAGGGAACATCCCATTGCATGATTGCATAACAATATCAACGAGATAAATAAGTTTTGTACGGTGTTGGGGGTCCAAATACCAGGAAAACTCATCTACCATCCCGTGTCCCTGATGCTGATTTTTAAGTTTGGAGCTGCCTGTATAAAATTGTTTCAATAAAAGTAATTCGATGTAATTTTTTTCCGAAACTGGAACAATTTTTTTATATAAATATGTAGCAAAAAATTAACCTGCACACATTTTTACGGTTGATATTATTTTTTGAAGTCTGTCCCTGGTTTTTTCATCCTTACCGTCCCTCTTGCTAAACTTATACAGAAAATCACTTCAGATGCAGCCACAGAATTTTTTTCAAGTTTTTTCTCGTGCAGAAGTGAGCTAGAGAAAGAATGTCTAAAATTCTTTGACAGGAAATTCACTGCAGAATTTAAATCAGCATTTAAATGTCGATTTCAAGGTAGTGGCTTTATTGGTAGTCTTACCATCCCCAAGGTTTATTCCTGCACTTTTCGAGGTAAAAAAAAAAAAAAAATTAACCCAATGTAAATAACTGTTTCTAAAAATCAATGAACCTTGTGCCTATCACTTAGTCTTAACATGATTTTCCTAAAAATAGGTGGTAATTTTCCTTACTGTTCCATCCTTACCGTCCCCCCTTTTTTTTTTACCATTTCGTCCCTTTATTCCTATACCATCCCCTTTTTTTACCTTACCGTCCCTTCTTTAACACCCCTTTAAGACAATTTTATACAAAAATTCTGTATTAAAAGTACTGCATTTTTATTATTTCTTATTTGAATGTCCTGTGGGTACTATGCAAATTCATTATAAGTAAAAATTTAGAAGAAAATAAAAAGTTATATGGGTAAAGTGGTATGGAAAAATTAAACTCGCAAGTTTAACTTAAACCTCAGTTAAATAAAATATTTTTCGCTGCTGACCATTTTTTCTTTATTTTGAATCATTAAGGCATTCGTCTATCAGATTAAAATGTTATTTTAGCAAGTTTAATTTCGCCAGATTTTTTTCCCCAAAGGACAAAAGATTGTGAGAATGCCACATATATGTGTGTAAGAGGAGCTCATATTTTAAGAAAAACAGAAATGTTCTATTTAAATTTAACATTTGTTTCCATTAGGAGTCATCTACATTGTAAAAAAAAAATCTATAAGGTTACTAAAAATTTTCTAGGAAAGTGGGATGCCTAGAACTTTTTATGTAACTGCAACAACAACAAAAAAATCATGTTACAGATTTACGTTTGCACTGTAAAAAAAAAAAGATCTGTAATGTTACTAAGAATTTTCTAAGAATTTTCTAGAAAACTGGAATGCCTGGAACTTTTTATGTAACTGCAACAAAAAAAATTCATGTAACAGATTCACGTTTGCACAGTACAAAAAAAAAAAAAAAAAAAAAAAAATTGTAAAGTTACTAAGAATTTTCTAGGAAACTGGTATACCTAGATCTTTTTCTGTAACTGTAACAAAAGAAATTCATGTAACAGATTCACATTTGCGCTGTAAAAAAAAAAAAAAAAAAAAAAAAAAAAAAAAAAAAAATTGTAAGGTTACTAACAACTTTTTAGGAAACTGAGATCCCAAGAACTTTTTATGTAATTGCAACAAGAAAAAATCGTTAAGTTATCTCGGGTTACCGATAAAATTTTAGTAAGCATGCAGATTTCTGCAGCTTTATAAACCTAGTTTTGTAGATTTACATCTTTTAGTGTACAATTTAAATAAAATTATAACTAAAACTACAGCTAAAATTTTAGTAAACATACAGATACAGACTTACATCTTATTTTTTTTTTTTTACAGTGTACATATTAAAATGTAACTTAACTTTTAAAATTTTAATCGTAACACTATAATTTTACTTTCTATTTAAGATGAAAAAGCCAAAACTTTAAAATATGAATTTTCATTAATTTTGAATGATTAGTTATTTAAATATGAATGTAAAAGTAAAGTGTGTTCAAATCAATGTTAAAGATATGCGTTCATATTTAGACATAACTCGAACGATAATTTCTGCATTTCATCGCTAACTAGACATTCACCATTATTCAACGCAAATTAGGAATTTTATTTTTTTTATGAAATATTTTGTTTGGTAGTACCTTCGGTGACTTCCCGTTTGCTTCAACATATTTTTATAAAGCACCACTAGAAATAACAAAAGTGTTAAAGAGAGAAGTACTCTCTGTGTACATTCTAAAGCAAAATAACAGGTCAGATTAGTCCCAAAGCTTGTAAATATCTTCTAATTAAAGATTTCATATTATATCCACTAAAACGGATGCCAACTCTTGACAATGTTAATAAATTAAATAAAAAGTCTTAAAATAAAACCTGATAATGGCTTTTTTTACCCGACTGCCAAGAAGGGTTATGGGTTTCACGCATTTCTGGGTAAGTGGATTTCTTTATACCCTCGAAACATCCCAACGGATGGGTGGATTCTAATGATGAGCTCTCTATCGATTCGTCTTAACCGTCCGATGGTTATAGGCAAGGTTTTGTTTTTATAAATTCAAAATGGCGGCCGTAAAATACAAAATGGCGGTAGAGACGAAAAAAAATTTTTACGCACCCTATTGAGTGGCTTATCATTGGATAGGTCTTTCAAAATGATTACGATGTTTCATTGACTATTTTACAGTCAGAAGCTCCATTTAAATATTACACAACCTGGAAGTTGTGGACGTTGTATCTCTAGCTTTACTGTAACTCTAACCTTTATAGACATCTATAGGCCTTATGAAAACAGTGTTTATAAATAGGAACTAACTATTAAACACAACTTAAAAGTGATCAATGCAAGTAAATAAAAAAAAATAGGTAAGTAATATAAAAAATAGTTTCACATTGATATTGATGAGAAATTAATTAGTTCGCTTTTTACGCAGTCGGGTTTTTTGATTTTTTAAATTTAATTACCTTTATATGCTTTATTTTTTATATATCATTTATATGCTAAAATGCCTTTAAATCAAGAAAAATTACTGCTATTAGGAATAAATTGTGATATTTCAGAATAAATAAAATAAAAGTATTCGCCAAGGTAAAAATAATCAAATGCCACTAAATAACCTTATTAGACGCAAGCTTTTTTCAAAAAAATCATTTTGTAGATATATATTTTTTTCAAAATAATTTTTTTTACCCGACTGCCAAAAAGGGTTATGTGTTTCACGCGTATCTGGGTACATGGATTTCTTTATATCCTCGAAACATCCCAACGGCTGGATAGATTTTAATGAATTAGGTCTCTATCGTTTCGTCTTAACCGTCCGATCGTTATAGGCTAGGTTTTGTTTTTATAAATTCAAAATGGCGGTAGAGACGAAAAAAAAATTTACGCACCCTATTAATTGGATAGGTACTTCAAAATGAAGACGATTTTTCATTGACTATTTTACCGTCAGAAACTCCGTTTAAATGTTATACAACCTGGAAGTTGTGTAGGTAGGATCTCTAGCTTTACTGCAAGTCTAACCATCATAGACATCTATAGGCTTCATCAAAACAGTGTTTACAGATAGGAACTAACAATTAAACACAACTTAAAAGTCATCAATACAAGTAAATAAAAAAAAATAGGTAAGTAATGTAAAAAATAGTTTCACATTGATGAAATTGAGAAATAATTAATTAGTTCGCTTTTTACGAAGTCGGGGTTTTTGATTTTTTAAATTTAATTTTATATATAAACAATAATGTTCATAAAACTACCAGCAGTAAAAAAATCAACAATAATAATAATAATATCAACAATAATCTTCATATATAAAAATCATACTGCATCTATGTATATATTTCACATCTACACCTCTAAGAATATGACGAACTATAAGGGCTGAAACAAACATCAATTATTCGTAAGGATCCGGGAATGTTATAATACATCTCAAAATTTCAAAAATTAAACTAACTTCTTAATCAAATTTCTGTAATGCTGGCATTCGGGTTATTCCATTGTTAGAGGAGGAGAATGGGGGAGAGAAGGGAGAAATTTTAGGGGCTGTTGTACTACTTTTATTAGCGCCATTTTCTGAATAAAAAAAATAATAATTTGAATAAATTTTCCAAGAATGTTTTCGAGTACCGAAAATGTGAAAGTGGCTTTGAGAAGTGACATCCCGTTTGAAAATGGCATCTTTTGAAATAGTACATTTTAATTGCGAAAGCAGCAGTCTTCTACAATGATTGCAAAAAAATCACGCATTTTTTATTTAATTTTCATTTCATATGAAATTTCTCAATTATTATAAGAAACTGAATAAAACTGATATTATAAATCTTTTCTAAATGAAGAATAGAATTTCATCTTTTTTAGATTGTATTTTGTTAAAATAATGATTAAGTTGGAATAAATGTGTCGTTTATTATTTTTTTAAGTTTGTATTTTAACCCTTTATCTACTGACGGTACTTATAAGTACCATTAAAATAACTTGTTATAAAATTCATTTAATACATCGATTAGTTGTAATACAGTTTAAAATGAGTTATAGATATATTACTTTATTTTGTTCCAAAAGCATTATGGGTTAGACAAAACAAAAATATTTTTATAAGGATGATTTCTTTTGCCTTTGCATCTTTTCGGCTTTCTTGGAGTTGGGGGAGGGGGGGATTTTTCAATTCGGAAATATTTCCATTGTAAGAACATTATACAGGGTGGTTCAAATTAAAGTATCCCTGTTTCGGACGCTCTAGTGAGACAAGCAGTGGATGTAACGTCTTCAACTTTGGAGGCTATACATATCAAACCATGGGAAACTGAGTGGTGCAAAAAAAAGTTTAGTTCAAACAAAGGCCGCTAGGAGAAAATGGGGCGCTGCGATCGGCTTAAGGTAAAGAAAATGTAGCGAAACATATAAGCAAAGAATTCAAGGTGTCGGTAATTAACATTTAAAAAAAACTTCCCACCACTAAATTTTTAGTATTCTTCGCCGAATAAGAATACTAACACGATTAATCGGAGCATATACAAATAAAATTTAAACGAATAATACTAATGAAATTTATTGGTGGGAATCGACTTATTGGCACCTAGATGTTTACATCTTTGGTCATATTACATTTTCCAAACCGATCGCAGCGCCTCATTTTCCCCTAGCGGCCTTTGTTTGAACAAAAAATTTTTTTTGCACCAATCAGTTTCCCATGGTCTGATATGTATATCCTCCAAATATGAAGACGTTACATCCACTGCTTCTCTCGCTAGAGCGTCCCAAACAGGGATACTTTAATTTGAACCACCCTGTACTTGTACATTTCCTAATTCTACAAAATACTAAGAAAAATATTTAAAGTAAAAGATTTGAGTGGGGGTTATAAATATTGCACAAAATCCTTTTAAATTCAAATTTAATTAATCCTTCCAAAATTTATTAAATGATTATGTAAATCTTCTAATGTAATTTAAACAATTCACGAAAAATGCTTTAGAAGATAAAATTTTCGTGAATTCATAATTCAGTACATAAAGAGTTAGTAGTTAATTTATTTCATTTTTAATAACATTTTATACTGTGTAATTTTTAAAGCGTGATCCATTGTGGGACAATAATTATGTCACCAATGTAAAATCTATGAAAAAAGAAAAAAAAAAGCAATTGTTTCAAAGTTGATTGAATATATGTACTTCATGAGCCGGTTATGTAACGAAAAGTATTGTAAAGTCGTAAAAATTGTTCGTGTTTATTTTGCATTTCTAATAGCATTTCAGTAAATGAAATAAAAAAAATATTTTAATAAAACAAACTTGGCACTGGTTTTGTTTTGCTTTTTTATGTGTATCGGCACTTTGTGGAAATTCCTTCAACGTTAAAGCTGTTCTCAACTGCTCTGCTCAACAAGCGCAAAACGTTTTGGCATATTTACAAATTCATTTTTTAACGGAAAGCTATAAAATTGGAAAGCCTGACCATGGAAGCGATTTGGAATAGAACTGTGTTTTCCATTTTTTTATCAATACATTACCTACTGAGTTATAAGTGATTTTAAATACGTGATACGCCATTTTTCTCCCCTTACTGACTGGATTTTCTTCTTTCGTTTGGAAGTTCAGTTCAAAATGCCAACTTTGACAGTATTTTCTGAAAGATCTATTGCGTTTACAAGAAAACGGAAAAAAACAGTTCGATGACATAGTTTCTAAATAATACCTTCTAGTTTCATGCGTTTCCGAACAAAAATTAATTAAAACTTATGTCAGAAAGTTGACCCTTTGGATTTGAGAACAGCCTAAACGAAGAATCAATGCGAATATAAAAAACTTTGAGACGTTCTGTCACAGTGGCATTTGTTTTCAAACATGACCGTGCAAAGGTTTTTTTTATTTATTTTTTTTTTTAACCGTGCCAAATAATGTGTATTGCTGTTTGACATGAATTATTAACGTGAATTTATTTTTTTTTTAATCATAATCAAGCAAAATATTTTAATTTACCATTTTTCAAATCAAAAATATTGTTTATTAAGTTTTAAAACTTACAACTTTCGCTACAAGTGAAATGAATTTTATCTTTTCTCAGTTATACCTGATGATGAGGAATTTAAAATCAAATCCGTTTTCTGAATGCAGAGTATTTCCGAAGACAAATTTTCGTGGAAGTTTTTTTACAATTTTTACAACATAAATAACCTTCGAAGTAGGTTTCTGCAAAATTGCAAGAGAAATCTATTTAAATATGTTTTTTTTTTCTTTTTGAAAAAAAGTGCTATTTATAAAACGGACCGAGTGCGAGTCTTGTTTTTCACGATAATGTAGTATCAATGCGGTATGACACAGTATCACATATTATTATAATTATTAAATAAAATTTTGTGTAACATAGATGTCTATAGATTTATTTCAGAGACTTCATATAATAGACTACTAAAGCTACAAATAATAGACGGGAGGTGGCAGCACAGTCAATCACCTCATTGATTTCAAGGCTCAAATTCCAGAATTAGTTAAAATTCGATTCGCATATTAAAACGCAATCGGTCTGCCAAGTCATATCTTGGTGGAAAACACCCTAAAACCCGATTTTCATAGAAATTCGTAGGTTTACCATTGTGTTGTCCTACTCCCAGTCCTCCCTGTTTTCATACGTTTAGGTACAGGAAAACACAGCTGTAAACCTACGAGTCAACCGCTAAAATTGGGTTTTCAGGTGTTTTCCACCAAGATAGGACTTGGCAGACCGATTGCCTTTTAATATGCGAATAGGTTTTAACTAACTCCGGAATTTCAGCCGTGAACACGATGAGGTGATTGCCTATGCTGCCGCCTCCCGTCTATAAGTTTTAAAGCAGTTAAGCAAGCGTTCTCCTCAAGGAACATATACAAGTGAAAATACGTGTTAAAAATGTTTTCAGGTATCTGTGCGCCTTCGAAACAATTTTGTTGAATTTTTCTAAATATTAAGTTTAAAATTGCTAATTATTATTAAAAATGCCATAAAAATGTGATATAAGCATACAAATAAGTAATTTACTTTTTTGTTTAAAAAAATAACCGAAAAATTGCTATTTTCTTAAAGCTATTTAAACTTAAAACTATTAAAAATAAGTACATTTTATGAATTCCATAATAGTAAATATAATAATGTCATGCAGGAAGTAGACTATTTTTATGACAATAACAGGAATATTTTAAAAGTTATAGGTATAAAAAGACAAACGACGTTAAAAATTTCTGAAAAAAAAAATTAGTAATTCGTAAACTAAAACCGTGTAACTCATAACTTTTTGAATAAATCAGCATAAGAATAGTCTACTTACTTTGAATATAGATTTAAAACATAACTTTAAAAAAATGTGTGGTCATTGATCTATTATTTATTGAGTTATGACAATTTTTTCAAAACAATTTTACAAAAAAATTACTTTTGAGAAAAATCAATAAACAACTCTCAACATAGCTTTTTAAAGTTTATAATAAATATAAAGACAAAATTTCAACCAAAAGAAAAAAATATATACATTGAAATTTTATATTGATTTAAAAAACAGAAATTTGAAATTTTGATCGAAATTGACATTTTAAAGGCAGATACGGCAGAATTCCAACTGCCCTTAGGCAGTTGGAATTCCCTACATCTACCATGTTAAATTAATGTACCTTTTCTCAGAAACTATCAAACATATTCACTTGATATTTTTTACATACATAATATGAATAATTCCTAATAAAGTGAAGACGACTTTTAAACAGGTATTCTTTAGTTATTTCAAAAAAACGGAATAAAGACACCTTTAAACAAAAGTTCACTTCAGATTGATCAGGGTTATGTGTGATATATTCTGGCAAGATTGCAAACAATAATATGTAGTAGTTTCTATAAAAAGGTACAAAGTTCAAAAAGCAACATTTTGAGAAAATTGAATTTACAGTTTACGTATGTAATGTTTATGTACGATGTAAAAAAAGTGAATTACTTAATTTTTTTTTTTTTTTAATGTCCTTAAGACAACAATTTTCACACTTGTGGAATGCAAAATAAATTTAAAAAAAAATATCGTTTAAAAAACAACGGAAAATTATCCTTCAATATACAAAAAAGTAACGATTTGGAAATGAGCAAAAAGATTTGGAAATGGACCAATGAAAATCTGCCTAGATACCACGAAACGCATCTGATTGGTCAGAGCTTTCCGACTTTTCTTATCGGGAATTGTGCTTGACGAAAACCATGAAAGTAGAAAATTTGGATAGGATGGGCGGGGGAAGAATCTTCTGCATTTCCATAGACTTCTGTTTTTTTTTGTTTTTTTTTTGAGGGGGGGGGGTGTTAGGGGTCGATGGAAAAAGCGATTTTTACAGAAAGATAATTTCCATTAACTAATGAGAAGGGGGGGGGGATCATCTGCGTTTGGAATTTAAAAATTGAATGCATAGAAAATAAGGGATCGCAAAGCGATCCAGAATGGAAAGGCGAAACAATTACGACTGGGATCGGCTAGAAAATAGGGATTGCTTTACGATACCCTACGGAATCACAAAGCGATTACGCGGAGGGTCGGTGAGCGTAGCGATCAGGGGGGCAGATCTCCCCTAGTAAATAAATAAAAAAAAAATGTTACACTAGAAAACAGAAATTCTGCTTTTTCAGAATTTAGTGTCACCCCCGATGAAAAATATATATATATGTATATAAATGTAGATAGTACAAAACATGTTTCAGTTTTAAGACTTAAAACACACGCTTTTATTTCATATAAAATGACGTCATCCGCATCCGCTGAAGAATTCCTCATTTACGAGATCCAGTCTTAAACAATATCTACAGTAAAGTATGCATAGGACGTCACTATCGCTGAATAATACACAAATCCAAAAAAAGAGATGCCGTCATTCAAGAAACTCGACAAAAAAATCGGCTATCTACTGATTCATATGCCTTCATTTGTTTGTAATATTAATGGGCAGTATTCCTGTGACGTCACATTATTAAGTTAAACTATTTATACTCTTTTAAGCGAAAATAAAATTTTCTATAATTGTAAGCATGCGGTAAGTACAATGGACAGTATTCCTATGACGTCACAGTAGGTGAAATTGCGATGTTTATAACCTCGAACCGAAAGGAAGAATAGGGTTCATATAGATAATTAAAATTAAATATAGTTTATCAGAAATCATTCATTTATATATTTTTTTTTTCAAAATAGCACGTATTTCAATTTTTTTTCAGTTGTTATGGGAAAATGGAAACAAAAAGATATAATTACTGTTTTCCAACTATTTTTCCTTTACTTTCTACAGGAACACAGTTCTTGAGTTGCCAATATTAAACAAACAGTGCCAAAAGCTACAAAAAAATAAATATCTCAAAAGTAAATGGAGATGCAGTTTTCAAACAAATTGCATAAAGTACTTTTTTTTTTCCAATACGACGGTATAAAAATTGAAAATGTGCGGTGCTTAGAAGTTTATAAAATTGTAGTAGAGTATTTAACCCTTCAATGATAAATCAACTTTGTTTTACGGCTGGCTTGTACAACGGAACGTTATTTTTTAGAGACGACACTTTCATAGCTGGGCGAAAAAAATAGCCTATCGGAGGCTAAAAATTGAAAAATTTGACCTAAAGAACTAGAACCTCCCTTAATATGTTATTCCGTTTGATGTAAATATTTATTTCGCTTTCATTATTTAAAAAGTTACCCAATGCAAAAGGAAGAAGTGAAAGGGAGAGTAACTGCTCTTAAGCGACAAGTAATAGGTCAACAACCTGGATTTCTGATGCATTCAACAACAGCTGATTGAACATACCGGTTATATTTAAAAGAGAATGCAGTTACGAAGCGTGTGCCAGCACTGTAACTGATGTTGCGTTATTGCGGCCAACGTGCGATTTACGCTTTCGAATTAATTGTTAGATAACTGACAATTACTAGATTGACCGAAATAAAAAGAATTTTCAGTAGCATTTTAAAATATTCCTTATTTACATTCTTACATAATGTACTCAGTACCTTATTATTTAGTTCTATTCTGTTCTGTTAAAATTCTAGTGTGTCAGTAATTTAAAAATGTTCTGCAGAATTTTAAATATGAAGTTAAAACTGGTACAATTCAATAGAATTTGCATTTTTTTTCTCCGTAAAAATAAAAACGTCCAAGTTTGATAGCAAAATTCTCAATAAAAACAATATATTTCACTTTCTATCATTTTATGTAGTTTTAATAACCGTTTAGAAAAGATTTATTTTTGTAAAAATGACGATTTTTTTTTTTTTTTTTTTTTTTTTTTTTTGTTACTCTAGCTGAAAGTTCGTCAGATAGAGTTTAGAATTTTGTTTTAAGAGTAAGAGAAATCTCTCATTTTCATCATCTGTTTAAAAATTATATTAAAATAATATCTCGAATTTGAGGTAAATTTTTAATTGAATTTAGTTTTGAATTTTCAAAATCGCACAAAAACTGCATAAAACCATTCGAATTTCCTGCGAAAACAAAGTTTCTTTTCTATGTTTTTTTTTTTTTTTTTTTTTTTTTTTTAACATACAGAAAAATGCACTTCAACAAACTTTATGCATGACTTTCTTCTTTTCAACAAAACTTTTTCCTGACAGTAATTTTTGCCTTATTTAACCCTTTATCTACTGACGGTACTTATAAGTACCATTAAAATAACTTGTTATAAAATTCATTTAATACATTGATTAGTAGTACTACAGTTTATAATGAATTATAGATGCATTACTTTATCTTGTTCCAAAAGCATTATGCGTTACACAAAACAAAAATATTTTTAAAAGGATGATTTCTTTTGCCTTTGCATCTTTTTAGCTTTCTTGGCGTTGTGTGTGTGTGGGGGGGGGAGAGATTTTTCAAGTCCGGAATATTCCTATCATAAGAACGTTAGATTTGTACATTTCCTAATTCTACAAAATACTAAGGAAAATATTGAAAATAAAAGATTTGAGTGGGGTTATAAATACATCACAAAATCCCTATAAATTCAAATTTAATTAATCCTTCTAAATCTTTCAATCCAGCTAAAATCCCTCTAAAATTTATTAAATGAGTATGTAAATCTTCTAATGTAGTTTCAAAAATTCCCGAAAAATGCTTTAGAAGATAAAATTTTCACGAATTCATAATTCAGCACATAAAGTTTTAATCATCACTGAATATCTGTCATTAGAAAGGCGAAAATTTCGGAAATAGTGATACTCGAAACTAGGTCCATTGCGAGCTTTACTAAACAGTCAACTCAAGGCATTTTATTTTCTCTTCTTTTCTCTTATTCTTTTCTCTATTTTCTCTTTCTCTTCTCTCAAAATTCAGTATAGATATGTCATAACATACAATAACATAACCTTACTAACCTTCTCTCAGTGAACTAGGTTATCTAACTGCTTTACATTTTTAAAGATAGTATCACAAATAATGTCATATTTTATCAGAGAAATTTCTGCATGGTATTTTTTTTTTTCAATCAATGCTTAATATTATCTGGCAGTGTTTCACTTTAATCATTATATTTCTGATGTGTATGCACATTTAATTTCTGAATACATAGCGTAAGAAAAGTATTGTATTAAGGATTTTGTGTGTGTATTTGAACAGGATAATTACTAAACGGTGCTTCCGTTTGAGCTCCCATTTGGCAAATAGCAGGGGTGTAAAATCTGCTCCAATTTTAGGTAGATTTCATAAGTAGTACAGTCCTCCCCACTTAATCGGGTCACGGATAATCGAATACCCTGCTTATTCGAATATAATCCTCCGGAATCGAATTTATTCCTATTGGTTCTATGTTATTTTTCCCCGCTTAAACCAAATAACAACTGTGTGATCGATGTTTGAAAATAAGCGCGGAAAATACGTTTCAGCTGGAATTTCCATCCACCTTTTGTCATTTTCGGTTCCATTACATTGAAAACAATTTTTCAGTCCTACCTGCAATGCTATCGGCCGGCAGGTGTATAATGGACAGGTCAAATTATTTCCCCACCACCATTCTTGCTGTTAACGAGGCTTTAATGACAATGTGATGTCACTTCGAGACTCGAGATGGTAGTTGTGATATTTTGCACTCATTCGAAAAATAACTCGATATTCACTCTTTTAAAATTCCACTTAAACAAACCAATTTAAAGGATTTTTTTAAGGCGGTATAAGTAATGTAAATCAGAAGTAGCAAAGTTTTGACCAAATTCAAACGATTTGCATTAAGTGTGATGCAAACCATATAAATATATGTACTAAAATTAAATTAATACGTATTTACTTTATATTAGCATTTGTATTTATTTTAGTTTATGTTATTCTATTATTTATTGTGCTGCTAATTAAAAATACCATAGATGGTTATTTTGCCTTTTTATTACGCATTAAATATTACAGTTATGATAATCCGCTTAATCGAATATTATTTCTGTAACCGTTAATATTCATTTAAACGGAGACGACTGTATTACCTATTGCAGTCATTACCATGGTGCGACTTTTGGAAAATTCCTTCATAACTTTTCATTATATCGCCACAGGAACTCAAAGCCACCCCCCACATAAAAACTTTATATATATACAGTGTCACGTATAACTTGACCGACCTTTATTTTCGCAACCGTTCGTCCTAGATGCATACTTTCAATTACAAAGATGGTCAAAATTAGGTGCAGGGTTGAGATAAAAAAAAGTTTGAAGCGAAAAAACAATTTAGTGAAGAATTACAGAATCTAAATTTTTATTCGGTCCCCCAGTCTTATAAGTTATATTTAGAAAAATTTCCCTGTTACACTGACAAGTAAGGCAAAAAAAGTCCCATTATTCTACGATAAAAATTGACCGAGTAATAGCTGTTTAAAGTTTGAGTATATTTTTGCTGCGTGGTCATTCACAAATTTAGTAGAAATATAATTTCGTCAGATATATTAAAGAAATGGTTGGGAGTAAAATTAGCATGGCAATAAAAATTTGAAATCTTTAATCATTCTGACATATTACTGCAAAATGTAAAATTTGTACTGAACATTATAAGAGGATAAAAATAACAGATTTTTTGTTAAATAAAAGGATGAAAAACAATAGCCTCAATTCTTTACAAAATGATACATATTTTAAAATGCTGTTAGATTACACTGTCTTTCAAATTTTGGGTTGTGGCATGTTTTTTAGCTTTTGAAAATTGATTCTAATGTATTTTTTAGCACTGAATTCGAAATAGACCTTCATTTTAAACCATCACGTCAGGAATTTTCTCAAATCGCAAATTTCAAAGTTAAAAAGCTAAAAGTTAAAATTGATCCCCCCCTCCCCTCTCAACCTCATCGGACCCCCCCCCCCCTTCCAGCTGTGTAGCTGTAAGAAAACCAGTATAAGAAAAAAAATCTAATAAATTATTGAATTAAATAAAATTAAACTGAATAAAAAAGTCTTACATCTATTTTATAGTATCAGATTTTCCGCTATTTTTTAACCTTGAAATTTACGATTTGCGAAAAACTCTCGACATGATGGTTAAAAGTGAAGGTAATTTTTTGATTTAGCGTTAAAAAATACATAAAATGTAATTATAAAAGTTGAAAAAACACAACCAACGCAAGTTAATGTTATCTAATCTAAAACATTTTCTTAAACTTTTTGACGGTGATCTATCCGAATTTTCCTTTTTGTGTTACCCTCTAATATAAATATGTATAAGATGGTAAGAGTCGAAAATCATAATAATATTGCATTGTCATTGGATTTAAGTCAGTATGTAAAATTTAATTTCAATCGGACATTTGAATATAAGTTAAAGTTCGAGTTCAAATTTTAAACTGGAAAGATGATAATTGCAAGTTAAATAAAACCTTATGAAAATAACATAATTTTAGTTAAAAGAAATCATAGCCTCAAATCCTTACAAAATAAAACATATGTTAAAATACAATCATTTTATCAAATCTGAAACTTAACTAATAAAAGTTAATCGTAATATTTCTAAAATTTCTTTCAAAGCACAGATACCTTGAAACAAGTTTAAGTACTTTATACACGACCCCTGAAAGCATGGTCGCAATCATCTGTTTTGATATGCAAAAAAGTAGTATAAGTCATGCATTTCAAAGTTTCATAACTCGATCAATTTTAATGTTAGATGAATGGGACTTTTTTTGTCTTACTTGTTAGTGTCACAGTAAATTTTTAGTAAATATCACTTATAGGACCGGGGAACCGTATAAAAATTTTAATTTCGTAATTCTTTAATAAATGTTTTGGTTTTTTACCCAAATCGCTTTAAAAATAATTCTTTACCTTATTTAAACCATTTTTAGGTAGCTTTCATTACAAAAAGCTACCTATTGCAGCCGTTCGGAGGAAAGCGATTTCAAAAAATTTTGGTATATTTTCATCGATCATGACCCCCAGACCCCGAAACCACCCTCCGTTCAAAAGTTGATATATATATATATATATATATATATATATATATATATATATATATATGACCTTTGTCATACTGTAACTCTAGAATTTATGAACCGATTTGGATGTAATTCGGTATGTACACAGTACATACCAATGTCTCGACCGAGTTCGTTGGCCAGCTTCATCCGCCATTTTGTTTCAAAATGGCGGCCATTTAAAAATTTTTAAAAAATTTTAAATTTGAAATGTGGTACCAAAGAATTGAAAATGGAAAAATATTTTTTCTTATGTATTTGACCTTTATACAAAGATTCCGGAGCAGTTTTTGTTTCGTCTATATCTTAAAAAATTGCTGAGTTATAGCATTTTGAATTTCTAGCGTGGCTGACATTTTGAAACGTCCTGAATTTTGTCACGCGATAAAAGGAGTATTTATGAACCGATTTGGATGTAACTTCGTTTGTACATAGTACATACCAATGTCTCGACCGAGTTCGTTGGCCAGCTTCATCCGCCATCTTGTTTAAAAATGGCAGCCATTTAAATTTTTAAGAAAAATTTAAATTTGAAATGTGGTACAAAAAATTGAAAATTGAAAAAATATTTTTTTCTTATGTATTATACCTTGATACAAAGATTCGGGAGCAGTTTTTGTTTCGTCTATATCTTAAAAAATGGCTGAGTTATGGCATTTTGAATTTCTAGCGTGGCTGATATTTTGAAACGTCCTGATATTTGTCACGTGATAACAGGCGTATTTATGAATCGATTTGGATGTACCTTGGTGTGTACATAGCACATACAAATATCTCGACCGAGTTCGTTGGCCAGCTTCACCCGCCATCTTGTTTCAAAATGGCGGCCATTTAAAAAATTTAAAAAAAATAAAATTTAAAATGAGATACCAAAAAATTGGAAAATGAAAAAGATTTTTTTCGTATGTGTTTGACCTTAATACAAAGATTCCGGAACAGTTTCTGTTTCGTCCATATCTAAAAAAATGGCTGAGTTATAGCATTTTGAATTTCTATTCTGGCTGACATTTTAAAACGACCTGATTTTTGTCACGCGATAACAAGCGTATTTATGAACCGATTTGGATGTTACTTGGTCTGTACATAGTACATACCAATGTCTCGACCGAGTTCGTTGGCCAGCTTCATTCGCCATCTTGTTTCAAAAGGGTAGCCATTTAAAAAAAATTAAATTTAAAATTTAAAATGAAGTATTAAAAAATTGGAAAGTGAAAAAGATTTTTTTATGTGTTTGGCGTTGATACAAAGATTCCGGAGCAGATTTTGTTTCTGAAAATTTGTTCTTTTGTTTATATCTTAAAAAATGGTTGGATTATAGCACTTTGAATTTCTGATATGGCTAACATTTTGAAACGATCAGGTATTTGTCACGTGATAACACACGTATTCGCCTATTTCCATGTAAGAAGGCATGTGGATAATATACATCAACATCTCAGCCAAATATAAGTTACTTTAAATAAAAGCAGCTTGGATAAAGCTGACTAATTTCACGAAATTCTCATTCATAATGATTTAGTATTGATAAAAATTAATATTGAATCTCCTATATTCGGTTTTCACTAAATTGTGCTTCTTGTGTTTGAATAATATAAGTTGGCATTTTTAAAATAAGGAATTTGAAAGCTACCTCTTCCTCCCGGCACTTGCCGGAAGGACTTTTGTGATTGGAAGTATGCATCTAGGAGCAACGGTTGCGAAAATAAAGGTCGGTATGGTTATACGTAAACATACTGTATACACTCGTGTCCAAAAATTAAGGGTAAGTGACCGGACCCTTTCGATTTTACATCTACTGAAACACTACTGGACACTAGGGTGGTCACAAGAAATCAATTTTCGAATTTTTTCTGGGGGACCCCCCCCAAAAAAGTTTTCAATAGACTAGAAAATGAGATTGGCAAAGTTTCAGCTCATTTGGATAGCATTAACCCGTGCCTCATTGAGGTTTAAGTTTGAAAAAAACGTGATTTTTCGCAAAAAATGCTGTTTTTCCTTGATTAAATAAATACAATTCAACCTAAAAACATAATTCAGGCCTCATTTTATTAAAAAAAGTTTTGCTTTGAAGAAACACACTCCATTTTTTTCTAGAAATGTATAGATTCAGAAATATGCGCATTTTTCAGGACCAGACTTCACCCGAATCCTAAAAATTTACTTTTTATGAAAATGCGAAAAAAAAATTGTAACATTCTATTTCATTTGCTTTCCACCTTTTGTTTTTCTTTTTTTTCATTTCGTACATAATAAAGGGTTTAATTTAAAAAAATTTCCAAAGAAAATTTAAAAAATCGTATTTTAAACTGAAAGAATTAAAAAATTGGAGGCAAAGAAAGTATAAAAATTAGAACAAATAATGCTCAAATGCATTTTATTATTAAAGTTTTGTTACAAGAAAAGAAGCATAATAAAGAAAAGAAATTATTATCCCTTACAATTGCCACGTTAACCCTTTCCAGTACAGAAAAATTATGTTCGTAAAATAATGAAATGATTGTCTACACCGAAATTTACAAACGACTTTTTTAGAAATTAAAAACACATTACTTTAACCTTTCATTGTAAAAGAAAAATTCTATTAAAATATTCTTGGTGCCGTTTGTAACTTTGGAATTAAAATTAGGTAGTCCCGGCATGGGACCACTGCGCCGGAAAGTATTAAGGTGGTAATGGCTTAGATAAGGTGGCTTTTGAAGAATCTTGAAAAGTTTTTCTACATTCAGATACAACTTTTAGCATATACTGCTTTTATTTTTCGTCTTTTGTTAAATAGGAATTGAAATCTCTGGTTAATTTTCTTCCCTTTTCACTTGTGTCATTGACAACTTTAAAACCATTTACTGTTTTCTTGCTTTCAAATAACATTTATTCCCACACCATACATTGGGATCAGTATTTAAAAAATGCTTATTAACATAAAATTTCTTAAAAAACTTTACAGTTTGAGATGGAACAAAAACATTGACTTCCTTGTTCAATAAATAATCCACTTCGTTGAAACCCTTTGTTGTTCTTAAATTCCGATCATCATCATCATTTCTTCTTTAAATGACATTAATTTTACAGCAATGCTTATGTTGACATTTTTTTTTTCTCCTAAGTATCATCTAAAAATGAAAATGCAACCTAATCCGAGTTAAGATACCAAAGGCGGTTTAACATTTTAGCGAGTGCTTTGTCTGCAACCTATTTATGAATTTTTCTGTAGTGAAAAAGTGATTTTATTATTTGCAGGTCTTAGATTGGGGTCCAAAGTGGGAGTAGGAGTATTGAAGCATGCTTTTACATAAATATTGATTAGAAATAAGCAAAGGTCTCTAATACTTTCTTTTTCTAAATTTGTTATTGAGAGATTATCTAAGACAATATATTTTGAGAGAATAAATAGCCTGTGCCATCCATCTGACATGATTAAAAGCACCAGGTGCTTTTGAAAAAAAGTTTTGCAGGAAGGAGTACTATAAAAATTAAACTAAGTTGGATAAACTCTTTATAATCATCCCTGAGCTGTTAATTTTTAAAAGGTCCCGTAAGAAAACTTGAAATTTCTTCTGAATTAACTATTTATATCTAATATTTCATATTTAATAGCATTTTTATACTTACTCTGGTTTAATTTAGACCTCCCCAATCAGAATTTTTTTTTAATATCTAGCGGAGGAGCAGTGATTATGCCTACTTTACAATCAAAAACAGCTTTTAGGATAATTTCTAAATTATGGTGGCGACATGGTAAATACAGAAGACTTTTACTTCAGCAATTGCTATAGAAATACAGGTTCCTCTGAGGCGACCGGTGTTTACTGCAGTTGCATCAAAACATATTGCCTGGATTTTACCAACTTCCTCCCACTCTTCAACTGCTGAAAATACAGCTTTCGCCTGAATTATTCCGATAGTATTTTCAAGCTGTGGAACTCGTAGTAACTGTTCTTCATCCCCACAACTAATTAAAACTTCTATCCACTCTAAAAATGGTGAAATATTCCAGTGAACAACAGTTCTTTCTAAACCGGAATTTTTAAATCTGTTTTTGATGAACTCAGTTCTTTGTTTAGGAAATAGTTATTTGCGGAGTCGATTGCTCTTCTACTTAAAATAAAGTATGTGGTTAACTAGTGTATACTCTAAGTCTAGCAGCTTCTCTTGCATTCAGTTTCATTTTGCGAATATTATAAAATAAAATATATAATACTTAACAATTACTTGGTAGCTTACTGTCGATGATTTGATGAGACAAGTGGCCAATTTAAAAAATCTTACATTTCTGTCATCATATCAAAAAAAAGGGGGGCGGGGGGGGTTACGGAATGTTTCAGCAATTCTAAAAATAGATAACGATAACAGATAGCAAAAACAACCTTGTAATAAAAATAGAAATTCAGAGGTTCAACTGCAATACAAATCGAGAAGCTCTTTCATACTAGACACAGAACTCGATAACTTATAATCAATTATAATTCGTGAAATATTTTTAAAGTTACAAAAATTGTTCCCTTATTTTTGCCTGTTAATTAAAATAATACTAAAAAATTATCAAAAGTAATATAATTATTAATTTGTCATTTTTCACTTATGTTTCAAAAATGCAGAGTTTGAGGGTATGATTCACGATTTGACCTGAAAAATACGAAATGTTCATTAAATATAACTTTTTATAAGAGTAAAAAATCAAAGCAATAGCAGTAATTATGAAACTAAACAAGTATCAGGTTTCTAAGACAAATAGTTTTCACGTAAAGAAAGAAAAACGACATTTTTTGCCAAAAATTGCAATTTTTCAAGAATTCAACCTCGATGAGGCACGGGTTAATGTTATTCATTTGAGCTGAAACTTTGCCAATCTCATTTTCTAACTAATTGGCAACTTTTAGGAGGGTCTCCCCGAAGAAAACGTCAATTTTTTTCCCATGTTGCTTGTGACCATCCTAGTGGACACACTGTATGTATGTATATATGTATGTACTAAATTTTGTGCTCACGATAAAAGCTGCAATTATGCACGGATAGTCTTTTCAAACTCACCAAAAAATTGAATTAGCTAATATCTGGGCGGGATTGCAAATGGGCAAAATCGGCACAAGGGACTGGAAATGGGAAGGGTAAAAATAGAGTTTTAAGGTTAAAAAGTTCCTAACTTCGTCAATTCTCAAGATATCAAATCCAATTAAAATAACTATAGATCTTCTTAATATTATCTACAACTTTTATATTGACAAGTTTTTGATAGGGCCAACTCTTACTGCCTAAAAAAGAAAAAATATTAAAAACGAAAACAAACAGGGGGGGAGGGATGAAGAAGAAAAAAATTCATAGCTTCCTCAATTCACAATATATCAAATCCGCTTAAATTTATTACAAATCTTCTTAATACTATCTACAACTTTTATATTGACAATTTTTTGATAGGACCAAATCTTAGAGCAAATACAAATTAAGAATACATAGCGGTTGAAGAAAAAATTACCGTATTAACATGATTCTGATAAAACCAGCTCTTACAGAAAAATTAAATTAAAATTTTGTCAAAAGTAGGCAGATAAAATTGTTAAACTGAGTTTATCTCTAATCTGCATTTAGTTTTTGCTGGTGAAATTAGTACTTAATTTTGAAATTTACCTGTACCTGTAGGCCGAGCCGGAAGGAATTTTTTATTTCCTGCTACATTCTGCAACAAAAATGGCAACTTTTCTTTTATTATTATTTGCTCCAATCTGCTACAAAAATGAAAAATTCATAATCTAAAAAACACCATAATTAAAAACAACAAAAAACTGTTCATATGAGCCTTGTATAAGCTTGGCAAACACTGCTATTAGGATGCATATAGCTAAGAAATGCATTATCATGAAAGTTGATGAAATTTATCTCTGACTGAATAATGGATTCTGCTACACATTCATTGCCTTAAATTTCAGTTTTTTAATATTTACTACATATATTAATCAAAAGAGGAGGATTACTCACATACAGCTGTTGCATTATGTATGAAAAATAAGCATTATTGGGAAGATTTTTGGATTTTCGATACTCTCAAAGAAAATATTTTTACCTGCTCAATACAGAACTTTCTGAAACATTCACAAACCTCTTTTAAATGTAAAAGCATGAAATTGGTAAGGCATGACTGCTGAAGTAATTTGGAGTCGAATAGCATTTTTCAATTTTCAATAAATGTCATTTGTTGAGTTGTGGGCTATTTTTGAGTCATAAACACCTTTCTAGAACTATAGTGCGCTAAAATGCAATTAAAAATGGCCTTTTTGATAACATTTTTAAAAAATATCCTTTGTTTTTATTGATTAAAGTTATTTGATTTCAATGCTACAACATAAGTTTGTCCTGCTACAAAACGGTTAAATTCTGATACAAAACTGTGATTTATCCTGCTAGAAAACTACTAGAAATAAGATTTCTGATTTCCCACTCCTGAAATAGGTTACAGACCACTGTCGGATAACTGTATAGATTTTCGTAAAAATCGGTCGCTGGATTAGGTATGTAATCTATTTTTTAAATATTTTCAAGCTATTTTTCGACCGATTCTATGGGGAAAATTAGCCAGTAAATGGGGTAGAGTATAAAGGATAAATATTACGGCAATATCAGCAAGCTTGAGTGATGCAGAGGTAACGCCTTCAGTTTCCAAACGGGGGCTGGAATGTTTGAATTCAGCCGATTCCACTGTCTCAGAAATTTATAAAAAATCCCTTTTTTTATTAACACTTTCCAACAAAGTTGAAAAGTGTTTATGCATTCGGTTTGTCTGGCCGTCTGTCCCAGTGGCTGGAAAAAAATGGGGTACGCTCATAGTTTCGAACATTAGGGTCTATAACACCCATTAGGGCAATCTTTATTTTGAATCTTGCTTTTCATTTTTAGTTGCAGAGAAAAGAAAATGAAAAATTAAATTGAAAAATTGAAAATGTAAATTTAATTTAAATTGATTTAATTAAAGTTTCTTGATCTGTTGGACATTAAATAGCTTGCTATAGAATTGAAAAATTTAAAACCTTATTCCATGTCTGAAAATTTTTAGAATACAATTCGTAATTCAGTAACACTAATTTAATCAGCTAAATTTTAATTAGAATTTGTTTTGCATTATTTATTTTGGAAATAGTTATAAAATAACTGTTTTCCACTCAGAGCATTGCAAATTGTCGCATTTGTACTTTATGGTCAGATATAGTGTAATGAATTTATTGTAATCATGGCAAAGAAAAATAAGACTGTGAAATTTTGGTATATCTTTACTTTTTGAAGCACCTTGAATCCATTTTGCCTATTTTCACAATAATTCTCTATGTATGTGCGTATACATGTGTGTATGTTGGTATTTCCTTTCAGTTACCCAAAGACTTATTTTTTTTTTAACATGATAGCGTTCAAACGGTGTTTTCGTCTGGGCTGAAATTTATACATGATGAATAGACTATTTAATATTCTGAGACTATATGCCGCTGCTCAAACTCTAATTTAGGAGAAATTCGACACTTTTTTCCTATCTAGGCATTTTTAAAATAATTTTTTGACCAGAATTAGCAAATAAGTACTGTTTATGTGAGAAAATTATAAAAAAAAAATGTGATCAAGGCCGAAGATAATCGATAATGTTTTTGATACGTTAAGTACTCAAATGGCCCAAATAGAATTTTGAAAAATATGAATTTTAAAGAGGGGAGATAGATAAATATCATTCTACAGAGCATTTCCAAAATTTGTGTTTCATCAAGATTTCTGTAAAAAAAACTTCAGATAGAAACATTAAATTAGTAACTAGGTTACTTCTAATGTGTAAATGCCATACTTGATTTTTTTTTTTCAAAAATTAGAATTTTAACGGCGTGAAATGCGGAGGGAACATTCTAAAATTTCAGTTTCATCACGATTTCTCAAGAATCTTAAAACATGGCTCTTATGTATTTTCAGGACTTACATGCTCGCTTAACCCTTAAATGCCGAGTGTTGCTTTTCGGCAACATACCCAAATTAGTGTCTAAAATACTATTAGAATAATATTGAAGCTATAATGCCTAATGTTGCCAATAAAATACATTCTGAAAATATTATTAAATCGATTTTCAGCATGTAGATGGCAACACTTGTGCTGTTTAAGAATAAAGATATATTTATTTTTTCAATTGTTGCTACATGTTATTTTTGTTTTTTGGGGATGTTTGCGAAATACCCTATTTTGTTCTGCTGTGAGTCAGTAAAATTTATTTCTTATTATAGTTCCTAAAATTCTTGTGTGTTTAACATTATAGAATTTTATCAAGGGAAATTATTTTTTCAATTAAAGACCAGTATTTCCTAATAGTAACAAACAGTTTTTTTTTTTGCCGTAAACTATACTTAAAACAAAATATGATTTTTTTAAGTATTTTTCCCATGATTTATTTAAAAAATGAAAGCCGAAAAACATTATTATAATGATTTTTGAAAAATCAGGCATTTAAGGGTTAAAACTTTATTTTTTTATTCAAATTTTATTACGATGAATTGATTTCAAAATCGCCTCATCGCGAAAGCTGTTCTGAAGCTGTTTTTTACAAAAAACTCGAAAATAAATATAGTGGTAATTATTAACATGTAAATGCTCACGAAGGACGGCTTTTAAAAATTTAGAAATTTTTAGTTATGAAATAAGCTATAAACCTTTTAAAATTGCCATTTCTCTTAAACTATCAGGGCTAGAAACTTTAAATTTGACATAGAAGTTATTTTTAACCTGTAATTATTCTGATTGAAAGAATGAAATAGGATTAAAATTTAAATGTGTGATTCGGCGCAATGAATTTTACCACATTATTAACAAGAATAAAATCTACTCTAATTAGAAATTTATTTGAATTGATGGCCTTCTACTTTTAATATTTACTTTTTTACTTGTTGAAGATAAGTAGGCAATGTAGGATGCAAAAACGCTTAAGGGTCTCAGGACTCTTAAAATTGGAAAAAATGAAAAAAAAAGACCATTTTCAACATTTAATATCTTAAAATGTATTTGATTTTAAGACACAATTTTAATTGGAATAAAATATATAAGTATGTTCTTCCATTTCACGTATTTAAAAAATTATAAGATGCAGAATTAGCATTTACAGGGGGCTCCAAACTGTTAGGCATTTGACGAGTTAAAAATCGACATAACAGCATACGCGCACGATTACAAAATAAGTATTGCAACTAGAATGAAAATTTTGGTGCCTACTTATACTCCAGATTATAATAATTACCCTGAACCTAAATAAATTTGTATTTAAAGCTTTTTTATATTTTTAATACAAAGTTGTATTTAGCTAATGCAAAATTAAGAAACTTTCAACAGTATAATCACCTAAAAAAATATTGTTTTGAACAATAAAAAGGAAATTTTAGGTTTAGTTTATACAGACTAACATGAAACATATGTTTTGAAAATTTCATGAAAAAATATTCATAAGTTTTTGAGATATCGTGCGCGTTATGCCCAAAAACGTCATTTGGAGAAAAAGGGCTTCAAAGTTTCTGAAACGACGCTTCAGCTATTGAACGTGTATAAATGTAAAAGCCATAACTTCAGTTCTAATAGGAATTTCAAGGAAACAATTACATCAAAATGTTCAGAAAAGACAGGAGTTTAACATCTAAAAAAATTAAAATTTCGAAAATTTTAAAGCTTTAAGAGTCCTGAGACCCCTTAAAGTAAGGTAGGGAATATGCAGGGGGGGGGGGGGAGGGACGATGACTGTAATAACAAATTCGAAAAGCTACGCAATATAACAAGAAAAATGTAACGGAGGTGATAAGCATATGCAGTTAACCTTAAATAAAAGTTAATCGATGTCCTCAACAATATTAGTGACAAAGAAATCTAAAATATTTACAAATGCGTTTTTAGAAGAGGTTCTGTTACTGGAGCTGAAGAAATACAGTTAGAGAATGCTTAGCCAGTTATTATTATATTTTTAATTATGTTTCTAAGTTTTAAAACTACACTGTCTCTTTACAATAGCAGCTCGTGTAGCTTTTTATTTAAATATTCTTGAAATGCATTTTTTTTCTTTTTATGCTTGTTAATATTTAATTTTTTTCTGAAAATGCTATCGCCATTATATATACTCTTCCAATTTTTACTGGTGAAAAAATATTTAAATGGTTCGAAAAAGTTATATAAGTCAGCTTTCTTTCTTCATTTTTTAATTTTAAAGATTGGGTTAGTAGTTTTTAAAAGATTTTGTTATAGCAAAAAAAAAAAAAATAAAATAAAATAAATAAAAATAACTGACAAATTTTGAATTGAAGATTCGTATAAAAGTTTTAAAAAAAACTGTAAGCATTTTTTAAAGAATTAACGAGAATATTATTTCACCGTCATAATATTTCAATATTATTTTATTATCTTATTTTAAGCATTTTTATAATTTGCATTACCGCCAAAAGGCAAAAAATTAAAGCGCGTGTCAATCTTTATGATACATCCTGTATACCGGTCAATATATTGATTATTCACAAATGTTTTTAAAATCAATTTTAGAGCAATAATCTGTGAGAAAAAAGTATGTGTAGCATTTTTTATCAAAAATAAAATTTCGTTCAGTTTAAACACCAGTGATGAAACAGCTGCGCCAATTGCGCCAAATCGATAATGCTGCGCATTTCTGCGCCAAAACGATAATTTTTCAATAAAATTGCGCTTAACTGCGCCAATTCGATAATAATTCTTGAGCCAAATCGATCATTTTCCACCCGAATTTCGCCAAAAGATTGCAGTAAAACATGCGGATTTGGTCAAAAGATCGCGAAAAAACGTGATTTCGTTAAAAGATCGCAAATAAAACACAAATTTCGTTAAAGGATCGCGAGAAAAACGTGAATTTTTTCAAATGATCGCTAATTCCGTCAAAAAAACGAACAAAACATGGTCAAAAGATCGTGAAAAAGCTCAAATTTATTTAAGATAGAGAAAACCCCCGCAAATTTCATCAAAAGTTCTAAAATTTCGTCAAAAGATCGCGAAAAATACGAGATTTTCTTCAAAAGATTGCGAAAAACACGCGAATTTCGTCAAAAGATCGCGAATAATACGCGAATTTCGTCAAAAGATCGCGAATAATACGCGAATTTCGTCAAAGCATCGCGAAAAAAACGTGAATTTTGTCAAAGGTCAACTTCGTCAAAAAGCGAACAAAACACGGTGAAAAGATCGTGAAAAAACGCGATTACGTTGAAAGATTGCAAATAAAACGCAAATTTCGTGAAAAGATCGCGAAAAACACGCAAATTTCTTCAAAGGATCACGAAAAAAACATGAATTTTGCCAAAGAATAGCTATCTTCGTCTAAAAACGAACAAAACACGGTCAAAAGATAGTGAAAAAAAACACTAATTTATTTTAAAGATGGAGAAAAAACCCCACAAATTTCATCAAAAGGTCTCGAATTTCGTCAAAACATCGCGAAAAATAAGCGAATTTCGTCAAAAGATCGCGAAAAAAACGTGAATTTTGCCAAAGGATAGCTAACTTCGTCAAAAAACGGTAAAAAAATCGGGAAAAACCGCTACTATTGCTATAATATCACGATACCACAAATTTTGCCGAAAGATTTCGAAAAACACGCTAATTTCGTCAAAAGGTAGCGAAAAATACGCTCATTTCAACAAAGGGTCCGAAAAATATGCGAATTTTGTTTTCGAAAAACACGCAGATTTCGTCAAAGGATTGCGAAAAACACAAATTTCCTGAAAGAATAGTGGAAAAACGCGAATTTTGTCAAAGAATCGCAGGAAAAACGCGAATTTTGTCAAAGAATCGCAGAAAGACGCGAATTTCGTCAAAGAGTCCAAAATAGTTATTTTCTGCTCCAAAGTGGCTTTTTGCTGCTCCAAAGTGGCTTTTTGCTGCTCCAAAGTGGCTTTTTGCTTCTCCAAAATAGTTATTTTCTGCTCCAAAATGAGCATTTTTGCTGCTCCAAAATGAGGTCTATGCTGTTCCATCACTGAAACACACATCAAGCAATAATTGCTTATAAATCGTAATGTATTCATTTGAACTATTTTGAGTGGCCATATATAGAAATTAATAATTATGCGCGCATCACATAAAACACTAAAATTTAAACCAGCTGCAAAACGCATTTCAAGAAATATCCAGCTATAGATGGCAGTGTATTTGAATATTTTTGTGTGACTCTGCATACAAATATCCTTTACATACCATATTGAGCATAATATTAAAAAATACATAAAATGCATAATGCAGAGCAGCGAAATGGTGCCCTTTCGCCCCTAAAGTTCCCTTTTTAGAAAAAGACCCCATTTATCCACTTCGTCCTTTTTCGGTGACTGTAAAAAAAATTTTAAAAAAATTATTAATGCGGAAAAATCCTTGCAAAACGCCAAAAACTCGAAAAATCGTTAAAAGTTTAAAAATCGTATAGTGGACAAAATTTACTATAGTGGGCTAAAGCAATGTAACCGATTTTTTTTTTTTTTTTTTTTTTTTTTTTTTTTTTTTTTTCGAGTGTCAAATAAATCGCCACGGAATGCGGAAAAACGTTAAATTCAATGACAATCACAAAAATCACAAAAAATTCAGAAATAGCAGGGGACAAAATTTACTACATTAAACTACCTAGCACGGATAATATAACTGAAGACACGTTTAAGCAACTGAACCCATAGAATTCAATGTGATGGATTCTTTTGTGTCGCCTTGTAAAAGTACGATAAATATTTCGCGCACCTTTTTCCATAATATCGTTTCCCATAGTTTTCGATGTATTTCAAATAATTATCGTTAAAGAATAATAAATAATTTTTAATGTTCCGTTAAACGAACGATAAATGCTATTTCCGATAGGAAACATGTAACGAATTTCAAATGTCATTTTCGTTATATTTAAAATATTATAACTTCATAAATGTCTATTTCAAACAATTGCTGCCAATAAGGCGTAATATGAAAGAACTCTTTTTTTGTTTTCGTGTAAACGAAATACTGGTGATATACACATAATTTACAATAGTGATCTACTACATTGAACCTCAAAAAATATACAAATTTGCCGCAATCCAAGCAAACTTACAGAAGTTAAAATGTGAATAGGTGAAACAGCACAGTAAACACTTTTTAACTTTGTTCAAAAGTATTAAAAATCGATACCTTTTTTCTAAAATTGTTAATTTATTGGGGTGTTCATTTTTTTTAAAAAATTAATAAGTCTGGAAAGTCAGCGTCCTCCTGCGTCTCTAGCGTCCCCCTTGAAAATATAAAGTAAGGGGACACTCGAGATAAAATAAAAAAGTGAGGGGACGCCGTCCCCCCTCGACTACACCACTGGTCTGTCCGTCAGTCCGTCTGTCCACGCTCTAACTCCCGTAAGTAGACTCGGATGTTAATGCAACTGATAAAGGTTATTTAGGGTCACCAAAGCATGTTTGGTATTGCATATGAAGTGTGTAGGATTAATAGTTCATTGACAGGTGCACTCAAAAGTATTCCATGACATTATGTTATATGGGGAAAAATCGTTTGTAGAGTATTTTAATAACATTATGCTATTTCAAATGTATTGAATCTGATATAAATCACGGAATTTTACTACGATCACGGTAGAACAGGACATTCATAGCATTTTTTATTCATTTACAGGGATACACAAAAGAAATCGGTTACAGTACAGTACTATGTCTTTGAATAATTGCTGGAGTGCACGGTTTAAAATTCGGTATGCTCTTTTAAATTAAATTGGATTTTTTTGCATCTTGCTCGTTATGCATAAATTCCATACCTCAAATAGAGGGCTGCACAAAAGTATTCACGTACCGTTCTCCTTATTAGAGGAAATTGCTGAAGGTAAATTTTCAACTGAAGTATATGTATCTCTTAAGTGAACTAAATTTTGGCATGCATGTAGCTAATAAATTAAAATCTATAAATCATATACAGGGCTGCTGAAAAAATTCTCATAATTTTCCGATTGTGGATGGGAACAGCTGACATTGGGTTTTGAAATGTATTATGCGTTTCCATAGGGTTGAATTAGGCGTAATATTTTAATTTTTTAAACAGTGCAGTTTTGTTACATTATTTTGAATGTGTTGGAAAGTGTTTCATAATCTATGCTTGACGCATGATTTTTTCTTACTTGTTGTTATTCGATTGGATCCACTTTTCATTTTTACCTTTGTTATGAGCCTCCGTTTGTGATTGAGCTGTTAAATTTTATGTAAATTACGGCATTATCCCCTGTATATTTTTCTTCGTGGAAATTGGTTTTATATGTTCGGAAATTTGAAAATGAACTGAAATGACTATATGCATATTAGAAACTTCTAGAAATTTATTTCTTTTAAAATATTTATAGGTAATTTTACATACATTTTTTTTTTCAAATATTAACATCATAGCTCATACTTAATGCATACAAATTATACAAACTCAGGCTCTTATTATCGCATGGGAAAATCGGGACTTTTCTCAGGGGCCCCCAAATCCATGTATTAAAATATAAAATATTTACTTTTTTTTCCATTCTAACTCTCCCATAAGTTGAATTTATTAAATTCATTTTAAAGTATCTAATATAGAACAAGTTTCTAAAGTTATATAAAAGAGTTTTGTTCTGTACTAAAAAAAAAAAAAAAAAAAAAAAAAGAGTTTTTATTAATTAAGGTACTTAATTTAGAATTGATGGAGCCAAGAATTTTCTTCTATTTAAAATCCAAGGTGCGAAAATATTGTTTCTGGTCATCAGTTCTATTTGAATAATTTTGAAACGATTCGAATGGGGCCCCTAATTTATCTTTGCCCAGAGCCTCAATTATAGTCATGATCAGGGCCTGTTCATGTTCTCATCCTGTATAAGATATCACAAAATTGTGTTTGGGATAATTAATACTAGCACAAGAGTAAATATCAGCATGAGATAATTAATTATTACAGAAGGTTAATATGAATGGAAATATTGAAAATAAGTTTAACATTAATTTGGTGAGAATTTTTACTTTTATAATTCCTAAATTTCTTTACTGAACGATTTCAAATATGATTCGTAGGAAGGTGTTGATAGATGAAATTGCCATTTAGCGTAGAATCGATAGATGATGCCTATCGATTCTACGATGATGTAATCGATGATGATTTTGAGTATTAGCTTTCAAAATTTCAAATTTTATTTCTATTTTAACATAGGGATAGCCTTCTAAGCTTACGTTAATCATATATAATTGCAGAAGATAAAAATCTAGGACAAATTGTACTTTATGCATTTTTCAAAATTTTAAAGTTTCTTTTTGTTTCAACATAAACTTAATTCTCTAAGCTTAATTTACTCATATACAATTACAGAAGGTAAAAATCCCAGACAAATGGTGCTTTATGCATGTTTTTAAAATTTGAAAGTTTCTTTCCGTTTCCATGTAGAGATGGTTCTCTAAGCTTATTTTATTCGTACAGAATTACAGAAGATAAGAATCCCAAACAAATGGTGCTTTATGTGTCTTTCAAAATGTGATTTTTTTTCAACGTTGAGATGACTCTTTAAGCTAATTTATTCATACAGAATTACAGAACATAAAAATCCCAGACAAATGGTGCTTTATGCATGTTTTAAAATTTGAAAGTTCCTTTCTGTTTCAAGATAGAGATGGCTCTCCGAGCTTAATTTATTCTTGCAGAATTACAGAGGGTAAGTATTTAAGACAAATAGTGCTTTATGCATCTTTTGCGACAGTATGTGGGTAAAATATTATGTCTTTTTCTTCTTCTTTGTTCTTCTTCTTTTTTTCCTTTTTTTTCGGCAGATTGTACAACAGTATGAAATAAACAGTGTCAGTGATCAACTATTCTGTTGTACACATTTACTGTTCTGGAATATTCCTTTCTTAGACATTTTTATTTAACTCAATTTAGTTTTTGTATGTAACGATGAAATTTTGCAATTGATTTTTTAATTTCCTGATAGGCTAGAATTACAAAAATTAGGTTCACAATGTGTTTCTAATGACAAAAAAATATTTTAATATTTTTAGAAATTAATTATAAATACATTGATTTTGAGACATTTTTACGTTAGCCCGCCACAAGTGATCAATCGCCTAATATTCTTTATGTTTGTTTGCAATTGTATACCATTTATAACAACAATGGGTTTGATGATGCACCAAGTCATACTTGCCAAAGTAAGCCAACTGGCTGTGAAACTGTAATAACGAAATATTTCAAACATTAAAAAGTAGAAATATAAATATAAAATAAAGTATGTAATATATATATTTAAAAAATACGTTTCAATTAATTAATAGTTTTATATTAATTAAATTATGATTATACGTTGAGAAACCAATTTAGAAATCCGAAAAAAGATAGTTTAAATACGCCTTTTTTCCGTTGCTTTACTAAAATAAAATGCAAAGAAAAAATTACAAAATTATTTTAAAGATAAATTCCCTGCCTCATACTCTCTATCATGCGTAAAAAAGGATGAATTTTTCATAATCGTGTTCCGTGCCAACCCCTTATAAGCATATTGTATTTATTCGGAAATATAATGAATTACAGTCATGAATTTGGGCATGATGTTCAAGAAAAATGTTGAGGGTTACAAAAAAGAATGTTCAAAAAAAAAAAAACCTTTTTTTTTCATTTATACTTCTAAGCACATTCCTCTTACAAAGTACCCTCATTTACCCGTTACCCTAAAGCTATCATAGTTTTGATATTAGATAAGAAGAGACAATTAATAGAAACACAGAGCCCAAGGGCATAGGAGAGAAAAAATTTCACATCGGCTCTTTAAAAATGCAATCACGTACGATACACGTTTTTGGAATAACTAAAAAATTCACGTGCTGCATCACCAGACAAATCCCGCTGGCATCCATTTCCACGTGAGGATAATGGGTTAAATGGATTTCAGGATCATGTTTAGGTTAGATGGAATGAGAAAATTCTTAAGCTGTCAGTTATTGCAGCACAATGTCGTATTGATAAGTGATAAAGAATTGTTTATCAGTGGACAACATTTAGTTGTACCCAATTTCACGTGAAAAAAAAAAAAGAGAAAAAAAAAAGTATTTTGTAAGTAAGTAAATGTGGACTGAGTGCTTCAAGAAACGTTCTGGAGTTGTTAACACGTTAAGCGCCACATCAGTCACCGGTGACTGATACTGAACTTTCCGTTTAGAACGCGTTCTTCACCGATGACTGACGGTCTAAAATATGATATAAAACTAAAAATATATATATTGCTTTAAGTAATTACTGAAAATTTATTTAAAATTTACCTACCTTTCATTTATGACAGGATTATACTTCCTTAAAAATTACTTAAATCATTGTAAATTTTTCAGCTTCAGTATCAGTCACCTTGGCACTCAACGTGTTAAAAAAGGTTTGAAAAGTATGACTGAAATGTCATGAGTATCAGCAGTAACACTGCCAAGAGTAACATTAATTCGAAATTACTTTTTTTAATAGTACGGGGGACGCTTATGGATGTTACTGTTACTTTATAAATGCAATGTTACTTAACAAAATATAATAAGGCTTATATAGAACATAAACTATCCGTACAAATGAATTAAGTAGCATCATTGCCGCTATAATACGCATGCATATGCCTATATTATAATCATATTAATGAAGTGTTAAAAAATACAATGTCCAACCGGAACACCTGTGATAAAAGTTGATTTAAAATCTGACTATTAAAGTAGCATCAGGTAAAGTAGTATAAAATAGCACCATTGCCGTTATAATATGCATGCATAATGCCTATATTATAATAATATTAATGAAGTGTTTAAAAAATACAATGTCCAACCGGTACACCTGTGACAAAAGATGAGTTAAAATCTGACTATTAAAGTAGCATCAGGTAAAGTAGTATCAAGTAACATCATTGCCGCTATAATATGCATGCATATGCCTATATTATAATCATATTAATGAAGTGTTAAAAAATACAATGTCCAACCGGAACATCTGTGACAAAAGATGAGTTAAAATCTGACTATTAAAGTGTTTAAAGAATAATTACAAAAAGAATGTAAAAAAAAAAATCCAAAGTTAATTGCGGCAAATATTCGTGAAGCAGAAAAATAGAAAGTTTAGTTTAGTTTTCATCCGTTCGTTTTGCTAATTCTAAAATGGTGCATGTTAAACCTACATACGGAAATAATTTTACAAAAAAAAAATTAATAATAAGACAATTTTACTTTGAATCGGTAATTATAACAAAATGCAGTGTCCACACAAATATCAAGATGAAATCATAAATGCTCTATGACAGGGAAGGCGAACCTTTTCATATCCACGTGCCAAATTTTTCCAAAAACATATTTTACGTGATCATGACGAGCCCACAATAAAAAAAATTTTAATGGATTAAATGAAATGGAATCAAAATTACTTAAACTTATGTTTTCAGCACTAAAACAATATGAATAATATTTGGTGTTATACTTTAGAAATTTATTTCTAAAATATTATCTCAATTGTCTCATCTTAGATGTCAAATAGTTTATATAAGCTTTGTACTCAGTTATTTTTGAGAGAATGCAAGTAGAATTGGACTCATTTCACAAGATGTTTTTACTGAATTTTTCATATTATTTATTTCCGAAAAAAAGTCTTGCAGAAAAAAATTGCCAAAATAGAATCTACAGCTTTTACAGTCTGGAATTAAATTCCAAGTTGTTATAATTTTACCTTATTTTTGCTTATAATGCCTTTTAATCTTTCTTTTGCGATAGTCTCCTAATTCTATCTTATTCTAATCTTGTGACTCAATATTGAGCTACATTGGGATACAATATGTCCAGTTTCTTCAGTCTGTGTGACAAAAACAACCAACCGAATTAATCGAATTCAAATAAACAGAGACAACATTTATATTAATTAATGCATTTTGTGAAATTCTACTATATTTTGATGTAGAACCTGAATCTATGCCGTGCTAAAAATAATCTGCAGCGTGTCATTTATGGCACGCGTACCATAGGTTCGCCATCCCTGCTCTATGACAATATGTTAAACAAATGTGTTAGACAAAAATGTAATGTCTAATGTGATCTTCATAATCTATTATAAAGATTATTTTAAGACAAGTATTATCGCATTCCTTATTTTATAATTCAACACATAATTTTAATGGTCATGAAATAGCATCCCTAAAAACATTCGTCATAAAAAAAAATCCGATTAATACTTTCAAAAATTCAATTTGACTTTTTCCTGTTCCCAGAAAAAGATGATTTTTGTTTTCACTTAACCATTTCAGGGGCAAGGCTACTTCTGTTGCTAAAATGTTGAAATTGTTGATTAACACCAGTATTTCGAAACAATTTAATTTGAAAATAAGGTACAAGACTTTTTTCACGTAGAACCACCATATAAGTAAATTTTTATTACAGAATTCTAGTGTCAATGTGGTGTTTGGGAATTAAAGTAAAATAGCAGACAATTATTTGCAACAGATTATATTTAAGTTTAAAGACAAGTGAATGACACATTTTGCAAATGTCTCGACAAGGCGCTCATTTGATACTCATTTCAATGAGATTTGGAGAGATCTTTTTTTCTTTCAATAGTTTGACGTCTGGTGTCAACGATAGTAGATAGTAGATCCTCGTGACTACTGTCCCTCATATATATAGTGTGCCCTTTGTATCCAGGCGAATCCAAAGTTACACTAACATATAAAGTTATGCTAAAAATATTTACCCTACTTTAGACTTTGCTTTAATTGGAAGATACTGTTACCATGAATAAACAAATGAGTTCTAATGAAATGAAATTCTTTAATGTTATGCAATTTTAATTCAAAGTACAGTTTAGCAAGATTATGAGAAAGACATTATTTATTATACTCCATTAATTACTAAAAGGTGTTAAATATGAAACGATCAAAACTGTAAAAAAGTTTATATATATAAATCAAGAAAACGATTTGTTAAAATTCTATAGCTATCCACAGCTGTACAGACATTGCAATTTGCATGGGGTAAGTAGTGTCAATTCAGGGCCCAGACACACAACTGTTCGAACATTGTGATTTAGGCCAATTGTGCATAAAATGCTTCTTAAAAATGCTTGCATAAAATTTCAAATATTTGATAAATTTTTACAGCTCTATCTTATGCACAGCTGTACAGACGTTGTAATTTGCGGTGATAAGGGGTGTCAATCTATTGCCCAGACACATAACTGTTTGAACACTGCGATTTGGGCCAATCTTGCATAAAATGCTTCTTAAAAATGCTTGCATAAAATTCTAAATATTTGATAAAATTTTACAGCTCTATCCTATGCTATACAGACATTGTAATTTGCGGTGGTAAGGGGCGTCAATCCATTGCCCAGACACATAACTGTCCGAACACTGCTATTTGGGTCAATCTTGCATAAAATGCTTCTTAAAAATGCTTGCCTAGTATTTAAACCCTTGAGGGGCGATGGGATAAAATATATCCCACCTAATTTAAACAAGATTCTCACCAGAAAATTTTAACTAAATTTTATATTTTTAACTTTGGAGGAAAATCATTAAAAATTGCTTTTCCTTATTTAAAAATAAAATGTTTCGATTATTCCGGTGAGAATTCAATATTTAGAGACATTTTTGCTTGCCCCTCACGGGGTTAAAATCTTGGATAATATTAAAAAATTTCGTTTCATTAAAACTCTTTTGTTTATTCGTGGTAACAGTATCCTCCAACTAAAGTGAAATGTAAAGTCAGGTCCAATTGACTACATTTATAGGCTTCAACGAAGCCTTTTTTTAAAGACAAATGAAAATTTTCTACAGTTTCACAATCTATAATGCCATGATTTGAAACGCCATCATAGACGTTTTTCACGTTATCTCTTAAATTATACTCCTTATTTTCTTTTATCATTACTTTTATGTTTATTTCCATGTTCGTAACCATAAAGTAACTCAACCCACAATTTTGGTAATTAATTGATACTGTATAGTTACATATTGAATTTTTATGTTTTATAATTTATAATGCATGGATAGTATAGATTGGGAGAGGGAATATTTCGCTTTCATTGAAATTTATTTGGATGAATTCTTCTTGATAAATTTTGCAAGGACTGTGGTTTTTCTATTATACTCTATATGATCTATGTGTTCCTTTTACTGCAACTAAATTTACTGCAAGTCATGCTAATATAATAATAATTCTTTGATCCGTCAGTTTTAATAATTGAGATTTCATATAATAAACAATTTTCATATACTAAATGAATTGGGTCAATTTTGGCCGAAATGATATCCTTTAACTTCGGATGGCGGTTGGTTGTTAAGTAATTTTAATTTCTCAAAAAACAACTTGGAAAATATTAAAGAGTTTAAAGTTTGTTAGTTTGTTTTTTGTTTTGATTTTTTGCGAATAATTTTTTTGTTCTTCAGACTTCTTATTATTGATAATATTTAAAAAAAATTTATTAATGTCTTGCACCTTAAACAGTAGCTACAAACAGGGCTTAATTTGCGCCAGAGCCCACCGGAGCTCCGGTGCTTTTCTGTTTTTAGTAAATTTTTAAATATTGCTCGGGATTCACCGGAGCTCATAAATACAGAGCACCTGAGCCCAGTGCAATAGCGTTTGTGTGTGTGTGTGTGCGTGTGTGTATCATGAACACTGCCCATTTTAAGGCTCTGCTCTGCACATTTACGAAGTCATTTTCATTTGTAAGTAGATATAATTGCCATGTATTGTTATTCTGGTAGAAAGCAATCAAGCAGTGGTTCCCCTTTTTCCATAAAAGCATCGAATCTTCCCGATAACGGTGTCAAACTTTTAATTTAATCTGATTTTTAGGGACTCACCACAAAAGATTGTTAAGCTGAAGAAATCGATTATAGTTTAAGACATGCACCTTTTATAGGAAATTGATAAACGTTGTTCCATTCTTTAGCATATAAATATTAATTTCTGTAAATTTCATTCATTTTCTCATAAAAATGCATAGCTAACAAACTGTTCCTTCTTTGTGTTAACGCTATTTCCGAATCATACTCCTTATCATATTTAATCCTAGAATACTGCAATTAATTAACATTTAAATTAGGCAAAGATTTCTATTCGGAAGAAGTGATAACTAAAAAGTAGAACAGTTGACAGCTAAATTTATGCGGATATATATATTTAAAATATTTATTTTGCTAAAGAAAAAAAAAATGCTTTAAATTTTGCAAATAATGTATGAAACATAAATATGCACAGATTGGAGCGACGGAAGGGGGAGGAGGCACGCTACAGTTGTTAGTACTGCAGAATATTAGGACTCCGGTACTTTTTTTTAGCCCTGCCTACGAATATTATCTAGTTCATTATAAAAATTATTTTCAGTACATACTAAAAAGGCTCGTCTTATTAAAAATCTATGGACCGATATTTTATATGTAAATGGAGAATAGGTATTATTTGGTATAATAAATTAGTTTGCCACGCGTTTTCTGATAACAGATTTGTCGATAGATGGGTTTGTTCTGGTTGATATTAAATCAAAGAATGGAAGGTTTTTATAACGTGCATTTTCAACAGTGAATTTTTGTTATTATCAATTGAATTGTGGTTATTTATAAAATTGTTAAGTTCTTCAACAACATACACCCAAATTACAAAAACGCCATCAACATATCTGAGCCAAGTGTATGTAGAAGTGGGAGGTAAGTTAAATATGCTAAAACTTTTAGCTTCTAATGTGCGAAGGCTATATATTCCGCTAATAAATCTGAAATAGGAGATCCCATTGTACACCCATGATTTTGTTCATAATATTTACCACTGAATGCAAAATAGTTATTATGAATACTAGGATTAAGAGATTAAGTCCTCTTTTTATTGTTAATTTTGTATCACGGTCAAAATCTTCCATCTGTTCAAAATCATCGCAAATTTTATTCCACATTTCATGTGTGTCAATTGACGGAAACAATGAAGCAATATTAAGACTAGCCAAAATATAATGATCTGGTAATTATGTACGTTCGATTTTATGATTGAAATCTTCCGTTGATTTATTAGTTAATTCAGAATTTGATAGAATATACTTTAAGAGAGGAACATAAATTTTTTCTAATAAATAAGTCTGTCCGGAGGACTTGGAAACTATAGGAGACAATATTATGTTGCTTTTATGATCATTTAACCTTCCAATAATTCTAGTAATAACGTCCAGTTTTTGTATCTATAAAATGTTCTTCATAAATATGGACCATGTTCCATTTTTAATGATATCGTTAACTTTACAGTTGATTTTTAATTGGACAGTTTTAACTTCTTCACAGTTCCTATCTGTAATGCAATTGTTACCATTTTATTTGAATGTAATCATCTCAATTGAGGGTAGCTAGTTTATTGAACTTGTCAGTTTGAACTATAATTATACCTGGGTCTTGTTTTGAACTTTTTATAATCTTAAGTTCTTTATAAGCAGTTTTTATTGGGTTGCTAAAAAGTTTTTTTCACTTCAAGAAACATTAAAATTCTTATTTCTTCTTTATGATCATCCGTTGCAGATTGAATTAAGCTTTCCATTTCTGGAATAATATTCTTTAAACTCGGTTAGAACTGGAAACATATATTTAAGGCGTAGTTTTAAAACATCAAATTCTGTTATCTATTGGCATTATTTAATTTATAAATTACATATCTATGGGGGAAAAGAATTTCAAACAGTACAAAAAAGATTGACAGGCATTCGACCCCAATAATTATGTAGTTGAAAACATCTTGAAAACATACTTTATCAAACTACAACCTATTTGACAACTAATTTGTTCATCCTTATAAAATACTCGTACAAAGATACATTGAAAAATAAAGAAAAAAAACCTGGTTAAACTTCTCTTATTGAAATTACGTGAAAAAGAAAGCAAATAAGCCTAAAAAAATAGTACATTTATGCTTGATCTCAAAAGCCGTTAGAACTTCAACAGCTCATACATTATTCTATTGAAATTAATACTTTTTTTTTTAATTGAAATCCCTTTTTTTTTCGTTTCGGACAAACAACTACAAACGGGTTAATTAACTTGACAGGTGAAAGGTATTAAAACGTACTTAAAATTGTGCACATGAAAGAAAACAGGTTTGCAATTTTACTGCCAAAGTTTTACATTATTTGCTTTTTGTTTAAGTCAGTATTCTCTTCTTTCGAAATTGATGAATTACGTTATGTAATTCATAAAACATCTTATAGGTCACGCTGTTTGTAAACAAAACTTAACTTCACACTGCAAGATGCAGGACACGCACAATCAGGGGTTAAAGAACGATACAGAAGCGTCTTCCGCCTTGGAATCAGTCGTATCGTTAAGAAATTTTAAAGCGTTGAATCTTTTATTTTCCCGTTGATGAATGTCGTTCTAAATACGTAAGTCAAAAACTTTGAAATGGAACAGTTAAATATTAAAAATCAACCACAACGCATGTCACTGGCCAAAGTTCTCACCGCAATTTCATTAGGCATAAGCGCGGCTTAATGTATGTCATACATAACACAAGCCTGCGATGTTTGTGTTTTTTAACTTTTGATAATTAATTCTTATGTATTTTTTTATTTTTTCATAATACTGATGCTATATAATACTGGGTAATACATAATTTGTTGACTAATACTGGGGATTATTATAGAAGCGTCTGATGATGTGACAGTTGAAGAATCTGATGAGGGAAGGGGGAGGGGTTCTTTGGACCGCGTGAGATTAATAACCTAGAACGTGGTTCAAAGTGAAAGGGTACATACGACATGCATAGTATAAGGCAAAAAAAATTAATCAATTATTATGAAAAAACATTTTACGTCTATTTTATTGTATCAGATTTTCGAAATAATAGTAGAAGACTGCTAATCCGCACAGCTTGGTTCCAAGCGTTTTGCGGATTAGAGACTTTTTGCAGATTACGGCTCATGTTATTTAATGTTTGTTTACGCTTGTTTTATTCACATTTTGGGCAAATTTAGATTGTTAATGCGTAAAATAAAGAAATAACACACTTTTTAACTCATAAATTAAGTAAGAATTATTTAAAAAATAATTTATTGGTTTTTATATTTGTTAAATATATCATGAATAGTTTGTATTAAAACATGTGATTTGTGTTTCTATATTATGTCTTGCAGTCTTCTATAAATAGTCATACTTAGCTGCTAAACCAAAAAATATTATTTTTATAAATTTAAATATCCTTTATCAATTATTGTAAATACATATATAAATATTAAATATGAATTTATTGATATTTATATTTATTAACATAGATTAAGGAATTAATTGCAGGGTTTTTGTATAAACTATTTTATCATCAATTCCATAAATTGTAAGTATTTCCAAAATGAGAGATTAAAAATATTGTCTAAGTAAACATCTCTCGTTATTACAAATACTTTTTGTTAAGTAAATTTTTCAAAAATTATTTTTTCTATTTATTTACCATGTAAATTATTAAATAAATAAAATATTTTTATGTATACTATCATTTTAAATTGTAAAAAATAAGTTTAATTGATGTATAATACATATGTATCATATATGAAAATAAAAATTGGGGAAAAACTAAAAAATTGTTACCATTGAGAAAATATTTTTTAAGGATTAAAATTCTTTGTTTACATGCATTCATACAGTACGGATTACAGGTATTTGCCAATTACAGGTTTGCGAAATAGCGGTATTCTACTGTATTTGGACTTTTTTTTTATTAAAAATTTGCGATTTGCAAAAATTCGTAACGTGATGGTAAAAAATGAAGGTCATTTTCGAATTCAGCGCTAAAAAATACATAAGAATCAATTATCAAAAGCTTAAAAATCATGACACAAAAAAAATTGCAGGCTTGTGTAATTAATGTATTAACTACAAAAAAACTAATGGTAAAATATAAAATTTTATCATAGAATAATAATGATGACAATAGTTAGATACAGTAACTTACGTAAACTTTTATTTTACTTTCCCGCTATTTATTATTAAACATTTTTTTATCTATATAAAATAAAAATGTTGCTCATTTCTTACAATTTATTTTCCGTATTTCTTTTTTTTTTTTCTAATTTTTTAGAGTTATGTATGTTATTATTTTATTATATTAGGTTGAGCAAAAAGTTCTGGGAAATTTTTAATCTAATAGTTACCAGAATTTTTATCGTATATGGTGGTTGTGCCATCAATGCCGAGCTCTATTGCCAGCAGATGGATCGCGTCTACGATAAATTGTATGCAAAATTGGTCCGCCGAAAGCGCGTTTTGTTTCAGCAGGACAATGCCAAACGGCACGTAGCCCAGAGGACAAAGGACAAGTTTGCACAGTTGGACAGTGCCGAAATTCTTCCATACCCGCCTATATCCCAGACGTGGTTCCATCCGATTATGGCCTGTTTCGATTAATGTAACACTTTTTCAAGGGCTGTCAATTTATATTTTTTAAAGAAGTTGAAGAAGCATTTCAAGAGTTTTTGGATTCCAAGAAGCCGCCATGGTACTTCCAGCAAACCGGAATCTGGCAGAATGACGGCAGTAAGTCGTGGACTATGATGGCCTCTACTTTGAAGAATAGTCCTTGTTACATTTGTTGTTAATTTGAGCATAACAACGCAACTTTCACAAATTTCCCAGAACTTTTTGCTCAACCTAGTAATACTTATATAAGTATAATAATAAGTTATGTTCTTCTCTTATGCAAGTACAGTCAGTATCGGTTATATGGTCACCCATGCGGTGCTGGAAAATATGACCTTATAAGCAGGGTGACCTTATATGCGGTGTAAGCAGGAATTTTATTTTAGGCAATAAAATGTTATTAATAAGTTAGTTATATTAGTAAAATAACGTACAAAGGAGCTATGAATCATATAATTCATGAAACAAGATGTATAAACAAGAATTGCTTTACACTTAAAATTTCGAACTGATGAGTATACTCGTAGTAGTAAAAATAATTTTTTATGCTGGTTTGTTTGTTTTTTATCGTAGTTGTTAAAACTACTTTTTCTTATACATGAACAGTTTAAAAATGTTCCTCAGTGCCTTTGGGATTGGTTAAAAATATATAAATGTATTTAGTGCTTTGGGAGCTTCTGCTCGTTAATTCACTGTCATTATCATTGTTTCCATCAATGTTTACATTTAAAATTTCCGAAACTATTTCCAGTATAGAAACTTCCCCTCGGACTTTACCTATGTAACGTCAGCTGCGGATATCTAGAAAGAAAAAACACCAAAAGGCGTGAAGAACAATTTAACAGGGCTTCCCCTTTGTCTAATAAGCAGTCGTTTTCGGAAGGTACATACTCGCAAAGGCGTGGCTATTGCCACTCGTGGATAAAGTCCATTAGTAGCAATCTCATTGTCATCAACTGCATATGTCAGTTCGTCATGCGTTGTGCAAACGGCATTCTGTAGTTCTTTTGCAACTTCAAATGGGGACACATCATCACAATCATCATCATTGTCGTTGTCTTCGAAGGATAATTCTTCCCATTCTGGAAGCCAAGGATGTCAAAAACAATTTTCAATGTTCTTCTTTGATACCATATTCCAACTCATGTCTACGTAACACATGACATCTAACACAGTCACGCGAAACTTCTTTTTCTTGATAAATGGCAGCAATGACGTCTTTTAGAAGCAGCTTTCGCTAATTTATCTTAATATTTTTAATAATCCCTTGATCTAATTGTTGTGCCATACTGGTTCAATTTGGAGGCAAGAAAAGGAGTTCAATTGAATTTAAATTGGGAATCATGCAATGGACAGTACAGATGTCTGCGATTATAGCCACTTGTCTGTGCAAATTTTATCTGAAAGCCGAACTCCTTTTTCCCACTTTTTTATTGTCATCCAGGCCTTTCCGTTCGCATTGTAAGATACATGCAAAGATTTGCCGTTTTTCAAACAAGGAGGTTTGAGAAATTTACCAATAACTAATGGAGTCAATTTCTCTGAGACATCCATCCATATTCAGTGCTAATAAAACGGCCATTTTTTTTTTTTTTTTTTTTTTTTTTTTGCTTGCTTTCCCACCACATCATTTTTCGTTCTTAAAAGTAACAGTTTTATCTGGCAAAACACGAAAAAAAACAGCCAAAGTTTATCAAAATTAAAAACATTACAAGGTCTGTACCTATTGATAATGTCACTTAACACGTTAACAGCCATTCCTTCGATTCTTTGACAGTAAAATTCAGTTTTACTAGTTATGCAGCAATGCAATTTTCAGAGATTTTTCTTTTACGATAATCCATGTATTGGAACATTTTGCAATCTGGCACATTTTATCAAAGTGAAAAGATTTTTCTCAACATGCTCAAATGTTGAAACATGTTCTTGTTTTCAATTTTGGTTGATAACATCCTCTATTTAACAAGATTTGAACCCTAAGACGTTATTCAGTGTCGCTCTCTCTATTTCATTAGTCTTCGCGAAAGCTGCTTTCAATACATTCGCTTTTTAAAAGTTTTCTACCAATTTTTTTTTCAGCAATTGTCAAATTTTTCCTTTTGCTGGCATCTTGTATTCACAAATGAAAATTAACAAATGGACGAAGACTTTACACGCAGCGACAAGTAAGGAAAAATACAAAAAACTAAAGATGCGTGATTTAACTTTTCTCTGCACGGAGAACAATTTTCATTTGGTCGCAAGGGGGGATGGCATATTTTCCAAGAATCGGTATCTAATGCGGCAGTTGAGGGAGAAATCTCCAGAGCTTTGGAGACTCTTGCCTACAGGAAAAAGTTTCTTTTATAATCTGCAGCTGGGAAGAGGAGATCCTCTACCCCCTCCCCCGAGTGTCGACGCATATCTAGTCATGTGGTATGCAATATTATCGTGATCTCTGAGGCTCCGTTTAAAAAGAAAAATGTCTCACTCTCATTCTAAAGCTATAAAAATGTCAACTGGCTTTTCTTTACCATATGGAAATTCGTACTTGTGGATTTTTGCAAACGCACGGGAGAATCAACGATGGAAAAAGGGGAATATTGACTAGAATGAAAGAAGTTCCCCCTTCAGGATGTCCCTTTCTTTCTAAAACTATTAAAAATGAAAAGCACCGCGTGACTAATACAAAGAGGCCGGCAGTTGAACATACTTCAATGTGAATGATACGTCTATTCGGCACTTTAAACCCTAAAAATGCGGAAGGAAAAAGCATAAAACAAGATATTTTGCAATAAACAGGGAGACAAAAGATGACCATATGACCATATATCCGATAGTAGCCATTGGAAACTGACGATATAGGCGGTGCATTTTAACACGTAATACCTATTCAGTCAGTCGGGACTTATGAAAAGTGACCTTATAAGCGGGGTGACCTTATAAGCGGGTGACCATATATCCAGTACTGACTGTATATAGCGGAAAGTGGGGATGAAGGGAACATTGCACGCTAACATAACATGCATAAATAATTTATGTTTTGCAGATGAGATAAGTGTGACTAGCGATCCAGTTCATACGTTCAAATTTTCTGATTGATAATTGTTTTGATTCTGATCTAGAAGAAGTTTCTTTTGTGTTTTCAATAAACCAAAGTAATTTTTTCAAAATTCTTTAACGTTAGTTAAATGTTACAAGATACACATCCGCCAAAATAAGTTTAACAAGTTTTAAGAATACGATTTCTGAGCTACCAATGAATGATATCAGATTTTTATTTTACATTTACACATGGTATTAGGCCAATTATGAAGAATAGTTGGCAAATTACAATATTTCATATAAAGGAAGTCATCGAAGCAGATTGAGAGACAACTAAAAAATAAAGCAAAAGCTAAGAGAAACAACAACGAAAAATCACGCGTCTAGCATAGATTAAGAAACACTTTCCAACACTTCCAGAATACTGTGACAAAACTTCACGGTTTAATAAAGTGAAAATGAAAGTCTGAGTATATAATTTGGAAAAAGCATAATACATTTGAAAGCATAATTTCAGGAATTACCACCAAGAGTCGAAAAAATATCCGAATTCTTTTGTGCAGTCCTGTGTATGATCTATAGATTTGTACAGTCGAACCTCGTTATCCCGACACTCTAATGACCAGTAAAAAGTGTCGTCATAAGGGGTGTGTCGCAGTAACCGGAGTTGGAGAAATATATGTTTATAAAAAGACGTATAATTAATTTAAGACAATTTTAAATTCATAACTGTTCTTGCAGTTTTAAGCAATAAAAATTATTATTAAACAAAATAAACACAAAAACAAAATTGAAAAGAATAAAAATCAGGTTTATGATGACTTTTCTTTATTGTTACATGAAATATTGATGAATTAAGGTTTGCTTATTCCTAGATGGGCTTCCTACAATTCTTTTTTCAATATTATACAATTAATTGTAATTAATAGTCGTTGTTTCAGAAACGGATGTTAGATAATTTCTGATCGTTTCAAAGCAATGCAATGCTACGGTTTTAGTCGGATGAAAAATGCCGTGCAACCACAAGAAAGGGCCACCTGACCAGAACAAAAACTCAGCAATACGTTTATCTGAAGCTTAAGTGGGTTATTCATTGGGTGTGAGCTTATTTATTGAGATAAAGGATGGAAGTAAAATTTCTCATTTATCCGAATGGGTATTTTAGACACTTTTATGAAAAGTTTGGCTAAGACATTTCTTACCGCTTAATTTCCGTGCTTATAAAATGGATTATGAAAATGGACAATTTTCCTAAACCGTCGGGATATCCGGAGTTGAAAATTATTCAACGACTTAAAATCCGGGGTTTATTTACATTAAAATCATATACAGAAAATCGGGACTTTGAAAAACTGACAGGATAAGCGGAGTGGCGTGAAAACCGGGTGTCGGGTTAACGAGGTTCGACTGTATATGTACTACATAGTATGCTGAAATTTAGTTCAGTTAGGAAACGGATAACACAGTTGTAAATTCCCCTTTAGCAATTTCCGTCCATAAACGGAAATGTACTCGAGATCATTTGTGCTGCTCTGTATATCATCTGAAGAATTTATGTACACCAAGTAATAGGCAAAAATTTGTTTAATTTAAAAGGCGTACCACAACTTAAAGCACACTTCCAGCAATTATTGTTCTTAGACAGTACCGTAACCAAACTAGTTTGTGTGTCTCTATAAATGAACGATGAATGTCATGTCCCTATTCTATAGTAAGCATCTTCTAATGCACATGAATGATATATATAATTTTCAATATGTTTGAAATAGTGTAATATCATTAAAATACGCCGCAAACGATTTTCCCAATAGACCGTAACGTAATGTTTTTGAGTGTCCCTTAAACGAACTATTAACGCTATACACTTCATTTTCAATACCAAACATGCCATTATAAACCTCAATAGCATATATCAGTTGCATGGCGATCCGAGTATATTTATTCGAGTTAGAGCACGTACAGACAGACAGACAAACCGAATTCTTTGGAAAGTGGAATGGGTTCGTGATTATGAGAAGAAAAGTTTTCAAGAGGGTCCATGTCTTCTGCTGGATTCTGTTATCTCGGTAAATTAAATATAAAAAAATTATCAAATAAAGCTAAATTAATTAAATTCATCCTATTACCAGTACAATATTTTAGAACTCTTTCTTTTGAAACCAGTTCCTAAATTGAAAAGACCAACATTTATTTAAAAAATACATATTTCTTTTAAGAAATTAAAATTTATCACAATATAAAAGTTGAGAATTGTATGTACAGGTTGTTTTTTTGTTAACTGAAGCTATCCAGATCCATCTGTAGCTCTTTCTAATAACTAGAATAGCACCAATCTTTGCAAGGAGACTAATGACGCCATGGAAGTTGGTTCAAAACACCGCCGATTGGGGGAAATGGGGCACTTTTGTAGTCTACGCAGTGCAAATTGGTGTAAAACACGGGTAACAAATGAAAATACAAATTTATACCTAAGTATGCGACAATAGCGCCTATAATTTGGACTATAAACGTATACGAAAAGAAACTCCGAGAAGCATTTTCAGCCCAGTTTGAATATGCGTCTCCGTATGAATTTTGGCTCTGAGGTTATTTGAAGTTGAAGATCTATCTTGGTAGCGTCACAAACCTGAGTACCAAAGACAACATAACATAGACAGTGGGTAATATTCCTTGTGACAAGTTGCGTTCGACCGTAGAGAATGTTGTGCAAAGAATATAAGGTGTAGTCCAAGAGCGCTCACATTAAATGTGATGGAGTTCCTGTGGAAAGCGTGACGTTTCACATGTGTTAATAATTTTGCCTGTTTTGAAGCAGTTTTTTCTACGTACAGCTCCACATTTACCCCTATCGCCGATGTTTTGAACTAATTTCTTTGCAGAATCTTTTTTTCCATAGTCCTTACCAAGTTTACTGTCATTCTGGTGATTAGACTGAGCTACAGATGGCTCTGAATAGCGACAGTTTAAAAAAAAAGCACCCTATAAATAACAGGTTAAAAGAGAGAAAGTACGAGTGTGTATATAAATAAGTATCACCAACGCAAGTATGGTCAAGTATAAAATGCTGACTATTGAAAAAGTTATAACATTGAAAATTCGCCGTTTAATAATTTAATATCCATATCAAATAAAATTTTTATCTTTTCTAAATTGAATGTTTGTTTTTTTTCAATTTGCTGTTGGTACTAAACATTAAAAAAAAATACAAAAGTGCTTTATTTTTACAATATTTTTTTCTTTTGATATATATATTATCAATTCATTTTAAAACTTGGGCTAATTTTTCAAATTATCACTTTCACGTCGAAGCCTCAATTATTTCGCATTTAATCTCTACATCGGAAATAAAGGGATTCAACTAAAACTTCACTACAATTTTATAAATTACAAATTACAATGATTATTTTTCAAAATTTAAGACAGTTTTATAAACCAAATAAATAAAATTATTTAATTTATCTGTTGGTAAATTCTAGAGGCGGGGGATACTTACTTTTTCATGATTGATTAAAATAAAATTTTAATTTAGAAATTCATTAATACTTTGACAGTAACTTTTTAAATATCATGAGCATAGTAAAATCAAATGCCTGCTCTTTCATGAGTATTTAATTTCAATTATACACTGTCTAGCCAAATGTCAGCGGACTTTTTAGATTTTAGATATTTTCTCGAATATTTACAGAAATGTTTGACGAATTTTTCTGCAACTTCTAAAATAAAAAAAGATTGACAATTGTTTAACATGGTTGGCATCGTATTTTTCAGTCGTTTAATCATGAACTCAATTAGGGGACGAATATAAAACTGAATAAAAGAAAAAGTAATATTTGCGATCACTCTGTAAAATAAAATAATCTACAAGATTTGTAGCTGTAGCACATGATTACATAAATTATGTAAATTACTTGTGTTCATTTGTGTAAGAATAGTCCATATATTCATAGAAGTCCTTAAAAAATTCGAGAAATTTCCGCATGTTTTTTCAGTCAAGTTAATGCCAATTTCAGAAATCTACCAGGAAGAGCACAAGAAATATATCAAATTAGTCTTTAGAAATAATGGTAGAAAATATATTAAAAACAGTCGCCTGTGGCAACGCTGCTTATAAACTTAAAAAAAAACAAATATAGTATTAAGTGAAACTATATAAACTATATCAAGTTTCTTGAATCCTTAATTCACGTTGTTGTGTCAAGTCACATAAATTATTTCGTAAAAGCAAAAAAAAAAAAAAAAAAAATCCATTTAAAATTACTTAATGGTGTTATTAAAATATATACATTGTACAGTGTCAGCAAAAAAAATCTTGACTCTCATTGAAAAATAGGAAAATAGTGAAAAACGCCCACCTTGCAAGATATTATTGCCAAAACTAATATTTTGACATATTTCCCTTGGCTTTTATGACACTTTGAGTCTATTAGGCATGGAAGTTACCAAATTTTCGAAATAGTCTTTGTCCATATGAAACAACAAAATTTCTTAATACCTCCTTCAGTTCTTTGATGCTGGATTGGTGTGTCGCTTGAACTTTATTTTTCTTGTGTTTCCAAGCAATTTCTATTGGATTGAGGTCAGGTGGGTTTCTTGACCATTCAAGTACTGCTATATTAATATCATATAACCATTTTTGCACAAGTTTTGTCTTATGAGCAGGTGCTCTATCATGCATTAAAAATTGACATCCATGATGGGGCAAAAATTGCAGCAAGTGGCCTTGTGGCATGTGTAAACATTTTACTACCTTTCATAGTCATATTTTTGGGAAGGAAATATAGTCCATCTATACTTTTTCAACACTAAAAGCACCCCATACCATGATACTATCTGGGTACTATACAGTTTTCACTGTAAACTTTGTGTCATATCGTGAGGAAGCTTTAGGTCATCTCACCATCACCTGACCTCTTCTGATTAGCCTGAAAGCATTTTTATCAGAAAACATTACTTTTTTCGTATCTTCTGTTATCCAATTTGAATATTTCTTACAAAAATTTAATTTTAATTTTTTTCACGACATCAGTAAGCACAGGTTTTTTAATAAAAAGCTAAAATTTTAAACAACGATTTTTACGCACAAATAACGTACAAAACGATAAAAATACTCATACGATCGTTTCAAGGATACTTCAATCCCCTTCCTCAGTGTGAAAAAAAAAATTTAAATGGGTTCAAAGAACCCATAGCCCCGGGAACTGGCTTATGGATTGATTGAAAAACGCAGATGTAAGAGTTTATATATATCCCAAAGAAATGTCGTAAATGAACAGAACTAACTGAAAAAGAGTCACTGCGCAGGATCTCTCGACACTGGTGAAGGAAAAGGGGTGCTGATCATATCATTTACTATGATGGAAGTATCTTTATGAATATAGTGAGCTTCGTAAAAGTCTAGATCAAAAACTGAGTTACATTTTTGAATAATTTTTGCCTCTGGATAATTGAACTGGTGGTTGGCATTCCAGCAATGTTTCGCTATTGTAGATTTCTCAATTTCCTGCTTTCTAACGTAATTCTAGTGTTCTTTCAGCCTATTTCTAAGTGCACGCTTCGTCTGCCCAGTGTAAGAGAAGCCGCACTCACAAAAAATTCTGTAAATGCCCCAGGTATTATGATCGTCAATAGGATCTTTAAGATTGGAGAAAGAAATTTTATTGGTAGGAGAGAAAACAACTTTAAAACTAAACCTGTTGAGAATACGAGGTTTTTCGCTGCCCTTCGGGCTGGTAGCTCGAAGTCTTTCTGAAGTTTATAACAGATAGTCCTTACTGATACATTCATTAGTAAATATGAATGTTTCTTTTTTATCTCTGCAGTTGTTATAGTTGGTTTTAACAATAACCCACGTTTTAATAAACTATCAGACCAGGCTGAAGTATTTCTTGGTCTTCCTGAACCGATTTTTTGTTTTGGTGTACTGCCACATAGATAATTGTCCTTGCCTTTTTTAGGGTATAGATGGTTTGCCCTGATGCGTGTAAATCTAGGACTATACGGCTTACAGGAAAAAAATTTCTAATAAAGTCAAAGCTCCAGGTTGTTCAACAATTGTAAGCTTTTTACGTTGCATTATGTGCACCAGAAGAGTTTATTTTTGCAACGATAGGAATTTTAAAAAAGCTCTCTTTTCAAGCCGCTATCATAAATTAAAAAAAAATAAAGGGAAGACGCTAAGTCATCTTAAGCTGCAAAGGCCACCAATCCACGTGACCAAAGCGTGATAGAAACTCTCTCCCGCCTCTTCTATTTAAAGCAGGAAAAAATAAAATAAAACATCTGAACATTCAGACTGTAGCTTGAGAGACTATATTTTTTTATGGCACTGTAAAACTAAAATATCAACATGATTTCCGTTTTTTAACGATTTTAACACAGATGATGCGCACGTCGAAAGCACTTGATTTTGATATTTTAGCTATACAATAAATATTTTTTAATAAAACACCTTTAAGTAGTTTTAAATTGAATATTTTGTTTTACGACAAATATAGTAGACGACATTTTTAATTAATTTGGTAAACTACTAAAACAAAATGCACGAATTTTTCATTTGCATATAATATTAAATCAGAACTAAAACTAATACTTTATTTTCTTTTTTAAAGTGCTCGATGCCAGTGCCAAATTACCCTCTGGTATCCTCGACGGCACACTGACAGAGTTTGGAGATTACGACGAGTGTCTGGCGATCGAAAAGTTTGACAAGAGGAAGAAAGTGCAATTCACCGGACAATATTGCGTAGTGGACGCCATACCAATGTTACCACCCGTGCCTCACCGAGTTCAATTCAAGACCATTGTACTGGACGTATCCAATTTTTCATCACCAGATTCAGTAAGTGCAAAAATTCTTTACCTGGCATAGATAAGCAACAATTTGACATAAAATGTTATCCAGATTTGGGTCTTTAAATTTGACTTATCAAATTAAAAGTCTGAAAGTGCCTTTAGAATTTTAAATTCGAATAAAATGAAAACTATTAAAAATGTAGTTATTTTGCTTATAATAAAAACATGCAGATGGCAGCACAAAAAATCTAGGTAGAACATTTTATTTTATACTCCTACGCAGCTGTTGAAGAATTGTTTACCTCACAGCTGTTAAATGATTTAGTTTGTAGTAATAGTTTGGTTTACGTTACGTTGTGTTAGGCTGTGTAACAAATTTGCATATGTTGCTTATCACAGCTCATTTATTTAATAAAATTATATTAAGTTACTAAAATACTATAAAAAACTTCTTAATTTTTTTAATTGTTATTACAAGTATATTCGATGGCAATTAAATATAAAAACGCGTTGCCATTTAAATGAACGTCGCTGCTATGTCTGTCCGCATAGGTTCTTCTTATCATTTTCAAATATCTTTTCAACGAATAAAGATGTTTATCTCTAAAATTTCGAAACAAATGATTGCTTTCAATTCATTTCATCGAATATATTTGTTTTATTTGGTTAAGTTTTACGTTTCAGATAAGCCTAAAGGAAAAGGTTAAACTACACTAGATGAGTCCGGTAATTTTGTTCCAATTAGTATTGAACGTTACTCAAAGGTACCGAATGAGTTGTGATTGGCAGAACTGCAAGAAATCAAATCTTCAGACGTTTTGTTTTTTCAACAGGATCGTACAAATACATACACGACGAGAAAACATTGTTCTATTATGTTGCATACTTAGTCGACGTGTCTTTTTGTGAAATGGCGATGCCGACTGGTAACATTGTTAAGGTTCTCAAGTTCACTGTTCATCAAATGCGAAACTTTCTGACACAATGACGGATTCATTTTTAAACGCAAAGGTATAAAATTGACAGGCCCAACTGTGGAAGCAATTTGGAATCGAAATGATTTTTTTCCATTGTTTGATATATAAATTACCTACTAGCTGACCCGACCGGCGTTGCCCGGGCAGACTGTCATTGAAAAGTATAACAGCGAAGTGGACTTCATAAAAAAAAAAGCCTGAATAATATTTATTCATACTAAAAACTTGTAAAAAAATTAAATAAAAGCTAAAATTTCGAAAGTATAACAGTTATGTTTAAAAAATGAAACGGTCAGGGAAAAAGCTATCCATAGCCAGGATTCCTGTTAGCTTTAGTGTACAAAGGAGAAATCCTGTGATATACGAAAGTGTATCAATAAGTTTTTGCCCTCACCTAGAAATAATTGAGTGAAATTTACAAAATTACTTCAATTTATGACGCCTTTTTTATATAGTCAGTGTGAGTGTGCACAGTAACACATTTGTGCAATCGGTATTTCAAAGAGAGGAGAGGAGGATATATTCCAGGAGGCGCGATAGTAGATCCAAAGGGCGGCATTTTTCTAACTTTTACCGATCCCCATATGTGACATATTGTTGAAAAGGTCTGTGACCCCTTATTCATGCTATGCACTTTCCTAGCCCCCCCCCCCTAAATTTGCCCCCCGGACGGGCACTTTTCTAAATTTTGCGGACATCATTCATGACCCCCTGGGGGCAAATTTGGGAGGAGGGGCTCAGGAGGTGCATAGCATGAATAAGGGGTCACAGGCTTTTCCAACAATATGTCACATGCGGGGGTCCGCAAAAGTTAGAAAAATGACCCCCATTGAGTCTACTATCGCGCCTCCTGGAATACATCCTCCCCCCTTTCTTTGAAATAACGTTTGCAAACATGTGTTACTGTGCACGGTGACTATATACAATGTAGCAATTTCATAAATTTCACTCAATTATTTCTACGTGAAGGCAAAAACTTATTGATACACCCTCGTATCTGACCGTGTATCCGGAAGCAATATGGCCCTGCTCCAGAAGGCAATTTGATTTCTTTCCCCACTGAGGCAAAAGATAAAGCAGCGTTATACTACCGGATATGCCTTCTATAGTTTTTGGCTTCACGTGAATGTTGACACAACAAATCTTTTATCAAACCGGGAGTTTCTGATTAAGGAAGACAAAATTACTTCACCGTCATGACAACATTTTGTAAACTTCTTGCTGCTGTTTAATTCGCATTTCAGTGCTTGGCAGAAATTGGACGTTTCGCTCAAAGTTTCACAGTTATGCTCCGGAACGTTTAAATCAGTAGGGGATTTGAGAAGCAACGCGTTCATCAGCGAACGCGACGGTTATTAAGCCTATTTTGACGATCGCTTATACTCTGTGTTTGACGGCGTTCTCGATCCAATCTATTTAGATTTTCTCTTCGTAATTCGGATTCTTCTTCACTTTCAAGCATTCGCCGAGTTCTTTTATGGGCATTTCTATTGATATTTTGCAGCTCTATAATTACAGAGAAAGGGCGAAACGTAAATAAACCTGATTTGCCTCGGCCAAAATCCTGCCAAAGGACATTTACACAATAACCAGTGAGATGCGTTTCATTGACAAGACTTTTTTTCCCTTCTCTGACTGATTTTCCAACTTTCATCCCGAAATTCGGTTCAAAACGCCCACTTTTGACAGTATTTTCTAAAAGATCTATTGCGTTTACAAAAAAAAAAAAAAAAAAAAAAAAAAAAAAAAAAAAAAAAAAAACGGAAAACATCTTTCGATTACATAGTTCCTGAATAACAACACCTGCCAGTTTCATGCGCTTCCGAACAAAGGGGAATGAAAACTTATGTCATAAAATTGCCCCTTTGGATTTGAGAACAGCCTTAAAAATTTTGTGGTGGGTTCAACTAACTTTCGGTGCTGCAATAGCTTCAAACATAAGATAGTGAAATTGTGTTCCAGCATTTGGAGCTCCAGTTGAAACATAGCACCAAATGTTGAAACGCGACTTCACTATCTTATTATTACAGATACTGCAGCACCAAAAGTTAGTTAAACAGACCACAAAAATTTTTAATAGTGTAATGGCTTGATATCGATCAAGCCATTAAGAAACATTGGACTTTTTTCTTCGGGACTATTTCATTCATTTCAATCAAAGAAATTAATATTCAAAATTAAAACCAAACACTAAGAAACTCTAAACGGATTATATTTTATTTAAATATAGCATTTTAAATGTTCTTCTGGATAACTGTATAATCTTGTTAAACTATTGTAAAAGCTCTAATTTTACCCCGAAATGATGCATGAATGTCAAAATGTATACAAGGAGTCTCTCCTTATCGTTGACCAATGCACTTTTAAAAATTTCGTGCTTGTTGAACTAACATGATGCTGCAGTAGCTGCAACTATAAGATGTTGATGTATCGTTCCAACATTTGGAGCTCTGGTTGAACCATAGCTGAAGGAGTTTTCATCATCTCATGGTTGCAGCTACTGTACGACCATTTTTTTTTCAACCAAACAGAAAGTTCTTAAGTGTAGTTAGTTAATAAACCGACAGTTTTAGAACCCCTTTAGATTTGAGAACAGCCTTAAAAATTTTGTGGTGGGTTTAACTAACTTTCGGTGCTGCAATAGCTGCAAACATAAGATAGTGACATTGCGTTCCAGCATTTGGAGCTCCAGTTGAAAGATAGCACCAAATGTTGGATGCCAAAAATTAAGGGCACTGATGCACTGATGTCCAAAAATTAAGGGGAATTTACCAGTCTCTTTCGATTTTACATGTTTTGTAGAATATCTACTGAAATTATTAACTGGAATTATTGTCCTTGAACTTCTAGGATGTAAAGAACGTACTTCATATTTTTCAGTGAAGATTTAGTCGTGAGGACAATTAGGGGGCTAATGATAAATTAAATAATAAAATAATATTTACGATCCCCCATGCAACAGAGAATGCTCAAAATGGTCTGTCACTGTATTAAATGGCTATGTGGGTCCTGTTCAACGTTTTTGTGCATTTGTGTAAACATAGCACTCATATTCCTGAAAGTGTTAAAGTTTCTGTGAAAAATTCAAAACTTTTCCCATCCATTCTTTCATATCTACACAAAGTTCAATCCTCCCATTTTAAGTATCATACACTGTAAAAAAAAATCTGTAAAGTTACTAAAATATTTCTAGGAAACTGGGATTCCAGGAACTTTTTATGTAAGGGCAACAGCAAAAATTTCTGTAATAGCATCTGTTACAGGAATTTTTCTTGTTGCCGTTACATAAAAAGTTCCTGGAATCCCAGTTTCCTAGAAAAATTTTAGTAACTTTACAAATTTTTTTTTACAGTGTAACTCAGTTAGTTTCTGTCGTAGAAGAATGGAATTTTTACTGTTATTACTTGTCATATTACGGAGAAAAGTTTCCGAAGCATAACTTATAGGACCCAAGAACCGTATAAAAAATTAATTTTTGTATTTTAATATGTATATAGCTCCTTGGGAAACAAAAGCCATATCTAAAATCTATGCTTGATTTGTGTACATTCCGTAAGTGAAGCATCTTTTCATCAGCGTTTTAGGGGATAATCGCCATAAGCTCTGTATATATTTCAATAAAAATTCTGTCTCAAAATTTAAAATGAAAAAACAATGAATACTTGTTTTTTTCAAAAATTCTTCATATTTTAATTAATTTTTAAAAATACGGGTCTTCATAGGTAATGTCTGATTTGGCATCCAATGCCAATATGTTCTACCTGATGACCATACGGCTAGGATTATGTATGCCGTCCACCTGTACCGCAAGTGACGTACAAGAAATCGCCAATTTGGGTAAGTGTATTTGAATTACGACATTTTTTTTATTATTGTTTCAACTAAATTAAGGGGTTACACCACCTTGGCGAATGAATATATGGGTATAAAAATAACAATTTTTTTATGCATCTGTTAAATATATATAATCATTTTTATTTTACACACATACATAGATGTTTATGAACAATTAAAAAAATGACTAATAAAAATTTTTAAAATGGCGGAGACATGAGCCATCAAGTAGTACTCTTTTGAATATCTTTGCTGATGAAATTACAATTTTTTTTTTCTTTGTAAGGCATCGTCTGAAAAATGAAAAAAGTTTTTCTTATTTAGAAAGGTAATAGCTAAAAAGGTAGCATAGGGGATTTTTTATTTTTATTTATTTTTTTGTAGAAGTAACAGCTGTTTGAAAAAAAACTTTTAAGCTTTAAAAATTTATAAAAAATGAACACGGCATCCAATCAAAAAAAAAAATCCTTCTTAGATAATATTATAAAGAATATGTGACTTAAATTTCATCAAAATCGGTCTAGCAAATCTTGAGATATCTTGTACACTAGTTTGAAAAAAGTAATTTCGAGAAAAACGCAAAAAAGGAAAAAAAAAAAACGTGTCAGCATCTTCAAAATAAATAATTTTTTAATTACGCTCAATCTGGGATTAATGGACCATACATGGCGTATTCCAATGATGCAGGATGTCCTCCGACTCCTTTTGAACAGTTTTTTTTTTTTTTTAACCATTTGGAAAAATGGTTATTGTCCTCCGTCAGGGTAGGGAATCAAAAACATATCTGAAGCTTTTTATTGGTTGAATCCGCATTTTATTCGTTTTCTGATGGGTCTATACAGCAATCTGTATTTTTCCTTTACTTTCAACAGAGATGGATACTTCTGTTGTCACTATGGCAAAAAAGTAATAAAAACTACAAAAAAATAAATAAATAACTCAGAAACAAATTGAGATACAGCTTTGAAACAAATTGCATTTAAAAGTACATTTTTTTCTCTATACGACGATATAAAAAGTAATATTGTGGGATGTTTAGAAGTTTAAGAATGAAATTTCATTTAAAATGGGTCCAGGAATATTAATGTTTAATCCATGGCGTACGTAATGTGTGACCAGCTCCGTAGAGGTTTAAAAATTTACAGTACCGAAAAATGTAATCCGTGGCGTACGTAATGTATGATCAACTCCGTGTGATTTTTCATGTCTTAAATTTTAGTCTTTGAAAAAAATCATTTTCCAAATGGTCGTTGTAATTTGTTAAATTGAATTTTTTTTCTTTTTTTTTTCTTTTTTTGAATTTCCTGGCCTCTTTAATGTCACTTGTTGGGGTCTCATCTTGGCTATATAGATGCACGCAAAATCCAAGTTCTCGGATAATTGCAGCGCTATAACTACGGAAATAACTTAAATTTTACAAAGGTTAAATTAACTTTGAAAGCATACACTCTAATACGTTATAGTCTGCTGTCAACGTGACGTCCCAAATGGTCGTAGGTGTCACTGTTATAGTCACACCGTCAGAAAATATATTGTTTAAATTAGTCACGTATTGCCTCCATCAATTGACAGTCATTTGGTGACTTCAATGTATGTGAAGTCTCTGCGAGCATTTTTGCGTGCCAAGTTGTCACATGGGCATCTCAGTTACTCCACTTTACAATTAAGAAAACGTCAAAAGCATAACCCTTAGCACAGCCAGTCGATGTGGCGGCACAAATGACACAGTGACAGCGGTGACTAAAAGGTGACTACTTTATTTTGGCACATTATGACTCACCATTCTAGTCACTCATATCTCGCATAAAGTGGCACATATAGCCTTCGTAGGGATATGGATATGATTTATTTTTCTTGTCATGTGATTACAATGCTGATGTTTCATTTGGGTCACAGTACTTTCCCATTTTGGTCACATTTCGAACACGGGGACATTGGGGTAGATAAAAACTGTTGTGATAAATCTGTTATTTTTTAACGTCGATTTCAACTGTGCAGCTTTTCGATGACTTCACAGTGACTCGAATGGGTCACGAAATGGAATCAAAAATTACATGCCAATTATTTTTTTGAAAGAAATCAAAAGTTTTATTAATCGTGTATTATATTTTAATTAACATGAAAAAACTGACAATCAACGTACAAATTAAAAATATCTAATGAGTGCAGATTTTTTTATGTATATAGTATTTGTGTAATTCACAGTTTTATTGATTCCTGAAAAATTTTAAATCTGTTACATATCTATTTCTTTAAATGATTTTTAGATTTGATTCAGTTTCCCCTCGTGTGTCGTTATGATGCTATAAGGATGAATCGCATACTTGCTATCTTCCATCTATTTTCCCGTAAAATGTGGTCATATTTGATTCAAGTAAAATGCGTATTGAACTAGAAAATTTATTTGATATATCTTTATTTACCCCTCCAACGCCCATAAGTAAACTTATATATGTATTTTTTATATGCATAGGTAGTATTGTATTTTTTCTCTGAACAAACAAGTCGGAAATTGAACTTCAAACGTAGCAAATGAGGTGCATTCGTACTGTAACTATTTTTATAACTATTCAGATCTTGATGCAATAGCTGTCACACTCTTATGCAAAAATGCATGAATACAAAATTTATTACAATTCCATAATATTAAATTCAGTCATACGGAAATAATAGGACTCCATCTTAAATAGGACGTCATCACCATGGAACCTAGAATCATTACCTATCATGGGATGTCATTGAAGGAATAACGTATGATAGGATTTAATAGAAGGAAGAAAACTTTTATTAATATCTTTTTAAGTTTTGATTCGATTTTCATAAAATTTGAAATGACTCGGCAAAATGCTGCAACGATTATACATGTTAAATTTCAAACCATTCGGTTGGGTAGTTTCTGCGCAGTTCTATGCTTACAGACGGACGGATAAGATGACGACTATAAGCACTACGTGGTTATATAATTACGAACGCATTCAACAATTTTTCGAACATCGAAATCCTACAAATATCAATTCATCATTTACTTAACTTTAACATTCAGGCAAAAATAATATGAAAAAATTTACGGCTTTTTTTAAACGTTTTTATTTATTTTTTCTCAAAAAGTAGTTGAGAGTTCAAGTTCTTGGATGTTAGGAGGAAGTATAAAGCTTTGGAAGGTTCTCCTATCATATCAGAAATCTGAGAGGTAGCGGACTTTTTTCTATGATTGGATAAACTTTTCTAATCCTAATAAAGGCGCCAATTTTCATTTAAAATCTAAGCCTAGAGGTTCTTTCAAAGGTATGTCACATGTAGGTGACATTGGGCGTTAGCAGGTTAATTAATTTCACGTGGGTTTTTTTTGTTTGTTTGTTTCTTTTTTCTTTTTTCGTGAAACGTATTTAAATTATTTAAAAAAAAAAAAAAAAAAAAAAATCTGATTCAAAATGTGTTTAACCTGGGGCAAATTAAACCACTTTTTACAAAAAAAATACTGCGATATTGGCAGGTATATAAATATATACATTAATAAGTTTATGAATTTCTTTTTTCATTTGCAATTTTATAGTTTAAGGTATTTTCTTATTATTGCACGTGCAAGCACATATTCGAAATATTGGTTTTAAAGTAACTTAAAATCAAATTAATTAATGCATTAATTTTCTTTCACTTCGGCTTCGGGTTGGGTTTCGGGTTCACTTTAAGCAAAGTTGTTGAGTTTGTGTCGGGTACACCCCGACCCGCGCAAAACTCTAACTACGACTAATCTAAAATCTAGTTTTTAGTGTTTTTATGTGTTTAAATCACATGTCATATTACTGAATTAAGACATTTTTCATTTTCAGCTTTGAAAAACGTGCCCATCTCCGTGAAAGTTGACCGATGCGAAATGAAAGAGCCTTTCCAAGTATCCAATTTACAAATAGCATGCATGTAAGTCCTTTGCCTAATTTTATATAACTTTCAAAAAGTGCACTGCAAATAAAGGCGTCTTAAATTCAAACACATATGTGACTGAAAAAGTAATTCAGACACTTAAGTGTCTGAATATGAAATTTCAGACATCACAGGCGTCTGAAATTAAGACACTTAAGTGTCTTACTATGATCATAGTATAAATACTATAAACGAAACGTCCGAAATTTGGACACATAAGTGACTTAAAATGGAGTGTTCAATTTTCAGACATTTTAAAGTGTCTAAATTTTTAAGACACGTGTATATGTCTGAATTTAAGACATTTCAAACATCTGAATCGCATCCATCTTTGATCAACCTGCATGTTTGGCAATAGGCATAGGCAGCCGTTTTTTCACTTTTTTTGTAAGCTTTATACACTGTCAGGACTGAAACTAACCTTTTTTGCACCGGGGCAAACATGGATTTAACACCCCTCTCCTCCGCAAAGTATACTTACAAAGAGAATTTTACTAATTTTCTAATAGCCTACTTATTTTTAAATTTAGAATATGTAATCATAAAATATGTAAACATGAACTACGTAATCTGCTTTGTCAAATATTGATTCATTAAAATCTTGAAAACGGAATCGAAAAGAATTCCGCTTTATAAAGGATTCTTATGCCATATCATATCATCTTTAGATTCTTCTATGCTTTGGCATACCCCAGACAGGATGATTTTAACAATACTGTGCTACATAAAGGTGCGAAAAATCGACAAACAAAATCTTCATTTGGCTCTCCCTCGGTCTGCAGCCCGGGCACATGCTCCCTCTGCCCCCCCCCCCCTTCCCTTAGTTTCGACCTTGTAACACTCTGAAAAAATATCCGTTTAAAATATAGAAATTGTACTGCCAGTCGAGATGCAAATTTACGTATTTTAATGTAATTTTTTCTTTTCGTAAATTCCAGGAAAATTTCCATTTTTTTTGCATATTTCTGTATTTAGAAGGTTCCGTTTAAAAGTAAAATATAATCTTTCAAAGACAAACCCATATAAACATGATATTAGACATGATTTATTTATTTATATTCAAACTTCAAATTTTTGTTAATCGCTTATAATTCGACATGTAATTTATTCATCAATAATTGAAGACTAATTTCGATCACATAGTTTCTGAATAACATCACCTACAATTTCAGGCGTTTAAGAACAAAAATGACTTAAAATATCTATATTTCTCAAACGTCAAACATATATCAATCTCTTTGGATTTGAAAATAATCATACTAGTATACCTTTAAGATATAGATGTGGCGCCATCTACTTTTAAAGTATTTATTTAATTATTTATTTAATTAAAAAATCAAAGTACTTATTTAATTTTTTGGAATTATTTACAATAGCTCTGAAATTTTATACACTAACCTTTTAGCTAAAGATTGAGTTCAGGAGTAATCGGATTTCACCGTGAAAAAATTACTCTGAAAATAAAAAAAAATTTACTCTGGATTTCTAATGATGTATGTTATATGCGTAAAACAAGGATTTTTATAACTAAATATCAATATTTTTGCAGAAAAATTTTACACAATATTTAAAACTGAGAAATTTGGTTCAGAATATACAGCACAGGAAGGAATTAATCAGTCCAATTTCAAAAATTTTGCCATATATTCAATCATCAGAAGAAAAAAGAAAGAAAGAAAACAGAGCTCTATATCAATACCTTCCCGTTAAAATTATACGCTGTCTTTGGGCAATAAGAAATACATTTTTTTAATGAAAAAAAATTTTTTTTCACCCCTGAATGGTACAGGTCCCGAATTAAATGTTTTAACAGTGCATATATAATATATACACTTTTAAAACGTTTTAAATATTTTAAGAGTGTATTTGAAAAAATATTTTTCCACCCTCAATAGCTTGAAATTTTCTGAGATATTTTCAGACTCATTTTTAAAAGTAAAAAGATGAAACTTGCTGAGGTTATTTTTGAAGAGATGTATAAAAGGCCATGTGATATCATTTTTCGCTGAATTATTTAGAATTTAATTTTTAAACGATTGTTTTCTCAGAATAACCATTTTTTTTTTTTATTCCCTGATCTCCCGCCTCGGAAAATTCGATTCAAAACGCCAACTTTGACAGCAATTTTTACAATATTTTGTGCATTTATCAAAAAATCGAGAAGCACGGCACATTGTGTAGTTTCTAAACAAGAAAATTTCTCAGTTTGATGCGATTGAGAGCAAAAATGAATTTAAAAATGAATCAGAAAATAAATAGTTTAGATTAGAATACATCCTTAATATTTCAAAAATAAAGTTTCCTCTGTATAAAACAATAATATTTGTGTTCTAAAAAAATATTTTCGCTAGAAGAAAAAAACATTTTTGCTGGTCTTTAACGCATGAAATTAAACAAATATTCAAAATTCTAGGAGGGAAAATGTGTAAAACGTTAACTGGATCGGAAAAATATCTACCACTACCGTTTCATTGTGCAGCATAATAAGTAACAATATTTGAGCACCAACAAACGCAATTGTGGCCGCGTGGATAAAGCGACAGTCTGGAAGCCAGCAGGTCCCGGATTCGAATCCTGTCACGGGTAAGTTTAATATTCTGATGTAATGTGAGTTAAAGCCTGTAAAATCTAATGGACTTCGGCAATCCCGAGTATGTTAAATATGGTAGTTTGCCCTTCCATAAAAGATTAATTTTTTTTTAATACAGAAATTTAAAAAAAAAAAATTAATTTTTCAACGGTAGAAAATGCCTATTAAAATACGTAAATTGATGTAAATTGAACTGGCGTTTTGATTGGCGGTACAATTTCCATATTATAATAGATTTTTTTAAAAGTGTATAATGCTTATATATATATATATATATATAAAATAAATAAATAAAATAAAAAAAGGCTGCTTTTGCATAGAAATGAAAGGTGGCCAAAGATGGATGCGATTCAGACGTTTAAAATGTCTTAAATTCAGATACATACAAGCGTCTTAAAAATTAAGACACTTTAAAATGTCTGAAAATTGAACACTCCGTTTAAGACGCTTATGTGTCTAAATTTCAGACATTTCAGTTTACAGTGTGACAAGTAAAAAAAAAAAACCTTCAAACTATAGTAAAACCTCCCTAAAGCGACCACATTACGTTCCATTAAAAATGGGTCACTCCGAGAGGTGGTCTCTTAATGGAGGTCATGTTTAAATCTAGATTTTAATTGTTGAAAAAAGGTAACAATTAATGTTACTCAAATTTATTTTTCACATTAGGAAAAAATATGAAAATGTAAGTATCAAAACAAAAGTTAATTACATAAGTTAATTAGTGCAGAGTTTGAAAAATGAATGCATTGAAGTTTGCTTTTTTATGGTTTTATCTTCTATGACTTTTATTTCCAAGTCCTTTCGAAGTTCAGTAAATAAATGCAATTTTTTTTGGACAGGAACAAATTATGACGATTTCATTAATTTGCCTATTTCTTTTAGGGTTTCCTGGCAATATAAAGCAGGGGGTTTATTGACGTCATCCTTACTTCGTCATCAGAGTTAAATTCATTGCCTAAAAAGGCACAAAGATTTTTAAACACTTAATAGTTACCGGAATAAATACAAATTCTAAACTTAGTCTAGAAGTTCGAGGAAAAATGTGTTCGCCAGAATTATTATTCTAATAAAACCTTCTTTAAGCGACCAGGAAAAAAACGGAATTTGTTTCATTTTCTTCAAAGAAATGGGTCGCTCATGGAGGGAGTTCAACTGGGGTGGTCTCAGAATAGAGGTGAAATTAGTATTGAGCTTATGGGAATAAATTTCATTCCATGAAAAAATGGTTGTTCAGGGAGGAGGTCGCTCAGGGAGGTTTCACTGTATTAATTAGAGTTGATCATAAAATACTTTCCAACTTGTCAATTAAAAAGATATGTAAATAAGTTTGAGAGCAACTGGTTGAAGGGATTTTTAACTCGTATCTGGTGTTCCAAAGTGTTATTGTTAGCAAATCAAAAGATAATTTGTCATTTTTAACCTGACACATACAAATGCATATAGTGTACTTTTTACATTGTTTTGAAAACTATTAAATAATTCCTGAGTTTGTTCCATTAAAAATAAGTAAACGATACACACATCTCTAATTTCTGTTTAACAACAATGGCAAATACAATGATTAAATTTTAATCGCCTATAATATTTAGCGGAATTTACAGGGTTGCTCAAGAATTCCCAGCGGTTTTAAAATGGAATAATTTTTAACTTTTTTTTCTTTTACATTTAGAGCAGTTTAACTAAGCAATGACGCAGGGTTAAGCAAAAAAGTGTAGAAGTTCATATCTAAAATCAACTCACAATCACTCTGACTCAAAGAAGGTATTGCAGTCGTATTAATAAAAAGAATTCATACAGGAAAAAAAAAAAAAAAAAAAAACTAGTTGGATGTGCTAATCTCAAACCTTTCTTCTATCTCATATATTTTAATATTTCAAAATGTTGTTACAGATGTCAATATTTCATTTTTATTAGTTCAATACTATATCAACTTTGACTTTCATCTTAAATTTCTGCTTTAGTCAATGAATCGGCGTAAAAACGAGTTCATCTCGATCAGGATATTTATTAAAATCAATAGTTTTCCGTTATTCTGTTGTATATCACATGTTCGCGAATAGTCGGCTTATCAGGATGGGAAGTTCCCGTCGCTTCATGAGCCGCCAGTGTACAATAGAACTACGAAAAATCAAGAAAATTACACAAATATCTATTCCAAATATAGATGCGGAATATTTCCAAATTCAGGAGGACCTTCTGGCCATGGCCAAAAACATACACAAAAATTTGGTTTCAATTCTATGCATAACTTCATACACTTTTCGATGGTACAATATTGAAAATGGCACAAAAATTGCTATTACAGCGCTTTCTTCCGGCGGATTTTTTCCAAATTAAGGGAGGATCTGCTTGCCATAGCCAAAAACTTAGAAAAGAAATTGGTTCAATTCTATCTATCAATCATCAATTCATACACTTTTTGATGGTACAATAACGACAGACATACAAACCGACAAATATTTTCTATAAACATGCTTTTTGGGATCTCTGACCCCTAAAACGTCGAAAACTGGAAGTCGGAAAAAATTTCGACTATTGAAGATAAAAGAAAGTAATAATAAGCTATTTAAGAACGCGTTTTTGAAAGACAGGTTGTGCAGATGACTTGCCTTGCAGAGATGTATTCTGCCTTTTCATACAGAATACTGAACAAACCTCTGACTTTTAAAATAAAATTCTACCACCGCTACTTTTTATTTTGTGCATTCATAAATCTCTGTTTTACAAAGCCCCAAAATGTCCTTATTTAAATTAAATTGTATTTCAACATTTAAAAAATATACCATTAACTCCTGCTAAAAATTGTAGTATTTTTTGTGCAAACATAGACTGGTCACACGAAGGAACTCAAAAAATATATAAGTTTACTTATGGGCGCTGGAAAGTTAATGAATACAAAGCGAAAAAACACAAATGCAAAACTATAACATATTGAAATTTTTATGACTATTGATATTTTCTCTTCCATATTTTTCTTCTTTTTTTCTGAAATTACAAATTTAACTATTCCTATAGAAATTATTTATTCACTTTTCTTGAATCCACTCTCGTAGGAGCATCATAGGGTTTCTGGTCTTGTTAACATTTCTAGGCACCATTGTTGACATCAAGACTGACAGTCCTTTCAATTCATGGAGTGACATGTGTTCAGGTAAGAAAGGCCAATACGCAAAAACAATGATTCATTCATATTCCTATCTAACGTATTTGTTAAAAGAATGTTTTCTAAATCTGTCAAATATATCACATAAATCCAGAAATGGGTTTTTCATAAAATTCCTATGAGTGGTGTCGAAAAATATTTTTACACTTTAGAATTTTTTTTAAAAACGAGGATATACATTTACGGACTTTTGTATTAATTTAAAAAAAGCTTTCGTTTATTATTACAAAGCTGATCTTATTACCTTACTTTTTTAAAAGAACTTTAACAATCAAAGTAAGCTAAGAATTGCTAATAGTGGTAAAAAAAAGATACTTAAAAGGGAATAATACCTTTATTTAGATCAACATATGTTACATCGCACAAACGGCGACATTTTCAAGTTCCTTGTTGATAGAAATATTTTCGCCAAAGAAGATGGAACAAAGCAATTTTATATTAGGTATGAAAAGCAGAAAACTTAAAATAGAATCAAATAACATATAGCAGACATAAAATACAACAAGAGAACTACAGCTTTGGTTAGATTATGCAACAAAGAACCTTTACAGATTGATTTTAAGAATAGCAGAATAATTTATCCATCAAGATTTTATTTACCATCCATTGTCCGGGAATCAATACAGTGATTTTACGCAGTGAGAATATTTTCAACGATTCAGTCTCCTTTGAGTTACCTAAAATTTGGAAAGAATTGCTATGTAGGTTTAGAAACAATAGTAAAAATTAATTCACGCTCATAAATATCCATTTTTATTTTATTTTATCTTGTTTGCACTGGTTTTCATTATACATGGAGTCTAGTTATATTATTTTAGCAAGTTCCTGTTTTTTAAAAATTTTGCGAAAATATTTCTATCAATAAGAATCTTGAAAATTTCGCCGTTTGTACGATGAAACACATGTTGATCTAAATAAAAGTATTGTGCCTTTTTAAGTATTTTTTTATCACTATTAGCAATTTTTTAGCTTAGTTTAATTGATTATAAGTGATTATCATACATATTTTTATAGAATTTTAACAGTATAATATATCCAGATTTTAGGTATGTATACTATGCTTGTTACATTGTGTTGAAAAAATTAATCAAACTTATTTTTTTTTCGGAAATCGCAAGGCATCACAAAAATATTTTGTCCTAAAATATTAAAATATCTTAAATTTTATCTAAACTTACGTAAGTTAAGTTGAATTACATGAATCAAATTATCAAAAATTCTATTATTTTTGTTTCTACATTAAAGTCTAATTTTTTTTTTTTTTTTTTTTTTTTTTTTTTTTTTTTTTTTTTTTTTTAGCAATAACAATAATCTTTAAAACATAAAACAATATTGAAATTCAAGACTTTCTTTAAAATTAGAAACCAATCCATATTTTAATAACTATTATTATTAAAATATAAAAAGACGTTGAAATTCAAAAGATTTTTTTTTATTTGAAACCAATCCCAAAATTATCAGACACTATAAAAAATACTTATAAATTCCACTTGACTATACTGAAAAAGTAGAAGAATATCGGCTGTACAGAAAGCTGAATTTCAGTTGCTTTCTAAAAAGTTCCTGGATAATAAGGATTTTCTACACTGTAAAAAAAAATATATTGTAGCTTTACCAGCGCACATACTGTAAAAAAAATACGACCAGTTTTCCTGTAGGAATCGGAAAAATAATTGCCCTTATCGTACCGGAAAAATTTCCGACTCAGCTCGGAATAAAATCCGTAACGTCAGAATACAATGCGTAAAATACCGTTTTATTGACTATTTCCTTTTCTTTTACCTATTTTATTCCGATCTGGGTCGGAAAATTTTCCGGTACGATAAAGGCAACTATTTTTCCGATTCCTACAGGAAAACTGGACGCATTTTTTTTTCTTTTTTACAATGCTCTGCTGGCGTCCGAATTGCCAGCATATTGTGTTGTTAATTTTACTCAACTACTGTGTTTTTCATGTTTATATAGTCAAGAAACCAAGGAAAACTACAGCACAATCGACTGTGATCGTGGTTGAGCGTGAGATGAACAGTACTTTGTACAGTAAAAATGTCGTGGGTTTTTTTTTTTTTTTTCAGTCTACAAATCGCTGTTTTTCTTCATAAATAGCATAATTACACTGAATTACAAAAAAAAAAAATACTAATATAAAAAAAATTGAAGATATTGAAGAATTCGTACAGCATTTTTCTAAAAATTCAGCGAAAAAAAAGGTTTAAAATCGGAAGTGTCCAGTAGCTTTTGGCTATATAGTATACGTATAGTTTGTTTAAAAGATGTATCTGTATATAAGAATAATTATTATGGAAATATAAAACAATGTTGAAATTCAAGAATTTCTTTAAAATTAGAAACCAATCCCAAACCTTTTGGACCCTATAGAAGAAGCATATAAATTCCTTTTAAATATTGTGAAAGTATAGAAAGATATCGGCAGTACAGAGCGATGCACTTTATGTTCATTTGCTTTCTAAAAAGTACCTGTATGATAAGGATTTTCTATAAATCTCATTTTTTATCACGATATTTGCTTTATCACCGTTTTTGTCACATTTTAATTACACGAAATTGCATAAAAATATAAAAATATGAATGTTGTATTTAAAAAAATACATTACCCTCTTTATTTTTTTATTTATATTTTGTTTTCTATGTTTAGTGTTTAAAATATTTCATATTTGCAGTTTCACAGCCAGTTGGTATAGTTGTGCAAGCGTGGTTGCATAATTAATTCCATTGGTGTAGCTCATATGTACTTGTAATCATAAAGAATTTGTCGATTTATCACCTGCTCCCGAAAAATGCTTTACATTTTTTTATTAATTTATAATTAAGTACTAAATATATTTAAATGTTCTATTGTCTCGCAAACAAACCTGATTGCATAATTTTTATATTTCTAATCTATCAGAAACTGAGTGGGAAATCGATTATAAATTTTCATCTTTACACATACGAACCAAGTGGATTTAAGTAAGAGTGCAAACATTGAAAAAATTGAAAAGAATCCGTGTAGTATTTATCAAGAAATTCGGGGGGGGGGGGTATAAAATCAAAAGAGTCCAGTAACTTTGTACCTATACACTGTAAAAAAAAATAATGCCAGTTTTCCGGTAGAAATCGAAAATAAAGTTGCCCTTATCGTACCGGAAAATTTTCCGACCCGGCTCGGAATAAAATCCGTAAAAAAAAGGAAATAGTCAATAGAACGGTATTTTGCGGATTTTATTCCAATTTTACAGTATTTTTTTCAGTATTTTTTTTTTTTTTTTTTTTTTTTTTTTTTTTTTTTTTACAGTGTAGGTTGTTTAAAAGATGTATCTGCTTCTCTGAAATTGAGTATATATCTGTTGAAACGACTTCAGGTTGGGGGTTCGTTAAATTTGTGGTTCTGGCTTGTGGTAACAGTAAACACACTTGCACACATTAACGTCTTATATTATACACCGTACACTGTAAAAAAAATCCGACTAGTTTTCCTGTAGGAATCGGAAAAATAGTTGCCCTTATCGTACTGGAAAATTTTCCGACCCAGCTCGGAATAAAATCCGTAAAAGAAAGGAAATAGTCAATAAAACGGTATTTTACGGATTTATTCCGAGCTGGGTCGGAAATTTTTCCGGTACGATAAGGGCAACTATTTTTCCGATTCCTACAGGAAAACTGGTCGTATTTTTTTACAGTGTAAATAAAGACAAAAGTCTGTGAAAATGTAACAAGAAAATATAACATAATCTGTGAAAATATAACATAACCATGCGCGAAAATATACTAATAATCTCTTCCTAATTACCCACGATTCCAAAATGCGTTCTTTATCTTCAGAAATTTCAAATACGAACATATTTTGGAGATTTACAGAAGCATTTATAAAATCGAAGTTTCTTTTTTTACCGCTGATTATTGAAAACGTTTCCGAGTATCTATTATTCGGTTTTCTCAAATCGAACTATTGGTTTTTTGGATGCTATCCATTCTCAATTAAACATTTTCTGGCTGCATAACTGAATTTATACATAGAAAAATAACATAACAATAATAATTTTAATGTTATATTAATATTGTTCATTTATTACGTTTGTCTGTGAACCCTATTCGTTGAACAAGAAAATGCTTACTTGAGAATGGATAGCAACCGAAAAATCCATATTCCAGATTACAAAAACATTGAATACACCATAAAAATGAATCAGAAAATCAGTGACAGCAAAAAAAACATTGTTTTTATAAAGGCTTCTGCAAAACTCTAGATCAATTTCTGAAGTTTCTAAGATAAGAGAACTTTTTGAAATCGTAGGAAACTGGGAAGAGGTTATTGTGTATTTTCGTATGAGATTATACGAGGGGGTGCTGATAAGTTCCTGACTTTGACTAGAAAGAACATAGCTAGATTTAAGAAATTACACATTTATTCAAAATAGTCTCCCATGAGACTGATACTCTTGCTACATCGTTGTTGCAGCTTTTCCAGTCCTCTGAAATAAAATTCCTTTCAGCAACCTCTTTGAGATCTTCAGTGTCCTCGAAAGGATGACCCTTAAGGTGTTTCTTCAAGTTCAGAAACAGATCTGAAGTCGCTCGTTCTGGTGAATAGGGATGATGAATGACTAGTTGGAAGCACCGGGTCCTCAACGTAGGACGTGTGTTCAGGTGCATTATCATGCAATAAAAAAATCCCTTTGGTCAACTTCCCTCGGCGTTTATTCTTGACTCTCTCCTTCAACTTGTCCAGCAGGTTAGTTTAATATTCTCCGGTAATATACTACACCCCTGAGGTAGGTAGTCCACCAACAGAATGCCGTCTTTGTCCCAGAAAACTGACTCTATGTCCTTTTTGGCAGATTTCTGTGTGCGAAACTTCTTCGGCCGCAAGGACCCCTATGGCGCCATTCTTTTGACTGTTCATTACTTTCTGGATCATAGATGTAAGCCAGGTTTCATCTTCAGTCACTAACCTAGACAAAAAGTCCTGTTCAGTCTCGAAAACGGCCAAAACGGCTTTGGATGTCTGAACTCGTTCCTTCCGCTGATCACTGTTCAAACATTGTTCAAACATTGCGTCAAACATGATCACTGTTCAAATATTGCGTATGTCTAGGATCGTGATAAAAGTATACCCTACACACTCCCAGGAGATGTCCAGTAATCTCGGCTATCTTTTTTGGCGGATATTCGTTGGTCCTCAAGAATTAGCTCATAGATAGCACTGCACCGTTCAGTGTCAGTTTCAGAGTGAGGGCGTCCACTGCGGATCTCATCTTCAACGGAGAAATAACCAGTCTTGAAACGAGATATCCGACTTTTCAAAGTGCTGTAAGAAGGAAACTTCTGTAGCAACGTTTGTGACATCTCAACGTAAACGTCTTTTGCTGACTTCCCCTGTAGAAACAAAAGCTTCATGATGCCTCGTAACTCCAAAGACGTGAAACTTTCTTGTGCCCCTGCCATCTCAGCTTTCACTCTCAACAGAAAAAATTATTATAATCAGAAACACCTGATATTATTAGAGTTACATAATAAGATTTTAAACTTTCAACTGAGCATAATTTTGTTTTTCTATTTCAAATCTAAGTAATTGAAGCCAGGAACTTTTCAGCACCCCCTATTTAGAGATCGACCGAAAATTCGGTTTCGTTTTCGTTTTCTGTCCAAAATCAGAGTTTCGCAAAAATTTGTTTTCGGCGAAAATACAATCGGAAATTCGGCCTGCCCGAAACTATCTGTATATGCCTAAAATCTCGTTTTTTCTTTCGGAAATTTTCAATATGACTTCCTGATTTGAGCTACATCGGCTCCAATGAGCCACTTTTTATTGATTGCTATGAACTTCACTGTTTATAATGATCAGTCATGACTGACTCAAGACGTGAGTGCAAATTATAAAGCAAGTAATGCCTATAAACTTTGAAGGCGCTTTTCACATGCTCATTAAAATCTGCAGACTTAACAGTAATAGAAAATATTTAATTTGAAACGTAAGAAGTGTTTCGAATACTCTTTGAGAAATTTTAGTTTAACCCTTTATCTACTGGCGGTACTTACAAATATCACTAAAATAACTTGCTATAAAATTCATTTAAAACATCGATTAGTAGTAATACAGTTTAGAATGAGTTATAGATGCATTACTTTATCTTGTTCCAAAAGCATTATGGTTACACGAAACAAAAATATTTTTAAAAGGATGCTTTCTTTTGCCATTGCATCTTTTCAGCTTGCTTGGCGTTGGGGTGGGGGGTGGGGGGGGGGGGGTTCGGTTTCAATTCGGAAAGGTTTCTATATTTCTATTATAAGAATATTATATTTGTACATTTCTTAATTCTACAAAATACTGAAAAAAAATATTTAAAATAAAAGATTTGAGTGTGGTTATAAATATTGCACAAAATCTCTATAAATTCAAATTTAATTAATCCTTCTAAATCCTTCAATCCTTCTAAAATCCTTCTAAAATTTATTAAATGATTATGTAAATCTTCTAATGTAGTTTCAAAAATTCACGAAAAGGCTTTAGAAAATAAAATTTTCATGAATTCATAATTCAGTACATAAAGGGATAACAGATGATCCTTTAAAAAAATCATTATAAAAGATAAATCGAGGTATGTATGCTTAAAACATTTTTTAATGAGATGAATTTCGTATAGTTAGAAAATTAATCTGTACCATATATGAGTTAATTAGATTTTATTTTACATGAAAATAAAACGTTTTGGTCAGAGGTACAGAGAGCGAACTTGGGCCACGTGTATAATTAATTAATAATTATGTATATTTAATAAACGCGTATAAGTAATTAATAATTATGCATGTTTATGTATGTATTAATTACTTTAAAAAATTTGTACATTTTCACTTTCGTTTTCGGCCGAAAATAGGAAGATTACGGAAATTCGGTTTCGGTTTTGGTCTCAAAAACGTGTTTCTGTCGATCCTTAGTTATATTATACTGTATTAGATTAAAAAACATTTGTCTTTTTTTACGGTGTTAGTGTATAATTATTGCTTATAGTTTGTTAGTATGGGAAATCCGTTTACTTTTTTTCTTTCTATCAGGTATTGTCGGAGACAGCCTGAAATCTTTCTCCATTAATAAAAACTTAAAGAAGTTGCTCAAGATCAGTCAGTCAAAGGAGAACTTTGGGGTACTTAACGGACTCCGGGTATTTTCCATGGTGTGGGTGGTACTAGCTCATACCTATGGTTTCAGTCATAAACAAGGATTATGTAAGTATGATTTTATTTGCAAAAATAAGGTCTCAATATTGGATTATTAAAATTAGATAAGTAGTTTTTCTAAATATATCACATGTTTTAACTTGTATTTCAGTGAAATCTGCATTTAATGATGTTTTGCAAATTGCAAAGAACTAATCATTAAAGAGGAAGTTATCATTGTACGGTATGCCCAGTTCTATTAGATTTTTTTTATGTACAGATGGAGTTAGCTTACCACAGAATTTAATTTTGCCAATTTAATGTATTTTAGAAATTCGATCTTTACAATTAGGTACTGCTATCAAAACCAGGCCTTTCAAAACAGAAGTCAAAGGGGGACATAGGGCCCTAAATTTAATACGCATTTTTTTACGCATCAATACATTTTTTTTTAAGTGTACCACTGAGAGGTATATTTCTCTATTGATATTTTTTCAGCCTACTGAAATGTTATCTATTATATCATTGTTAGGCGATATACGGTTTTGTGATAAATGTCAATTTATCGCGTCATTTTTCCTTATGATATATATATTCTGACATTCTTAAGCAACTTTTAACCCTGCATTCATTATGTAAGCAATATTTTGTATTTTTTGATTAGGATGAAATTAAAGACTAAAAATACATTTATCAAAATACATATTTATATGTTCATATATACATTCTAAAGTAAATACGTATTACTCATACAGAAATTTTTTTTCGCTACAGTATAGAAATTGGGGTAGGGGATAAGCATCAGGATCTGTCATTGCTTTCGCTTGATCAAGTCACAACGGATACTATATATCACAGGTGTTTACTGCATATGAAACATATTATAGAAAAACCGTATGTTAACCCCTGGCATGCAGCTAATACGAAACTATCATTTAATAAATTTTAAAACCTTATTTGAATACATAATATCTTCCATTTTCTGTAAAACAAAGTATTAGTGCATAATTAAATTTATTTAATTCTCTTTGCAGCTCGAATGAGGAATGCTCAAGACACCCTCAACGAAATTACATTTGGCACCATCATCAATGCCTGGATCATAGTAGACACTTTTTTTGTTCTCGGGTAAGTTAGCAGTGACTTAGCTGCTGTCTATAATCATTTATTTGTGATTTAAATTTTTCCTTCAAAGTACAACTATACCTTTTGTATCAGTGTATAAGATTAATGCAGAAGGGAGTTGTTAGGCAGGACTTTCTAGTAAATGTGTTTATAATTATTGGCCGGCTTGCTTTATATGATATTCGTGTTTGCGTATTTGACGCCACATGATTCAGTGGCATATTTAAAAGTTTACCACTTGCAAGTTGATATTATTTGCCGCTTAGACACTGTAAGCGTTGTGTGTGTTGATTTTAGTGAAAATACGTGAAGGCTACAGTCACCTTATTTTAATATAATTTTAAAAATATGTAGCAATATTAAATACAGATATTTAGTTAAATTGTACTACTGTGTTATAATTGTGGCACTATAATGTAGATTATCTTGGGTGATTCAGAATTCCCCCCGCCCTTAGGCAAGGCCATAGCCAGATGAGGCGGGGTCCTCCGTTTTTGATCTCCCTTCTGAAATTTCTGCCAGGATGACTATAAAAGTTGCATTTAGTTCCAATCAAGGCAGTCAAGATTTAAAAATCAAAATGCATAGGATGGAATTTTAACAGTGGCAACTATGTATGTACAAAGGATATGGAAGGGATACAGGAGTGAAACTTTTATAACCCTTCAAAGTAATATTCAGCATTGCCTAACACCCATTGACAGCATTCTGAAAATTGCAGGATGCCGTTGGCAGCACCTGTTCTGTTTATACTTCAAATGGAGCGGTCTACAACCTGCAGAATCTCTGGAACGATATGGAAGTGAATACCCCCGAGCGATTCCTTCACGAAATCAAAGTCACAGGAACTTAAGTTCAGGGAATATGGGTGGATAATAGGGCACTTCCCGCTCCCAGCGAACAACCACATCAGCCACAATTTCCGCTACATGTGAACAAACATGGTTACGCAAGATGATGGGTATGTTCTGCAGTAAGGCTGCATTTAGACGCTTGTTTTGCCTTCCTTCAACACTTGTCCAGGAAAAGCTATTAACACCTATTTTTATCCAACCGTTTGTGGTTATTCACAAAAGGATGGGGAGATTAAACAATGGAAAGAAGGTTAGAAGATTAGATCGACTCTAAGGAAAGATTTTCCTCCTTCAGAATATCCGTCCGCTTCATTCTAAAGCTATTAAAGATGAAAAGCACCGCGTGTCCACAAAAAAGACGCCGATAGTTGAAAATAGTTGAATTATACGTCTATTTGCTCCTTAAGTGTCACTGATTCCTTCCTGAACGCTGGTCATATGTTGTATTCCAGAGACGAACAACAGTACTGCGCATTGACGGTTAGGCTGGACGATAGATCGGCAACTAAAAAATGGATGCGTTTGTCCTGTCACTACGCAGGCGTGCGATGATTGTGGGGAAAGCACATTTGCTCTGAAGTAAGGCAGGTATGTGACGTATGTGGGTATGTGGGAGGTAAGCTGCTTTCCTGAGTTCCGCTGTGTGGCGTCTCTTCAACAGTGTTGCCACTATTAACCCCTTAACTCCCCCAGGCATATATATACTCCTGTAGAAAATGCATCAATTAAAGAGATGGAAAAATTCCAATTATAGCGAGATAATATTCACCACCTGGCAATATATATAACAGTAGAACATGTGCATTTTCTTACTGTTATGTCATAAAACTAATATACACCTTCTTTAATTGCAGAAATATGTGATTTAAGTAAGACACTGGAGATCGGGTAAGATTTCGTCGGCAGGGGGTTAAATTGTCATCCCTAGCAATATATTTGTTAACATCTTCGTGAGATTTCATAAGCGCCAAACAGAATGAAGTATGCAGAATTCATACAAATGTTTTGGAATGAGGTGTTATAAAACCGGAATTTCAACACTGTCTAATAAAATGCCTACAAGAGTCAGTTATATATCATCCCGTTTATTTAACCGAAACTCTTGAAGAATGCATTCAAAATTTTATTTCCAAATATCCATAAACTTTTAAAAAGTTTAGCAAATTTAGCTGTACGCTATTGGAAAAACATTTTTGACAATAAAACATTTGAGACCCTGTACAGAATCCAGTAAATATGAATTTGGTCAGCATTAATGTTAATGAATCGACGGAGTAGCATCAACACAAGTTAGATTACGAATTTATTTAAGTAAAGAATGCTCAAAGATTAAATTTTTGTTTTGTAAACATGTTATTGAGTTATTTAAATTGAAAGTAAAACATTATAAGTTTATAGTCATTTGCCTGTATTAATAAAAAATAAATTTAAAATAAGTTAATAAGAATAAACTTTTGAGCCCACAAATTCCCTTTCGAAATATTTTTTTTTCTGGCTATTACCTTGGTCCTAGGCCAGGGCATACAGTATTGAATCAGTCCCACTGATTTAATTATATGTTTGAAAGTCATCATAAACTTTTCTTACACAATGATAAGCGAAGGACTTTATTTTTATCTGAAACATTGCGAAGACAAATGAAACAGTAAATGTTATAAAATTTTGGAAAAAGCATTGACAAAGAAGCTTTATTTTAATACCACTGTCGTGCTTGGGTAGCATTTTTGCAACATCGATATGATTTTTAAGATTTAAAAACTTCGCACTAAAATACACCTATAACAAATTTGCTACTTCAAAATTATAAAGTTCTTTGGGTCAATTCTCGAATGAATGATACATTTTTAAAAGCATTACTTATTTTTTACAAGATCAAACTCGTAATACGAAAACATAATTCCTTTGCGTAAAATAATGTGGATGTAAAGTAAATTGTTGCAGCACATATTTTTTGCACGTTTTAAGTAAAAAAAAAGTTTTGCATTGCAACAGAAAAACATCCTCCCAACAATTTTCTAACAAAAAGCGAAACATTATGAAATATTGTGCGGTAAAAATTGCTTGGAACAAGTTTTTTTTTTTATATTGTAGCATATCTATCAACGTTTCGCTTTTCTCCCCCAAGTCAAATAAACATTTAAAATAAGCGGAAGGCTGGAAGCTGTGTTGCAAGTAATTTTACAATTAATAGTTATTAATTGTTTTTTACCCTCTATTTCAGAGCTTTCTTGGTTGCCTATTCAAATCTCAAATCCTTAGAGAAAGACAATGGACATCTGAATTACGCTCGTTACTACCTACACAGGATTTGGAGGTATTTTGGTAGACTTTTTAACCTTAGCCTTTATTTCTATTTTTATTTTCAATTTACCTCCATAAAGGATTTATTTATATTATAATTGCAGTGCATTCTTTCAAATCCGCGAAGCTTGGCAGAAGAGGTTTTGTGGATTTAGAATTTCACCGTTTTGCAGATTTTATGCCACATTAAAATAATAATAATAATAATAATAATAATAATAATAATAATAATAATAATAAAGTTTAATTCACTAAAATATCGCTTCTGTGATACAAAGAAATTTATCGTCTTTTATTTATAAGAAGAAAAAATAGTTCAAATAACAGGATAAAAATAGTCTGCGATTTACATATTGAAACAATATGTTTACAAAATATTTCCCTTTATTTTCATTCAGCTTCCATATGTGCTTGTTTTGCCTATAGTTAATTCATCTTAATAAATATTGATTAAAACAACCTTTTGTTAATTTTTAAAAAGTTTCATTAATTTCAAAATTGTGTTTTAATACATAAAATTGAATATTTTTCTCATTAGTTTGTGATTTACAAAAATACTGTGTTTATTTTGTTATTATATTGTTTATTTTGTTAGCTTCTTAAATTTTAGATTAATAAATTTCTACGGTAATGATATCTTTCAAAGAGTCAATGCTTCATCATACAAAACCAAAATTGTACTACGGTTATTTTCGGGGCATGAAATTGATTTTCATTAATACGCTCTTAATTTTGCTGGATAATGGAGAAGTATTTACAAACTGAAAACTCGTTGACCTTTCCTTCTCTAAATATATGTATATATACATAACATGTTTTAAATTTCTACATTTTTTCCCATTTAATATACCTATAACCACCTTAAAATATTTTTTTCTTTTTTTAGCTCCAACGTCAATTGTTTCTATGCTTGGTATCTTAGCTTTCCCTTATCAAAATTCATTCCATTTTAAAATATTCTACTTCTGTCAATCCTAGTTTTAATTTTCAATGGCGCACGTTCTGCGGAACTTTTCGCACCGATTTCGTTGCCGTATTCCATTAAAATTTTCCATACGCCATCAATGAATTCCGGCAGGTGCGTTGATTGGCTAAAATAATCTAAAACCGTACGAAATTCCGTGGTTTTGTGTTCATACATTTAGACCGATACAAGCTGATGCATTCACTCAGAGAAAGAAATTCTCATTGCTTTTCATTGTCATTCAACTACACGCAGGCATCAGAGATCTATGGAATAATTTTTCTATGTGATTATGGAGTATTCTCGAACGTCCACGATTATTGTAACATTGGAGAGCTTAGATGATTATGCTTACATTGAAGAATGTGTATGATTATGTCATTTTAGAAAATTGTAGTGTTATGGAGAACTATAAAATTATGAGTTGTTAGAAAGTGTTGTTCAATTGAACAATTTTTTCCCCTATTGGACAGAGAGTTATGCCACTAAGCATTTATATGAGAATCCTCTAATAAAACTGCTTTAGGGGTGAACTGCTTGCTCTTTTCTATCGGGAAACTTTACAGTGGATTATGTGTTGGACTTGCTCTTCAATTACGATCTGTTGATCTGATGCTTTAAACAACGACTGCATTATATCAATCATATCATAACCATGAGTTAAAGTCTACAAATGAGATTTTATTACTTCAAAAGCAAAACTGCCTGTGCAATAAAAAATATCACAAGGTCCATCTTTGGACAGGATTTTTTGTGAAAGACATCACAACTTAAAAAGCCGGACAAGATAATTACCTGAGCATAGAAGATTTCCTTTTAAGTATAAAACCTCTTATTTCTTGATATATGCAAACACTTTACAGTTCAATAACCGTACACCGTTGATACTAAGCTATCTTTTAATTAAAAACGATGAGAATTTATTTTCTCTACGAAAATTGGTTTTGATTTCAAAGGGGTGGATAATACACTTTTTTTTTTTTTTTTTTTTTTTTTTTTTTAATATTACTTTTACATTTGTTGCTATTTCAAGAAATTTTTATGTTGTTTTAAACATGTTTAAAGTACTTCAAAGACGTTTCTTGAAAATTTATTGCTAATGACTTTGAGATTTTTTTTATAAATTTTAATGTAAAATGCTATTTATGGTTTATATGAAAAAAACAGATATGCGTATATGTAGTGACCTAAACCTTTTATTCGAAATTGATATTAAAATGGAATTTTTCATGACTTTCTAAACTTAGAATTCCTTATAAAATTTTGGAAATTGGTGGAATATTGTGTTTTGTTGAGAAATAAGTAAGAAACTAATATTTATAGACGGAAAATAAAACTGTTTTACTTGGGAGAAAAGAGATTTTCTGGTATAATATAGCAATTGAAGACGGAAAGTCACATCTTTAAGTAGGTATTTTATATTTTTAATTTAATTATGGTTGTGTTGTTTTAAAATATTTATTATTGTTATTATTTTGGATATTATTTTGAATTTTACAGTATTAATGTGTTAAGTGAAGGTTTGAAAACTAATTTTAATAGCTAACAGACTGATTTGACAAATTAATTTGGTAATATTGTTAAAGTATAATGCAAAAGTAGTGAATATTATAACTTTGTTTTGGACTAAAGCAATTTAACCCTAGAGATGCAACTTCTAATATTTTAACAGTTCCTTATACTAGTAAACCTTTTTTCAAAAATGAATTAATTACTATTTTTGCAATGTCAAAAGAGATATAAAATTGATTAAATGTTTAAAAAAATGGATTTTTTTTTTTTTTTTTTTTTTTTTTTGGTTAAGATTGGGATAATTTAAAATGAATGGATTTACCATAACGTTTTATTTTTGAAAGTAACTATGATTTTTAGTTCAACATAATATATTTTTGCTGGTCTGATTTCTGGTTGGAACTAAGTTAAAACTAGTCAACAATTTCTTATAATTATTATGTTTAGTAAGAGATTTATGGAACAAGCCAATGTATTTGGTAGGAATTTAAAAGTAAAATTTAGTTAATATTTCATTAATTCTTTGTAATCTAAATAAAAAATTGAATAATAATAATAAAATAGGTAATATAAATGTAAGTCTGATTCTATGGCATCTTCAGAAAGTCAAATTAATTTATAAAATCGAAATTTCGTTACGGAAGGTTGTGCCGGGACTGCTAGAAAAAAGTTAAAACATTTATATAAAAAACATGTTTTTTTATGCACTTACACAATGATATGTCACACAAAATTTTACATAATGGCACTTTGTTCTTGAATATACTTGTACTCGACTTAAAATAATATACCAATACTTATTTTATATTAATTTAGCACCTACATGCTCATCTCTAATATTATTTTTATTATTTATAGATTGATCTTTTGCCCTTATTTTTATTAATTTAACGTCTACATTTATCATTCTATATGTTTTAATAATAATAATTTCTTACTTTCATTTATTAGCTTTGGTTTTATTATCTTACTAACCTTTATTTATTTTTCATATAATTTTATTTCAGTCCAGATTTTTAGTAATGTACGTTGTTACTTTCATTTATCTTTTTCTTACCCTTTAGATTTATTTCTTTTTATCATTATGATTAATCGATCCAATTCTAGAGGATGGCGCAGCATGTCCCTAAAGGTATTTTACGCCCATAAAACCCCATACAATCAACCAATTCTAGGGGGCAGCTCTGGATCTTTTACCATTTTATATTTCTCTTTTTTTTATCTTATATTTTTGGAGGGTTTTTTTTTTTTTTTTTTTTTTTTTTTTTTTTTTTTTTTTTTTGTTACTTATTAAGTCTTTTGTATGCTATTATCAAATTTGAATTGATATTTTGGGCAGCTTAATACATTTAAAAAGAATCCTGGGTTTTTTTGTTATTGTTGTTGTTTTTTTTTTTTTTTTTTTTTGGGGGGGGGGGGGGGTTGTTATTTTTATATGTTAGCTTAATACTGTAACTTTTAGTCCATATATAAACAATATCCGACGAAATAACTATCTTATGAAGCCCTTCTGATGAATTTATAACAAATTAATATTTTTTTTCATAGAAATTAATTAAAACATATTTAATGACAATATCCCATCGTCTTTTGATAAGCAATTTGCAATAAACATACTCAAACCAAGAGTGCAAAGTGAAAATAAAAATTTAATAAAATTAAATTAAATTAAATAGAGAAAATATACTTTAAGTAATATTAAATTTATGAAAAACTTGCAGTGTGAGATTCTTTGTCAGGAGACAGTTAGCTACTTATTAAGAACTTTTAGTTCCCACTCCCAGAAGAATTGTAAATCGTTTTACATATCTAAGTTTGACCTACACAATATTATGTGGCTAGTTATAATATTCAGTCTGGTTTGCTGGATAATTTTAAAAGCATTTCTAAAAAAAAGGAAATCCAAAAGTGTTTTTGGCACAATTGCCGAATTTTTACCGAGTTTGACATTAGACATTTAGAACCATTTTTATTTCACAACTATCAGTTAGTGCATTATCGCCTTGGAAATATTGTAAGGAAATCGTACAGTGTAGGACGGTATCTAATTACTTGTTTATGCTAGGTAGTCTAGTTTTTGTTGTGAGCATTTTGTCCGCATTTAATACTTGTGCGTGAAAGTGCCATCTAACTGTCGTTTCTCTGACTGTCGTAAGTATAACTGTGCCATCTTGAATCTGAGATTCACTTTTATTTTCGTGTGGTTAAAAATTAATTAGCTTCAAAGCTGTCTGCCCACCTACCCGTCCAAAAAAACCCGGAAGGGCTTTTTTAAAAAAAAACCACTTAATAAAACTCCAAAAAACCCACATAAAAGTGGGTTTTATTGGGTAGTCCAGGCAATAGGGAATTTTATCTAGCAAAATTAATGGTAGTTCTGGAAATCGGCTTACTTTATGTTTTTTGGGTCGCTGAATCCGAATTTGTAATTTCCCACCAAAATTTCCCCCGGCAACCCCCTCCCCACATTTTGGTAAAAAGCCCCCCAAAAAAAGTTTTTATTAAAAAAATTACGAAATTCAGAAACTAGACAAAATTTTCAACAAATTAGATGTATGACATTATGACTTAGGATGAAGGGGAAGGGGGGGATCTGCCTCGGAACATGCGCGCGGTGCTGCGTGGACTAAGTTGCGCAATTCCACTTAACCACTCACACGTTTACATTCGACCTCCCATCTCCCATCCGAACTTTCCTTATGAGGTTTACTTTAAGTTTTTTGGGTCGCTGAATCCGAATTTTTAACTTGCCCCCAAAATTTTCCCCCCTGAAAACCCCCCAAAACAGTTGTTATTAACTTAAATTTCTTATTATTTTAGGGGAAAAGCATTACAAAATTCAGAAACTAGACAAAATTTGCAACAAATAGGATACATGACATTTTGACGTAGGATAAACGGGGAGAGAGGGGGCTGCCTCGGAACATTCCCCGCGCGCTTTTCTCAAAAACCAAATTTTTTCAAAAAATCAATTTTTTTGTGGGTTGCCGACAGAAATTTTGGTGGGAAGTTACAAATTCGGATTCAGCGACTCGAAAAACATAAAGTGGGTCGAAATCCAGAACTAGTATTAATTTTTCCAGGTAAAATCCCCTATTGCCTGGACTTCATAACTTAGTGCACGTAGCGCCGCAGTGCATGTTCAAAGGCAGCCCTCCCCCTCCCCGTTCATCCTACGTCATAATGTCATGTATCCAATTTGTTGAAAATTTTGTCTAGTTTCTGAATTCCGTAATGCTTTTCCCCTAAAACAATAAGAAATTTAAGTTTAAAACAACTATTTTGGGGGGGTTTAGGGGGGGGGGGGGAATTAAAAATTCGGATTCAGCGACCCAAAAAACTTAAAGTCAACCGTATAGAGAAAGTTCGGAGGGGAGATGGGAGGGCGAATGTAAACGTGTGAGTGGTTCAGTGGAATTGCGTAACTTAGTTCACGCAGCACCGCGCGCATGTTCCAAGGCAGATCCCCCCTTCCCCTTCATCCTAAGTCATAATGTTATACATCTAATTTGTTGCAAATTTTGTCTACTTTCTGAATTTCTAGATACTTTTTCCCTAAAATAATAAAAAAAAAATTGATTTTTTTAATAAAAACCTTTTTGGGGGGCATTTTACCAAAATTTGGGGGGGTTGACGGGGGAAATTTTGGTGAGAAGTTAAAAATTTGTATTTAGCGACCCAAAAAACATATAGTAAGCCTTTTTCCAGAACTACCATGAATTTTGCTACGTAGAGCCTCTATACGGTCTCTATTGCCTGGAGTAGGGTGTTTTTGGTTTATACAAGTTTTTTGCTGCACAGTATCATTTATTTTTAATTACTACTTATTTGTTATGATTCTGTTATACATGTAAGATAAAAATTTAATTATATTTAGGTTTTCAGACATCTTTGTATAAAAAGATAAAAATGATTTGAAAGAACTGCAAAACCCAAACCTCATCAAATTAAAATTATCCAAAAGGAAAAAATGACTATTTTTTATCATTCATTACCTAATATGTAAAAATGAAAATTTGTCCGTCTGTAATTCTATACAAATCGATAGTTTGGAAGACAGGATTGTGAAATGTTACATATATGTGTATTAAAACACGGCCAAGGCAACTAAATTAATCCGGATCTAAATAATTTATAGATAATTTTTAATTAATAAAACATCACCAATTTAACAGCAAGTTCCTATCAAATTTAAACATTTTACGTTATATCAGTTGCTAACAATTAAAAATCCACAATAACATTCTTATCACAAAAATTCATTTTCTATTGCAAGATTTCTATGTGAAAAATGAAAATGAAATAAATAGTTTGACGAATATAAAAAAAGTTAATATTACGTCATAACTTTTCTATTGCAAGATTACCACATAAAAAATGAAATAAATAGTTTGACAAATTAAAAAAAGAAGTTAATATTACGTCACATTGGAAATGTAATGGATGTCAGCAGGTGAATATATAATGTCATATGAGTTTGAAAAAGCGCAATGAAACATGATAAAAACCTGATCATAAGCTCGATAAGATAATTGGCATTTTAACATTTTGAAGTTCTGAATTTGTTTTCGCCATTTTTAAATCTATTCCATATACATACTCTTGTGTATGCATGTATATTAGAATTCCCAAAAAGGTTTAGGTCCCTAGAGCTCATTCTTAGTGAAGAACTGAAATAAAGATGACAAATTGCCAATTTTCTTTAATCATGAAAAAATTATTTAAATAACAAAATACTCGGAAACAACTTTTCATCAAAAGGTTTTAATCTCGGCCTCAATCCAGATCACAGATTATATTTACTAAGTAAGTAGGTAATCTGTCGTCCGGATTAAATGAATAAAAAAAGAGTGAAAATTACGTAAATTAACAGGCAATCCTTGATTTTTCAAAACAAACATTCTTAAAATTCTGTGCAACGCCGCCTACTTTAGCTAGCATTACATATCATTCATTAAGGTCCATATAATTTATTTTAAAAAAATTTTATAACAGTTGCTTAAAAATATGTTTATAATGTATTAAGCATTTTAAAGTTGAACTGCATTTAATATTTCATTTTGTTTTACACTCAAAAATCCCCATTTTTGTTATTAAAGGGTACCACGTAAAATAACAGATACGATGAAAATCAGAAAATGATAAAGGAGGCATTTGTAGTCTGCACCTGTCTGAATAAAAAAACTTTTTTTTCTTTAGACACTCTGCATATAAGTAAAATTGAAATATTTAATACAGCCACAACTGCAAAAATACATAATACATTATGAACACATTTTCTATGTACTATTAAAAAAATGAAAACCTATACACTATAGTCATTTTTCCTATGTAGTCATAAAAAATTAAAAAAACAAGTTCTTTGGATTATATTAATTTGGTGAGGGTTGGGTCTTGCAGTTCTTTCAAATCATTTTTAATTTTTATGCAAAGATGTCTGAAAATCTAAATTTAATTCAAATTTTATCTTACATATATAATAGAATCATAACAAGTAAGTAATTAAACATAGTTGGCACTGTTCAAAGAAATGCGCAGCAAAAAACTCCAAAAACCTGAAAGAAACCAAAAAAAAACCCAATAAAACCCGAAAAACCAAATAAAACCCAAAAAAGCCCAATAAAATCCAAAAAAAACTCACACGGGTTGGGCTTTTTTTAAAAAAAAAACGGGTTTTTTTCAGCCCTGATTAGCTTACTGTGGTCAGCTGACAAATATAAATATAGGATGAGAGTTGAAACGAATGGAATGAGTCGAACCCTTTAAGGGAGATGTAGACTGGAGATTCTCGCGTTGAGACTTGGAGTTTGCATTGCTGACACGTACTCTAAGCTATTGACTTGCGTGTTATCTGAGAAATTTGCCTTTTGGAAATAAAGTGAATTTACATGCTTGAATAAAGTGAATTTCCGGAGTCCACGGGATTCCAGTTGAGACATTTAACGCATCTTTGAAATACTATCGATTAAGGTGTTTCCAGCGATAGTGTTCTCGATATAAGCGTCTTCTTGGGAAACGATTTTGAACAAATGTTTCCCTTACGCAAGTTGCGTTTTTGAATTAGTAAATTCGCATTTAATTTATTTGATAGTTAGTTGAACCTAAAGTTGATCATCGTAGTTAATCGTTGCCCGCTCCATTGCAAGCGTTATTTACTTACTGTTTTAATATAATTGTTTGCTTTAGTTTAAATTTTGTTTCGGCAGCTACACCTTTTGTGGAGGGACCCGAAAGTTCCACCACAATTTTTTTTGCGGAGGGAAAAAATATATTTCCTCTCTAATATGGCCCGAGGGAGCCAAAAAGTTGTAAATCGCTGGTTTATATTTAAAATATATATATCAGACGTGGATTTTAGGATTACGAGTTTGGCAGAATGTATTATATTTTTAAATTGTTATTTTTATATCATCTCGCAGGTTGACTCCCCCGGTGGCAGGAGCTTTGCTGGTCATGTTCCTACTACCATTAATGGGGTCGGGCCCTCTCTTCAAAGACGTTATCGGAAAGCAAGTGGGAAACTGCGAAAAATACTGGTGGCAGGCTCTCATCATACCGATCAACACGTGGACTCATTTTGATGATATGGTAAGTTCAAAAATAAATTAGAAGCAGAGAGTCTATGCAAGGGGTTAAACAGGGTGTTTAAATTTCGTACGAGACCCCCCCCCCCCCTCCATGCGTCTACTGTGTAATAAAATATTATAATTTTTATGAGTGTATCTCTTACATAATTATTTTATGTGATCATAATTAAACATTTTTAATGTATAGTTGCCAATTTCTACGAAATTAATTACCACTAACATTTAATAATAAATTTTGTGTAACTTAATCGTCAAAATCTAACAAATTTTAATGATAAAATAACACAATTTTTCTATTAAATTTGAGTGGTAACAAAAACCGCCCAATATGTCAGCTTTATTAATGCCATAAAGGAAATTAAATTATTGAATTACTAAACATACGAAGGATAAACCAGTGCGCCTTAGGTTAAGAACTTTCAAAAGAAAATATTTTAAAGAAAATGTCAATATATATTATTTTTAAAAATGAAATGAGCTAATTTATATACTAATTTATAATAAAATATTATATAACGTTATACATTTACTAACTAATAAAATTAATATTAATAATATAAATTATAATATTTGCGTAATATTTTTATTATTAATTAAACATTAATTTATAATTTATTATTAAGTTATAATTTAAAAAATATATTTATTTATTAGTAGAAGATTTCAACAAAAATTGCAAGAGAAATCTAAAAAGAAGATTTTACTTTGAAAAAATTCTTATCCTGCAAATTTACAAACTTAAATTTAACCACAAAGTTACCTGTTACAGATATTTTTATGTGATTTATTGAGAAGTTTTAATTTATTAATATTTTTTCCCTCCATTTCAGTGTCTTCTCCATACGTGGTACATCGCTTCAGACATGCATTTCTATTTTCTAGCTCCATTTATCCTGATACCACTTTACAAGTAAATTGTTGCCTTATTTCTTTTAATTTTGCCGATAAAAAAAATATATCTGAATCAGTACGAATTATGCCGATCATCTTAATTTTAAGCACGCAGTTTATTGTTTCACTATTTCCTTTATAGATCTGTTTTTAATTGTGAGTTGATTTAATAGATTAAACGCATAAATAAATGTTGTAATAATAATTATTATAGAGTTGTGGCAAAAAAGGATATTCCCCCCACCTTTCGAAAAAAGATAAAAAACAAACTACAGTGAATCATCGAACAAGAATGTTACTCTGGTTTCAGTGTCTAGAATAGTGTTGAAATCTGCTATCCAAACAGCGCTAAAAATTCGAATCACTTAAATATACAACGATGCTGAAATCTGAAGAATCGATCTTAGCGACATCTGCGGGATATTTTCAAATTTCAATTTTTTTTTTCAGCGTCGAGACTAGCAATCGTCTTGCAGTTTTGGAAAATATCCTGCAGATGTCGCTGCAATCGACTCTTCGGATTGCAGCATCATTGGACATTTAAGGGATTCAATATTTTAGTTTTTTTTTAAGTATTACTGGGATAGAAATTTCCACACTATTTATTCTAGACACTATACTCTGGTACCGACCTATCGTAATAACGTCTACTATTGGTGCAATGCTTAATATGTAGACGGCCCTAAACCCTGATTCATGAATAACATTTAATAATAGATGTTACTACCAACTAATCAGTACCCGTAATCATATTTATATGATGAATTGCCGCAGAGTTGGTATGTGTGTGTGGGAGGGAGGTGGGGGGGATCCTTTTTTTTCCACGGTTGCACACCCATATTGTTTTAATTTTATGCTTATATAATTAATGTAAAAATAATGTAATTTTAAATGTAATTTACAGTAAAGAATAATTTATACTTAATTATTTTAATTTTCTTTTCTTTTTTTCCTTTTTGTATTAGTAATAGCATTCTTTGAAAATGAAGTAAACTAATAAAATGTATTATTTGTCTGACTAATCCAGGTGGCCAGTCATCGGGTTCATGGTCATGCTGTTTTTGACCTTAGCATGCATGGGTATTGTTGCTGTCCTCACAATCCTACACGACTTTTATCCCACGCTGTTGTACTTCACACCGAATGAAGCGTAAGTCTACCTCATTTTTATACAATTTGATTAGATTTTAACTTTACAAACAACACTCGCGAAGCTTCACATACCTACAGTAACGAAATTTTGCATGTAAGTAAAAGGTACTAACAAGGGAACCACTTTTGGTGAAGTTCGCACTTAAGCATTGAAAATAGAGTGCATTTTATAGCGCAATTAGACCAAACTTAGAGAACCGATAAAATTTGTCTGCAAAAATCGTATTATATGTATTTTTGGTATACGTTATGTTTTAAAGTAATGAATTTTCAATTGTTAATTTCATGCCTAAAGCAGTTGTCAAATAGCATACTACGAAATTTTTACACGTTCCATCTTGCAATATGTGCTTTTAATTCCTGTTATCATTTGTACAATATAACTACTAATTTAAAACCACTAAATATGTTGTGAAAAAAATTAATATTTTTATACAATTTAGAGAATTTGCTGCGTCTAATCAGGTCGGGACATACAGTTTATAGTGGAATCCAAACCACTATACTCACTCCACAACAGGCAACTATGACATTCGCCCAGGGTTGCCGCGGAAAATTTTACGGTACCGAATAATTTCGCGCCGACAAAATTGGAATTATAATGCTGCATTCTTTTTAATTTGAAATTCGTAGGTTCTTGAAGGAATTTTTAAACTTTTTCCAATATTTTATTTTCATTAACTAACTTGTATTTTAAAATACTTTAAAAAAACATCTATGTTAATAGTCCGATAAGAAGTCTCGAAAATTGCATTTTCAGAAAGTTTTACTGCTGTAAAATCAATAAAAATGATTTTTGCAGAAAAATACTTTCAGATCACTAACTTTATCCTATAAAATTCACCACGTTGCATTGCTAGGTGCGAACATCCCCAAAAGTGGTTCCCTTGTAAGTAGTGTTGCCAGATGTCCCGATTTTCAGGGATTCGATTAGTCCCGCGGAACACTGCGCGAGTACACAAATTTTCATCATTTTCCTTTAGCACCACGCTATTCGTTAGTCCAGTAGAACTTAATATAGTAAAACCTGTGTAAATAGAACCTGTCTATAACGAAAAAATATTATGGTCCTGCCGAAAGGAATATCGTACAAATCTATCTACCTGATAAGACAATACCTTGTCTTAACACAATTTTTCGAGTCTCTAGCAATTCAGTTTTTATGCGTTTCGATGTACAGTCGTGGGAGAAGAAAAAGTAAACACGTCATATTAACTCTGCAACTAATTACAGTAGAAGAAAGTTACGGGTACCATTCGATTGGAAATAAAGTCTACTTTTAAATGATGTATACACAATTTGATTAGGGGCCATCTAAAAATCAAAACCTGACCAAACTTTTTTTTTTCAATGGTAACACCCAATTTTGACACTATATTTTAAATCTTTGGTTCAAACTATGCCTAGAAACGAAATTTCTAGTCATATGAATGATAAGTTTTTGAATTATAAACATTCAAACTTTAGAGCTTCTAATGTTAAATTATATTTTCATATTTTTATTAATATCTCCTAAAATTATAATCCTAGTGCGGTAATTTTATGTGTGGTTATAATACTAAAAAATCCTAACATAAATACATTGAATTTGTAATTTTAAGAAATTTATAATATGAATGAACTTATGAAAAAAATAATCGAAAAAAATATGAATTGCAACCTACAGTTTTTTTTCTTTTGATAGATTTATATTTATTATGTCCTCCTTTATGCGAATTCTCAATTTCAAATTTTTATTTCAAGTAGTTTTCGAATTATCATTAAAAAACTGCAAAATGTTGGCTCCGTCTATCATTTGCAGAAAAGCATAATTTGAAAATATATTTTTTACTTATTTTATTGAAATATTTGGGCTGGCAATCGTTGAAACATATTAAGCGAGTAAAACGGTCATATTGGAAAGAAATAATACATTAACAGAAATGTCATGATCATTCTGTAGCATTTCAAAAATCGAGTAGAATCGATTAGTTTCCGAGTACCGGACTTAATTTGGGTACAACACTTAAAATATGTTCATTTTAAAATGATTAATTTCTCTGAAACTAATCGTACGAATTTCATGTGAATTTGGATTTAGACTAATTGAAGGGTGTAGAATTTATTCATGTTGTCAAACTTAGGTATCGCTATTGAAAAAATCAAAGTTTGGGTTCGTTTTTATATGTAGATGGCAAATTTTACATACATTATTTAAAAGTAGACTTTATTTCCAATCGTTTGGAACGTGTAACTTTCTTCTACGATAATTTGTTGCAGAGTTAGCAGGGTGTGTTTACTTTTTTTTCCACGACCGTACGTAGTTCAGTAAAACCTGGACTATCGTAAGCTATTTATAATGGTACCCTATCTTAAACGCAAAAATGTCCTAGTCTATTAAAAAACATCAGATTTGGCAGCATTGTTTAGTGTGAATAGTCCGATAAGGGGTCTCGAAAATTGCATTTTCAGAAAGTTATACTGCTGTTAAATCAATCAATACGATTTTTTCAATAAATTAAATTTACATTATAATAAAATTCTTAAGAATACACAATTAATTATAACTGCTCCATCGGAAACTTCAACTAAAACAATTTTTTTTTCAGCCTGTAGCGAATCCGCATTCACTGACTTAACTGTGGGACATTGTTAAGCGTATATAGCACAGTAGAACCTACAAAGACGGAATTTTAAATGACTACAGAAATGTTCCGTGTTAGACAGGTTTCTGTTTTAGTAGGTATGATTTTATGGTATTTCTTCCATAGGGACTGTGGCTTTTTTTACGTTTAAGTCAGGACACCGTTATAGACATATTCCGTCTTTATAGGATTTATTGTATTTAACCCGATTTGGAAGCCGCTGTCCCGCTTTTTTTTTTTTTTTTTTTTTTATCTCCATTTCCGTCTTTTTGTGAAAGTAGAACATTAGTACTAAGATATCAACCTCCATCAATTTTTATTGGCAATCGTTACTTTGAAGCAGAGAAATTGGGGGTGAAAAATGCCATACAAAAGCACGTTTGAAGAGGAAAATCTCCTCATTTTCGGCATTCCTGTAAGAAAAGCACAATGTTATTAATATTTACATACATTACTTACTATATTATGTAGAGTTATGGGGGGAGAGGGAGTCACCCTCTTCTTACTCTGTCTCAGATCATCCCATAAAAATGAGACTGTTTTAATCGATTTGTAATAACGACTGCTAATTAATGATATACTTAAATGCTTAGGTCGTCTACATATAGAACTTTTAACAAACTTTAACATTTTCAATACAAACACATTTGACATCGAATTTGGATTCTTCAGTAATGTTTACATTCTGTTACGTAGCGGAAAGCCATTTGATGAAGAAGTTTATGAATTATACAGATTTAAAATTTTGAATTTCTATTTTTAAATTCATATTTAACCCTTTGGGACCTCATATTAAACTACAGGACATATACGCCTCCCTTTTTTACATCTGCATACAATTTTTTTATGACAGTAAGTTGCCAATTTAGAATCAAATTTAATGAATTGAAGATTAACGAATTAAAATTACTTGTATTTTTTTATGTAACATAATACAGGTATTATACACTGTAATAATTATAGAAACAAACATATTTTACCAAAAAATAATAATAATACTATTTCTGTTGTTACATCTTGAAAAGAAAACAATTAATATTATATTCATACTTGGTTAATTTTAACAGAATGAAAATTGAACTGGAGTTATCACACGTATCACTATTTGAGCTTTTATATTATTCATTTGAGAAAAAAAAAGGATTTAGATAAGAGGAAAAATTGTTAAAATTGCAAATACCTACTTCTTTAAATAGCTCAAGAATTAAATTACATGTTGACATAACTTTATCATCTGCATTTTTACTTATGATGTCAAAAAAATTTCCTTTTCAATAGTTTCTTAATATTCTGCTTCTTTAATAAGTTTTTGAGCCAATAGTGAACTAGACTGAAATTTTATACGCTGAAATTAAAGCTCCACAATTTCCAATCAATCGAATTTAGATTAGACCAGCTCATCTAAATTTGTGCGTCTTGTCTAATCGCACTGTATTTTAATTTAGATCAATAATCAATGCCGTGCCAAAATTATTCTTTCGCTTGACAAAAGTGACACCCATGCTATAGATTCGTCTTCCCTGTACGGAGACATTAAAAAAATCTACCAGAAGGAAACAAATTTGTAAATTGTGGTAAAATTAGATTTAAAAAAATAGTCGCCAGTACTAGCCCGCTATCAATGTGGATATGTCACATTTTTGACAACAAGTCATAATTTTATAATATTTATAAACTGCCAAATTTATCCCGAATACGCTATATTTCTGCCAGCGTCTCCGGCTCTTACAATTTTTGTCTTGGCCTGCAGATTTTTTTATTAAACGGTTTCTACTTTAAAAATTAAAAATAAAAGCGTGTTTCTTAAAAATTATATACCTATTTTTATTTATTTATTTATTTGAACTGGAAAAAATAATTGGGATCATGTTAATATTATCACATCAAAGTCTAATAATTATTTTGTTTGTATTATTTTCTTATTTGAAGGATGTCGTATTGTTTAACATGATGTACTAGATAATGCGGAATCATAATTCTTGTCACTATTATGTACGTAATAAAGTAGTTTTAAAATTTATTTTCAGCAACATATCGAAATGTTTTAGAAAATGAAAATTTCAACTTCATTTTCAACAATTGTTCACGAAAATATTTTTACCAGATGAATGAAGTACTTTAAATATTTCAATAATTAATGTAATAAAGTATAAATAATATAATTAAAAACAAATAATAATTATAAGTATAATAAAATTAAATATCTTAACAGTTTTTTTTTTTTTTTTGAATTAATGTAGTTAAATGGAGATTTTTCCTGATAATAAAATATTCTTTTTTTGAATACTTAAAATAATTTGTCTCATATTCTACAATAAAAATAACCTAAAGTCCAGATCGATGTTTCTAATTATTCTATTCTTTTCAAATGCTGTTGCTGAAATATAGCATATAACGATCCACAAATATTAAATGTCTATGTTAATACATTGTTAACCGATAGTGCTACCGATTTAGAAAATGTTTCGTTTTGTTTGTTTGTTTGTTTTTTTCAAAGTACCTTGCAGGATTTTCCGGCAGTAATTTTCATTTTATTTAATAACACACATTCCGTGATTACCACTTGAAATTTCTCGTAAGTGTTTTGAATAAGAAAACAATCTATGTCAGTGACGTATATACTCGTCACAGGCCAACAAAGTGTTAAAAACGCATTTGTTGACTACGAATATACTCGTCACCGACCAACAAAGGCGGTAAGTGAAAAAGTGCATTTATTTTTTCACCTAAATATTCTATTTTTTGAAATCCGATAACTTTCTTTAAAAAAAAACAGAATCACCGAAATATTCATTACATTGTTTTACATTCTATTTTAGATTTACCATGCTTCAGTGTGACTTGATGTACTTTCGACCGTATCCCCACATGGGTGCCTACTGCGTTGGATTAGGCCTAGGATATATTATCCTGCATTACAAGAAAGTCGAAATCAAAAAGGTAATAAGATAAAAATAATTAACTATCTTTATGAAACTTAATTGTGAACCCACACCAGCAATTCTTCCGTAAAAACTCGTTTAATTTAACCAAAACCGAAAATATTTTGAATCAGGAAGTTTATTTAATAAGTAAAGTCATACAAGTCCACATAGGGCATGAAATTCATAATGATGCATTAAATCAATTTTCCGATCCAACACGTATTTTGCGTACACTGAAAAAATAGACGCATGTTTCTGAATGTAGGAAAATATAATGTAACAACGGACAAAAATGTACAATAACTTCTACCGAGTTACTAACGATTCCGAAAAGCTTTTTTTATCTTTAGAAACCTCAGAAAATAATTTATTTACGGGGTTTAAGGACACATTTATAAAACAAAGTTTCTTTTTCGGAAACGTTTCAATGTAGTGTATTAACCCTTTATGTACGGAATTATGAATTCGTGAAAATTTTAACTTCTAAAGCATTTTTCGTGAATTGTTTGAACTACATTAGAAGATTTACATAATCATTTAATAAATTTTAGAAGGATTCATTAAATTTAAATTGATAGGGATTTTTGTGCACTATTTATAACGCCGCTCAAATCTTTTATTTTAAATATTTTTCTTTGTAATTTGTAGAATTAGGAAACATACAAATGTGATGTTCTTACAATAGAAATATAGAAATATTTTCGAATTGAAAAATTCCCCAACGCCAAGAAAGCTGAAAAGATGCAAAGGCCAAAGAAATCGTCCTTTTAAAAATATTGTTGTTTTGTGTAACCCATAATGCTTTTAGAACAAGATAAAGTAATGTATCTATAACTCATTTTAAACTGTATTATAACTAATTGATGGATTAAATGAATTTTATAACAAGTTATTTTAATGGTACTTATAAGTACTGTTAGTAGATAAAGGGTTAATGAGTTTTCTCAAATCGCAATGTTGGTTTTTAGGATACTACCTATTCCCAAAAAAACATTTTCAGCTGCGTAACTGAATATACATTCAAGAGTAACAAAATAAATTTAATGTTAATGTTATTAAATTATCATATTTGTGTCTAAAACATCTTTATGAAACATGAAAATGTTTACTTGAGACTAGATAGCATCCGAAAAACCTATATTCTAGGTTGAGAAAATTGATTAATACACTATAAAAACGACTCGGAAACGTTATCGAAAATCAGTGTCAGCAAAAGAAACTTTGGTTTTTTTATAAATGCAATCCAAATGCAACACATCGGATTGCTGTGCCAGCTACTATCTATTCATTTATGGGATTTCTGATTGATTCTTCTCTTCCTTCTTAAGGTACAGCAGTAATTTCTGGAATAATGGATAACGAAATTTTACGAGATGACACTAAATGTCATATTTGTAAAAGTATCAGAAACGCTTTGTCGTGTATATAATGCCACAATTTTATGCAAAAGCAATTAGACCGAGAGGCGACTACACACACCATCACTTCATCGAGTTGACAGCTGAAATTCCAGAAATAGTTAAAACTCGAATCGCATATTAAAATGTAACTGATATGCCAAGTCCTATCTTGACGGAAAATACCTGCAAACCCAATTTTAGTGGTTGTCTGATCGGTTTACCATTGTGTTTTCCTGCTCCCAGTCCTCCATGTTTTCATACTTTTGGGTGCAGGAAAACACAATGATAAACCAACCGATCCACCACTAAAATCGGGTCTGAAACAGGGTTGCCAGGTTTTGCCTCCATTTTTGTTCAGTAATTTTGATAAGTTTATACCAGAAATAAAGAATAGTATTTTATGCTTTTATTTAATGAGAGACAATTAGCGATCACATCAAGTAAAAATTCTTCTTTCAAAATTTCTGGTATGAATTTTAAATTTGGTGTTACAATTGGAAGCCAAACTGGCAATACTGGTTTGCAGGCGGTTTTCACCAAAATATGACTTCGCAGACCAGTTGCATTTAAATATGTTAATCGAGTTCTGTCTAATCCAGGAATTTCAGCCGCCAACTCGAAGAGGGGATGGTATGAGCAGTCGTCTTCCGGTCTAACCCTTTTCACATATTTAAGGGGGCCAGGAAAACAAAATTCAAGCAAAAAATCGATTTTTACTTTTTTTATTTCATTAAATAGTTTAAACTTTCATCTTTCCAATGATGTGTCACGCATGTTTATATATAAAAAAAATAAGTGCTGGAATTATTCATTCTTTCTAAGAATACTTCAAAGCTTAATGGCCATTTAAATCTTTAATTGACTTTTTCTCAAAACTTGGATTTTTCAGGTTTATGTTCCTTATTTTCAATATCTATTAAACTTAAGAACTCAGATTTTTTTTAAATACTTATATCATGTTATATTGTATACTTTAACACAGTGATTTAAGGATTTGTTGAAAATTATTTATTTTGGGCAGTGAAATCTTACCAAAAATGCTAATTTAAAAACGACTTTCAATAAATAATTAATAAGCAATTTTGAGTTTCACTTAGAAATAAAATGGTCTGTTAAAATACGTAAATCATGTTATTCAAACTACTCTAAAAAATCTAGACCTTTCTCTTTCACCATTTTTGAGAAAAAGGGTACATAAATTTGGTGAATTTAACATGGCGGAGATAGGGTTTTCCCCGGCCCCTTAAGTACCCTCAATAAAATAATGTAATTATTTCAGAGCTTGAATACTGATGCAAGCGGCAACAAACTTTCAAAACTCATCGTGTATACAGCATAGTGCGTTGAAATTTGCATTTTTTTTCTTCTTAGGTATACCAAGTATTGGGATGGTGTGCTGCTATCGCATGCAACCTGTCTGTCCTGTACAGTGCTTTCGAATGGAATCGTGGCAACATCCCAACTAAGGTGGTCGACGTGACGTATGCCGTCTTCCACAGGACAGCCTGGGCAATGGGCATAGCCTGGATCGTCTACATTTGCATAATTGGAAAAGGAGGTAATAGCAATATCACTTTTAAGATTCGGAGCTGAGTATAAAATATGAACTCACTTTTACAGAGCTATAACCAAACAAATAATCCGAGGATTAGCTAAATTCTTGTCTAGTTTCAATTTTTATTCAACCTCGAATGGAAAACAATAATTTAATGCATGTTGATACCTTCACATTAAGGACCAACAAGTCAGAAATTGTACGTCAAACGTGGCAAATGAGGTGCGTTCGCACTGTAACTATTTTTATAAATATTCAGATCTCGGGGGCAATAGCTGTCGCACTCTGATGCAAAAATGCTTGAATACAAAATTTATTACGGTTCTGTATATTAAATTCAGTAATACGGAAATAATAGCACTCCATCTTAAATAGGACGTCGTCACCATGGCAACTTAGAATCCTGACCTATCATGGCATATCATTGAATTAATGACGTACAATAGGATTTAATAGAAGGAAGAAAAGTTTTATTAATAGCTTTTTAAGTTTTGATTCGATTTTCATAAAATTTGAGACTCGACACAATTCTGCAACGATTTTATATATTAAATTTCAAACCATTCGGTTGGGTAGTTTTTGCCCTGTTCTATGCGAACAGACGAACGTACACGACGACGATTGCAGGTGCTACGTATTTATATAATTACGAACGCACCTGCAAATGCACTTTTATCAGTCTTTTATTTAACTCGATTTTCTGATGACAATGCAACATTTTAATATTTTAAGAACTTAAGTATAAATTAATAAATTAATTTTGAGGCATTTTTCCGCGAGCATGCCACTGGTGATAATGTGCTAATGATTATTTATGGATACAATTGTATACCAGTTACAACAACAATAGATTCTCTTCAAAATAGGATAAATAGCTGTGAAACTGGAATAACGAAATATCTTAAACATTGAAAATTAGAAAAAATATTTCAAAAAATAAATATAATACACTGCGTAAAAAAAGTAGAAGGACATTAGACTGTTTTCTAAGAAAGCACAAACTGATTAATTTAGAGTAAAATTCTTTATTTGCGTAACATTTTACAAATAAATTAATATAAAATCATAGTAATCAAAAATAAATTATGAAGAGAATTTGTTTTTCATAACATAGCTTCTGCTGCTTACATGAAACTCTGTAAAAAAAAAGTAGAAACATAAGTATTTTATATGACAATTAAAGTATTTGTAAGAAGTTTTCTTTTCATCTTCCGTTATCACTTGAAAGACTCTGTTTGACATTGAATTATATAGTGCTTCTATTTCACTTTAGCAAAAATTGTCCCAAACATCTTTAAGTGCATTCCGAAGCTCAACAGCCCCACCAAAAGGACGAGAGGTTCTCCTCTCAATGCTGGTAGACGGGAAGTGCTGGGTTCGAACCCAATTGCGCCCGTCGGCCTAATCATTCGAAGTTTTCTGTGGTTTCCTTCAAACCTTGCATAACCTTGCGTAAATACGGGTTAGGTTCCCTTAGAAGTGACCCCCACGGAGGGGACTCCCCCTCGTGAAGATAATCGGCCGTCACAAATAACACCAACACCGAAGCTCAACAAAAGATTCATACTGTTTTCCTCCATTCTATACGCGACGAACTAATGTCGCCCGTGCATTTTCAACTATTTTCAAGTCAGAACTTTTAGCTGGCCATGGCAAAACCCGGACCTTATTTGTGTGGAACTAATTTTTAACACCTATAGCTGTATGAATCGATGTCCCATCTTGTTAAAATATCCAATCTTCTCCACCTAATTCTGTACCATACGGAAGAAGTTCATATACCAACAATCGCATGTATTCTTTATGGTCCTGTCTACCATTCAAAAAGACCAGACTCGTTCTTCCACATATCCGACTGCTAGCCAGACCATCAAACTTCCCCCTCCCATATGTTGAGTGGAATAAAATTCTTCTTCATTCTTGATACAATTCCAATAGAACTGATATCCATCAGAACCATCTAAATTGAACTTTTTCTCACCTGAGAAAATGACAAGTCCATTCCGTGGTCCAAGACATGTGGTCTCTCGCCCAAAAGATAAGCGGCTAGCTCCATACATTTTTGTCCACTTTAGACGGTGTTGTCTCTTCTTGAAAATGAAGGGTTTGGGCTTTTTAAAATAGTTACTATATACAGTTTGACGTGACACATGTGTTAGCCCTGCTTATATTCTGCAGTTTGAAATTATAGAATCTTTCTTTTTCAACTCCCGGAAAATGTTCTTTCATCACGAGGCATCAGTGTTTTTAGGTCTTCCTGTCTTTATTTTTAGTACCGTTATGCTCTGGATTTCTAAAATAGTTTGACATTGCGGTTTTACTAACATTAAACAATTTACCAATCTCTCTGACGCTTTTATCCTCTTTTCTAAATGCTACAGCTTGGCCTTTTTGAAAATTATTTAAAGGTATTTAATTTAGAATTTATTGCGCAACAAATTAAATTAACAAATAATTTACAAGTTGCATTCTTTAGGAATTCTAAAAAAATAAACAATCTAAAAATGAGGAAATATTTTTTTCCTCATACCGTCAAAAAAATAAAATAAAATGGTAATGTTTGCTTAGCGTATCTATAGCAGAAAGGTCCAATAAATTCAATTTTCCTCAGTTGTCCTTCTACCTTATTTACAGTGCGATAGTTAGCTAAATTCATTTTTCTATAAATTAATTGTAGTAGCAATTTATTTTTTATTTCACAACAAAAAAATGAGTATAAAATGATAACCTTAAAAAAATCAGACCGTAAATGTAAATAAAGAAAAATCGAGTGCCCTTCTACTTTCTTTACACAGTGTATATATTTTTTCTTAAATACGTTTAAATTAATTAATGGTTTAATATTAATTAACTTTTGATTATATGTGGAAAACTTAATTTAGAAATCCTGCAGAAAAGTTTAAGCATTGCTTTTTTCGGCTTTTCTGTTGCCATATTAAGAAAAAAAAAAAAAAGCAGAGCAAAAATTATACCGTTGAGCCAAAAGTTCGTTAAAACTTTAAAAACTCATAAAAAAGGAAGAAATTATGATAAAGAGTGCGGTTTGCAAGAAAGGGCTCACAAGGTAGTCGGATTTTTTTTAGCCGCAAATGAAAATTTAGTTTAAAAAATCACATGTAGAGGGCACAGACGACCCGAAACACAATGAACAGGACAATGATTGGAGCGTATGCTCCAATCATTTGTTCTTCCTATAACAAATGTTCAACACGACCTCCAGAACATTATATGACACAACCAGGTTGTGTGGTAGTACCTTTTCATTGTGTTTCGGGTCGTCAGCGCCCTCTACATGGGATTTTTTAACTTTTTTTTTTTTTTTTTTTCTTTTTTGCCGCTAAAAATTTGTTTTAAATCAAAATAAACCTATAAATTGAATTGTTCGTATTGTATTCTACACAAAAATAGAATTCAAAATTTGAAAGTTCCAAAAGAATTCTTCTCATAAAATTGCATAAATATTATAGCAGTGTGTGTCCCTTTTTTCTTGGTGACCCAGGGATTTCTCCCAACTTCTCCCTCCACTCTCTTTTCGCCACTGTTGTGATTATTTGTTTATTTTTGAAACTCCGCGTACCATTGCACAATAAAATCGGCGTATGTAAGAAGATGTATCAAGTAATTACATTGATTCTCTCGGATAGATTTTTATTGTCCCACTGGTTGTAGTCAGTAATTTTTAGAAATATGCTTTATTTTCACGATATAAAATCAGACATGATCTAACACCTACAAACCTACATAACATGCACAACAAGTACTCTGGGTTTTTGTTCCTTAAAAAAAAAAAAAAAACCTAGCAATACTAACAATCATATTTATTTGAAAAATAGCAATAACGCGTTCAAATAAAGTTGCGAAACGTATTAAAAGCGATATTTTGATATTGTCCTCACATCAGGAGTTAACAGCCGAAGAAATCGTCAAAGACCGCTATTTACAATCAGCCTTTTTGATTCTGTTCAGTTCAGTGTGTTAAGCACGAAATTCGATTACTCTTAAATTTGTGTTTAAATTTTATTTTATTGTTTTATATATTGATGGGAAAATGTTATTTTGTTATGGAATATAAGCTGGAATAAAATGAGGAGCTACTTATATTAACACAAATGAAAACGGATTTACCTTTCGTAATCGTCTGCATACTATAAAGATAGATTTGGAAATAAATCATGCTTGAAAATTAATTTTAAAAAATAATAATTGAGTAAATTGCGATACAGTTTTCAAACAAATTGTGATATAGTTTTCATACAAATTTCCCTATTCGACGGTGAAAAAATTAAAAATGTGAGGTGTTTAGAAATTTTAAAAAATTGCAATAAAAGTTAATAAAAATTAAATTTAATAGTCTGTTGTTGCTACCGTCAAAATAACGTCAGCGTTACACACGGACACATTTCTCCTTTAAAATATAGATGGAGCTTGATTTAATATTAAAATTTAGTTCAGTAAATGTTTCAATCTAATAGATGAAAAATACCATCCATTGCATCTCTTTCTGTCTTTCAGGTGTCATCAACAGGTTCTTATCTTGGGATCTCTTCGTCCCCCTGGGGCGTTTGTCCTATTCTGCATACATACTCCACTTCCCAGTCCTCTGGATGAGAAATGGCCTGAGGAGGAAGCTTCTCTACTTCAATCACTACGATATTGTAAGTATGAAAATATGGCGCATTTTGCCTCTGAATTTAACTCATTTCCCATCTTGAGTTATTTTTCTTGTAATAGCACATTTTTTCCTCATAGCTGCCAATCTTTTGGAATTTTTTTAAGTCAAATAAACTTACTTTGAGCCAAAAAAATTATGTAATAGAACAAATGTTCTTTCACGTTGTAAAAAAGGTAAATATTTCTCAATCTATAAAAATATAATACAGAGTCGAATATGTAATACATAATGTCGAAGTTTCAATGGTGTACTAAAACAGGTTAAGGGGGTACGGGACACAAAAATCTTCAACTTTTGTAAAAATATTTTATTTCATTAAAACTTTCTCTGTTTATTTCTGCTTTTCTATCTTAATTAGAAGAGGAAATATTAGTTTTTTCGTTTTGGTTTGTTTTCAAAATCTAGCTTTCAAGCAATGCCTGTCATGGAAGCGACTTCTCGTGAAAATGCGATCTCCTTCATGATGGTTTTTTTTTTTTTTTTTCACCATTTCTCATATTTCAATCGTTATAAGTCAAGAACCGTTAAACATAAAGGGTTCAATCTTGGAACATGTCTTTTTCAATTGTTTTACTTTAATTTTGATACAGAAAATTTGAAAGAAATATTTACTTTTGAAAATATGAATTTTTTTTTATTTAAGTTGCATCTTTTTTTTTTTTTTTTACTTTTTTTTTAAATTAATATTTAAAAAAATACTGAATCAAAATTAAAACTTATATATATATCTGTTTAGTTAAATGAAAAAAAAATTCATTTCTATAAATAATGTTTCGTGTTATAACGATTTTAAATTACTCCACTTTTTTAATAAATTTTTAATTTAAAAGAAAATTATAAGAAGTTTTATCATGTGATTTTGTTTACAAATGATATGGTTAACCATCATAAAAAAATTTCAGAATTTTAACTCAATAAATAAATTTTTTTTAAATGTGTCCTTGACCCCCTTAAGGTGTCTCTGGACTCTTAAAGCTTCAAAATTTTCGAAATTTTCTTTTCTTTTATATGTTAAACTTCTATCTTTTCTGAACCTTTTGATATAATTGTTTCCTTGAAATTCCTATTAGAACAAAAGTTATGGCTTTTAGAATTATACCCGTTCTGTAGTAGAAGCGGCGTTTCCTAAACTTTGAATTAAATTTTCTCCAAATGACGTTTTTGGGCATAACACGCAAGATATTTCAAAAACATATTTTCAAAACATATAATTCATGTTAGTCCGTATAAACTGAACCTAAAACTTTATTTTTATTGTTTAAAAAAATATATTGTTTTAGGTGATTATACTGTTGAAATATTAAAAATTTTGTATTAGCTAAATATAACTTTGTATTAAAAATATTACAATACTTTAAATAAAAATTTATTTAGATTCAAGGTAATTATTACAATCTGAAGTATAAGTAGGCACCAACATTTTCATTCTAGTTCCAATATTTATTTTGTAATCCAGAGCGTAAGTTGTTATACCAATTTTCTGCTCGTCAAATGGCTGACAGTTTGGAGTCCTCTGTAAATGCTAATTCTGCATGTTGCAATTTTTTAAATTCATAAAATGAAAGAACATATTTATATCTTTCATCCCAATTAGAATTGTGTTTTAAAATCATATACATTTTAAGATCATAAAAAGATCATTTTTATGGTCTTACGATCTTATGATTTTTATGATGAACATAAAAAGATCATTTTGAAAATGATATTTTTTTTTCTTTCCTTTTTTCCAATTTTAAGAGTCCTGAGACCCTTTAATTTAGACTATTTGCAGCAAATCATACATCAGATTGAAGGTAAACTAAGCTAGTTTTTCTTACAAATGTTCAATATATGTGCACCTTTATTTGTAAAGCACACATCCACGGGATGACCAAAAGTGTCTGTACAGGATACTGACCGTGTCATGGCATCCTACCTGCGTAGTCCTAAGAAATCTGTTCCGAAAGCAAGTCTTCAACTTCAGTTGCCTGACCGTGTCTATTTTCTGCCGCTACCTAATGTTTTGCCAGACTTAACCCATTAGTGCCTGAATTTTTGTTTTCTCAATTTTTTGGTAAAATCACTTTAAAATGTTGCAAAATGAAGTGGAAAAATACTAAAAAAAAAATTACGCTAAAATGTTTTGTATTTATTTTATAAAATGTACTAAATATAGTACTAAATATGGGAATATGCATAATATTTGTAATAGTATAATATACATAATTATATCTTTTGTCTAAATTTATATAACATAAGCTTTAAAAATGTATATTATATACTATAATTATTATTTTCATGAATTACTAAAAAAGTATATTTATTTCTTTACAGAGACTAATAGTATTATAAGTATTAGTAATAGTAAACTAAGAATAATCGTATTTGAGGCTTAAAAACAATTTGTTTCATAATCATCTTGAAAAGGACTTTAGAAAAATAACTGTCCCCCAATCGGCTAATGAAAATATGCACCCATTCATGCCTAGTGCCCTATATTTTGTACGTTACAAACATGCATAAAAAATAGACTTGAACACATAATTTCACAATTTAAAAAAATACGTATTTCAAAGAAGTCTACAAGCTAAGATTATGACTTATTTACTTGGATAATTGGTAGAGAAAACACATATAAACTTTTTACATTACACCATCTTAAAAAATGAAAAATCTATAAACTCTGAAAAAAGCCTTTTTTTTAAGCAAATAAATAGACATCTCATGCTGTCATCTGTCGGTAACAGATAAAGACGTTTATCGATAATTATTTCATACAATTTTCCTGTTATAAAGAAGAAAAAAATTATACAAATTTATTAAAATTCGAAGCGTCCCAAAAATGGGACGCTAGGCATAAATGGGTTAAGATACATAATTGAAAAGGCTATTGCTTCCATTACTCCGGACTTATTAACACGTTGAGTGCCACGATGACTGACACTGAAACGCTGAAAATTTACAATGTTTAAAGTAATTTTTAAGAAAGTATAATCCTGTAATAAATAAAAGGTAGGTAAATTTTAAATAAATTTTCAGTAATTACTTAAAACAATGTATATTTTTTCAGTTTTGTATCATATTTTAGACGTCAGCCATCGGTGAATGACGCGTTTTAAACAGAAAGTTCGCTGTCAGCCACCGGTGGCTGACGTGGCGCTTAACGTGTTAATCGAAGTGTGGGAAGAATTGGACTTCAGACTGGATGTGTGCCGTATAACTAAAGGGGCACCTCTTGAACACTTGTAAGAAAAACTAGGTTAGTTTAGCTTCAATTGAATGTATGATTTGTTGTAAATACATTGTACTGTTGCACATTAAACTGTTATAATATACCATTGAAAGTGGGACATTATTTTATGAACACCCTATATAACCATGGACAAAAATATATACACTAAACTCTTCCTAGTTAGCTACGATTCGGAAAAGCGTTCTTTATCTTTAGAAACATCTTAAACCAATATACAATAGAAGCCCGCTAATCCGAACTAATTGGGATCGGTACCAGTTCGGATTGCAAAAAATTCGGATTTCCCGAAATTCTGATAAAAATAGAAAAGAAAAAGATTCTTGCTATAAAAAAAATGTAAGTTATAAGTACTCAGTAATATTGTAAACATCTTGTAATCCGGCCTCTAAAGTCCGGCATGCTGAATAATCCTGCACGACTTTCGAAAAAAAAATAGTATTCCTGTTTAATCACTCCCTGTGTTTATAATAATTCAATGGAACTTCAGAATGTTAAATTACGTAACAACCCATTACAAACGGTTCAAAATCTCGAACCTATAAATAGCTCAATCACCACATCGACGAGGGGTGAAGAAAAAAATGTTTCTGTAGATAATTTGCGAAATCAAACTGTTGAAAGGAAAAATAAATTTTTATCATCTGAATTAAATACTTTTTGCATTTTAGAAAAGAATTTTATAGTGACTGGCAAACAAACATATATTCGAGATTTTTTTAAGATGGCTTCTACGAGTAGGCCTACAGTGCACGTTATCATTTTATATTTGTGTACATATGTTCTACTTTTACATTATTGAGAATTTTTTTTATTCTGTCTTTTTAATCTGTTCAAGCATAATTTTCGAAAATAAAATCGGTTCGGATTAACCGGAATTTCGAATCAGCGGGATTCTACTGTACTTCGGAGATTTAATAAAGTAATTATAATATTAAAGTTTGTTTTGCTACCACTGGTTTTCAGAACAATTTCCGAGTAGTTTTAATAGTGTATCAATCTCTTTCTCAACTCGAATATTGGTTTTTAGAATGCTATTCGTTCTCAATAAATCATTTCCATTTGTGTAATTGAATTTATGTATGCAAGAATAAGAAAAGAATGTTAATTTGAATATTGATGCTAATGCTGATAATTTATAATGCTTGTCTGTGAAACATGTGTGTTAAACAGAAAAAGTTTTACTTGAGAATGTATAGTATCAAAAAAGCCCATATTCCTGGTTGACGAAACTGATACAAAAACTACATAGGAACGTTTCCGAAAACCAGTGGCAGCAAAAGAAATTTTGGTTTTTATAAATTTGGTTTTTATTCTAAATGGTTTCTAAAATGGTTTCTAAAGATAAAAACGCGTTTCGTAGTCGTGAATACTCGAAGAGATTATTGTATATTTTCGCTTAGAATAAGAAACACTTACAGTGTAAGTAGTACTTATTTTATTTCATTTATTAACACCTTATTGACCGGTGACGAGTAAACTCGTCACTAATTTAGCCTTTTATTATTCGAATTTTCTATCAGAATTTTTAAGGAGTAAATTTTACTTTTTTTAATTCGCCTGAATAGGCGAACAGGTGAGTGCTTTGATGGGATATCCCGTTGCGATGCAACTCCACTACCAGTGGATGTGTATCACATCATAGAAGAGCTATCGAAAATAGTCTAACTATAGTACAATAGATGTAGTTTAATATACTTAAGAAATGATAAAGAAAAGTAAAAAAAAAAACAACTCCGAAATATTACGTCAAACGTCGCAAATGAGGTGTGTTCGTACTATAACGAAATTTTATACCTTGCGAACCCTTACGAATTCGTTTGTGTAGCCCTGCATATGATCTACAGCATTTATACACACAACGTAATGTGCAAAAATTTAGTTAAACTTAAAAACTCGTATGACAACTAAAAATGCACTTCCAGCAATCATCGCTAATATACAGCTTTTCGGATACAGTATAGTATCCGAAATCTTTTATGTGTCCCTGTAAATACTATGCACTTTCTATTATACAGGAAGTAACTTGTAGTAAGCCTCAGCAACGTATATGAATTTCATTGTATGTAAAATATTTTAACATAATTAAAATACGCTCCAAAAACATGTTTCCCTCTATACCATTATGTAACGGAATACTGTTGTGCGATCCTGTAAATGAATAATAAATGTTCTTTGTACCGCATATTCTACAAAATGTATATTTTAGGGCACTTCATAAATTCATATCACTTTCATTATGTTCGAAAGGGTATAATATCATTAAAAAGCACTTAAAACTATTTTTCCCATTGGCCGTAATGTAAGGGAATATTTTTAACTGTGCCTGTAATTGAAATATGCATCCGATTTTCATAAAATTTGAAATGACTCGACAAAATTATGCAGCAGTTACATATTTTAAAATTCAGACTATTCGGTTGGGTAGTATTTGCGCTGTTATACTGGGACAGACGGACAGGCGGACCAGACGACGACTATAATTGTTACGTATTCATATAATTACGAACGCACCTAAAGAGCGACTTTAAAGAAAATGCAGTGATTAAAGATATAGGAAAGGGTGGTAAATTCGGACTGAATAATCCTAGATAAGGAGGCGGAGCTTCTTGGGAATCCAAGAATTACGATTAGTAGAAGGGTTTGGCATAATATAACTGAAAATATTGTATATTATTGATACAATTAATTCGGCTTAATGTCTGTCATTGAATAAAACATAAATTACAGTTTAAAAATTCTGACTGATGTTTTTAATTTAAAACAAAGACGCTAAATTGTCGATGCTGTTGCAGGGTTCGCACGCTATTAAGCCACGCCCCATTTTGTAAGGACTTCACCACAAGTAATCCCATAAAACTATCTTCTAGCTAACGAATCGTAAAGAAAATGATCTTTATAATGATACTGGTGGTAGAGTCCTTACAAAATGGGGCCTGACTTAATAGCGTGCGAACCCTGTGTTGGCCGTCAATATGTTAAATAAAATTTCTGGTTAAAAAAATGTTTATTTGACTTGGAAAAAGAAACTAAAAGTTGACAATTGTGTATGCCTTCATTTCATTACATTACTACATATTGCTCGAGTGCACGTGATACATTTATTCAGACAGATTTATACTTCGTATTACTGCTTTCGATTAATCGATTATTTTCTTTTGTTTTTCAGTTTTATGAATTTTTAGCCACGCTCACTCTCACCCTGTGTCTCTCCCTCACGTTCCACCTTCTTTTCGAAGCGCCATTTCTCAACCTGGAAGAAGTATGGTTTCCCAAAAAGGACAAGAAACTGAAGAAGTCGCTCGATAGCGATGTGACCATAGTAACTGTAGCCAAAATCGAAAACTGATCTCAATGACATCAGCTTTGTATAGTCATATTTCCATCTCCTCTATTGTAAATAAATTTTTTTAACTTTTATTATTGACTTTGTCGTTACTAAAAGTAGCAATCTACGGCAATTCCTTTTTCAAAAGATATCGTTCTGTAATTTTTATCTACCGGATGTTTCAAAACTTCGGTGCAAAAGTAAAACGCGATTAAAAAAGAGCTATGGGTCGGGGAGACATGCGGTTTACAGATAAATATTCAGCGTGGTACGGAATTTTGTATGTCAACAACAAAAAAAAATAGTTCAAAATCTCGACAATAGAGGGTGCTACTGGACGTAATTCCATATTGCTCACACAACGCAAGATTTGGATACAAAAAAGTGTACATACTCTGTTTTTGTATCCAAATCTTGCGATGTGTGAGCTATATGGAATTATTCCATGAAATTATCTGCAGTAGCGACCTCTATTGTCGAGATTTTGAACTTTTTTTTTTTTTTTTTTTTTTTTTGGCGTCATACAAAATTCCGTACCATGCTGAATATTTATCTGCATGTCTCCCGACCCATAGATCTTTTTTTATTGCGTTTTACTTTCGCACCGAAATTTTGAAATATCCGGTATATCTCAGGGTTTTATTTCTCAACTTGCCAGCTGCCTGCCAGCATTAAATTATCAACATTTTTTTCAGTTTACTGTCACATTAGTTACTTATTTATCAATTAAAGCTCCAATTATACAATATTAACCTTTGGAATTTTAATATTAGTTTTAAAAGGCATTGAATTAAAAATAAATTATTTATCATAAAAATGCTTATTAATTTTATTTGCTAATACGTGTAAATTAAAACTTTAAAAAGTGTAAAAATAGATTTATTTGACTGTTTACATGTTTCGACCCTATCGGAGACATTTTCAAAACAAATGAATAAAACTATTCAAAAATTGCACGGTCTATGAAACGCCGTCATTCAATTATCCGCGCATTCTTTCATATTACGCACGTTATTTTTATTTTATTTTACTTGGATGTTTATTTTATTTTCGAAACCATTGAGTAGCTCGAGCCATAATTTTGGTAAGTTAAAGGATGCTGTATCGTTACATATTGAATTTTTGTGTGTTACAATCTCTATCATTTATCTTATAACGGTTGGATAGCATAGGCTAGAAAGAAAATTTTTCCTCAAAAAAAAAAAAAAAAAAAAAAAAAAAAAAAAATTGACTAAATAAATGGAAAATTCTAGGGCTCGGTGCAATTACACACTAAGTACACATAATTTTTATGAAAAAATTGTATACTTTATCTTATATTATAATACGAGCAAAAATTGTGTGTGCGTGTATGTAAATTTTATCATAAAAACAGCTCTCACGATTTTGACTAAATTTTATATTTTACCATTTTCGGGCACGAGAAGATCATTGGGCTAGGTCACATGTTCGAGAAATTTCGATTAGTGGGTCATTTTTGGGTCACTTCGGGTTAAGCTAATTTGATCTAAAAAACTGCTCTAACGATTTTGACTAAATTTTGTAATCTACGGTTTTGGATTACGAGAAGACCAATGGGCTAAGTTACATGTTAGAGAAAATTCGATTAGTGGGTCATTTTTGGGTGACTGTGGGTCAAACTAAGTTTATCTAGAAAACGGCTCTAACGATTTTGATTAAATTTTGCTTTCTATCGTTTTCGGGCACGAAAATATCATTGGGCTAGGTCGCATGTTCAAGAAAATTCGATTAGTGGGTCATTTTGGATCACAAAGGGTTAGGTGTCAACCTAATTGAATCTAAAAAAAGGCTCAAAACATTTTGACAAAGTTTTGTAATATATCGCTTCTGGGCATGAGATGACCATTGGGCTAAGTCGCATGAAAAATCGATTAGTGGATCATTTTGTGTTAAGCTAATTGTATCTAAAAAACGACTTAAACAGTTTTGAAACAAAAATTGTATTATACCGCTTCTGGGCATGAGAAGACGTGTGGGCTAAGTCACATGTTCGAGAAAATTCGATTAGTGGGTCATTTTGAGGTCACTGTGGGTCAAGCTAATTGTATCTAAAAACGACACAAAACATTTTGACAAAATTTTGTATTATATCGTTTCTGAGCATGAGAAGATCATTGGCCTAAGTCACATGTTCGAGAAAATTCGATTAGTGGGTCATTTTTGGGTCACTGTGGGTCAAGATAATTGTGTCTAAAAGACGACACACAAAATTTTGTATTATATTGTTTCTGAGCATGATTTGACCATTGGGCTAAGTCACATGTTCGAGAAAATTTGATTAGTGGGTCATTTTTTGGATCACTGTGGGTCAAGATAATTGAATCTAAAAAACGATTCAAACAATTTTGACAAAAATTTTTATTATACCGTTTCTGGGCATGAGAAGATCATTGAGCTAAGTCGCATGTTCGAGAAAATCAGATTAGTGGGTCATTTTGGGGTCTCTGTGGGTCAAGCTAATTGTATCTAAAAAAAGGCTCAAGCGATTTTCACAGAAAAAATTATTACATCGTTTCCCAGCACAAGAAGACCATTAGGATAAGTCACATGTTCGATAAATTTAAATTCGTGGGTCCCTTTTGGGTTACCGTGGGTCAAGCTAATTTATCTATAAAACGACTTTAACGATTTTGACTAAATTTTGTATTCTATCGTTTTCGGGTTCGAGAAGAGCATTGGTTAGGTCGCATGTTCGAAAAATTTTGGTTAGTGGGTCATTTTAAGTCACTATATCTCAGGATCATGCCAATTGTATCTAAATATATCAAGAATGATACAGTGAGAATAAAATATCGAATTGAACACAAGGCTAATTTTGACCGAGCTTAGCTCTGTCATCCCTGCTAGTTAATAATTGAGTGCACATAATTTTATATTATACTACACTACATTTCCATTATTATGTACTTTTTTTTTATTCTATAAATATTTAATGATGTCATTTCGTACTTTTCGAAGAGAATAAATCAATCATCAAATCTATTATATACACCATAAAAAAAAGACAGTCTGCTTTACATATTACTACAATATTTCAGTTTCGCCATAAGAACCTTATGACTTTTAAATTCCAAGAGCATTTAGCTTGTAGTGTCGTATATTGACAGTATTACTTATAGGGATGGGCAATGAAGTTTCTTTAGCGGAACAAGTTCATACCTTGTAGAGTTTTTTTTTCTTAGCATTTAATTCAAATGAAATACATTTCTCCTTATTTTAATAACTACTGTAGTTTTTTTCCTTTGGTTAAGTCGGTGATTTAAACCATAATTGGTTTTTAAAAAATACATACAAAATTCATTACTTGAGTTTCAGAATGGAACAAAGGATCTGTAAGTGTTTGAAAGGATCTGTAGGATCTGTAAATGTTGTTATTTCAATATATGAAATGTATTCATTTTATATGAAAATAAGTGAATGGATCAAAGAAGCCCCCAGCAGGGGCTACTTTGTTCCAAAACTTTAAAAATAGTTAAAAAATAAAAAAAATAAATAAATAATTGCCTCTTTAAAGCCATACAGTTTGTTTCATTGTTTCATGTTAATTGCTTACAACTCAATTTCAACGTTGAAAAATGATATATAATATTTTTTAATAATTGAAAGGTTAGTGGAACCAGGAAAAAGTACCCCAAAGTAGCCCTGGTTGACGGTAGTTAATTTTGGTACGATATATCACATGTGTTCCGTCCCATATGAAGAAAATACTGAAATACATGATGCGAACTATTTTGCACAATCAGGATTGAAATAACACGAATCGAATCTCCGATAGTTCATTTAAACTACGTTTGGTACCAAAGGAATTAACGATATAAGTCATCCGAACTATTTAATACAATCGTGAACGGAATAACCTGACTCGAACCTCAGATGGTGCATTCGAACTAGTTCCGCAAAATCCAATGTATTCCGATCAATGAAAGGAAATTAAGCTGCGTATTAAAAAAAAAAAAGCTTCTGCCATCTTGGCCTTTTGGTCACATCTACATTTCGAAGTTAAGTACTAATTTCACCAACAAAAACTAAATCAAGATTAGAGATAAACCCAGTTTAACAATTTTATCTGACCGCTTTTGACGAGTTTTTAATTTCATTTTTCTGTAAAAGTTGGTTTTACCAGAATCATGTTAATGTGATTTTTTTTCCCTTCTACAACCCGCTCCCCCTCTTTTTTTATTTATTTATTTTTGTTGTAAAACTTGGTCCTATCAAAAACTTGTCAATATAAAAGTTGTAGATAATAGTAAGAAGATGTATAATAAATTTAAGCAGATTTGATATCTTGCGAATGGACGAAGTTGTGAATTTTTTTCTTCTTCACCCCCCCCCCCCCCTTTTTTTTTTTCGTTTTTAATTTTTCTTTTTTTGCGGTAAGAGTTGGTCCTATTAAAAACTTGCCCGTATAAAAGTTGTAGATAATATTAAGAACATTTATAATAAATTTAAGTAGATTTGATATCTTAAGAATTTACGGAGGTATGAATTTTTCTTTGAAAAATTCTTTCTAGAAAAGTCCTTCTATTTTCAAAATGCGATAAATCAGACTGCCATCTCTTAACGAAATTATCAAAAAAATCATCGGTTTCCTTTATACATTCGTTGTTTATCATTAGAACCACCTGGAAACAAGTTGAAACTCTTTTTCTTGGTGGTACATTGGAACAGTTAACGTTATGAATGTCCAAAATTGGCCTGTTTAGCATAAAATAATACAATTTTAAGATATTTACGCAATGCTTTTACAATAAATTATGTTATTTTCTGTCTCTGAACAGAATTAAAAACTCAGTGTAAAAAAATATTAAAGTCAACGATAATTAAATTTACTTATTGAAAAGCTTAAAGTTATGATGTGTGTCCAGTGCCTACCTTTTGAAACCCACCAAGGGAATTGCTGGGTATATTAAAAAATTTTTACAATGTCTTGCGATATAATTGCCTTATGGGTAAAAATGAGGGGTCAAAATATTCACAATTAAACAGACTTTATTTTAATATTTAAAAAATAAAATCCATTTTTTGATTAATTTTGAGGTAAACTGTCACTTTAATTAATTTAATTATTGCTTGTTTCACGTATATATAAAGATGACATTTTTAAATTCTTCTTTCACCCATTTCCTTACGTGCTAGAAATTTCATGTGTAACCACAGTGTCCTCGATGACAGTACAATAGTTTCGGATTTTCATTACTTAATTATAAATTAATCGATTAATTAGTTTAATTATAATTCTAGAAAACAATTTAATAATCATGAATAGGCAGTTTATAAGTAAATAAAATAATAGGGAATTATTTATCTTTTTCCTGCCATAAAGAAACTGAACAAAAAATACTTTTTTTTATAAATTCATTATTTCATGCTTTCTACCGGGCATAAATAAAAGTGGTAAATTTTCCATAATCGGGACCACGCCAAATTCACGCACTGTAACACATATGTTTAGGAAGATCATGAATTGCAGCTATGACATTAGACATGATTTTGTGATAAACATTCAATGCACTGTAAAAAAAGAAAAAAAAAAGACAAAGGCAAAGACAAATGTTTTTAAATATCGGTAAAATATGATATAATCACAGAAGAACATATACAATAACCTCTTCTGAGTGACCCACCAGTCCAAAAAGCGTTATTTATCCTTAGAAACTTCAGAAATTAATTAATTTTCGAGAGTTAAAGAAGCATTTATAAAAACGAAGTTTCTGTTGCTGCCAGATATTTTCGAAACCGCTTTCGAGTCGTTTTTGTGGTAAATTAATCAATTTTCTCAAACTTGAATATCGGTTATTAGAATGCTACCCATTCTCAAGTAAACGTTATCATGTTCAACAAACATGTTTAACAGACAAACATGATCAATTAATATCGTTAACCCCTTGACCTCCAGGACGTACGCTGCGTACATCCTCTCGTTTCAGTAATAAACGAGCATGACGTACACACCGTACGTCGTTCACTACACTGTAATGGTTGCATATTTGAACCGGATTGGTCTGTGATAAGCAACTGTTATAACATGGCACTGGTAGAAGGTGAATTTTATTGCACAAACATTTTACACCGCATCGCCTGGTATATAGCCCTTAACCGGCAAAATTAAGCCGGGAGGTCAAGAGGTTAAAATTAACATTATTTTGTTAATTTTCAATGTTTACATTCAATTACGCAGCTTAAAATGTTTAACTGAGAATTAATAGTTTTTAAAAATAACAGACATTACATTAAAGGATAAAAACACTAAAAACAATTTAAAAGGACGTTTCGGATTCATTCTGAATTTCTCATTAGCTAATTCTTAACGTAAAAGTCATACTAGGTTTTAAAGTTCAACAAGTAGAAAAACATTGTATCAAGTTGCAAAAAAATTATAATTAAATATAGTTATTTCTACTTGTTGAACTTTAAAACCTAGTATGACTTTTAAGTTAAGAATTAGCTGATGAGGGATTCAGAATGAATTCGAAAGACCTTTTAAATTGTTTTTAGTGGTTTTATCCTTTAATGTAATGTCTGTTATTTTGAAAAGTTTTTACAATTATGATTGAATTCAGACATAGTTCTTTTGTTTATAAATAATAATAATAATAATAATAATAGTTTCTTTAGCTGTCACTCATTTTTAGAAACGTTCCCGAGTATTTTTTATAGTGTAATTATTACTTTTCTCAAACTGGAATATCGATTTTAAGGATGTTATGCATTCTCAATTAAACAGTTTCTGCTGCGTAGCTGAATCTATATACAGTAGACTTTCGATTATCCGTCATTCGATCAACCGCCAACCTCGGTTAACCGCCTCCCCCCTCCCCATCCATTTTTTTTTTTTAAATCAGAAACGAACAACAAAAACTCACATGTACAGTGGACCCGATCACTCGAGTAAGGCGGTGCTATTCTAAGATAAATCCTTGTCTGGCTTCAGCTAAACTGCAACCGGAAACGGGTAATTCCCGTCGAAACAATTTATTTTTTATTGTGCTTTTTATTCACGAAGTACACAGCGAACAAAAAAATGCGTTTTTATATTGTTATTTATAAACCAACAAATAAAAATGTGATTTTAATAATGGTGTTGCACTGTCTCTCGATTATCCGTCTGTTTCGATTATCCGCTACACCGTCGGTCCCGTGAGTGACAGATAATCGGAAGTTTACTGTACGTGTAAGGGTAACAAAATAATATTAGTTTTATTAGGTGCGTTCGTAATTATATAAATAAGTAGCACCTATAATCGTCATCTGGCCCGTTCGTCTGTCTGTCTGTCTGTCCGCATGTAACAGAGCAAAAACTACCCAACCGAATGGTTTGATATTAAATATATAAAATCGTTGCAGAATTTTGTCGAGTTAGTTCAAATTGTATGAAAATCGAATCAAAACTTAAAAATACATTAATAAAAGTTTTCTTCATTCTATTAAATTCTATCCTACGCAATTAAGTCAATGATATCCCATGATAGGTAATGATTTTATGTTGCCATGGTGATGAGGTCCGATTTAAGATGGAGTCCTATTATTTCCGTATGACTGAATTTAATATATAAAATCGTGATATATTATGCATTTTTTCATAAGAGTGTAATAGCTATTGCACCAAGATCTGAATATTTATAAAATTAGTTATAGTACGAATCATTTGCCACGTTTGGCGTACAATTTCCGACTTGTTAATGTTGATGCTTTTAATTTGTCATGTTTGTCTGTAAGACATGTTTGTCTGTCACATCACATGTTTATCTGTAAAACTAAAACATGTCTGTTGAACACGAAAATGTTTAATTGAGTATGAATAACATCCTAAAAAAACCGATATTCCGGTTTGAGAAAGCTGATTAATACTACTAATTAAACTACTCGGAAACGTTTAAAAAAATCAGCGACAGCATTGGGCGTTTCAATATCCCAAAAATAATCACAGGTTTTTTTGTCGTTTCACTTATTGAAATAAGTCTATGATATGCTGTGATATTAAATTACTAGCCATTCGTTATTTATTAAGATTTTAAAAGAAGCCGAACTATTACATATTATAATAGCGGAGTTCACATCTTTTCAGCCAGTTCCGGAAATTATGCGTATTGCCGGAACTGGTTGAAAAGGTTTTTCAGTACAACTGAAGACGTTTATAGTAATTATAAAAATCATCAGATGTATTACAGTCCCCCTTAAACAAATTAGTCTGCTTTACACATAACGCAGCACTTTGGTTCCGCTTTAAAGATGACATATCTTCCGAATTCCATGAACATAAAATATAACATTCTTAATTATGTATTACCGAAATGCTTTTTGTTATTCTCCGTAAAAGAGGGTTATTTTAAATGTGGCATTAGCATTAGTTCGACAGTCCAAATCTTTAGAATCGTTGTTCTTTTTTGCTTTACAGATGACAACAGAATGGTAATTGTATTAATAGTTTCCTTGCTTATATCACATTAAGATGATAAGAGACATACATAATTTTTATAAATATTAGAGCCATTGATTTTGAAAGAGGGGAAAGAGCGTTTTATGTTAGTGTCTTATAACGCATTTGAAATATCGTTGGCCCAATAAATAACTAGTAAAAAAAATATACTGACATTAAAACATATTTATTGTGAATAAATTAAAAACATAAATTTTTTGTTAATCTGTACTAAGATTTTGCTTTAACTAATTTTTTTTACAAAACGGACTTTAACCACTTTTAAAATCAACGGCTCATTTTTTTACTCTTTTTTTTTTCTTGAAAAGAATGCTTTTATGCATGTATTTTTTATTTTATTTATTTATTTATTTATTTTAAGTTTAAAAATTTAGCTATGTTTAAAATTTGATATATCTTCTGGAAAAAAAATATGTTTGATATTTTTTATGATTTTTGAGCAAAAAAGGAATAACAATAAATTTGTCAATAAAATTTAAAAAAAATAATGATTTTTGAAAGAAAAAAAAATGTTTCTCTTTTATGATTACACTTTGCTAAAAGAATTATATTTTCAAAAATTTCGCAAAATTATCAATGACAATGTAAAATACATTATACTTAAGTATCGTAACTTTATCTTTCATAAAAATTTAGGTATGTCATTTTAAATATGAGAATTCTTCAAAAATTATATTCTTAGACAAATGCATTTAAATCGGAAGAAAGCACGACAAACACAAACAATGCAACATCTAATTATTGTTTTTACACGCAGTTTGCATCACTTTTTACCCGACTGAAAAGAAGGGTTGTGTGTTTCACGCGTATCTGTGTATGTGGATTTCTTTATACCGTCGAAACATCCCAACGGCTGGATGGATTTTAATGAATGAGGTCTGTATCAATTCGTCTTAACGGCCCGATGGTTATAGGCTGGGTTTTGTTTTTATAAATTCAAAATGGCGGCAGTAAAATACAAAATGGCGGTAGAGACGGAAAAAAAAATTGCGCACCCTATTAAGTTGCATATCATTGGATAGGTCTTTCAAAGTGTAGACGATGTTTCATTGACTATTTTACAGTCAGAAGCTCCGTTAAAATATTATACAACCTGGAAGTTGTGTATGTAGGATCTCTAGCCTCTCCTCTAGATCTGTAATCATCATAGACATCTATAGACCTCATCAAAACAGTGTTTATAGATAGGAACTAACAATTAAACACAACTTAAAAGTCATCAATACAAGTAAATAAAAAAAAAATAGGTAAGTAATATAAAGAAGTAATATAAAAAAAATATTTTAAGTCAATTCCTACTTAGGTCAATAAGATAATTTTTTTTCTCCCATTCTTCTTTCCTCTTGAGTACACTTAAAAAACTGGACTATTTGAAAAAACTGGACTAACATCAAGCGTCATTTACTGAAAGTTTAAAAAAATTTATTTGAGCTTGATTGGATGAATAGTAAGTATTTTATTAACGATTGAAAATTTGAACAAGATATATATAGCGAGCGCGTGAGATAATAGTAAGAATTGAAAAAAAAAATAGTTTCACATGGATGAGAAATAATTAATTAGTTCGCTTTTTACGCAGTCTGGTTTTTTGATTTTTTAAATTTAACTGATTTATTTAAAATAAAAATTCCTTCATTAAAACATAAACGGTATAACTATAATATATATTATATATATTTGTGTCCTGGGTTATCTTAATACTTCTCAACGTTAATTTCGTTATCGTGGATATGAGAATGGTTTTAGATTGCTTGGTAGATGACTGTGAAATTAATATCAATTTTGCAAGATTGGCTCCAGTTTTTATAATTTTACTCACCGTATTCATCTCCATTTAATTTGTTTCCATATCTCTTCCTCTAATGATTCAATTTAATGAAATAAACCATTAAAATGGAGAGGGGGAGTTTTATATATATATAGTAAAGATCTAGATATCCGAACTTTAGTTATTCGGATTATTAAATATCCAGATTGGTATCTGAAAGAAAATATTTACAATTTAGAAAAATAAATACTGATACGTGAATTGTATGCATTATTTCGTAAACTATAATTTGATTGATCTTCTTTAAATCGCCTGTTTAAAAATACTTTAAAGTTTAAATTCATTTAAAAATTCAAAGCATACATTTGGATAATTTTAAGTTGGCTTTTATAGTTTACGACAGAACAATTCTGATCGATCGATATGTTCAAGTATATATCTATCAGATATAATGTAATATAGTATATCTAAATTTATGTAAGTATGCCGTCCTTTATTTTATTTTTTTTTTTTTTTTTTGTGGTAGTAAATGTGATCTTATTAAAAAATTGGCCTAATACTAATTGTACACTAGGCATAGGCATACCTTTTAAACGCTTTCCAACACAGTTGAAAAGTGTTTATGAATTCCGTCTGTCTATCTGTCCGTGTTCTAACTCGCGTCAGTATACACAGATTGCCGGTGTCGGTATTTCGTGTATATATTATCGTGTTCGGTATTCAATAGGTTCGTTTACAGGGGTACTCCGAAAACTTCCGTTACACTACGGTCAATGGAGAAGAGTTTTAGTATATTTTAATGATTTTGTATTATTATTTGAAACATACTATAATTGAAACAAATTGTAACAAAACTGCAGTGCATGACAAGATGAATAGCGAATAAGAATAAGAATAGGGTAATGAATAGCGTTTACCGTTCATTTACAGGGACAGGCAAAAAATTCAATTACAGTGTTGTTTATTAAGAAATTTTAACGAACTAGACCACAAGACCAATTTATTATTATTATTATCATACCTTATGTTCTATTTAATAATGTGAATCATTTATAACGATATTTTCTATTAGGATTTAGATTAGGATTCTATTAGTCTACCGATTTTTGGAAGCGTTGGATTTTTTGAAACATTTTACAACATAGTTGGAAAAGTATTTATAAATTCGGTTTGCCTGTCTGTCTCTCCGTGTTCTAACTGACATAAATACACATGTATTGCCACGTAGTAGATACATGTTATTGAGACTTCCTATGGAATGTTCGGTATTGAACATGGAGGGTGTAACGTTTATAGTTCATTTACAGGGACACACAAAAGAATTCCGTTGCATTATTGTCAAAGGGGGAAAATCGTTTCTGATACATTTTAATTATATTACATTACTTCAAACATGATGGCATTGATATGAATCACTAACTTGGACAAAAACACACTTTCTCATAATTATAAAATAAGTAGCATTTATAGTTTGTTTGCAGGGACTCACAAAAGAATTCTATTACATTATTATCTATGATATATGGAGAAAATTTGTTTTGCGATGCATTTTAGTAATGTTATAATACTTCAAACATAAAGAAATCAAAAAGGGTCTCTGAGGCGCACTACATGTTCTCTGTAGATTATAGAGTGCGTAGTATTTATAGTTCATTTACAGAGACACGCAAAGGAATTTGGCTATAGAAGGGGCTATGATTGATTCCATTGTAAGAAAAAGAGAAATTTTTTAATAATATTCTGTTATTGTGGGAAAGTCTTTCATAATCTATGCCTGATGCATGATGTTTCGTTCTAGTTTATGAAAGATCTGGGATAACCCTCTAAACATAAACTTTGTCTCTAAAAATTGGAGACGTTTGTTCACCTTAGAGTAGCTTTGTTCATAACAGTAGTGACATAGGCACTTGCTCAGATTTAATGCTTGATTTTCTTAAACTATGGCAATCCGCATTGGACAACGTTTTAAATTATAAGTTTAAAGGCTGGTGACGCAGCAGTTTGGTTTGACCTGACGCTAATTTCAGTATTTTTTGTTTGTTGTTGTTGTTTTCGTTTTCTTTCATATATGGGTATTTTTTTTATATCATTTCTAAACCGGATCTCTTTTTTACAGGAAATAATTTCTATATTCAAAATCTATCTAAACAAGCTTCTGGGATTTGTGAAACCAAACCGCACATTTTTCGTGTTGCTTTTAGTCGCCTTCATCATTTTCTACACTTTGAACACTTTTCTATGGTACGCAATCTCAGAGATGAGAGATCCTCATGATCGCTCCGGTCTCATTTTAGACACTCCAGGATGCAAAATTCCAAAACTTGATCCTTACGATGAAACATTGAAACACATCATAAAAAAACCGAAGCCTTACATATGTAAAGGAAATGCAACGTTTCTGTTTACATTGCCGAACAGTACGATAATTCTTAACGACACCATCTTAAAAAATTCTTACCACCTTTCTCCAGAAAATGTTTCATGCAATTATAGTGCCATCTATCGAATCAAACCAACTAAGAAATCAAAAAGGGAAAATAATTGGAAATTTGGAAAAATTACACCATTAAAATTTGGGGTTCCACTCTGCGAAGATTTCATCAAAGTTCAGTGCAAATTAAGCTCTAAAAATTACACACAATACATTCCTTTAGTACCTATCAAACCAAAAGTGGAAAAAAGAGCCTGCAAAGCCGAAGCAAACAACTCAAACTTACTGAATGTAATTTTAATTGGTATTGATTCGGTATCAAAACTGAACTTTATTAGGCAATTCAAGAAAACTCGGAATTTCTTAACATTTAACGTTTCATCACTAGACATGAAAGGATATACAAAAGTAGCTGATAATACTTTCCCAAATTTAGTTCCATTGCTTACTGGACATTTTGTAGAACATTACTGGAATGAAAGCTTGAGAAATAAAATGTTTTTCGACAATTTAGATTTCATATGGAAGAGTTATTCTAAAAAAGGTTATAGAACCTTCTACGCTGAAGATTACCCCTTATATGGAACTTTCCAGTTCCTAAAGAAAGGATTTGAAAACCCACCTACTGATTATTACTACCGACCCATGGCTCTTGCATTAGAAAAATCGGACAAAAAGAAAGGGTCGTACTGTTTCAACGACCAGTTGGAGATTAATATGATCTATGGATATCTCAAAGATTTTGTGAAAACCATGGGAAATAAGCCTTATTTTGCTTTTGCCATGGTGTCGTATATGACTCACAATTATATAAATAGTGCAGGTTATGCAGATGAACCTACATTTAAACTTCTAGAAGAATTACGGTTGAATGGAGCACTGAATCGAAGCATAACAGTTATTTTTAGTGATCACGGTATTCGATTCGGGAAAATTCGAGAAACGTACATCGGTAAATTCGAAGAAAGAATGCCGTTTATGTACATAATGTTGCCCGAATGGTTTTCGAAGAAATACAAGAAAGTTTCAAAGAACTTGAAAGTAAATCAGAATCGTCTAATTACACTTTTTGACGTCCATGCAACGCTTTCGCACCTACTGAACTTTCCTAAACCTGTGTTAAAAGACTCGAAATCAAAGGGTATTCCCATCGGTCTTAGCTTGTTCAATGAAATATCAGAATATCGAACATGCGAAATGGCTAACATCCTGCCTCATTGGTGCCCCTGTGAAGTGTACCAATCCACAGCACTAAAGGATGAAGAAGTTACAAAGGCGACAGTTGCACTGATAGACGACATAAATCAGCAACTTAAGCCGTATATCATAGAAAATATTTGCGCGCAGCTAGAAGTCGAAGAACTAACTGACGCTAGGCTCAGACGAGCAAATGACATTGTTTTAAGATTTGAGAAACACAGAAGTGATGTAATAGATCGTTATGTTGCTTATAGCGATCGAGTGAATCCCTTGAATGATTACTTGATCACAATTAGAGCTCGCCCTGGCGGAGGAATGTTTGAGGGAACTGTGCGACATGATGTGAAAAACGACAGATTTAAAGTTCTCGGTGTTAGCAGAATCAACATGTATGGGAAACAGTCCAGATGTATAAACAGTCAAATTTTGAAAAAATTCTGCTATTGTCCGTAATTGTTAGAAATCAGCATAGCATACCACCAAAAATTATAGTGATTTCTCAGAAAGACTACACCTACGTGCGGAGCACTTTTTTTTTTTTTTTTTTTTTTGGAAAATGCAGAACATTTGCTAAATGTAATTTGTACGTGAATTCTGATATTCAAATATAAAAACCAGTAAAATTTTATTTATATTTTTCGAAATTTTTAAAAGGTGGCAATTTTGAACGGAAATTAGTTGAATTTTTATGATTACACCAGTAACTACACGCATGATATTTAGACACTTTTACAGTAGAATGTACTAATAATTTTGCAATATTTCAAAAACTGACTGAAATATAATGAATTTTTTCCCAAAAATTTAGAATTTTCGTTAAAAATATATCTTTTTTTTGTTGTTTGTTTGTTTAAATGTCGGTAAAATACGGTAGAAGATCTTTATAATGGAATTCTATATAATGCAATTCTCTACATAAGGCACAATTTCTCAGATAGAAGCAATGAGTTTTGCGGTTAAGAAGCGCCTGCAATCCACATTGTAAAAATATTGCTACCCTCTAGAGCACTAAGCTTGAGACATTATATCATCTTTATCGCCTTAATTCAGAGTTTTAAGGAAAAATTGCTATTATAATAACTTTTTTTTAAATCAGTAATTTAATGATTTGGTTCAGGTTCATTTTGATCATGTGTATAAGGTAATTTAACAATGTGTAAAATGTGTGTGTGTATTATGCAAAAAATCTATTATAATCTGTACAATTTCTGATCCCAAATGCAGTGTAAAGATCTTCTACTGTATATTGGTATTTTCCAGAGATATTTGGCTGTGTTATGTTTATAAGGTAAATTTAATGGCGTGTGAAATGTGATTTATGTAACGCAAAATTCTATAATAAGTACATCTTCTCCTCTCGAGGTATTTGTTATAAAGATCTTCTACTGTAATCAGTTTTAATCACAGAGCTTAACTTCTAAGTCATTGCACAAATAAATACATGCTCTGTCCATTAAGTAATGAGACTGAATTCAAGACCGCCAAGCAAAAGCCACAGGTACAGAGTTTGCGAGCGATACGTGCGGTGGGAACTGTCAGCTACAGATTCTAGTGGAAGTCAGTTGGCCTTGAACCTTTGCAGCGCACAGATCGCTCGTGAAGCAGACACGTGTTTGAATGAGGCGTTAGGTTTTCAGAATGATGTGAACTGTCGAGCAGGGATACGCCATAAAGTTTTGTGTAAAACTAAACAAGTCGGCTACTGAGAGGCTTTCCATGTTACAAGAAGTCTAGGGGAAGGATTTTTTGTCCAAGGCTCAAGTGTTTAGGTGGCACAAAGCCATCAAAGACGGAAGAGAGGGCATCGATGACGAACAACGCGCTGGGCGTCCATCAAGTTCTAGAACTTCAGACAATGTGGCTAAAATGCAAGTGCTTTTGGTTTCTGATAGTTGGATGAGTGTCCGAATGATTGCGGAGACATTGGGACTTACGAAATCAATTGGGTAAATTAAATAAATATAGAAAAACTATATTTCAAAGAACGACAGATTCACCTTAATAAAATAAATGAGAAATATGAATATCAAATTCACACTATATCTTTACTTAATAGGTGCTAAAATACAAATGTTAAAACATTTTAAAAACAATGCAGATGTTGAAAACATTGGAGTCATATGATGTTTAAAATCCGAGCGCTTTCGACTGAACCATCAGTCGTCATCAGGGAAAGATCACTGCCGAATGAAAGGCAAACAGCTGGCTAAATATCAAAGGGCGAAACTAAACGAACCACAAATTAGGAGGGTGGGAAGGATGAAAAAACAGAGATGAGCAGCTAATCAGAAAAAGAGAGAGGGGGGAAGAGTGGTACAGGGTGGAGGGAAAATGGTTAATCAAAACCAAATTTACCTGTTACACCTAGTATTTTAATCCAGATTCTTGTTATGTTATAGGATAGAACATCATTACAGGTACTCCTGCCTCTTGCCAAAATTTCCAGCCACTCTCTAACTATACAAACATTATAAAATGAAGCAAGTCCAATGATTTTAACTTCTTTGAATAGGATATCAATGTCTTTAACTTGACATAACCGGGATATAGATTGCATTAGGGATATGAATTGTACTGAATTAAATAAAGATCCTAATACTACTATCAACCGGAAAACTCAAGAACTAATTAAACACGGTGTTTGGCCAGGTAGCATGAAAGTAAAGCTCTCCATTAATAAAACTGCAGTCACCCCCCGGTTACACGGGAGGTTGAAAGACCATAAAGTAGATTTCCCCCTCCGTCCAATTGTTTCAAAGTGTTTAGGACCAACGTATACTATTGAAAAAGTGTTTGTGCCTCTACTTAAAGATATGTTGCCCCCATCTGAACACGTTATCAACTCTACTGCAGATCTAGTTAAGATACTAAAAGATTATAAATTAGAAGATAACAGCATACTAGTAAGTTTTGATATAAAATCTTTATATCCTTCCATTAATGTTCAAGAAGTTAAAATTGTCATTGAAGATTTCATTTCAAATAACCCATTATATAACGACGATATCAAAAATACACTTATTTCAAGCTTAAATTTAATTACAAACAATAATGTCTTCCTTTTTAATAAAAAGTATTACAAGCAAACAGAAGGGGCCCCAATGGGCTCCCCAATCTCTGGATTATTGGCTGAACTTAAATTAAGACCTCTGGAAAATCATATAATTTCTTCTTCCACCCTTAAACCCGCATTATGGATTAGGTATGTTGATGACATTCTGATAATTTGGAATCACGGAATCTCTACATTAACTGAGTTTTTGAATCATGCTAACAGTATAGATAACAATATAAAGTTCACTTGTGAAATAGAAGATAATGGTTCGTTACCTTTTTTAGATGTAGAACTGGTTAAAAACATTTCAACAAAAAGCATCGATATGAAAGTCTATAGAAAACCTTGCAGGTCAAACAATACAATATCCTATGACAGTAATGTTCCATTCAACTACAAAACTGCTGCATATCGTTTTTATGTTAAAAGGGCTTTTCAAGTTTGTTCAGATGTTTACCTAAATGATGAATTAAGTAAAATTAAAGAGATTGCTTGTGAAAATGGGTTTTCGAATAAATTTATCAACAAATTAATTTATAAATATAATAATAGTAACAAAATATCTACAAGCGTTAGTAAAAATAAAGAAAAACCTACAAAATTTTGCAGTATGGAATATATTCCACATCTTTTTGAAAGGATTAAGTATGCTTTGAAGAAATATAATGCTATTCTTATCGCTAAACCACCGACAAAATTAGAGTATCTGGTACACAGAAAGATCGATCCTATAGACAATTATGATAAATCTGGAGTTTATATTGTCCCTTTTAGGGTTTGTAGCAGTTCAAAAAAGTATACTTATGTAGGAATGACCACTCGAAAATTATTGGAAAGGATTAAAGAGCATATGACAGATTTAAAAAAGGGTAAACCATCCACAGCTCTATCCCGGTTAAGTCAAGTTAAAGACATTGACATCCCATTCAAAGAAGTTAAAATCATTGCACATGCTTCATTTTATAATGTTTGTATAGTTATAGAGTCGTTAGAAATTTTGGCAAGAGGCAGGAGTACCTGTAATGATGTTCTATCCTATAACATACCAAGAATCTGGTTTAAAATACTAGGTGTAACAGGTGAATTTGGTTTTGATTAACCATTTTCCCTCCACCCTGTACCACTCTTCCCCCCTCTCTCTTTTTCTGATTAGCTGCTCATCTCTGTTTTTTCATCCTTCCCACACTCCTATTTTGTGGTTCGGTTAGTTTCGCCCTTTGATATTTAGCCAACTGTTTGTCTTTCATTCGGCAGTGATCTTTCCCTGATGACGACTGACGGTTCAGTCGAAAGCGCTCGGATTTTAAACATCATACGACTCCAATGTTTTCAACATTTGCATTGTTTTTAAAATGTTTTAACATTTGTATTTTAGCACCTATTAAGTAAAGATATATTGTGAAATTGATATTCATATTTCTCATTTATCAATTGGGTATCAAATTGTCACAAAAGAACTACAAATGCGTAAAATTTGTGATAAGCTGGTCCCAGCACATCCTTCAAAGTGACCCAGTTCCTGGAAAAATACTGCATTACAACGCTGCCCCAACCACCGTACAGCCACAATCTATCACTGCCAGGCTTTTTTCTATTCACTCGGTTAAAATCCAGCTTAGCTGGACATCGTTTGGACAATCTGGAGAATTTGCAGAAAAACGTAACCCGCGTTCTGAACAGCATTCCAGTTGAAGTCTTCCAGGCGGACATAAATTTGTGACAGAGTTGTTGGTAACGATGTATTAATGCAGGAGGAGGCTATTTTGAAGAATATTAAGTGTCTGTAAAATTATCTTCAAATGAACGAATTTTATGGAATCAGTCTCATTACTTTCTGAACAAACCCTGTATGTATAAAGAAATGTTTGAAAGTTTAATAAGAATATGTGTAAAACATTTTTGAATTATCACAATTACTGCAAACCAAACTTACTCAAATCAAGTTTTTCAAAAAAACTCACTTGAAAAATAACATTGTTAAGTTTTCATTGAATATTAAAATATTATTTATGAAACATTACTAAAAATCCTGTTCTAACATTTAGATATAAATAAATATTGGAAAACCAAAACAATTTGCAATGTTTTCTGTATTTTTAATTATAATTTTCGATTATTAAAAGTTTCTTTTTGATTTATTAATTTAGTCTTTGTCTTTGCAATACAGTAGAACCTCTTTTAACCGAAACTCTCGGTTAACCGAAATCCATTTTTAAAGCTTTTTTTTTTTTTTTTTTTTTTTTTTTTAGATCACATTCCCTGTGTGCAAAATCCATTTTCAAAGCTCTTTTTTTCTTCTTTCTTTTTTTTTAACTATAATATTCCTTGTGTGCAAGCTGTCCATTCCGAACTACGAGTACATATAACTATTTTCGATCCCCTGTCTTAGAGTTCTTTTGAATTTAACTTGAGCTCCCGTAAGCTGCGGAGTGGAACGAACAAAACGAACAAATTAGCAATTATGAAGCTTTTGAATGTTTCGCAAAAGGTTTGGCATGGCTGGAGCAGCAGAAACACTGTGATACTCGTGAACAAATGATATTAAAAAACGTCGTAATAGTGTTTCAAAGCAAAGGCAATCGAAACTGCGACAAACAAAACATTGTTTCAATCCCTTGTGAAATATGCAAAAGGTACTTAATTTCAAAATTAAAACTCAGGTAATTTATTCTTGTTTCTATTTTGTTATTGCTTTATTTTTATTAAGCACTTGTTACCATAATAAGAAATAGCGTATATATTTCTCCTTAATCTTAAAACTGAAGCAATCTCGATTATCCGAAAATTTCGATTTTCCGCTAGAGAGTCGGTCCCAATTACTTCGGATAATCGAGGTTCTACTGTAAATTAATGTAAAAACGAAAATAAAGGATTTTTTGGAATCACAAATGTCAGTTGGATATTACGAACGAATTAAAGGAACTTTGAAAATTTAAACGAAAATGATCATTTGAAATAATATAGTTCATTTCTTTTCCTTTCTCTTGAGTATTTTGATCAAAATAAAGTTATTTTAAATGCATTAAAATCTAACATGTTTATTTAAGATATCATATTTAACAGGTACGAAGAATAACAACTTGTAACATCTTTAACCATTCAGCTCATACGTCGAATCTACCGGACATTTTGAGAATTGTTTTAGAATATTCAACTTCTAAATAAGACAAATATATTCAAATTTAGTATTTTCTTTGGTTTTTATTTTGCTGTTAAAGTATCGCATTGTGCAGTCATAGCTGCCAACTCTTCTGCTTTTTAGTACCACAAATATTTAATAGAAATTTTTGACTTATTTAATCGGCAGATTACGGCGATTTAAAAAGCTAAAATTTACTAGTTATACAAATTTTGTGATACAAAAAAGCGTAAGATGTTAGCAGGTATGCTGCTGCAGTGTGCACTGATAACTGTAACACTAATTCCTTGGCAACTTTCATGCACATGATTTCAAAAATTATTATCCAAACGATAAATCGTAAAAAGATCAATTCTCATTTTTTAAAAGCCAAGTTTTACACAAAACTTAGGCAACGTCGAGGTGTCGTGAGTTAAAAGGACACGAGGAATTTTGAAATTTAAAAAAGAAGCATCTAGTTATAAAATCAAGTGTTCATGAGATATCAACACTTTCATTAGTTCTCCAAGAAGCCAACAGGGGACTGGACTTGCCTGTGGTGGTAGTATCAAGAATTATGGAACATGTAATGTCTCAATCTAAATGTTGTATGGGTAGCATGTAAATAGACATAGACAGATTAAATATATTTAACAATATTATTGACAATTAAATAAGAACAATGAAAAAAATCTCTCCTAAATATGTAACTTATTGGGCTAGTACATGACTATTGATAAAACGATTAAAACGAGTATTTGAACTATACAAATTTATATCTCTACCACCGAAGCCAGTATATGATTGGTTCACCAGATAAAGTTTTAGATGGTTTGTTTCCTTGATATCAAATCACTACCTAATATTATTTCTTCTGCTCTAAGAATTATTAATCATTATATGATATATTTAATGGTGGCAAGAGAGGGCTGTTTCTGCGATCATCGATAAGAGTTCAGTTAAATTAATGTTATAGTTCTGAAATAGATTCACTAATGCGGTCTGCCCACACTACTTGGCTCGAAAGGGTTAAGTAACAGAAACTGTCCTTCCTGAATTCAGCAACCAGGGCACTTCAAAGGTCTGAATTATAAAGTTCAACTAAATGTCATTATCCACAAACTACAAACTTGGGCAGATGAAAAGAAGAAGAATTAATTAGTCAATTTCTTTCATAAAACAAATTTCTGGATAATAACAATATTCTTGAAGAATCAGAATTCTTCACACTTGTTCTCGAATATAGTTGCTAGTCATTGAATGATTAATGATTGTAAAGCAATGCAAAGTTTAATATTCTGAATTACTATATCTAGCGCAAATTTTTCTTCCATAATATACAAAATAAACTCTTTTTATTATTGGATAATCCAAAGAGGCGTTCATTCCCCTTGAAAGTAGAATTGAATGTTCTTTTCATTTATTATTAAAAAATCTGGGGATAATTTTGTGAAAAAAAAGACAGTGTAACGATGATTCAACATTATTCACATGGTTATCAAGATCATCGGATCTTACGCCATGCGATTTCTTTTTGTGGGGTTACATCCAAGATCTTTATTTATGAACCAACTTTGCTAAAAACACTCAAAGAACTTAACCCTTCACTGCACCACGTGCCACATCTGGCACATACCTAAAAATAAATGGAATAACAATTATTTTGTCCATGTCAGATGGCTGCGTTTGACAAAGAATTTGTTCTTCGGAAACAAAACAAAAATTCGATCAAGCTATTAAGGTGAAATTTACTTTCATTATTTTTACTGAATACTTAAAAATATTAATATAAAAAATTTGCAGAGTGTTAAGCAGATAAAATTAAATAATTTAAGCTCATTTAATTGTAAAATATAACGATACAATATTTTAAAACCCTAATTATGTACATAGGGTACACGCCATAAAATATCAAATTTTAGCTGAAAATTTGATATTTTATTTTATTTTTACCATTTTTCCCATTATTAGACCGATATATAGATTTCAAATAATTTTTTTGATAGAAATATCAAAAATTGTGCAGTGAAAGGTTAAGGAATTCATTAGTGTTGCATTGAGAACCGTTGACAATTTAAAACTGCAAAAGGTGTGGAACGAACTTGATTATAGATTAGGATTAGGTGTTCGCCCTGTTACGTGTTACATCGAAAATTTATAACTGAAAAGATACCTTGTAATGTTTTTTTTTTTTTTTTTTTTTCATACATTGCTTATTAATTATAGTATGTGTAATAGTTTTGAAAATATAATTTTTTTAATCCAGTCACTCATATGCCCCTTGTATATAAGCGAAGTGATTGCCATCGGTCGATTTCTGAAGAAACGAATCTAAAAACATACCATATTCGTTAAACTTCAGTAAATCTTAGTTCTTGTGATTCAAATAATTACTTTTAATATTATTAATGTAAAATTAATCTTTTTTCGGAAATATAAAAAAATCCTACCCTACTGAAACCTGTTAATATCGCCAAGATATTATTTTAAAGTTGTATAGTAAAAAATAATGCTCTTTCAGAGGTGATCTCGTATAAGCGAGTATTGCTAAGCTCTGTAGCACGGGCAGTACTGCCAATTTGGGGGGTTTTTTTTCGAAATTCTACCACTATTTCCGAATAGTTGTGTTCACCTTATTTAATGATAGATTAGATATACAAATGTTATTTTTTCGAAATAGTTGCTGATTTTTTAATACAACAACATAGCAAAATTAGCAAAACTGAATATGGATTACCATAGTTTAGGCAAAAACGTCCAATCTGATCATGTGCCCTGTGTATTGTCTATAATGTCTACAATTGCCTACTGTCTACAATGATACTGAAATTTAAGTATTTAGGGCCGAGATAATGCTAGATTTTTACAATGTCGCATTTTGAAATAAATTAAAGGCAATATATGTATATATATATATAATTAAGTATAAGGCACTTTATTTTATACATATTATACATATATTATAGGTTTGAGGTATCCATTTTTATTGTCATTTCATTCACAATATTGCGGTTTTTGATGATGGTCGGTAATGTTTAATTAATGGTTATATATATATATTATTATTATTATTATTATTTACTTATTAATTTTTTTTTTTTTTTTTTTTTTTTTTTTTTTTTTTGCTATTTTTAGGCCGAGATTGTCAAATCAATGGCCAGTAATTCTGAAAATGTTTCCTATTGTCGGACATTTTGCAAAAAAAAATAGTCTTCTGACAGGTCAATCCCGTTTCGAAAATAACAAAAAATCTAAGTGGACTCTGCCATTATTCTGATATGCAGAGCCTCATTAATTTTCCTAAATTTTTCGCAATAACAATACATTTTACTTGTTGCAAAATTTCGAAGCACTACCTTAATTCATTTTCTTATAAATTAAGAACTTTCTTAACAAACCTTTCATACTCGAAACAGGATATTTAGTTTTCCATAGTTTTAAAATTTTATTACTGAATGCATTCTATTCCGCATGTATTTTTAAACGTTTCTGAAAAAGAAAATAAAACTAGATTTTATTTTATAATGCATTATTTTTGTAAAGAATATAAGACTGAAATCCTAAAATTGACTATTAAAAAAATCTATTATTCAGCTGCGTAATACTATTGCAATTTAATGAAATTTCGAAAATATTAATAAATCTACGTAACTGAAGAACAGATTCTTTGAAATTATTGAAAGGTGCGTTTACAGATATAATTCGTAAAATCATTTTTGGAACTAGACTTAAATTCTTCGTTCTATCAACGATAATTTGTTTTATTTTAAAATTGCAGAAAAACTGGCACAATATTCTGAAAATTGCAAAAATTTTCGAAAAACAATGTTTTCTTAATCACTAAAAGCAATTTCAGAGTTTTTTTAATCAGTTATATCATAAGTTACGTGCGAAATAATTGTAAACGATAGAAAGAAAATGTATTTCACAAATCCCTAAATACATAGACTTTTTATTTAATTTGGTATTAAATATTTTAATATATTGCCAAAACCAAAAAGAGCACAAAAGAAAAAAGAAAATACACAAATACCAAGGTTTATTAGAAATAAATTTCGAATGTAGCGTGTTTCACACCTTTGCCAATCAACCAACCAGCCAACCCAATCCCAACTAACTGCACGGCAACCGTGAATCTGGTTACCATGGTAATTATGTACATATTTTCAAACTCACTCTTTATAGCAAGATTTACTCTTATTAAACCGCGCGCAAGCTTTGATAATGAAATGATTGTGTGGGCTTCTTGACGAAATATGAAAGGTAAAATATTTATTTGATTTCTGATGCAGAGTTTCACTTCTAATCTTTTATAATGTAAGAGAAATAATTTCCTTAGTTACCTATTGTTTAGTCTTATTATGTTTAGTTTAAATATCAGTCAAATACGTATGTAAAAAAATTATATATATAAATACGGTGCTTTTCTCATTCATAAAAAAATTATACTCAATTGAAATTTCTGGCGATGGATTGATTTTTCGTAATGTCTGTTGTATTTCATTTCAATAAAATAATTCTGTATTTAAAAAATCATGCATGTGCTTTTACAAAATAGCTTTTTTTTTTTTTTTTTTTTTTTTTTTTTTTTTTTTTTTTTTTTTTTACAACATGCTCGTACTATCAGTAAACTGATGCCTGTTATTTTATTTTATAATTTTATTTCATCTTTTACACATTTATATAAAATTACCTTTTACATATTTTACATCTTTTACACATTTATGTAAAATTTAATACATTATTTATCGTATTATTCTGCAAAATAAATTGATAATTTGGTGGTAATAATATGAAGCCGTTTAAATGATAATAATTTTAATAATTTTAAACTTCTTAACATTATTTTATTTCGCGTGCGCATGCGTGTATATCTAAGTTAAATACTATATTTTTGATAAAATAACTTCCGGGAGAATATGAATTGAACATAATGTACCAATTTTATTCAATATTTTGAGATACTTTTATTTTGCTAATTTTGATGTAGTTGCGTTTGGTTATTAATGTGATTACTAAGATTTTGATTTCAGATATAATACTGAAAACACAAAATAACTTCCGGAAGAATATGAAATGAACATAATGTACGAATTCTATATATTCAATATTTTAAGATACTTTTATTTTCCTAATTATAGCGTAGTTGCTTTTGGTTATTCAAGTGATTATTAAGATTTTTACTTCAGATTTAATACTAAAAAACACAAAATAACTTCCGGAAGAATAAGAATTGAACATAATGTATTCATTTTATTCAATATTTTAAGATACTTTAGTTTTCCTAATTTTGACGTAGTTGTTTTTGATAATTAAAGTGATTATTAAGATTTTTATTTCAGATTTAATACTGAAAAACACAAAATTAAGACTTATAGAGTTTTAATAAAAGGCTTTCTTTACCAATATAAATTAATTAATAAATAGTCTTATTATCTCTTATTTCCACAAATAAATTAAGTTATTTTAAAAGAATATTAGTTTTAACCTATTTAAATTATTTATTAAAAAAAATTTGTTTGTGTACATGTGCGTGTATATACAAGTTAAATACTATATTTTCGATAAAATAACTTCCGGAAGAATATGAAGTGAACATAATGTAATTATTCTATTCAATATTTTAAGTCCTAATTTTTATATAGATTTTGATTATTTTTGGTTAGATTTTGATTTCAGATTTAATGCTGAAAAACGCTAAATTAAGACATCGTGTTTAAATAAAAGATTTTCTTTATTCATCTAAGTTATTTAATAAATAATCTTATTGTCGCTTATCATCTCTTTATCATCCAAAATTAACTAATAATCAAGTAGCAGGATTTTCTGTGTTATTCAGCAGCAAACCAAAATTTATCTGCGACCCAAGAAAGTTGTATTAAGCTTACTATCATAAGTAAATATAGTAGCCCATAAAATAAGCAAAAATCGCATTTACAAAGAAGAAAATACAATAAATCTAGAGACAAAAATTGAATTATAGCAATTTTTCTCAACCCAGATTTTTTTTTTTTTTTTAACTTGTATATTGATTTGCAAGGTAAAAAAATCTGCAACACCTGCTTCCGTGATGCACTGTTTCTGCGATTGGGACTGATAACTTTGAATAATAATATATTAAGTTGTTTTCAAACAATATTAGTTTTAATTACCTCTACTATGCTAACACAAATTACATTTTGTCGTACACTTTACAAAAAGAAACTATTCAGTATTTTGACTTGAAATTAAACCTAAAAATAAATTATGATCTATAGATTTGCACAATATTATTTTTTTTTACAGAATAACCTTTTTTATGAAAATTATAGCATATTTTTAACGAATTAAAATTTGTGAAAATTCAATTATATACATTCAATTATAAAAGTATTTTTCAGTGTTAAGAATTCCAATACACAATTTATTCTTATTAAACGAAATCATTTACGCAGACGATACTTACACGCTTTAAAAGAATTATATTATGATTTTTTTATTTATTTATTTATTTTTTTTTTTTTTTTTTTTTTTTTGCAAAGTGGCAACAAAAGAATTGTAAACAAATAAAATTAATTGTTAAATTCGTTATATCATAAAAAAAAATCCGAGGAAATTCTTAGTTATTTGGCTGAATTTACATTTCTAAAATTAAAATCCGTAAACATAAAATAACGTTTTTGCTTAATAAAGATGCAAAAATAATATAAAAATATTATTACTTTCAAATATTTATCTTATTAAATAATGCTTCGCGAATCCAAACAAAGCATGGCCTTTGCTAGTCTATTTAAAATTTATTTATTTTTTGTATGTGTATGTGTATTTGTATTGTGTATCCAAATTAATTATTACTTTTTAAAAATAACTTTAGTTTGAACGAAGTATAATGCAACAATTTCATTCAATGATTTAAGGTGTTTTAATTTCCATATTTTTATAAAATTGTTTTTGATTGTTAAGGTTAATCATTTTGATTTCAGAGATCAAACCAAAAATCGTAAAAATAGCGTATTTTTGTTTGTTTCTTTGGTTTTCTTACGATGTTTAAATTGTTTAAAGTTGTCTAAATAATTCATAATTTTCGAAAATCAATCAATAATTTGGTTTTAAAAGCTATAATAATTTAATTTTAAACTCTTATACTTTTTTATTAACGTTAAAAAATATGATTTCAGGTATGACTGAAATTCATAAAATTAAAGAAAATTTTAAAATACCTTTTTTATGAAAATTATAGCATATTTTTAATGAATTAAAATTTGTGAAAATTCAATTATATACATTCAGTTATAAAAGTATTTTTAAGTGTTAAGAATCACAATACACAATTTATTCTTATTAAACTAAATCATTTACGCAGACGATGCTTACACGCTTTAAAAGAATTATATTATGATTTTTTTTGTTTTTTTGCAAAGTGGCGACAAAAGAATTATAAACAAATAAAATTAATTGTTAAATTCATTATATCATAAATAAAAAAATCCGAGGAAATTAATAGTTATTTGGCTGAATTTACATTTCTAAAATCTTCTTTTTTTTATTAATCTCAACAGATGACTATGTTTTAAATATCAATTTTGATGAAGTAATACTTCATTTTAAAATAAAAAGGCACAGAGTTTTAAAACATAGTTTTTGTAATCACAACTGTTTGTACCACTCGTTTACTGGTCTTATTTTATTTTATTTTATTTTATTTTATTTTATTTTATTTTATTTTATTTTATTAATTTACGATATTTACTTTATACAAAGTTATATAAATAAATTAATAATATTTTCTTCCAAAGAATTTTAACGAATGTATCAAAATGCTTAAAAAAAATTATAATTTTAAATATATAGGGGGATAACAAAATATATAATATTCTGTATTTACATCATCATTTAATAATATCATTTTTGTAATTTTAAACTCCTGATAAGTTAATACTGAAAAACGTTATTAATAATTTTATTATCTCTTATTTATCCAAAATAAACTGATAACTTTTAGCAATAAGAAATTAAGTTATTTTAGAAGTATATTAATTTTAATCTATTTAAATTATTTATTAAACCTTTTTTTTGTTTGTGTACATATGTGTGTATATCCAAGTTAAATACTACATTTTCGATAAAATAATTTCTGGAAGAATATGAAATGAACATAATGTACCAATTTTATTCAATATTTTAAGATACATTAATTTCCTAATTTTTCTGTAGATTTTTATTGTTTTTGGTTAGATTTTGGTTTCAGATTTAAATCTGAAAAACGCTAAATTAAGACATCGTGTTTTAATAAAAGATTTTCTTTATCCATCTAAATTATTTAATAAATAATCTTATTGTCTTTTATCACCTCTTTATTATCCAAAATTAATTGATAATTTTAAATAATAATATATATAGTTGTTTTCTTTTTCAAAAAATATTAGTTTTAATCCATTTAAAATTTATTACATTTTTTTGTGTATCCAAATTAATTATTGCTTTTGAAAAATAACTTTAGTTTGAACGAAGTGTAATGCACAAATTTCATTGAATATTTTAAAATGTTTTAATTCCCATATTTTTATAAAATTGTTCTTGATTCTTAAGGTTAATTATTTTGATTTCAGATCGTAAAAATAGTCTATTTTTTTGTTTGGTAGGTTGGTTTTCTTACAATGGGTAAGTAATTTAAAGTTGTCTAAAATCATCTATAACTCTCGCGAATGAATAATTTTGCGTAGTGAGACAATAAATTGTTTAAAAGCTATAATAATTTAATTTTAAACTCTTCTTTTTGTTATTAAGGTTAAAAAACATGAATTCAGGTATGACTGAAATTCAAAAAATTAAGGCTGTTTATTAATATCAACAGATGGCTACGTTTTAAACATCCATTTTGATGAAGTAATCCTTCATTTTAAAAGAAAACAGCGCAGAGTTTTAAAAAACGGTTTATGTAATCACAACTGTTTTTTACCATTTGTATACTGGCCTTATTTTATTTTATTTTACTTTATTACATTACGATATTTACTTTATCCAAAATTATATAAATAAATTAATAGTATTTTTCTCCAAAGAAGTTCTCGCATTAGTAATTGTAGTGAATGTATTAAGATGCTTAAAAAAAAGTTATAATTTTAAATATATAGGGGAATAACAAAATACATAATGTTCTGTATTCACATCACCATTTAATAGCATCATTTTTATTATTTTAAACTCTGAAGAAAGGTGGGTCTTACTTTTAAAAAATAATTTCAGGCAGAATATAAACTCATCATAATATATAATTTCATTCAACATTTTCCTCCAAAATCATAATAATTTTGTCCAATGTAATCAAATGCTTTTCAAATTATAATTTTAAATATATAAGGGAATAAAATATATATCTGATTATCATTATATAGTATTAAATTGCTTTAAAAAATTACAATTTTAAATATATAAGGGAATAAAACTTATATATAACTTTCTCTATTTTCATCTCGATGTAATAACATTGTTCTATAATTTTAAACTCCGAAGAAATATTTCGCTTTTTCGTGAATGTGTTTAAATTAATTACTATTTTTAAAAATAACTTCAGACAAAATATAAACTCAGCATGATATACCATTTCATTTAACATTTTTCTCCAAAATCACAATAGTTTTGTCTAATGTATTAAACTGATTTAAAAAATTATGATTTTAAATATATAAGAGAATAAAAATTATATATAATTTTCTGGATTTAATAACATTATACTACCATTTTAAACTATGAAGAAATATTATTATTATTATTATTTTGTGAGTGCGTCTAAATTAAGTACTACTTTTAAAAAGTAATTTCAGACAGAATATAAACTCAGCATAATACATCATTTCATTCAACGTTTTTCTCCAAAATCACAATAATTTTGTCTAATCTATTAAATTGCATTAAAAAATTATAATTTTAAATATATAAGGGAATAAAAATTGTATATAATTTTCTGTATTTACATCTCGATGTAGTAACATTATTTCTATGATTTTAAACTCTCAAAAAAATATTTCGCTTTTTCGTGCGTGTGTCTAAATTAATAACTACTTTTAAAAAATAACTTCAGAGTACAAACTTAGCATAATATGACACTTCATATAACATTTTAATATGCTTTAATTACCTTATTTTTGTACATTTTTAAAAAATATTATTGAGGTTAATAGTTTTGATATTTCTGATGTCATATTAGAAATTATAAAATTCCATTTTATGATTTTCATTTCAGCAATAACACTGGTCTACAAAATAAAACTTTTTTTCTCTTTTTAAATAAACTATATATTTTTATACTAATTTGAGGTCAAAGAATATAAATTAACCATTATCATTTTAATGTTAGCTCTCTGTGAAAAAATATGGATGGTATAGAAAATTATGATTTTAAGTTAAATGTCAAAGAACATCAACTATTTATTGAAAATAATATATTAAATTTAAAAAATCAAAAAACCCTACTGCGTAAAAAGCGAACTAATTAATTATTTCTCATCAATGCGAAACTATTTTTTATATTACTTACCTATTTTTTATTTACTTGTATTGATGACCTTTAAGGTGTGTTTAATTGTTAGTTCCTATCTATATCCACTGTTTTGATGAGGTCTATATAAATGTCTATGATGTTTAGAGTTGCAGTAAAGCTAGAGATCCGTCCTACACAACTTCCATGTGGTGTAATATTTAAACGGAGCATCTGACTGTAAAATAGTCAATGAAACATCGTCTTCATTTTGAAAGACCTATTTAATGATATGCCACTCAATAGGGTGCGTAAAAAATTTTTTTTTCGTCTCTAGCGCCATTCTGAATTTATTAAAAAAAACCTAGCCTATAACCATCGGACAGTTAAGACGAATCGATAGAGACCTCATTCATTAAAATCCATCCAGCCTTTGGGATGTTTCGAGGGCATAAAGAAATCCACATACTCAGATACGCGTGAAACACATAACCCTTCTTGGCAGTCGGGTAATTAAATCAAATGATTTAGGGGGGGGGGGGTCTACTTTTTACACGAAATTAAGAATTTATAAACAATATCAAAACATTAAGCTGATATCATCCATCAAGAAGACCTCTTCTTTTTCAATTGTCTTTTGTGTTCAGTTTCAATGGCTGGCATCTCTATTCAAGTTCCAGCAGTAGTCTGCTAATATTGACGTATTTCATCGCCCTGGCATCTTTTTCCATTGTGGATATGTCTTGGTGAAATCGTTAGCCGTGAGTTCGTCACTCATAACTAGGGATGCACCGAATATTCGGTATCTATTCGATATTACACTATTTGTCCATGGTACTAAATATTCGGTTAGGCCGCTAATATCAATCTATTCGGTATGCCAAATATTCGGTTTGGCTGAATGACAAACTATTCGATATGGCCCAATATCGAAGTATTCGACCAGACTGAAGACTTGAAAACCTTCTTAAAAACCTTAAAACAACTTATATTTTTAACTGTCAATTAATAAGATATTTAGAATAATTAGAAATGGAATTATATTTAAATAAAAGAGAATGCGTTTACATTTTCTATTTGCTATATGAAAAGTATTACGTAAGAAAATTAACCAATAATGGCGATTTTTGTCCCTTCCTAATAAATAGTATATGACTGTAAAAGTTTTCTTCCAATTCCTTCAAAATTTCACTTTGGTTTTAAAATATTTGTTTAAGAATATAAGAAAATTTTATTCATTTGTTTTAATTCTGAGAGGAAACCAAGAAATTTAAAATTTTATCAATTAAAAAATATCCTCTTCTTAAATAACAATTCAAAGCATAGATTTTATTTAGTGTTGCTTGTAAAAAGGTCTTGTTTATCAATATGGAAGTATGTGTATGAATAACGAGCTAAGCTCAGAATATTTATACAATCGCTAAAACAGTGTACGTTGAGAACTATACAAAACATTTCAAATCTAAATGAAACTTAAAATATGCATAACGTTTAAACCCTAAAAACGATGTTAAAAGGGAAGTTTTAACATAATTTTTAATGTTTAAATGTCATGCATATTTTAATTGTCATGTAAATTTTAAATGTTTTGTATAGTTCTCATTGTACACCGTTTTAGAAATTGTATAAACAGGCCTGGACTGGCCAGGTCGGCTAGTCGGCGATTGCCGAGGGCCCCCGGCACAAGGGGGCTCCGGAGAGGCCTCCAAAAGTGGATATACTAGTTCATAACTAGTTACAACAGAATAATTTGACTGTTTCCCGTAATCTTACGCATTTACAATCAATTTTAAGCAGTTGTAAGATGGTTTTTGTGTATGGTAGCCTATGTAAGGGGGACCCCGGAGGGGCCTCTAAAATTGGATATACTACTTTATAACTAGCTGCATCAGAATAATTTCACTATTTCCCCGTAATTTTCCTGTAATCTTACATATTTACAATCAATTTTAAGCAGATGCCAGTTGGTTTTTATTTATAGTAGCCTATGTAAAGATGATCACGAGGGGGCCTCCAAAAATGGATATACTACTTCATAACTAGTTAGTTACATCAGATTAATTTGGTTGTTTTTCCCGTAATCTTACGCATTTAAAATCAATTTTAAGCAGTTGCCAGTTGGTTTTTGTTTATGGTAGCCTATGTAAGAGAGCCCCTGGGGGGGGGGGTCTCCAAAAATGAATATTCTACTTCATAGCTAGTTATATCAGGATAATTTGACTGTTTTCCCGTAATCTTATGCATTTGTAATCAATTTTAAGCAGTTGCCAGTTGGTTGCTGTTTATGATAGCCTATGTAGTAGCGCAGGTAGTGGCGTGTCGTGTCGCTGGCGAAACGGAGGAGGAGTGCTGATTTACTCGTCGCGCTCTGTGTCATAGGCTCAGGTTCAGAGCACATCGCGACACTGGCTGATCGAAACAGCAAAGCCTCTCTACGGAGATTTACTGCACATGCTCAATTTCTACTGAAAATAGTAACCAGGATTGGCAAGACAGCTGAAAAAAATCGCCAAAAGTTTTTTTTGTAATTCCTTCAATTCGCATTACTTTGCTGCATTTCGTAGGAATCTGCTTTTAAAAAAATGCTTTTATTCTGCAAATGAAAAGCAATTTGACCAATTTTAAGTTGTAGAAACTATGACTTAGACTGTTTGAATGTAAATGGAACTTCTTAAAAGTTTCTTATGTACCCCGTTGTTGTTATTCTCGTGCTTACGAAACGAGATGTAGTTCACGCTAATATTCCTAACTTAATATGTAAACTTTGCTTATTAAACTAATATTTAACTTTAAATTGTGCCAGATAGTACTCAAGATGCAGCTTTTATGGGCTGGCTGCAATTTGCGTCCGCTGTGTCGTTCAAGGAAAGATATATGAAAGATTTTTAGAAATAAAAATAGTCGATGATTCATGTGAATTGACTTTGTACGAACTTATAAAATCAGAAATAACCAAGTGTGATATTGCAACATCAATTATTATCTCTTGTTCATTTGACGGAACAACAAATATGAAAGGCTGCTATAATGCTCTACAAGTTTAGTTCAAAAAGGAAAACAAACATTTTATCATATTTACACTCATTTTATAGGAGTACGTACTGAACTTGGTAGTAGCTGATTCAACAGTAACATTGCTCCTTGCAGAAAACTTATTTAGGTTGGTGTAAGAATCTGCAGTTTTTCCAAGCTGATCTCAAAAAAGAATGGCCGTATGGGAGAGGAAAACAGAAAGAAACCATATTGCACATGAAAAACTGCACATATTGCAAAAAATAGGAGCCACAGGACGGAGGAGCAAATATAAAGCTCTTTCTTCGATTATCGATGAGGGAAAATTAAGATGTGAGGAAAGTGTAAACCCAGGCAAACTATTCCATTTTATTACCGTTTAAAATTAATATGAAATGGAAGTTTTGAATAAAATCTAAATTCATGGCAAGAAATTTTATTAGTAAATAGTCTAAATTTGAAAACCCATTTATGTATATTGTTTTACTAGATGTGTTTCTTCTTACATATCCTATTACAAATTATTTACAAAGTAAAACTATTATAAAGTAAGGGATAAAATACTATAAAGTAAGACTATTCTACAACTTGGAACTTGGTACGGAAGCAAATTCAACAGGTAAGGGATAAAAGGAGCGATAAACACTTTCAGGTTCAAATATTCAAAAACAAAATATTATGCAAGTACAGGTAATAGCAAATTTGAAGATAACAATATTTATGTAGAAGTAGGGTAATGCCTATTGAAAAATCAATAGACGAAGCTCCTTAAATTTCAGCTGCACAAAACTATAAATTGGATTTTTTTCAGTGTTTTAGATTGCTCCTGGACAAGTATCGAAGGAAGATTTAGTCGATTAATTCCTAGTTAGAACCAAAGAAAATTAATGAAATCGTAATGCTTTACATAGTTTTCCAACGCAAGTCCTTTGTAGTATTTCTAAACTTTGTAAAGCTGAAAGAAATAAATTATTGATAGAGTTGAAATAATTTGTAGATCAGTATGAAAGATTTACAATGGCTAAAAAAACTAACATTGAAAGAAAACAAGACAATCTTTGAATGGAGCTGAAGAAATCTGTGAACGACGATGTAGAACCTGAATTTGAAGAAGACAAAAAATTTTATGGTTACTCTTCTGACAAGAAACAATGTTTTCTGTGCTTTTCTGTTGTTTTTGAACTCTCACACAATCTTGAATGTTTACCAACCTGTATGTAGCTGACAAGTTTGTACTAACCAAACCTTTTTGAAAAGGCACCTGTGAAAGGGTGTTTTCTAAATTTAAAATAGTTAAGAATCGACTTAGATCTACTTTAAGCCAAGACCTTATGTCTAATCTTCTATTCATGAATGTAGAAAGAGACTTATTTTATAATTTGGATAAAGGTGTTATTATAGATGACGTAGCCAAGATCAACTAGCCAAAAAAGCTGTTAGGTTAGTAAACAGCCATTCACAATCACATAACCTTTCTTAGTTCACCGTATCTGTACCGAAGTATGCTAGAGTCATTTTTCTCTTTGTTATAAAATCTATTTTGCAATTTGTAACAATTGAATCAAAATTAAAGAGGACATTTTTTTCAATATGCTTGTTTTTTTATTACCGCTGTGGTGTCCCTTTTAACATGTTTTAACACTTTTGGCACTATCTTACAATCAACAACTACTGCAAAATGTTATATTAAAGAGTATGTGTTCCTCCATATTATATTACGCTAATACCTATCTATTATTTTATCTATTTATAGGTTATGTAATAGCTAATACAAATATTGAAATATTATCCATCTTAAGACATTATTTTAAAATTGGTCATAAATTTTCTGAAGCATCTCGGAAAAATCGAGAAGTTGAAGGGGATGATACGATCAGGAAACGTACAGCCCAAAACTGGTTCAAACATTTTAAGGGAGATGTCACTTAAAACCAGAAGCTTAAACCAAGAAAGCTTGAACCAAGAAAAGCTTAAAAGCAAAAAAGCTACTGTTCACTCAGCAGTTACAAAATTAATCACAAAATGTGATACATTGTTATCTGTTGATATTGATAAGACTGATTGCGATTCTTTAATGGAATCATCAGAGCTCGTAAATGAAAATGAAGCTCTACTCAAGGAATTAGATTCCGAAATAGATGAGCTAATTCAGGAAAAGGATGAGCTAATTCAGCAATTACTTGTTAATCTGCAAGGTTTGAAACAAAGAGTGAAGATTAAACCAACTGTGGATTATTTCGCAACTCTCTTGAGCAAGCCTCTCTCAGCCAGACTGATTAGGCGCCAGTGATCCCATGATCTGACTATAGAATTAGTATTAAAAAAACACTTTTTCTCTTGTCTTTATAGTTTAGTTTTTAAGCAGTAATGATAAAAGTTGGATGCAGCAGGTAGTCTGCTTATATGTTTTTTGTCATGGTCTTCAAATAGAAGAAATGATGTTTTGATTTTAAAAAAAGGAAATTTATTTTCGAATATGTAAAACTTGAACGCAGTATGTGAACTGCATTGTTTGTCTTGGCTTTCTTTTAGAAGAAAATAGTTGCTGAAACTTTAGTTATTTTTATAATCATGAGTTCTAGAAGGAACAAAGAAAATAAAAGTCTTGATTTTATAAATTAATTATCTTGGATTTCCAGCGAGGAATTTATATGTACTTAAAGAAATATCAATCAAACGTTTTCGTTGTAAATATTGTATATAGTTAAAAGTGTAAAATAGAATTTTCTAAGTTTTTAATCATCATGTGCTTATTTATATTCAACAACACCTGTGCCACTTTAGTAGTAAAAATATGCTTGATGTCTTTAATATGATTTAACAACGAATCGTGAATTCTTCATCTAAGCTCTCCCAACTTTGATTTAAATTAAGAATAACGTGAAACTCGTGAATATCATGAAGATTATTCATTATTCTTTGGTGCCTCAAGAACCCGGAAAAAAGGTAAGAAATAACTTTGTTATTCTGCATGTCTATTGACTCTTGATTTATTGAAAATAACGCTTTTTCATGATAATTTATTTTTAAAATTGAATTAAAATTTAAACATGGATAAACAAGGAAAGCTTAAAAGCAAAAGAGCTACTGTTCGCGCAGCAGTTACAAAATTAATCACAAAATGTGACACTTTGTTATCTGTTGATATTGATAAGACTGATTGCGATTCTTTAATGGAATCATTAGAGCTCGTAAATGAAAATGAAGCTCTACTCAAGGAATTAGATTCCGAAATAGATGAGCTAATTCAGGAAAAAACTGAATATGAAAAAGAACTAAAATCGGTTGAAGAATATTCTGAAAAAATATCAAGTTTGAAATTTAAAATTAAGATGAGGCTTAAAGATGTAAAATCGAAACTGAACCAAAAGTTTTACTAGAATCAAGTAACGGTTCAAAAATCGGTAGTAAACCAGTTTCGGCAGTGAAGCTGCCTAAACTAAACATAGAAAAATCTGGTGATGCAAGCCAGTTCTTAGAATTTTTTAATTTATTTACTAGTGCGATAGATTCAAACGAATCGTTATCAAAAATTTAAAAATTCCAATATCTTAAATCCTTGTTGTCTGGACCTGCATATAATATTGTAGCTGGTTTTGAGCTGACAGATCAAAATTATTCAACGTGTTTGAAACTGTTAGAAGAAAGGTATGGTAAGAGGGAAAATATAATAAAGTGTTACATGAATAAAATCTTAAGTCTTGAACCAGTGAAATCCACTAACAATGTTACTTCTTTAAGAAAGTTGTATGATAATATTGAAACTTGTCTGAGAAATCTTGATACGTTAGGAGTAACATCGGCCCTTACGACCATTTATTACTACCCATATTATGTTATTACCAGAAAAATTGTTACTAGATTTCCATCCAAAACGTGACCCCGATAAGGACTGTGAAATCACCGATTTAATAAATTTTATTAAAACGGAACTAGGATGCCGTGAAGCTACTAATTTAGTAAATAATTCCCAAAGCAAGGCTTATGAAAATTCTAAAACCAAATATAAAAATTCTTCAAGTAAATATCAAAATTTTCCTCAAAAGAAAAATATACCTTCGGCTGCTGCTTTAAATAAATCTACAAAACAGTTTTGCATATTTAGCAAGTCTTCTGATTATGTAGGACTAAATCGTTCGAAATTCACTGATGAACAAAAACGATATAAATTAAAGAAAGAAGGTCGCTGTTACAAATTCTTTTATAAGTCGCATTTATCAATTAATTGTAGAACAAAAATTAACACTTGTTCCAAATGTGGTAACAATACCCATAGTTATTTGTTTTGTTTTAAAGAAACAACAAAAGAAAATCCTGAAAAAGAAAAGAAAGGTGCAATTGTATCTATGATGTCGGAACAAAAATATAAACAAAATAAAGCAACATTATTGCAGACTTGTACAGTGTCTGTGTCTGCTGGTAAACAAAGCATGTTGGCTCGCGTTTTATATGATAGTGGTTCAGAAAAATGTTTTGTGAAGAGATCTCTAGTACAAAAATTAAAATTGAAGCCATTGCGAAGAGAAAATTTATTAGTTTATACTTTTGGGCGGAGACGCCCTTATGAATCTTGTTATGAAGTTGTTGCTCTTGAATTATCCAGTGTTGTGCAACCTATCAACTCGATAAAGATAGAAGATCTTGTGGTTGATAATATAACTGGAGCTTCTGTAAAAACCCTAGAACCAGAACTTCTAGACATAATGAGAACAAGAGGCTTTAAGCCTGCTGATACAGGTCTTGAACAGGAAATAAATATTTTGCTAGGGTCTGACATTTTGTGGAAAATATTAAAGGGAATCGAGGGAAAATTGACAAAAGAATTATACGTTGCAGAAACTATTTTCTGTCAAGGGCAGATAGAGGGCAGATAGAAGGCAGATAGAAGGGTAGATAGTCGAATAAAAAAGAAGTAGCTTGTTTGCGTGTTTCAGTTGAAAATATAAATACTCAGCTGAAAGCATTTTGGGATCTCGAAGCAATTGGCATACCTGAAAGCAATGAAAAGAACATTACCGATCTTGAAGTAATAAAAGAATTTAAAGAAATGTGAAAAACTTGGACTTACGCTGTCAAAATTTAATAATTAAAAATCTTACGATACTTATCAGCGTACATGTAAATAAAAACTATATTAAAAACACATTTCAAATTATTCCCAACGTTTCGAGTCAGTTGTGATGTCGTGAAAGTGACTGTGCGGTTTGAAACTTCGCTTCGAGGAGGTCAAGGACTCTCTCCCCTGATGATGGCTCGTTAGAAAGAGCACGAAACGTTAATATAGAGCATAAAACGAATAATTTGTAATGTGTTTTTAATATAGCTTTTATTTACATTTACGCTGATGAGTATCGTAAGATTTTTAATTTTTGAATTTAAAGAAAATTTTAAATTCGTAAATGGACGTTATGAAATAAAATTATTGTGGATAAATTTTCGCGAATTGCTTAGAAATAATCTTGGAGTAGCAAAGAAGCGGTTTTCTAGTTTAGAAAATAAATTCTTGTAAAACGATTCTTTACTTAAGGACTATAACTCCATTTTGCTAGAGCAGTTTAATGAGAGTGTAATAGAATTGTGCACCGAGAAACATTCCAATAACTCCTATTACATGCCACACAGACATGTTATCCGTGACGACAAAACTACAACAAAAATGCGCATAGTCTATGATGCTTCTTCCAAATATGGTGATTCTCTATCATTAAACGAATGTTTGAATGATGGCCGTAATTTAAATTCTAATGTTTTAGATGATGAAAACATACCTATTTCGAGTTCCGAACCTCCAAATACTTCCCTAAAAGTTTTAGGATTGATCTGGAACAATATAGAAGATAATTTGGGACTAGAATTACGACCATTTCTATCAAAGTTAAATAATGATTCTTGTACTAAGTATAATGTTTTGAAAATTGTAGCTATGTTCTTTGATCCAGCCGGTTTTATTGCCCCTTTTGTTATTCGCATCAAATGCCTCTTACAATATTTATGGGTAATGAAAATATCATGGGATAAAAGTTTTTCTGGTGAACTAAAAAATGATTGTCAAAACTGGCTTTCAGAAATCGCGCATCTCGCTCACTTAGAAATTCCCTGTCAGAATTTTAGCAACCTGATCATGGAAAAGGAGCATCTCCAATTGCATATTTTTCCTGATGATGTATCTAATGTGTATGTTCCTGAATTTCTTTCCTTGCCCGAAGATCAGTGGCTTAGGGTTAAAATTGCTGCATCACGATTACCTGATGTTTCTAAAGAGAAGTCTCAAAAAACAGCAGCCATCTCTTTTGTTTCTCAAACAAATAAAGCTGATGAAATTCCCATTTTTAATCTTGAAAAGTATAGCTCCCTAAAGAAATTGTATCGTGTAACTGCATGGTTATTTTGATTTATTTCTAATATAAAATTAAAAGTAGAAAAAAGAGATTTTTCGGAATTATCAGCTCAGGAAATGTTACATGCTGAAAATTTTTGGTTAAAGCTAGTGCAGGAAGAAAGTTTTCCTGAAGTTATAAAATCCTTGAAATGTAACAAGAGTATCCCTAAAGAATCGAATCTTCTACAGTTCCATCTTATGTTGTCAGATGAAGGTTTGCTGTTGGTACGAGGATGGTTACAAAAGTCTGATTCCTCATTTTATGAAAAACATCCTGTTGTGATTCCTGCAAAACATAAATTAACTGAATTAATCGTGAAAGATGCACATGAAAAAGTTTTTCATTCCGGAGTGTCCAGTACATTAGTACAAACTCGTGAAAAGTTTTGGATTTTAAGATCCAGACAGTGCATAAAATCAGTCCTGAACAAATGTACAATCTGCAAGAAATTTAACGCACGACCTGGTCAACAAGTTATAGAACCTCTAAATCTTATCTTGTATTTCCCAACTATAAAGGTGAACAATTTAATCTTACCAGCAACCATGGAACCTTTGGTGAAACGCTTCCGTTTGTGCGAGACCCTTCTGAATCATTTTTGAAAGCGCTTGAAAAATGAGTATCTTCTCAACTTACAATCTTCCCACTACACGGACCAGAATAAAACTTCTGACTTTAAAGTAAATGATGTGGTGCTTGTACATGATTAACACTTACCCCGAAGTTTGTGGAAGTTAGGAAAAGTTACTAAAACCTTTATGGGCAGAGACGGCAAGATAAGATCTTGTGAATTGATAACAAATAATTCATTTATTAAGACCTATTAATTTGTTGTACAATCTTGAACTCAGAAACTAAAAAAAAAAAGAAAAACTCTGAACAAATTTTATTAAGAGACTAAAAAAAAAAACTCTCATTTGACTTTTCTTAAAAAAAAAAAATGTGCTTTTCGTTTATTAATATTTCTAATTTTTAGTTTAATTTTTTTTGTATTGAATATTCCAGAAAAATTTGTATAGATTTAAATTGTTCTTTCTATTTTTAGTAGCAGAAACCTGTTCGCAAATATTTTAAATTGTTTTAGTTGGTTTTTATTTGAAGTCCAGTATGTAAGTATATATTTTGATTTGTATTGTATTTATGTATAGTGTAACTGATGATTTTTTAGAATAATTTTATTTCTACTTTAGTTATTTTGAATCCCCATTTTGATGAACCTTTGTTCATCGGGGGGGGGGGGGAGTTTGTGGATTATTTCGCAACTCTCTTGAGCGAGTCTCTCTTAGCCAGACTGATTAGGCGCCAGTGATCCCATTATCTGACTAAAGAATTAATATTTAAAAAACATTTTTTCTCTTGTCTTTTTAGTTTAGTTTTTAAGTAGTAATGATAAAAGTTGGACGCAGCAGGTAGTCTGCGTACATGTTTTTTGTCATGGTCTTCAAATAGAAGAAATGATGTTTTGATTTTAAAAAGGGAAATTTATTTTCGAATATGTAAAACTTGAACGCAGTATGTAAACTGCATTGTTTCTCTTGGCTTTTTTTTAGAAGAAAATAGTTGCTGAAACTTTAATTATTTTTAGAATCATGAGTTCTAGAAGGAACAAAGAAAATAAAATGTCTTGATTTTATAAATTAATTATCTTGGATTTCCAGCGAGGAATTTATATGTACTTAAAGAAATATTAATCAAATGTTTTCGTTGTAAATATTGTATATAGTTAAAAGTGTAAAATAGAATTTTCTAAGTTTTTAATCATCATGTGCTTATTTATATTCAATAACACCTGCGCCACTTTCAGTAGTGAAAATATGCTTGATGTCTTTAATATGATTTAACAATGAATCGTGAATTCTTCATCTAAGCTCTCCCAATTTTGATTTAAATTAAGAATAACGTGAAACTCGTGAATATCATGAAGATTATTCATTACCAACCACCAGCACATGGAAACTTTCAGAGGAGTTAGGACCGTCCAAGGACACGATATGCCAAGCTTTACATAAACTACAGAAAACGTATAAGAACTCTACGGAAGTTCTTTCGGAACTGACTATGCAGCAAGCAAATCACAGAGAGTAAATGTGCAAAACTTTTCTGGAAAACTTACAAGATTTACGGTTTTTCAAACGCAAAGTGACATATGATGAGAAATGGATACATCTACGGAATCCAGATAATCGAGAAATAATTGTTGGATGTGTGACAATCAGTAAAACATAGTACAAAACAAGCGCGGTTTGAAAAAAAGTTCATGATCAATGTCTGATGGAATTTTGAGCATGTCATTCATTTTGAAATTATTCTACATAGTCAATCGGTCTACTCTAAAATTTACTGTGAACAGATGAACAGAATGTATGCTTCTTTGAAAAGCAAATGGCCTGCATTAGTCAACAGAGACATTTCTCCAACAAGACATTGCAAGACCGCACACGTCTCGCAATAAAGTAGAAGAGCTTGACGGAATTGAACTTTTACCTCATCTGCCACATAGTCCGGACCTTACTCCTTCGGTCTGTCACATGTTCCATTCTATGGTATCATTTTTGGTGGGCAGGTGCTTGAATATTGACGATCTGGAATGGGGGTTTTCTAGGCTTTTTTGCTTCCAAATCCAAAGATTGGTATCAAAATGGTATTGTTCAACTTTCAGGAAGATGGAAATAAAACCATAGAATTTCATTGTTTATAAATTGATTTATTATACGTTTATTTTCCGTTGAAATACTGCAACAAAGATTTCATTGTGAAAACGAAATTACATTTTATTCAACCTAATATTTTACAAACAACAAAATAGCTAAATGTAGTTTTTAGGCACGTAAACCTAATTTTCAAAAAATAAATATTCTAACATTGTATTCCCTCTAAATTTCCCGGTAAGGGGCCCCTTTTCAATCTCTAGCCGAGGGCACCCAAAGGCGCTAGTCCGGGCCTGTCCATTGTGTTCTAACTAACGGAAAAAGAACACATGCCTCCACTCGATCAAATTTCGCCATATCATACGTTATTGACAATATTTGTGTATATGTTGTTCCGCTAATACTCGATGGCTTCGAGAAAATGTAATGAAATAACTTCTCTCTTGATTATATCTACTGGCAACATAATATGTAGCTGTAGCATGTTATAGACCAGGAGACGGCAGCACAGACAATCACCTCACCGAGTTCAGCGATGAAATTCTAGGATTAGTTAAATCTTGATTCACATATTAAAACGCAATCGGCCTGCCAAGACCGTGGTGGAAAACACCTTGGTGGATCTTGGTGAAGAACAGATTTTAGCGGATAAATCGCAGGTTTACCATTGTGTTTCCTGCTCCCAGTCCTCCATGTTTTCATACAGTTTCGTGCAGGAAAATACAATGGTAAACCTACGAGTCAGCCGCTAAAATCGGGTTTTCAGGTGTTTTCCACCTTGATATGATTTGGCAGACCGATTAAGTTTTAATATGCGAAACAAGATTTAACTAATCCTAGAATTTCATCCGTGAATTCGATGAAGTGATTGTCTGAGCTGCGGTTCCCGGTCTATTATGTCACCCCTCCAGCATCGGCGTTGGTAGCCAAAAATCTCGAAGTGTGTTCAAAGAACCTGGTGCATAATAAAAGTCTTCACATATTCTTCGATCTTCGTGTGCTGAATTGAAACGGCCTCCTGTCCTTTATCCAAATATCTAATATTTATTTATTAGCTCTCCGATGTTACTGTTATATCATTTACAATCTTTACTACAACAAAGTTCAATACCATAGAGGGGATGTTGTTATTTATAATTTTTATCATTTTTGATCCTATCAAAATTTTCATTTTTTGGTAACATTTTAACGTAAATGTAGTCTGTTAATGATGTGAATTATCACACTGCTAACAAAGCGTAAACCAACTTAGTGAAAAATGTTCAAGCCGGGAATCGAACCCGGGTCCCTGGAATAGATCTCCAGTGCTCTACCACTAAACCACAAGGACGATGTCCAGCTTGGCATTTCTCACTTATATAAGTCGGTAAGGCTGCTACCTCAGCGCAAGGTGGAGAAGTCTTCATGAGCATACATTCTAGCGGCGCAATATGAGACGCAAATAAACCCAGCATCGGTGAATATACAATTTTAATTAATTTTTCAACTACATTTCAGCAGTGAAATTACGCTTGAAATTATTGACATTATTCACATCATTAATATTCAATAATTTCAAGCGTAATTTCACTGCTGAAATGTAGTTAAAAAATTAATTAAAATTGTAAATGTAGTCTGTTATCTTTTCTTTTTAGTCTGTTATCTGCTTTTATGAAAATACAAAGTTATTATTATAAACATTAAATGATTATAAAATCATTTCATTCTAAAATATTTAATATGCGAACGTTCCTGTTCCTATTATTCTGCCATATGTGCATATAATTCGTTGTTAGAGAAACCAGCTTCGAAATGATGCTTGCCATACTAGTAAAACTAGTCGGATGTACCAATCCCAAAACTTTCTTATATCTCATACATGTCAATATCTCAAAATTAACACTGTGCCAAAATTAAATGGCAATCTATGATCATCATGAGAATTCTAAAAAGATGAAATTCCGTGCATTAGTTCTTGAGATAAGACTATCGCTGAAATCGTATAAATCCAGCAAAATGCAGCATAGCAGCGCCACCTATAGTGTGATATACACCATAATCTAATCATCAGCAACGTATCTGAACCTCTAACTGAATTTGAAGTTTTATAAAAATTTGTGCATTAGTTCTTGAGGTAGAGCTATTGCGGAAATCCTGTAAAATGCAGCGTAGCAGCGACACCTGTTGGGTGATTTACACCAAAAACTAATCAGCATCAATTTATATAAGGGACTACCTGAATATAAATTTTTATTAAATTCCGTGCATTAGTTCTTGAGATAGAGCGCCCACAAAATCTGTGTCACATACAGACAGATAAACTCACAGACAGGCATTTTGTAAAAACATGTTTTTTGGGATATCTGACCTCTAAAACGTCTAAATCCGTCGAAAACCGGAAGTCGAAAATTTTCACGAATCCAATACATTCTTCTTGTAAAGATAGAAGAAAGTAACAAGTTAAAATTGCTCGTCAAACGTGGCAAATGAGGTGCGTTCATACTATAACTAGTTTTATAATTATTTTTTGCACCCCATATTGTACTGAATGTATAAATTTTTGCATTTCATAAGGTGCATAGTCAAATGCACTTCCAATAATTTTTTTCTCATTCCCCGTAATGTAACGGAACACTTTTGACTGTCCCTGTAATTAAACTATACATCCGATTTTCATAAAATTTTAAATGGCTCAACAAAATTTTGCAACAGTTATATATTTAAAATTTCAGACCATTCGGAAGGCTGTAACATCATTAAAATGCACTTGCAATAATTTTTCCCATTGTCCGTAATGTAAAGAAAAACTTTTGACTGTCCCTGTAATTAAACTATACATCCGATTTTCATAAAATTTGAAATGGCTTGACAAAATTTTGCAACAATCATATATTTAAAATTTCAGACCATTCGGTTGGGTAGTTTTTGCTCTGTTACATGCGGACGGACAGACAGACAGACGGACGGACGGACTGAACGTCGACTATAGGTGCTACGTATTTATATAATTACGAACGCACCTAAAAATGGGAAGAATGTTGTCACTTGTTTTGATTAAGCTCTGCTTACCGCCTTTCAGGGGGCAAGTTTAAGAAGACAATATTAGTGTTAAATGCATTATGTAACAAAAAGCTATTATTGAATACTTTTAAATAGCAAGTGTTTCTTTAAGGCGTTATTTGATATAAAATTATTTCATATAATATAGTGATATTTTATCGACTTCTGCTCTTCATTTAAATCAGTAAAGTATGCGAATAATAAATGTATAACCATACTTGTATATTATTGCAAACGTATAAAAAGAAAAAGAAAGAAAAACATTAAAAAAAATTAAAAAAAATATTAGACATTGAAAACGATATTATTAGGGTTCGGGCGGGGGTTTAGAGGGATGATAACGTATAATATCGTAAGGGGGGAGGGCGTCCAAAATTGCCGAAAAGTGGATATCGTTAAATATGTAGAGTCCCTTATATAATGTTTAATTTTTTCCCTTTTGCCCAATGTTAGAAACAGAGCATTAAATTCACTAGCCGTCGCTTTGTACCAAGTGTATAAAAACTGTGAATTTTTTATAATCGAGCTCGGTGACCATCATAACATAATGTGTTGTAACGGAAAGTTTTGTGAAAAAACGTGAACTGTAATCATGATATTAAGCTAATTTAAATATTAAATGCTTAAAAAAGAGTTAATGCTTAAAAAACTTTTTATATTTTTATACTTATCAGTTAGTGCTGTCACCTGTAGCTTATTGGTGAACCATGTCAATAATCATGTCATCATAGCATACCTAGGGCTGAGATCTAGGGCTGATTTCAACCACTTTTTTGTTCTTGTTTCTTTGGGGTTCCAAGTAGAGCCTTAGGCTCCAAGTAACCCCGATTTATAATACCTTTTGCTTTACATGTGCGAATGACTCAAAATTATTGTACTGATTACAAATGTCAATAATTTATTTGTAAATGACGACAGCAAGAAAATATTTTTGCCTAATACGAAAGGAAATTCAATGTTCTGTTTCGGTACTTTATATTTATTCTATGTGACACCCCTTAGTCACACAAACAATATCTAAATAGTAGTTATTATACGCACCAGGCAGTGTAAAGCATGTTCTTAGTCGCTCATGTCCGGTATCTGTATCCAATTTAGTAAAATGAGATAAATCTATAATATATCTAAATATATATTCCCTGTAATTCAGCAAGAAGAAAGAACCGTCCAAATTTGTTTCTGATAGATTTTCTTAACCCTTTCCGGCACAGTGTGTCCGGGTCGGGATACCTAATTTTAATTCCAAACTTACAAACGGCAGCAAGACTATTTTAATAAAATTTTGCATTAACAGAGAAAGTATAAACTAACAAGTTTTTAATTTCTGAAAAAGTCGTATATAAATTCCGTTGGCAGTCGATGATTTCATCATTTTACAACAAAATTTGTCTGAGCCGGAAAGGGTTAAGGCTATTCCCAAATAATAACTGGCTACTTTCTGACACATTTTTGAATTCATTTCTTTTTCGCAAATGAATTAAATTTCAGGTAATTTTTTTAAGAAACAATGTAATAGAATTGTTTTTTCCGCTTTCCAGTAAAGGCGGCGATTTTTCAGAAAATGGTGTCAAAGTGGGCATTTTTAATCAAATTTCCAGACACGACAGCACAGGATGCGGCGAAAACTGACATCCTGAGACAATAATTGTTTATAGGTCAAGATGTAATTCATTTACTGGAAAAAAGAAAAAAAAATTGATTGATTATAAATCAGTTCAATAAGCATGACTGGAAGTATCATGCTTTTATGTTTAAAAATGTGACAGAAAGTTACGCGTTATTTTACTAGGAAAATATTTTTTTGAGAACTGCCTCAAAGTGGTTTTTTCTTATGATTTCGGGAGATTCCGTGTAAACAAGGAGAATAACATATAATCGTTATATAGTACATATTTTATTCATTATTTTTTTTGGTTTACTTCTGTATTGTGAACAATTTCTGTTTCTTCCTACTGTAAATTACAACGAAATAATTTTTTTTACCCTTCAATTATCGTAAATCACCCCGTAATTATTATTTTTTAAATCTTAGTATTTACAGAACTCCCTTTGTATGTCATTCCCCATAACGATAACGCGGGAGCCTCGTCATCTTAACATGTTTCAGATTTTGCCGGGTGTGTTACAGTGTTCATCTTAATTACTGTCGATCGTTTCTCTGAGTGAATAATGAACTGGTTAAGAAAGGAATTTTTTAAAAGAATTATAAAATTACGAAATTCAATAAAAAGTAATTTGTAAATTGAATATCTTCCCCCATAAAATTCTATACAGATATCCAAAATATAAAAAAATAGCGTATTGTTTTGTATATTTCTTACTGTCGAGTAATCCGCGCACTCTATTACTTAATAACTCATTTGAGAAAAAAATTCTGAGGAAAAAAGAGATCCCTTTAAAACAGATATTGTTCTATTAAAATTTAACGGAAAGTATCTAAAGTTGCACAGTTTTTGCAATGTATTGTTTAATGATTGAATAAGTTTCAATATAAAATTTCCGCCCAACGATTTTATGCAGTGACCATTGGTATTTATACATAGGTCGGTCAAATCTCAAATACTGATGCATTAGGTGCACTTCGATTTTTAAATAAATTTTCAGGGAATAGGGGTGGCATACACGACAAAATACGACACTCAAAGAACAGAGGACCAAAATGTAGAAAGAATTTCAAACATAAAAAAAAATTACAAAGACACGAAAAAAAATATAAAAAATAAAATTTATTTATTAAAAAAACATTCACAATTATCAAAATAAGTTGAACAAACGGCATATAAGCATTATAATGTCGCTTAGCTCGTATAATCTTCCTGTTGTAAGTTTTTGGAACAAAACTTTACGAATTTCCCTCGCCCACACAATTCGTTGAAAACTGCAGTCGCATTTGATGTTTCGACATTTTATTTTTCTGCAGCATTTTCTTTTGAATTCGGTAGTATTCTATTAACAGCTACATTCGGCGATGGTACGATAACGTCTCTGTATTTTATACCACAAGTGAACCTGCTGCACTTTAGATACGAATTCTTGATTCAGCCAAGTTGGATTTCCTTGCCAGTCACCTTCCGCCCCATACTGGCTCCGTTCCTCTCCACTGATAAAAATAAAGAACCTTACTCTGGAAAGATGGGAAATGGCTCTTACACGACCTCAATCTTCATCTACGATGTCTTGCAAATGTTCCTCGAGGCTGTTGCTGTTCGTTTGTTTTTCAATTGTTATAAATATAATTTTCGCTCAAATATGAGTGCTTATTAAAGCCAAACATTTTTTTATTACATTTTTAGACTTTTATTATTTTTTTTTATCTTTTCACTTTTTAAATTGTTGGAGGCTGCTGAGAATGATTGTTGAAATAGCATATATTTTTCGAACTAAATAAACCTTGAGCTATGTGAATTACTGTGATTTGAAGAGGATTATGTTTTTCTAAATAAACGAAATTTTTTTATGAACCAAGCCTTTGAGAATATGCCAAATTTTTGCTTTTCTTCTCGAATACCTGGAAAGAGAAAAAAAAAACTTCTGTAATCAACAACAATATTTTGTCTCAGATTTTCATTTTTGTTATAAACAAGCTTTAGTTCCAAGGAGGAGAAACAAAATAGAAGCATTTTCGCACACACCCAGTTATTAATATTTACAGATATTTTGTGCAATAGATCAATTCCCACACCATTTTTTCAGTTAGTATTTTGGCTTTTTATCCTATGTTAGTACCGCACACAGAGGTGTGCATTTGGTACTAGAGCAATAATTCCTTGAAATTGTTTCTATATATAAATTCTCGAACATTTATAATAAATCACTTACAATAAATAATAATAATAATAAAGTAAAAATTAAATTTGAAAAATCAAAAAATCTGATTGCATAAAATGCGAACTAATTAATTATTTCTCATCAGTGAGAAACTATTTTTTTATATTACTAAGTTCTGTTTAATTGTTAGTTTCTATCTATAAACACCGTTTTGATGAGGTCTATAGATTTCTATGAAGGTTACAGTTGCATTAAAGCTAGAGATCCTACCTACACAACTTCCAGGTTGTGTAATATTTAAACAGAGCTTTTGACTGTAAAATAGTCAATGAAACATCTTCTTCATTTTGAAAGACCTATCCAATCATATGCCACTCAGTGTGGTGCGTCAAAAAAATTTTTTCGTCTCTACCGCTATTTTGTGTTTTATGGCCGCCATATTGAGTTTATAAAAGCGAGATCTAGCCTATAACCATCAGACTGTTAAGACGAATCGATAGAGATTTCATTAAATAAAATCCATCCAACCGTTGGGTTGTTTCGCGTGTACAAAGAAGTCCACATACCCATATACGCGTCAAACACATAACCCTTCTTAACAGTCGGTATAATAAATTAATATACCATAATTTCACGCGTATCCGTCGTACCTCAGATAACTCGATTTCCTACCCGAATTTATTTTAAATAAAAAGCTAATTTCTTCTGCTTAGCACTTGTTTGACTTCTTTTTTCAATAAAATTTCCGGTTGGAAAAAGACTTAACTATACTGCGGCGGATACGCGGGATATTACGGTAATTTATTAATTAAACTTATTAGAAACTAAAGTCAATGTTCAGTTTTTACAATTTATAGTAAATACAAATTTAAGCAAATTCGAATTGTAACGAGTCAAGACGGAAACACAAACAAGATCAGAAAATGATAAAAATATTATTTATAACAGAAAATGTGCGATTTTACCAAAAATTATGCAGGAATAAAAGTCGCACCCTGCAGGATACATTAAGAACTGAATGGTTAATAGTACATTATTATACTTTAATTAAAACAAATCACGGGAATTCTAGTTCTGCACCGGCCGGTATAAGCTATCTGAAACGGGGAAATCTTATTTCAAATCAACTTGCAACGCGACACGAACAATTTTTATCTAAACGGAATCTGACCTGAATACGAGGTAATTCAACGTAAAAATAACTCAAACCCAATCAAACGCTTAAGCCCGAACCCGATTCAAGACAAAAAATGAAAGTCATGTAATGCTATACTCTGAATTCAATTACTTTGCAATTACTAATAACATTTTTAGTACTTAATTTAAAATTTAATCTAATAAATTAATATGATTATACATTTAGAAAACTATTTAGAAATCCTGAATATATAGATTAAATAACATCCCCACCCCCAAACCTCTTTTTTATGTTAAAAAGAAAAAAAAAGAAAGTTAATTTTTTTAAAAAAATAAATTCATTAATTCGCTAAGCGTAAAGCAAAGCTGGGAATTTTTCATTATCTGTACCCATGCCAAATTAACGTATTATAACGCTTTTTTATTAAAACACCATGAATTGCATGAAGTTTGATTTTAAAGATAAACACTGAATACCTATAAAAGAATAAACTTTTTATAAACTATTTTTACTTTTATACATATTTGTTTCTATATATGTATTTTTTTCTACTTGAAATTTTGCTGCTGTATTGTCGCTTTGGAAATTTTCCGAAATTTTAGTTGTTATACTCACACAGTATACTATGTTAAATTTGTAACTTAATTGCTATTTAAAATTTTATTCAACACTAGCAGATCCGCCCGGGGTTTGTAAATAATGACCTTAAACAAAACGTAAGTTCGTATGATTTTATATCTTTGGAAATTCTTTTAAATGAACCTAATTTCGGAGGCCCCATTGCCTTCCGCAGTGTCTAATGTTTTTCCATCAAACTGCTTTCCGAACGAAAACCTGTAATCTAGATCCCCACTACATATGGCTGCATTTACCGGAAGTGCCCGCACGTGCCGGAGACAATCGAAAACCAAGTTGAGTGAGCCAAACCTCGTAGAAATTAAGCCCACAGAAACCAAAAAGAAAATTTAAAAGAAATGTGCAAAAAATTGGGAGAAATGCTTAAAAAAGGGCCCTAGGGCCCCAATAAAAATATGTGAGTGTTGGTCTTAGGAGAAGAGTTATAGACACAACTTTAAAATTACGCATTGCGAAGGTGAGAAAATTAGGGTGTGAAAAACGCATGGCACACAAACTATTTAAGGGGCCCTGGACCGGGCCTTACAGGACCATAGACGGGCCCATGGTCTTAACTGGAATGTAGATACGGGAGAATAACTAAATGGAGAAAGTATCCCCCCCAAAAAAGATCGGATAAAAAGGAAGCAATTTATTAACAGTTTAGTGCATTAAAACATGAAGGGGCCCTGTTCTGGGCCCCTTGATGTGTGCCAGAATCTTATCTGAAATGTAGAAATGGAGCAGAAACTGAAAGGAGATCTCACCCCAAAAACGAAGAAGATCGGACAGAAAAGAGGCATGTTATTAACAATTTAGTGCACTAACACTTCAAGGGGCCCTGTACTGGGCCCCTTGCAAGGGTGCCAGGATCTTAATTGAAATGTAGAAATGAGGTAGAAACTGAAAGGAGAATTCAACCCCAAAAACGAAGAAGATCGGATAGAAAATAGGCATGTTATTAACAATTTAGAGCACTAAAACTTCAAGGGGCCCTGTACCGGGCACCTTGCAAGGGTGCCAGGGTCTTAATTGAAATGTAGAAAAGGTTTAGAAACTAAAAGGAGAATTCGCCCCAAAAACCAAGAAAATCGGATAGAAAAGAGGCATATTATTAAAAATTTAGTGCACTAAAACTTGAAGGGACCCTTGACAGGGTGCCAGTGTCTTAACTGAAATATGTAGAAATGGGGCAGAAACTGAAAGAAGAATTCACCCCAAAAACGACGAAGATCGGATAGAAAATAGGCATGTTATTAAAAATTTAGTGCACTAAAACTTCAAGGGGTATTGGGTCCCTTGCAAAGGTGCCAGGGTCTTAACTGAAATGTAGAAATGGGGCAGAAACTGAAATGAGAATTCACTCAAAACAACGAAGGAGATCGGATAGAAAAGTGGCGTGTTATTAACATTTTAGTACACTGAATTTTCAAGGGGCCCTGTAACTGGCCCCTTGCAAGGGTGCCAGGGTCTTAACTGAAATGTAGAAATGGGGTAGAAACTGAAAGGAGAATTCACACCAAAAACGAAGAAGATCGGATAGAAATGAGGCATGTTATTAAAATGTTAGGGAACTAAAACTTCAAGGGGCCCTGTACTGGGACCCTTGCAAAGGTGCCTGGGTCTTAACTGAAATGTAGAAATGGGGCAGATACTGAAAGGAGAATTCACCCCAAAACGAAGAAGATCGGATTGAAAGAGACATGTTATTAACAATTTAGTGCACTAAAACTTGAAGGGGCCCTGTACCGGGCTCCTTGTAAGGGTGCCAGGGTCTTAAGTGAAATTTAGAAATGGGGCAGAAACTGAAAGGAGAATTCACCCCAAAAACGAAGAAGATCGGATAGAAAAGAGGCATGTTATTAACGTTTTAGTGCATAAAAGCTTAAAGGGGCCCAGGGGCCCCGGGCCTTAAAAAATTAAAAATCCGAGCCTCAGGTGCATCAGGACATGTCTTGGTTTAATCACACCTGAATTTTCAGACTTCTACGTGCGGTAGTTTTCGCTAGCCATCGCACAAAGTTACACACACAGACACACAGAGCGATTTGTTCTTTTATTAGTATTGATTTTCTTCTTGATAACAACATTAGACTTCCGCTGCGGAAGCCGAGATTTTCTCGGGGATCATTTTTCCGTCTAATTAAACCTCATTGATCGTTCGTTTTTTTATTGTAAATTTTGCCTTATTTTAACGGAGGATCTTCCGATTAAATTACACAAAAATTTTTGTTTCGAAAAACCGGTGACAAGAGAATAAATATTGTTAAATATACAATTTTTGAAGTGCTTTTGATAGAACTATTACGCAGCGAGAGTGTTAAATTCAAGATGTAAAAAATGATAAATATTTTACAGACAAATCCTTTGTTGTAGGATTTCTTTTATTATTTGTAAAATGATTTTTAAAAAAGCTGCAAACTATTTAATTTGAAACACAGTTGTTTTATATAACATTATATATATAATGTAATAAATGTATATAGTATCGTACAACATTGTGGTAGCTTGTCCTTAAAGTTTTAATTGGATGGACTGCGTTCTATATATATATATACTCGTATATAAAATTTATAAGAATAGTACACTGAAAAACGTGCTACACTGATTTCATTGTTTAATTTATAATATACATAATCAATGATTTCTTTGTTATTTTATTATGTACATTATTTTGCTCACATTTCTCAGTGACGTGTCAGATTTTGCGATTTTCTTTTCTATTTTTACCTTTTTAATTACATTTCTCGTGGAATCCCCCCACCCCCCCTTCCGCTTTCCACATAAAAATTTTTAGTGCACATTTCAAATTACGAAAATATCTGAAATCTGGAAATTACTTTTGGCTATTTCGGTGTATTAAAAAATATTGTGCAACTAGCATTGTGATGGCAAAGTGTGCATTTAAGATGTATAGCATAAATGTATTTCCTCAATTTTATAACGCTTAAAGCATTTGAAAATATTCTTACGCATATACACGAAGAAGACAGAATTTCCTTTTACCTTAATTAATAACACTCTCACCAGTTATGCGCGAATTTTAAAGCACGAAATTAACCGTATTTTGTGACAACTTACTAAAAAATTTTTTACTATAAAGAGTTAATTTGAATTTAAGAAATAATAGCTGTAATACATTACCTTGAAATTCCTCTTCGGAGTGACTTGGTAAATGATCATCAGCTACAGTGTCTGAATCAGTAGGAACTTCACCTAAAGCCGGAGTATCTTCTGTAGCCTCAAATGTTACTTGTTCTTTAACAGCTAAATCAGGAAAACTCTTTTTTTCTTTAGGTTCATTCAACTCACCATTAAATTCCTTCATATTTTCTGATGTAAAATTATACGTATTCTCCTTAATTTTAATATCATCTGTAGTATCAGGAATATCTCCCTTATCAGTAATTTCATTTGTGATAATTTCCATGTCACTTTTACTGATTAAATTTTCACCTGTAACTAAAAGGAGTTTACATTAAAATAAATTATTCAAACAACAGATTAAATAGGCGTGCAATAGGCCATGCAATTCTTTAATATGGGTGAAATTTGCGAAACTTAAAATATTTCGTTTCCAACAAAATCTATTCTTTGTATCAGACTTAATTTTCCTCATTCCGCGTAATGATAATGCAGTCATATAAGGAAGTATGAGGCAGAAATGTTATAAAATTTAAAAATTAATGAATATATATATATATATATACGTACGTTTCATGTAGCAAATCATATTTTATAGTATACTATCCTAAAATAATTCACGAGTTAAATAATTTTTTTTCTGAAAATAAAGATAAGACCATTTCAAATAGTTCTTTATTGTCGTTTTGGGATCTCGTGTGTTTAATTATTTATGTAGATATCCTACTCATTAAAGGAGAAGTTCTGGCATTATGTTTATCAGCATTTACGATAAAAGTATTCCACATACTTTAAACAGATTTTTCTTAGTTAAAATAATTCAATTGTCCTTTATTTTTACCGCAGTTTTACTGAATTTTGATCACAAAATTTAATTATCTTTTATTTTAGTAGTATGTCGCACTAGCATCAATTAAATCGTTTGATTGAATGTTGATCAAGATCACAAAATAATATATCTTTTGCTATTCTGTCAGTAAGTTAACTTAGTATGTATTGGTAGCCTTAAATAATAACTATCATTTTCAAAACAAAAAAGCAATTATGTAAACAACGTACTTGTCCTTATCCTATTAGAAATAAAAATTACTGACTCCTAGCATTGATAGATTTTTAATCAATAAATAAGTGGAACCAATGTTCATAGCGGTTTACAATGGGTCATTTCAAAAACATTCACAACTTTGAAATTTATCATTTTTTAAGCAAATTGTTAGATGTAATATATATATACACATATGAACTGAATTATTATAAAGGGAGAAAATAACGTAGAACTATTTCGTAGCATTTGAAAAAAATCTAGTGAAATGGGGTAAAAATGGAGTAAAAATGGAAAACATTTCCATTTCCAAACCAATGATCTTTAGATACAAATCTGCCCGTATAAAAAGACTGCATCACAAATAATATAAATAAAGTAATATAGGCAAAGATTATGTAGAGCGAAAAATGCAGTTTTAAATCCTAGAAAAAAAGGCAACTAAAAATAAGCAATTTACAAATCATTTTTAATTCCTTATTTCCATAATATCCTAAGAGTAGTAAAAACTTGTAAAAATACAATCCCATTTTGTTAAAAAATACATACAGGGTGAGTAGGAATATATGACTGGAAGTGACTCGTTGAGGTACAAACACCAGTAAGGCAATTTCGCTCTTTTTTTTTTTTTTTTTTTTTTTTTTTCAAAATTTCTCATTCATTCCAGAAAATTCTTATACTATTATTTTCTTTATATAATACAGACATTCCATTATTGCACAAAGAAAAAATTCTTTGAAAATTTCCGGTATGAAATCGAAATTTCTTAATTTTCAAAAAAAACCCATTTCTATTTCTTTTCATGTATTTCCTGTGTTTGACAGATTTGCCAGTTTTGTGTTTTTTTTTTAATTCAAAAATTTCGCTTTCATACCTTAAATTTTCAAAGTAAAATATTTTCTGTATGTAATCATGAAATGTCCCTCTCAAATAAAGAAAGAATGGTATAGGAGTTTTCTGGTATGATTGAGAAATTTTCAAAAAAAAAAATGCGCCAAATTGCTTCCTGGTGTTTGTACCTCAACGCGTCACTTCCAGTCATATAGTCCTACACAATAATTGTTTGTTATAATGAGCTCTCCTACCCCTAAAAGTTTGTCCCATGGTCTTAGACTCTTCCTGTATATATCCACATTATCAAAATGTCGGGGTCTGTGGTTCCACAAACCAAGGGATTGAAAAGATTAGTGCACACAAGTCTCACATGTACAGACATCAGTACACACTGAATCATTTTTTAAAATTCTGTTTGTTACACTCAAGAGCTGATTAATTGTACTCAAGCAAGTGAGAGTACAATGTAGAAGCTCCTTTTGATACCAGATGTTGTTGTTCGGATAACTGGTGTATCTATTGAGTACATAAACTCGCATGTAAAACTGTGTTATAAACTCAGATTATTCTTAGATATAAGACATCCATGATTTCAAGTTTAAAGTTATAGAGACGTCATAGATTTTTTCATTAAGAATTGAAGAAATTATAATACCATTTTCGAAAGTGTATAGTTATTAAAATATTTCAAAATCTCCTCGGATCGAGTTTTTTATTACACACATTTTTTATTCCAGAAATGATTACAGTGCAAGAATGTATCTTCACTCATATTACTAGAAGTTCTCTGATTTAGTATTATAGGATTTTTTTTCTTTGTACGATTCACTTTTTAAATAACTGCTTTTCAACGCATATTAACTAAAAAAATTTAATATTAACTGTCCTACCTGTTAGATTCATTTTCCAAGTCCAGATGTCATCAGCTTCCAAAAGACTTACACAATACTGACTAGCTTTTATGAGAGGGTGCCTTATAATCTCAGAAATTAGCGGCCGGCTGTTGGCGTCGTACCTTAATACACCTTTTAGAAGATTTAAGGCATGTATTACATCTTGATCGCTTACGACAGATTTCGGAAAATGTTCTTGCAAAGAACTTCTAAAGCTCGAAACCTAAATAAAAGATTAAAAAAATGGGGCTTAAATGATGCAAGTAATGAGTTTGTAGGAAATGTCCTACTTGCTAATTTGTACGTAATATTTTTCTCAAACATAAATCAAATAGTTACTTCTCCATGAAAACTGACGCTGTGCTTAATCATTTTAGTGTTGTCAGATTAAAATATAGTAAGTTATGGCAAAATTTGATTCAATTTTGTTGAATTTTCGCTTATCATATGATTATCAAAACAAAAAATTGTAAAGATGAATTGCACTTCAGTTCTCACCTAAATTCTATCAAGGCAGTTTTCATATTTTCAACTTTTGTTGTTATTTAGTATCTAAATAAGACAAATATATAGAATTGTAAGTTTTGTTTTTGTTTTGTTGTTATATCATTCTTTACTCAATTGTCAATTGCATACTAGAGCGGAAATTTTCTGACAATTTCCATATACAAAAGTATTACTATACTAACAATAAATCACTAAGAAAAAATTGAGTAATCACCTTTTACAAGCCATGATCAACACAAAACTTGGGCTCTGTAATCTTAGGCTACACAAAATTTTAAGCTGAGTAAGGCCCGCAGAAGTTTGGTAAAAATAGAATAACTATAACTGCAAAATGTTGGTTAAATATCACTACCTTTATTAGTTCACAAAATGTCCACTAAATCGTCATAAATTTCAATAAAGAGATTTTTCAACATTTATGTACGCTTGTGCCAGAAATTTCGTCAGTGTTATGATTGAAGCTAAATATTTACATGATTTCAGAAATTTTAAGTTGTGATTATTCTGAAATTTAGATTATAAGTTCTATTTTTCCTGAATCATGAAATGTTATAAAGCTTACTAAACAATTTATTTTGTGTGAATAAGCATTATTGATAAGCCACATGAAGTAAGTTTTCAAGTAAGCGAACAAGTATACTGTTAGTGGTTACTAATCCATTTTCGTCCATTGTTAGCTCATTTTCTCTGTTTAAGTACAGTAACATGAATCTTTTTCAAATAAATGCCATTATTAATTTATGTAATATTTAAATTATCCCATGCAGGGCATGAAGTCATTCCAAGCAAATTACAACACGCACGAGATTACTATTTAAAAACTGAACAAAAATTTCAGTTTTCTAAAATAGAATTTTAAAAACAAGACGTTGTCTCTAAAATATAAGTTTGTAGAACATTTTATTAATGGCTCACTCTCAAATTATGCAGTTAGCTGCAAAAGATGTAGAAACATATATTATATCAAACGGACTGAAACAGAAGTTATTTAAATGGATTTCCCGGAAGAAAAATGCTTTTTTGGAACACTTGAATATTATATCTTATGAAAATTTAAAGTAAACGCTTCCCAGTTAACGCAAAGAACTGCCTTTGCATGCATTATTTACGCATTTGTCTAATTATTGTCTTAAAAAACAAAAAATATATATATATAATTCTTCGTACAAAAATTGCAATGTTTTTGCACCGGAACTTTCTTTTTAGAACGCTTTGGCAAGAGAAAAGAATTTTTCCTAAGCAGTTCCTTTCTCCTTAATCCCTTAACAGTGTGGCCCGAACTGGATTCGGGCAAGAACACTTTGCTTGCTTCGTTATTAAAAGCATTTTGATACCACTAATTTGTAACTGTAAATTTATCTTTATTGATTGTCAGATATTTTTCGATTAAGTAAGGTAAATATTTTAGTATGGAAAAAGTGGTGTCCAGCCTCATTTTTTATTTTTTTGTAAGAAAACAAATGTCATTGTTAAGGGGTTAAATACAATTTCGTACTCACAAGCGCTATTTTTATTAATTACATATTATACTGGCAAAATTTGCGGATAATACAGGAATGGCCTGTATCCAATGATGGAACAGTGCAGCACAAGGTAATCAATAGACACCGAAAAATTTATTAGCATTATTCGTATAATTTCAGAACAGGTTTTCTGAAAATTTTCAAAGAAAGAATAGTATTAAAATTTAGTGGCGACAATCGCTGAACTACTGAGCCACTTTTCCATCACTGTGTATCATAAAAAGACGACAGGTTGCTGGCCTGACGAGAACAATTGGTAATGCGAAAATGTTTCGCTGGTGTAAAAGAATATTTATTGTGAAAATAATGATTGACATAGCTTGTTGGTGTAAAAGTTATATATGATTCTGAAAGCATAGCTGTAAAAAATATAAGCTAAAAAACACATGGTTGATGAGCTGTTGCGATAAATTTTTCTACTTCTTTCTTAGTACCCTGATGAGGATACAAATGAAATTAAAATACACCTAATTATTTTTATTATTATTATTTTATATTATTTGCGCGACTGTAGCTTTAATGTAACAATCGCCTAATTTAACCACAGAAACCGGCTTTGAATGAAACTAGTATTATTACTTAAATAACTTATTTTCCATGTCCTTAAAACTTAAGGTCGTGTAAATTCAGAATTAGGTGAACTTGTAACATGCGCTAACAACGTGTTGCGTCAGTCAAAATATGAAGACCAATACCCATCGTTTTCCCTTCAATATATATGTTGTAGGTTTTTCTCATACCAATTCACGTTCACGCCTTAGTGCTGTACATCTCTAGCAGTTAGATTTAGAATTAAAAAGTTTTTATAACCGGATGGTTCAGTCATCAAGTTGACACTTACGAAAACAGCAATAATAAAAAGAAAATTGTTCCCTGTGGTATCGCTCGTGCGGATATGTCAATACATATTTTTATGTTTCCAGAAAAAAATGTATTTTAGTTTAGCAGCCCTTTATAAATATTTTTAAGAATGCGTCAATTATAAAACGTCTCTGTCTGTGTTCTTGTTCTTTATTTTTATTTTTTAAAATGTAACATTCGTGTAAATTAAAATTAAGGAAACTAATATAAAACATTTATTTTAGCTTATTCTATAATCTAAATTTGTAACACTTTCGGGTATCTCACGCTTTCATGAATATCGCTCATTTTGTCATTTCCTGATGTTAACGTGAAGTAATAGGAGGAGGTAATATAATTTGTTAAATAAACCACATTCAGTACATACCTTCAGCGAATCAAACATTGCAGGATATGCAACCTTTTTCCAATATTCAGTTATTTCATATCCGTCGATTGGCATCACTCTAGTCCAAGTATAATGAGCTAGCATTCCATAAGACCACGCGTCAAATTCTCTTCCGTTGACAGGTATCATTTTTCCCAGAGACGAACATACTTCTGGTGGTCTAAAATATTTTGTTAGGCCGTAACTGCAAAACAAATTTAGTAAGTTAAATTAACATCGTTACATTTTAATCATCCATATGCTTAAAGATCTAAGCATAAGGAGCGTAATATCTAGCGTTTATGAAAAGCTATATTAAACCACTTACCATTTCATTATTTTTGAAAAAAAAATTTCAAAAAATGTCTACTTTTAGGTAGCTTTCTTTACAAAAAAGCTACCTATTGTAGCCGTTCGGAGGAAAGCGATTTCAAAAAATTTTGGTATATTTTCATCGATCATGACCCCCAGACACCGAAACCACCCTCCGTTCAAAATTGATATATATATATATATATATATATATATATATATATATGACCTATGTCACACTGTAACTCCCGTAATTATGAACCGATTTCGATGTAATTCGGTGTGTACATAGTACATACCAATGTCTCGACCGAGTTCGTTGGCCAGCTTCATCCGCCGTTTTGTTTCAAAATGGCGGCCATTTAAAATTTTTAAAAAAATTTAAAACTTGAAATGTGGTACCAAAAAATTAAAAATGGAAAAATATTTTTTTCTTATGTATTTGGCCTTTATACAAAGATTCCGGATCAGTTTTTGTTTCGTCTATATCTTAAAAAATGGCTGAGTTATAGCATTTTGAATTTCTAGCGTGGCTGACATTGTGAAACGTCCTGAATTTTGTCACGCGATAAAAGACGTATTTATGAACCGATTTGGATGTAATTAGGTGTGTACATAGTACATACCAATCTCTCGACCGAGTTCGTTGGCCAGCTTCATCCGCCATTTTGTTTCAAAATGGCGGCCATTTAAATTTTTTTTTAATTTAAAATTTGAAATGTGGTACCAAAAAATTGAAAATGGAAAAATATTTTTTTCTTATGTATTTGACCTTTATACAAAGATTTCGGAGCAGTTTTTGTTTCGTCTATATCTTAAAAAATGGCTGAGTTATAGCATTTTGAATTTCTAGCGTGGCTGACATTTTGAAACGCCCTGAAATTTGTCACGCGATAAAAGGCGTATTTATGAACCAATTTGGATGTAACTTCGTTTATACATAGTACATACCAATGTCTCGACCAGGTTCGTTGGCCAGCTTCACCCGCCATCTTGTTTAAAAATGGCGGCAATTTAAATTTTTAAGAAAAATTTAAATTTGAAATGTGGTACCAAAAATTGAAAATTGAAAAAATATTTTCTTCTTATGTGTTTGACCTTGATAAAGAGATTCGGGAGCAGTTTTTGTTTCGTCTATATCTTAAAAAATGGCTGAGTTATAGCATTTTGAATTTCTAGCGTGGCTGACATTTTGAAACGTCCTGATTTTTCTCACGTAATAACAGGCGTATTTATGAACCGACTTGGATGTACCTTGGTGTGTACATAGTACATACAAATATCTCGACCGAGTTCGTTGGCCAGCTTCATCCGCCATCTTGTTTCAAAATGGCGGCCATTTAAAAAAATTAAAAAATAAAAAAAATTAAATGAGATACCAACAAATTGGAAAATGAAAAAGATTTTTTTGTATGTGTTTGACCTTAATACAAAGATTCCGGAACAGTTTTTCTTTCGTCTATATCTAAAAAAAATGGCTGAGTAATAGCATTTTGAATTTCTCTTGTGGCTGACATTTTAAAACGACCTGATTTTTGCACGCGATAACAGGCGTATTTATGAACCTATTTGGATGTAACTTGGTCTGTACATAGTACATACCAATGTCTCGACCGAGTTCGTTGGCCAGCTTCATTCGCCATCTTGTTTCAAAAGGGTTGCCATTTTAAAAAAATTAAATTTAAAATTCAAAATGAGGTATTAAAAAATTGGAAAATGAAAAAGATTTTTTTTTATGTGTTTGGCCTTGATACAAAGATTCCGGAGCAGTTTTTGTTTCTGAAAATTTGTTCTTTTGTTGATATCTTAAAAAATGGTTGATTTATAGCACTTTGAATTTCTAGCATGGCTAACATTTTGAAACGATCTTGTATTTGTCACGCGATAACACACGTATTCGCCTATTTCGATGTAAGAAGGCATGTGGATAGTATACATCAACACCTCGACCAAATTCGCTGGCCAGATTCATCAGCCATCTTGTTTCAAAATGGCGGCCATTAAATTAAAAATTATATATATATTTAAAGTGAGGTGCAAAAAAATTAGAAATTGAAAAAGGTTTCTTTCTTAAGTATTTGATCTTGATATAAGGATTCAGGAGCATTTTTTGTTTGTCTTTACCTTAAAAAATGGCTCAGATATAGCAGTTTCAATTTCTATTGTGGGTGACATTTTGAAAAATCTGATTTTTTGCATGCGACAGCACTCCTATATATTAACCGATTCCGATGTGAGTGAGCATGTGCACAGCAATTACTAAGGTCTCGACCAAGTTCACTGCTTAGCCTCATCCACCATGTTGTCTTAAAATGACAGGCACTTTAAGAAATTGCCGAATTTGGCAGCCAAATATAAGTTACTTTAAAGAAAAGCAGCTTGGATAAAGCTGACTAATTTCGCGAAATTCTCATTCATTACATTGATAAAAATTAGTATTGAATCTCCTATATTCGGTTTCCACTAAATTGAGCTTCGTGTGTTTGCATGATATAAGTTGGCTTTTTTTAAATAAGGATTATGAAAGCTACCTCTTCCTCCCGGCACTGGCCGGAAGGACTTTTTTTAATAGCAAAAATTATGTCTCCATGCTATTTTTAAACGAAATATATTTAAAAGAATAATTACAGATCAAAAATAAAGATAATACATGCAAATATAAATTTACGAGCAAAGTTCTGCCATTTATGAGAAAATTTGCCAACTAGATTTAAATATACCGATAAGCAAATATGTAATCATAGAAAATGGGATGCCAGCACTCCGCACGAGCAAATCACTCTGGGCGAAAATACGCTGCCCGTATGAGGTAATGCAAAACCTGGTAAGTGGTTAATAAAAATAAATAGACATTAAAAAAGTAACAAACTATAAATTAAATAAATATATTCATTTTATATGCAAAAACTTTGCTAAGAACAAACTCTAGAAATCTCGGTTTTAAGGTATACAGTACACACTATATGGCCAAAAGTGACCGGTCACTTGCGATTTTTGACGTTTTGTTAAATATCTAGAAAAATACACGAGGAATTAACCTGAAATTGCAGGTGTGTAAACAGTATTGTATAGGTCATATATTTCCGTGAAGATTTTTTTTCCCGAAACCTCATAAAGGACCATCAAAAAATTGAAAAAGAACGAATATCTTTTGGATAACCCTGTAAAAACTAATAAAGCAAAAACGTTTAAACTCAAGATTATTAATAAGTGGCTTATTGTAATATACTGTGTTCATTTTTATGAGGATAGCATGTATACTCGTAGAGAAATTAAGGTTTTTATAAAAACAGTCCTAAATTTCGCCAAGTTTTTTTTTTTGCTTATAATTTGCAGAGTTCGTAATATAAAAAAAAGTTCTTTTCAGAAAATATGACGAACAACATTGTACATAATACCCCGCAATCAGAATGAAAAGATAATAAAAATTGGATGAAAAATGAGCAGGTTTACTAAATAATGTTTTACTGCGCATGCGCGAATACAGTCAAAATATAATGTAAATAGTGTGTTAGCTGAGTGTATAGAGCAACTTTTGTAAAAGTATCAAAAACATAGCTTGAAAAGTCTGATAATAATCGTTTATAGAATAAGCTCAAAATCCGTTGTTCTTAAAATGAAAGCAAAAACATAAGGGGTGTATCCATATATTCATTGATTAGTGCCAATTTAGCATACACAATATTGCACGTAATACTGTATTTGGATACAATTCCTCATCTTTTTGCTTCATTTTGGGAACAACGGATTTTGAGCTTATTCTATAAACGATTATTATCTTACTTTTCAAACTATGTTTTTGAGACTTTTACAAAAGTTGCTCTATACACTTAGCTAACACATTATGCACATTATATTTTGATTGCGTTCGCGCATGCGCAGTGAAACATTTTTTAGTAAACCTGCTTATTTTTCATCAAATTTTTATTATTTTTTCATTCTGATTGCGGGATATTGTGTACAATGTTGTTCGTCATATTTTCAGAAAAGAACTTTTTTTTATATATAAGAACTCTGCAAAATATAAGCAAAAAATTGGCAAAATTTGGACTGTTTCTATAAAAATCTTAATTTCTCTACGAGTATACATGCTATCCTCATAAAAATGAACACAGTATATAAGCCACTTTTTTATAATCTCGAGTTTAAACGCTTTTGCTCCATTAGTTTTTACAGGGTTATCCAAAAGATATTCGATCTTTTTCAATTTTTTAACTGTCCCCTATAGGGTTTCGGGAAAAAAATCTTCGCGGAAATATATGACCTACACTATACTGTTTACACACCTGCAGTTTCACGTTAATTTCTCTTGTATTTTTCTAGATATTTAACAAAACGTCAAAAATCGCAAGTGACCGGTCACCTTTGGACATGTAGTGTATAAATGTCCTGTACACACCAGATGTGAGGAAAAAGCATATTTGAAAACAACCAGTTGCAGCTAATCGTCCAGTTTTTTCAAAAACACTTATTGTAAACGCGACAATCAAGCGAATTCATCATTGTTCATAGACCAAAAGATAGGTTTTATTTCGGCACAGATGTCATATACATATTGGCGCGATTTTTTTCTGACGCCAATGTCATATACGCATCAGGTACATAACTGACGCCAAAGTGTCTTTATTTTGCTTGATGTGGTAACCCGGATGTTGTTGTTTATGCTGTTGATGTTTTCGCCAAACTGGCTTCGGAAAAAATCGCGCCAATGAATTGCGTATATGATATCTGTGGCGTTATTTCTTATCTACAATAGGGGAAGGGAGATAAAAAATAAAACACAGATAAATCACATTTGACCATAATGGCGTTAGCTGCCCTTTCTTTATAAGCTGGTAGAAAGACAATACGAATATGTTTTCTAGACTCTCAATTCGATACAAACTTAAAGCATTTTATTCCACAACCTTGAACCCCACCAGTGGCCGAGAGGTTCTGTTCTCGAAGCTGGTAGACGGGAGGTGCTAGGTTCGAATCCAATGTTCGGATATTTCCGTGGTTTTCTTCGAACCTTGGATTTCCTTGCGTAAATAAAATTTTTGCATTTAATCTCGGAATTTCTTTGATTTAAAAAGGAGGAAAAGGAAAAATCTTTTGTTACAACAAAAATTGAAAATGTTTTGAAAAAAAAAGTACTTAGTACCTCTCCGTATCATCTATCGACATATGTCTATGGTTTTTTTTTAATCCTTTGCAACTTTTTTTCCTTAGAACTCCTGTAATGTTAACAGTTTTAAGAACATGCATCTTAATATATTTATAGAATACTTTCAAATTTTCAGTTGTTGAGTAAATTTTTTTATGAATCTATTAATCTTTGCATATCATTTACATAAACAAGATTTTAATAGTTGTTAAAACATTAACCTATTAACAGGTACATTTCCTATTTTTATATCTCTGTTTAACTTTGTGTCTATAAAACTTTTTTGGCCATGTCTACTCTAAACAAACCTAAAATTATGATAGTCTTCTTACCCCTGTAATATATAATTAAATTATTTTCTAAAAAATGAACTGTTATAACTCTGGAGATTGAAGTTTAATAGATTCTAATCTTTTAATGAATTTTATTTACGTGCCCACCATAATAGCTGTTTAACTTGTCCGACATTTCATAAAATATCATTTAGATTTATTAATACATAATTTCGCAGTTTTGACGTAGCAATATTGCATCAATTTCTGCTGATATGTCCTGTGATTCTGTTTTCGTATCTTAGAAGCATAGGTAAAGAATGTGGAGCGGAAAATATATATTTTATCATTAAAATTTGCATTTTAATAAAATTTCTTTATTTTTATTATTAACCCTTTAAAACGTACAAAATGCACATAATGTGAAATGAATCTGTTAACAATAATTTCTAGCGTAAATAGATTGTGTCTATAATGAACTTGTATAATGTAATATGCACACTAACCTTTCAATTTTTTTATCCATGACGGCTGTGCAAGAAAAATCGCAAATGACTGCTCTAAACTTTGAATCTATTAACACATTGTCGATTTTAAGGTCCAGGTGAGCGATGTTCATAGCGTGAAGATGGCATAAACCCCGGGATACGTCTCTCATCCAAGATTTAGTGGCTTCAAAAGCGTTAGCATCAAATCGAAAACTGTCTTCGACTAATATTTTGTCCAAGCTATTCTTGAGCAGCGGCATAAAGTAGATATCTACCTCCGGCTCCTGAATAACGTCAAGTAGAGGCAGCAGGTTTGGGTGGTCAAATCGCTTCCACAGTTCTGCTTCTCCTGGGGACCTGGCAAACGAAGAAATAATCTTTGCTGCGATTTTAGACTGTTTCTTGCCTGGAGCTCGCAGTTCCACTACATCACCATAACCGCCAGATCCAATTTTTGAAATCTTCGTATACTTTTTTTCCTTTAATATTTTGACCCCTTTGTCGTATACTATTGCTCGAATGCCCCATGGTTTTTGCTTTATGCCGAGGTAGTATAAAATTTTATCCATTTTTTAATTCAAAATATTAAATTCTCTCAATCAATTCTAGTATATAATCTTTGTAAACACAGTTAATACACTATTGAATGCCTCTTATGTGCAACTATTGTTAAAAATATTCTGACGGTTTTAAAAATTATTAATCCTAAAACTGGTATGAAAAAAAATATTTTTTGAAGGCTAAATAATAGAAAAACAAAGTTTGTATCGAAATTACGTTAAAATAGCAAAATAACTGTTTATAATTAACTTTATAAAAAATCGCTTTATAAAACTTATAAATATAATCGCAAGTCAAAAGCACAAGTGACAATGTCAACTACTTAACAAAGCAAATATTTTTTGTCATAATTCAGTGAAAGATATTTTTTCAATTATATTTATTTGTTCCTTTTCATTGTTGCAATAGCAGTTAAATGTTGACTAGAGCCAGGCTGTTTTTTTTCACAATGCTACTGAATGGTATAATACTTCAACAATTTTTCATTCTTACATCAGCAGTGTAGCATTGACTACCACCATATCTAGCCTTATGGTGTGCATGTATTGCTTACACACGAGAAGGTGGTCCGGGTGTTCCGCGTAAATGGGCCTCCAAATGCTCTGGACACCAGTAATTTTTTATAGTTTATTTCGCCATCTTTAATCACAGATAATTCTGCCATTAGATAAGACGAAAATAATCACTTTAAAATACTGGTGTCCAGAGCATTTGGAACCCCATTTACGCGGGATACATGGTAACACTATACACGTGGTACTAACCATCAACGGCCTATTTATACTAATATTATATAAAAAGTAACATTTGTTTGTTCGTACGTAATAACATCTGGAACTAATCAACCGATTTAAAAAAAAATAATGGTGGCAAAATGTTGGTGACTATCTCTGCTCCAAAATACGCTATACGGCAAAACAACCTCCAAGAGGTGAGGAGCAAAAAACGTTCTAAAATTGCGCTTTCTGTGATGTTGTTGAGGCTAGAAACTCAAAACCGATGTCGTGGTTTCTTTTATAATGTAAATACTTGCTATGTGCGGTTTCTGAAAAAAATCGAAATTTGAAAGTGCTGAACGACGAAAAAAACTAAAAACTTTCTAAATTACGATTTATTTGGAACTGGTAGGGATAGAAACTTAAAATTTGTCATAGCTGTTACTTCAGAGACGTAAGTGCTGGCACAGGGTTATTTTATTTTAAATTCGTATTTTAAAAAGATGCAGGAGCAAAAAAGTTTCTAAAAATTGTGATTTATGATTTATTATTATTCAAGCCTATAATTTGGCATGGTGGTTACTTTTATAAGATGTAAATGCTCGATAAGAACGGTTTCTGAAACATTAGAAACTTAAAGAGTGAAATGAGCTGAAACCGTCCTAAATTACGATTTATTTGGAATTTTTAGGGAATGAAATTTAAAATTTTTTATGGCTGTTACTTTACAGTCCTCAATGCTTGTTCAGAAAAGTTTTCAAAAAAAATGAAATTTAAAAATTGTGAAGGTTCAGAAAACGGGATAAAACTGCGATTAATGTGATATTGTTGTGGCTAAAAATTAAAAATTTGGCATAGTGATTACTTTTATAAGATGCAAATGCTTGCTAAGAATGGTTTCTAAAATATTCGAAATTTAAAAACGGAAATGAGCTGAAACCGTCGTAAATTACGACTTATTTATAAGTTGTAGCGATATTAGAGACGTAAAATCTGGCATGGCTGTTGTTTTGGAGATATTAATGCCTACCCAGAACATTTTTCAAAAAATTAAGAGGTTATTTTTTTTACGCAATAAACTGAAAATAAGAACCCTTACACTTCTTTTACCATACTAAAACATTTGCCTTATATAATTGAAAGATGTCTGCCATTAAATAATCTGCCGAATATTGCGGTTTAAAGTTAGTGTTGTCATAAAGCTTTTAATAACGAAACAAGCAAACTCTTATTTCCGTACGGTGTACGGACAAACCTGTTAAGGGGTTAACTAAAACTACTAAATTAAAGAAAAAGATGTTTATTTTAGCGTTTAGTTGGTAACCTACTTAATTTCTATCAAAAACTAAATTCAATTTATTCAACTAAAGCGATTATTTTGCTCCATTCAAATGCTTACATCATTTAATACGGACTTCTGTTAATGGAGACAAAATAAGCCCTCCCGTCGAAGTCCGCTCTAACGGGAGTCCACTGTATCTTTAAATTGCGTTTATTAATGGTGAAGTTACGAAAAAAAGATCCGAGCTAGGTTCAGAGTGAAACTATGTGTTTTGTGTGGTTTAGATGCCGGATTTTTGAAGTTGCCGGATTTCTGAAAGACACATTTTTGAAGTCACACTCTATATATCTGTACCTTGGAACAAAAAGGGCAATGTCCATTTTTCTCAAATGGCAGAAAACACAATTTAAGTTTGAGGAATTTTAAGGATCTTGCTACCAATTCTATACTATTATTTTTCAAAGTTGTACCTTTCAATTCAATAATGTTTTTCTCACTACAATCTAATGTTACATTTAGTTTTTTTTTTTTTTACATTTTAAATTGCCATTTTTACATTAACAGTAGGTAACATTGGCCTCGACAAAATATTTTGTTTTCAATGATCTAATATTGGGAGGACTTTGGCCCTTTTAACAGTTACCTTATATCGCATCCTGAATTCATTCGTGCATTTAACTGACATTTCTCAATTTTTTACATAGGCCCTTTTTGTTCCAAGGTACAGATATAATTGAAAAACATGAAACTCAGAACGATCTCAGAGTGGAATGACACATTCACCTTGCGTTAAAATAACTAAAATTAAAAATCTGTTTACTAACAGGTAAAAGTGAAATTTAGAAAATCAAAAAACCCGACTGCGTAAAAAGGGAACTAATTAATCATCAACGTGAAACTATTTTTTATATTACTTACCTATTTTTTTAATTACTTGTATTGATGATTTTTAAGTTGTATTCAATTGTTAGTTCCTATCTATAAACACTCTTTTGATGAGGCCTGTAGATATTTATGAAGGTTAGAACAGCAGTAAAGCTAGAGATCCTACCTACACAACTTCAGGTTGTGTAATATTTAAACGGAGCTTCTGACTGAACAATAGTCAATGAAACATCGTCTTCATTTTGAAAGCCCTATCCAATGATATGCCACTCAATAGGGTGCATAAATTTATTTTTCGTCTCTACCGCTATTTTGTATTTTACGGCCGCCATTTTGAGTTTATAAAAACAAAATCTAGCCTATAACCATCTGGCGGTTCAGACGGATCGATAGAGATCTCATTCATTAAAATCCATCCAGCCGTTGGGATGTTTCGAGGGTATAAAGAAATCCACATATCCAGATACGCGTGAAAAACATAACCCTTCTTGGCAGTCGGGTGAAAAGGTGCATAAAAATTTATTAAAATATTCCGTTACAAAATGAACTGGTCTTTAAAAATTTAAAAATGATTGATGTTAAAAATCATATGCCAAAATCATCCACGGTAAATATCCTTTGAAAATAATCTCGTTTGCGATCGAAAGAGCTCGGGAATCATCTTTTCTGTTTCATACAATTTTTAACATCAATCGTTTTTAAAATTTTAAAGACTAGTTCATTTTATAACGGAATGTTCTAATAAATTTTTATGCACCTTTTTAATAAACAGATTTTTAATTTTTAATTTTAGTTATATATAATAAATAAAGACTTGTGTGGAAAACGCTAAAAACCAACGTTTGAACACACAATCTACCCTATTAAAATCTGTGCGCCTATCTATGTAACCTCAAAAACTCGGAAACCACAGAGCGCAGGGCTACGAAATATGGCGCACGGGTTAGTGGTAGGGTTCCCATGAACGATTGGGGCAAAAATTTAGAAATTTTCAAATAGATTTTTTTAATGTTTTTGACGAATTTTTGCCTATTTTATGTTCAAGCCGTAATCGCGTGAGTTCTAACGAAGGTGAGATATACATATTACGTACACCACGCTGCAATACTAAGAATCTGTTGTGGGTATTACGATAATTCTTTTACCTCACATGCAAATAATTAGAGACTATTTAATTTCCCTTAATTATTACCTTTTATTAAAAAAAGAAAAACATTTTATCACAAACATCAACAAAACTTTTTATTCTTATTATTCCCTTATTCCATAGATATCGTTTTATCGTTTGCAATCATAGTAACATGATAAATTAAATTTCGTTAAAAAAATTCGCAGTAGTATAAAAATATATTTATAAATCGAATAGTTATTTTTAATTTTGGATTTAGAAGTAAATTCATGAGTTCCCGTGCGTAGAAAGTGCTAAACAGCTAGTAATTAAATTAAGCACTGTGAACATAACCAGACGTATGCGTTTCGCAAGTACTGGCACTTGTGAAGTTGTTTACCTTCACATATTAATTTTTAATGGTTTTATCCCCCCCCCCCTTTTAAAATTATGTCTTTTTCTAAATTCTTAACTTTAATTATCACTCTGGATCTGGATTCAATTTATTTTGTAACGATTGTTTCCTTTTATAAAATTAAGCAGTCAGTTTTATTTCTCTCAATGTGATGCTGTAACCGCAGCTCAATACATTAAAATAACAGAAAAGATTTATTTTCCGGCCTAGCAACATTTTTCATATTTCATTCACATGTCTAACTTAGTTTCTACGTAAAATTTGTCCAGACACCTTACATCTACGCTTTTAGCTCGAGATGGCCTTCTTTTCTGCAACGTATAAAATTATTTCATTATCGGTACTTTGACTTTAACTTATTATTTTTACGTTAATGTTCATTTTCGGTCCTTCAATCCCATGAGACTTGGCAACCCCCTTTAGGATTTTACTCCTGTGGTTTTCTGTACTTCATATTGCGCCGTTTATCATTTGGCGTTAATGAAGTCATATTTTGCCCTTTGACACCGCCCATTGACAGGCCCGGACTGGCCAGGTCGGCTAGTCGGCGATTGCCGAGGGCCCCCCGCACAAGGGGGCTCCGGAGAGGCCTCCAAAAGTGGATATACTAGTTCATAACTAGTTACAACAGAATAATTTGACTGTTTCCCGTAATCTTACGCATTTACAATCAATTTTAAGCAGTTGTAAGATGGTTTTTGTGTATGGTAGCCTATGTAAGGGGGACCCCGGAGGGCCTCTAAAATTGGATATACTACTTTATAACTAGCTGCATCAGAATAATTTCACTATTTCCCCGTAATTTTCCTGTAATCTTACATATTTACAATCAATTTTAAGCAGATGCCAGTTGGTTTTTGTTCATAGTAGCCTATGTAAAGATGATCACGAGGGGGCCTCCAAAAATGGATATACTACTTCATAACTAGTTAGTTACATCAGATTAATTTGGTTGTTTTTCCCGTAATCTTACGCATTTAAAATCAATTTTAAGCAGTTGCCAGTTGGTTTTTGTTTATGGTAGCCTATGTAAGAGAGCCCCTGGGGGGGGGGGGGGGGTGTCTCCAAAAATGAATATACTACTTCATAGCTAGTTATATCAGGATAATTTGACTGTTTTCCCGTAATCTTATGCATTTGTAATCAGTTTTAAGCAGTTGCCAGTTGGTTGCTGTTTATGATAGCCTATGTAGTAGCGCCGGTAGTGGCGTGTCGTGTCGCTGGCGAAACGGAGGAGGAGTGCTGATTTACTCGTCGCGCTCTGTGTCATAGGCTCAGGTTCAGAGCACATCGCGACACTGGCTGATCGAAACAGCAAAGCCTCTCTACGGAGATTTACTGCACATGCTCAATTTCTACTGAAAATAGTAACCAGGATTGGCAAGACAGCTGAAAAAAATCGCCAAAAGTTTTTTTGTAATTCCTTCAATTCGCATTACTTTGCTGCATTTCGTAGGAATCTGCTTTTAAAAAAATGCTTTTATTCTGCAAATGAAAAGCAATTTGACCAATTTTAAGTTGTAGAAACTATGACTTAGACTGTTTGAATGTAAATGGAACCTCTTAAATGTTTCTTATGTACCCCGTTGTTGTTATTCTCGTGCTTACGAAACGAGATGTAGTTCACGCTAATATTCCTAACTTAATATGTAAACTTTGCTTATTAAACTAATATTTAACTTTAAATTGTGCCAGATAGTACTCAAGATGCAGCTTTTATGGGCTGGCTGCAATTTGCGTCCGCTGTGTCGTTCAAGGAAAGATATATGAAAGATTTTTAGAAATAAAAATAGTCGATGATTCATGTGAATTGACTTTGTACGAACTTATAAAATCAGAAATAACCAAGTGTGATATTGCAACATCAATTATTATCTCTTGTTCATTTGACGGAACAACAAATATGAAAGGCTGCTATAATGCTCTACAAGTTTAGTTCAAAAAGGAAAACAAACATTTTATCATATTTACACTCATTTTATAGGATTACGTACTGAACTTGGTAGTAGCTGATTCAACAGTAACATTGCTCCTTGCAGAAAACTTATTTAGGTTGGTGTAAGAATCTGCAGTTTTTCCAAGCTGATCTCAAAAAAGAATGGCCGTATGGGAGAGGAAAACAGAAAGAAACCATATTGCACATGAAAAACTGCACATATTGCAAAAAATAGGAGCCACAGGACGGAGGAGCAAATATAAAGCTCTTTCTTCGATTATCGATGAGGGAAAATTAAGATGTGAGGAAAGTGTAAACCCAGGCAAACTATTCCATTTTATTACCGTTTAAAATTAATATGGAATGGAAGTTTTGAATCAAATCTAAATTCATGGCAAGAAATTTTATTAGTAAATAGTCTAAATTTGAAAACCCATTTATGTATATTGTTTTACTAGATGTGTTTCTTCTTACATATCCTATTACAAATTATTTACAAAGTAAAACTATTATAAAGTAAGGGATAAAATACTATAAAGTAAAACTATTCTACAACCTGGAACTTGGTACGGAAGCAAATTCAACAGGTAAGGGATAAAAGGAGTGATAAACACTTTCAGGTTCAAATATTCAAAAACAAAATATTATGCAAGTACAGGTAATAGCAAATTTCAAGATAACAATATTTATGTACAAGTAGGGTAATGCCTATTGAAAAATCAATAGACGAAGCTCCTTAAATTTCAGCTGCACAAAACTATAAATTGGATTTTTTTCAGTGTTTTAGATTGCTCCTGGACAAGTATCGAAGGAAGATTTAGTCGATTAATTCCTAGTTAGAACCAAAGAAAATTAATGAAATCGCAATGCTTTACATAGTTTTCCAACGCAAGTCCTTTGTAGTATTTCTAAACTTTGTAAAGTTGAAAGAAATAAATTATTGATAGAGTTGAAATAATTTGTAGATCAGTATGAAAGATTTACAATGGCTAAAAAAACTAACATTAAAAGAAAACAAGACAATCTTTGAATGGAGCTGAAGAAATCTGTGAACGACGATGTAGAACCTGAATTTGAAGAAGACAAAAAATTTTATGGTTACTCTTCTGACAAGAAACAATGTTTTCTGTGCTTTTCTGTTGTTTTTGAACTCTCACACAATCTTGAATGTTTACCAACCTGTATGTAGCTGACAAGTTTGTACTAACCATACCTTGTTGAAAAGGCACCTGTGAAAGGGTGTTTTCTAAATTTAAAATAGTTAAGAATCGACTTAGGTCTACTTTAAGCCAAGACCTTATGTCTAATCTTCTTTTCATGAATGTAGAAAGAGACTTATTTTATAATTTGGATAAAGGTGTTATTATAGATGACATAGCCAAGATCAACTAGCCAAAAAAGCTGTTAGGTTAGTAAACAGCCATTCACAATCACATAACCTTTCTTAGTTCACCGTATCTGTACCGAAGTATGCTAGAGTCATTTTTCTCTTTGTTATAAAATCTATTTTGCAATTTGTAACAATTGAATCAAAATTAAAGAGGACATTTTTTTCAATATGCTTGTTTTTTTATTACCGCTGTGGTGTCCCTTTTAACACTATCCCTTTTAACATGTTTTAACACTTTTGGCACTATCTTACAATCAACAACTACTGCAAAATGTTATATTAAAGAGTATGTGTTCCTCCATATTATATTACGCTAATACCTATCTATTATTTTATCTATTTATAGGTTATGTAATAGCTAATACAAATATTGAAATATTATCCATCTTAAGACATTATTTTAAAATTGGTCATAAATTTTCTGAAGCATCTCGGAAAAATCGAGAAGTTGAAGGGGATGATACGATCAGGAAACGTACAGCCCAAAACTGGTTCAAACATTTTAAGGGAGATGTCACTTAAAACCAGAAGCTTAAACCAAGAAAGCTTGAACAAGCTTGAACCAAGAAAAGCTTAAAAGCAAAAGAGCTACTGTTCGCGCAGCAGTTATAAAATTAATCACAAAATGCAGGGACCCGGAGCTGGAGCTGGAGCCCGGAGCCGGAGCGCTCCGGAGCTGTGTTTTTCCTGGAGCTGGAGCTCTAAATTTTCCCCAGCTCTAGGGCTCCTTTAGTTTTTAATATTCTTTTAAATCTTTTTTTTTCAGTCTTTTAAATTTCTAGGCTTAAAATATTTTAATTACATCATTATTCAGTATTTTAATTATATCATTTTTTAGGTTTTTATTATTATTATTATTATTAGGGAAGGAAAACTTCTCAAAAAATGGCAACACTACTTTACTTCTACTTTCTACTTGAACTAAGTGACAACACTATTTGAAAAGAAATATGGCCGCCTGTTGTTTACATGTGTAGTCGTACAATTTTGGCTGTTCGAAAAGTGTAGAAGAAATTTAAGATTTCTGTGTTTAAAATTCTACCAAACTTTCTATTAAAAGCAAAAGCTAAAAGAAGTCATATTATCTGAACAAGCATTTCAAGTTTGATGAGAAGAAAAATGCATTTTGTCAGATCTTTAATGAAGATAGAAAGTATTTGTGAGCAAAAAATTAAACGTGTAAATTAAAATCTGCAACTTAAAAGCGCGAAGTCAGAGCCGAGTTGGAGCCGGAGCCGGAGCTGGAGCCACGCTATTTTCTCTAGGAGCGGAGCTGGAGCTGGAGCATCAAAAATTGTTCGGCTCCGGGTCACTGACAAAATGTGATACGTTGTTATCTGTTGATATTGATAAGACTGATTGCGATTCTTTAATGGAATCATCAGAGCTCGTAAATGAAAATGAAGCTCTACTCAAGGAATTAGATTCCGAAATAGATGAGCTAATTCAGGAAAAGGATGAGCTAATTCAGCAATTACTTGTTAATCTGCAAGGTTTGAAACAAAGAGTGAAGATTAAACCAACTGTGGATTATTTCGCAACTCTCTTGAGCAAGCCTCTCTCAGCCAGACTGATTAGGCGCCAGTGATCCCATGATCTGGCTAAAGAATTAATATTAAAAAAACACTTTTTCTCTTGTCTTTATAGTTTAGTTTTTAAGCAGTAATGATAAAAGTTGGATGCAGCAGGTAGTCTGCTTATATGTTTTTTGTCATGGTCTTCAAATAGAAGAAATGATGTTTTGATTTTTAAAAAAGGAAATTTATTTTCGAATATGTAAAACTTGAACGCAGTACGTGAACTGCATTGTTTGTCTTGGCTTTCTTTTAGAAGAAAATAGTTGCTGAAACTTTAGTTATTTTTAGAATCATGAGTTCTAGAAGGAACAAAGAAAATAAAAGTCTTGATTTTATAAATTAATTATCTTGGATTTCCAGCGAGGAATTTATATGTACTTAAAGAAATATCAATTAAACGTTTTCGTTGTATATATTGTATATAGTTAAAAGTGTAAAATAGAATTTTCTAAGTTTTTAATCATCATGTGCTTATTTATATTCAACAACACCTGCGCCACTTTAGTAGTAAAAATATGCTTGATGTCTTTAATATGATTTAACAACGAATCGTGAATTCTTCATCTAAGCTCTCCCAACTTTGATTTAAATTAAGAATAACGTGAAACTCGTGAATATCATGAAGATTATTCATTATTCTTTGGTGCCTCAAGAACCCGGAAAAAAGGTAAGAAATACCTTTGTTATTCTGCATGTCTATTGACTCTTGATTTATTGAAAATAACGCTTTTTCATGATAATTTATTTTTAAAATTGAATTAAAATTTAAACATGGATAAACAAGAAAAGCTTAAAAGCAAAAGAACTACTGTTCGCGCAGCAGTTACAAAATTAATCACAAAATGTGATACTTTGTTATCTGTTGATATTGATAAGACTGATTGCGATTCTTTAATGGAATCATTAGAGCTCGTAAATGAAAATGAAGCTCTACTCAAGGAATTAGATTCCGAAATAGATGAGCTAATTCAGGAAAAAACTGAATATGAAAAAGAACTAAAATCGGTAGAAGAATATTCTGAAAAAATATCAAGTTTGAAATTTAAAATTAAGATGAGGCTTAAAAATGTAAAATCGAAACTGAACCAAAAGTTTTACTAGAATCAAGTAACGGTTCAAAAATCGGTAGTAAACCAGTTTCGGCAGTGAAGCTGCCTAAACTAAACATAGAAAAATCTGGTGATGCAAGCCAGTTCTTAGAATTTTTTAATTTATTTACTAGTGCGATAGATTCAAACAAATCGTTATCAAAAATTTAAAAATTCCAATATCTTAAATCCTTGTTGTCTGGACCTGCATATAATATTGTAGCTGGTTTTGAGCTGACAGATCAAAATTATTCAACGTGTTTGAAGTTGTTAGAAGAAAGGTATGGTAAGAGGGAAAATATAATAAAGTGTTAGATGAATAAAATCTTAAGTCTTGAACCAGTGAAATCCACTAACAATGCTACTTCTTTAAGAAAGTTGTATGATAATATTGAAACTTGTATGAGAAATCTTGATACGTTAGGAGTGACATCGGCCCTTACGACCATTTATTACTACCCATATTATTAAGGTTATTACCAGAAAATTTGTTACTAGATTTCCATCGAAAACGTGACCCCGATAAGGACTGTGAAATCACCGATTTAATAAATTTTATTAAAACGGAACTAGGATGCCGTGAAGCTACTAATTTAGTAAATAATTCCCAAAGCAAGGCTTATGAAAATTATAAAACCAAATATAAAAATTCTTCAAGTAAATATCAAAATTTTCCTCAAAAGAAAAATATACCTTCGGCTGCTGCTTTAAATACATCTACAAAACCGTTTTGCATATTTAGCAAGTCTTCTGATTATGTAGGACTAAATCGTTCGAAATTCACTGATGAACAAAAACGATATAAATTGAAGAAAGAAGGTCGCTGTTACAAATTCTTTTATAAGTCGCATTTATCAATTAATTGTAGAACAAAAATTAACACTTGTTCCAAATGTGGTAACAATACCCATAGTTATTTGTTTTGTTTTAAAGAAACAACAAAAGAAAATCCTGAAAAAGAAAAGAAAGGTGCAATTGTATCTATGATGTCGGAACAAAAATATAAACGAAATAAAGCAACATTATTGCAGACTTGTACAGTGTCTGTGTCTGCTGGTAAACAAAGCATGTTGGCTCGCGTTTTATATGATAGTGGTTCAGAAAAATGTTTTGTGAAGAGATCTCTAGTACAAAAATTAAAATTGAAGCCATTGCGAAGAGAAAATTTATTAGTTTATCCTTTTGGGCGGACACGCCTTTAGGAAACTTGTTATGAAGTTGTTGCTCTTGAATTATCCAGTGTTGTGCAACCTATCAACTCGATAAAGATAGAAGATCTTGTAGTTGATAATATAACTGGAGCTTCTGTAAAAACCCTAGAACCAAAACTTCTAGACATAATGAGAACAAGAGGCTTTAAGCCTGCTGATACAGGTCTTGAACAGGAAATAAATATTTTGCTAGGGTCTGACATTTTGTGGAAAATATTAAAGGGAATCGAGGGAAAATTGACAAAAGAATTATACGTTGCAGAAACTATTTTCCGTCAAGGGCAGATAGAGGGCAGATAGAAGGCAGATAGAAAGGTAGATAGTCGAATAAAAAAGAAGTAGCTTGTTTGCGTGTTTCAGTTGAAAATATAAATACTCAGCTGAAAGCATTTTGGGATCTCGAAGCAATTGGCATTGCTGAAAGCAATGAAAAGAACATTACCGATCTTGAAGTAATAAAAGAATTTAAAGAAATGTGAAAAACTTGGACTTACGCTGTCAAAATTTAATAATTAAAAATCTTACGATACTTATCAGCATACATGTAAATAAAAACTATATTAAAAACACATTTCAAATTATTCCCAACGTTTGGAGTCAGTTGTGATGTCGTGCAAGTGACTGTGAGGTTTGAAACTTCGCTTCGAGGAGGTCAAGGACTCTCTCCCCTGATGATGGCTCGTTAGAAAGAGCACGAAACGTTGGGAATTATTTGTAATGTGTTTTTAATATAGCTTTTATTTACATTTACGCTGATGAGTATCGTAAGATTTTTAATTTTTGAATTTAAAGAAAATTTTAAATTCGTAAATGGACGTTATGAAATAAAATTATTGTGGAAAAATTTTCACGAATTGCTTAGAAATAATCTTGAAGTAGCAAAGAAGCGGTTTTCTAGTTTAGAAAATAAATTCTTGAAAAACGATTCTTTACTTAAGGACTATAACTCCATTTTGCTAGAGCAGTTTAATGAGAGTGTAATAGAATTGTGCACCGAGAAACATTCCAATAACTCCTATTACATGCCACACAAACATGTTATCCGTGACGACAAAACTACAACAAAAATGCGCATAGTCTATGATGCTTCTTCCAAATATGGTGATTCTCTATCATTAAACGAATGTTTGAATGATGGCCGTAATTTAAATTCTAACGTTTTAGATGATGAAAACATACCTATTTCGAGTTCCGAACCTCCAAATACTTCCCTAAAAGTTTTAGGATTGATCTGGAACAATATAGAAGATAATTTGGGACTAGAATTACGACCATTTCTATCAAAGTTAAATAATGATTCTTGTACTAAGTATAATGTTTTGAAAATTGTAGCTATGTTCTTTGATCCAGCCGGTTTTATTGCCCCTTTTGTTATTCGCATCAAATGCCTCTTACAATATTTATGGGTAATGAAAATATCATGGGATGAAAGTTTTTCTGGTGAACTAAAAAATGATTGTCAAAACTGGCTTTCAGAAATCCCGCATCTCGCTCACTTAGAAATTCCCTGTCAGAATTTTAGCAACCTGATCATGGAAAAGGAGCATCTCCAATTGCATATTTTTCCTGATGATGTATCTAATGTGTATGTTCCTGAATTTCTTTCCTTGCCCGAAGATCAGTGGCTTAGGGTTAAAATTGCTGCATCACGATTACCTGATGTTTCTAAAGAGAAGTCTCAAAAAACAGCAACCATCTCTTGTGTTGCTCAAACAAATAAAGCTGATGAAATTCCCATTTTTAATCTTGAAAAGTATAGCTCCCTAAAGAAATTGTATCGTGTAGCTGCATGGTTATTTTGATTTATTTCTAATATAAAATTAAAAGTAGAAAAAAGAGATTTTTCAGAATTATGAGCTCAGGAAATGTTACATCCTGAAAATTTTTGGTTAAAGCTAGTGCAGGAAGTAAGTTTTCCAGAAGTTATAAAATCCTTGAAATGTAACAAGAGTATCCCTAAAGAATCGAATCTTCTACAGTTCAATCTTATGTTGTCAGATGAAGGTTTGCTGTTGGTACGAGGATGGTTACAAAAGTCTGATTCCTCATTTTATGAAAAACATCCTGTTGTGATTCCTGCAAAACATAAATTAACTGAATTAATCGTGAAAGATGCACATGAAAAAGTTTTTCATTCCGGAGTGTCCAGTACATTAGTACAAACTCGTAAAAAGTTTTGGATTTTAAGATCCAGACAGTGCATAAAATCAGTCCTGAACAAATGTACAATCTGCAAGAAATTTAACGCACGACCTGGTCAACAAGTTATAGAACCTCTAAATCTTATCTTGTATTTCCTAACTATAAAGGTGAACAATTTAATCTTACCAGCAACCATGGAACCTTTGGTGAAACGCTTCCGTTTGTGAGAGACCCTTCTGAATCATTTTTGGAAGCACTTGAAAAATGAGTATCTTCTCAACTTACAATCTTCCCACTACACGGACCAGAATAAAACTTCTGACTTTAAAGTAAATGATGTGGTGCTGTACATGATTAACACTTACCCCGAAGTTTGTGGAAGTTAGGAAAAGTTACTAAAACCTTTATGGGCAGAGACGGCAAGATAAGATCTTGTGAATTGATAACAAATAATTCATTTATTAAAAGACCTATTAACTTGTTGTACAATCTTGAACTCAGAAACTAAAAAAAAAAAAAAAAAACTCTGAACAGATTTTATTAAGAGACTAAAAAAAAAAAAAAAAATGTCTCATTTGACTTTTCTTAAAAAAAAAAAAAATGTCCTTTTCGTTTATTAATATTTCTAATTTTTAGTTTAATTTTTTTTTTTGTATTGAATATTCCAGAAAAAGTTGTATAGATTTAAATTGTTCTTTCTATTTTTAGTAGCAGAAACCTGTTCGCAAATATTTTAAATTGTTTTAGTTAGTTTTTATTTGAAGTCCAGTATGTAAGTATATATTTTGATTTGTATTGTATTTATGTATAGTGTAACTGATGATTTTTTAGAATAATTTTATTTCTACTTTAGTTATTTTGAATCCCCATTTTGATGCACCCTTGTTCATCGGGGGGGGGGGGGGGGGAGTTTGTGGATTATTTCGCAACTCTCTTGAGCGAGTCTCTCTTAGCCAGACTGATTAGGCGCCAGTGATCCCATTATCTGACTAAAGAATTAATATTTAAAAAACATTTTTTCTCTTGTCTTTTTAGTTTAGTTTTTAAGTAGTAATGATAAAAGTTGGACGCAGCAGGTAGTCTGCGTACATGTTTTTTGTCATGGTCTTCAAATAGAAGAAATGATGTTTTGATTTTAAAAAGGGAAATTTATTTTCGAATATGTAAAACTTGAACGCAGTATGTAAACTGCATTGTTTCTCTTGGCTTTTTTTTAGAAGAAAATAGTTGCTGAAACTTTAATTATTTTTAGAATCATGAGTTCTAGAAGGAACAAAGAAAATAAAATGTCTTGATTTTATAAATTAATTATCTTGGATTTCCAGCGAGGAATTTATATGTACTTAAAGAAATATTAATCAAATGTTTTCGTTGTAAATATTGTATATAGTTAAAAGTGTAAAATAGAATTTTCTAAGTTTTTAATCATCATGTGCTTATTTATATTCAATAACACCTGCGCCACTTTCAGTAGTGAAAATATGCTTGATGTCTTTAATATGATTTAACAATGAATCGTGAATTCTTCATCTAAGCTCTCCCAAATTTGATTTAAATTAAGAATAACGTGAAACTCGTGAATATCATGAAGATTATTCATTACCAACCACCAGCACATGGAAACTTTCAGAGGAGTTAGGACCGTCCAAGGACACGATATGCTAAGCTTTACATAAATTACAGAAAACGTATAAGAATTCTACGGAAGTTCTTTCGGAACTGGCTATGCAGCAAGCAAATCACAGAGAGTAAATATGCAAAACTTTTCTGGAAAACTTACAAGATTTACGGTTTTTCAAACGCAAAGTGACATATGATGAGAAATGGATATATCAACGGAATCCAGATAATCGAGAAATAATTGTTGGATGTGTGACAATCAGTAAAACATAGTACAAAACAAGCGCGGTTTGAAAAAAAGTTCATGATCAATGTCTGATGGAATTTTGAGCATGTCATTCATTTTGAAATTATTCTACATAATTTGATCTTTAATCGTTTTAATTGGATCTGTCAACTCTAAAATTTACTGTGAACAGATGAACAGAATGTATGCTTCTTTGAAAAGCAAATGTCCTGCATTAGTCAACAGAGACATTTCTCCAACAAGACATTGCAAGACCGCACACATCTCGCAATAATGTAGAAGAGCTTGACGGAATTGAACTTTTACCTCATCTGCCACATAGTCCGGACCTTACTCCTTCGGTCTGTCACATGTTCCATTCTATGGCATCATTTTTGGTGGGCAGGTGCTTGAATATTGACGATCTGGAATGGGGGGTTTTCTAGGCTTTTTTGCTTCCAAATCCAAAGATTGGTATCAAAATGGTATTGTTCAACTTTCAGGAAGATGGAAATAAAACCATAGAATTTTATGGTTTATAAATTGATTTATGATACGTTTATTTTCCGTTGAAATACTGCAACAAAGATTTCATTGTGAAAACGAAATTACATTTTATACAACCTAATATTTTACAAGCAACAAAATAGCTAAATGTAGTTTTTAGGCACGTAAACCTAATTTTCAAAAAATAAATATTCTAACATTGTATTCCCTCTAAATTTCCCGGTAAGGGGTCCCTTTTCAATCTCTAGCCGAGGGCACCCAAAGGCGCCAGTCCGGGCCTGTGTATAAATGTTCTGAGCTTAGCTCATTATTCATATATTAATCACAGTGTAAAGTCCAATCTTAGAGCTTGACGGAATTGAACTTTTACCTCATCTGCCACATAGTCCGGACCTTACTCCTTCGGTCTGTCACATGTTCCATTCTATGGCATCATTTTTGGTGGGCAGGTGCTTGAATATTGACGATCTGGAATGGGGGTTTTCTAGGCTTTTTTGCTTCCAAATCCAAAGATTGGTATCAAAATGGTATTGTTCAACTTTCAGGAAGATGGAAATAAAACCATAGAATTTCATGGTTTATAAATTGATTTATGATACGTTTATTTTCCGTTGAAATACTGCAACAAAGATTTCATTGTGAAAACGAAATTACATTTTATACAACCTAATATTTTACAAGCAACAAAATAGCTAAATGTAGTTTTTAGGCACTTAAACCTAATTTTCAAAAAATAAATATTCTAACATTGTATTCCCTCTAAATTTCCCGGTAAGGGGCCCCTTTTCAATCTCTAGCCGAGGGCACCCAAAGGCGCCAGTCCGGGCCTGTGTATAAATGTTCTGAGCTTAGCTCATTATTCATATATTAATCACAGTGTAAAGTCCAATCTTCAATGTGGAAGTATGTGCGTTAAATATTATGCAAAATTGTTTTAAAATTTAACTTTTTAATTTTCAAACTCTGAAATTTAAAAGTATTCAGCAAGCCGAATTTTTAATTTTGACAATTTAAGGAGTAACAAATGAATCATCAGCATAGCTGCCAACTTTTACGCTTTTTTCCTACCGCTATTTTTAATCAGAAACATTTGCCTTATTTAAATCAAAGTTTTCGATGATTAAAGAAAATAAATTTCTCTGTTAAATAATAGTGGTAGGAAAAAAGCGTAAAACTTGGCAGCTATTCATCAGTGCAACATTAATTTTATTAAAACAATGTTTATTACTGAATATTCTACACAACAATTTGATAAACTAAATTTGTTTTATACTTAAGAATTCCTGAAACGCTGTAATTGTTCCCGGAATTTAACAATAGTGGTAATATCAAACTGCCAACGTTCCGGTTTTGTTATGTTTTTAAGTCAATTAAACACTATTTGAACAAGAAAAAGTATTCCAAGAAATGCTTATTGTTTTCCGTGGTTATTTATTATTATGTTTTTATTTTATAAAATTTCTCGCTTCAGCTGATTTGAAAAATACCGGAAGGTTGGCAGGTATGTTTTTAATTTTATTTCATTCATAAAAAGCTTTATCACACCACTCTGGTTACTTCCAACTTTTGGGACCACTTATTACCATATTGCTTACTTCGATTTCTTTATTATATCTTAGTAGTAACAACAGTACCTGGAAAAATTCGCCCTCATACCCAACAACTACGCTGTTGCTATCTTATTATTAGACTGTTTAATTAGCATTTTATTGGATAAGCTGAAGGGACTGCCTCCAAAATTCCATCGTTTTACTTTACCAGATCTATTTCAGCGAGGAATATTATATTTCCTATGAGTTTGCCATGTTGTTAATCGACCACCTTTAACACTCTCGAGAGCTTGTTTAACTTTTAGAACATTTTAGAAGATCCTGTTAGAAGATGTTAGCTAAAAATCACATCGGAAAAAATAAGTAAAAATAGGAATGGAAATGTATTAAATAATCCATGTTTATTCCTTAATCAAAATATCTTTTAACAAATTAAATGAAATACAACTAAAGGCAATAATTCTGACCATTTACTTTAAGTAAGTACAATACTGTGTGGAAATATAAATTACTTAAAAACAAAGTTTAAATACACAATAAAATATATCCAGTAATTTGAACAGACGTATACGTTTCGTGAGTTCGTGGACTCACATCCTCAGTGTAAAAAATCCATAAAAATATCCCCCCAACTACATGTACGGCGAAAACCCAAATGTCAACACACAAAACCAAAAGACCATCAAGTTCAAACAGCCAATGAAATTAAAACGGAAGTGAAGTGCCGTGACACAACAAATCCACCCAGAAAGTTGAGATGTATGGTACACTAGACAAATCATTAACCAAGGAGTTTTTAAATCTATGGATATGAACAGCTTCAAAAAAGTCTAAATCCAGAGGAGTGCAACAATGCATTTTTTGATAATGGTAGCTGAGTCAAAAATTGAAATTATGTGCCTCCCCCCAGCAATGAGAGGCGATAGAGGATTTTTGCAATTCTTTACATAGTTTATGTGTTCTTTGATTCTGTAACGGAGTTTACGTTTAGTTTGTCCAATATAGGACAAACCACATTGGCATTGAATGTTGTAAACACCCCAATAATTTTAAGGAAGTATTTGATCCTTAAGCTGTGAAAAAGTTAATTTATTAACTGGTTTAAAAACCACATTAAAATCATAATGTCTTAAGATATTAGCTATCTTAAAGCTAATACTATTATAAAATGGTAAAATGATAAGGTTAGAAATAGAAACTGCAGTAACAGAAGAATCAAGATTATTAACACATTTATTAAGACTATGAGAAATTAAATTATTGATATAAGATAAACTAAAACCACGATCGATAGCCACAGATCTAATGTAATTTAATTCTGTAACAAGTGAATTGTTATCTGAACAAACTAAGCGAGCTCTATTAATCAAATAAAGAAAAGCCGAAGCTTTTCCGGAAGGGGGGTGACATGAATTGAAATGGGGGGGGGGGTGACAGCAAAAGGTTTACGATAAACGCAAGTGTCAAAGGTGTTAAGCTGACGAATAACCAAACCATCAAGAAATGGTAATTTATTATCTATTTTATTTTCATAAGTAAACTGAATAACTGAATCTATTGAGTTCAAAATCGTTAATATATTTTCAACAGAAAAAAGAGAAAGGTCCAAGAGCGCAAAAGAATCATCTACATATCTACAATAAAATGGAAAGTTGATAAGGTTAAACATTTAAACCTCAAAGTAATGCATATATAGATCTGCTAAGAAAGGGCAAAGGGGATTACCCATTGCTAAACCATCTGTCATAGAATAATATTGATTTGAAATTTGAAATGAATTTTGTTTTAAACAAGTACTGAATAACTCAATAATGTGATTGATTTCATAATCTGTGTAATGAAACTCTTTTAATCTAACTGTGAGACTTTGTAGTGCACCATGAACTGGAACATGGGTGAACAGAGAAGTAACATCGAACGAAACCATGCGTAAAGAGGGTGAGGGGGTGAAGTTTTTAAGACGATTTATAAAAGAACTAGAATTCTTAATAGTGTAAATATTGGAACTTGAAAGGAATGAAAAGCGTTTAACTAAATATTTAGCAAGAGGGTATGAGGCAGAACCGATATTAGATACGATAGGATGGAGGGGAACACCAATTTTATGAACTTTAGGCAAAGCGTAAAAGCGACTACAGTTAGCAATGGAAGGAATTAATGACATTTTAATATTGTCATCAATACAAGGGGAGGTTTTTGTAAGTTTTCTAGTATTTATTAGATCACTATCGGAAGGATCGCGATTTAATTTAATATATGGGCCGGATTGCAAAAGATTCTGCACTTTATCCAAATAAGCTGTTTTATCCTGCAACGCTATTTGACCTCTCTTATCAGCTTTAGAGATAACAATCTTATCATTAGATTTTGCAGAACATAAAGCTTTTTAAGATCCTTTGTTATGTTTGGTTTGAAATTCGTAGAATTGTGATCAACAGTGTTTTTAATGAGAACCCTAATGGAATCCTTTTGAGAACTAGATAGTTTACTAAATTTGAAACATCTTTCAACTGGAGCAATAAGATTAGCTAAGTCTGGACGTTTGCTAAAAGAAAAATTATAATTAAGTTTGAGAGCTTTCTCTTGTGTAGGTGACAGTTGTGAAGTTGAAAGGTTTACAATAGCATTACTATTGACTTCTGGAAGCCAAGGAGCGGGTGTAGCACCAAGAGGGAGTAAATTTGAAAGTTTTTTTACTAACGAAAGTTTATGAAAAGCAGAGAACTTGACAGACCGGTACCATGATAACCGCTCAAGTGTGTCAAAATTTGACACTGAGTTTCCAAGAGAAAGATGTAAATGAAAAAGTTTTTTTTCAATAACAGAGATTTTACTACGAGTATTCTGAATAATAGCGCGAAGTAACACTAACTTACAGGTGTGTAAAGATTTCGATAGACGTTTAGTTAATTGAAGTTTAAAACCCAAGCGAATAAATCAGGAATAACACCACGACGTTTACAACTACATAAGAAATTCAAATGATTTAAAACTTTTTCACGTCTTAATCTAAGTTTGTAAAAACGATTAAGATCAGACATGATAAAAAACCCCAAATAGGTCCATTGCAACCAAAGATAGTAAGTACAATACTTGTGTGGAAATATAAATTACTTAAAAACAACGTTTAAACACACAATAAAATATATCCAGTAATTTGAACAGACGTATACGTTTCGTGAGTTTCGTGAGTACATAAACTGTGTAAAGAAAAAAGAATTGCAAAAATCCTCTATCGCCTCTCATTGCTGGGTGGAGGGACATAATTTCAATTTTGACTCAGCTACCATTATCAAAAAATGCATTACTCATCTGGATTTAGACTTTTTTGAAGCTGTTCATATCCATAGATTTAAAAACTCCTTGGTTAATGATTTGTCTAGTGTACCATACATCTCAACTTTCTGGGAGGATTTGTTGTGTCACGGCACTTCACTTCCGCTTTAATTTCATTGGCTGGTTGAACTTGATGGTCTTTTGGTATTGTGTGTTGACATTTGGGTTTTCACCGTACATGTAGTTGAGGGGATGTTTTTGTGGATTTTTTACACTGAGGATGTGAGTCCACGAACTCACGAAACGTATACGTCCGTTCAAATTACTGGATATATTTTATTGTGTGTTTAAATGTTGTTTTTAAGTCATTTACTTTAAGCTCCATGTTTGTAAAATAATAATAATAATAATAATAATAAAAGAGGGCGTTGCCCTCTTGGATTAAAATTTGATCCATTGTTCATATGTTTTTATTTTTTGCCTAAATATACACCGCTATTATGCCGAATTGTTTGCTACATTTTTAAAAAGGCATAAATTTTCTTCTTTTGATAATTTGAAATATATAAATAAGTAGAGACAAAAAAAAAAAAAAAAAAAAAAAACACTAATATCTAGAAATTCTTACCTATAATATTCAACAAAATTCAATTTTTCACAATTTCTACTTATAAATACCATTTTAATTTAATATATGAAAAATAAACTTTCTTCGGTACATCTCCTGAGTACATCTCCGCCTCCATGCGTTTGATCCAGTTCATTGCTAATAGGTCTATCAAAAAAATAAAACACCAAAATGTGGTGGCAATTTTAGAACAAATCTTGAACAAAACGTGTCGTCTTTTCCTGCTTTCACTTCCATTAGATGAAACGAATCCTCGATGAAATGACTTCGTTTCGATTATTTGACATTCAAAGATAAAAAATGAAATTATAATCTACATTCTGGGATTATCCCCCTATTTATTAGATGTTGCCCAAGTTTGATAATTAATTATATATATTGCAATGATAAATTCACCTAGAAAAAAACGTTTTGAATTTTGTTATATGTTTCGCGTTCTGTTCCTGAAATTCGTATGTTTGATTTTTTTCACATTTATATACGATTTTTGCGTTAGAATTTTACCGTACGAGAACTTTATCACATTTATGGTCATTGACCTCATAGGCTTTTTGAATTTATAAATTATGACTTCGAAAGTTTTAATATAAATAGATATGTATCTTTTATATCTAAATTATTGTATTAGGTAAATAATAAAAAAGAATAAACATTGCCAAAAATTAATAATTCATGTCATAAATAATGTTGAAGTTAAATTTATTTTACCAACTATAAAACATTTTTATGTCTTTTCTTCTCTTTTCTTTGTGTATGTGTTAGAGAATTGTTCTTTTGTTTGAAGAACATGCCACTAGATGGCAGCATCAAACAATCTTTTTGTTAAAAAGCAGAAAAACTAACGTTTAAAATGCACAAATAATATATGAAAAGCAGCAAACAGCTGTTTCGAATCTACTACCAAGATTCTTCTTCAGTGCAAGAAGAGAGAAAAGAAACAGCGTGCTAGAAAAAGCAAGGCTGAGCCAAGGCTTTTTCTAGCACGCTGTTCCTTTTTCCCTTTCTTGCACTGAAGAAGAATCTTGGTAGTAGATTCGAAACAGCTGTTTGCTGCTTTTCATATATTATTTGTGCATTTTAAACGTTGGTTTTTCTGCTTTTTAATATTGTTGCACAAAGGCTTTATTTGCTATTTTTATAATCTTTTTGTTGTTTACTGAAACAGAGACTCAAAAACAGTTGGGTCCATGGCTTCATAGCCGCAAACAGAAAATACTGCTGGGATTAAAAATCCTATATAACTCACTAATATAACAAAGGAATAATATATTCAAAACTGCAACAAACTGATGTTAAATTTCTCAAAGTATTTCTTCACATTTGTATTTGTAAATAGTTTCAAGAATTCATCTGTTTTCATATTGCGAGTTAAGTATTGTGTCCAAAATCTTATTCTACGTGTATTTTTCTTCTAATAAATATGTCTTGTTCATTTTAAGAAGAATCTATTTCAATTGAACAATCCACAAAATACAAAGGTAAAACTTTTAACTTACTTTTATCATTTACTATATTGAGGATCTTCTTATTCATGCTTTCATATGATTCCAACAGTATGTGTATTGTGTATATGTCTGAGTGTTAGAAAGAGAGTGAATTTATACTAAGTTGAACGAAGCACAATCATTTCTTTTTTGCTTATTGTACAATTGATTTATTTTTATAATTATCTTTGCATTTATTTTTAAAAATTTTCTGCTGAAATGTTTTAAGGGGACTCAGGATTCTTAAATCTTCAAAAAATACAATTTTTGAAATATGCATGGATTTATATATATTACAAAGAAATCATTTCTGAGAATTTTAAAACAATCAGCATGAAAAAATTACTATATTTACGAAGGTATATTTTCAAATAGAGAACTTTAATGTCATTTTTCTCAAAACAGGATTGTGGCATGCTCGCAAGGTAGTTAAAAAGTATATATATGTTGCGTTTTGCTGTCGACTTTTGTGACATTCCGGCGGCACTCGTATACCTCGAAGTAAATGTAGTATAGTAATCAAGGCCAACCCTCCGTTATCATGATAATATCGGAGTGCAGTCAGGGTGGCGAGTAGAAGACAGGCTCCATAAACATTGAAAGAATTTCCCATGGCATAATTAATAGAGTCATCGTAATTTTAAACGTTGTTTATCAGGTAAGCACATATCGTAACATTTCCAGTAGCTTGTCCATCAACTCTCGAATAATCGCTGCTCCACTTCATAAAAACTTAAGATGTTAAAGTATTAGAATCTATACATTAAAAAGTCATTCACCCCAAGGGACGTGGATTTATTAAACAACCGAAGAAACGTAAATTCTCTCGCTCCGCGCCGATGCAACAGTATAAATACTCAAAGAAACAGAGCGTGGACGGATACATTAACAGTGGAGAACCAACTGCAGCAAAGAGAGGGAGAGGAACGAGACATGAGACAGGCTACGATTCGATGAGAAGGGTGACGAACCTGTAACGTTGATAATGAACTCTTTATAATCGGCGTCAGTATTAAAACACAATCAAATGCTGGCGGGAAGCTTGCAAGGAATTGTGGGAAAAAGAACACCCATCGAACAAATGCTATTAAAAACATTCGAAACAAAAAGAATTTAGTTTTAGAATAAAATGAAAAAACGTAATTTGATGGGTTTTATAAGATTAGACGAATGGTTCAAGGTTTTTAGAATAATAAAAGAATACGCAGGTTTAAATACATGAAATAAAAGACAAAAGATATTAAGATATTATTAAAGATAGGTAAAAAAGGAAAATATTAAGAATTTGGAATAGTTTTACTAACATAAAAGGGCGAAAATTTTTATTATTATATACATATATATATATATATATATATATATATATATATATATATATATTGAAAAATCCAAATTCACATAATTTATTACACAAAAAAACATCTAACAAACTGTAACTAAAACAATAATTAACAAAACCAAGAGTAACTAAGAAAAAACTAAACATGAAGACAAGTGGTCAAGGCTTATGACTTGTACTGCGGGGTTAAACATGTTTTACGTGCACAACATTCCTCCTCACTTGCCGAGACCAAACAAATAGAAATTGAAAAAAAATGAAAACCACAAACTAACCCGAAAGCCGTCAAATGAAGTCCATGAATATCCTCACCGCTAAGCTATTTTCGATAGGAATCACGTATCGATATATCACCATCATCGAACAAATCCAATGTTTTATTTCGATAGCTTTTTTTCTTGATAAAATTGAAAGTTAAATCATTCAGAAAATGCATTGGGTAATTTTGTTTACTGGCGTTTATGTAAAGGTTATAAATTTCACCAACCAATTTATCAACATTTGAACACAAATTTGCAATACGATTTAAACCATTTAAATATATATTTCTAAAAATTGAAACATGCACGTTACTATTAAAGTTTAATATTTTTATTGTATCAAAATCAAAATAATTTCTTTTATCATAAATACTATATACTAAAATTCCTTTTATAATTTCCAAATTAACGTCCAAGTAGTTGACACTGCCCTGATCATCCGAAGCACTCTTTAAATTCAAAGTGTCTGGATAACATTTAAATTGATAAATTTCTTTATTGTTATTCAGCTCAACCACCAAAACATCATCTATATATCTGTATATCTTTAAGTCTTTTTCCAACAATAAACCGGCTTCATATGTAAACAGATAAATATCTGCAAGGATGGAGCTACAACTGCCCCCCATTGGAATACCTCTCACTTGTTTATATATTTGTTTCCCTTCAAACAGATAATTTTCGTAAACAACAAATTGAAATAAATCGGTGAATATTTCAATACTGATATCTTTCTCTTTAGATTTCTTGAAAAAATCCATAACTCTGTACTTCAAATCATCTAAATTTATGCTATTATACAAATCCTCGAAATCGTATGTGTATAATCCTGTAATTTTTTTCAGCTTTTTTAAACTTTTTATAAGTTCATAGCTATTTTTTATTACTATCGAAGAATATTCATTTATAACCTGATCGAAAATCTTTTGTAATATATTCAGCAATTTTTTATTTACACATTCCAGGTAAGAACCAAACCCACAAGTTACAGTTCTAAAAGTAATTGGGTTTTTATGGAATTTTGGAATCATTACAAGATAAGGAAATTCCATACTATTTTGCTTTGATTTTATTTTTTTTATAAAACGCCTTCACTCTGTTTACAATAACTTGTTTAGTAGTTTTTAGTAGTTGATAATTTCCCTCATTATTGTAGGTTTCCCTTAGAATATCTCCGTATAATTTTTTACATATTATAGCATAGTTGGTGTTAGCTTTATCCACATACGTAATGATAAAATCATCCTCTAGATTTTTTACTGATTTAATCAAATCTTTGTAAGATTCTCCCGAGACACCCTCAAAATCTTTTTGGTAAAAAGCCTTGAAATTCTTTTAAAATATAGTGCCTCCATTCCTCAAAAACGCTTTTTGGTAAACCATATTTATATATTAATTTTTGAATGAAGGTATCTATATTATTTGCCAAACGTTTTATAGCTAACCCTCTACTCACAACTCTCCTCAATCTGTATTTTGTACCATATCTCATGTAATTTCTGAGATTTGTGTCTGCCACTATAGTAAGATCCCCGGTAAGAATATGTCCATAATTTTAATTAACGTATTTATTATATTCAACTTTATTACAATGACAAATACTGTTCTCAATACAACTCTGTAAATTCCTAGAGTAACTGTTGTAGTTAAAAATAACTCTGCCTAATGGTTTATCGTATTTGTAAGCTTTAATAATATGTATGTTATTATCCGGCAGGTATTCATTATACTTATTTAAAATTCCCTTAAAATTAGCACCCCCTAAAATGGTGCCCCATGTAATCCAATACACAATAAATCTTATTCTCTATATTAACTTTGTTGTTTTTCAACTCAATGTAACCATTAAGTTTCTGCTTACCTATTCTGAATCTCAACAGATCAAACCCTATATCTATATTTCCGTTACCTGTATGTTCATATAATTCTCTCAATAAATCGGGTATTAACTTCTTTTTCACATTGAAAATTATGTATTTTATTGTTTTAACAATATCGCCGGAATTAATATTGACAATAGCATTTTTAATTTCCGTACTACAATTTAGATCATTAACCTTGACATCCTGTTTATTATGTAACTCACACTCACAACTCAAATCGTGATTAATTTTTTCATAGACTGACTCTTTCAATATTGTATTTCTAAAATTCTTCAAAACATTAATTTGATCAAACATAACATTTAAACCGTAAGGGTACATTGTACCGTATTTAGCCATCATATTCCTTTCACATATTAGTCTTCCAGCCTTGTTTGCAACTATATGCAAAATCGATATTTCAATATTATCAATTCCATGTTTTGCAAAATGTACTATTTCCATCTCCTGTTCTTCCCTCGCACTCGTTATCTTTCTTATATCTTTTTTGTGGTTGTTAAATCTTATATTAAAAGGACTAGACGTTTGTCCTATGTAAGACATGTTACAAATTTTACATTTTAATCTATACACACAGTTAAATACCTCACAAAAGTTTAGACAATTTTCATCCACGGCATTACAGTTATCCTTTTCAGCATGGATGCAGACTTTACATCTTTTATCCTTGCATTTCTTAAATTTTAAATAATTTTTCCCCTTCTCATTTCTCATACTTTTATTGTAAAAATATCTAGTTTTATATTTCTTCTCTACCATACTAGTCTTCTCTACCTTCTCATTTATATCTGAAATTTTGCTGTTGTAAACATATCTAGTTTTATATCTAGTACTACCACTCACTGTTGAATCCATAACATTTTTATAACAATTAAAATTACTATTTTTACTGTAGTTTCCATACATTTTATAATTTTTATTCAACTTTTTACTTTTTTCATAAATTACATGATCCCGGCTCTCCCCCTCATATCTGAAAGTATCTCTACTCTCTCCAGTCTGTTCATCCACTTTATTATCCGAACCATGGTAACTTTTTGTCGATCCACTTCCTACCATGTAATCAGAAGCCGACCGGGCACTATGGTCATTTTTCAATTCCCATATCTTGCCGGTATCGTAATCATAACCAGTTTTACAATTCATAACTCAAAAAAAAAATTTTGTGTAGACAAACGGTACACAAAGTTATCAACTTCAATATATTACCATATCAAAACTAGTACGCCAACTACTACTCCAAGTTCAATAACCACATAATTTCCAACAAAATCAAGCACTTATCGGACATATAAAAGCTATTAATCACTGAAGATTAGGGAGATCCAGAATCATGCAAACATTAAATAATTAACACAATAAATAAATTAATTAGCAAACATTAAAACCATAAGAACCAAAAAACCACTCGCCACTCCAACAAGTAACAGTATAAACAAACTAACCACATTTCAGTCCATATTCAGTACATAGTGTAATAACCGACTCGACTTCCGCCCTTAAGTTCACTATTACACAAATCCATACAACTCATAACACTCCATATACACGTAATTTCAACCTAGTGCAAACGTAGCTTCACCATCAATTTCCACAGGTTATTATATTGAAAAATCCAAATTCACATAATTTATTACACAAAAAAACATCTAACAAACTGTAACTAAAACAATAATTAACAAAACCAAGAGTAACTAAGAAAAAACTAAACATGAAGACAAGTGGTCAAGGCTTATGACTTGTACTGCGGGGTTAAACATGTTTTACGTGCACAACATTCCTCCTCACTTGCCGAGACCAAACAAATAGAAATTGAAAAAAAATGAAAACCACAAACTAACCCGAAAGCCGTCAAATGAAGTCCATGAATATTCTCACCGCTAAGCTATTTTCGATAGGAATCACGTATCGATATATCACCATCATCGAACAAATCCAATATATATATATATATGTTACTGCTAAAATTTTGAGATTTTATATAAGCAAGATGGCGTTTTGTTTTCAAAACATAAAAATGCTATTAATAAACTATTTTTAGGTTCAATGTGAATCCAAGACTCAGGTATAATTAGATAACAAAAATTTTCTTTTACATACAGAAATTATTTTGTAATCTTGCGCGCAACCTGTGATTCCAATTTTCTGCTCCACAAATATCTAATAGTTTGAAAAACCCTATAAAAACTGATTTTCCTAATCATGGTCGGAAAAAATATAAAATGAAAGAAGAAACGTGTATCTATTACTGCCTTTAAAGATTGTATTTCTGTAATATATTCCTTTTTAAGATTTAATATGACAAAAATGATCAACTTTTGTCACATTTCTCTATTTTAAGAGCCCTGAGTCTCGTTAAAGTATAAATGATTTATTCATTGTTATTAGTGATTTTAATGTTGTTTTTTTTTTCATAATTGAATCATGTATATACACGTATGATCAGGGATGTGTTTAGAAAAAATATGAATCCGTTGAAGGATCCATCACAAAATTTTTCATCTTGAAACAGGTGATAGCAATATTTAAACTTTGCTAACAGTAATTGCGTGATGTTCGGTTTTATCCTCAAAAAATAAATTATCTATTTCTCAATATAAAACAAAACATAGGTAAGATAAATTGAGCTTACCTTGTATTTATGTATATCCGTATACCATCTGGTATTCTGCATCCGGAAAGGGTAAATCTATCTACATATTCTTCTTGTATTTCTGTTTTTTATCCATATGTAATGATGGTGTGAACTTCCATGTCATTTAAAAGACACGTGTTTTTTGTGTGACTTGTAAAACTTAAATTTGCCCGGAAACTTTTAAATAGAAAGAAAATTAACATTTAATAAAAGCTTTAGAAATACATCTCTCCGTTGGAGAGTCTGGGATACAAGTGAAAAATAGAGAAAACATGTATAAAATATTATCAGCAATAAAGAACAGGAAATTAATGACGTAAATCTTAATAACAAATTATTTGTATCAATATTTATATTAATAGTAATTTAAAATAAGAGTCTATCAATGTCTATAGTTCTTGAGTATCGCGAAATGTTTATAGTAAAATGTTTGTTTATGATTGTGCAATCACTTTTCACTTTCACTTCCTTCCTTTAGATTATAATCACTTTTGATAATTGTTTTTATAAATCACATTTGACACATGAAAAACAATTTACTTAGCTTGATTGTTTTAATGTCCTTGTTTGGAGATTATATTTCACAATAGCTGTCAACAACAGGTGCCTTCACAAAATTTTTCATCCTAAAATATGACTCTTCATGAAATTTTTCATATTAAAACAGGACTCTTCACAAAATCCTTTGTCTTAAAAACAGGCCTTTCACAAAGCTTTTCCACTTTCAAACACACACGTTCACAAATGTAATCATTTAAAAATATAATTTGGCCTGTCACAAAACAGCTGAATTCACTAACTAAAGAACATATTATTTTCATATACAGTAGTGGGGAAAAAAAGCAATCACCCCTTATTAACTCCTTACTAACCTTACTAACAAGTAGAAGAAGGTTACTGGTACCAAATCATTTGAAAATAAAGCCTACTTTTAAATTATGTATATAAATTTTGCTTAGAGGGCCATCTACAAATCAAAAACAGTCCAAACTTTGTTTGTTTTTTTTTTTCAATGGCAACACCCAATTCTGACAATATATTTTAAATCTCCGGTTCAAACTATACCTAGATACGAAATTTCAAGTCATTTAAATGATGAGTTTTTGAATTATAAACATTCAAAATTTAGAGCTTCTAATGTAAAATTACGTTTTCATATTTTTATTAATATCTCCTAAAATTATAATCCTAATGTGCTAATATTTTGTGTGAGTATAATACTAAAAAGCACCAAACATAAATATATTGAATTTGCAATTTATAATTTTGTAATGTAAATTATGAAATTAATATTAAAAAAATTATGAATTCCAACTTACATTTTTTATGGATTTATATTTATTATGTCCTGCTTTATTCGAATCCAAAATTTCTAATTTTTCTTCCAAGTAGTTTTCAAATTATGCTTTAAAAACGTCAAGATGATGGTTTAAGGGGTCGTCTATGATGTCCATAAAAACATAATTTGCAAAAAAAAATATTTTACTCATTTTATTGAAACATTCGGGCTTGGTTTTAGTCGAAACATATTAAGTGAGTGAGATGGTCATATTGGCAACAAATAATACATTAACAGAAGTGACTTAGTCATTCTGCAGCATTACAATAATGGAATATCACACTTCAATTTGTACACAGCCCCTGAAATAGGTTCATTTTAAAATAATTAATTTCTCTGTAACTAATCGTACGAATTTCATAAAAATTTGGATTTAGGCTAATTGAAGGGTGTCGAGTTCATTTATGGTGTCAAAATTAGGCATTGCAATTGAAAAAAAAAAGCTGAGGTTTGTTTTAATAGATAGATGGTCCCCTAAGCAGATTTTATGTACATCATTTAAAAGTACACTTTATTTCCAATCGTTCGGTACCAGCAAATTTCTTCTACGATAATTTGTTGCAGAGTTAGTAGTGGTGTTTACTTTTTTCCACGACTGTACAACCTGAATGTAACGATAATTTCAAAACCACAAATTTGTAATTAGAATTTTTTCAAATATAAGACAAATTGTTCACAATTTCGCAAAAGACAGGGCCCTGTGAGGAAAGTCTGGACAGACCCCTGATGATTAAAGTACGAAAGAGAAGGATTATTGTCCTTTTACATTTCTTTATCCATTACAGAATGCATTCCGATCATGCAAAATATCAAGGGAAAAGAAATTCGTTTCAACCTAAAGGGAATGCACCTAGTATAGAAGTCATTGGAGAAAGATGTAACATCTTGAATAATTTTGAAGATTCCATCGCAGGTATTTTTTAACTGCATTGAAAAATTATAATTATATTATATTAATCCTTAAATGCCTGATTTTTCAAAAATCATTGTAATAATATTTTTCGGCTTTCATTTTTTAAATAAATCATGGGAAAAATACTTTAAAAAATCATATTTTGTTTTAAGTATGGTTTACGGCTAAAAAACAGTTTGTTACTAATCGGAAATGCTGGTCTTTAATTGAAAAAATAACTTTCCTTGATAAAATTCTATAATATTAAACACACAAGAATTTTAGGAACTATAATAAGAAACAAATTTTTCTTGCTCACTGCAGAACAAAATACGGTATTTCGCAAGCTTCCAAACAAAACAAAAAGAACAAGTAGATACAATTGAAAAAATAAATCTATCTTTATTCTTAAACAGCATAAGTGTTGCCATCTACATGTTGAGAATCGATTTAATAATATTTTCAGAATATATTTCATCGGCAACAATAGGCATTATAGCTTCAATATTATTCTAATAGTATTTCAGAGCCTGAATTGGGTATGTTGCCGAAAAGCAACACCCGGCATTTAAGGGTTAATTAATTTATTTACCTATTTATTAATGTATATTAATTTATATTATAATATTGTTCGACTCTTAATTTATCGTTTAACTTTTTAAAGGAAAGTTCACATTAAAAAAAAAAAATTGATATCAATTGACTCATTAAAAAAAATTGATTTTTTTATTAAATGAGAAAAACTGCAATTATGGGCATTTTGATAAGAAATTTATGTTTTTATTCTATTTCGTATAAAAAACATTACACAAAGAATTTTTGCATTTTCATACACTTTCCTTTCATTCAAAAGTTTTAAACGCTTTCATCCCGGAATACTTTTAATTTTGATATTGCGAGCAAGATTTTTTACAACTCTTTAATAAAAAATCTTGAAATTTCCAGAATTCATAACTGAGGCATCCCGAATCAAAGTGGATCTAGTTCATAGAATATTATCCAGGTATATTTTGAGGTAAAATTAATGGGTTGCAAAAATGGTTTGCAATATGAAGGCGGTTATCCTTCCGTTATTCGGCCTAGCCGCACACAGACACTGTAGAACGCCAAGTATTTGGATTTAATTTTGACCGGTTTTATCCGGTTTCAGGGTTGTATTTTTAACAAATCAAAAAAATTCATCTCCATCTATCTCTTACCTCCGTGCATTGCACCTCATTGAAAATCATAGAAGACACTAGTGTTAGATGTAAATTTCCAACTGGGCGAAAAATGTCCGGACCAGGATTCGAACCAGGGACCTCCTGGCTGAAGCCGCCAGTGCTCTGCCGCCTGAGCTATCCCGGACGAATCTGGTGGAACTTTTTCACCCAGCTAACCTTAATGATTATAGCATCTGGTCTGAAACCTGGTTCAGCTCAACAGAATAAATCTCAGGTAAAGAAACTCCAGAAATCGCTGGATACGAAATTACACTAGATTAATTTTAACACAATTATTCTAATTGGTAAACAAATCATATTAGATGTAAATTTCCAACTGGGCAAAAAATGTCCGGGCCAGGATTCGAACCAGGGACCTCCTGGCTGAAGCCGCCAGTGCTCTGCCGACTGAGCACTGACCGCTTCAGCCAGGAGGTCCCTGGTTCGAATCCTGGTCCGGACATTTTTCGCCCAGTTGGAAATTTACATCTAATATGATTTATTTACCAATTAGAATAATTGTGTTAAAATTAATCTGGTGTGACACTAGTGTTGTTCACATTTTCAACCAAGGACAAATTATCATCTGTAGAGCAAGAATTTATCTCAACTCGGTTGAACAAAAAACTGGATTTCTTCCACTTTGGTTCTGAGTGCCTCAAATATTACAATTTCTCGTACACTAAAAGTCTTTAAATATTATTATAGTTTCGGAACTAATTTGAAGAAATTGAATAATTTATAATTTTTCAGGCATAACATGATTACTTCAGGGCTCCCGAATGGTCCGCCAACTGAACACCAATATTTTATAACAGAAAATTTAATGATAGGCTTCTACAGCATTTGTGCTAGAATTAACCTCCGACTGTGGTTTCAGCACAATTTGCAAGAAAAATCTAAAAAGAAAATTTTTCTAAGAAAATATTGCCATTCAGTTGGCGGACAAATTGGGAACCCTGTTGCTTTCTAAAATATCCCAAATTTTTTTAAGATAATCGTTGCATTTATGAAGTATGAATTTTCTGACTCGTTCCTTCAGTGGCAGTGAGTCTCTATTGCGCGCACAACATCATAATTTATATTACGATATATACAGGGTATTTCATAAAAGATGGGTAAAACTTTAAGAGGGGATAGCACATATCCAAACAAACAACTTTCATCAAAGAATGCATGGTCGGAAATAAAACGCAAAGGTGCTAGAGGGCGCCTAAGGTGATGTTGTTATACGACGCAAAAACACACAAAGAACGATTAAGTGACAAAGGCAAAGTGAGAAACTGCTCCCCGTACAATCTTTGATCCTCTGAACCATTTCTATTTGCAGTTCTGTGAAGATAAAATACATATCAACCTTTTCCCTATTAATGAAGGGCAACATCTTCCAATATGTTCCTACCGCGATTGGCAGTTGCACACTTGGATCAGCGGTTTCTATGTATTAATCGAGGCAAAATTTTGCATACGCGTTCTTCTTCTTCCCCATATCACATTTGCATGCTATTAGTGACGTTCTTCTCCTGATATTTCACAATTGGAATGGAGCTGTAACGTTTGCATGGACCAAGTTTCTAAATTCACCAGCTCTTTTGCTTTTATTTACGACCATGAATTCTTTGATGAAAATTGTTTGTTTGGATGTGTACTATCACCTCTTAAAGTTTTGACCATCTTTTATGAAACACCCTGTATAAGCGTTTAAAACTTTTGAGTTAAAGGAAAACTTATGTAAACACACTGTAAAAAACAGTGGGACAAAGGGTTTTCTCAAAAAGCTCATTTAAACATCCACATGCTCATTCACATTAATGAGAAACCGTTCATTTGTAAAGTGTGTAACAAAGAGATCTCTCAAAAAGCTCATTTAAACTCCCATCTGCAAGTTCACACTAAAAAGAAACCATTCGATTGTGAGATATGTTACAAATCCTTTTCACAAAAATCTGGTCTAAATGTCCACATGCGGGATAACAAATGCTTCTTAACCTAGGAAAATATAATTTAATAACCTCTTCGGAGTTATCCATAATTCCGAAAAGTCTTCTTTAACCTCTTCAGTTCCGAAGCTAAAATAATAATACAAATGCTTATTCATTGGTTTTTTCCAAACAAAATGACATCGTAAAGGACAGAACAAATATCTTTTCTGAAATGGTTCCTTTAAGCGCTTAGTAATTTAGGTTCAAAAATAGGGATCAAAAACTACAAACCCCCTTAAAAACATCGATTTAAAAACCATTAACCTAAATTAACGCAATCGCAAATTTAAGAGCTTTAAACAAGTAAATAATCTACAAATCCTCAAAATTTTTTATTGAAAAGATTTCAGTCAAATACTATGAAAATTTCTCACCTTCTTGGTCATACTGTCTTTTGGGCATTTTTAGGCATTTTGCAAACTCAGATGAAAATAACATTTATTTCATGTGGGAATCAGCTTAGATGCTGCCATTTATTCGTTTTCTTTGAGCGCAAAAAACATTCAGCTATTAAGAAGTGATGTGAAAATGTAAAAAAAAATCGGACATTTTAGTTTTTATAAGGAAAAGAACAGAGGTCACCGTATGGAGACCCAGGGACCGAAGAAGTTAACTTTAGGAACCTGAAAAACCAAACTATTTTAGAGATTTAAACAGGCATTTATAGAAACAGTTTCTTTTAGTTTTTGTTGTTTATTAGCTAGCTTTCTCAAACCGGAATATCGGTTTTTAGAATGCTATTAATTCTCAAGTAAATACTTTTTCTGCTCAACAAGCATGTTTTACAGAAATATATTATAAATTAATAGTATTAACATTAACATTCAAATTAATATTAGTTTTTTTTTTTTTTTTTTTTTGCTTAAATTCGATTACGCAACTGAAAACGTTAAATAGAGAATGTTTAATATATATTAATCTAAAAACCAATATTTTAGTTTGAGAAAACGTATGAATGCACTATAAAACTCCTCGTAAACGTTTCCGAAAATAAGTGGCAACAAAATAAATATTGTTTTTATTAATGTCATTTTAAATTTAGGAAATATAGTGGTCTTTGGAGTTTCAAGGATAAAGAACAATTTTCGGAATCTTGGATAACTCAAAAGAGGTTATGGTGTATTTTCGTTGCATGTTCATTCCTTCTTTTCATACATATATACAGGGTGCCCACTAAAATTCGTTCCCACCCTCTTAACTACCGAACGGCTACAGCTATAGTCTAGGTGTCTAGGCATAGTAAAGTGGCTATGTGCCACTAGATGAGACCGCTTACAGCGCCATCTGGTGCAAAACGGCAGAGTTAGCGTTCCTATTTCGAAGACGGTACGAGATATGGGGAAAAAGTTAATTACAAAGTTGTAGAGCATCATCGATTTAGTTCGAAAAGACACCTTGTGAACATGACTGTTAGAAACAGAACACTTAAAACGGGTATTTGTTTGTTCGTGATTTCCAAAATTGTGCCTCACGAAAATTGAGCGAAAGGAGAAAAGATTATCTTTCGGACAAAAAACGAACCCGTATCACGGTATAGTACGCCTGCACTCAAGACTGCAATAACCTGGTGAAGGAATTCGGGGAACAAATAATCGGGTATGGTGGCTTCGTAGAGTAGCCTCCACGTTCAAATGACCTGACTCCAATCGATATTTTTCTGTGGGGGTATACCTGAAACAGCAAGTGTATATGACTCCTCCGTCAACATTGCAGGGCCTCCAACGACGCATTACGGATGCTTGTGCGAACATGTGAGCCGCTATGCTACAACATGTTCAACGTGGAGATCAGACAAGGATCCAGATGTGCATTGCAGCTGGCGGAGAGAAGTTTGAATATCGAAAATAAAGGTACCTTATAATAACTAGTTTTTTTTTTCTAAGATCGATTCGTCACGCCACAGTGTAGGAAATCGCTAACAAACAAATGCGCGTTTTATGCCTTTCTGTTTTTAGTATCCATGTTCACAAAGTGTCTTTTCGTACTAAACCGATGATACTCTGCAACTTTGTAATTCCCTTTTTCCCATATCTTGTACCGTTTTCGAGATAGGAACGCTAACTCCGCTGTTTTATACCAGGTGACGCTGGAAGCGGTCTCATCTAGTAGCGCGTAGCCATTTTACTATACCTAGACACCACTTTTATGTCTATAGCTGCAACCGTTCGGTAGTTAAGAGGGTGGGAACGAACTTTAGTGGGCACTATGTATACATATAATTTTGAAATAAAAAAGGTGGAGAAACATAATATTGTTATGATAATTTTACGAAGTAAAATAAATGGTTTCTTTTACCTAATATAAAAACTGAAAAATCAAATTTTTAACATATTGAAATGAACTGTTCCATTAAATTACTTATTTTACTTATTTCTCACTTTTCACTTTTTTTTTTCTCTTGAAGAAATAACGTCCATCTCATCTTTCACGCATGAATCTCAAAGACAAAAAAGCATCGCCACTAATATCAAAGAAAAGTTGTTTCAAAAGCTGAATAATAAACCTGAAGATGTTATTCAGGTAGGTAGAGTTTAATTGTTCTGTAATTCAATATATTTTTTAAATGATAAATGTACTACTATGCTAATTAATATACTAACTTTTTACAGGGCTTGAAAAATTATGATAAGAATCTAACAGGGAAAATTCTGCCTGTAAATTTGTACAATGTTTTACGGATATTTTGTTTTCCTTTATCCTTGAGTGATTTCAGCCATTTAATAAAAGAGGTAATTTTCTGCTCCTGCTTTTAAAATGAAATTTAATGTATATTTTATTTTTGTTCAATTAGTTTCAATCCAATTATTTATTTAATTACACTGTAAAAACAAAAAAGTAATATTTCTTGATATAGCGACAAGTTTTACTAAAGTATAACGTAACTTCTTTGAAAAGCGTTTCTTTATCGTCAAAAATTTGCAGAAACGCATTTTCACCAGAGATTTAAGGAAGTTTCACTGCAATAAAAGTCTGTTTTGATGGCCGTAATTTTCGAAAACGTTACGTAGCAGTTTTTACAATGTATTAATCCGTATTCAGGTATCAATAACACAAAATAACGGCTTTTAGAATGCTTTCTAAATGTAAATTAATATAAATTTTATTTTTAATAAGTGGAAACGATTCCTATTTTATGAATTTCGTGTTTATATGATTTAATAAAAATAAGTAAAGTAAGACAGACTTGAATACATTTAACATAAAATTTATAAAAATACAAAATGATTAAAAACATTTATAAACAGTATACGTTTCGCCAAATAGCCGCAAGGCTTCATCAGTACAGAAAAACGATTGAAAAATAAACAACAGGACCAATCAAGTACAGTTAAAATTAAAGTTATTTTTTCAGAAACAAAGTATATTCGGCAGGAATAAAACAGACTTCATTCATTCTATTCCTGCCGAATATACTTTGTTGCTGGAAAAATAACTTTAATTTTAATTGTACTTGCTTGGTCCTGTTGTTTATTTTTTAATGGTTATTCTGTACTGATGAGGCCTTGCGGTTGTTAGGCGAAACGTATACTACTTACTTTTAATGATTTTATATTTTTATAAATTTTATGTTAAGTGTATCCAAGTCTGTCTTATTTTACTTATTTTTATTAAATCATACAAACTTTTAAATTCAGACGTTAAATGTATGTATATTGCAAATTTCATGTTTATTATTCTTTTCAATTTTGTTTATTTTTTTTTGTTAAATTTAAGGTTCAAGAGAAATCACCTACAATAATAGATCTTGATACTGAAACCATACAGGATTCTTTTAATTTTTTATTCAAATTAGATTAAGGCTGACTACCACAGTAGTTATTTTTTTTTAGTACATACACGAAATCCTTTTCATCCGTTAATGCGTGTAACTTGCTGGTATTTTTGTTTAGATTTCAAATAATCGAGCCACTTCCACCCCACCCCCACTTTTTTTTAACTAAGGATTTTTTTAGGAAATTTTGTCAAGGTGTATGTATATCATGTACAAAGTAACTTTTATTCGTAAATACATAATAAATAAATACTGTTCTATTCTTAGACACTTAAATATTAAAACCTGGAAATTTCAGGTAAATAGGAATGAAAATGAGTTAAAAGAAGAAGAAAAAAAAGGAACACGCTTAAATTAGTCAAGAAAGAAATCCCTGGTTCGAATCCTGGTCCGGACACTTTTCGCCCAGTTGGAAATTTACATCTAATATGATTTGTTTACCAAATGGAATAATTGTGTTAAATTAATCTAGTGTAATTACTTATCCAGCGATTTCTGGAGTTCCGTTACCTGAGATTTATTCTGATGAGCTGAACCAGGTTTCAGACCAGATGCTATAATCATTAAGGTTAGCTGGGTGAGAAAGTTCCACCAGATTCGTCTGGGATAGCTCAGATGGCAGAGCACTGGCGGCTTCAGCCAGGAGATCCCTGGTTCGAATCCTGGTCCGGACACTTTTCGCCCAGTTGGAAATTTACATCTAATAAGAAAAGTTTTATCTCTCATAGTCTCAACGTGTGCTAAGTATTCTTTTCAAATTAGACAGTTCCATACTTGTCAACTTTTACCACTTCAGGTGTAGCAGTTACACTTTTTGACCATTTTTTACACTTTTAAACTTAAGAAACTTATTTTTACATTTTTTTGCAAAGTTTCTTCCCTTTTTACCCCTCCTCCCCTCCCGCATACACACACTTAACACGTTGAATGCCAAGTCTATTTTGTCTGCCTTTCCGTTTGGGCCACGAAATAAGATTCCCGTTACACAATCTATGAGTGACAGTCACCGATGACTGACGCAACCTGAACGGAAAGTTCAGTGTCAGTCACCGGTGACTGACATGACACTCAACGTGTTAAATTATGAATTACTCTCTAGTTGCTTTTAACAACAGTAAACGGTAAACACAAGGGGGATATTTAGTATTTTCAAAAGAATGGGATGACGTTTCATTGATAATAATAACTAGACGGGATGTTTAAATTTTCATTGTTGACTTCTTCTCAATGTAAAAAGAAGTCATGTTTCTTTAAAAAACAAAAATTAAATTAAAAAAAGAGCTATGCATAGTATATGTTTTCATATATAGTCATAATATCATCATATATATCATATTTCATTTATATCATCATAAGTCAATTTCTTAATCAGTGTCATGTTTTCATATTTTTCTCAATAATTACCTTTTCAATGTACTATTTAACAATATTCATCTATTATATACTTATAAAAACAAAAGTAAAAATGCCATTTATGTGTTATTTAAAAAAAATTTCTACATTGGTCTTTGTTGCTAAAAATTGTGTAAAATACTCTTTACACGTCATTTTACACTTTGCCATTTTCAAAAGTTGGCAGGTATGCAGTCGCAAAATAATATTATAAGAAACTATTTATTAGTCAGTTATTTGTGCACAACGTTAAATAATAAAGTGGCACATCTTAATTTTTCCTTTAGGCAGATGTGGATGAAGATGGGTTTATTTCATACAAATCATTTTTATCCAGTTTCGTAAATGATAAAAGGAAATTGAATGACCTATGGTTGAAAAGAGAAAATGGGTGAGAAAATACTTTACTATTTAATATGCTTAAAACTGAATTTCTAAATTACTATAAGTATATTTATTTATTATTTTCAGCACTGACACATCTCTAAGTACTGAAGATTTAGAAATAAAAATTAGAAATAAGGTATTTTGACATTTAATTTTCAGTATTTTTAAAAAGCCTATTATAGTGATTTTTAGCATCAGTTCATCTAGAAATAAGTTTTTTGTAAAATTTTATTTTTAAAAGAAGTTGCTCCGTATTTTTATTAACGCAATCATTGTTTACTCCCTGACAGTGAAGTATAATTTGCAGGCTGTTGTTAAAGAATCTTTACTATAGCATTCATAATATTGTATATTACTGTTTTGAAATATTCAATTATGCAAAATGGTATCATATGAATACAAGATAATAATATTCATTTATTTGTTATGCTTTATCGATTACTTCACGAGTACTCTAAATCAACAGAAATGTATAGTTGATTAAATTTTTTGTTAAAAAAAACGCTTTTATCAATTAATAATTTTATATTAATTAAATTATGATTGTATGTTGAGAAAACAATTTAAAAATCTTAAATAGATAGTTTCAATAATGCTTTTTTTTACGTTGTTATATCACAGTGCAATAATTATAATTTTGTTTTTAATAAATTCCCCATTTCGCCCTTATCAAAGTGTAAATCAAAGCAGTGAATTCTCCATAATCAGGAACCAAAACAAATTAACGTATTGCAACGGAAATTTTTTGGAACAACATGAATTGCAGCCATACAACTATGCGTGATAAACATTGAATGCTTATAAAAAAAAAAAAAAAAAAAAAAAAAAAAAAAGTGTCAAAGAAGTGTTTTTACTTTTATACTTATTTTACAGTGTGCTCTGCCTTGATAATGGTGTTATTGTATTTTAGTATCATAACACAGTAATTTGTGAATGTATTTTTAAAAACAACCTTTCACGATAATAAGATTAAAATATTAATAATAATATTCAAATTAATTTTATGCATATGAGAAAATGTTATATTTATAAAGCATATTATAATAGGTAGTGCTTATATGAATCATTTACTAGTAAAATTACCAACTTTCATAAATAAAGCCACTGGAAACAAGTTGTAAATCAAGTTAGTTTTTCTATTTATTAGAATTAACCATTTTTTAACCCTTTAAGTACTGAATTACGAATTCATGAAAATTTTATCTTCTACAACATTTTTCGCGAATTTTTGAAACTACATTAGAAGATTTACATAATCATTTAATAAATTCTAGAAGGATTCGAGTATTTAGAAGGATTGATTAAATTTGAATTTATAGAAATTTTCTGCAATATTTATAACCCCACACAAATCTTTTATTTTAAATAGTTTTCTTTGTATTTTGTAGAATTAGGAAATGTACAAATATAATGTTCTTACAATATAAATATAGAAATATTTCCGAATTGAAAATCCCCCCCCCCCCCCCCCAACGCCAAGAAAGCCTGAAAGATGCAAAAGCAAAAGAAATCATTCTTTTAAAAATATGTTTGTTTTGTGTAACTCATAATGCTTTTGGAACAAGATAAAGTAATGCATCTATACCTCATTCTAAACAGTATTACTACTAATCGATGTATTAAATGAATTTTATAACAAGTTATTTTAATGTACTTCTAAGTACCGTCAGTAGATAAAGGGTTAATCAAATTGTGGACCTCACTTCTCTTTTACGTTTCAAAAAGAATACATAATTGTAATTCAAATCTCAGAGTGATATGCTTCGACATCCAAGATTCAGAATAATGCAAATAAATTAAAAGCTCTTTTTCTGAAGTCAAATTTGAAAAGACATAATTCAGTAATAATCAATAATATTACTTAATATTCAGTAGTGATGAAGTTATAATTTTTAGTAAATGTCTATCGTAAGTTTTATTCATTTTTTCAGATCAGCAAAAATGCAAAAAACTTTATCCGATGCTTATGGTTGCATGATTTCAATAATGATGGGCTGATTCAGAAAGATGACTTAAAGACCGTTGTAGAAAATATTTGTTTTCCATTAACAGATGACCAGTTTAACAGGTAATTTTAACCCAATAAATGAAGTTCTATTTAATTGTGTAACGATTTTTTTTCACTTTCAAGAATACATGTGGACTTTATTATTTTTATTATTATCATTATTATTATTTATTAATATTATTTAATACTTATTATTATTTAATATTCATTATTATTATTATTAAAATTATTTTAATTATTATTATTATTATTTATATTATTTAATATTTATTATTTTTTATTATTATTGTTCACTTTAAACTAATGAACATAATTTCGTTTAACAACGTAGTGAATTTTTATTTACTGGCGAGTTTATATAAGTGTTGTTTTTCGTCATGTAAAGTAGGGTAAGGTGTTCCTTTGACCACTTTGCAAAGATTCAATTTTCTTAGCTTAACTATTAAGGCTAAACTCAATTTCTTTGTTTTATTATAATCTGGTTTATCATACGTAATTATTTGAAGGTCCTAGTTTTACTTTTATTATGTTTCATTTCATTTATATAAAATAATAACATTGTGGGCAAAGGTACAACACACAGTTGTACCTTTGAACATGGGTTGTTGTACCTCTGACCAGGCAATTAGACGACACAGCAATGAAGAAAAAGATAATTTTATTCAGTATCATTGTTTCTTGCCTTTAGAGTGAGTGTTGCTTTTTTTTTTTTTTTTTTTTTTTTTTTTTTATCCAGTTTCAATAATTAGTTTTTTAGGAGTGTCATTCAGGATACGAGATTCCCCTTTACGCCGACCCCTATTTGTCATTTTCCTTGCTTGTACTTTTGGGTGAGATCTCACAGTTTCAGGTTTAATGATTTGATAAGAGGCGGTAGATTTGAACTGTTACATTGAGGAATGATATTGTCAGCTTGAACTGCGCCATTCATCGATTTTTTTATCAAAGTTTCATGCAGTATCGGTCTGTCTGTTACAGTAGCTGCAAGAAATTCATCATCAGAAAAAACGTTCTCATTGAAAGCCACAAACCCTGTGACCTTAAAACCTTTCATAATATTGCTTGGAACTACAGCTTTAGAATATGCTATGCATGCGCACAAGTTCAGCAATGTTGGAGATTGTAAGAGGCTTCCCAACATCTCCTGGAGAAACCATCCAATTATTTAGAGCTTGATTATAAAAGGCTTTAAAAGGACCATAAACACCCCAATCAAGGGGTTGCATTTTATGGCTAGTGTGTGGATGAAACGTCATTAGTATCACACCACTAGCCTTGGCTAAATTAATTGTTGGTATGGTAATATGAGATTCATGGTTATAAAATAATAACAATACTGGTTTTTCAGTCCTAGGTCTAACATTTTTCAGAAAATGTTGAAAGAACTGTTGGAATATGGTCTGATTTGACCAGCATGATGGGTTTGCCGACCCGATTCATCCACAGGAGATGTTCCATGAAGCATAAATGGTTTAAAGTTGACCCGGGGAAAAAAAACAAAGGAGGAATGCTATTTCCAGATGCACTAACAGCAGTAATCGTAGTGATAGTTGTTCGCCTTTCGGCAGAAGTTATCTCATTCATTATAGTTTTTATTGCATTATTACATTCAAATTACTGTTTAAAAAATATGATGAGAAATGACAAGAAATCCGCTCAACCTCTGGTCCCAAGCTGTGAAGAAAGAACTATAAAATTTTAGCAAAAAAAAAAAAAAAATCACTACTAATTAAACAAACAGGATATGCTTCCAGTAAATGTAGTATTTATATTTTGAAGGTTCTGAGAAATTTTTCAGTTATGATCTTTTATTCATGCCAAACCTTTGAAATAAAATATTGTGTAGGTCATTATTGTTAGTTACAATATTTTTTATTGCTTATTTTGTAATTTGCTATCTTAAACAATTATTTTCAACAAAAATTGCCTCTTATACACTAGTAATTACAGACAAATTTCCATTCTGTTTTGATGTTAAGCAATTATTTTCAGGTAAACTTCTTATGTGTATGTAAATGCATATAAGTTCCTTTAATAATAAATATATCTTATTTAGTTACAGTAAAACGTTCATAACAAACACTTCTGAATGGAAGAGGCCTCTATTTAGCGAACACTTTTTCAATCCGCACCAGTTATGTTATTTGTACATTTTTACATCTGAATAACGGACACCTCCGAATAGCGGACAAATTACGAACTCCCTAGGTATCCGTTATTTAGAGGTTTTACTGTTTTATTTCAATGTAACACAATTACTTTCCAAAAAGAAAAAAGCTTCTTATGCTTTAATAAATGAATATAAATATCTTTAATAATACATTTGTTATATTAAACAATGTTTTCAGCAAAAAACAACTGTTTCTTATGTGCTAGTTAATGCATGTAAGTTTCTAAGAGAACTTTCAATAACGATATTTTATCTCTTCCAAAATTTTGGATACAAGTATGTTTTATTTTAGTACAGAAAAACCTATATAACGGACACTCCTGAACAGCGGACGCCTCTATTTAGCAAGCACTTTTTTAATCCACATCACATATGTTATTTGCATATTTTTACCTCTGAATAACGAACGGCTCCGAATAGCGGACAAATTACGAGGTCCCTAGGTGTCCGTTATTTGGAGGTTTTACTTACTACTAGTTACAGCATTTTTATTACACATTATGGAATTTGTAAAGTTAGACAGTTATTTAAAAAAAATGGCTTCCATTATTAGAAAATGCAAGTAATAAAACTACAGTGTCATGTCAAAATACCTATCACCGAAGAAAAAAAAATCTGAACGTCATTAGATGTAATCATTTTGTGTTGCAGATTTTGGAGTCTGTATGATCCAGTTAATTCCGGTATTATAAATTACAAAGATTTTCTTATCAAGTTGGGAACACATACCGAATCATACAGAAGAACAGTACCTATGAGATCAAAGCCTCACCAGTATTCTTCGCCAAATACAACTAGATATTCAAGGTAAGATAATAATAACTTAGATTTATTTTAAACTATTTATTTCTCTTTCAATGAATTTGCTTTTCAATAAGGTATTAAGAATGATTTTGAGATTTTATGAATTCCAAATAATGACAGAATCTGCTTGATTGTCAATAACAATTAATGACTCTACAACAATTATAACAATTATAAGTAGATAAAAAACAACGTTTATAGCACAAAAACACTTTTACTTGTTGCAAACTATTTTCGCTAGCCATAAGTTACCGTCATCAGTACAAAATATGTTTGCTCAGAAAAGAAATTTCCTTAAATATGTAGGAAAAGCGAATTCGTTTCCCCTACATATATTTGGGCAAATCTCTTTACTGAGCAATCATATTTTGCACTGATGAACGGTACGCTAATGGCTACCGAAAGTAGTTTGCAACAAGAAAAAGTGTTTGGTGCTATAAACGTTGTTTTTTATTTACTGCCAAATAATTTCTTATTATAATTCTGACACTTTTCTTTTAATAATCTCATTTAAAACTACTCAGTGTGTTTCGATCGCATGATAAGTACAAAGTACAAACCAAGGTGGTGCTTTTTTTTTTTTTTTTTTTTTTTTTTTTTTTTTGTCTATTGCAGTAAAACTTTAACTGTTCGTCATTCACGGGAAGCATCGCTCTGACGGATACGGAAACTCACTTTTAGAATAAACGTCGCCGAGGACTAAATTTTAGTGCAGGACTTACTATGGTAGAAATAATAGTCAAAATATACTATAATATATACATAATACATAATAACCTCTTTTGAGTTAACCACGATTCTCAAATGCGTTCTTTTTCTTTAGAAATCACATAAACTATACATTTTAGAAAAGAAGCATTTATAAAAACAAAGTTTATTTCACTGCCACTTGTACCTTGATTATACGACCTTCGTTTAACCGAAACTCTTCGTAAACCGACGTCGGTTTCCTGACTGTTTTTTTCAAGATTTTTTTTTCTACTTTCACATTCCTTGCGTATGCAAGCGGTCCTTTACGAACTACGAGAACAGATAAATATTTTGGTTTCCTTTTTTTAGAATTTCTTTGAAATTAGCTTGAGCTCCTGCAAGGTCCGATCCCGGTATTTTTCCTCCCCCCCCACACACACACACCCTATGCGCACGCCCCTGTTTTAAACAAAAACACTACCTATTTCAAAATTTGGAAGGCCGTACTGCCGACTGCCGCAACATCCGAATGTTATTGAACATTCTGATCGCAAGTAAGCGCAGGAAAAATAAAACCCCATTCTTTCCACGAACAGAAATTTCATAGCTGCAGAATTCCCAAAAGGGGGAGGATTGCGATAGACGGTGCTACTGAATTTTCAAACCTTTTTCGCACGATGCCAGGTTTTGGAAACTATGGGATGAAATAAATCACAGATTAGTTGAATTGTAACGTGGAAGATGGGTTATAATGTGGAAATTATCGCAGAAGTCCGACATTCTCAAAAGACGACAAAGAAGAAGATGATGATGATGAAGGCGAGAATGATTCCCAAGTAAAGATTGGTAACAATGATGCTTTTGGGTGTTACTCAAAAGGCCTTGCTTTGTTGGAACAACAAGAACAGTGTGATTTCTTTGAAGTAATATTTTTAAGAAAACTTCGTGACAGAGCTGCACAGCAAAAGATGGCCTATTTACGCCAGATGAAGCTTCCATTTAAACCATTGTAAGTTTTTTGTTTCGAAATAAATTTATTTTCCTGTATAATTTGAATTTAGATATTTATTTAGCAGTTTAAATAGCCATAACAGTAGTTTGATGACGATGTTACATATTAAACTAGATGATTATTGATAAATTCTCGATTATTCGGAAATTTCGATTATCCGCTGCTGGTTCGATCCCATTTACGTCGGATAATCGAGGTTCTACTGTATATTAATTAGTTTTCTCAACTTGGAATATAGGTTTTTGGGATACTATCCATTTTTAAGTAAACATTTTCACGCTCAATAAACTTTCATATAAACAAAAGGACTACGTCTGAATTCATTCATAATTATAAAAACTTTTCAAAATAACAGACATTACATTACATTACATTACATTAAAGGATAAAAACACTAAAAACAATTTAAAAGGATGTTTCGGATTCATTCTGAATCCCTCATCAGCTAATTCTTAACGTAAAAGTCATACTAGATTTTAAAGTTCAACAAGTAAAAAAAATTACATGTTTTTACATTATTATTATTTTGACGATATCTCTGGAAATATAATACCTAAAATTAAAAGAAATATATCCTTGAATTCAGCGTTATGAAAGCTTTCACACTAATAAGGAGCTCGGCGCAGCAGGGGTCGTTCAGTAGCTTCATGGCCCCGAACTCTACCTCAAAGAATGCTGTTCAAAGAATTCGGATAATTTTTCGATTGTAGATGGGGACAGCTGAAATTGGGTTTTGAAATGTGTTATGCGTTTCCATATGGCTGAATTAGACGTAATATTTTAATTTTTTAAACGGTGCATTTTTGTTACAGTATTCTGAATGTGTTGGAAAGTATTTCATAATCTATGCTTGACGCATGATTTTTTCTTTCTTGTTTTATTATAGACCTGTCAGTTGGTGTTGTTATTATTATTATTTTATTCATGCGTGTTTCTTTCTTTCGTACGACTGTACATACATATTACAGACAGATGCAAGAAAAGCGTTATTGACCTTCTTTGCTATACAGTCAAGTAAAAGTTGGCTCGAGTTCTTTTTCATTTTTCTTTGTGATTAAAGATATCCTGGAAAATCCACTACAAAAATATACAAAACTAACACTAGCTGTGTTAAAGATATTGGCCTAAAATGAAATATATCAGTCTATAAAATACATGCAATTCTACAGCAAATTAAACTCTAAAACAAATGCATGTTTGTTAAAGAAAACTTTTATTAGCATAGAGATTTTATTAACATTCTTTTTTTTTTCTCAGACAAGAACAAATCCAAATACTGTGTGCCAAATTGGGCAAAGATGATCCAGCAATTCAAGGCCAACTTTTCAATCGCATCGTTGACATATTTAGAACAAGGGTAAGTATTTCCCTATAAAATCTAATTAACACTTTAGCGTTGGGCGTGATCATAACACGGTAATAAAAAATTGCAAAAAGAAAAAGTCAGTAAAGGGTATCAAAACATCATTTTAAAAAATGTCATAGTTCAAAATAGCATTTTATTAATTATATTTTTATCTCATATTTAATAATGTTTAAAAATGATATTAATTACAATTAATAATCCATTTTATTTACATTTAATGATCGTCTCCCCCCTCTTCGACGTTAGCGAGTTCACACTACAACATAAATCTATATACGATATTAATCTACAATGTAAAATATTTCTGAACTTTTTCTTGATTTAGCAGAATCGTTTCCAGAAATTTAATGTAAGCTCGCAGTTACTCACTTAAAAAAATAAGCACGAAAGTTCTGGAAAAACATTCAATTTTTTCAGAAATCCTTTAGAAACGGACCAATCAGAAACGAAACAAAAAGTACATAGTAAAGTTCTGAGGATTACAGAAAACGTTTCAGAAATATGACCGTTAATTTCTGAAGAGATGCTTCTCTTAATTTCTGAAACATATGGCTTTCTGAAGTTTCTGATGGTATCTTTACTTACAGATTCTGGCGATAAGGGAATTTTTTCCCCACGTATGTGTAATTTACAAGATTACAAAGAATTTTCATAAACATTTCCACTAAATTAAGGAACGTTTCTACTTTTTTGTGTAACATTTGTTGAGCTTAAAAAAAAGAAAAAAAAAGTGTCATAATTATTGGATTGAATTAAGTTTGAAACGGAGTATTTCATTTTCTCTATGGGTTCATAAATGAACTTTGGAATCTTTTATTAGTAATTGCTGCTTTTTTTTTATTGTTGTTGTTGTTATATCATTAGAAACATAACGTAAATACTAGAGCAACATAAAAACACATATTTAAGTACAAAACTAATCATCTTGCTTATTATTACATCTAATGTGTCAGCAATCATTTTTTATTCTTTTTTGGAAAATTTCAGTTAATTTTTTAAATATTTTTTTTATATACTAGGGGGCTCTGCCCCCTACGAGCTACGCTCGTCAACCCCCGTTCAGACACCGCAGACTCACTCTAACAGCCAGCTAATTTGATCGGCTTTAAAAAGATTTCGGAAGATTGAATTATAATTTGAATCTGACAATTATAATCTGACGTAATTTTCACCAAACTTTTCTTTCTCTTTTTAATATTCACGTAAAAATACTTTTGTTAGAAACGAAATATTATGATCATCTTAAAATATCAAATAAATGTCTCGCGCAATTTTTAAATTTAAACTGTTTTGCAATATTATTTTTTGTTCATTTTACGTAATAAGTGTAATGTGACGTAAATTCTCCTATTTAAGACTTCTAACGCATGTTAAGGAATTTATTATTTTACAATATTTTTTCTCTTTTAAAATTCACGTGTAAATATAGTTTTTATGACGTAATTATCAATGAGTTCCTGCTTTTTATATTTTCTGTTTATAATAGTCACGTGTAAAATAAATTTTTTATTTGAAGCAAACATTATTGTTTGCGCTGTTTATACAGTTGGCAACAGTTTAAATTAATACAATTTTCTAAAATATCTCTCTATTCTAAAAAAAAGTAACTTACGCTGTCACTGCCGCAGCCGGTTTTGAATTTTTTGTGACCGGAGGTCTTTCTCCTTTAATATTCAGAAAAATACTGCATACAAAAATATGAAAATCGGCGATATTATAGAGAAATATTTGATAAACATGCTGATGCAAACAGTTTTCAAATCGAATATTTATTTTAAGAGATATTTAATGCTAAAGTTGGACAAAATCGTTCCATTAAAAAAGTTTTATAGGAGTAAAAACTATACATAGGAATTAATTCATTTTTAGATCATCTTATACGTTAGAATTTCCCGGTGTGCAGACTGCATTCACTTTTTTAATTTGACTCATTTTTTCAGGTCTTATTTCTATTTTAAATTCAAATTTTCAGCATTTCGAGAGATATTTTTTACTTATTTTAGAAAATGGTATTAATTTAAACTGTTGCCAACTGTATAAACAGCGCAAATAATAATGTTTGCTTCAAATTAAAAATTATTTTCACGTGACTATTATTAACAGGAAAAAAAATCAAATTAGAATTAAATAATTACGTATGAAAAGCAGGAACTTGCTGAAAATTACTTCATAAAAACTATACTTACACGTGAATTTTAAAAGAGAAAGGATATTGTAAAATAATAAATTCATTAACATGTGTTAGAAGTCTTAAATAGGAGAAATTACGTCACATTTACGTCACATTACACTTATTACGTAAAATGAACGAAAAGTAATACTGCAAAACAGTTTAAATTTAAAAATTGTGCGAGACATTAATTTCATATTTTGAGATTATATTAGTAAGATTAATATTAATTTTATTGAACACGTTTAGACTGCTTTCGAGCGACTATTTAGTAATTTAATAAAAATAAAAAAGATTACAAGCTGAAAATGAAGTGTCGTCGACAAAAAATATGATTTGAAAGAGAAAAATCTGTGAAGCAGAAAATAAAGAAATTGCTTAAATGGTTTAGTTAAGATTCGTTAACCTTCTGTGTCGTTTCCGTCAAAAGAAAGCATTGGTATTTGTAAAATATATTTGCATTTTGATGCTGATTTGCTTATTATATTAGCTTATTTTGAAATGTTTAACTGATTTTATATAATCAAAGACGAAAACAGCCATTGTATCTTTTAACAGCAGCTGATTTTGCCATAAAATTCCGCAAACGAAGAGAAATGAGTAGAAACCCGTTTATAGGGAGATCGCCACTGTTTTTTAAATTATAATTCAATCTTTGAAAATCTTTTTAAAGTCGATCAAATTAGCGTGCTTTTAGAGACTGCGGTGTCTGAACGGGGGTTGGCGAGCGTAGCTCGTAGGGGGCCGAGCCCCCTAGTGTAAAAAATATCTTTCGAAATGCTGAAAATTTGAATTTAAAATAGAAACAAAACCTCAAAAAATGAGTCAAATTAAAAAATTAAATGCAGTCTGCACACTAGGAAATTCTGACGCATAAAATGATTTAAAAATGATTAAATTCCTATGTACAGTTTTTGCTCCTATAAAACTTTTTTAATGGAACGATTTTGTCCAACTTTGGCATTAAATATCTCTTTAAATAATTCTTCGATTTGAAAACTGTCTGCATCAGCGTGTTTATCAAACATTTCTATATAATACTACAGATTTTCATATTTTTGTATGCAACAGATTTTTAATATTAACGAAGAAAGGTCATACTGAAGCATTCAAATTGGATGCCGATCTGCCGGGAATCTACGCAGATTTTCATTGGTCCATTTCCAAAACAAAACTTTTTTATATATATAGAAGGAAATAAAGCGTACATGCGTACTAATGCCATTTCTACAAATATAGGTATTCTATTTATTTATGAATTTTCGATTCTGTTATAAATGTACTAAAGTACATATTACATAGGCTAAAACTTAATGAAAAAATTCTGAACAGACTTGTAAACACATATTTTGAGTGTAAAATTCAATTTTCAAAATGAAATTCCTTTCCAAATTTATCAAATGATTACTTAATTTAATAACAAATTTGTATAAAATGCGGCAATTTTCACCGATTTAAAGTAATATCACTATCGATTGCGAAGTTAAAAATGACTCAGAAATCATAATCCATATAAAAATCACTATTGAGAATTGAGACAAGTCTGAGTTTTTATCTTTGAAACTTTTAAAATGTAGTATTTCATTTTCTCAATATTTTCATAAATGAACTCTGGAATATTTTATTGCTAATTGTTATGTTATATCGTTTATTTTATATGAAAATCATTTTATCATTTCTTTTTGTTATGTTGTATCATTTATTCATTAGATTTTAGACATGTCTCAATTGTGTGGAGAGAATGGGGTAAATGAGAGAGATTGTGTTTTGCTCCTGATCTCGTAGGTTTAGTACATATTTTTGTGGCTGAAGAAGAAGATAAAAGTTTTCGAAACACGTTCTGTTTCCTTCACTTGTGGTGTTTTCAAGTTTTGTTTTTAATGATAGTTACAACATTCATATTAATGATTGTACGTCAAAGCTAATTTTAACATTTTATTGGTCTTTACATTAGTTATTTTTACTTTGTTTGTTTTTTACTGTTGTTCCTTGAAAGGGGGGGGGGGGGCAGATTTCAGTTATAGATTTTTTTTTATTTATTTATTTATTTATTTATTTTACAATAATTCAATTTTATAATTTCATTGTGTATATAATCTTTTACCAATTTTATCGACATTTTAAATTATTTTTTCGAAAAATAAAACTGAAAATATAATTTTCTGAAATGCATTTTGCCGCTATTATTATATAATTATTTTAAAGAAAAATATTTACTTTTCTTAATAAAAAAATTATTTGCACAATTTAAAAAAAAAAAAAATTATTTTAATTTAGAAAAATTATTTATACAAATAAAACAATATTTTTTTATTACTTTTAAATTTTAAATTTAGAGGATTTTTTGTTGTCGTTGTTGTTCATTTACATATGTATAATTGAACAAGCGTTCATTTAAGTTAAGTACATTATCTATGAGTATGATATTTATGACAGGTAAAAAAAGAATTTCCTCTTCTGCTACGTACGCTGCAAGTCAAAGATTCAAATGGAAGTGGCTACATCTCCCTATCTATATTCCACCAAGTATTAAACTATTTTGTGATGCCAATGTCTTTTCAGTTATTTAAAGAAATTCTAAGGAGGTAATCATATTTATCAAAGTATTATATTGCTAAATAGTATTTCGTTATGCATGAAAATGTTTTTCCGTTATTATTATATTTTTTCTGTATTCACCATAAAATATATATTCCAAAAAACTTCAAAATATATACTAAACACTTTAATTACTTAAAAGTAATTAAATATCAATAAAAAACATTAAAATATTGACAAGTTTTGATTGATTCACTCAATCATCATCAGAACCCATAAAAAACACAAATACAATGTACGTAAAACATTAAAATGTGGAGATCAGTCTCTACTATAAAATGAAAATACAATACCCTCTATATTTTCAAAACTGCCCGTTGTTCCATCTATAGTCCGCTTCCCAAAGTTGTTCAATTATTCTACTCAAATATTCGAAATATGAAATGACAACGTATCATTACATACTTTTGAACCTTTTACATATATTTTAATCGATTTCCTTACAAATAGTTGTAAATAATTTCGGAATTTAATTAATAAAATGAACATAGGTGTTATTGAAATTAAAATTGATAGCGAAGTTAAGGGGCCACTTCAGTTGCCTGGAAAGACTCGCTCGCTAATGCTAATCCTATGGAAGAAATTTATTAAGATATCTCGTTTGCATTTTAACATTTTTTAAAAGATTTTTTACCATTGGATAGCTGAGATTAATCTCTACATCTGCCGTTTTTTACTTTTTCGATTTTGTTTGCAGATCTTTTTCAAGAAGTTCCTTTCACTTTCGAAACCGATTCCGAAAATAAAAGTGTCTCATTAAAAATAACCGCAAACAAAATCGAAAAAGTAAAACACAGCCTTTGTACAAATCGATCTCAGCTATCCAATGCGAAAAAAATCATTTAAAAATATTGAAATGCTCACGAGATATCTTTATAAATTTCTTCCATAGGATTGGCATTAGCGAACAGGTCTTTCCGCTTGACTGAAGTAGCCTCTTAATAATATGAAAAGGTTTTGTTACGAATTAGTATCCAGGTTTTTTTTATTTTATTAAAACGCCTTCAAAAGCGTTTGATTTGAGTTTAATAGCGAGACCTCCTCCGAAATTAAAGACGATTTTAAGCACAAAAATTGATCCAGTTGATAAGGGGGTGACCTTTCAGGAGTATATATTATTCCATTTATTAGGGGAGAGAGGGGGGGGGGAGTCGTTAGAAATTATTATGTAGGTATGACCCAAAGGAAATTCAGTATTAGGTGTAAGGAACGTGTTGATGTATGTATGTAATGATACGTTGCCTTTTCACATTTCGAATATTTGGGTAGAATGATTGAACAACTTTGGGAAGCGGTCTATAGATGGAGCAACGGGCAGTTTTGAAAATATACAGGGTATTGTATCTTCATTTTATAGTAGAGACTGATCTCACATTCCAGTGTTTTATATACATTATATTTGTGTTTTTTATGTGTTCTGATGATGATTGAATGAATCAATCGAAACATGTCAATATTTTAATGTTTTTTATTGATATTTGATATCTTTTAAGTAATTAAAGTATTTTTAGTATATATTTTGAAGCTTTTTGGAATATATATTTTATGGTGTTACTATTAATACACGTAAATTAAAACTTTTCCTTTATATTGAAAATGATATTTGAGTTATCTGTATTCGTTATTATTTCCTTAATCTGATTTGTGTTTTATTTTGTTTTAGAGTTTTGAGACAATATAAAGATATGCTTGAAGGATAAATTTGAGGGATAAATATTCTGTGAGAATGTTTTCTTTTTTATGTTCCTTTTACTTTTTTACTTTATTATTATTATTACTATTATTATTATCATTTTCCCTATAATCCTCAACAAAAATATATTTCAAAATGTTAAAAATATTTTTAATATTTAATGTTAACTATCTAATTTAATTTTATATTATTTATACAGTAAGTACAAATCAAACGGTAAGGTTTATTCTTTTGCATATTATTTGATGTTTTGAGCTGCACAGTTAGGCTTGATTAGTTAGAAAATATTTCGCACTTCTCCCAGAGAGTAGCTTGATGTCAACCCCCCCCCCCCCCCTGTCAAGTAGGCGGATACTGTTAATTACCGTGAAGTCCATCCCGGTCACTTGTTAATATTTATGATTTCAGTGGTAGGGAGACAGATAGCTCTAGGGTTATTTTGGACAGTATAGGAAAAGTACTTCTGGATTCTTTTTCAGTTTTTAGGAATAAGACATCGAATGATTTTTTTACTGACTAGTTTTATTTGACTATAATTTAAAAGTTTGTGTGTTTACACAATCTCCAAAGAAAAATTAATGCGTGAGAAACTTTTGCACAGCATTCACAAAATTTTCTGTAGATATATGTAGATTTGCAAAATGAGTTATTGTAAAACCTATATTGATTTTCATTTTATATGATTTAATAAATATTTGGTAAAAGTAATTACGTCATGTATGAATGATTGCAATTTATTATTTTTTTGCGTGGTTTTTAATTTAATTTCATTTTTTTATAATGATTTTCACTTACGACGCTTATATCATAAAATATCAGTTAATATAGTATTAGTCGCAATCGCATTTTAAACAAGGGAGAAAAATTCTGCGATATGTATAAATTTTAAAATCCTTTCAAATATTATAAATAAACTTATATTGTTTATAATTGTTGAAGCAATGAACAGACATAGTTTCTATCACGATCATTATATTCTTTAGGGCACATTTTGATTTTAAATTTGCACCACGCTGAAAAAGGAACAGAATAAATAAATTTTCCCCTTTCCCCGAAGCAAGACTTTTATTCATTCTTCCAATATGTAAAACTATCTTTGGAATAAATTTATTCCTGTTTTTGAGAGAGAGAGGGGAAGATGCAGGGAGATTAGCAAAAATTTAATTATTTTAAAACTTTTCTTGCAACGGATACATTTTAAAACTACATTTGCATACGTTTTTTAAATATTTATAAAAAAAAATTACAAATACGATTGTAATATATGAGATGAGAAAACTTTAATTTATATGAACAGTTCTATTAGTTATTCATATTTAACTAACAAATGAAATGCGAAACTATAGATTCTTTAACAACAAAACACTAATTAGTTCTAGGATACTAATTCAAAACAAATTCATATTTTTTCGTGTATGCCGAGTATTTTTTTTTCTTTCTTTATCTCACAATATTTATTAAAACTCGGGGTGCACGAAATATACACCAGGAAGTTCCAGTTTTGCACTTTTTTCGCCTTTTGGCATTAAAAAAAAAATAAATAAATATTTGTCCTCACCCCTAAAAAGTAGAAATTTTTTGGAGATATATTTAATGTTTAAAATTTAATTAATCAAATTAACAATTACAATGAACTAATGCATTAATTAGAAAAAGTAAATAGTTATTTCGAGTTTTATCTCGCAATATTTATTAAAACTCGGGGTGCACGAAATATACACCATGAAGTTCCAGTTTTGCACTTTTTTCGTCTTTTGGCATTAAAAAATAAATAAATAAATATTTGTCCTCACCCCTAAAAAGTAGAAATTTTTTGGAGAAATATTTAATGTTTAAAATTCAATTAATCAAATTAACAATTACAATGAACTAATACATTAATTAGAAAAAGTAAATAGTTATTTCGAGTTTTTTTTTATATAAATGTTTTATCAAAACATAAAAAGTTCAACATCCGCTATTGCACTTTATGGATTAAGTTGTAATACAACTTTATAAATATTTAAAATAATTTTCTTCTCAGTTTTGCTAAAGTTTGAACTTTCTTTCTTCTTTTTGGAAATGATTTAAAAAAAATTTGTTGTTGTTGTTGTTGTTGTTTTATCTATCATCATAGATTTTAAACAATTTGAACAAACATTGGTCAAAATAAAAGAAAACAAACTATTTTCTTTTATATATATATAAGTGAATTTAATATGATCAGGAACGAAAATATACAATGACTTATTCCCAGTTACCCAAAATTTCGAAAAGCGTTTTTTGTTGATAGAAACCTTAAAAATCAAAATATTTTCAAGATTTAAACAAACAAAGTTTCTTTTGCTTCCATGAATTTTCGGAAACGTTCCGGAAGATGTGTTTTTTAGGATTCTGTCTATTCATAAGTAAACCTTTTCAACTTCTTAGCTGAATTTATACATGCAAAAGAAAAGAAAATAATATTTATTTTAAAGTTAATGTTAATGCTGTTAAACCAGTCCAGAATGCTGTTGCCAGTAAAACCTGCTTGTTGAACCTGAAAATGTTTATTTAAAAAGTAATAGTATACTAAAAACCGATGTCCCGGGTCGAGTAAATTGATTAACACATTATAAAATTACATTGAAGCCTCTCTGTAAGGGCCACCTGCTGTTCCATTGAAAATTGGCCCTTATGAGGGGTGGCGCTTGAATAGGGAAGACAAAAAAAAAAAAAGACTAAAATAAGGAAATTAAAACCTATATAGATGAAAAAACTGTTTATTAACATTTTCAAACTCTATACATGATTCAAAAAATTTCCTATTGATGTTAGTTTACTTTTCATAATTTTTCTCGCAGACAATTTTGGTTTCTAATGATTATTTTACTTTATGGAACAAATTACTTAAATTTGCATCAGACATTAATACCTTAGAATGATATATTAGTTTATTTATTTATGTTAGCATTTCCTGACAGGTGTAAAAATTGTGCTTCAAGATGCATTCACAGTTTTAGTAAATGTGGAATCAGTTTTTCTAGATAACCTGTTATCCTTTGTGTATCCACAACGGCTCAAGTTTCCCCTCCACCCCAACCCTTAAAGATTAAAAGGTCAAACAAAGTGTGGGGAATACCTGTTTGTCTCACTTGTGTAAAAGTTTGTGGTCCTTCATTGTGTTACTAAATCCTCCCCATCTTCCCTTGCCTTCTTTGTTGCAAGTGCAGTTGTTTGCTGAACTCTTATCTTTAGGTTCAGGAATTCAATACACCTGTTTAGGATTTAAGGCACATGTGAAAAAAATGGCCTTTAAGAGGGGTAGGTGCGGTCCCTAATAGAAGTAAATTTAACATAATGTCTATGGGGAAAATTTTCGTGCCTAAAAATATTGGCCCTTAATAGAGGTGGCCCCTGAATAGGAGTGGCCTTTAAATGAAGTTTCACTGTATTCGGAAACATTTCCAAAAGTCAGTGGCAGCTAAAGAATCTTCGTTGTTATAAATGCTTCTGTAAATCTGGAAAATATATTGGTTTCTGTGGTTTCTAAAGATAAAGAACACTTTTCATAATCGTGTGTAACTCGGAAGAAGTTATTGGATATATTTTTTCATTGTTATATTATACATTTTTCAGAGAAACATTTGTCTTTTTTTACTGTATACAGTACTTGAATCGGACTGAAAAGGAAGCTTATTCAAACCCTCTATTTACGTTTTAATATTTAAAATAAATATATATTTTTATTTTCTTTCAGCTTCAATATTTCACCAAACACTTCAAAAATAGCCTGGTATTCGTTTCTAAAGAAAGTTTCGGTGAACGGTGACATACATTATGATTCCAGTGCCGCGCCAATGCAAGGGTAATTTTCGTTTAAGCATTAGATTATTATTTCTAAATTAGAACGTGCATAGCAAGTATGATTTAAAACAATAATAATAAATAATAATAATAATAATAAAATTTCATTGTCTCAGGTCAGCTAGTTGGAAGATATGCAAATCCTTTCTTGAAAAACTGAAAAAGAATGGAAAGAATGAAGTTAATTTCTTTAAGAATGCATTCACGATACCAACTCCGGTGAGATTTTTTTAAAACTTTCTCTATATATTATTATTATTTGTTATCTGATTAATGAATTATTTATAAATGAATTATTTTTTCTATAATGAATTAATGGTTATATGGTATATAAATGGTCTGAAAAATAATTGTATAACAATTATACATTATATCTATTAATAAACAGCAATATAATTACATAGCAATTTAGCTAATAATAACTATAAAATTAAGTATAAAATCACTTATTATCATTAAACTAAAGTTATAACATGCAAAAAGTTAATAAAAAGTACCTTTACAGACATATAAACACTTTTTAATCAGATGTTTGGTACTTACAAATAGTGACTTTATCAAGATCAATATTGATAAAAAAAAAAAAAAAAAAAAAAAAAAAAAAAAAAAAAAAACTATTTCCTAAAGAAAAAATTTATGAGCTTGGTTTACCAAGTTTAGCAAGTATAAAGTCACCGTTTGTGCATACGGAACATGTAGACCAGATTAATAGGTATTTATATGTCTTTAAATTTACTTTTTTTCACTTTTAGCATGTTATATCTTTAGTTTAATGATAATTATTATTTAATTAATACTTATCTTTTTTAATTAATGGGTAACAGCTTATAAATTATTATACACCTTTTAATCAGATATTTGGTACTTACAAATAGTGACTTTATCAAGATCAATATTGATAAAAAAAAAAACTATTTCCTAAAGAAAAATTTTATGAACTTGGTTTACCAAGTTTAACAAGTATAAAGTCACCGTTTGTGCATACGGAACATGTAGATCAGATTAATAGCTATTTATATGTCTTTAAATTTACTTTTTTTTCACTTTTAGCATGTTATATCTTTAGTTTAATAATAATTATTATTTAATGAATACTTTCCTTTTTTTAATTGATGGATATTATAATTATTATAATTTAATTATTATAATTTAATTATTATAATTATGGGCTTATAAATTATTATACACCTTTTAATCAAATATTTGGTACTTACAAATAGTGGCTTTATCACGATCAATATTGATTTAAAAAAAAACTATTTCCTAAAGAAAAAATTTATGAACTTGGTTTACCAAGTTTAGCAAGTATAAATCTCTCTCAGATCTCTGCAACATTTTGCGAAGTAAAGAAATACCACTTTACGAACTTCCTGATAACGCATATTAGAATACACGAATTTCAACATTATATGTATAAGTTCGCAAGATATAGGCAAAATATTTCACACCACAACAAATAACGAAGCCGGCTAAAATTAGGTTTAGCAGGTTTGATTTTCTAAACAAACCTTTCGTTGCCATCGGCAAAAGGGAAATAACTGCTTTTTCGCCGCCACGTACCTTAGCGTTTTATGTAATACAGATAGTTAAAATGGTACCGAGTCTCCTTAACAAATACAGTAAATCACCGACTATACGTCTTTCAGGGGATTGTTCTAAAACGATGTATATCTGAGAAAGAGTACAATCGAAATTGTAGTCGCCTACGGTGTAAAATCTTTGACTGTAGAAATATAAAGCTGAAATCACACAAATTCAATTTTGCTACTATTTTTGATTGTTTAAGATGCACTATATATTGAAAAATATATATTAAATAATCATTTCTAAAATTGAAAAATAAAAGTGAGAATTGTCATACTTTATAGCAGTTGCACACCTTGAATAATACTTTTTTTATTCCATTATCGAACATAAAAACAGATTTTAATTAAACAAATATTTGTGCATATTCACTTTGAGACTTAAGAAAAATATTATGTGAGGTGTTAAGTTCCTGGAAATTTTCTCTCTGGTATTGTGAGAAACAATAAATGTTCTAAGTACGTTAGTGTTAATGCAGTTCGCCCACTGTACTTTCTTCTCCTCCCACCCCCTCCACAAGTTCAACAAACTTAAAAGAACTCATATAGAAGTCACACATGCTCTTTGTATTTCATCTTTTCCCAAATACTGCCAGCAGAAAAGAAAAAAATAACGACACCGGGAGAAAAAGTTCTGAGAAAATCAGTTACAGCATGAAAGAAACGACGTATAATCAACATTATGTGTCGTATAAACGAAACCTTACAACATTAAGATGCATAGGGATGAATCGGGACCGCACTGACACGACGTATAAATATAAAAGGGGTAAAAACGAGAAACGTATAAACGGTGCTTTGCTGTATTTCAACGTTTGGCTTCTGTTTTTTTTACCAGAATCAGAAAATGACTGTCACTCGAGCTGAGCTGAAAAGGATAATCAACCAGTCTTTAGTTCTGCCTATTAGCGAAGAAGAATTTAAGTCACTCATGTTCATTTTGGATCCTAGTCACACTAATCTCATCGACTGTGAAAGTTTTTTGTCCCTCTTCAAATTAGTTGACGAGGTGAGTATTTGTTTATTTAGTTGACAATGTAGACGATTCTGCTTAATTCGAATTTGGATAAATTGATATATTAATGTGAACTTAAGATTATTCTACTTGACAGCCGTATTCAAAATAACGTTGGCAGGCTTGCCATAGGCGACTATTTTTATATTCTGCTCGCACCACTATTTTTTAAAAAGTTATACATTTTGTAGTATGTTTATCTTGCAAATGTCAAAATGTATGTAAAAGAATTTTGTTTTGAAAAAGTGGTGCGAAATAGAATTAAAAAATAGTCGCCTGCGGCAGCCCTGTGTTGAAAGTCTTACGTTATTCAAATTGTCGAACCATTTGTTCGAGGGATTCGAAAATGAGCTAAGATGTCAGTTTCGAGTTATTAGTTTTTAGTTATCCATCGTAGATCGTGGTTAAATAGAATTTTATTTATAGTTGTTCGGTCGGTTACTATCAAACAAAAATAATGTAGCCAAATCGTGATTGCTGTTATAATATTACCAAATAACTGCAAACCCTGCCCCCCCCCCCCCCAAAAAAAAAAAAAAAATCATCAATACAAAACTGAGAACTTTCTAAACTTTAAAAAAAAAAAAAAAAAAAAAAAAAAAAAAAAAAAAAAAAAGTAAGACTAATTTCCTTGGATTTTAAAAGTGAATATTGTGGGCATATATCTGTGTGTTATATTTTTTTCTTTCTAACAGAAAAGCGAAATACGCTTTAACACTCTCATGTATGATAACTTCATATGAGATTGTATTGAAATAGAAGCAAAGTTAAAATAATAATAACTAATATGACACTCGTCATCTCCCACTTCTTCAGCATGTATGCCCTCTCGTGGCGACAAAATGTTCTGTGATTCAGTCAGAACCATGCTCTAATCCAGGGTTGGCGAACCTATGGCACGTACGACAATTTCCCTGGCACGCGAAAAAATTAAATTTCATAATTATTTTTTAGATAAGATTAATTTTTGTTTTTGGTGTAACAAAAAAAATTTTGCTTAACATGTACAGACTGCACATATAGTATAATCATTTTTCATGAAATAACACGTTAGAAAATTTTCTTTTTCTGTAATTCTATGTAGTGTTTTCGACAAGTAACTACTTGTCCTTTCTGTAAAATTTTTAAAAGGTTTTACTTCATGAAATGAATTTTATAAAACAGCCACTGCAATAAAATGACAAATGGAGCCAATTTTGCTCTATATATTACTAAAATAACAATACAGGAATCAGGTATAAAGCATTTCCTATCAAACGTACAGCATCAGAAACCTCGTTAATAAATTATTATTACCTTTTTAATGCAACTAAAATTATTATACGTTAGGTGTTGCGTTAATGATAAATTAAAAATTACTGAAATAAAAATTTCCAAAATTTCTTTCCTTCTGCACGCTCCACATGAACCTTTTCACGTCAAAATTTCATAAAATTAATGGCTAATTCCAATATACAGAATAATCGCATTTTGATTTTTGCTTTTATTTATTTAATGCATGAAAGTGACTGATTCTATTCACGTGTTTTCCGTATAACCGGCATATGTAGCAATATTTTCTTTATGCAAAAGTTTGGAACGTTGCAATGTTGATAGATTTTGTTTTTAAATTTTTCGCACGCGCATGTGAAAAGGTGCGCCATCCCTGCTCTAATTGATGTAACGTGAAATTTGTGCATCTCGTCTTGTAAAAAATGTCTGCCGAATATCATTTATTACAAGTCAACATTGATCGTAACCGTAACATTGGTCCGTCGAGCCGGAGACTTTTTATAAAATGAATGAAGTGGTATTTTATTATATCCGTCTGCTGATTTAATATTCAACTCTATGGAGCAACTTACTGAAAAGAATCAGTTAAATATCGTAAAAATTCAGAGCGATATCGGCGTTAGAATGAGCTGTTTTTTAGTTTCTCACTAAAATTCGTTGAATGATTAGAAATTGTCCACAAATTGTTATTTTTAAGTTATCTGACAGTGTTCGGAGCAAGTTTTTTGAAAAAGCTATTTAATTATAGTTTACGGTTATGTTTAGGAAGATTTTGACTCTGAAGTCTGAACTACGATGGAAAGCAAAATATAGCCCATGCATTGATTACATTTAGGTAAATTGAGGAGTTTATGGTAAAATTTTGTGAAATTTATCCCAATACTCAAAACACTCTACAGTAATTTATATCGCATACATATGTATTTTCTGTATACACGTAATTTGTATGACAGTGGTGACTCTTTATGTTTTATTTATATTTCATTTTCTACTTTTAGCGAGCTTGGCTTAGCGCATGATTAACCATATTGTTGTTATGAGTGTAACCGTAAAGAATATTGGACGATTTATGACCTGCTCCGGCTAACGGAAAAATTCCTTAAATTACTTTTACTGGTTTATAGTTCAGTTCTAAAAATATTATAATATTGTTTAGTCCTTGGAAACACACCTGTGTAAATAAATTTTATAATTCTAGCTTATCAGGAAATGAGTTAAAAACTGATTATTAAATTCCATTCTTATATACAGGAAACAAGTTAGGTTAAATTAAAAAAGCAACATTTTAACAATACCAATATAAATATCTATATTTTATTTTCATCTCCTTTATCACATATAAAACTCTTATGAAGTTTGATAATGCTTGTGAAACAGCAATAAATAGCAGAAACATTATCTTTTCGAATATTCATTTGGAAAATACGCCTTTAGCTTTTTTTTTTTCGTTCTGCATAAGAGGAGATTTTCTCACAGAAATTTGTCTAAGAAAGATGTAACTATGGAGTAGGAATAAGCAAAAGTTTTTTTTTTTTTTTTTTTAATCTTAATGTACCCATGCAATATGTAAATTATTATTAAAAAAACTTAATAACTTTTTAGTGTATGTTAATACCATATGAGTTTCGTTTTTTAAATTTTGTAATAAATGTAATATTTTTAAAAATTCAATGTCATTTTCTAATAATTTATTTTCAATTTACATTAAATGCAATTTTTTTTTATTCATTAAAAAATTATTCATACGTGAGAGTGTTAAGACAGTGATGTTATTCCTGTTATTTTTATTGTTCACTGTGATATACTCAACTGATTTTCGGTACTTCTCCATTATAAGAGCTTTGACGAGAAAATGGCTTTAGCAAGAGAAAAAAAAATATACACGTATTTTCTGACAACTTATCTACTATATCCTACACACAAGTAATTTTTTCATTACTTATAGAATTTATTCAATATACAGAAGCCATTTATTTGTCATTATACACAATCATGAGTAATTCATCTAATACATCAAAAGCATTATATATGTGAAATATAAATAAAAAATAAAGAATGTTGTCAGCGGATATACAGTAGCGCTCAAAAGTATTTTGACAACATTATATTCTCTCTTATTTTATTTAATATAAAAATGTAAAAGAAAATATATTCCCTATAACTGAGAACACTATGACTGCAGTTATTCAAATGTATCAAGTTTCAACTTGTTTGTTTACATTCGGCGCCACCGAAGAAATATGACTCCTCCTTAGCTCAAAAGTATTTTGGCAATTAGTTTGCATTTAATTGTTGAAGGTGTCTGTGGCGCTATAGCTTCGATTAGTGTTTATATTGACTTATTGTGATTATTTTTAAGTGCTGAAATGTAAAAAATATTGACGTGATTCTAGAAAAGCCACTGTAAATGCACTTAAGAAAGGTAGACGCAAGCAGAATTAGCTCGTTCTGTTAACGTGCCTCGGCAACTAGTTATTATGTGGAATAAAGTTTATAAAAAAGAGATATACATCGAAAATAAGTCTCGAAGTGGCCATTTGAAAAAAACAACTTGCAATGTTGACTGTATTATAAAAATGATATCTACAAGTGGTTGTCGTAAGTCCGCTGTAATAATAAAAAACGAATTAAAAGAAAATTACGGCATAGGCATACACGTTTCATCAGTCAAATGACGCCTAAACCTCTATGTTTACATCGCAAAAGACCAGCAAAAACTCGTTTGTTATCTACTAAGATTAGGAAGGCTAGAGTTGCATTTGTAAAACGGCATAACCCTTTCAGGGGCAAAGCAATTCCACTGCTAAAGTGTTGAAATTAATGACTGACACCAGAATTTTTGTTTAAAAAAATCGCTTTATTATGTGTGTGACATATAGCTTTTTCATATTTACAAATAAATTTGTTTTCAAATTCCGGTGTCAATCATTAATTTCAACACTTTCGCAATGGAATTGCTTTGCCCCTGAAAGGGTTATGCCGTTTTACAAATGCAACTCTAGCCTTCCTATTCTTAGTAGTTAACAAATGTGTTTTTGCTGGTCTTCTGCAATGTAAACCATAGAGGTTTAGGCGTCGTTTGACTGATGAAACGTGTATGTCTATGCCGTAATTTTCTTTCAATTCTTTTTTATTATTACAGCGGACTTACGACAATCACTTGTAGATATCATTTTTAATAATACAGTCAACATTGCAAGTTGTTTTTTTTCGGATATCCACTTTGAGGATTATTTTCGATGTATTTCTGTTTATTAAAAACTTTATTCCATGTAATAACAAGTTGCCGAGACACGTTAAAAGAACGAGCTAATTCTGCTTGCAGCCTACCTTTCTTAAGTGCATTTACAGCGACTTTTCTAGAATCATTTCAATATTTTTTACTTTTCGGCATTTAAAGATAATCACAATAAGTCAATATAAACACTAATCGAAGCGATTGCGCCACTGTCACCTTCAACAATTAAATGCAAACCAATTGTCAAAATACTTTTGAGCTAAGGAGGAGTCATATTTCTTCGCTGGCGCCGAATGTAAACAAAGAAGTTGAAACTTGATACATTTGAATAACTGCAGTCATAGTGTTCTAAACTATAGGGAATATATTTTCTTTTACATTTTTTTATTAAATAAAATAAGAGAGAATATAAGGTTGTCAAAATACTTTTGAGCGCTACTGTAATATAAAACAACATTTCATTCATTTTATAAAAAGTCTCCGGCTCGACTGACCAGTGTTGCGATCAATGTTCACTTGTAATAAATGATATTCGGCGGACATTTTTTACATATATATACATACATAAAAAAGCATCAGTTCATTAGTTTTATTTCAATAGCCATTTATGTCATTTAGCAACAAATTCCATTTTCTTAAGACTGAATTGTGACAAGCATTAAAAAAAGGCAACAATGCCCTTATAAGTAAGAAGTACCTGATTTTCTTTATTATGCAGATTTTGAATAATTTGAATATTTTTCGTGTACGCTCGGAGTTCGAATTAAAAAAATTTCGCTGTATTAATTTGTCCTAATCTCAATATTTTATCATAAGATAATGACTTTTTCTAAATGCTTTGTGTTGGAATGCTATTCCATATGAAGGCATGAATACGAAATTCCTCAACAGTAAACAATAAAAAAGGTTCAAAAGTTTTACCTTTATGTTTTGATGTATTATTCAGTAGAAATATATTCTTCTTAGGATGAAAAAAACCCACATTTATTTGAAGATTAAATACACTAGAATAATATGCTGCACACAATACTGAAAACACTTCACAATATAAAAAACAGAGGAATATTCTTGAGACTATTTACAAAACACAAATATAAAGAAATACTTTGAACTATGTATTAAATATTAGTTTGCTGCAGTTTTTAATGTATAATATTATTCCTTTGGAATATTATTGGATTTTTAATCCAGCAATATTTTGCTGCACACTGCTATAAGCCATGGAGGAACACTACTGTTCTGAGTGTCTGTCTCGGTAAAACAAGGATTATCTGATGCTGCCATCTGGTGGAATGTTCTTGAAACAAAAGAGCAATTCTCTAACATTTTGACTTATTAGAAGTTGTTTAATTTTATCATATTCGCTTATTTCTTGAATTTTTTTTTCATTCCACATTAAGGATATTGGAAGTCAAACTCCTCGTCTGCCAGAAGAACCTGTTGAAAGTACAGACCAAAACGCAAACTTGAAAGGAGACAATCTTAAAAAGATGTTTAAAAAGCATTTTAACAAGAATTTCAAAAATATAGAGAAGGTAAGTCTTTTTTTTCGGGGGGGGGGGGGGGGTCTAAATTAAATAAAGGTTGAATTGATAAAAATTTAAAAAATCCCTGCCGGCCCGGCCTACAGGCGGAAGTAGATTTCGAAGTTAAGTATACTAATTTCACAAACAAAAACCAAATCATGATTAGAGATAAACCCACTTTAAACATTTTATCTCGCCGCTTTTGACGAGTTTTTATTTCATTTTTATATAATAACTGGTTTTATCAGAATCATGTTAGGGCGGTATTCAAAAAAATACATTTCCATGCTCAACAACTCGAAATTTTCTGGCATAACTCCAGATTAATTTTTAATAGGAAAAACATGAAACTTGTTGACGTGATTTTTAAAGAGATTTATAAGCGACCTGTGTTTTTAGTTTTCTTTCAATTAATTAAAACTTGATACATAAACAATTATTTTCTCAGTAAGACAATATTTTTCGTTTCTAACACAATCGCTTCGGGAAATTCCGTTCAAAATGCCCACTTTGACATCATTTTTTGAAATATATTCTGCCTCTGTCAAAAAGTCGATCATTGCGATACATTATATAGTTTCTGAATAAGCGAATCTACCAATTGGATGCGTTTGAGAGCAAAAATGAATTTAAAAATGAGTCAGAAAATAAGCAGTTTGGATTTGAATACCCCTTAATACGATGATTTTACCAACACAATCCGCTTCGGGAAATTCGGTTCAAAAGGCCCACTTTGACAGCATGTTTTAAAATATATTATGCCTCTATCAAAAATTGACCATTACGGTACATTATATAGTTTCTGAGTAAGAAAAGGTACCAATTGGAAGTCTTTGAGCAGGGCCGAAACTAGCCTTTTTTGCGCCCGGGGCAAACATGAATTTTGGCGCCCCCCCCCCCCCCTTTCTTCCTCAAAGTATATTTACAAAGAGAATTTTACTAATTTTCTAATGTCCGACTTATTTTAAAATTTAAAATATGTAATACTGAGCTACGTAAATTGAATGTGACGTTTGTTGCAATTATAGTTCATTCACATAAAAGAATTCGCATGTATTACCGGCTATTTACAGTGTTTGCTTATACAGTAGAGTTCCGATTATCCGAATCCCGCTTAACCGAGTTTCAACTTTCACCGAGTTATTTTCTTTTGATGGTCTGATGGCTTCTATTATTATGAAACAGCCATTGTAAATGAAGTGTTAGAAATTATGGCTCTTTTTTTTCTTCCCATTCTGACCAGAAAATCAGAGTTCTAACTTTTTACGGCTGCTCTTTCATCTTCACCTAACACTTCATTTATAATGGCTGTTTCATAATAATAGAAGCCATCAGTCCATCAGAAGAAAATGATCCATTCCAAAGGTATAATCCTTCATTTGGCGCCCCTTCGTTCTGGCGCCCGGCGCACATGCCCCCTCTGCCCCTGCCTTTGAGAGTAAAAATGAATTGTAATATGAGTCAGAAAATAAGCAGTTTGGATTTGAATACACCCTTACTAAGATGATTTTTTTCTTCAACCGCTATGTATTTTTAATTTGTTTTTGCTGTAATAATTGGTCCTATCCAAAACTTGTCTATATAGATGTTGTAGACAATATTAAGAAGATATATGATAAATTCATGGGGATTTTATATCTTGTGAATTGACGGAGTTATGAAAATTTTTCTTCTTCAACCCCCCCCCCCCTTTTTTTTTTGTTTTCGTTTTTAATTTTTTTGCGGTACGAATTGGTCCTATCAAAAACTTGTGAATATAAAAGTTGTAGATAATGTTAAGGAGATTCAAGATAAAATTAATTGGATTTGACATCTTGAGAATTGACGAAGTTATGAATTTTTTTCTCCCAAAAACCCTATTTTTTGCGCCCCTTGAGCCCATTTTTAACTTTATCAAAAATCTGTGATACATAAATTTTTGGCCCTATTTTTAAAAGTAATAAAAACTTTAAACTGATTCGATATGTACAAAATTTAAGTAGTTATGGGGGTTTTTCGGTTTTCACAAAACCCCTCCCTATTTCCATCCCGTTGGTCCGATTTTGCCCATTAACGAACTCGACCGAGATTTTATGCCCTTTGATTTTATGTATCAGTTTGGAAGAGATTGGTGCAGAATTGTGGAAGTTATCGTGTCCAGAAGAAAGTGATCTACATAGATACATACATACATAGATAGACAGATAGATAGATATATAAAGTTTTTTACTGAGGGTGGTTTTGGGCTCTAGGGGTCATGATCGGTGTAGATCTGCAAAAATTTTTCAGAAATTCCAGCATAGAACGACGCCAATAGGTAGTATTTCATACGAAATCTACCTAAAAAAGAACCGCTGATACCTAAAAGTCGTATTACACATGAATACGTAATAACAATTTCATTAATAAATAATTTTTATAAGCATTATAGTTAATGCATAACAATACTGCAACGCCTAAAATCATTAGGTATTATTAAGCATTAACTGAATGGGTATTTATGCTTAGTGTAATTGGGGGAAAATGTAAAGAAAAAAATTGAAGCTGTTTGTTGTAAATTTGAATTATTTATTTTGTTCTGGTAACATATGTTTAAAATATTAACAGATGGTACGAAACTTTCTCAGAAAAACTTATTACCATTTAATTTGAAAAAAAATATATTAATATTACTTAATTTATTAAATAAAAAAATACATTAAATATTTTTAAAAAATGTCTTATATCTTCAAGAATAGACAAAATATGTGTTTTAAAACTTAAGTTTAATAATGATTTATTTCCCCATTAGGCTTTGCATGCATTTGACCATGAAGAAACTGGTGCCATCCAAGTTGAAGATCTGAAGAAAATATTAGATATTTTTACTTTACCTTTAACTGACAAACAATTTTATGAGATAACCGATAGTTTTTTAAGTGGCAATACAATATATTATGGCGATTTTATCAGTTTTTACAAGAAAAGTCCTTATGAGGTAAATATTCATTTTTTTCTATATTAATTAGGGGATTAAAATTCTCCCAACCTACCGGATTTTTATCAAATCAAATAATCATAATTTGGGCTAGAAAAATTATTCAGTGAAATGTTTCTTCTTTCTATCTGGATTTTTATTAACATTTTTTATTTAAGAAAATTTCTGATTTTAATTGATTTGAAAAAAACAAGTAAAAAACCGGAAGTTTGGCAGTTATGAATTAATTATAGAACTTGCATGTTTTTAATTTTTTTAGACCAAACATAGACTTAGGCATAAATGATTGTTTTAGTGCCCCACAACTAACTGTGCCAATGCTTCAGGCGTATAATATCAGGTTCACACTAGGATTAGGATAGTTCAAGTTGCCTCTAATTTTTTACTTTCTTCTACCTTTACAAGAAGAAAGTATTGGATTCATGAAAATTTTCGAATTCCGGTTTTCGACGGATTTAGACGTTTTAGGGGTCAGAGATTCCAAAAAACATGTTTTTACAAAATGTCTGTCTGTGACTCTGTGAGTCTGTCTGTCTGTCTGTCTGTCTGTGTGTATGTGACACAAATTTTGTGGGCGCTCTATCTCAAGAACTAATGCACGGAATTTAATAAAAATTTATATTCAGTGAGTCCCTAATACAAATTGATGCTGATTAGTTTTTGGTGTAAATCGCTCAACAGGTGGCGCTGCTATGCTGCATTTTTCACGATTTTCGCAATAGATCTATCTCACGAACTAATGCACGGATTTTGATCAAACTTCAGATTTAGTTAGTCCTTTATATGAATTGATGCTGATTACGTTTTGGTGTAAATCGCTCAACAGGTGGCGCTGCTATACTGCATTTTTTAAAATTTCCGCAATAGCTTTATCTCAACAACTAATGCTTGGAAAATCAACAAACTTCAGATTCAAGTATACTTTGATATAAATTAGTGCTGTTTGTGTTTTGGTGCAAATCGCTCAACAGGTGGCGCTGCTATACTGCACTTTTCAGAATTTCCATTATAGCTGTATCTCAAGAACTAATGCAACAATTTTCACCAAACTTCAGAATCAGTTAATCCTTGATATGAATTGACATTTTGTACATTTTGGTGTAAATCGCTCAAGAGGTGGTGCTGCTATACAGCATTTTTCCCGATTTCTGCAATAGCTCTAACTCAAGAACTAATGGACACATTTTCATGAAACTTCAGATTCAGTTACTCTTTGATATGAAATGATGCTGACTACGTGTTGGTGAATATCGTCCAATAGGGGGCGCTGCTGTGCTGCATTTTGCACTATTTCTTCAATAGCTCTATCCCAAGAACTAATGCACGAATTTTCATCAAACTTCAGATTCAAGTTCACCTTGATAAATGTTGATGCTGATTATGTGGTTGTGTAAATCGCTCAACAGGTGGCGCTGTTATGCTGCATTTGTCATCATTTGCGCAATAACTCTATCTCAAGAACTAATGCACGGATTTTCCCCAAACTTCATATTCAGTTAGACATTGACATAAGTTGATGATAATTAGCTTCTGGTGTAAATCACCCAAGAGGTGGCGCTGCTATGCTGCATTTTGATGGATTTATACGATTTTAGGGACACTAATATCTCAAGAACTAATGCACGGAATTTCATCTTTTAAGAATCCTCATGATGAGCATAGATTCACTGTGATAATGAATTTTGAAGTATTGACAAGTATGATATAGAAGAAAGTTTTGTGATGACCACAACATACTAGTTTTGCTATGGCGAAAACTCGGGATTTTTTAATGAACAAAGTCAACATGAATTACAGCAGAAAGAGAGATTTTATATAAAAAATTTTGCCTAATGTTTGTAACATTTCTGGTATAAATACAATGTGGATACCTAACATGTAGCAAGTTAAATAACTGCAATTATGTTTAAATTGCAGTATTTTCAGAGTGTTCACTCTAAAAACTTTAACGAAGGAAAGAACTCATGCCCTTTCAATTTTGTTTATATATTCAGTAATAATTGTATCTAAATATTCAATAATACCACGCCCTTACGTATATATTTTCGATAACGGTCTTCTCCTGAGAGATTCATTGCTAATTTATTACCCGACTGAAAAGAAGGGTTATGTGTTTCACGCGTATCGCTGTGTATGTGGATATCTTTATACCCTGGAAACATCCCAACGGCTGGATGGATTTTAATGAATGAGGTCTCTATCCATTCATCTTAACGGCCCGATGGTTATAGGCTAGGTTTTGTTTTTATAAATTCAAAATGGCAGCCGTACAATACAAAATAGTGGTAGAGACGAAAACAAAATTACGCACCCTATTGAGTGGCATATCATTGGATAGGTCTTTCAAAATGAAGACGATGTTTCATTGACTATTTTACAGTCAGAAGCTCCGTTAAAATATTATACAACCTAGAAGTTGTGTAGGTAGGATCTCTAGCTTTACTGCAACTCTAACCATCATAGACATCTATAGACCTCATCAAAACAGTGTTTATAGATAGGAACTAACAATTAAACACAACTTAAAAGTCATCAATACAAGTAAATAAAAAAAATCCCTGCCGGCCCGGCCTACAGGCAGAGGTAGATTTCGAAGTCAAATATACTAATTTCACAAACAAAAACTAAATCATGATTATAGATAAATCAACTTTAACAATTTTATCTGGCCGCTCTTGACGAGTTTTTATTTCATTTTCATATAATAGCTGGTTTTATCAGAATCATGTTATGGCGGTATTCAAAAAAATACTTTTCCATGCTCAACAACTCGAAATTTTCTGGCATAATTCCAGATTCATTTTTAATTTAAAAAAAATATGAAACTTGCTGACGTGATTTTTGAAGAGCGACCTGTGTTTTTATTTTTTGTTCAATTAATTAAAACTTGATATATAAACAATTATTTTCTCAGAAGGACAATATTTTTCGTTTCTAACACAATCGCTTCAGGAAATTCCGTTCAAAATGCCCTTTTTGACATCATTTTTTGAAATATATTCTGCCTCTATCTAAAAATTGATTATTACGGTACATTATATAGTTTCTGAATAAGTGAATCTACCAATTAAATGCGTTTGAGAGCAAAAATGAATTTAAAAACCAGTCAGAAAATAAGCAGTTTGGATTTAAGCGCATCCTTAATACAATGATTTTTCCAACACAATCCGCTTCGGTAAATTCGGTTCAAAATGCCCTTTTTAATAGCATTTAAAAAAATATATTCTGCCCCTATCAGAAAATCGACCATTACGGTACATTATATAGTTTCTGAGTAAGAAAACGTACCAATTGGAAGTCTTTGAGAGCAAAAATGAATTGTAAAATGAGTCAGAAAATAAGCAGTTTGGATTTGAATACACCCTTACTAAGATCATTTTTTACTTCAACCGGTATGTATTTTTAATTTGTTTTTGCTCTAAGAATTGGTCCTATCCAAAACTTGTCTATATAGATGTTGTAGACAATATTAAGAAGATATATGATAAATTCATGGGGATTTTATATCTTTTGAATTGACGGAGTTATGGATTTTTTTCTTCTTCAAACCCCCTTTTTGTTTTCGTTTTTAATTTTTTTTGCGGTACGAATTGATCCTATCAAAAACTTGTGAATGTAAAAGTTGTAGATAATGTTAAGGAGATTCATGATAAAATTAATTGGATTTGATATCTTGAGAATTGACGAAGTTATGAATTTTTTTCTTCTTCAAACGCCCTTTTTGTTTTCGTGTTTAATTTTTTTTTGCGGTACGAATTGCTCCTATCAAAAACTTGTGAATATAAAAGTTTTAGATAATGTTAAGGAGATTTATAATAAAATTAATTGAATTTGATATCTTGAGAATTGACGAAGTTATGAATTTTTTTCTCCCAAAATCCCTATTTTTTGCGCCCCTTGAGCCCATTTTTAATTTTATCAAAAATCTATGATACATAAATTTTTTGCCCTATTTTTAGAAGTAATAAAAACTTTAAACTGATTTGATATGTACAAAAATTAAGAAGTTATGGGGGGTTTTCTGTTTTCACAAAACCCCTCCCTATTTCCCTCCCCTTGGTCCGATTTTGCCCATTAACGAACTTGACCGAGATTTTATGCCCATTGATTTTATGTATCAGTTTGGAAGAGATTGGTGCAGAATTACGAAAGTTATCGTGTCCAGAAGAAAGTGATATATATAGATAGATAGATAGATAGATAGATAGATAGATAGATAGATAGATAGATATATAAAGTTTTTTACTGATGGTGGTTTTGGGTTCTAGGGGTCATGATCGGTGTAGATCTGCAAAAATTTTTCAGAAATTCCAACATAGGAACGATCCCAATAGGTAGTATTTCATACGAAATCTACCTAAAAATAGGTAAGTAATATAAACAAGTAATATAAAAAAATATTTTAAGTCAATTTTTACTTAGGTCAATAAGAGAATTTTTTTTTTCTTCCATTCTTTTTTTCTCTTGAGTGGCGCTTAAAATGACTTGATCAAGAAGAGGGCTCTCTCGGTCTTAAAATACCTTGATCAAGAAGAGAGCTCTCTCGGTTATTGAAAATTAATGAATTAACATTTGAAAAAAACTGGATTAACATCAAGTGTCATCCACTTCAAGTTTAAAAAAAATTATTTGAGCTTGATTGGATGAATAATAAGTATTTTATTAACGATTGAAAATTTGAACAAGATATATATAGCGGGAGTGTGAGCTAGTAATAGGAATTGGAAAAAAAAAAAATAGTTTCACATTGATGAGGAATAGTTAATTAGTTCGCTTTTTACGCAGTCGGGTTTTTTGATTTTTTAAATTTAATTGTTTATTTAAAATACAAATACTACTACTGTACTACTACTACTAATAATTATTATTATCATTATCATTATCATTATAACAATAATAATAAAGCATTGATTAATTCTGAAACTTCAAATTTCTGAAAATTTCAACCATTTGTTTGCCAGTAATTTGTTATAAGTCGTGGAAAAATATTTTTTTCTAAATAAAAAGTAAAGAGATCGTGGTGGTGGTGGTGTGTATGGGGGGGGGGGGGGGGTGAATAGCTGTTAAATGCATATGAAAGTGTTAGGTTAAAATTTACATACAATGATTCGATATTTTTATACAATGCATGATCATGTATTGTTAAATAATTTTAGGATGAAGAAAAATGGAAAAACTCCATTAAAAGACTTACGTCTCCTAAAGTCATGCCCAGACAAACATTAAATGCAGAAGACGTCATCAGATATGTGAAAGACATTATGACAAACAAAAGAGATCTATTTTTAAAAGAATTTGAAGACTATGATTTGTGCAACACAGGGTCTGTCAGGAAAGAAGTTTTATACAAAATACTTCAGAAATATGCTTTCAGACTGACTGATGATCAGGTAAGGTTTTTAATTTTTTTCTTCTTCTTCTTCTTCACCCAAAATATTTATTATAAAAGAATTTGAATATTTGTTCTGTTCTAATATTTATATTTTTGTGTCTGTCTATCTTTCTGTCTGTTTCTTTGTCTGCCTGCCTGTCTTACAGTCTGCTTGCTTGTATCTCACTTTCTCTGTCTCTCTCTCTCTCCCTCACTGTCTATCTATCTATGTCTCTCTTTCTCTCTGTCTCCCTCTCTCTATCTGCCTATATGTATCTATCTATGTCTCTCTGTATCTATCTATCTCGCTTTAAAGGACATGAAAATCGCGAAACATTTTCGTGACAGAGTATTTAAGATTAGTACTTATTCGTATGTAAGGATAGGTTTTTAGATAAGAAAATTAATCTTGAAACAATTTTAAATGTTATTAACACTATTCTACGGCTTACTGTTGGTATCGGGCTCGGCCGCTGATGAAACAAAACGTTTCGGCCTCTGGTGGGCTGGATTTCAAACCGTCGGACTCGACCTCCGAGAAAAAGAGCCGGAATTCATGTCTAATTAGCATGCTTATATAACCAAGATGAAAAGTTCAATTTCCATCGATTCCATTCAACTAATGTGAATGAGTTATATTTTCAGCATTACATCTACTAAATGAAAATTTAAGTACTTTCGCTTCAGGCGGATTTTACTTATACTTTCATCCAGAAAGTACTTCTCCTTCTTCGAAGACAGTACCTGTCAATTTGTTTCAATTTGGATACTACCAAAACGCATCCGCATATGCATAATATCATTGCCACCTAGAGTAGTAAGCCTTCTGGCTGCAACAGCAAATTCTAGTGACGTCAAGCTTAGTAGGCGAGAAAAAAATTCTCAGCAGGTAGGGAACACTCAGTGACTCTGGTTGCAATGGCTCTGTGAGTTGTTTATAAGCGCTGTTTTCGACATTTTATACATTTTAAAAAGGATTATTTAACAATTTAAAATAAGGTAAGTGTTTTATTTTGATAAATCTTAATTTTGTGCATGCATTTACTTATTTATATTACTTCTAATACTTTTGCCGGCTTCTGATATATAAAATACTGAACATAAGTTACAACTTATCACGTGTTTCTTCGCGAGAGTGCTGTGTAATATCTGTTTTTAATTATTATATTTTTAAAAAACCTAATTATTACTTCGGATTTGGAATGCATTTGTGTTCTTTCAAATGATACATTTTACGGCAAATTTTTGATTTTAACTATTACATAGAATACATTTTTTAAATAATTTTTTTAGTTTGATAGATAAATCTAATGTGCATTATATTTTTCTTTTAACAATTAAATTAAATTTTGGTACTATAATAAAGATATGTAACTTTACTATTGTAATTCATTTACTTTACAACTAGGTTGAGCAAAAAGTTCTGGGAAAATTGTGAAAGTTTCGTTATTATGCGCAAATTAACAACAAAATCAATTAGGACTATTCTTCAAAGTAGAGGCCATCAGAGTCCACGACTTTCTGCCATCGTTCTGCCAGATTCTGGATTTGCTGGAAGCACGAAGTTTGTCGCCGTACCATCACTCTCATTAATCTTATCGACGGCTTTCAGAATCGTTAGACCTTTTCTCCAACACACGCAAATCATACTGTTCAATAAGCATTTTTGAGCCGAAATTCCTGAACTCCTATTGATATACCTCTAGTATTCCTATATACAATACAAATTCCGGTAACTATTAGATTTAAAATTTCCCAGAACTTTTTGCTCAATCTAATATTATAACTTATTTATTTTACTATTATAATTCATTTATTTTACTATTGTAATTCATTTATTTTACTATATTTTAAATTATACAGTTAAAAGTTTAACAAAAATTTTTAATATAAATAATAATAGTAGAATTTCAAGCCGTCGGACTCGACCTCCGAAAGAAGAGCCGGAACTCAAACTTTCTAACTAGCATGCTTATACAGTGTCAGAAAAAAAAAAAATCTTGACACTCACTGAGAAATGTAAAAAAATGAAAAAAAAACACTCACCTAGTAAACTTATATTTTGTCATAGTTCCCTTGTCTTTTACGACACTTTTCAGTCTATTAGGCATAGGCATGGAAGTTACCAAATTTTGGAAATAGTGTTTACCCATATGAACCCAGAACGTTTTTAATACCTCCTCCAGTTCTCTGATGCTGGATGTGTGTGCCTCTTGAAATTTATTTTTCATGCGGTTCCAAGTATTTTCTACTGGATTAAGATCAGATTAGTTACCTGGCTATTCAAGTACCGCTATATCATTATCATTTAACCCTTTTACACAAGTTTTGTCTTATGAGCAGGTGCCGCATCATGCATAAAAAATTGACATCCATAAAGGGACCAAAATTACATTAAGTGGTCTCGTAGAACTTCTAAATATTTACTACAGTTCATAGTAACATTTTTAGGAAGGAAATATTGTCCAGTTCTACCTTTTTTACCACTAAAAGCACACCATACCATGACACTATCTGAGTGCTTTACAGTTTTAACAGTAAACTTTGTGTCATATCGTCATGAACCTTTAGGTTGTCTCACCATCATCGGAACCCCTCTGACTATCCTGAAAGTACTTTCATAAGAAAACATTACTTTTTTTAAAGTCTCCTGTAATTTGTATATTTCTTGCAAATATTTCATCTTTTTTTTTCATGACATTAGTAAACAGAGTTTTTATTACTGCCCTTCGAGCCAGGCCCGTAGCTAGGTGGGGGCCAGGTCGGGCAAAGCCCGACCTGGAAAATGTTTTGCCCGACCTAGCGCATTCCGATCAAAACATTAAATTTCCAGTTTTTCCCCACTTCTTGTCCAACCTAGAATGAAGCTCGACATTCTGATCATTTTTTCACTCAGTATTTCCCTTTAAAAATATTATGTAATACAACATCAAATTTTCATTTTCCTATGCCAGACCTTGCCCTCTACCCCTAAATTTCCTTTCTAGACTGGAAACAAAAGTAGCAAAATTTCATCTATAAAGCTTTTTTTCTCTCCCTCTTTAACAGACCTGTCGAAAATTGGTCCATTGTAAGTGCCTCGCTTTTTCACTTTGTAGAAATTATCCCATACCGCTTCAACAAGAAATCGGGTTTACCTTAAATCCCCAAAGCTTGCTTTCTTTATACAATTGTCACCCTATGTAATTTATCGTTAGGAGGTGGGGTTGAAACCAAAGGCTTCTGAAACTAATCTTGAAGCAGCCCACAATACTGTTTCCTTATCTTTAATTTGATGTACATGACAGTTAAATGCTTCTTTCGTGGAAACTTGGTCCGATTACAACAAACTCCAAAAGACACCCCCCCCCCCATGTGAAAATACAAAATAGATAATGGAAGGTCTGTCCCTTCATCTCTTTGACTGTCTCCCATTCCACTGAATTTTTTTAAAATGTCGCTTCTAAAATAAACCAATCATTATTTCAAATTTAAATAATACAATATGTCAGGTTACTTACGATTTTACAAATCCAAATTTATTACTTACTGACACATTCATAAAGCCATTTTTATTCTTAAATTAAAAAATAATTACAGATGCTTTTATTAATGAATTAAGAAACTGAATGCATTGTTTAATGAAACTATTCTGCACTTTTTCTTAAAAGCAAATCAGTTTCCAAAGTGGTCGTCAAAGTTGCCAATATAAGCCAATTTTTGCAAGGCGACAGCCTGATACAGACCATCATAAGATAGAAATCAACTTCAACTCAAAGTGTAATGCATTTATTTAAAAGTGAAAAACGGTATTCGATTCCAATTCCTAATTAAAAGAAATACATTTTATTTACGTTATGCCCAGGGCTGTAGGAAGGTCTTTTGAGGCCATGTCTCCCCCCCCCCCCTCTAAGATTTTGGAGAAATATCTATATTTAATTTTGCTACCCGGGTTCTATTTTATAACAACACCAGCGGAGCTTCACTAGTTGATTTTTTCAAAACGAAACTCAAATTAAACGAATTTAGAGATGGGTTGAACTGCTTTCAGCAATGTGCGTACACCCATTCGGGGTATGCCGGCTCAGATCTCGAATCAAACAAACCTTGAAAATTTTTATTTCGACCCGGATTAAATTAAAATGTTCAACATTTTGTTCATGGTGTTACAGTAACAGATTTGATATTCTTACAACGGGAATTTAATCAAAGCACTAGCAAAATTTAACTGAGAATTCCCCCATTTAGAAAAACAATATAAAAAAATCACTGCAAAATGCGAAAGGATGCCAAAAATTGATAAAGATATTTCGAAGTTCATAGCGAGCAAAATTTACTATATTGTGCTAAAAGATTGAAACCGGATTTTTTATTTACGAATGTTAAAAAAATTACCAGAAACACAGCTAAAAATTCTCGAAAAATTCAAAAATAGCAGAGAACAAAATTTGGCAAAAAAAAAAAAAAAGTTTCAAATTGAATTCCTTTTGCAAATGAACCTTCACAACAAACCCCCCAAATATTGCACATAAATGAAAAAATATGGAAGTCTTTTCGTATTCTCTGTTTTTTTTTTTGTTTTTTTTTTTTTTTTTTTCAGTTTGACAATGCCATTTGCATGGCCCAGGCAGATTTTTTTATGCAAAAAATACTCACTTATAATATAACTTTTTTTCTGCTTTGAACGGTGCCTTTTATTAAATATATAAATATATATATTTAGAGATTTACTAATTCCAAAAAAAATACCTTTGGGATGTCGTTTTCATATTTTTCAGTTTTCTCCAATTTAAAATTGTCACCCAAGTGTTCCGGATAGAAATTGAAAAAGAAAGGCTTCGGATAGACAATACCTTTCTGTGGGCAACGAAGATGTCTAGTTTCTTACTAGATAATAATAAAGACATACAGAGTCTGTCTGTCCATTTTTTTCTTTTTTCTTTTAGTCTGACCAGATGTTTTTCTGTTCACGACAAGATTTGACAGGAAGGATACCTGTATGCCTTAAATTATACACATCGAAATAGGTTTTTTTTTTAATTAAATTTCTAAATTTAATTTTTTATGCTATTTTTAGTGTTTTTTCGAGTTTCGTGCTTTCCCCCCCACATTCATAAAAAGAATCCATTTTCAATCTATCTTCATTTTAGCCGAATATAGTAAAGTAGTCTTCTGCGATTTTTGAATATTTCACGAAGTCTTTTATGTAATTTTTAACTTTCTTTCGCGTTCCGACAGAATTTTTCTATATTAGTAAAAGGAGTCAGGTTTCGATCTTTTAGTCACAAGTACAAAATTTTGCCCTCTGCAATTTTTGAATTTTTTGCAAACTTTTTATGCGATTTTAAACGCTTTTCCCGTTTTTAAGCTCCTGTGATTAGAAGATATTTTTCTCATATTTGAAGAAATTTTCGTCTTTTGAAAATTTCTAGAAATTTTGATCTTTGATTCGCGACTTTTTTGTGTTATGAAGGAAAAAATATTAATGCGTAAGTTCAGTTTCTAATTATGAAAAGTACAATGCAACACAGTTGACGGAACACTATTGGGATTTGATTTGATGAAACTGCATCTTTATATTGAAGGATGTTGGGTAATTTTTACGTTAGATTGGTGACTTTCTATATTTTTGCGAAAAATGGGCAAATCAAAGCATTTTTTAATTTTTTTTTTTTTTTTTGCGTGTGCGTGTGTATGTTTGAACGGGAAAAGAATCTCCAGTCCACTGATTTATTTATTTATTTTTGAAAATGTAAAAGGAATCCGGTTTCAATCTTTTATCCCAATATAGTAAATTTTGCCCTGTGCGGCGTTTTATTCGCTTTCCACGGAGGTTTTTGTACATTCCTAAAAGGAATCAAGTTTAAGTCCTTTAGTTCAATATAGAAAGTTTATCGTTTGCAATTTCTGATTTTTTTTTTACAAACCTTTTATGTGATTTTTAGAGTATTTTTTAAAATTCCACATTCAATCTTTTGGCTCGATATAGACAAATTTTGCTCTCTGCGATTTTTGAATTTTTGTCCAATTTTTTTTTTTTTTTTTTTTTTTTTTTTTTTTTTTTTTTTGCGATTTATACCCTTATTTTCGCGTTTTGCGGAGACCTTTTGGCAAGTTTTTCTGAACCGAAGAATTATCCAGTAGATTTTGCTGCTGTCATGATTAAGATGAAGGTGGGAAAGTAACAAATTGGCTCCTGTAGCAAGATAAACGACGATGCTGGAAAATTTAACTTTTACCTGGAGACTATCATTTTTGTGGAAATAAAAATTATAATAATTCAAGAATCAGATTGGCATATTCCGAACGGGTTTACGCTGTTGAAGGCAGTGGGGACCCAAGGGGAATCCCCCCCCCCCAAAAAAAAAGGTTATTTTTTTGAAAAACCAACCGGCAAAGCAAGCGAAGCTCAGCTAGCAGATTTAAATAATTACAGAATATAATTTATGTATAATTAACATTAGTAATTTATCGAGAGAAGAGAGATGAAACGTTAAAAAAGAAACAGGTTGAACGTAAGGGGATAGGTGACAAAGGCACGGCACACAAATGCCTGCTTATTGGGACTCCAACGAGATTAAAAAGCACATTTTTTTAAACATTTGAATAACAATAATGAGGTTTAAAAGTTTTGAATCTTGGGTTCTAACTTTTCCTCCATTTAATAGGGACCCTAAAAAAGACATTTTAAAAAGTATTTAGAACTTGCAAAATTTCTTTCATCTGGGCACCTTTAAAAAGAATAGTGGCTGTAGAAAGAAGCCCATATTTGTTTTGGTTGAAGAAAGTAATAGTATTAAGGAGGTTTTGAACCTCATTGGGACTCCGAACGAAATTAAAAAGCACATTTTTTAAACATTTGAATAAAAAAGTGACAGCTACAAGTTTTGAATCCTGGATTCCAACTTTTCCGCACTTTCATAGCCCCTCCCCCCCCCCCAAAAAAAGACGATTAAAAAAATTTAGAGCATGCAAAATTTCTTTCATCTGGGTACCTTAAAAAAAAAATGGTGGCTAGAAAGGAAGCACATTATCTGTTTTGGTTGAAGGAAGTAATTGTATTAAGGAAGTTTTGAAGCTCATTGGGACCCCATTGAGATTAAAAAGCATATTTTTTAAACATTTGAATAAAAAATATGGGCCTAAAAGTTTTAAATCTTGACTTCCAACATTTCTTTATTTTTATAGGGCTCCCCCAAAAACATAATTCAAACAAAATTTAGAGCCTGCAAAATTTTTTTCATCGCCTTTAAAAAGAACAGTGACTACAGAAAGAAAGCACAAATTTTTTGAAGGAAGTAATGGCATTAAGAAAGTTTTGAAACTTATTGGGGGGCCCCAATGAGATTAAAAAGCATATTTTTTAAACATTTGAATAAAAAATTTGGCCTAAATCTTTTGAATCTTGGGTTCCAACTTTTCCTCACTTTTATAGAAGGCCCTAAAAAAGACAATTCAAAAGTAATTTAGAGCCTACAGAATTTCTTTCATCTGGGCACCTTTAAAAAGAACGGTGGCTGTAGAAAGAAAGTGTATATCTGTTTTGGTTGAAGGAAGTAATAGTATTAATGAAGTTTTGTACTTTTGGTTTCATCTTTTTCTCCCCTTTATAGGACCCCCCACCCCCCACCCCCACCCCCACCACAAAAAAAAAAAGACTAAAATACCATTATATTTTAAAAATAGAATTTAAGCTTTCAAAAGCTCTTCCATCTGGGCACCTTTATAAAGAATAGTGGATATAGAAGGAAAGCGCATATCTGTTTTCTAAATCTGACCAAGATCTTTGACAAAAAATGAATTTGGATAAAACAAATCAAAATGTTATTAAAAATAATTATAAAAGTTAAAAATCATTATTCGACTCAAAGGTACAATAACTTACTACTGGGCCCCTGGCTTTGCTCACCCCTCCCCAAGTGTGTGTGTGTGGGGTGGGGCGTATGGGAGACGATTCCTACGGCCCTGTTTATGCCAAATATCTTATTTAACTTTAATACATTTTTATTATGTCTCTGAAGAAACTTTAAAAATTTCTTTCTGATTTTAGAAATATCTTATATTTTAAATGAAAAAAAATTCCCTAAAATTGCAATGCATATTTTTTAAGAACTACGAATAAGAGATAGAAAAAAAATGAAGAAATAATCTTGCCACCCCTGGAAAAATCTTTGCCCTACCTGGAAGTATGGTCTAGCTACGGGCCTGCTTCGAGCTGGTAAGCTCTCAGTCTTTCTGAAGTCTATTGCGGATGATCTTTACTGTCACATTCATTAGTAAATTTGAATGTTTCTTTTTTATTTATGCAGCTGTTATTATTGCTTTCACCAGCACCTAACGTTTTAAAGATATATCAGTCTTTCTAAAGTCTTTCTTGGTCTTCCTGAACCGGTTTTACATTTTGGTGTACTGCCACATGGTAAATTGGCACTCGCCCTTTTTAGGGCATTAATAGTTTGCCTTGATGCTTGTAAATCTAAGTCTATACGACTTACAGGAACATTTTGATTTAATAAAGTCAAAGCGCGAGTTTGTTTAACAATTGTAAGCTTTTTACGTCACATTATGTGCACCAGATGAATTTCTTTCTACAGCGACAAAAAAAAAGAAAAAAGAAAAAAAAGAAAAAAAAATAACCTCTTTTTGAAACCACTACTAGTACTAAAAATAAAAAGAGAGAACGCTGAGATATCTCAATCTGCAAGTGCTACCACTCTGCGTGACCAACGTGTGATAGAAACTCCCGCCCGCGTCTTCGATTAAAATCAGGAAAAAATAAAATAAAACTTCTGAACATTGAGATTGTGACTTGAGTATCAAGATTTTTTTTTTGCTGGCACTGTATAACTAAAATGAAAAGTTCAATTTCAATCGATTCCATTCAACTAATGTGAATGAGTAATATTTTCAGTATTACATTTAAATGAAAATTTAAGTACTTTCGCTTCAGACGAATTTTACTTATACTTTCATCCAGAAAGTACTTCTTCTTCGAAGACAGTACCTGTCAATTTGTTTCAATTTGACAACAACCAAAACGCATTCGCATATGCATAATATATGCATTAGTATCTTAATAATGGTCGCAAACTCGTCTATTGTCAGAAATACTATTTTGTTCCTTAGTGGGCGTGACAATGTGAGATTGATTGTGTATGTATATCAGATTTTCAGTATTTTTATTTTAGTTTATTTTAAATGATATTTCACTGAATGTCGCATATCATTAGTTTTGCTTTCTGTTATTTACAACTCTTTTTCAATGCATTCTTCTTGCAAGATTTATTTAACATTTCAGAAAGAAATTTTACTTGCTTCCAACAACTATCTTGTTAAGATTTTTTAAAAATAGGTTGCCACTCGATCTAGTAAGATTTTTTTAAGTTTTATAAATAATTTAACTTGTGTAATTCTCAACAACTCCTTCTGAAATGCAATGCTTCTGATTGTTTATTATTTTATTTCTGTATGTAATTATGTACGTTCGTAATTATATAAATACGTAGCACCCTATTCGGTCCGTCCGTCCGCATATGATAGAGCAAAAACTACCCAACCGAATGGTCTGAAATTTTAAATATATAATTGTTGCAAAATTTTGTCGAGTCATTTCAAATTTTATGAAAATCGGATGTATAGTTTAATGACAGGGACAGTCAAAAGTTTTCCCTTACATTACGGCCAATGGAAAAAAATTATTTCAAGTGCATTTTAATGATGTTACAGCCTTTCGAACAGAATTAAATGGATATGCCCTTATGAAATGCACTAAAATATATATATTCAGTACAGTATGCAGTGCAAAAAATATTTATAAAACTAGTTATAGTACGAACTAATTATAGTAGTTACCATCATTTGCCACGTTTGACATGCAATTTACAACTTGTTTTTTTTTCCCCCTCAGACTATTAAAGGAAAGCTACTAATCTAAAATTTTGCTGTTATTTGAATAGAGTATTGTCCAAGTATTTGAAATTGTATATTATGTACTAAAAGGAATGTACCAATCCTCGGATAAACAATTTAACGCAGTTCTTCCATGATAACTAGGAAGAATGATAGATTATTCGTAAATGTAGACTTTTTCTTCACTTTTTGTGCAGGTGGATTGATAGATTTCTCCATACTGCAGGTCTTTTATCAATCCCGAAAATCCCGGGATTTTCGGGATCAAAAATCATCCGAGATCGCATAATCTCTAACTCCGGAATTGATATCCCTATTCATGAATATATATTTAAATATATATGTGTGCAATTTTACTAATTAATTGCACTCTAAATTTTTTATTCTATAGTTTCAAGAACTGTGGCAAAAGCTTCCAAGAAACGAAATAGGATTTTTGAAATATCAAGAACTATTGAATGACTGGTGCCCTCCTGTAATTTCCGAATCTGCTCTTCAGTGTGAAGTAAGAACACCATGTACTAGTAGAAGCAACAGTATTATTTCCCTATCTAGTAAAAATTATTCTAAAGCATCTACTACATCCAAAGAGAGACCAAAGACCGCAAGTTCAGTGTCCTCAATAAAAAGTATAGCATCTAAAGCAAATAACAGGCCAAAATCTGCAGCATCATTATCACACAACTCTGTAACAAATTTAAATGAAAATTCGAATCATCAGCTTCTTATTGATGGAATGAATTGTGGCATACTCACCAAAGAACAATATAAACAGTTTAAATCACTGGATTTTGGAAAACCAGAGATTTCATCAAGGCCTAATTCAAGAACAAAAAATGATAGGGTAAGTGCAGATATGATTTTTTGGGACAAATTTTTATGAAAATATTAATCTAAAAATGTAATAAAACCAATCATTTTTATTATTATTATTTTTCAATGTGTAATTTCAATGTGTTGTTTATCATGTATAATTCTATTCATAGATTATCATGATTATCATGTATGATTCTATTCAAGGGCTTTATTGTCGGTACAAATCAGTACCATTAAAATAACTTATTATAAAATTCATTTAATACACGATTAGTTGTAATACAGTTTAAAATAAGTTATAGATACATTCATTTATCTTGTTCCAAAAGCATTATGGATTACACAAAGCAAAAATATTTTTAAAAGGATGATTTCTTTTGCCTTTGCATCTTTTCAACTGTCTTGGCGTTGGGGAATTTTTCAATTCGGAAATATCTTTTATTTCTATTGTAAGAACATCATATTTGTACATTTCCTAATTCTACAAAATACTAAGAAAAATATTTAAAATAAAAGATTTGAGTGGGGTAATAAATAGTGCACAAAATCAATATAAATTCAAATTTAATTAATCCTTCTAAAATTTATTAAATGATTATGTAAATCTTCTAATATAGTTTAAACAATTCCCGAAAAATGCTTTAGAAGACAAAATTTTCATAAATTGATAATTCAGTACATAAAGGGTTATTTTTTTTAAAATGAAACTTCTTATGTCGAAGTTGAGGAGTGGACTGGTTCGTAGAAGACGAAATGCATCAAGATAATCAACCCTTTTTAGCACTTTCCTACATTGTTGAAAAGTGTTTATGACTTCGGTTTGTCCATGAACATAGAAGGAATATCTGTGTTCATGTGTTTGTCTGTCTGACTGTCCATGCTCTGACTCTCGCAAAAATACTCGGATCGCCTTGTAATTGCTATATAATCAGGGCCGAAACTAGCCTTTTTTTGCATCCGGGGCAAATATGGATTTTAGCACTCACCCCCTTCCCCCTCCTCCTCCGCAAAATATATTTACAAAGAGAATTTTACTAATTTCCTAATAGCCGACTTATTTTAAAATTTAAAATATGTAATCATAAAATATGTAACACTGAACTACGTAATATTCTTTGTCAAATATTGATTCATTGAAATCTTGAAAACGGAATCGAAAAAAATTCCGCTTTATACAAGATCCTTGTGTCATATCATCCTTAGATTCTTCTAAGCTTTGGCATACCCCAGACAGGGCGAATTTAACAATACTGTGCTAAACATAGACGTGAGAAAATTTGACAAACAAAATCGGGACACAAGCCCCCTCTGCCCCCCCCCCTTACTTTCGGCCCTGTATATAATTATAGAGATTATGGCATGTTCGCTATGGAAAATGGCGTGTATATAGTAATTTGTTTACAGAATATTGTTTACCTTTATAATTTGTTTACAGAGGTACTCAAAAGAATCCCGTTGCATTATGATGCATGGGGGGTGGGGGATCCTTCTCAGTAATCTGTGCAGTCGTTCGTACTAAACTAAAAGGATTAGTGTTGTGCTTCTCAGAATCACCATTTCAAACCTTTCTTTGGGAGGGGCAATGCTTTCTTTAAGGGGAGGGCAAAATTTCCGGTGCTTCTTTGCTATACCGGCCCCCCGAGGATGAGTCGCCAATCGACCAAGATGCATCGCCAAATTGTATGATATATACGATTTTATGGTCAAATATGATATACAGTCGAACCCCGTTATAGCGAACCCGGTATATAACGAACTCCCGGATGTAACGAACGAAAATTTTGGTCCCGTCGTTTTCCTATTTTATTTAATGCTATTTTATCCTTTTATAGCGAACCACCGAAATCTTAAGAATCGGCTATAACGAACACTCTTGTTCAGTCGACCATGTTCGGTTTTTTTTTTTTTTACTTTTCTAAAGTTGTGAGAACTGGACTTCGACTCCAATTTCATAAGAAAATGTATGCCAGCTTGTGAAACATGGGGCAAATCAGCGATAAGTCTTTTTTTGTTTTGTTTTTTAAATGGAGAAACAACTGCATTCTTTCGCTTTTACAAAAGCCACTCTGCAGGTGTGATCCCGCCCACCCGTCAGTCATTTTCCCTTATTCCTGATCACAGCTGTTTTCTCAGTTTGTGATATGCAGTTGTTTGAAACATGTGATGATGAAGTTATTACATGTGAAGATCCGACTGATGAAGAGATTGTGGAAGAAGTTAAAATGAATCATTCTGAAATCGAAGATTCTGCATCTGATGGTGATGAAGAGGACCACATAAATGACGAAATCCCCACAATCTCAGATGCTACAGCAGCGATGCGTGTAATTAATAAGTTTTTGTCTACACAAACACAAACAGTGGAAGAAAGAGTGTTGGAGTCATTTGATGTACTAGACAAAGAAATTCATAATATGTTTTTGAAATCGGCATCACGTCAGTAGAAAATTATCGATTATTTCTGTATCAAAACAGTGAGCAACAATTAAAGGTAAAATTAATTTATTCATGTTTGTCTTCATTGTTAGTTAATTTAATTAGTATTGTGTTAGTTTAATTCTTTAATGGCTATATTTAATAGATTTTACCCTTTTTTGATACATCATTATTGAAACACATAGCAACTAATGAGTTATACATTTTGTGAACTCTAACATTTTTCTTGACGGTTCGGATATTGCGAACCACTGGATATAGCGAACAAAACCTTCGGTCCCTTGAAGTTCGTTATAACGGGGTTCGACTGTATATAACGTTTATTATGTATATGACTGTTATAGTCATATTTGATGCCTATATGACATATATTTATGACATGACGTATTTATAAAATATAGGACGTAAATATTACTTATATATAATGTGAATATGACATATACAATGTATATGGCATGTAGAGTATATATGATGCACATTATAACGTAGATGTAAATTTGGCGACGACTTTAACGAAATCGTAACTTCAATCTTAGCATAAATGAAATTGTGGGGTCGCTACAACAAGGAAGTACCAATTTTTATTATTATTATTATTATTCACAGCTGAGTAGCAATTGATATAGTTTTATTATGATACATATTTTTTAAATTAGCTAAAGTAATTGTCAATGATAAATATGCCTCTAATATTGATAATTATTAATTAAATGCTTAAAGTGTTTCTTTAATGCTATTTTTTCTATTTTAATCAAATCTGATAAGTTATTTTAGCTTTTGTGCAATTGTTGAAAAGCGAATTGAGTTTGATCTGTAATTCAACAAAAAACTTTGATTATCCCTTGAAGGGGGAAATTGTCCCTTATCCCCAAGACTTCTTAAATGGCGCCTTTGATTCAACTGTATTTATTAATAAATACAGTAACTGTAATAAAGATATGTATATTCACTTGTAATTTATTTTCATAATTCAGAATAGGACTAATGACAGAAGAAACCACCAGAATGAATATGAGACTATTATTAAAACAAGATGGCGGGATATTCTGAGAAGGTGCAAAGCAATGGATCATGAACATCGAGATGTTATTATGTGGGATGATTTCTTAAGTAAGTTATCCGTGTTTTAACCCGCGCAGTACTAAGATGGGGTCAATTTGACTCCATCTGGACATTTTGCAGTTGTTGTTGTTTTGTTTTTTCATTTAGAATATGTATGCTAAAATTATTTTCTAAGAATTATCCTATGAAGGTCTCTTTCATAATTTTGTCTACTCAGTAAGTTTCGCACAGTTAAATTCTTTTGTTTATTTGTGGAAATTGCGAATGGGGTCACATTGACACCCTCTTAAGCAACCAGGGAATAAATGAAAGCCTTCTATCATTTATCATGTTTCAAGAGAAAGAAAGAGAATTTTTGGCATCCTGCCAAATGTAGTACACTAAATGGCGTTGTGGGTACAGTGTTACCATGCAAGCGAGTATAGGCGCCTCCCTCATTTCGTTATTTTTTTCTTCTTGTGTTCAGTTGTGTGTAAATTTCGCTATTCAAAGACGTCGCATCGTATGGACATTATAATTACCTATGGGGGCTTAAATTACTTATAGAATCACCCCTTTTGAAATCTTAGGCATTTAAGGCTGTTTTCAAATCCAAAAGGTCAACTTTATGACATAAGTTTAAATTTATTTTTGGATGGAAATGTATGAAACTAGCAGTTGTTGTTCAGAAATTATGTAATCGAGCTGTTTTTTCCGTTTTTTTGCAAACGCAATAGATCTTTCAGAAAATAGTGTCAAAGTTGACGTTTTGAACCAAAATTCCCGAAGAAAGCAAAAAAAAAAAAAAAAAAAAAAAAAAAAAAAAAAACAGACAGCGAAGGGAGAAAAACGTCTTTGTCACATGATCAAAATCGCTTATAACTCAATAGGTAATTTGTTTATCAAAAAATGGAAAGCACAGTTCGATTCTAAATCGCTTCCATAGGGCCTTCAAATTTTATATCTTTCAGTTAAAAAATGAATTTGTAAATGTGTCAAAGCGTTTTGCGCTTGTTGAACACAGCAGTAAAGAACAGCCTTAAGTAATATTTTGATCTTAGTACTGTGTGGGTTAATAAATAATAACGTGAAATATTTCGATATGATTGAAAGAAATTTCCATATTTAAATACCCATTTTTTTTATTATTTCAACTGAAGTATGTTGGGTTTTTTTGCGATTTTAAATGCTTGTGCTTGTTCTTTAACCTGAGATCTTTCTTGTAAGGTATGACTGTCACAGGAGTTGCAATGACGAACTACAAAAGCATTATTTTTTTAGTTAGTCTAATTATTGAAAATTTTTAGAAAAAGCCATAAAAAGCAGTAAAAATTTCAATAGTTCAAGCAGAGGAGTAAAAAAAAAAACGTAAATAATTTTAATTCAGTCACATAGCAGATGATTTCAGGCATCTTCCTCCGGGAGGGATTTCTGCAGCTCTGGAGGTGCGGGGATTTGAAGTTTATTCAAAGAAATTAAAAAAAAAATCTTTTTTTTTTCTTTCAGGTATTTATAATAATCATTACGTTCCCAGTATCCCTATGGTTCTCTGCTTAATTTTATTTTAAAGCAGCATTTTTCCAATTATGTTTAAACGTATAAAATAAATTATAAAGTCACATAGCACATGATTTCAGACATCTTCCTTCGAGAAGGATTTCTGCAGCTCTGGAAGGAGGGGAGGGGGGTGAATTTTAACTTCTATAAGCTTAATAAACATGAAATTTTAAATCTTCTGAAAGAGGGAACGTTTCAACGCTCCGTCGGAAATTGTGATTATCACTGTATGAAATAGTGAAAAGGGAACTAGATTGGAGGGAGGGGGCAGTGATGTGTGTTTTTCTAATTCTTATTATACATATTTTATCATATTTAACCACAGTAACATGCACTGTGGTACCTCCTATTAAGGTTGAAAATAAAAGCTGATATTATTTCATAGTAATAATAACAAATACTTAACAGCAAAATAGAAAAGGAGCAAGCTATTTTGTGAAGAAAAAGATGCAAGTATTCCTGTGTTAACAGAGTGCTGTGTAACATATGTACAGTCAACTATTCTTTGCACGCATCATAGTCTCTCATCGGATCAAGTAACCCGATTTTACTCTAAACCACGGTTCGGTTTCGGTCGGATGTGCGCTAATTTTCTTCACTGCACGGGTTGATTTTAAATGTTTTGCGTTCATGTCGGTCTCGGTTAAATTCTGACTCTTTCAGGTCGGGTTTGGGTTGACCTGATTTTTCAAAAGAAAGTCCTGAATATTTTTCAAATGAAAAAACTATATATACTTGAATATTAATGTATGTATATGGTGTTCACTTTTATACAAAAATTATAAAATTGATATTCGAGATATCATGTAAGCTATTTTTCCATAATTGTATTAAATATAACGGACTTTAAGCAGAAATTTCGGGTTTGGGTAGCGTATAACTCGTGCAGGGCTCTAACCTATCACTGTCGCTAGTCTCTTTAAGTTAAAATCTCTTATCTTACCATACTGTCCTGAAAATTAGAATCAGGGAAAGAGGTTTATTTTTTAAATTTTACTACTTCAAATTAATCATTCATTTTCTGACAGTTAATACAGATCTAAATACATATTTTAGAATAGATTTACGCTTGAAAAAAGCATTGGCCAAAGTTTTATTTTGAAGTTTTCCATGAAAAATGTTTGTGAATAACACAAGAGACTTAGCGCATGATTATATAATTCTCATATTTTTGGGAGAAATGTGAAATGCTTTCTCTTATATTCAAGAATCACAATGATATAGTCCAATAATAAAGATGTTGATTGAATGACAGGTTGTTTTCATTTTGCCTGATAAATATTCCTGAATTTAGTGACATAGGAGACAAATATAAACAATAGTGCAAATGAATGAAGCAAAAAATGGTGTCAGAAACAAAAAAAGTGCACTGCAGGTTAACTTTCATTCCCTTATTAATCATCAGCTTCATTTATTAATCTTGTAAGCATGCCAAATAAAATTTTGAATTATTTATATTTAAACACAATCATATCGGTCGAATTCGAAGGTTGGACTTGCTGTTTTGAAACTGGAGACGTTACCTCTGCGCTACTAATGCTTCATGACATCGTAGCAATATTTATCACTTATACTCTGTCACATTTTCTTGGTAATTTTCCCTATAAATTTGGTTGCAAAATGGTTTATGGATACTACCTAATTCGTTGGCTGATTTGTATGAAAATATATACAGTTCTTGCAACAATGGTCTATAATATATCTGATAAATGAGAGCTCAATCAGAATTTCCGTTTGGGACTTACCGTACACACATGCATGCACACGCACAAATCACGATTGCAATACTTTTCTTACATTGTGAATTCAGAAAGTAAAAAAAAAAAAAATAAATAAATAATGATGATTTTTTTTTTCTTTTCTTCTTTTTTGTAGGCGTTTTACAAAGAACTGGTATCGATACCAATGAAGAAACAGTGAAGTCTATAGAAAGTAAATCTAACATAAAAAGAGATTATCCAGTAAATTACTGGATATTTTTGAAAAAGTTCATAGTAAAACTAAATTCAGAAGAAAATTTAAAGGGTCCTGATGCCAGGGCATGGAGTCAAAAACAAAAAGTAAGTATGTCCACTTTTATTATTCACAAAGTCTTATTTCTTTCACTATGTATTCGAATCGTCATCATAAATGTTTAGTCTATTTACATTAAAAATGTATCCCGAAAAGTAGTATGTCATGCTGATGTCATAACAATGAGGGTAAAGACCTCTGAGATTGCTTTCATCGCTGATACACCAAATATCACATAATATCAATTTTTACATCATCGAATAGGAAGAAAAATGTTCTTTTAAATTATATTTGTTTGAAAACTAAAGCTCAATTTTTTATTAGTTTTTAAAGAATTTTCAACCATGAACTTTTTAAAAATGTATCCCCCCCCCCCCCCCCCGCCAAAAAAAAAAAAAAAAAAAATCCACATTTGATAACTTTTCTTTAGTTGGGTCAGAACCCGATTAAAGCACTTCGGGACCCTAAGCAGAGCATTTTTTTTTTTGTGTGTCCCCCAACCATGCTGTAAGTAAGCTTAAAGCTTAGTATATTTGTGCTTTAACCCCCGTCCCCAATCTTTCATCTACTAAAAGTAAAATTTGCTCAAAGACTTGTGCAAACTCGAAGATTTTTCTAATATTTGAAACAGAGTTCACATTTTGATTTAAAAAAAAAAAGAATTGACTTACAATTTCAGTCCTGATTCTAATATAAAAATACACCAGATCTTTATAAATATACATTGCAATATAAAGATATATATTTGCATGAAAAAAAAAATAACCAAAATATTTCTCTCAGATTCAATAATTTCATTAATAACATTATATAAACAGAATATTTCCAACTATAAGAAAGAATATTTCAAGAAAATTTATAAATTTTCCGTAATAGAATCCTAAATTATCATACAATATTTCAAATGACTTTTCACGAGATTTGTTGCACGTGTAAATAAATGTTTGTTTCTCATTTCAGAAGTGATTAAAAAGAAAAATGAAATATTCTTTAAACGTTTTTGGATATTTTGCCTCTTATCTATAGAAAAATGTAAGTTTTTAGATTAAAACTCTCAAGTTTTCGGACAGAGGATCTGTCCTGTCCGAAATATGTGTCTGGGCCATAAGCAGGCTCTGATTGTGTTCACTTCCAAGCAATGCCTTTATGGCTACAGTGTCCTTTAAAGGGTAAATGCAAATATCATTACAGGTTTCAAATAAAATATCTAGTGCTAAATCTAATTCGCTCTAATGTGCCATTAGGCTATGGACCTCATTATACATGGAATCAGATTAATCATAAGATACTGCACTTTGACATTAAAATAAAATCTATCGATGAAGAGATGTATTTTTCATTTTTTTTTTTCTCTCCTTGCCTCTCAGTACTGATATACTAACATTTATAAATTAATTTTTCAGCTTACGGCCTCACGATAAGTACAAGAACTAATATGTAAAATTAGTCTTCTTCATATCATTGAAAAAAATATATTTTTTAAGTCTCACAAAAATACCAATTTTTTACTTTAAAAAGTAGTTTACTTTTTAATTATTCGCATAAAAACACATAGCCTTAAAAAAAAAAAATAGATGAAGAGAGTTATTTAAAGTTGTATTGTGTCACAAATATACCTATTACTTTAAATGAGACAACTTTAATCTTACAAGGAGAGGGTCAACCTTGTTAATCACAGATTTTAATTATTTTAATATATGGTGTAGGGCAGAGACCCCTTAGTCTCAGGCTGAACGGATTTTATCCAACGCTCCTTAGTTCTTGAGAAACCGGGGGGTCTAATAGTAGTACACAACTTAAATACTTACTTTGTAACTAAAAGGATAGGTTGGTCGTAGCTGAATTGGCATGGCGTTTGCCGGCTGATCTGCGGGCCTGGGTTTGATACCGGGACGCGCTACATTTGTTTTTCTCATTTTTTGTTTTATAAATATATTCGTAAGTATAACTTAATAATCTCATTGTCAATTAAAATTTATAATATTGTATATCAGTTATAATTTTAACCTATTTAATTTTTTACTTTTAACTAAATAGTTGTATAAAACATCATAAAACTGTTAATTTTTTTAAAATCACTTTTAAAATGTATTTCATATATTCTTTATCGATGCAATGATATTGAGCAATTGTGTCAATTCGTGATTTTAAAGAAACATCATTTACGCATTGCTTTAACAAAGGAATTCAATGCGATAATACGATTATTCTGTTTTTAAAGTAACAAGCATAATTATATTAAAAATTAGCATCAGAATTAAATTACAACCGACTTTTTGCATATTAAAGATTTTTTAATTTGTAATACGCATGCTTGCACTTTCAATTATTTGAGCTTTCTCCGTTATCTCCTTTCTGCTTTTATTTTTATTTTATTTGAATATTCTTTAATTTTATCATAACTAGATGACGCCACAACAGGTTTTGTCACGATTTTGGAATTTTCATCTTTCTATAATAGATCCAATTTCTTTTTAAACCTCTTTAAAGGATGAGAAATAATAGTTTAAAAATAAAAAATGATAAATTTAAGTTTGTTAACATTATAATTAATGTATGATGTTGTTTTAATTAAAATTATTAAATTATAATTACAAGTATATTTATAAAAAAAAAATGAGAAAAACAAATGTAGCGCGTTCGGGTACCGAACCCAGGGCCGCAGATCAGCAAAGAGATGCCGTACCAACTGAGCTACGACCAACCTATCCTTTTAGTTACAAAGTATTTAAGTTGTGTACTACTATTAGACCCCCCGGTTTCTCAAGAACTAAGGACAGGGTTCATACAGAGTTGGGAAGAAAAAATCCAAGGAGTACTCAAAAAATCCAAGGAGTCCAAAAACTTTTAAGGATTTGCCATTTTTTTTTTTTTTTTTTTTTTTTTTGTTGTTGTTGTTGTCAATGTTTTTATGTGCTGCATCGTTATGTGGTATGCACACTCCAATTTTTAATGCCCAATTTGGAGAGAAAAACATTTCAAAAACAAATTTTACTCTATTAGAATCTAATTGTTAGTGCTGAAATTGCACAGTATTCACAATATATTGCTTATTGATTTCGTAAGTTTAAATACACAATTGACAATCTACTTTTTTATGCAGTGACCAATGGTCATGTCACATGGGATGATTCTGAGTAAAAAAAAAAAAAAAAAATCTGAAAATCACAGCAAATCTTCTGAAAAGTTACACCAGAAAGGGGGGGGGGGGGAATCCACTCCCGACACTAGCTATACGTTTTCTCCGTGGCTCTTAGACGAAATTCGCGCTCTTTTGACGAAATTTGTGGCTTTTTCGCGATCTTTTGACGCAATTTGCTGTTTTTTCGCGATCTTTTGAAGAAATTTGCCGTTTTTTCGCGATTTTTTGACGAAATTTGCCGTCTTTTCGCGATTTTTTGACGAAATTTGCCGTTTTTTGCGATCTTTTGAGGAAGTTTGCCGTTTTTTTCGCAATCTTTTGACGAAATTTGTGGGTTTTTTCGCGATTTTTTGACGAAATTTGTGGGTTTTTTCGCCATTTTTTGACGAAATTTGTGGGGTTTTTTTGGCGATCTTTTGACGATATTTGTGGGGGATTTTTTTGGCGATCTTTTGACGATATTTGTGGGTTTTTTCGCACTCTTTTGACGAAATTTTCGGGGGTTTTTGCGATTATTTGATGAAATTGGCAATTTTTCTGCAAACGATTGACAAAATTTATTTTTTTTGGCGACCATATGTCGGAATTTTCGGATTGGAGACCGATTTTTTAAATTTTTCGGAAATGAATGCCTTACATTTTCGGAAAATTCGGACTACAATCCCCCCTAGGTCATATAAATAGAGATTAGTCAAACCCCAAACACTTATTATGTATATCACATACATGATACATCTTAAAGAAAGTTTTAAAAGGCAAAAATTAAAAAGAATGCTAAATGCAGCATACAAGAAAAAATATAACAAGTTTTGAATTTATTCTTTTAGAACAGCGGTAATTGCTTTCTTTGAAGGTGAAATTTTGACTAATTCGCATTTTTTTTTTTGCGATCTCATGATGAAATTCGCGTTTTTTTCGCGATCTTATGACGAAATTCGCGTTTTTTTCGCGATCTTCTGATGGAATTCGCGTTTTTTTTCGCGATCTTCTGGGGGGAAATTCACGTTTCTTTCGCGATATTCTGGGAGAAATTAGCGGGGTTTTTTTTGCGACCTTCTGGAAAAATTCGCTTTTTCGCGATCTTTTAACGGAATTCGCGTTTTATTTCGATTGTTTAACGAATCTGACGTTTTTTTCGCGATCTTTTGATGGAAACCGCGTGTTTTTCGCGATCCTTTGACGAAATTTGTGTGTTTTTCGCGATCATTTGACGAAATTCGCGTGTTTTTCGCGATCATTTGACGAAATTCGCGTGTTTTTCGCGATCCTTTGACGATTCGCTTGTTTTTCGCGATCCTTTGACGAAATTCGCTTGTTTTTCGCGATCTTCTGGAGGAAAATTCACGTGTTTTTCGCGATCTTCTGGGGAAATTCGCGTTTTTTCGCGATCTTCTAATGGAATTCGCGTTTTATTTGGATCATTTGACGAAACTAACGTTTTTTTTCGCAATCTTTTGACGGAAACCGTGTATTTTTCGTGATCCTTTGAGGAAATTCGCGTGTTTTTCGCGAACTTTTGAGGAAATTCGCGTTTTATGCCATCTTTTGAGGAAATCTGCTTTTTTTTCTCGATCTTTAACGAAATTCGCGTTTTTTCGCTGTCTTTTAAAAATTTGCTTCTTTAAGAAATCCGAATTTTCCGCGATCTGTTGGAGAAATTCGTGTTTTTTCACGATCCTTTGACAAAATTTACGAATTTTTTCCGCGATCGATTGACGAAATTTGACGGTATTTTTTTGGAACATATTTGCGTAAAACGCGATTTTCCCGAGATTCTTGTCTAAATGCCAAACATCGATAAAATTTAAAATAAAGGTCGGCTAACAGTGTCGAAAAACGGACTTTACGGGCCTCCTAATAATTGAAAAACGGACCTAGTGGGAGACCTGCTATTAAGATTACCCTACCCAATCAATGTCGTGCTTCAGATGAATGACGTGCATAAAGGATTTACCGTGCGTTTTTTCAATCACGATTTTTTTTTTGCCCTCGGCAGCAATATCGCTTGCGTCTGAAGTCGCAATAGAATATAAGGAGTTTCTAAGTAGTGGTTTGCTTATCTAAGTAGTTCTAAGTACTACTTGGGAATGTTTTCATTTCTAAGGAGTTTCCAAGGAGTCTAAGGAGTCTGTGCAAGCCCTGTAAGGAGCATTGGATAAAATCCGTTGAATCTGAGACTAAGGGGTCTCTACTCTACAACATATATTAAAATAATCAAAATCTGTGATTAACAAGGTTGGCCCTCTCCTTGTTAGATAAAATAAATAGTACTTTTTCAGGATAGGAGCCTTGATGGTAAAACAGAGGCAATGGCCTTGGCGAAGAAGACAATTTCACAACATATTTTCTAATAAACTATTCATTTTTTCCTATACACAAACAATCTTTTCAATATTTATGTAATTTATTTAATAGAAAGAAGTCATTTACCTATTTTTATATACGAACAGAAGTAATATATGTATAAACAATCATAAAGGTCCATTTTTTTCTATTTATATCATTTGGCAACTAATCTCACTTTCTGAAGCCTGAATTGAACCTTAGCTTAAAAAACAACCCTATAGTGGAAAAGTACCAAATAAATAAATAGATAAAACTTTTAATGCTCAATGAGACTTGAGTTTACAAGAGATTAATCTAATTTTTGTTGTGCGTGAGAACTCATGGAAAATTAAATGTATTTTTGCCGGGTTTTAAATACACGTTTCCCTTATTTTGTGCATTTTTAGTTAGTGCAATAATTTTTTTTTCCAGGCGATCCCTCGATTAACGGAGGGAAAATTTTGATCAGTATGCAAAGTAAGGAATAAGTGATATGATTACGCCAAATAGCGAATTGTTTTGAAAATAAAATAAAAATCCAACAAGAAATATAACTAATAGTGCAACAGTTAGACAAAGGTGTTTATCATACAGAATTGAATTTAAAATTGACTTTTTAATGTTTCTTAATTGTAACTTATTAAATCAACTCACATATTAATGTTAAAAGTAAGCCGTATTGTAGTTGTAAAAAAACCAGAGGTGCGCTATAGACATGGGATATACCAAAACAATATATGTCATATTTTTATTTGAGAAAAGAGGGTATATTAAATTTCTTTTTAAAAAAATCCAGAAGGTATATGACATATATCTACTACTGTATACCCTCCAGTATACCCCTGAATGGAAGTTCATGCAACTTGGATAAATTTTATTTAAAAAGTTTAAATCAACCTATAATAAGTACTTTCTAACAAAACACACCAAAAACAATATTGTAGTACATGACTATACTGTTTATTTATGTATTTTGGGTTTTAAGAAAGTTGGCTGTAAATTTATTGTAGTTTTTCCCACAGAATATAAGTTTAAATTATTTTAGTAAAATTGCAGGATCAGTTAACTGCATTAATTGAGAGAAACCTGAATTAATATTCCTGTGCATCTGTTCTAAGCTTAATTAAACTTTCTTGAGTAAAATATATTTATATTATATTATTCAAGCAAACTGAAATACTTAAACTATATTTATATTGTAAACAATCTCACACCTAAAAGCAACATCTATAATTATGAGTTCAGATGTTGATTCTAAAATAATATGCTATTTTTACATACTCAAACTTTAATTTCTTCCTAATTTAAACTGTATTGCAGGAATCAGTTGGATTGTGCAAAGTTCTTCTCAATTTCCATGATAAAATAATGAAAAACTACAGAGACCTGCATCATGCTTTCCGCAGAGCTGACATACAACGTACTGGAGAACTGAACATTTTAGAGTTTAGAAAGATATTGACTTTTCACAAAATCTATATGACAGACAATGACTTATTTTATATACAGGACTACTTTGATCCAAAACTCACTGAAAAGATACCATACAATAAGTTTTTAAAAGCTTTTATTAAAAAATAACTCTTATTTATAAGTATATTTTCAAATGGATTAATATAAAGTTTTTATTTTGAATTTAGTTTATCTCATTTATTTATTTTTCTAATCATAAGAAACTACCAAAATAATAATAGTGAAGTGTGGAGGTTGACTAGAGAGAAGATGGTTCAATTTGAAACAAGCTCGAACTCAATGGGAAAATTTTTATTAACAAATGGAAAAAAAGAAAAAAAAAAAGAAACTTGCCAGATAGTATTATGCGACAAACAAGAATTTAGTCTACATTTCATAAAGTGTTTTTATAATCCTCTAAAACTTATAACAAATTGAAAAGGAAATTAATTGTTATTGATGAGATATAAAGAAAAATATTATCTGATTCTGAAGCTTTGGCATGGTTAGTAATAGAAACATAAAGAAGCTGTGGGATATCCCATATCTTCCTCTCTTCCTGTTTAAAAATCCTTTTGCAAAATTACTAGAAAACAGAACTCTTGTCTTTCTGTCATAGTTGTACAATGATATTTTAAAAGAATAAGAATTGTGACTTTCACAGATTTCTATTAGAGATTGGGCGTAAATAAAAAATTGCTATTTTAAACAAAATATCATTGTGGTCGGGTATTTAGGATTAATAGTTATTTCTATATAAGAGATTTTTAAATGATAAAATTAATCTTGAAACGATTTGTAAATATTATTTTAAAAATTTTAATGCATATTTTCAACATTGGATTCAGGCTTTAGTGACAAAATATTTTCATTCTTGAGCCCAAATCAATCTTTAGTGTCAACAACATTATGCAGAAAATTACTAACCTAGCCTTTCTCAATCTTTTTTACATCTGTTTATTGTCAAAAAAAAAAAAGCATTCAGTGATCAGGCTAACCTCTATAATAAAAATCTGAAAATAATCACAGATTTAATCAATTGGATATACAACTACTGCAGTAATATAGTTCTAAGACATAAATTATATTGCATCTATTTGATTTCTCTGTTCTCTTTTTCTGATTTTTTTTTTTTTAACTGTAAAACAAATGCACACATTTATTAGCAAAAAAGTATGAGTAAATAAGTAAAATTTCTACAACAATAGCTCAGATAAGTTACTTGAAAATTCTACAATATTTTATTTAACTGTTTCTTAAATGCAGGTTAGTATTATTCTGCATCTATTTACCTTTATTTAAATATTTGTGTTGGCGATTTTAATGTAATTTTAATGCCTCAAAATGAAAATATACATATACCGGCATTGACTATTATACAGACTGAATATTGAATGGAATGTTTTTGTTTACAACATGGCATTTAATGTGTTAATCTTAACTAAAGTTAAGAAACTTCACCATAATCATTCTCTATGAGAAAAAAGCGTTCATTAATATGAAACATTTTGCTTCCATAATTTGAATCTTCAGAACTGAAAATAACACTGGATTAGCAATTGAAATTTTTCTAACTTAATGTAAATTATTTTTTGTACATGAACTAAATCAAAATAAAATAAGGTAATATCTGTAATCACATTAAAGTATCATTGATCATATGAAATATTGTTCATACTGCATTTGTTATAAATAAAGTGTTTTAAAATTAAGAGTAAGATTTTATTTATTTATTTATTTTTATTCTATTCTATTCAGGTGGACAAAAATAGTCATTAACTGATATTCTGCCAACGTTTTGGGAAAATGTTGTATATAACAAGTGTAAAAATGTTGCAGAATGAAAACTAAAAATAATCTATGGAAAATTTAAAAATAAAATAAAGTTTTTCTGTTTTCAAAAAGTCCTCATTCAAAAATGCCAAAATACAACTATATAATTGGAAGAATTACATAACAACCCTTATAAATTATAATAAGCTATCTTTTTATATTTAAATATTTCACGTAACTTTTCAGGTTGTTGCCACATTTTAGACTATTACACAACTTTTTAATTTTTTTTTATTGAATCATCCTTGTGTTTCTATCCACTCTGCAATATCTCTCAAGAAGAAATTTTGTAACTAATGAAACAACTTAAAGGTATCTATAAAATTAACTGTCTCAAAATATTTAACATAAAAAGCATTTCAAATTTCTCAAGTTAGTACTAGGAACCTTGGAATATTAATTAAATATTGAAATGGGAGTCATAGAAAGATATTAATAGCAAATTTTTCATGGTTCTGCTTCGAGTCACATACATAGGACAGTAGAAAATCTATAAAATGCAATTCTATATAATGTAATTCTCTGTATAATGCACAACTTATCACATGTAAACAATGAATCTTGCAGTTAAGAAGCAGCTGCATTCCGCATTGTAGAAACATTGCCATTCTCTACTGCACTATTTTTAATACATTTTCATCATTAACATTTTATTTCAGAGTTTTTTTAATGAAAATGTTGTTATTATTTAATTAAAAAAATTTGGAAATGATTAACATAGTAAATTCTCAATAAGTCTAATATTCGGCTGTCAAAGTTTACTCGAAGTCCCAGCCCCTTTATTACAATTCAATATTAAACTTTCTTGTTCTGTCAAAGTCAGACCTGCCAACCTTTGAAACTGAGAAATCGTAGCACACAAAATTTAAATTAATCTGGAGATTGGTTGGTTGGTTTTTCGTGTTTCACAGACATCAAGTGACATTCGTAAAAGGAATAAGGTTTCCGTCTTACAACTCAATGTAGTAAATTTTTTCCTCTGAAAATTTTTATACAATTTTTAGAGTTTATTTTCGTTTCACAACTTTTTTTTTTTTTTTTTACATTTGTAAAAGGAGCCTGGTTCCAATTTTTTAGCTCAGTGCAGTAAATTTTGACGGAATTCGCGATTTTTTTTCCCGCCTTCGTTTCAGGATATTCACAATTTTTTTTCCCACAATCGTAATTCACATTTTCCCATCACGATTCTTTGTTGAAATCCGCATTTTTTACCACGAACTTTTGACGAAATTCGTATTTTTTACGCGATCCTTTGACGAATTTTGCGTTTTTTTACCACGATCCTTTGACTAAATTAGTGTTTTCTTTTTGCGATCTTTCGGTGAAATTTGCGTTTTCTTACTAATATTTTGATGAAATTTGCATTATCTTACTGATCTTTTGATGAAATTCGCGTTTTCTTTCTGCGATATTTTGACAAAATTCGTTTTTACCACGATCCTTTAACGAAATTTATTTTCTTCTGCGACCAATTGACGAAATTGATTTTTTTACACGGTCATTTGTCGAAATTCGCTATAGTTTATCTCAAATCGTGCAATTTTGCACACCATTTCAAACCTTGCCTCTCAAGGAACCCCCTCCAGAATCCTTAAAATGACACCCTTGTTTCTAAGGAAGGGAATTCCTGTATAAATATTTACAAAAACACGATTACAGTGTTTTATGTTAAGAAGTTTTTTTTTTTTTTTGCAGCCCAGAATTTTTTTTTTCTCATGAGCATTTTTTAATGTCCGAATTTTCAGACTAATGGCCAATTTTTTAAAACTTTCGGAAATGAATACTTGGAAATTTCGGAACAGAATCACTCCTAAAAAATATGCTGTGCGTGATAAAAATAGCAACTAGAAACAAAAAATGCATTTGTGTTTTCTCAAAAAATCGTAGTTTAAGATTGATTTTCGTAGCATCGTAGTTTATAGGTCCAAATCGTAGCAACTACGATTTTTTCGTAGCAGTTGGCAGGTATGCGAAGTCTACATCTTTTAAGTCGTCTTTTCAGATAGAGAAAAAACAGTAATTTGACTAATTTTTTAATTTTTCAGCCACAGCTCAAAAATACTGGCACTTTCTGTTAGATAAAACTTTTCTGCACTCCTTCACCAGCTTTGAACTATTTTTACTTCCTACATTGATCAGTATGGAGCCTCTGCGAATTTCGAATTTCAGCTGAAATCGTCCCATCCTCCCACCCCATTCATTTCTCTTTTACGCATTCCCTTTTCTCAACAGGTATTCTTTGGAAACAGAGCAGGCAGCTAAATGAATTCTAATTGGTCAAATTTCCCACGCTTTTATGCAAGGATTTTTTAATTTCGATTCTATTGAGATTTCATTGAAGTTCATTACTTTAATGTTGAGTCTTGTCATTTTAGTGTTTGTTGCTTTCACATCGCGATATGTTTTCAGTTGGGTCTTTCAAAATGTTGAAGCGGAAATTACAAATTCTTACTTTAGAACAACAAGTAAATTTGATAAAAGATATTGAAGACAATCCTAATTTAAAGAAAAAAGATAAAGCCCTGAAATATGGTATCCCTCCCAACATGCTATCTACCATACTAAAAGATAAAGAAAACATTTTCAAAAGACATAAGTAAAGTGTCAACCCAAAGTGCAAAAGGATGAAGACGCGTGCCTTCCCAGATATCGAAACAACCCTCATAAAATGGTTTACATATTACAGGACACAGAAAAGTGTAATTCCATTAAGTGGTACGATGTTACATGAGAAAGCTTTGGATTTCGCAAAATTATTGAATGTGGAAGGCTTCATTGCAAGCACATGGAGGCTTGAAGAGTTTAAAACCAGACAGAACATCGTGCTTCGGACATTACACGGTGAAGCAAAAGATGTGTCTGATGCACTGTGTGATGAATGGAAGACAGTTTCATTACCCAAACTTCTTACAGGTTATAGTGAGGACGGCGTTTTCAATATGGATGAAATGAGACTTTTTTACAAATGTTTTCCTAACAAGATGATGATGTTTAAGGGGGAATCATGTTCCAGTGGAAAGCTAAGTAAAGAATGTTGAACTGTCCTTCTCAGAGCAAATGCTTCTGGAACAGAAAAATTACCTATACTGGTCATCGGTAAATACAAAAATCCTTGCTATTTCAAACATAAAAAGTCACTTCCCGTACAGTACAGATCTAATCACAAAGCTTGGATGACACTAATATTGTTCGAGGAACACATCAGAAATTTGGATGTAGTGTTTCATGCAAAAAAGCGTAAGGTATTGATCTTCGCTGATCAGTGTACAGCTCGCAGTCAACTTTTGAACTTGAAATCTATCAAGTTAGAATTTCTCCCTTCTAACACAACTTCTAAGCTACAACCAACAGACCATGTTGACAGATGTTTAAAGCATTCCTACAGAAAACGTCTAGTGCGGAAGGCAATCGAGAATGACGAAAATGGAATAAATCAAAAGTATGATGTGTTAGAAACAATTAGACTAATTTCAAGTGCCTGGAACAACAATGTAAAACAAATCACTATCAAAAATTGCTTCAGTAGATGTGGCTTCTTTACAAGCAATGCCAACTCATGTGTTGTGAATGAAAATCTACAAGATCAAGTTATTTCTGAAGATGACGACACCGAGTTTTTGAATATTGACAAAGTTTGCGGAGAACTTAGTGATTCAGATATAGTTGAAGCAATAAAAAAGGTAGAGAACGATTTTGAATCTGAAGAAGATGATGAGGAAGTAAATTGCATTTCACCACAAAATAATCAAGAAGCACATATGGCAATGACGACACTACAGCAATATCTCGAAAGTAGAGATGGTGTGGACGATTCTCTTTTCCTTTTTTACAAAATGTGAGCGACTTTCTAACCAGTGAAAGACAAAAAAGTTCCTTCAAGCAGTCATCATTAACAAGTTTTTTTTCACAAAATTTGAGCTTGCAAGTACCTTATATTATGTACTATTAAATTGTATTTTTCTATAGTGCTCATTTTGCCAGGGTCCGTTATTACAGTATAACTGCAATTCCTATCTACAGAATTGAATTATTTTTTATATATTTTCTGTATGTATTTAAGGATTTTCGATAAGTCAAACTTATGATAACTCGAATATTTTTGCCGGTCCCTTCAAATTTGACTTATCGAGAATTCACTGTATAATGATTTCATCCAGGGATATTTGGACCATGCTTTAAGTTAATTTATTAATATGAGAAATCATCTATATGATGCAAAAATTTATTATCTGAACAATTTCTAGTTCCAAGGAACGCAATATAAAGATTTTCTACTATATATTGATATGTTCCAAATATATTTGCCGATGTATAAAAGGTAAGTTTAATTATGTATGAAATGTTATCTATATAACGCAAAATTCTATATGCACAACCTCTAGTCTCAAGATATGCATTATAAAGATCTTCTACTGTATATAAACATTTTAAACTTTAAAATCAGAATACACACGGTAATCAACTAGTGATAATGTAGAATGGAAGCTCTTTATTTAACAGAGAAGAAGGTTTGGATGAGAAAGAGGGCTACTTTAAAATTGATAAAGATGAGAATCCAGAATTGCTTCTTGGGCATTGTGTTATTCACTCACAGAGTGATCTTATAGTCCACAAATGTTTGGCTGTTTTTAATGATGTACTAAATTCAGTGTCAGTTATACAGTCAGACCTCTATTTAACGAACCTCTATTTTGCGAACTTTTCCTTGGAAGCAAGAACATTTTGCGAATTTCTTCGTAAAATAACCTCCAAATAGCAAAGTGCATTCTCTATTTAACGAACTTTTTCTTGTGATCTAAATTTTTTTTTCTCCACATTTCTCAAAATATTTCTGGACATTTCAAACTTATTCTTTGTTTAAACAGATTTTATGATGTTCAATGGCCTTGAACTGTTTTTACCAGGCACCTTCTTTGTCAGCAGTAAGAATTCGGTAAGTGCGGAGGACGAAGACGATAATCCTTCAGAGTAACTTTAAAAAATGTGGATATAGATGAGAAAAAAAGAAGAAATTAACCATGATGTGCTGATTGATGATTGTATTTCACTTAATTCTGAAATTGAGACCTCGGAAACACTATCCGAATTGGATATTTTCAACAGTGTGATAAATAAAAACAATACAGCAATGAATTGCGATGAAGACGAATATGATGATGATGGAAATGATCATGATGCAGGAATTAACAAAACTTCGTATGATGAAATGCTAAAATCATTTGAAACAATCCGACGCGGATTATAGTTAAATGAAAATACGTATGAAAGGGGTTTTGGTGCATTGCAAAGATACGAGACGTATTATGAGAGAAAGCACTTTTTAAAAGAAAAAACTCAGACAAAATTAACAGAGTTTTTCAGAAACTAAATTTAAGGACGCATATGTTAATGTATGGTTAAAATTATTTGTTATAATAAATACGATAAGGTCATTAAAATTCGTTATTTTTAATGTAAAACTATTTACTTTAAACAAAAAATACAGTGTATTCCCGAACAATGTTTTGTTTTCCTTGCAGATTTCAAAGATTTAAACACATAGAAAAAATGAATTGATGATGGATATTGGTAGGTAAAATAAATAAAAAAAATCGATATAATTTATAAAAAAAAATTTTATTAATTAATTTTAGTAAAAATATTTAGTGTTTATGAATTTAAAATCTGTTTTATGTAGTTTAAAGTATTTTAAAAGGTGAATCTCTATTTAACGAATTTTCCATATAACGAACTTTTTTCCGGGATTTAGCGACTTCGTTAAATAGAGGTTCGACTGTAAAATGATTCCATACTTTCACAGCTGATGCCTAATGTGAGCATCTTTTCAAGAAATTTTTGGGAAGTGAGAAATGCTGATCATGTAAAACTTTTGTTTCACAATGATAAAAATTTGGTAAGGGATAATGAAATCTCTTCTATATGTAAGAGTTTGAGAAAGAGAGAGGTGGAGATATGTCATTTTATTTATGTAAAAAACATATTTTAGACAAATTTTGCCTGTTTCATAGGTTAAAAAATGTGAAGTCTCTGATGATGCTGCTGCACTTCTCATTGTTAAAGCTTTTTTTAGGCTTGCAAATAAGAGTTCACTTTTGAAATAATAAGAATTATATGTTCCAGGGAAGGGTGAAGGATTATCATTTTAGATATGATTAGGTAGGGCATGGACAATAAAGAAAACAATTATGCAGATAAACATTTAAAAGATTTGTATATATTTTTTTTATGTCAAACATATTAATAAAAAATACATAATAGATCAAATGCAGCAAAAGATTTTAAGAAAATCTGAATTATAAAAAAGAACTAAAAAAATAGTGATGTATCAATAGAAAACATATCTAACAGGCAACCAATATATAAAAATAAGCTTAATAACACTAAAACATTGTATCCATGTTAATGTATTTTTAATTCACATACATAATAAAAAATTAATTTATAAGAAGCAAAATACAAAGGGTGTATGCATTTTAAAAAACATCCGCACTTCGTATAGTTATGTACTATTTTTTTTTTTTAACACCTTACAAGGAAAGTTTTCAAATATAAAAATCCAATTTACAAATATAGGTATACATAATAACAGATAACATAAAATTTAGCAGGCTCATCACAACATAAATCCTGATTTTATGATAAATATATATATATTTTTTTTATGGTGACTCCTATTGAGACTAAGGAGTTAACTTTTCTGCAATCTCTGTAATCCTTTGACTTTTGTGTCAGAGTGCATTTTTTCTGAGTACATCATTTTTATATGCTTGAAGACTTCTTTTGTTAGCTTTTAATTTTTAAATAATCCAAGAATTCTTCAATGTAGTGACAGAAGAACCTGGATAGATAAATTTTGTGTCTAAAGCTTTCTTTTTATAAAATAATCTAAGCAGGATTTTATATAAACGTTTAAAACAGAATTTGAGCCAGGGACATCTATTTAAAAGAAATCTATTCTATTTCTCTCAATCATTGTGTTATTTTATATTTTCTCTAATCTATTCTATCTATCTATTTCTATAGAAAAAAATCTAAAATAACAAATGAAAAATTAAATTAATAATATTTCTCTTTAAAATTCACTGACTTTAAACAAAACCTAAGGGTTGTATAAAATTGTACATGTATTTTTTTTCTTTTTTTGTGCAGAAAACACACACACACACACACACACAAAAAAAACTCTAAAAGTAATTATGTAAAAATCAAAAAGAAAAAGTCACAAAAGTATGGTCAATAAGGCATTTATTTATTCCTAATTAAATATACTATATTACAAGAGTGATTGATAACAAAATGGTGAAACATATTTTGGATCAGCTCCTCTTAGACAAATGCACACATTTATTACCTAAAACATAAAGAAGAATTTTTCACTGAAAAGAATATTCAAATTATGACTGATTTCAGTGAATAAACATTAATCGATTTTATTCATTATAACAAACATGACAAAAAAAAAACTATTACATAAAAAAATAAATAGGAATAACCTGTATATAATAATTAGAAGTTTTAAACATCATTATTTTAAATTATAACCACATACATCAGCAATTTATAAAAATTTCTAAAATTAGCTGTAATTTTTTAGATCATGGCAACGAACATGAAACAATAATTTAAGATAGATTTTAATTGAAAATAATTTTTGTTCACACATTAAACTTCCTTCTGCCCAATAAAATCGGTCACTTTCTCGCCAAGATTTGATTGCATATGAAGGTGAAAAACTGCCTACTCTTGAAAACTACTAGCTAATACTGAATTAATATAGACCTATTCAACATATCTATATGATATGGAAGAGAAATAAACAGAAATCAGCAGGGACTGACAAAAGTTGAAAATTCTTAGGCAGAAGGAAAAATTCTTAGGAGCCAGCTTGAAGAATCATTTCTCTGACATTAATGCATTCACTGCAAAATGGAACACTGGCTACTCATAATCGTATTCAGCTATTTTTGAGTGATCTATGTGTCATTTTGCAGTGAACAAGTTAACTATTCAATAAAATATTCAAACTGAGCAAAAAACATTAAAACAGTAGACAAATTAATATCCTTAGCTTTAATTCCCAACAAGAAATTACATACATAAATTAACAATGCCTTTGAGATTTTGATTTGAAATACCATTTGTCATTTTTGTGAGATATATCTGACAACTGCACATTTTGGTACATTACACTTAATAAAACATTATTTAATTTTTTTTTTTCATTTTGTGCTGGAGTATTTTTAAGGTTTTCTAATCTAAGCAGTGCTCTTTCAACATGCACTTTAGTTTTGCTTTGCAAAAACTCTGATTTCTGAAAAATTAGGGAGAGTTGTTGTGCCTGTATGGTGTATTTTCTTCCACTGCAAATTATTGCGCTATAAAAAATATTTTCACACATGGAATATTTTTGGTTAAAGTAAGAAAAATTAAATTAATGAGTAGGTAAAAAAGTTAGTCACCAAGATGAATTTTTAGTCGCCTTGTCGGACCCTGGAAATCGGTATTGGTCAAAATGTAATCAGATTAACAATTACAGATTACGATAACATTTTGTAATCATTAATCAAGATTACAGATTTTAAAAAAATCATTTTAAGTGGTTACAGATTAATAATCTGCAATCATGATTACTTGATTACGTTATAAATTATTACTGTACCGCTCGGAAAATAGCCTATTCCCTCTCTTAAGGTATGAAGAAAATAATGGAGGGGCTTATAAAAAAAAATTGAAAAATCGTAAATTGTAAACAAAATTCCTCATGAACTTCCTCTTAAACATTTGTTTGAACTATATTTAAATGTTAATTGGTATAGAGGAAGGTACATTTCGTAATTTTTCAAGATAAAATGCACAATAATTAAGAGGTTAAACATTAAAAAAAATCAACCTCCTTTTTCAAGAGGTGTATGTGGAATAGCTGATGATGAGTGCTGTGTTTTTCAGGAAAGAGGAAGGAGAATATAAACATAACTTTTGTAAAAGGAAATTAGCTGAAAATGAGAGCTCAGATGCTGTATATTCCCTCATCCGCCATCTTGGACTTTTCACGATTTTTTGTTGTTGTTGTTTATTGATATGGTTTATTGAATATTAATAAAAACATTGTTTTAATGACGTTATATTTCAGGTTTATATTTTATTATTTACATTTTATTTTCGTTAAAGCTAAAATCTGTATAAATCGCTGCTCGGTGACATTTTCTACTTGGCGGAAAAAGGGTTTCCACGCCAAGAAAAAACCCAAGATGGTGGATGAGGGAATATACAGCATCTGTTCCAAAATGAGGCTGAATTAATTTCTATTTCAATAACTTTCAACAAACTTAACCTACAATTTAAAGAAATTTTATTTTGACAAGCACTTATTTAACAAATAGAGCTACTTAATGACATTTTAAAAATACACATACCCTCCATGATAACTCAAAATGTATTTACAAATTTTTATATCAGATTCTTATAATAGATGTAATCATGATTAACAAATTATGGTAATCATGATTGATGACAAGTAGCTATGATTAAAAGTATTATGTATCATGCTTGAAATTTAATCATAATTAACTTGAAATTATTTGCAGAAACACACTACAGTAAACTCCCGACTATCCGGCCTAATGTGGCAGAAGGGTAAGCCAGATAACAAAAAAGCCGGATAGGCCGGAGTTCTATAAATATTTACTCACTTCCTGCAACCACCCCCCCTCCCATTACATTAAAAACACGTGTTACACGTTTTAAAATAAATTTTATACATACAGTACATACAATTTCAAAATAAGCAAAAGAAAAGTTATGCATAAGATGAAATAGTCAAAACTTAATTTTTAGTTTTTGAAAAAATAGTTGTTAGATGACTGCTTCACCCTGTTAACCCTCTTTCGCGACACAATGTCCCTTCACTTACGCGAGCAGATAATATCGACTGCCGTCGCTTCCTTCTGCTGACTCGTAGTTTCTCCTACAAAGTCACTACAACCTTCTTTCATTTATCATCCATTTTGTTAGTCTTCAATAAATAAATACGAAGCACACCAAACGACTATAAGAAAGTAACCAGGATAAGTGGAAAATAACATTTGTACTTCTTAACATCCGCTGCACAACTGATGAATCAGGTTATCAAGCCTTAACTACCCCCCCCCCCTCCCTTCCTGTCTGTCTCTGCTATTGCATTCTCTAATCTCTCCTTGCTCCTTCTTGTCGTATGTTAGCACTTTTCTACGTCCAAGAACCTGCCTGTCTCGGCCACTTGCAATATTCCTCAATTTTTTTTACTAGGCCGGATAGTACGGAGGGCCAGATAGTCGCGAGCCGGATAGCCGGGAGTTTACTGTACGTGAATAGCCAAAATGGAAATTAAAGATAAGATGTTTATGCAAATCTATTATTTGGAAACAAATGAGTCTAATGTGACAAAATTTTGCAGACATATGTATGTTTTAGACTAGCAAAATTTGACTGTGAAAATGATAAATGAAAAAACTATTACCAGAGATTACCACAACTCACTGTACGAAAAATTATCTGAATAGGTTGCCTTTATAAACCTTTTTAAACTTTCTAAGAATAGCAATTGTGAGTGTAAATGCAGCCTACAACCAAAAATCTGCCGAGTATTATTTTATCTTTAAAGACTAAACAACACTGAACTAAACTATCAACATACCCTTGGAAATACCAGCTTTTTAAATAATCATACAGCTAATGTCACATGGCATATGAAATAGGACAGCCATCTGATAAGCAGAGTTGCATAATATGGACGCACATGCGCACACCGTGCACGGAAAGTTTTCTGAAAAATTCGGAACTTTGCGGTAAAATTTTTGAAAAAAAAAAAAAACGTAATTTTTGTTTTTGTAACTTTTTTTTTAAAATACCGAAATATTAGAAATATTTCCCAATTTTATGTATGATTTATTTATTGTTTGCCAGGGGTAGTTCTGTTCCGAATTTTCCGAAAATTTAAGGCATTCGGTTCCGAAAATTAAAAAAAAATCGTCCATCAGCCCGAAAATTCAGGCATAAAAAAATATCACTTAAAAATATTGCGAATTTCAATAAATGGTCGCCGAAAAAAAACAATTTCGTCAATCGTTCGCAGAAAAAAATCACCACTTTCGTCAAAGCGTCGCGGGAAAAACGTGAATTTCGTCAAAGGACCGCGGAAAAAAACGCGAATTTTTTTAAAGGATCCTGAAAGAAAAAAGATAATTTCGTCAAAAAATGAAAAAAACGCGATCAAAAGATCGCGAAAAGCACGTGGATTTTGTAAAAATCGAAAAACTTGCGAATTTTATCAAAATATCGCGAAAAACACGCCATATTAGTCAAATGATCACGAAAAAAAATGGGAATTTCGTCAAAAACAAACAAAACGCTGTCGAAAGATCGCGAAAAAACGCGAATTTCGTCAAAAGGTCGGGAAACAAACAGCAACTTTCGTCAAAATACCGGAAAAAACACGCGAATTTCGTCGGAAGATAGCGAAAAATACAAGAATTCCGTCAAAAGATCGCGAAAAAAACGTGAATTTTCTCAAACGATCGCTAGTTTCGTGAAAAAACAAACAAAGGCGGTCAAAAGATAGAAAAAAAAACCCTTGTAAATTTCTACAAAAGATCACGAAAAACATGCGAATTTCGCCAAAAGATCCCGAAAAATATGCGATTTTAATCAAAAGATTGCAAAAAACACGCAAATTTTGTCAAAAAATCGCAAAAATACGTGAATTTCGTCAAAAGACCGCAAAAATACGCGAATTTCGTCATAAGAGCGCAAAAACAACGCGAATTTCGATAAAAGATCGCGAAAAACAAGCGAATTTCGTCAAAAGCCCGCAAAAATACGCGAATTTCGTCAAAAGATCGCGAAAAATAAACAAATTTCTTCGAAAGATTGTGAAAGTCACTCGAATTTCGGCAAAATATCGCAAAAAACACTCAAATTTTGGCAAGAGATTGTGAAATCACGTTAATTTTGTCAAAGGAACGCGAAAAACGCTAATTTCGTGAAATGATTGCGCGGATTTTGTTTATTTTATTTTACGATTTGCTGAAATTTGGTCCCGAAAGGTTCCTTTTTATGCGAAATATATGGTCTTTTTTGGTCCCTTTTTTTGAAAAAAAAAATGATCCCCTTTTACCATTTTTTACTATAAAAGTTGAGTGGGATCGCGAAAAAACGCGAATTTCGTCAAAAGGTCGGGAAACAAACAGCAACTTTCGTCAAAATACCGGAAAAAACACGCGAATTTCGTCGAAAGATAGCGAAAAATACACGAATTCCGTCAAAAGATCGCGAAAAAAACGTGAATTTTCTCAAACGATCGCTAGTTTCGTGAAAAAACGAACAAACGCGGTCAAAAGATAGAAAAAAAAAAACCTTGTAAATTTCTACAAAAGATCGCGAAAAACAAACGAATTCCACCCAAAGATCACGAAAAACATGCGAATTTCGCCAAAAGATCCCGAAAAATATGCGATTTTAATAAAAAAAATGCAAAAAACACGGAAATTTTGTCAAAAAATTGCAAAAAAACGTGAATTTCGTCAAAAGACCGCAAAAAATACGCGAATTTCGTCATAAGACCGCAAAAACAACGCGAATTTCGATAAAAGATCGCGAAAAACAAGCGAATTTCGTCAAAAGCCTGCAAAAAGACGCGAATTTCGTCAAAAGATCGCGAAAAATAAGCAAATTTCTTCGAAAGATTGTGAAAGTCACTCGAATTTCGGCAAAAGATCGCAAAAAACACTCGAATTTCGGCAAAAGTTCGCAAAAAACACTCAAATTTTGGCAAGAGATTGTGAAATCACGTTAATTTTGTCAAAGGAACGCGAAAAACGCTAATTTCGTGAAATGATTGCGCGGATTTTGTTTATTTTATTTTACGATTTGCTGAAATTAGGTCCCAAAAGGTTCCTTTTTATGCGAAATATATGGTCTTTTTTGGTCCCTTTAAAAAAAGAAAAAAAAAATGATCCCCTTTTACCATTTTTTACTATAAAAGTTGAGTGGGAGTCCTGCATGTTGTATTCATAGGCTTTCCTTTGATTAATTAAAATTATTCCTCTAAAATAATATTTTTTAAAGCCAAATAAACTATTTTTTTTTCTTCCTGCTGCTAATTTTTCATTATTGCAATCTGTACCCAATTGTCATTTAGTTAGCCCAGAGTTAGCAAAATGTGTGCAGAAATTTTATCTGAGTAATTATTCTTTCAAATGTGAAAATATTTTCAAGATAGCAATCATTTTAATTTTTAGGAGTTTATTAGCCTAAGAATTTGAGTCTGCTCCAAAAAAAGAATTTTAATTTTATTGCTACAAAATTAGATTTTTGCTGCTCCAAAAATGGATTTTACTGCTCCAAAATGGCCTTAGTGCACTTTCATCCCTGCGTCAGTTCTCTTTCATGGTGATACCTATGAATAGACCTCTTCCTATAAAATGCGATTCAGTTGTTTCAGAAGCAATGCCGTATTCTTTCTGTGAACAGAGTGACTGGTATTTTGTACAAATAGATATTAAGGATTGGGCTGTTTCTAAATGCAATGACAAAATAATTGATAAGAATTCCCCTTTTCTTATCATGGATTTTTAGCTTTATTATTTTTTCAACTAAAATAATTATACTTTAATTAATATCGATTAATTTTTAATTTAAATGGAAATTACTTTAAAACTACTGTTTTTAATTAATATCGTCAAAATAATGTAACACATTATTTTATTAAACATTAATTTAATTTGCAGAAAGTTTTTGACCCAATATTTGCGTGCGCAGAAAGTTTTTGGTTTTATACAAGTCTGCTGATAAGACACAAAAGTGAAAGCTCGACAAAAAAATTTAACTGTATGTGAATACAAAATTATCACAATATTAATAATGTCTGAGCATATTTTGGCATAACATACAGCATAAGTTGTTAGGTCATGATTTCTCAAGGAATTTGCATCTATCTCAAACAAAGCAAAAATACATTAAAATAAACGGTCAAGTGTGAGTATTGCTCGCGCTCAGAGGGCTCTGTACAATAAATATATGAATTATTAACTGTATTATTAAAAAAATCGTTGCTAAAAGAATAATAAGACATTGTAAAAACTATAAAATGTAGGGTTGGGTATAGCTTTATATACTAGAAAAGTATGAACGGGTATACCATAAAAGCTCAAAGAGATATGAAGCCTAAATAATATAAAATACTGCTATTCTGTATAACTCTTTTTTAAATCTTATCCTAATCTGTTTATGATGAATGTAATTCAGTACTGACAATAAAAGTAGTGCATATTTAAACTTCATTTGAAATTCCATAAAACTAAATTCACCATACCCTTGTTCAAAGTTTAAACTTGGCATTGTACTAAGCACGCTTCGAAAAGAAGTTGCAAAGTTTCAATGTTGCCTTGGTCTGTGCCACGTTTTTCCAGATAGGTTTTTTATTAACTTTTAAAGACACGGGAGGCGTACTGAGAGGTAGAGATCTGCACGGGCCGGCCCGTGGCCCAAACCCAGCCTGGCCCACGGGCCAATTTTCATTCACGGCACTCGGGCCGGGCCCGGGCTCCACTCTGTTTGGGCCGGGCCTAACTTAATTTTTCTGTACAGAGTCGGGCCTGGTTTCATTCCTAGTCTTCATGGCCCAAAATTTTTAGTTTTAGTTTTGAGCAAGTCTGTATGAAAATCATTGTCTCAGCGTGGCCTGGCCCAAAACTGGCAAAAAATGCATACATTTTTGAATCGCCATTATTCTACACTTAAAGATTAAAATTTATTATTTTTAAAGAATGGTAGATTTCTACGCATATTAAAATATAACTAAATTAAAGTACAGTAAAATGTGTGAAATGGAACCTGCCTATGACGGAACCTTGTTTTAAACTGAAAAACGTGTTGATCCATACAAAATTAATATGCTAATAAGTAAGAAAAGAATATATAATACATTTACACTTGCTAAGAAGGGAACTTGTCTATAACACATTTTTTTCTTCTTTTCTATGCAATTCCATCTTAGAAGATTTTACTGTATAGCATTTTTCCGATTTTTAACACTTCTAAACATGGAATATGGATTAACAATATTAATGATAACTGAAACATTTACATACAAGAAATAGAGATTCATTAAAAAAATAAATATCGCAGCCTGCTGCACGTCTATAAAAATAAAGATTATAAATATGAAAAAAAAGTTAAGATAAATATTTTTGGTCAGAACTCCTCGTACGAGACAAATTTTTAACCAATTCGAAGTAAAAATCAATGTTTTGTAGAAGTTCACTCGGGCCGGGCCGAGATTTTAACTTTTTTCCGGGCCGGGCTTGGGCTGAACTTTTAATTTTTTTATCGGGCCGGGCCTGGGCCTGGAAATGTCGGCCCGTGCAGACCTCTACTGAGAGGTCCACTCAATGCAAACTAGTCGCGAATCCCATAGTATTTATGTTATTAATTCTAATTAAGTTGGTCTGTTTTTAACAATTTGATGTTCATTGTTTTTACACTGGGGCATTGCATTACACAAACATATCATTAAAAGTTGTTATCTGGGCTTTAAAACCGATGGTACATAGAGTATGCTACCCCAGTCATTATGTTTGTCCAAACCATCCGTGTCTTTAAGGGTTAATATCTTGACTAATTACCGACAATTTTTTTCAAAACTCATTATCAACAATGCTTTTATACTTCTTCTACGATAGGTACCTTCATCGGTCCTCAACACCTTTCCTGAACGCCTGCAAATCGAAATTTGTGTTTAAAGGAATAATGTGCTTTTCTCAAAAACTATGTGACATAGGGTAATCGCTATAAATTTCCTTCAAGGTTTAAATTAACGTCTACTACCTCTAATTTTTTCATATTTTTAGTTTCAGTTAATTCGGAAATAGAGAGGGGGGGAACATATTTTTGTGCTACATTTTCGACGATATCTCTGAAAATGCTAATACCTAAAATTAAAAGAATTGCATTTTGTTCAGCATTATGAAAGCTTTTACATGATAACCCCACACGATATACAAAGAAAATATATTTTTTTTTCAAGTAACATAATTAGCCCCTTTACATTTTTCCTAAATATATTTGTGAATGTTTAATAATCTGCAAATATGTGGGTCAATAGTCTTTATTACTTCCCCCAATTTGAACTTGCCACATTTCATAGTTTACGAGTAAAATGATTGTGACAGACAGACAGAGGAGTGGTTCGTTATTACTTTTTAAGTACAGAGCCCTAAAAAGGAGATTTCCATGTAAATGCTAAAAATGTTTGTAAAAAATGATTTACTAACTATAAGTTTCAGTGCAGTTCTGATATAAGAAAATTTCAGTGTTTTTAAAGAATTTTATATGAAGATTCACTTTATATATGGAGGCTGGAGGTGATTTTTGTAACCCCACCCCCCACCCCAAACTGAATCCTTTTCATATAAAACATTAGGGCACTAAATGTGGTTTGATAAGTTCACAAATACCTCACATATAATTATAGCAGTTTTGTAGTTTCTTGACAATTTCTATAATAGTTTCTTAATACAAAAATATTTTTAAATGATATTTAGCTCATTTTTTAAGCCTTATTATGTTTGAAGGAACAAACTTTACAAAACAACAATAGCAAAACCTACAAAGCTAACTACCAAAAATTTTAATGTTGAGGACATTTACCTTTCTGGGTTAATCATGCAATTTAATGAACAAAACATTACAATCTTTGATGTAAAAATAAATAAATCATTTGGTAAAAGGAAATTCAATTCTCAAATAAGTTTCTTAATTATATTTTAACACAATTTTCATTTTAAAGAAATAAAACTGTCAGTCCTTGATTTAAAGACCAACGTAAACTTATTAGATAAAAATAAAATCACTTAAAACAAAAATTTTAAAAATGCATCACAGAATTGATTTATTTTTCAAATTACATAGTTTTACACAGTATGAAACAATAAAATTTCAAGTTCTTTTTGGCAGGCATGAAAGTTGAAATTCACCAAAAAAAGCTAAACCATGCATGTAATACAAAATTATTGCTATGTAAATGCACATGAATATGCAGAAATAAATATTATTAATAAAAATTACAAAAAATAAATAAATAAATAAATAAAAATAAATAATAATAATAATAATAATAACTGATTTAGGTATATAACATGTAAAATAACTATGCAAGTATAGTTAAAAAATACATTAAAACTATTATTTTTATTCATAACTATTTTACTTCATTTATACTCTGATATGAGTTTAAACATATCCTCATGTTAAAATATTTGCATTATATTAGCATAGCTACTCCAACTGAAGCAAACAACATTGCCCCAAGAAAACAGGCTAAAAAAAACTCCAGAGATATAACAAAATTTGCATGTGCATGCATATGAGAACAAAACACAATTAAAAAATTAATGCATTTTAGTTTAATGTTTTTAAAAGAAATAGTTTTTTTTAACTATTCTTTTTTACCCCTTACTTTAGCTTCCCTCCTCACCTCCTTAATTTTGTATTTAAAAGAATATTTAGTGAAACTGGAAACACTAGTAAAAAGGTGAAGACACACAGCCACATTAATTATTTTGTTATGCATCTTAAAATCTGTTTTTAAGGTAATATTATTACTCTTTTGATTACTGTTTTATATTTAAAATGTTACATGGAAAAATGTAACATGTTACAAGGAAATTTCAAAAGTACAGAATTTGTACACCATTACAATTTTATCTTTAGAATATCTCACTACGTCCCCCACCCCTCACACAATTCAGGTCATGATGTACCATGACCTTTATGTGTTTGCATCAATCTCAGAAACAGCCAAAATCACATTTAAAAAAAGCTGATTTCAGTGAAAAAGCTGAAAAATTTCATGCCTGCTTTGAGAGATAATTTTAAATTCTATCTTTCAGGCTATCTCTGAAGAAAACCTTAAGTTATATGCTACAAAGTGCATTGAATAGTTTTTATATTAATTTTTCCTGACTAAATATTTATTCAACAATCAATTTTATGTAATTCAACAATCAATTTTATGTAGCACTTTGTGAAACCTGCTACAATTCGTAAAAAAATTATTTCTCACTTTTAATCAAATATGTCAAAACAACTTACGTAAATAAGCAGCGTTTTTTGATGCAGCTTTTTGAACCTCATCTGGTGATAAAAATTGTACATCAAACTCTCCAGTTCTAAAACCACTTTCATTGTACAAAGGTTGCACTGATACTGCGCGAGCACCTACTGGCCAAAAGAACTGAAAAGAAGAACAGAAAAAGTTCATTTAATAACTTTTACACATAAATGCATCCAAAAACATTCAATATAAATTAATTCAAATTAAAAACATAAGAAATATTTCTAGATTATTGGATTAAAAGCTTTTCATTTATGAACTTAGTTACAAATGCAAGAAGAATAAATATAAATTATTAAAACTGCTGTAGGAATGCAACTTATTCTGAATGATCTCTCTCTCTGTGCCCATGCGTAAAGTCCATCATTGACATTTTTCAATACTGATGACCTCATGATAACTAGAAAAACTTACAAAGGATTTCACACCAGGTGAACAATAAAGTTTCTGCTGGTTTTACCTCCATTTTAGAATTTAAAATATGCTTTAATGATAAAAATAAATTTAAATATCACATTTCAATACTAAACTTCAGTTTATACTACTAAACATGTAGTTCAGATGTTATATTCAGTATATACCTCTTTTAGCCCAGTTGATGTGGGGTGGTGAAAACAAAGTGTTCAATTAAACATTTAAAATCACCAATTCATATCACTTCAATACAGAATTAAATTAAAAACTGTTTTGAAGAAGAATTTATTTTTAAAATGTAACTAGAAGTATTTGGACCAGTCATCTGTATTTCAGGATGATAAACTAACTTAAATTTTACAACTAAATTAAAAGCACGAATTTAACTTTCAACAGCTATCTGAATTTCCTATGTTAGAATATTTTTCTTTTTTACTTTAGAATTCAAGACTACGTTTTTATTTGAATTAAATGAGATCAAAGACATTTAAGTCTTTAATTAAATCTTTCTAGCATAGGAACAGCATTTATGATAAAATCAAACTATGAAAGAGGTGACTTCAAAGTCAGAGAGCTGTATACGATTAATTTTGAAAGTATTGATTCCTTACAGTGATTTATAATAAAACAACTGAAGTGATGATACTTACAAACTAACATTTAGCATTATTCTGAAACAGCGCACAAAACACTCCTTAATAACAAAATCAGTAAAGCTGAATGTTAAGAAACTATGTTGAAACTCATAAAATCAATAAACATTTTGAAATATCAATAAAAATATTCAAAACAAACTTAATATGCCAGAAAATTGTGATAAGAATTACAACATATGCTTTCAAGAATTTTCTTAGGCATAGTTTACCTTTTAAGATACTTTTCTTCTTTTCACAAATAATTTTTTATCTTTAACTTAAAATAATAAAAAATAAATAAAAATGCAAAATAACTGACGGAAAAGAACTTTATACTTATTACGTCTCTTTAAAAATGTCCACACTTCCAGCAGCAGGACTTCAATATAAATCAACCTGCTAAGACATAATTTGCTTCCAGTTTTTACAAATAGGATAACTAATAAACTTTCTAACATATGGGATAACCTTTTTTTATTATTATTATATTTTGAAAGAATTTTTTTTTTTTTTTTTTTTTTTTTTTTTTTTTTTTTTTTAACCTTTACTTTTACATTTGATGAAATTTTCAAGTCAAACTATTAATATTCTATTTTATTTTAAAATTCCATTTATTAAAATCTCTAATCTATCCATAAAATTTAATATTCCATTTTATTTTAAAATAACCATCCTATCTTCTTTTTTTTTATATATATATTAAAAACATAATTTTTTTGAAATGTGGAAAATATTACTTAAAATCTAACTAAATGTGACAAAGAGTAGCACTATTCACATGGTAAAAGGAATACGGAACAAACAGAAACTATTTCAAGAGCATACATCAAAAATATCTTGGTCAGTAATTCTCAATGGTACATTCTTCATCCTTATAATGTGACCAGTATGTGCTTGTGGTGATTCAACAGATTTCAGTCTCTCATCTTCTTGCAATGATGCTAGTGAATAAAGAGACATAACATTATTACTAATAAAGCATACAAAAATTCCTAAGAAAAAAAGTTATGAATATTATTTGCAAATACATTAACATGCAGAGATTTTGCAAAGAAAAACATTCAAGAACACATAGACTTTTACTCCCCTACCCCCAAGGATACATCATACTTCTTAAAAAATGACAACATTAATCCTTAAAACTGTTATAGGGCTCCAGCTCAGCTATATAATCATTTAGTACACTAGCCGGACTTCACCCGTCTAGATGTTGCTTGGGAGGCCCCCAAAGTGCATTTTACACGTAAACAGAAATAAATAAATAAAATACTTTATTCTAAATTATAGGAAAATAACTATTACAAATATTAAAAAAGCAGGTAAATAAAGATTTCACAACATGAATAATAAATTTTATTCATGAAACCCCTGATAAATTTTGAGGAGCAGCAAACATTCTCTATTATATGTAATAACAAAAAGAAGTTGAATATTATATTAATAATCTATTAATATAACAAAATGTTTTTTAAAATTAAATTCTTAAAGTGGTTAAGGGAGAAGATGACAATTTTGAAGGGACAGGAAGGAAAATTCAAAGTCTAACTAGTTGCAAATAGCAATAATTCCATATATAATTGCAAGTTGGCTATAGATTTGATTATGGAAAAAACTTTTATTTTGGATCTTCAGTACTCCTTTCCACCCCCTAAAGTTGAATTTCTAAAATCGCTGAAATGTGTTTAACCATTTTTTAATCCTAGACTTGTTACGCTGTATTTCCTGCTCCTACCTAACTACTGCTCAGATATTGCGAAATTAACTAAAATATTCCCTAGGAGTTAAATAAAAAATGATTATATTAATGTTAGTAATATAATAGTCCCTTTCTTTCTCGTTATTTTAATTAGTAGAGAAAATTTGGAGGCCCTTCAAAACTATTTTAACAATTATCTAGCACACACGCCTGTGCTAATCTTGGAAGGGGGGTGCCTTCCAGGTGAAATAAGCAAAAATAGAATAAGCTAAGAAATATGCCGATCATTGTGGCCCTGTGCATTTTGCAGCCATAAATAATAAATGCAGTAATTATTATATAGGGGCCCTGTGAATTTTGCATACATAAACTATTAAAACAACAATCAAATTTAACAGAACTTTGTTCATTTCACGACTATAAACTGTTAGTGCAGAAATCATTATAACGATACCGTGCATCTTGAGTACATAAATATGATGATGAATATTTAAATCATAAGGCTCTGGGTCCAAAAAATGCTTTTTGAAAAGAGGAAAAAGTATACAATATTTTGTATACAGATTTAAATTCAATCGCTAAAAGGTGAAAATCACAAGGACAATTCACAAAAATATGGAAAAAAAAGGGCTACAAATTTTCTTTGTAAAAATGTCTTGCACAAAATATGTAATCAAAAATCAGCAATAGTTATTTATACATCTAATCTTTTAATTAACAGGGATTTGTTTAGGAAAAATTTGGGTCCTTTAAAGGGCCTTTCACAATTTTTTAAATATTTAGACAGGACCCTTCACGTAAATTTTCATCTTAAAACAGGGCCCTTCACCTTCACAAAATTCTTTGTCTTTAAACTCTCCCTAAACTTTTCTGTCACCAGACTTAAACTTTCACAAATTGATTATTTTAAAATAAAATTTAACTTAACCTGTCACAAAACAGTTGAAGTCAACAAAGTACCTATTACATACTCTTTTTTTTTTATATAAATAAACGATCTTGTTAAAAACATAAACAACAACCTATACATAATGATTTTTTCAAATTCACAAAATCGTGATTAGATTTTTCAATTAAAAAATCTTCACAAAAACAGGATACATAAATCCTCGACAGACACATGAATAAAGTACAGTAATATTCCTTATATTTTCAATTGAAGTAAGCAATGAATTCTAGGAAAAGAAAGGAAAAAAGGATTAGTCACAGCTATAAAAATATTTTCAGTTATAGAAGAAAGATGAAATTGGAATTCTATAATTCTGTGTTAGACAAATAGCCAAAATATTTATTATGTTACAACCCAAGTATTGACCATATTATTTGAACAATATTTGAATCACCAACATATGGGATACAGTAATTTGCAGGTCTAAGCAACTATGCATAAAACAAACTCATGAATTGTGTGTAATCTGCTTCAGATAAAGTAACTGAAAGTACTATTATATTAAATATATTATTTTAAATGGATTTAACTATAGCTTAAGCATTTAACTTGCAAAATTGAACTGATCATTTAAAAAAGAAGAAAATTTAAAAATGAGAGAGCATTTAACAAAATTTTTGGGGAATGCATTATAAATTGATAATATCTTTAATACAATTGTATTTACTTTCATAAAATAATAGTAATTTGAACTTATAAAAGTTTTATTTAATGTTATTAAAAGGTAATTTTTAATCTGAAATGAATGATGACTTATAACATAAATGATGAATCTGATTCTTATTTAACCTGTAAATATTAATGTTTAAAAAAATCTGACTTAAATCAAAGGTTTTTTTTTTTTAAATCATTTGATTTAAATCAAACAACCCTGTTTTAAAATATATGCTTAATTTTATACGAAGTGTCAAAATTTTACTCACAATTCGTCATCTTTTAATACATAAAATATTAAATTAAGTATAGACTTTAGAAATATTTTGACAATGGCATATTTGTTTACATATTCTGACTAAATAAAGAGTAATCTTTTCTTTCCAAACTTCTGTGATTGTTGTTTATTGTGTCACTCTAGAAAACTTAACAGTAGTATAAAAATGAAAGAAAGAATTTTGAAGTAATAGCTTTCCTGGAACTTTTAGGGCGATATTTTTGCCAATTATTTGTTAAATTTTCAGCAGGGTACCATCCCAAAAATCTTCCGCATTTGGAGCACACACATGAAGCACTTGTCCATAGTTAATGGCTGAAAATCAATAACCTATATATGCGACATCACGATTATGCATATTTGGAATTAAATCCCACTATTTGTCGAGTTATTTTCGATAGAATGTGGTCAACGGGATTACAGAGAAGTACCAAATTTTCTAAATTAAGTACTATAATTACAATATTATAGTAAATTTTTAAAATGCAGCAAAACATCGGAAGGAAAGTTATAGTTATAAAAAGTAAACAAAAATTGGCTGTAAGCTTTAAATATTATACATTTTAATCTATAATTTTTTAGCTTGAATTAATCTTGATAATTATAAGTTAATTCCACAAAATTTTTGTGACTGAACTTATTTTCTAATGAACTAGTTTAAATTAATGAAATAAAGTTTTATTTTTAACAATATTCCAAACACCTAATATAGTTAAATAAAACTTTAAAATATTATATGAAATGTTTGGTAAAAATTATAATATCTCTATACTATAATTACAATACTACATACAGTAAACTCTGTTTAAGGCAGAATTGATCGGGACCAAGAAAATTTTCTGCTTTAGACAAATTTTACTCTATGTCTATGGATTCGCAGGGACTTGAAAATCTTTCTGAGTTAGACAGATTTCCGTTTCACACAGAGTCCACGTTACAGAGAGTTTACTGTATTATACAGAGTTTCTCCTAGAGAATTTCAGGGGGGTGCTGCATCTTTCCTGACTTTTAATTTAAAAAATAGCCCCCTCCATGCCCCTCATCCAAAATATTAGCCATTACTCTTTTTTGCTTTAAAAAATTTGTTTGCACAGTAAAAACTTCCTCATTGTCTTGAAAGGAGTCCCCTGAATTTTAAATATTAAAAGTGGCTTTAAAAATCGAAAAAACACCTAGAAAAATAATAAAAAGTACACTTTAGAAGCTATAAAAGGCTTTTAAGAATAAAAAAGTGCTCTTTATTTCATCAGCAGCACCCAGCTCCTTTTTGAACCTGGGGAAAATTCTGTACTACAAATACACACTATAATTATGTTAATACTTCTGATAAATCACTTAAAATGTATAAGATTATTAAAAAAATATTATGCATTAAAACCTTTGAAAAACAGAATTTCTAGGGATCGGGTGAAAAAATCTGTTTTAGACAGGTTTTTATTTTATCAAGCAAAATTATATGGTATAATCTTCTGTCGAAACCATAGAAAATTTTCCATTTGAAGCATGATTTCTCTTATAGAGAGGTTCTGTTTTTCACAGATTTTATTGTATAATTTGGGATTTTTTATTCTAATTTTCTTATTTATTTATTTTAATATAAACAATTTGCACAAAAATCAATTGGATGAGGGTAACAAAAATAAAATTAAATAAATAAAAGCAGTATTAACATATTTTAAAATATGCATAAATTCAAATAACACACACAAAATTAAAAATAACAATACAATATGCAATTGATACATAGTTTTATTTATTACAGACCTTGAGACATCGATTCCCCTTCACTTTTTTCTGTTAGTTTCACACTTTCACTGCCTGAATCTGGTAATCGTAAAGTCAAGCGAATAAATCGGTGACCTATCAAATAACAAGATATATTTCACCACACAATACAAAGACATTTTCAATACACAATTCTTCATATTAAAAAGTTAAAAAATTTTAAATGAAAAAAAAAAACAACATCATTTTACATATGCCTTTATAGTTATACGAGTGATGCTATCAAAAATGTTAGATCTCCAAAAAATACCCCTAGGACATGGAATACTGTCCAGGTTACACAGGGTACTGTTCATCTCACAAAGTTCCACATTCAGCTTTCTATGACCAGGATGAAAATAAGGAGGCGAGGAGGAGGGGGTGAGGATTATGCCCTGGCATCATAGTAAAATGTGTGCCGAATTGGAATAAGAAAATCCAAAGTAAAGAGATGCATTTTTAAACTTTATACCCTTTGCTTTGAATGGAACTGGTTTTTCCATTAGGTGAACGCCTAGGTGTATCAGAACAATACATTATTAACAAATTCATCTAAGATACTTGCAAGATCAATACACTGACCCAATTAGGTTTGAATTGGTCCAGTATTTCGGACATTATTATGATGAAAAGATTTGCACTATATATAGATAGATAAAATTAAGTGATTGGTATAGTGATTACAATAGGGGGATTTCTAAAGAAATCAACCTAAAAATCTACTTTCTAACAAGTATTTCAAATTTAAAATTAAAAACTTTTTTTTATATAAATTTATTTTAGCAATGAGGCGGGGGTGGGCACCAAAATTCATGCTTGCCACAGGTAAAAAAAAAAAAAAAAAAAAAAAAAAAAAAAATACAGTATTGGCCCTATCGATGGCATGAAAGAAGCAAATTCACTCAGCTGGCATTTGAGTTGATGTGGAGAAAAGTCATGTAAACAGAGTTGATGTTCTCCTGCTTTCTTTGTCATTTTTTAACTAAAGTAGGAATTTACCCTACTTTCAAAACCTTTTTTGATGTTGTGGAAAACTTTTGATTCTTAATATTTGAAATGACATGGTGGGTCATAACATTCTCTCGGCAGGCCACCTGTGGCCTGCAGGTTGAAGACTCTGAACATAGATGGTATGATAGGATTTCTAAGAAGACCTTAATCATAATGCACTACATAAAATATTTATTTGGAATTTCATGCATAGTATGTTTACAAAATAAAATATGGTTTAAATTTAAAAAGATTTTCTTATGATAGGAAAAATGTGAATTTTTCTCTTTTTAATTAGAAAAGATTGAAAACAATTCAGCAAGAAAGATACAAACTAAAAAGACAAAAGTCACATTTGAGAGAAGAGTCAGCAATTTTTTTCCATGAAAAAAAAAATTACATAAAAGTTGCATTTTTAGAAATATTGTAAAAAAAAAAAAAAAAAAAAAAAAAAAAAAATTGAAATATTAGTTATATTAAAATATGTATATGTTTTGAGATATCTTCAGTTGAAATTTAGCTGACAGCCCAATGTCTCATTCCATCAATGTAAGCACAACAAATTCATTCCCTGTGAGCGACAAAAATATTAAACTTATAGAGATAATCATTCACAAAGCAAGTAATATTTGAGATGGAAAAAAGAATCAGAACCAGTGGACCCATGCATGGGTTTTGGATTGCTATCTTATATTTTTTAGATGCAGATTAAAGCCTTTAAAGAAAAATTATTGATAAAAATGGGCGCAAATAACATTAGTCAAGCCAGAATACCATCTCATTTGTTCCATCAAATTTACAGTCAAAACTGATCAAAGATAATAAAAGAAGTGTGAGAAAAAATAATCTTATTTTAACTGCATTACAAGATGATATGAGCACTTCGAGAAAAACATGGGCCAAAGAAATTTTTTTTTTAAATGCAATTAAATTATGATTTTATCCAATATAACAAAGCATACCTTTTATGAAATACAATTGTTTAGAAAAAAAGATATCACCGATTGATCAAAGCGTTTTCATTTCAAATTTGCTTTATAAACATAAATATATACTCACTTGCAGATGTCAGACTTTCTCCCTTTTGTACTAGTTAATACTTTTTTAAAATCATTATAGAGCATAATATGGTATTTAATTTTATATATTTTTGTATTCATTATATATTACATATTTGTGAATTAAAATGTATTGCTTACCTTCCTGTGACTCTTTAAATAGTCACTTCCGGTTTCAGAAAGTTCATTTGTGGTTTATATTTTGGGCTATAACTTTGCTTCTAATTATCGCTGAACCAAAAGTAAGACATTTTTGGAATCCTAAACGTTTGAACTGTAATTTAAAGTAATAAAAAAATCAAAATTTTTTGCAAAAATAGCGATTTGAGGGTAGGCACATACCTTAATTAATATATATATATGATTTTGAATCCTACGCTTTGAAGTAATTTTTAGACGACATCAGAGTAGAATATTTTGATAACTAAGAAAAAAGTATAAGGTGCTTTTGACAACTGATTATTTCCACCTAGATTCTAACCCTGGATTAAAAAAAAAGAAGGGGGGGAATGAGAAAAACTATGAAAATAGAAAAAGATATAATAAATTGGAAATCTACGTGTTCTTGGAAATTTTTCTGTAGAAAATTTCTTATGCCTTGCATTCAATAATATTTAAAATTTTAATTGCTTAAAAGATGTACGGTCAACAGAGTGAAAAAGTGTCCAAGATGGGACTCGAACCCAGGTCATCGGTATAGCGCATCTATATAATATGATAGTGAGAAGTGCCAGGGCTGGGTATCATTCCAAGTGGTTGAGTTGGTAGAACGTCGGTGCGCTATACCGATGACCCGGGTTCAAGTCCCGGCTAAGACACTTTTCACTCTGTTGACTGTATGTTTTTTAAGCAATTAAAATTTGAAATATAATAAATTGTATTGATGAAAAACAACTGACATGATACAAGCATGTTAAAAGAATGATGAAGAAAGACACTTAAAAACTAATAAATCTTCAGATCAGGGGCCTCAATGTCAATTTTACAAGATGTTTTAATTTTCATCTCACTTCATGCAATATCTAACATCCTGAAACCACAATTTAATAATGTCAAATTATTTGTATTATTTCTAAGCATCAAAGATTCAGAAAATTTAATTTTTGAGAACAGTTATATTAAACACGATTTTATGCAATTGTGGTCTTCAACTGCTTATTGTTAGAATTCTTTAAAATAAAAATGTATATCTGTTCAGGGATGAACTTTGTCCTGTTGAATCGCCCAATGTCTTATTGAATTTATGCTTGCAATTGCCGATATACATTTTAAACTATATTTTATTACAATGAGCATTGTACATGAGATTTTATCCTATCTTAATAAAATACTGACAGATCTGTCAACTACGAAACATCGTCATTTGTTCCAAAAATTGCATAAAATCTCATGCAACAAAATAAATACAAAAAAGCAATCTCTCCTTTATGATTCCCCCTTTTTATATCTAACTTAGAAATTCAATATTTTTAATTTTTTTTGTTTTGAAAAGCAGTTTTGATGGTCATTATAGTTATATACTTCATCTTTCTAGTACAAGGCTTGACAAAATCTACTTTACTCATCCACTTTGTTACTTATACTCCAAAATGTTCAATTGCAATACAGTTCAACACATTCACTTGCATGTAGATATTTAAACATATTGTCTAATCTTCCATAGTCAGGTCCACTACCAAGTGGTTTATTTTAGCAAGCATGATTTGCACTTTTTGTGACAGTTCATTAGTAGTTTTTACATTCATTTTAAACTATATTGTTGGTAACATTGCCCACAGAGTTAAGAGAAAGATAAGAGAAGAAATGTGCTGGTTTCGCGTGCAGGCAAAAAAGCAACCCTAAAACCAGTTATAATTCACCCCAAACACTTGCAGCTTGCTTTAAAAACTTCTCTCTGTCAAGTCAAATGAAATCAGCCCTTTTCCCACCCGCTTGTCTTGCTTGGGCTGAATGATTTGAGCAATAACCGGTTTCACGTTACAAACTGTTTTGACAGTATAGATCATCTCTATAATATATTAAACCTCTGTGGCATTGTCTATAAAAAATAATTACTTAAGTAACAAAAATATATAATTGAACAGTCATAATGATTTATATTTCCCTAACACATGCACGAAATTCCTTCAAAAAATACATAGATAATTTACAATGTCTGACATATGAATCGATAAAATTTCAAACAAATTGGAGTAATTTAAGGGTCCATCCCTCACTTCGGGGAATTTTCACGTCCATATTTTAACATTTACATAAATTATCCAAATGCACCATATTCTTTCGAATGAATGATAAAATGCGAAAATTGTCTGAATACCCATAGAAAAGCATTATGATATAAAAGAAAATGTTCTTTCTATATTTTTTTAACGCAAGAACCAAATTTAATGAAAAACTACTCAATTTTGTGTACCTCATCAACACACCTGCCTAATTACAAGCTAATCAGATGCTTTTTGCAACAGTTATTAACGACACATACAGAGACACATCACAGTAAGTCTCTCTGACCTTTTGGCAATTATTATAGAATGCAAGCCATCTAGTACAAGGAATAAAGAAAAATGGAAAAGATAATAAAAAACAACACAAAGGAAGATAAGACTTTGAACAGAAAGCAACGGAAGAAACAAATAAAGAATTAGGGTTTGCATTTGACTTTTATGAATCAGTATGACTCGCTGATGACAAAACTGTAAGTCAGTTGAGAAAAACATGATTCAGTATTAAAAAAATATATTAGAACAATGACATATTAATGGCTGTACATTGGAGACTTTCAGTAGCAGCTACTGCAAATTGTTCTTGGTAAATATAGGTTTCAATTGAAGATTAGCACTGATATTCACAAAAACAGCGTTCTAATTTTTTATTTATTTTGGAAGGGTTAATGTTTCATAGGTAACATTTCATTTTTTTTAAAGTGTGAAGAAGTATGGCTATAAATACAGCAAAAAAAACCTTTAAAGTATCCATTATTTTATTCAGAAGAAAAATTTCCAACGTTAAATTTACAGACATAACTTTAAGTATTAACAATTTCCAACATTAAATTTACAAACATAACTTTAAGTATTAAAATAAACATAACTGAAATCAAAAGAACACAATCCAAAGCACAAAACCGAATCTTCCAATCGTTACATTCTGCTCAAAATATTTTGATGATGTTTGTCATATGTCAGACAATTTCAATCATGGACACTGGACACAGTAGTTTAATATGAATGAATGAGACTATGATTATGAATACAATTATAATTGTTAAAACATATTTCCATACAAACTTTACTTTTTTCTTTTACTTAATCTAACAGATATGGTAAAATTTATGAGTTGGTTGTTGACTCACTGTTTCAAAATTTGTGAGTCAAGTTTCATGAATTTCTAGAATGAACATGTAAAATACAAGTACAGTATAACCTCGAAAATCCAGTAATTTCAGGACTGAGACTTAGCCAGATTTCTGAAAGGATATCAAAAGAACTTCCGATATTCTTAATGGTGACCTTAACCATTCAAGACCTGACCTACACAATTGTGTAGGTGATCCTAAAGAAAAAGAAAAACATATTCCTCTTTTTGCTCGATTTAAAGTTGAGCCTGCACTCACAGAATTGCATGGATCCTCCCTTGGCATAACCTGAACCTGACATCGGTATTTTTTAAAATATTTTTTTCAATCAAATATGATCCTATTAATTAGGGGAAACCACCAAAACTTTTCAATTCTACCAAAAATTTTCTGGTCTTAAACGGTTAATCATAATTTAATTCATAACCAAGTGATAATTATGTGAGAAAATTTATTATTAAAAAAGCTTACTTTAATTGATCTATTTTCTATGTTACAAAAAAATTCTAATAAACAATGAAATAATTTATTCTCATGTAATTTCCGAAACATCAATATCTTTTTTTTGGGGGGGTGGGGGGTGTTCTTTAACAAGTTTCTTTTTTATTTTGTGCAAGGGAAGAATATCTATTTTGGAAATAATCTGTTTTCGCTAAAGCAGATATTAATTCTCCTGTCAAATTTATGCATTTTTCCATTGGCACTTTTTCGTCTGCTGGTTCCTCGTCCTCTGAGTTACAACTAACGTTATCGGTGGTTCCATTTAGTGCAGCATCAGTGATCTCGCTGTCCGTTAATTGCTCATTGGTTTTAATTCATAAAAAATTGCTATTTTTCTTCCTCTCATAAGTTGGAAGTGTAAAAGAAGAAGGGAAGGGGGAGATGACATTCATGCCGGATTCTTAAGGTCACAGTCAAGGGTGTAGTGGAGGATACATGGAGGTATGCACCAGGGTTGGACGGTATTTACCGTCTGATGATTTTTACCGGTTATTACTATGGTTTTTACCGTCTTTGGAAAAACGTGTTTTTACCGTGGTTTTTACCATCTTTGAAAAACTTATGAGTTTGACTGTTTTTTGTCACTTTTATGAAAATTTATCTTTCAATTTTTCATTTTCCCAGGGGTGAAAGTTTCCCGGGTATTTTATACCACTATTTCCATTCAGCAATATTCACCTAATTTAGTTTCTGATTAGGTAATTAAAAGAATGTTATATTAAAATAGTGGTTTTTAAAGAATATAAAAAGCCCGGAAGACATTCATCCATGTTCACCAGCTACAACAATTCAAAATTTTAAAGATATTATTGCACATTTATCATTATTAAAACCTAATGCTTATTATAACTATCATTATGAGAATGCACATTACAATATTTATTATATTTATCTTAATGGAGACTAGTTTACTAATTTTTACTGAAAGGAAATGGAAAATTATAAGTACACTTTTATCATATTTAAAAACCTTAATCATTTTAATAAAAACCTAATACTTACAATATTAATTATCACATAATGTAGTTTGTACAAATGTTAGCACAGTTTACCAGTCTATACCTTTTTGCCTTTTAGCATTTTATAAAAAGCTTTGTAGCTTTGTGTACAGACTTTCTTAATTTACTGTGGATATGTGAAAAGTTCGAAAAAATTAGCTCTATGGATGAAGAATTATAAGGTATGGAGTGGAGATTCATCATTAAATTTATGAATTCAGGATTCATTTCTTTGTTACTTAGTGCTTTCCACCGAACTTTGGCTTTTACATCTTTTGTTTTAAAGAAGCTTCTTGGAAATGGTTGTCCTTCAACTTCATATGGCAAGAAGAGTGAAAGAGAATTTGGCATGAAATCTATGAGCCATTCCCTTTCCATTTCCTTTTGTGTTTCACTTAATAGATCTTGATTTTTGTGCATTGGATCTGTCATACATGCTAAAAGGTGAAAGGGCTCTAAAACCAAATCAATTTGTTTTTTAATAAGATCTTTATATGGAATTAATTCACAACAATGCACCAGTTTCAGCCATTCAGAACAAGCATCTGCTCTGATAAATATTTAAGGCTTTGGCTACTCGTAGCTGTTGAAATACACTGGTTATCAAAAATTAAGGAAAAGTCACAAAATGCTAATTTTCAAATACACGAACACTCAAAAGGAAGTAATATAATTCAAGTTAATTACTATCTCTACAACACAGCTAGTCCATATAACATCTCATTTATGTCACACATGGTCACAAATGTCACAGTCACTATGGTGAAGCAAAAAAATAGGAAATTCCGTACATCTCATTATGAGTCTCAAATGATCACTGTATGTGACTCCACTGTGATGTCACTGTGACTGCTGCTTTGGGACGAGTCACCATGTGACTGTCATTTGTAGACTAAATTTCAAAGTCATTGTGAACGCTGCATTGTAATAAGTTACCAAATAATGTCACATTAAAGTCACATGAAGACTTTCAAGTGACAGAGAGACTACTGTGAAGTCCCCGTTGTGCTCTTTTAGGAAAAGTCTCCATGTGACTATAATATGATATTATTTGGTGACTTATCATAATGCAACGTTCATGATGTCTATGAAATTGAGTCTAAAAATGACAGTCACATGAGAGTCACAATTTAACTACACTGTAAAGTCGCCTAGTGACTCGTCACAAAGCAGCAGTTACATTGACTTCTCAGTGGAGTGACATATAGTGACCATTTGAGACTCATAATGAGATGTATGGAATTTCCTATTTTTTTGCTTCACCGTAGTGACTGTGACACTTGTGTGACATGAATGAGATATTATATGGGCTAGCTGTGTTGTAGAGATAGTAATTACTCGAATTATATTATTTCCTTTTAGAGTGTTCGCGTATTTGAAAATTAGCATTTTGTGACTTTTCCTTAATTTTTGATAACCAGTGTAGATCCTTCACTTGTTTAAATAAATTAGTCATTCACTAATCTTTGAATTCTAATATCAATATCTTTTTCATGATTTTTGCAAATGTCAAGCAATGCAGGACTATTCTTATAAATGTGGAGTTACATTCTATATGGTTATTCCATCATACGTCGCTTGGCAACTGGTGTTTCCCTTATCAGATGATTATTTCGGAAATACTTCTGTATATCAACATGTTTAGTAATGGATATTGGAGCTTTTTTTCCTGCCAGTAAGTTCATCCAATGTGCTGTGAAATGGAAACCCTGCTTTGCAAAACCGATACTGAACATCTGTTGTTCTATTTATAGATGGGGAATAGAAAATATGGTAAAATTTATATGATTAAAGTACTATTAGAGAATTAATTCTTCATTTCCCATCTCTTTATATATATAAATATATGCATTAGTTACATGAAATTACAGCTTCAATCCATGGTATTTAAATACAGTTTAATGACTAGTAGAGTTTATTGTATCCTTAGGTTTTTACCACTTTTTCCCAGTTTTTTACCAGTAAAAACCTAGTTTTTACCATGTCCTGGTAAAAACCAGTTTTTACCGGTAAAAAGCCAACCCTGGTATACACCGTATACCTCCATCCAAAAAAAAAAAATGTATAAAAAAAAAATGTATACACAGTATACCTTCTGCATTTTTTTAAAGAAGCTCTGTGTCCATATCAGGGTTAGAAATTAGCGGTCGTTAGTTGTCAAATGCACATAAATTATTGGATTTCACGACCACGAAATTTTGCCTAGTCCTCAAATTCGACGCCTAGATTTCTTTCATCTAATTTTTTATCTACAAACTATATCATTGGTACCTTAGCATAAGTTTCCCCAGCCACATGCACTTCAAGAGCACCCGTTTTCAATAAAATAATATACTGTATCAAGAATGTTTTAAAATTTTAGTGCTACTCCCTCTCAAAAAAAAAAAAATATATATATATATATAACATTAATATATATAACATTATGATATAAATACAATTCATCATCTTTTTCCAATTACTAAAATTAAATTAATAAATAAATTATATATATATATATATATATGTAGGATTTATGAATACTTTTAACCCTTTCAGGGGCAAGGTACTTATATTTATAAAATGTTGAAATAATTTATTGAAACCAGTATTTACATGAGAATTTATTTGTAAACAAGTAAAAGCATGTTTTTGCATATTTAAGAAAGATGAAATTTTCATTATAAAATTCCGGTGCCAACGTGGCAATTATGGATGAAAATTATGTGATGTCGTGATGACATCACCGCCCTTCAAGGGGTAAATGCTGCACCATAATTTTTATCCAAAGGTTCTTTCATTTGTTAATTTTCTATTTTCTGATGTATACTTTCAGTCACGGGATTTTTTTTTTTTAACTAGGCTTATTCCTGGTTGTAGTTAAAAGTTAAAATTCTCTTTCAATGGAAATAATTGCTTGATAATCTGTTTTGTATGCATATTAGCTTTTCAAAAAGAATAAGCTAAACATTATTTTAGAATCTAAATATTGTAGTTTAATCAAGCAAGTTTCACACTTTTATAGAAAGCCAATTTTTATTTTCTTTTAGTGATTAACACAGACATAAAGTGTTTAATATGTACAGCCAATAACTGCCTTTAACATATAAAAATAGAAATAATATTATAGTTAACATGGCTCCGAAAAGAAATGAGAAAATATGATAACAACATAAAATTGCAACCATGAAATGGAAATGCAGTTTGGCAACTAGAAAAAAATTGAAGGGGTCATCTGACGCCTTACTTAGAGTTCCTAATTTCTAACCCTGGTCCATATACCCTCTGTTTCTCAAATAAACCTACAGCTTATACTCTAGCTATGAACATTCATGATTCTTGCGTATACCTTCTGCCGATAGTGTATACCCTTTAGGTTTTTTACAACTGCAACACTGGTCACTCTGTAAGCATAAACCTTGAAAGAATATTTTTGGTGAAAGGAAACCTCCACATTAAATAAAATTCAGCTACAAGAATTAAAATAAAACCTTACCAATAAAAGCATTCTTTTTTCTCAAGGCAACGACAGCCTCAGCATGAGAGCTGAATTCAACTTCACTGAATGCAGCAGTTCGGCCACTGCCATCACGATTAAGATGAATCTTCTTTGGGGTGATTCCCAAAGGCTTGAAAAACTTTAAAGAAGAAACACACAGTAAGATTTATTTTTTAATCATATTTGTTTATATTATTAAAAATAAATTATACAAGAAAAAAAAGTACATACTTGAATTATATCTTCTTCTGTAGTGTCAAAATCAAGACCTCTCATCTGAACGATGTGCCTATCATTAGATGAATATCTCCAATAGGAGGTTGTGGGATTAAATAAAGTACCTGAAAGTATAGTTTTATTTTAAATTATGATTTCTTTTTTCTTCTCAGAACATTTTTAAATGTACATCTGACAGCATACTCATATAAAAATTAATATGGTATACTCATAAATATTATACAAATTGCTAGCTAATCAACATAGGGCACAGTGAGGTGGAATGGGACAGTAGGATTTTCTCTTTATGTATCATTCTAAATATTTCATCAATCACACACTAGATGAAGCAATGGTAGCCCAAACTTCAGTTGAAAAAAGTTGCTGATCTGCATAAGCTTCAGTTGAAGAAAGTTGCTGATCTGCATAAGCTTGCAATTGTATAAAGTAAAAGATTATTTCAAGAATCAAAAGTAAATTTGCTTTATATACTTTTTATGCTTTCTCTAGATTAATGACTTGTTTATGCATAGATGTAATAGTTACCCTATTTATGGAACATTATACTGTATATTATCCATAATTTAAATGAAGCTTTCAAGCAGCATTTTTGTTTATACAAAAAGTTTAACATAAAAGAAAGTAGTGGGAGGAATGGGACTTACTAGTAAAGGGAGGAATGGAACATGTCCAATTCCTTCTTTTTAATAAGATGAATGTAAATTGCTAGTATGCAAATATTTTTTTAGGGTAATATATTTCTTATATCATTGATAATATATTCATTTACTTCAAAATGTAAATAAATTGATCTGATGATTTTTAATGTTGTCTGTGACTGACAATCCTGAATTTTCCTTCCAGTGATGAAGATACAGGAATTTGATATTGTGGCGCAGACATTATCAACCTACAATCTTTGTTAGACTGTAGGTATACTAGCCGACACTAGGCTATTTGTGCCTTATAGCTTTGTTTTATAGTTATCCCATACCTCCCTGTTCATGGGCAGGTATGGGAGACATTTTGAAACTTACAATTTCTTTAATTAATATTATAAAATTGTTTCTGCAAATTATGTTTCTATATTGTTCAAGGGCATTAGAAAGTGCTTCATTTTGTATTCTATAAATTGAATTTTTTGTTTTTGTGTCAAACAAAGTTGATTTTCTTATTTTTGTAAAAAGTGGCCTATTCCTCCCCACTCTCCCCTATTTATAGATTAAACATTCAAAGCTCTTGATGACCATGCAAGCTGACATTAGTTTTGATATCTGTGTCCACAGATTGTGATAGCACTGGCACATTTTTCCCTTGTTAACTGCAGTGATTTAAAAGAAACTTCTACATGGGATCTTATCTTAAGAATATGAGTATCTATATCCATCTATATAGATTTTAATTCGCCTAGTTAATTACATATATTTTGAAATTAAAAATAAATTATTTAAACCATAAAATTAATTACAAATAATTAAATCATTAAAAAAGGGGGCTAAAGATAGTCATGCCAATTAACAAATTTAAAAATATTATGATGTGCATGGTATAATGAACTAAAAAAGAAAACAGAAAATATAAAACAAGAATACTTGTTAAAATAGGCTACATACATTACATATGTTAATAGTGATTACAGTGAATATAAAAAAAGGCTTTAAAGACTTTTTAATAAACAAACTGACTAGTTTTGTGCACTCAATAATGATGATGATATCAAGATCTGTAATAATAAATAAGTAATTTCAGCATGTTGTGAAAAGAAGGAAATTTATTCATTACAAACTTTGAGAATGTTACCATTATTCAACATGTGAAAGTAGTTAATTTGCTTATTAAAAGGTTTCTTTTAGTCTTTTTATATTTACTATAATTAGGGATTGACCAAATACCGAACAGTCAATTCGGCATGTAAACCGAATATTCGGTTTTGGTCGAATACTTTTAAGTCTTCGCCTGAATTTTCCAAATAATTAGTTTATGAAAAACAATAGGTAATGTATTACTAATTGTAAAAATACATGATGACCAATACTCATTTGATGTTATTTTAATATGCTTGAGTGATAAGTGATCATTTATAAAAGCTATTACTATTTATGATCAAAATTTAACATGGGCAAATTTTGGTGTAAAAATAAGAGTTTTTCAGCATCATCTGGTTGTAATCTGTTTCTTTTCTGTTTATAAATCTGTCTAGCTTCAGAAAATAAATCTTCGCTACAAACACTGTTGGCAGGTGCAGATAAGTATTTTCTTAGAAGTAGAAGAAAAGTATTTTCTTAGAAGTAGAAGAATTCTTTTTTACTTAGAAGTAGAATAGGCCAAACAATGAGTTTCAATTTTCAATATCACGCGCATTACTTCAGAGTTCAGCTGCACTACAAAAAACAAGTCAAAAGCCATTTTTAATTATTTAAAAATAAAAAAAAAAAAAAAAAAAACTTTTTCTTTCCTAAAATAGTCTATACAGGAGTAAAATCAAAACAACTGTCTACAATAGAAAAAAAAAAATGAGGGAAGATAGGGCATCTTTCCCTTATTTAATTTAAATTATTTCTACATTAGTTTTTTTTATTATTATTATTTAAATTTATTTAATGTGTATTTTCTTTAATACACACATCAAAATAAGTATACCCTATGCATATCCTATAGCTTTTATATCCATTAAGTTAAAATCGCTCACATTTTTTATCTTCTTCACCACAAAGTTAAATCATTAATCAAAATATAAATATCAATAATTTGACAGAAAATAGTTAAATGTACAAATTGATATGATTACGTTTTGTATTTGAGAACATTTCTCTACAATATGTTTATAATTAGACATACACAAACAGTAAAATCAGCTTAATGATAACATTGTTTCTTTTTATTTGAATGAACTTTTGTTTTCTTTTGACAATCCTTATCCTTATCCTTAATAATAAAATAGCCTGTATAGTTTAATACTTTCATAGGTTATTTTGGGTATTGACTAGTGATAAAATAATAAAAAATAAGTGATGGATTAAGGAATTTGTGAGTGGAAATAAGTCATTAAATCTTTTTGCGTAATTGGATTTAAGAATAAAAATGTAACTGAATTAAATTATTAAGAATTTAATTTTCATTAAAGTTTATTAAAAAAGCTAATACATGCAAATATGTTTATTAAAAATTTTTAAGTATTTGGTTGCCGAATACCGAATATTCGGTATAGGGGAGAGTGGTAATGAATGGGTCATTAATAAAATATGAAAATTTATTTGCATAAAATTATTTTAGATGCCACCAATAAATGGAACTATTTGTTCTACCAAACTCATCAAATTTTCCATTGTTTGGGAGGAGCCATTTTCCCTCTGAAGTAGGATGGTCAAGAATCTGATTAAAAAGTACATTTTTTCCCTTTTCAGTAAAATAAATAAGCTAAAAAGTATCTATTATTTCATTGTAGATATGTGTATTAGCAAGTCTTTGCATATCTGTAAACTAATTTTAGGATGTATTTATATGTCTTTTGAATTTAATGTACTAAAAAAATCTGAATATATTCTAGAATAGGTGGTGCTGAATGGGCCACTTTATCATGGTCATGAATGGCGACCTGTTTGGACTTCACGTGTGTATGAAGTACAAATCAAGGTTCCCAGCAAAAATGCTTGGCACTTTCCTTGAAATCCTCTAAAAATTCCATAACCAAACGGGCGTACAACAAAATTTGCTATTTATTTCCTCAACTCTTTGACAAAATTATCAGTTTTTGTTCTCCGATCGTTCTTTGAATTTCTCAGGTTTTATTCTATTTTATTTTTGCGGTTGTTTGATATAGGGTAGGTGCACCAGTTTTGGCCACTGTACCAATTTTGGCCACATTGGATGAATTTGTCCAATATTTAGCCTGTGAATTAATGCTAAAAAATAATAGGCATTCTTACATTTTAAGCAAACTCTCTTTTATCATTTACAACATCATTTGTTTATTTTTTGATAAAATATGACTTGCAAAAAAAAATAAATGTGTGAAACTGTAGTGTGTGCTTACATGTATTAAGATTTTTGCTTAGCTGACAAGTTTTCAGAATCTTTCAACATTAGGCACTTATTGGGTTCTATTTGTTCTGAAACAAATTGCTATTAGGTTTTATGAGGTAAGCTTTCTCTCTACTGCAATTTTACATTTAATTTAATTATTTTAACAGTTTAATGGGGGGTGGCCAAAACTGGTGCATTAAATTTGCTATATGTACCAGTTATGGCCAAGAGGGTGGCCAAAAAGGGTACAACATTATGTTCCACTTTTGGCCACATGATTCATTATAGAGGAAATTTTAGCCATTTAATAAATTTAAGAACATCTGGAAAAATCAATTTAATTTTGTTTTATATAGTAATGGCTTCAATAATAATTTTTAAAAAAGCAAGGCTAATGGCAGTTCTTATAAAAGAGATTGTGTTATTCTCTGTCCAATAGATAATTCACTTTAGAAAGAAAGACATTGTGCTAGTCACTAAAGAATGACATTGCTAAAGAAAATATAGTATTGTGTTTAGTATTGATAAAACAAAAGGGGAGGCGATATGTAATGTTTAGATATGATAAATAAACTAAAACATAAATTTTGAAAGATTTTACAACTTATAAATTAAAAAGTTCAATAAAATTATAGCATGATTTAATTGCTTGTATTTTTCCTAAAGAAATGAAGAAGTTCCATAATTTTTGCAATATTTCAGGCACACAGATTTAGAAATACAACTAAATATTGTGAAAATCTTTACTAGAGATATCTAAATACAAGTAAGAATGTATTTCACATTATTGAAAAAAACAGGATTCCTTTTACCAAGTTTAAAAGAGATTCTGTGCTATTAAAAAATGGCCTAGAGGGAACACTGCTCTATGATAGGAAGTAAAATTAAGGCCATTCAAAATGTAATGCCAGCACTACAAGCTAGCAAAGTTTTGGAGTAACCCGTTCTTGCCTTACATCACAAGTTTGCAGGACGGACACCACTTTTCTCTAATAATGTTGAATCTCAAGTAGTAGATCTAGGTACTAGGAACTGAAGTTAAAAATCAATTAGAAAAGTGGATTTTAGATATTGTCAGAATACTATTTCCTATAAAAATGGAATAACTTTTAAGGTTCTGTCCAGAAAATTGTAGCCTGCAAGATAGAAACTCCATTTCAAGATGGAAGACCAGGTATGAAATGGTATGATTTGCTTCTGAAATCACACCCTAAAATAACTTGCAAAGAAGCAAGGTATTTAAATAAGGTACAAGCTAATATAAATCAAAAGATGATTTCATAACTTTTTGATGAAAATCAAACAAAAATCAGAAAATGCTTTCAAGAAATATAACTCTTTGATGAAGATTCAAGTGTTTTAAACAAGCCACAATCCATGAATAATTATAAAACTGGTTAAATAGTTAATCTTTATGTCCTATAGGCACTGTTGTCCCTTTTATTAATCAAATTTAAATATATTTTTTGTTTTTTAATTGAAATTTTCAGTTAAAATCAACATAAGTATATTTTATTTGATATTTTTATCAATTCATAAAGAAATTTGCAAAATTCTCTTAATACAGCAAACAAATATATGTGTGGTAAAATAGATGTTGCATAAAAATGTTTTATTTTTACTTATTATCAATTAAAATGTTTGTTAAACTACATGATATTGGAGTGGCCAAAACTGGTGCATAGAGATGGCCAAAACTGGTGTAGGGGTGGCCAAAACTGGTACAAATTGGAATAAATTACTTGATGAGTTATTACTCACAATCTAAAATATTCTGTAGAAAATTATTATAGTTAACAGAAAGACAATTAAATTTACTAAAGAATGATGTTATTATGATTTAATATGTTTCAATCGGTCAAGAACTATAAAATTTCTATTTCAAATTTTCTCTAAATGTGGCCAAAACTGGTACATCTACCCTATTTCGGGGTTTTTTTATTTTATCGAGACCATTTGATGAATTTCGCGTCATTTAAAAAAAATTTTCCCCAGACTTTTTAAAAATATTTGTAAATTTCCTGGCTTTTTTTTTAAATATATGCAAATATTAATAGACTTTCCATGTCGCTGGGAACCCTGCAAATGCACAGAATGAAAGAAAGAAATAGACCTAGCATTTTCAATAAATTTGTGATTGCTTTACTTAGAAGTAGAAAACTGGGACAAATTCAAAAAGTGCAAATTCCGAAAGATGAATTTCTGAAGGGCATTTGAGAAAAGAATTTGATTTCGGAATACGAAATGCATTCATAATAGCATGCAGTGATTAATATAGCAATGTAGACTACTTACGCATGAAGTTAAATCTATTTAACAGATTCAACGCCATGTTAAAATCGGGCAGAAATAACTTTATTATTTTTCACAAAAATGATAGAAAAAAATAATCAACAGCAAAGCCGGAATGTAAATATAAATAATAAACTTGTTGCCATTAAATTTTCGTAAAGTAGCTTGGTTTATTGGTTCGTTGAAAAGTGGTATATGAGTAAACTTCATTAGCATTCCACTATTCAAAAATATTAAGTTTCGTTTCAAGCATTTCTTGATTTGGCAACATACTTTTAACAGTTACAGTTAGCAGTATTTGTTTACATCATGCTAATATTTTGAAAATTGCGAAAGCAAAAGCGTATGGGCCTCAAGAATATATAATCAAGTGATTATAACGTTTATTTTTAAATTAGTAAAATCTCGTTACATTTTCTGTGGTACCATTCTTCAAAAGTTCTTTTGCTTTGCCTTCAATTTATATGTTTCCTTATATGCCTGCTTACTTTTAACTTTTCACAAATAATTGTTTTCTTTGACACGTTCATAGTTCATTCCAAAAATAAATTATCGTTGAAATCGTAACATTTCTGTCGCTTGATAAGGATAAGATAGCTTTACGTTTCGCTTGACCTGTAGAATGTCATGGAAGGTTACTTACAGTAACATATACTTACTAATACAAAAATAGTGTCTAATCACTCTTTGTAACGTTTTGGAAATCGGCTTAGATGCATTATAATCCCTCTCCGCCATCTTGCATTTTTTTCTTACATGAAAAGTCCTTTTTTGCCAAGTAGTAAATGTCGCCAATGGTTAAATATTGTTCATAGATTAATATACTATTTAAAAAACTGGAGTATAATAATTATAACTATTAATTAAAAAATAATTTTTAATTCACGCAAAAAAAAAAAAAAATCCAAGATGGCGAATGCGGGATTATAATACATCTGTTCCGTTCACATCAGTCCTTAACAAATATGCAATTTTTAATTTTTAACCTATCATAGATACGTTCATGTTTATGCGTTTCTTTTTACTGTATAATATTTTTCATTTCCTTTGACGACTGGAAAAGATCCGTCATAAGCAGGTTCAAGTGGCTTTTTAACTTTATCACTGCGTATGGAGACATGGGTAGAGATGTGCAAGTCTTTGATTTTTTTTTTTTTTTTTTTTTGAGAAGTTTGTCTTAGAGTTTTAATTGTTCAATTTGTTTCTGCAATTCTTTAGTAAACGTTTCTGTGTCCATGATAGTTTCCGGTTCTTCAAAATATTCTCCCACTAACCTCTTAGATTTGCCATGTCCGTTATATTATTTCCACTAAGCGTCTTCACTTAAAGCAATAATTGACTAATGAAATGACTATGTTTCATATCAACCAATGAAATTCCTGTGAGCAATTTTTTTAATACATTTTTACCCACTCTCTTTAAATGTACTTAAAAATCTTTATCTTTCGTAGCCATATATTTATCATCCTGAATACTTTGGATAATGTCCCATATGTATACTTATTTTCAACATATTTAGGTTCTAATTGGGGGTCATTCCACGTCAAATCAACGAGAAAAATGCAATTTTTGGACCTCGATATCTCAGATTTCTATAATTTTTGGTTTATAGTTTGTATCCATGGAGTATATGAAAAATCTAATTTTTAAATTTTTTTTTTCTTAGCGGTTTATTTTTTACGGAATTTTAAAAATGGTCAAAAGTACCAAATTTAACCAAATTCTCAACCACAAAATCTTCTATAATTCTTTAACAAATTGGGCTAGAGAGTTAAGTTATATCTCATTTGAAAGTTCTTTTTATGGGCTTTAATATGATATGCAACACTAACAATTTTGTGTATAATAAATTTTTTGACAAATTTTCAAAATTTTTGAATTTAAATTTTTCAAAAACACCATCTTTAATTTTTTTCAAAAAAATATATGTTAATCTTTGACTTTTTGGCTACAAGTATGCCAAATTTCAAGATGGAGAAATGATGGGGTTTTGAACTATTAATTTTTAAATATGAGTTATACATGAAAAATTTCAAGTATCAGGGCAAAATTAAGAATTGTACAATTTCTTTCCATATATAATTCACACTTCTTTTTCATTAAAAATTTCAGAGTTTGATGCTAAGCAAATTTATTTCTAAGGCATGAAAATTTTCTAAAGCATATTTCTCAAAATATAATTATATAATTTGCCCATAAGGGGACTCTTCATTCACTTGAAAGCACCTGATCGGTAAAGTTAATCCTATGGGCAGGTTGTTTTCGAATTTTCCATTTAAATTTGAATATTTTTAAATGATTTTTTTACATAGGATAGTTGATGTCGATCTCTCATATGTCTATTTTTTACTTTTTCGATTTTGGTTGCAGATTTTTTAATAAAGATACTTTCACTTTCGGACCGGTTTCGAAAGTTACAGTACCTTTATTAAAAAAATCTGCAACCAAAATCGAAAAATTACAAAAATTCCCTATTAAAGATTGACCTCAGCTACCCTATGAAGAAAAAAAATCGTTTAAAAATATTCAAATTTAAATGAGAAATTCGAAAACAGCCTGCCCATAGGTTTAGCATTACCAAGCACATATTTCAAGTAAGTGAAGAGTGTTTTGACCTGGCACTTCTATCTTTTGATAGTTTAATTCTACAGCCATCACATATTTTCATGCCCTTTTGAATATTATATCTTAAACTGCACTACCAAGTTGTTACATTCCTAAGTTTTCCTGATTTTGAATGAATTGTTTTTTTATAGGGATTGATCTGGATGAGTTACCTCATCTATATAGCTTTTCTATTTCCATTTTAACTCATTTAATTATGTCTTTTTCTTAAACTCACTTTTGTTTTATTCTTTGTTTGGCACAGCATGTCCCTAAAGGGATTTTGTGCAATAAAACTCAATACAACCAACCTTTATAGGGATTGCAGCCTTTAACAGAAAATAATGCCCAGTCTTACAGGGTTGTAATTTTAACCGGTCAAAATTGATTTTGACCAGGACACTGGATAAAAGTGGTTTTAACCGTCCAAAAGTGGTCAGAAATGGTCAAAAGTGGTCAGATATGGTCAAAACTGCTAAAAATGGTCTTAATTTTAATAATTTTTTCTTTCCAATTAAAAGTAAATAAGTAATAAAAGTAACAGGCAATTAAAAAATTAATACACTGATAAGTTAAGGAAGCTCATTAGTAAAATATGCTTATGCAATACAATAAGAAAGCTAGATCCATAATTGCCCTTTCATTGTTAATTGCGTATCAACAGGGAAAAAGTCATTCTTCCTTTCAGCTGTTGATACAAGGGTATCTAAAAAAAACTGCCCAGTATTGTTTAAAACTAGCAGCTGATGCTAAAGAAGAGGTAGAAAACAAGTTTGTAAAGTAAGAAGTTTTGTAAGTGACAATGAAAACAAGATTAAACGCATGAGAGATGATTTTAAAAATGCATATACAGACGAACTGTTTATTTCTTATGGATGTGCTGCACATTATTTGAATCTTGTGGCACAAGATATTACAAACACAAACAAAGTTAGTTCAATAATAAAGATGTTATTGAAATGAAAAATTGCAGATGAGCATGAAGAATGATATTGATGCTAACATTGTTAAAATCATTAACAATGTAGGCATATACAAAGAAGTAAAATATTTACAAAATCAATTTATTTCCCTTGCTATAGATAAATTTGAAAAAGAAGATGCTACTATATCTGATGCATGTGACGAATGGTTAAGATTGTTAAAAGAGAAAGATCTTGAAACTTATTCTAAAATGATAGTCTCAATTTAATGAAAATGTTACCCCAGTTCATTTTCTGGCTTATTATGCTTAATCCTGCCGACATGGGTAAAAGTATTTATGAAGAGAAGCAAGAAATAGCAAGGCAATGGTTACACAATAATATTGATCCTACCTTTTTGCCTCTTGTGATTGCATTTCAAGCAGAACCCTTACCATATCCAAAATCCTGTTTTTCTGAAAGTGTAAAAAATACAATTGGGCCTGATATCTGGTGCGTAGCAATGAAGAAGGTTAAAGGAATTGATATAAAATTTGTTGAATTCACATTACATCTAATGAATTGTTGTGCCAGATCGTCATCAATTGAAAGATTGTTTTCTAAATTTGGAATAATCCAAAATAAATTACGAAACTATCTAAGTTTAGAGACAATCGCAAAATTTGTTACTTGTAATCATTTTTTTAATTCAATACAAATTACATAAAAACGTAAAAAAGCTTGTGTAAAAAAATAATTAAAACATTTGTGATGCATGAGTATCTTGGTGTTATGTTATTTATGTTATGACTTTTTTAATTTGGTATTTGCTGGTGTTATGTTACTTATATTATGACATTTTTAACAAATGTTAACTTAGTTTTTAACATATGCTAGTAAAACATATTTGATTAGTAGTAAATAAATTGAATAGTCAATTTCAGTGGTCAAAATGGTCAAAATTGATTTTGACCAGGACGGTTAAAACCGGTTTAAACCACTGGTTAAAACCGCCATGGTTAAAACCGAGACAACCCTGCAGTCTTATCTTGTGACATCATTAATAGTAGTAATTCAAGACTTCTTTGTTAAAGCATTTGATTAAAGTAAAATGAAGCTTGTTTATTAAATAGTTATCCTTCTATAAGAAAAAAAAAATTATAACGATTTGGGAATGTGCGAAACGATTTTGAAATGAACCAATGAAAATCTGCTTAGGTATCTCAATATGCATCTGATTATTCAGAGCTTTCTGACTTTTCTTAGCAGGAATTGTGCTTGGTGAAAACCATGAAAGTAGAGAGGATGGGTGAGAAAAGGGAAGAATCTTCTGCATTTCGATAGACTTATTTAAGGGGTCGATGGCAAACTTACTTGAAATATGTGCTTGGTAATGCTAAACCTATGGGCAGGCTGTTTTCGAATTTCTATTTTTAAACAATTTTTTTTTCATAGGATAGCTGAGGTCAATCTTTAATAGGGAATTTTTGTAATTTTTCGATTTTGGTTGCAGATTTTTTTAATAAAGGTAGTGTAACTTTCGAAACCGGTCCGAAAGTGAAAGTACCTTTATTAAAAAATCTGCAACCAAAATCGAAAAAGAAAAAAATAGACATATGAGAGATCGACATCAACTATCCCTATGTAAAAAAAAATCATTTAAAAATATTCAAATTTAAACGGAAAATTCGAAAACAACCTGCCCATAGGATTAACTTTACCGATCAGGTGCTTTCAAGTGAATGAAGAGTCCCCTTACGGGCAAATTAAATTATATAATTATATTTTGAGAAATATGCTTTAGAAAATTTTCATGCCTTAGAAATAAATTTGCTTAGTATCAAACTCTGAAATTTTTAATGAAAAAGAAGTGTGAATTATATATGGAAAGAAATTGTACAATTGTTAATTTTGCCCTGATACTTGAAATTTTTCATGTATAACTCATATTTAAAATTAATAGTTCAAAACCCCATCATTTCTCCATCTTGAAATTTGGCATACTTGTAGCCAAAAAGTCAAAGATTAACATATATTTTTTTGAAAAAAATTAAAGATGGTGTTTTTGAAAAATTTAAATTAAAAAATTTTGAAAATTTGTCAAAAAATTTATTATACACAAAATTGTTAGTGTTGCATATCATATTAAAGCCCATAAAAAGAGCTTTCAAATGAGATATAACTTAACTCTCTAGCCCAATTTGTTAAAGAATTGTAGACGATTTTGTGGTTGAGAATTTGGTTAAATTTGGTACTTTTGACCATTTTTAAAATTCCGTAAAAAATTAAACCGCTAAGAAATAAAAAATTTAAAAATTAGATTTTTCATATACTCCATGGATACAAACTATAAACCCAAAATTATGGAAATCTGAGATGTTGAGGTCCAGACCCCACGTTGATTTGACATGGAATGACCCTTGGGCTACTAGATAGTTAAATTTAGTTTGCTCATTTGTAATATGAGGTTGTATCAATAAGTTTTTGCCCTCACATAGAAATAATTGAATGAAATTTATGGAATTGCTACATTTTATGAGTCCTTTTCTATATAGTCAGTGTGCACAGTAGGGCGATTCCATGCGGAGAGTCACACACGTAACGCAGGCTTTAATTTGCATTTATTCAATTATTTATTATATTTTAATCTTAATTCTGATTTTAGGTGGTATGGTAAGTAAGTTAACATATTTTTTAGTTTAAATGTGTGTAAGTAAAACTCACGGAAATATATCATTTAATTTCATACTCAAAATGTGCTTTTTTTCTGAAGTAGAAAAAAAGCACATTTTGAGTAAGGAAATTAAATGATATACTTCTGTGAGTTTTATTGCCACACATTTAAATTTAAAAATATGCTAATAACTTATTTACCATACCACTTAAAATCAGAATTAACATTAAAATTTAATAAATAATTGAATAAATGCAAATTAAAGCCTGCGTTACGTGCGTGACACTCTCCACGGAATCGCCCAGTAACACATTTTTGCAACCAGTATTTCAAAGAGAGGGGGGAGGATGTATTCCAGGTGGCATGATAGTTGACCCAAAGGGGGGCATTTTTCAAACTTTTACCGACCTCCACATGCAGAGTTGTATAATATAGACACGCACGCCGTGCGTGGAAAATTTTCCACAAAATTCGGAACTTTGCTGAAAATTTCTTAGAAAAAGAAAATAATTTTTGTTCTTGTAATTTTTTTTTTTTTTTTTTGATACCGGAAAATTAAAAATGTTCCCCAATTTTATGTATGATTTATTTATTGTTTGCCAAGGGTGATTCTGTTCCGAATTTCACGAAAATTTAAAGCATTCAGTTCCAAAAATTTAAAAAAAAATTGGCCATCAGTCCGAAAATTCAGACATAAAAACAATATTACTGAAATATATTGCAGATTTCAACAAATGGTCGCCGAAAAAAAACCAATTCCGTCGATCGTTTGCAGAAAAAATACCCAATTTTGTCAAAGTATCGTGGAAAAAACGCGAATTTTGTTGAAGGACTGCGGAAAAAACGCGAATTTCTTTAAAGAATCGTGGTAATTTTTTTTTTTTTTTTTTTTTTTTTGTCAAAGAATTGCAGAAAAAAAAGGAAATTACGTCAAAGAATTGCAGAAAAACCGCAAATTACGTCAAAGAAGTGCAGGAAAAAAACAAATTTCGTAAAAGCATAGTGGAAAAAGTGCGAATTCTGTCAAATCAAATGATTGTGAAAAAAAACCCCACAAATTTCGTAAAAGAATTGCGGGAAAAGAACTAATTTCGTTAAAGAATTGTGAAAGAAACACAAATTTCGTAAAAGGGCCGTGGAAAAAGCGCGCATTGCGTCAAAGGATCGCGGAAAAATAAAACAAGAATTTCTTTAAAAGGCCACAGAAAAAACGTGAGTATCGCCAAAAGATCGCAAAAAAAGGCAAATTTCATCAAAGAATCACAGAAAAAAGCAAATTTTGTCCAAAAAAGCACAGGAAAAAACAAATTTCGTAAAAACATAGCGGAAAAAGCACGAATTTTGTCAAAAGATCGCGAAAAAATGCAAATTTCCTCAAAGGACCGCGGAAAAAAAACTAATTTCGTCAAAGGATCGCGAAAAAGAACGCGAATTTCGTCAAAACAGCACGAAAAAAACATGAATTACGTCAAAAGATCGCGAAAAATGCAAATTTCGTGAAAGGATAGGAGAAAAAAGCGCATTTATCAAAGGATCGCGAATTTCGTCAAAGAATCGCGAAAAAACGGAAAATTCGCCAAATGATTGCTTAAAAAACGAGAATTTCATCTAAAGACCGCAATAAAAACTCATCGGTCTCTTTAATGATGATACCTATGAATGAACCTCTCTTTACAAAATGTGATTCAGTTGTTTCAGAAGCAATGTCCATTATTGCATTTTGTGAGAAGAGGTCACAATATTAAGGATTGGGTTGTTTCTAAATGCATTGACAAAATAACTGATAAGAATTCAACCCTTCTTATCATGGATTTTTAGCTTTATTATTTTTTTAGCCAACATAATTTTCTGTAATTAATATTAATTAATTTTAAAATTAAATGGTAATTATTTTAAAACTGCTGTTTAAAATTCATACCGTCAAAGTAATATAACACGTATTTTTATTAAACATTAAATTAATTTGCAGAAAGTTTTTGACCCAATATTCATGTGCGCAGAAAGTTTTTGGTTTTATATAAGTCTGTCCACATGCAACATATTGTTGGAAAGGCCTGTGACCACTTATTCATGCCATACACCTCCCAAGCCCCTGCTCCCAAATTTGCCCTTCGGGGGCACTTTTCTAAATTTTGCGGACACCATTCATGGCCCCGGGAGCCAAATTTGGGAGGAGGGGTTCGGGTAGATCATAGCATGAATAAGTGGTCACAGGCCTTTCCAACAACATGTCACATGTGGGGGGTGACAAAATTTAGAAAAATTACTCCCTTTGGGTCTACTAGCGTACTTCTTGGAATACATTCTCTCCCCTCTCTTTGAAATACCGTTTGCAGAAATGTGGGTGCTTTTTGGTTAGCCAGGCACCAGTGTTATATGTATATATATATATACCGGGTGTCCCAAAAAGGACTGACTGATTTTAAAATTCAATAACTTCCAAACGGTGACAAATATTAAAAAAATTCTTGCAGGAGGGTTATGCATAAAGTCAAAAGTTTTATTACAGTGATTTTCGATTTTAGTTCGAATTACAAACAATAGATGGCGCTGTAAGCAATAGTCGCTAAATACAGGCTCAATTTTTGGTCTTTTCTGTTGTTCCATGCAGAAAAAGGAGATGGAAATGTATTATCCGGGCCACAAAGTACCAACAATCGAACCTGAATTTAGCCTCTATTGATCGCAGTGCCATCTATTGTTTGTAATTTGAACTAAAATCGAAAATCACTGTAAAAAAACTTTTGACTTTATGCATAACCCTCCTGCAAGAATTTTTTTAATATCTGTCACCGTTTGGAAGTTATTGAATTTTAAAATCCGTCAGTCCTTTTTGGGACACCCGGTATATACACATATATGTATGCGTATTCATACAATATACGTATGTGTACATATATGTATATTTAAATGTTATATATGTATATATAACACTGGTGCCCGGCTAACCAAAAAGTACCGAAATGTGTTACCTTGCACAGTGGACTAATACAATGTAGCAATTTCATAAATTTCACTCAATTATTTTTATCTAAGGGCAAAAACTTATTGATATACTTTTGTATTTCTATTTACAATAGCAAATTGTACTACTTCTATTTGGTAAAACCATATTTCAGGTTTTTCTTTCCAGAATAGAGGAATTTTAATGTTTACCTGAAGCTTAATTTCTTCACAGAAACCGCATTTTGTTCTTCAATCCTTATAAGTTCATATACAATTTATCCAGGTCACCAGCTTGTAGATATTAAGGTATTTTATGTTATCTCATGGGTCATTCCATGCCAAATCAACCAAAAAATGTCAATGCAGATTTGAATGAAACTGTCAGGGATCATTCTCCCTGATGAATGATGATATGAATGAGCTTGTATATTTTTTTAAAAATTTTCATTAAATTTTTGCACAATTAATTATTTAAATTTTGAAAAATCATCATTTTTTTGGCTTGCATAAATGTTTCCAATTTTGAATTTCTCAAGTTCTATTAGGCATAGAGAGTTGTATGACCTCTCATTTTAAAGATAATTTCATAAGATTTGTTTTGATATGCAAGTTGAGTATGCTTCATTAAAAATAATAATTGTTAAGTTAAAAAAAGTGTGCTTTTTAAAGATTTTGAAAAAAATGTATGTTTTTTGTAAAATTGTAAGCTTATTTTTAGAGTGGCATCTCAATGGTATCAGCAGTTAGGAAATAAAAGCTAAAGATTACCATTCAAATAATAAATAAACAACAAAATAAACTAGAGTTAGTTTATCATTTGTATGGTAATCTTTAGCTTTTATTTCATAACTCCTGATCCCCTTCAGATCTCACTCTAAAAATGTCTGAATTTCCGGAGAAACCGAAACACGTAAAATTCCAAAATCTGGAAAGTCTTTGGTCCCAAGGATTCTGGATAATAGGTTCTGTACTGTATAACGAATATTAATAAACTGACTTTATAAATTGAAACATTAAATTTTAGATATGAAAAAATTCAAAAATGCATTACTAAAGTAGGTGCAACAAAATATACAAATGGTTTTCAAAATGGAAAAACTAGGTGTTAAAAGTAATATAAAAAGGCACTCCAAGCAATTTTGGCTAATCCTGAGCCATTGTCAAGGAGAAAAACTCGATGTTGACCAATATACAATAACAAGAAGATCCTGGACGCTGTTTCCTGTCATATATCAATCAATATCAAGTTTTTTCTATCAGTTTTTCTCCTTGACAACGGCTTGCGATTAGCCGAAAGCACTTGGAGTGACTTTTTAGTTTTTCTACATACTTTTAACATCTAGTGTTTTTAATTTTGAAAAACCATTTGTATATTTTGTCACACCTATTTTACTAATGTATTTTAGTGAAGTGTTTTTGAATGTTTTCATATTTTTCATTCAATAAATAGTTCCCTTCTTGACCCTCAGTCAAAAAATGGTGTCCTTATTGCACTTTGTGTTTAAAAATTGCTTCCATAGTTAAAATTGATTCATTGTCTTGATACAAAAAGACTTTTATATATTAAAAGTGCTTTTAAGGACCAATCAGAGGTGCTCTTTTCCACTATCAGCCCCCTTTCTTTTAAAACCAGGGGGAAACTCTGTGCAGCACCTTCCTGAAACTGGGGGGGGGGGGGGGCTGCTTAATTTAAATTTTAAAAAAGATAATGTTACATTATATATTAACTGGATATTATTGAAAGTCTAGTGAGTTTTCTTTTGATTCTTTTTAAGGTTTTTAATAATTGCCCATTGGTCAATAGATATACATATATTGTGTATATTATTTTTTTGCTCAGTGTATATTTTTTCCAATTAATAAATAAATTATAAAATTTTAAGCATAGCAAACAATTGTGTTTTTCCTTTTTGGTTTTAGTTACTATAATGATATTTTTATTTATATTTATATATTTTTTAAATCAACTATTTAACAAAATTTATTGTTTAGTTTCTCATATCTTGTATTTAAATATTTCAGCTAATAAAGTATGTCTATTGTGAGAGCTGCCAGTTGGTGTGTGAGGAGGCCTTATACCTATAAACAAGTTGCTCTCATCTCTTCTGACTTTACTCTGTTTTCTTCACAAAGACAATGTCCATACAGCGAAAGCAGAAGAACTACAAAAAATTTTGCTCACTGCAAAAAACAACGTAATCAAGGAATAGTATTAGCATATTCAGCATTTCTGATTTGCATGATGAGTCTTGGATTTATAGATTTTAAAAAGTATGATTTTATTAATAATAGTGTTTGTTGTTGTTTTGTAATTCTGATTGTTATAATTTGACACTTGTTTGTACTTGCATAAGTAAAATTTAATTATTTTTCCTTATAATGTTCTGTTGGTACTTATGTATTATACAGACTTCACTAAGTTTCGTGAAATTTTAAGGCACTTATAATAGCTTCTGAAATAAAAAATTGTATGTCAGCGTTCGAAATCCTTGGTGGTCCGCTGGTCCGAGACCACTAAAAATTCAATCGGACCACTATTTTAAAAAATTTAGTGGTCCGCAGGACCAGTAGCTTTTTTCCCCTCTCTGACAGGTAAACGTAAATTTTTCCATCCCTGAGAAAACCGCAACCAAACACAAACCACAGAATTTTATTTAAAAAAATAAATAAAAAATTGCATTAAAACTTAGTCAGTTGAAATAAATAATTGGAAATAAAATACATAATTATAATTAATAATTTTATAGTTTTTGTTCATGTACTGTTTATTTAATTTTTAGCAAATTATAAGTTTACATTTTATTATGCTGAAAATTTTGGGTAACTGAAAGGAAGTTTGGTTTATACTCTAATAGGAAGAGGAGGGGGGGGGGGGGTATGTCACTTGAAGGGTTAAAGGTACATAATAGAATTTTATGTAGCAGGCCAGTGATGATGTCTGCAGACCAGTAAACTCTGATGTTTACTGGTCCTTTGGACCAGTGACTTTTTTTTATCAATTCTACCGCTGTATGTGTTGAAATTCCTTTTTTTAGTTTCATCACAAAAAACTTGTTTATTTTAGGGATGCAACGAATAGTGATTTGGCCGAATATTCGGCCAAGTTTTAGACCAAATATTTGGCGGCCTGACTTTACTGAAATACTGACTTTAATTTTTTTTTTTCAATTTTAAAATCAAAAATTAAATTAAGGATTAATTGAAATTAATTTTTTGCTTGAGTGTTCAAAAATCCTAATAGCTGAATGTATTTTTTGTAATATTTTAAATACTTTGATGCCAATAAGATAACATATGACTTTCAAAAATGTAAATAATAATTTAATTCATAGTCTTTTATTTAATCCATAGATAGTTCTAGTAATTTATATATACAGTTGGCTCTCTGTTTAACGACTTTCAAGAAACCTCGAAAAATTGTTCTTAAATAGAAATCGTCCTTAAACAGAATTTGTTGAAAAAATAATATTTGAAAAACATTTCCCTTCACACTTTACAGGCTTAGGATTGTCAATACATTTCTCAATATATTGATATGTTTAGAAATGTTTTATATATTTATTTAAATTTATTTTATGTTTTCTTTCTTTTTCTTTTTTTATTGATACGAATATAATACTACATATTTTTTTTGCATAAATACAAATTGCATTAACTATACTGCATACAAGAACAACATACAATGTTACTTACAGTACAAGGAAAATATTTATAATACATTTAATTAAACAAATTAAGTTTTTTAAAAATCAAAAAGTGTAGATTGTTTCAATGGTGGTCTAATTTTCAGTATCCTTGCTTTAAGCTTCTCAAGAAGGTTGAATGAGTCATCTTCCATATTTGACAAAACAATGTACTGGCGAAGAATAACCAGGACAGAAGAAGGTCGCATCTGAGTAAGAAGGAGGTGATGTCTCGCTTTCTGTATCATCAGCTTCATCACCATCTTCTGCATCTGAAGTTGCATTTTCATTTGCGATGTCTTTATAAATTTGATCTAAATTTATGAAGTCGGTTGTTAAAATGTCTTTGTCAAAATCGATACTTTTTTTAGGGGTGGAGGGAGAAAACAAATCATCACATTCCAAAAATTACACCCTTCTCCTTTATCTGTACTCATCTGAATTGTAAGAAACCTTGTTTTTCTATCAGAGGAAGTTTCCTTGTTTAAAATATTTAAATGGATCGGGAAAAAAAACTACGTGAAAATCGTCGTTAAATAGAAACAATGTCGTCTTTAAACGGAGATTTTTTACTTAACCACTTCACCGGCTGCCCCGAGATAACTCGGGGGTAAAAGCACTGTTTCCCCATACCCTTCGCCGGTGAAGTGGTTAAAGGAGCCGGGACCACAAAATATCATCTTTAAATAGAAATCGTCATTGAGTAGAGCGACGTTAAACAGAGAGGCGACTGTATTTTATCTAAAATAGAAACTCATTACCTCTGTAAAAATGAAACTTTTTTCATTTTAGTAAAATCATTTCACACCCCCAAAAAATAAGAACTTGCATGTGTCCTCTGTCTTTTTATATCCTTTCTCATTCAACTCAAACTTAGTAAATTTACATTCTGTATGTAAAGAAAAAGGTTATTTTCTTAAAATATAATTATTCAGGGCTTGAATTTCATGGCGGGATATGTGCCCAAAATTATGAAATCCTGGCCAAAAGAATATCGTTGGCGGGAGGTTCCCGTCCAAAAAATCTTACCATTTTCCTGAAAATTTTGCATTTTGAAATTACAATCTACTCCTGTGAACGCCTTGAGAATTTCCGATACTATCGACGCATTTTACGGTTAGTTTTATCGCGAAAGATCTTTGAAATTCACAAATTTTTCACGCGACTGATAAACAAATTTCATTATTTTTTTTCTCGAGATCAGTGACAAGTGTCCGCGATCAATTGGCAAATTCAGAGGTGATTCCTTTCCAAAAATTTAAGGCATTAGGTTCCGAATATTAAAAAAATCGATCATCAGCTCAACAGAAAATATCGCGAATTTCGACAAATGATCGCCTAAAAAATCAATTTCGTCATTCATTCGAGGGAAAAATCGCCAATTTCATCACAGAGGATTGAACATAAAACGCAAATTTTGTCAAAGGATCGCGGAAAAATGTGAATTTCGACAGATTGCGAAAAAAAACTCGAACTTCATCAAAGGATCGCGAAAAAATGCAAATTACATCAAAGGATAGCAAAAAAAATTGTAAATTTCGGCAAAGCAATGCAGGAAAATGTGAGTTTCAGCAAAGGATCGCGAAACTAAGCTAATTTCGTCAACGGATCATGGGAAAATGCAACTTTCGTCAAAGGATAGCGGAATAAACACGAATTTAGTCAAAGGGCTGCTGAAAAAAACGTGAATTTCATCAAAGGATCGCGAAAAATGTGAATTTCATCAAAGGATCCTGGAAAAAATGCATGTTTCGTCAAAACATTGCGAAAAAATGCGAATTTCGACAAAGGATCGCGAAAAAAACACGCATTTCATCAAAGGATCGCAAAAAAAACGTAAATTTCATCAAAAGATCACGAAAAACACGCAAATTTCATGAAAGGATCATGAAAAAGATGCGAATTTTGTCAAAAGATCGTGAAAAAACGTGAATTTCAATAAAAGATTGCGAAAATTTGTCAAAAGGTCGCAAAAAAACGCTAATTTTGTTGAAAGATCGCAGACAAAACGCGAATTTCTTCAAAGGGTTGCGATAAAAACGCTACGGTCTCTTTAGAAAACACCACACACACAAATATCTATATTTATTATTATAGGTATAGTTTTTAATCTGAAATAATTTACTGAATTAATTTTTGAAAAATTGGGTTTAACCCGAATCCAATTTACGGGAATCTACACTTAGCCTGAAATCAAACCGAGCCAAAAAAAGAAGAGTTTACTCGATCTGCAACAAAAAATAATTAGCGCCTGGAGGGGATTTCATAATCCCTTCCCATCCCCTGCTGTAACCTTTCAGAAAATTTGCTGCGAATTTCAGATTTTTTTTTTTTTAACTCAGAAACACCCGTGAATTTTATGGTTACTTTTTGCGACGGACTGACAATATTCACTGTTTTATCCTGCATCTGATCGATGAATTTCGCGATTTTATACCAGGGCCAATTGATGAATTTCATGATATTCTTCCATTGACCGATCCAGGAAATTCACGATTTTTTTTTCCTACGCTCGATTGGCATATTTCACAATATTTTTTTCCTGCGACAGAAAAAGGAAAATATCCAAAAGGGTGTGCCAAAAAAGGATGTATAACATATATAGAAACGCCAAACAAGTTTATCCTTGCAATTAACAGAAATTAGGACTTGACATTTTAAAGTTAACCTACATTTCTCGTGTAGTAAAAGAAATGAATCAACAGTTTCCATTTCAAATTTTTGACTTTGATTGAACAAGCATTCAATTTTGCATTCAAATTTTAAACAAAGAAAATACCAGGGAGTCAGGTTTTGACTATAATTCCATTAAGGATATAATAAAACAATTTTGTTCAGAAATGGATATTGATGATTCCATCACTGAAATATACATTGTTCATGCAAATAGTTAAAAATGAAGGCATGTCAGATATTGCAAAATTTTTAAGGCTGTTCTTAACTTCTCTGTTCAACAAGTGCAAAACGTTTTGAGACATTTACAAATTCATTTTTTAACGGCATAACCATATGTTCTTCATGTAACTTCCAAAGTTATAAATGTTGTGCTTGTGCTATCTGTCACACGTTTACCTTGTAAAAGAATATTCAGGGCCCAAAATGGAATAAAATCTAAATTCAGAAATTCAATTGACAGCCCCATTGTTAAGGACCCATGATATTTGGTTCAAGGCTGAAAAATAGACTATATAAAAGCTTAACTTTCTTATTTTTTTTAAATAACTAGGGGGCTCTGCCCCCTATGAGCTACGCTCATCAACCCCCGTTCAGACACCGCAGACTCTAACAGCATGCTAATTTGATCGGCTTTAAATAGATTTCAAAAGATTGAATTATAATTTGAATCTGACAATTATAATCTGACGTAATTTTCACCACACTTTTCTTTCTCTTTTTAATATTCAAGTAAAAATACTTTTGTTAAAAATGAAATATTATGGTCATCTTAAAATATCAAATAAATGTCTCGCGCAATTTTTAAATTTAAACTGTTTTGCAATATTATTTTTTGTTCATTTTACGTAATAAGTGTAATGTGACATAAATTCTCCTATTTAAGACTTCTAACACATGTTAATGAATTTATTATTTTACAATATTCTTTCTCTTTTAAAATTCATGTGTAAGTGTAGTTTTTATGACGTAATTTTCAATGAGTTCCTGCTTTTTATATTTTCTGTTTATAATAGTCACGTGTAAAATAAATTTTTAATTTGAAGCAAACATTATTGTTTGCGCTGTTTATACAGTTGGCAACAGTTTAAATGAATACAATTTTCTAATTTTGAAAATATATCTCTCGAGAGGCTGAAAATTTGAATTTAAATTAGAAATAAAACTTCAAAAAATGAGTCAAATTAAAATACTAAATGCAGTCTGCACACCAGGAAATTCTGACGCATAAAATGATCTAAAAATGATTAAATTCCTATGTACAGTTTTTGCTCCTATAAAACTTTTTAATGGAATGATTTTATCCAACTTTGGCATTAAATATCTCTTAAAATAATTCTTCGATTTGAAAACTGTCTGCATCAGCGTGTTTATCAAACATTTCTCTATAATACTACCGATTTTCATATTTTTGTATGCAACAGTTTTTTTAATGTTAACGAAGAAAGGCCATGCTTAAACAAGCATTCAAATTGGATGCCGATCTGCCAGGAATACCTACACAGATTTTCATTGGTCCATTTCCAAATCAAAACTTTTTTTTATATGTAGTAGGAAAAAACATTTTGCATAATTATTCTGAGTTGTTGATTTAAATTGCTTCAATGGTATTTTGTCATGTCTATATTAATACAGACATGACAAAATAATTAATGTAATTAATGTAATCTTTAAATAGCATGTAAAATAACAATGGGGTTTTTTTCTCCCTCCCAAATAGCTCAACTCCCCTCCATTTATAAATGTTGGTAGGGAGACTCCCCTCCTAGGAAAAATTGAATTTCAAGCCCTGTTATTCATTCCATTAAAATATAATTATTCTTTTCTTCTACCAAGATATACTTTTCTCTTTTCTTTCTCTCAAAAGTTACAAGCCTCTCATAATTAGGGTTCGCAAAAACCATTTTTTTTTAAAAACCCAACCCACATGGACTTTTTCGGGTTTTTTCAAAAGTGTAATATATGCGATATTACATTATTTATATATTACTAGGGGGCTCGGCCCCCTACGAGCTACGCTCGCCAAACCCTGTCCAGAAACCGTAGACTCTAAATGCACGCTAATTTGGTCGGCTTTAAAAAGATTTCGAAAGATTGAATTATAATTTAAAAAACAGTGGCGATCTCTCTATAAACGGATTTCTATTCATTTCTCTTTGATTGGGGAATTTTAATGCCAAATCCGTTGCGGTACTACTTGATTATCCCGTCGACCAATTTCGCCAAATTATATAAATCGCCAAACCATTCGCCAAATTATACAAATTGACATAATTTTTATTTTAAATAACGAAAAAACAAATAAATTAGTACAACATTAATAAAAATACAAATAAAACGTCGAAATAAAAATAACTTGATTACGTAGACACGTGTAACAACATTTCAAAATAAGCTAATATAAAAGGAATTAAGTAAACAGAGTCTTTGTCTCCTGGTATTTTTTAACAAAGTGAAAAGAAAGTTCTTTTAAATGAGACATTTTAAATTAATCGTTTTTAATCTGACGTAATTTTGACCAAACTATTCTTTTTCTTTTTAATATTCACGTGAAAATACTTGTGTTAGAAATTAAATATTATTTGCGCTTTCCTAACAAAAATAGTTGAAAAGTATCCTCTTAAAATATCAAATCAATGTCTAGCGCAATTTCTAAATTTAAACCGTTTTGCAATATTATTTTGTGTTCATTTTATGTAATAACTGTAATGTTACGTAAATATGACGTAATTTCTCCTATTTAAGACTTCTAACGCATGTTAATAAATTTATTGCTTTACAAATTCCTTTCCCTCTTAAAATTCACATGTAATTATAGTTTTTATGACATAATTTTTAATAAGTTCCTGCTTTTTGTACATAATTATTTAATTCTAATTCCAAATGTTTTTTTTTCTGTTTATAATAGTCACATGTAAATAAATTTTTAATTTATTTACACGTATAATTTTTTTTTTTTTTTTTGAAGCAAACATTATTGCTTCCGCTGTTTATACAGTTGGCAACAGTTTAAATTAATATCACTTTCTAAAATCTGCTAAAAATATCTCTAGAAATGCTGAAAATCTGAATTTAAAATAGAAATAAAACCTCAAAAAATTAGTCAAAATAAAAAAATTAATGCAATCTGCACTCCGGCAAATTCTAACGCATAAAATGATCTAAAACTGATTAAATTCCTATGAACAGTTTTTGCTCCTATAAAACTTTTTTAGTGGAACGATTTTGTCCAACTTTAGCATTAAATATCTCTTAAAATAATTCTTCGATCTGAAAACTGTCTGCATCAGCGTGTTTATCAAACATTTCTGTATAATACTACCGATTTTCATATTTTTGTATGCATTATTTTTCTTAATATTAACGAAGAAAGACCTCCGGTCACAAAAAATTCAAAACCGGCGGCGGCGGTGACAGCGGTAGTTACTTTTTTTTAGAATAGAGAGATACATACTATACAGCAAAAAAAAAAAATATTGTTTCCTTATCATATCATATATATTATAAAGCAGTAAGCTCTAAAAATTCGGCTCGAGTGTTTTCAAAAACTACCTGGTGAATTTTTTTTTCAGATTGTATCATTCGATAGAGAATATTCCCGCTGCGGTTTATGCGTCAAATATACAGGGATAACTATGATTTTTGGCAATAAATTTCGTATTTTATTGATATTTTCCGTGAAAGGGTTGCCAGTGATTATATTTTGGCAATATTATCGTTGGTTAAAGAATGGAAAGGGCTATATCAGTTAGAAAATAATGTAAACATCTCGTGAAATAAAAGAAAAAAAAACTTATTTTTTAATTAAAAAAAGGAACAAACAAAAATCCTTTTAATGAGAGAGAAATTTAAACAACGAAAATACTTAATTTAAACATGAAATAAATGTTCGTAATGCTTAAAATTAAATTGAATATGAAATATTTCAATGGATACAACATTTGGCGATTTATCGCTTGGGCCAGGTTAAGAAAAATGTGTACTACTTGATTATCCAGTCGACCAATTTTTTCAAATTAAACAAATCGTTAAACTATTCGCCAAATTATACACATAGAAGAATGTTGCCACTCATTATTTTCAGAAGAAGGTAACATTTACAAAAAATAAATAAATAAATCACCTGAGAATGCTGAATTATTATTATTTCTGCATCGCAATCTACATTTATTGAAAACATTTTAACTGTTTTTTAAGGCAAATATAAACATTACAATGCTGTTCTTAAAAAAAAACCCATAAAACATAAATGCATACTAATTAAAAGATTTTGGTACTTATATTTCGTTCATTATTTAATAAGAAATAGTAACACACTTAAAAAAATCACTTAAATTATATTTAACTTTTATGCGTATTTTACTAAAAAAACCCCTTAAGTATTGCAACATATACGACTTAAATATCTTATTCATATAATTTATCTAATCAATCATATATTTATATTCCTTATAGGTATTCAAAGTATTATTGAAAGAAATATTTTTTATATAACAAGGGATAAATGTTAAACTTCTAATTATGATTTAAAAAAAAAATTGAATTTGCTTGTACAGCTCTATTAAAACAATTTTGAATAGATTAATTTTAAATTTAACAGATTATGTTAGCTTATTACAGATACTTTTTGTACTTACTGATACAGCATAAAATTTTATTAACATGATTCCTAGATTAGCCTCTTATATAAAAATGGGTAGATAAAACCAGAGTTGCCGGCTTTTTTCGGTTTTAACCACTTTAAAAAAGCCGACTTTAATTGAAAAAAGCTGGCTTTTATTTTTCTAAAAGGTGGTTTATAGATAATTCATATAAAATTTGGATTAATTTATTTTTAATACACTTATAAATATTTTCTGTTAAGAAAATATAAACTTCTATTTTATTTTGTCAAATAAATAAGATCTTATAACTGCTAGAATGCAACTGTGAAGGCATTATGTCTAAAAAAAAAATAATAATAAATATTCAGAATAATACATTAAATTAGACTCTAAAGTATTTATTTGATATTTATTATAGCTCTACACATACCACACATTTTAAAGATTATGTGAAATAATAAGAAAATGTTGCACATTAAAATAGAAACATTCTTACATATACTGATATTTACTTTTAAAATTGATTAAAACTAAATAGCTTATATGTATTTAATAACTGAAATTATCTTATATAATACTTGAGAACATCCAGTAAGCAATCGATATTCTGATAACTTATAAAAATGATATATGTAAAAAGTTTTTCTGCTTCTAAATACGGACAGATTAAAATCGTATGATGAACAATGTTGAAAGAGAAATTAGGAAGGATATAACATTTGAGGAAATTTTAGTACATGTAAGTGCATAAATAAAGAGAACAATTAAAAAAAAATTCTCCTAATAAAACTTGTTGAATTAGAATTTTGAAAAGCTAGTTGCTATTTAAAATAGTGCATATGCATGCAGAAATTAATGCATACATGTTACATTGCTCCTCAATCCTTCGCACGATCTAATGATAACTCTAAATTAATTGGGGAAATAAATGCTACAGATAATGATAACTTAAGGGAAATGTTAAGGGATTACTTAGATATTTTTTCTAGAAACAAGTATGATGTAGGGAAGATAAATATTGAGCCACAGCGAATTTTTTTAAACTCTGACCTACCAGTATCTATGAGACCTTATCGTACATCGATAGTTGATGGAAAGGAGATTTCCACCCAAATTCAATCTTTGTTAAATGCTGGCCTAATAAAAGAAAGTACTAGTCCTTATTCTTCCCCTGTCACCTTAGTAATGAAACACGATGAAGGCAAAAAGACAAGATTATGTGTAGATTACCGAAAATTGAACTCCATAATGAAAAACGATGCAGAACCCCTTCCCCGTATTGATGATATTTTAGATAAATTGTGTAATGCCCAGTATTTTTCCGCATTGGATTTAGCCTCTGGCTACTGGCATATTCCCATTCACCCTTCAGATACAGAAAAACTCGCTTTTACTACCAATTCTGGTTAATTTGAGTGGAATGTTCTCCCCTTTGGTGTAAAAGTTGGGCCCTCCATATTCAATAGAACTCTTAGAAGAATCCTTACAAAATATAAAATTGATTTCGCATGCTATTATTATGACGATATAATTATTTTTTCTTCCTCCCTAACTGAACATATCCAACATCTAAACAAAATTTTTGATTTGTGTAGGCTTGAGAACATAAAACTTAAACTTTCTAAATGCAATTTTGCTCAAAATAAAATTAACTTTTTAGGATATGAAATTAAAAATGGAACCCTGACCCCCTCTAATGCCAATATTGATGTAATAAAAAAATTAAAACCCCCTATGAATGTTAAAGAACTCCAAAGATTTTTGGGATCAGTTAATGTGTACCATAAGTTTATAAACAAAAATGCCGAAATTAGGAACCCTCTCAATAAACTACTTAAGAAAAATGCTTTGTGGGAATGGAGTACTGAATGTCAAAATTCTTTCCAAAAGTTGAAAGATGCACTAATAGCAAAACCCATCTTAAAAATTTATGACCCTAAATTACCACTCTATATGTTTGTTGATGCCTCAAAGGTAGCAGTAGGTGCCGTACTTAAACAACCGGATGATAATGGGTTTTTACATCCAATTGCTTATTACTCTAGAAGATTGAGAAGCTATGAATGAAACTACTTTATTACGGAATTAGAGTGTCTTACCATCATTGACATCTTAGACAAATTTCACCGTTATTTCCACGGTGTAAAGTTTACTATTCATACAAACCATGCATCTCTTGTGTGGCTTAAGAATGTAAAACACCTAAGAGGTAGACTATATAGATGGTCTTTAAAACTGAGTATGTTCGAATATAAGATAGAGTATTTAAAGAGATCTACAAATGTCGAAGCCGACATATTGTCCAGAAACCCTATTTCTCATTTTAGTCGACCACTCACGTTTTTTTTAGCTGTTAAAGAGGTACTTGAAATGCAGGAAAGGGATAATGTGTGCGGAAAAGGAACATTTAATTTAAGAATACTAAAAGCATAATAGTAAAGCAATTTAGACAAGTGAGACATTAAATTAAAGGGAATTTAACAGAGTTAACGATAGAGATTATTTAATAATAAAAATTTAGTGAATATAAAGTAGTAATTTAGAATAAGATAAGGAAATCGCGGAATTAGATCTAATAATGTAACATACATTATTCATAATACTGTTTTAATAGAGAGAAATGATGTTTTTATTAAATGACTTTGTGGGTTTTTAAATAAATGTTTATGAGAAAGAAAATAAGACTTGTATTATTACTATCCCTTAAAATTAATTAATAAAATATATAACTAAGCAACCATTGTCCTTTTTAATTATATAATAATAAAAAAAAAAGGTGTTAAGGTCAATGTAAACCAGAAAAAGCAATTGGTATGACCTTTTATTCCAATATTAATATATTCATTATTGAAAAATTGGGTTATATGGATTTCTATCTCAATTAAATGTGTTTAAAACTAATAAAAAAGCACATAAAAATGTGTCATTTATAATTAAAATGCTTCACTGTATAAAAGCCAATTTTGGCCAAAAAAAAAGCCGGTTAAAACCAATAAAAGCTACCGGCGTGGATTTTTTTAATTTTAGCCTGCTTTTTTGCAACCCTGGATAAAACCCATTCAGTGTATGAAAGTTAATGGGGAAAAAAGTGTTACTTAATTTCAAATAAAATTTTCATTATACATGATGAATATAAATTGTCAAATTAAAAAGTTATACTGTGTAAATATAAAAACATTTATTACAGTATTATTCGGCCAAGGCCGAATAATGGACTTGATATTCGGCCGAAGCCGAATATTTGGCAGACAGGCCGAATGGGCCGAATATTCGTTGCATCTCTAGTTTATTTTTAATTTCAGTTTGTACAACATAGTATTAGGTTTGAAAATTTAAATCTATTTTTTAATTAAATAAATATATATTACACAATGTAAAATATGTACACAAAATTGTTTAAAAATAAATTAATATATCCCTTTTTTTCTGCAAGATAACATTTTAAAGATTTACAGTAAAACTTGTATTTCAGTATTTTTCTGTTAGCCGGGCGCCACTGATCACCAAAATCATGCCAATCAATTTTTCTCACCAACTTCAGTGGTCTCTAAAATATATGGAATTCGTTAAAACCCCAATCACAAACCAATGTATGAGCGCTATATGCCCATTAATCTGAAAATAAACATCACTGGATGCATGAAATTCATTGGGCAGCTAAAATGTTTGAATTTTGTTTACACCCTCCCATCACACACCAATCACTAACTGATATATATGAGCACTACGTGCCCATTAAACAACAACAGCAAAAAAAAATCCTGGATGCTCTGGTTGTAAAAAGTTCGAGATGGGAGATGGGCAAAACAAATTTTCTTTTCTCTTTTGCAGATTCTTTTTCATCGAATCTTTATTTTACTTCATATTATCTTTAGCTCTTTATTACTTAATAAAAAAAGTTAAGATTATTATTAATAAAAATTTATAAAATGCCTAAAAACGCTACAGGTAAGTGATTTGATTAATCAACGCTTATATTGTAAAAATATTTTACCTGCAGATTATTTTTTGTTTCTGAAGTATCTGTCGCAGACACTTGGAGAATTTTCTGCTACTGTGCTGGATGCATAAAATTTGTTTTGCAGCAGTCTCTAAAATGAATGAAATTTGTTAAAATCGAGATCAATATAATCTATCAAATGCATTGCAATATCTGCCATAATAACATATAAAGTATCCTAATTTTATATACCCAATATTCCATTACTCTATTATAATACCTTAAAACATTTAAAAATACCTAAAATATATTAACTCAAATATTTAAATAAAATTTGACATAAACTACAAAAAATTTATTTCATAATGAAAGTATCAAACAGTAAATTCACGTTACTGAAGATTCCAAAATATATTAACAGAAATATTTAAATAAAACTTGACATAAACTACAAAGAATTTATTTCATAATGAAAGTATCAAAAAATAACTCACATTATTGAAGATCCCAAAATTCATCATCTCTTCACTCCAACCATAAATAAACCTTGTACATCTTTAAAAACTCAATCGACTTGATTGACCACGTGCCTTTATTTACAATTTAGCTCAAAGAGCACGAAAATTACATCTCCATTGAGTTCTATAAACAAAATACAGTAATACCTCGACTTACATCGGCAATACATTTCAAGATTAGTGTAGGGTCAGATAACACCTCCCCCATAATATCTATAAGTCACACTGCTTACCTTCTAATTAAATAAATAAATATCTACATGATGGAGGCTTAAATAATTATAAGAGGTTCTGAAGAAAACAAAAGTTTATTAAAAACTGTAGAATATATTAGAAGAAACATCATAACAGGCACATTATACTAAATCTAATTTGCAGTAACTTAAATTCATAAATAGTCCACAGAAACATTGACTTTATACTGCACATATATATAACAATAAAGGCAAATAGACACCTGCTACTAAATTAAAAACACCCCCAAAATAGAGCTTATTTGCTAATGCTACTCACATGCTGAAGTGATATATAAAAGTACAACTTCCCAGATATATACTGCAAACGCAATACAAAATTTGCATTATAATGTTGCCAAATTAGTAAACACAAGTCTCAATAAGTGAAGGACACACCCACTGGACCAAAATGACATCACAAGAAATAACAAATCAGAAAAAGGTCAACTAAAAAGTAACAAAGTTAACTTCATTACCAACCACCCAGCCATTTGCTGAAAAGGGTAAACAAGAATGTACAGTTGTGGGGAAAAAAAAGTAAACACCCCCTACTAACTCCGCAACAAATTATTGTAGAAGAAAGTTACTGGTACTGAACGATTTTAAATAAAGTCTACTTTTAAATGATGTATATAAAATTTGCTTAGGGGGCCATCTACATATGAAAATGAACCATAACTTCATTTTTTTCAATAGCAATACCCAATTCTGACAGCATAAATGAATTCTACACCCTTCAAATAGCCTAAAAACAAATTCTTATGCAATTCGTACCATAAGTTTCCGAGAAATTAATTATTTTAAAACGAGCGTATTTTAAGGGCTGTATCCAAATTGAAGTTGGGTTCTCGATTGCTAGCCGAGAGAGCCGCCTTCTTGATCAAGGGACCTTAAGCAGTCAATGAAGTCTGTTAGATAACAAGGCAGCGGAAGAAATTTCAAAATATCTACTCACTTCAATCATAGACGGCCCCTTAAACCACCATTTTGCCGTTTTTTAAGCATAATTTGAAAACTACTTGGAAGAAAAATGTGAAATTGAGGATTTTCATAAAGCAGGACTTAATAAATCTAAATCCATCAAAAAAATTGTAGGTTGCAATTCATAATTTTTTCGAATATTAATTTCATAATTCATACCATAAAATTATAAAAATTGCAAATTCAGCGTATTTATGTTTGGGCACATTAGTTTTATTTCTAAACAAAAAATTAGCACATTAGGAGCATAATTTCAGAAGATATAAATAAAAATATGAAAATGTAATTTAACATTAGAAGCACTAAATTTTGAATGTTTATAATTCAAAAACTTATCATTCAAATGACTTGAAATTTGGTGTCTAGGCATATTTTGAACCGAAGATTTGAAATATCTCGTTAAAATTGGGTATTGTTATTGAAAAAAATAAGGTTTGGGTTCGTTTTAATATGTAGATGACCCCCTAAGCAAATTTTATATACGTCATTTAAAAGTAGACTTTATTTCAAATCGTTCGGTACCAGTAACTTCCGTCTACGATAATTTGTTGAAGAGTAAGTAGGGGGTGTTTACTTTTTTTTTCCACGACTGTACACTTACTGTAAGTATTGTACTATTGAATTTAAACTTTAAAAATGATTAACTGAAAGATATTTAGCAAACAAATTAAACTAAAAATAGATGCAAGCTTTTATATGGTGGTAGTTACTTAAATGAGGTTTTTTTTTTTTTTTTAGCAAGTAATTTTAAATGGTGTCCGAATACTTTTGAAAAATTTCATCGAGGTCCAGAGAAAAAAAACACATCAGTGATATAAGTACTTATTACTTTTATATTTTTATTTTTACTTACACATGCATATAATATAAAATAGAAAAGTCATGTATTCGTTCTGAAAAATTACTACATACACAGGTATATGTTCTGAAAAATTTTACATACACATAATAGAATGGAAAAAAACAGGTATTCGTTGAAAACGTAATGGGAAAAATTACACTTGCGGTCTTGAGCCAGTTTTTTATAGTCATGATTCAGAGCTAATGCAAAGAGTGTCTTCAAGGTGAGTACCCGTTAATCTTGAACAATATTTGTTCTTCAAAAAATTCATTTTGGAGAAAGTTCTTTCACATACATATGTGGAGCCAAACATATAGTAACCAGGTTAATAGCTAGTTTTTTGCAATTTTCCTACTTTTCTGAGACATGTTTACCCCAAAATTCTTCAGGGGATGCAGGTTTATACATTTGCAAGGAAATACAGTCTGACCTCTATTTAACGAAGTCGCTAAATCCGAAAAAAAGTTCGTTATATGGAAAATTCGTTAAATAGAGAGTCACCCTTTAAAATACTTTAAACTTCGTAAAACACATTTTAAGTCTATAAACACTAAATATAATTTTAAAAAGTAATTAGTCACACTTCTTTAAAAATTATATCTATTTGTTTTACTTATTTTACCCATCATAAAGAAACCTGCAAGGGAAATAAGAGTTAGGTGCCTGGTAAGACCTAGGTTCATGGTCATTGTTCATCATAAAATGTGTTAAAAGAAAGAATAAGTTTGAAATGTCCAGTAATATTTTAAGAAATAGGGAGAAAAAAAAATTTAGATCCCAAGGAAAAGTTCATTAAATAGAGAATACACTTTGCTATTTGGAGGTTATTTTACGAAGAAATTTACAAAATATTCTTGGTTCCAAGTAAAAGTTCGCAAAATAGAGGTTCGTTAAATAGAGGTCCGACTGTATCTTCTTGCAAGTCATTTATGTCCATTTACTTGAAAGTTTTTCAAGACTGAACATCTTCGCAGCCACATTTGTCCATTCTGTAGCTGGAGCTAATTCATAAGGAGATTTAAAGAATTGAGACAACTTACCTATCTCTGCAAAGTTTTGCAATCTTGCTTAAATTCCGTCACAAGATCTGACATAAAACTTAGGAACACTGCAGTGTGTATTTCAGATTCTTTTTATATTCAAAGGCGGTCCAGGCTTCGATCTTCTGCAGTCTGAATGTGGACCATGGTCCACCAGTTGCCAATCGTGGCAATAAATTGTTGGTTTAGTTAACTTTAAGTTCAGTAAGGAAAAATTATCAATTATTCTTGTTAACCAACACAGTTCCTTAATTGAGTCTGACAATGCAACATACTCAGATTCCATATTTGATAAGGCAACACATTTTTGTTTAGAAGAGTTCCAAATAATAGGTAGAGGAAAGTGGTAATGAATGGGCCATTAACAAAATATGAAAAAGTATTTGCATAAAATTATTTTAGATGCCATCAATAGATGGAACTATTTGTTCTACCAAACTCATCAAATTTTGCATTGTTTGGGAGGAGCCATTTTCCCTCTGGAGTAGGATGGTCAAGAATTTGATTGAAAAGTAAATTTTTTCCCTTTTCAGTAAAATAAATAAGCTAAAAAGTATCTATTATTTCATTGCAGATATGCATATTAGCAAGTCTTTGCATATCTGTAAACTAATTTCAGGATGTATTTTTATGTTATTTGAATTTAATGTATTAAAAAAAACCTAAACATATTCCAGAAGAATAGGTTGGGCTGAATGGGCCACTTTATCATGGTCATGAATGGGTCACCTTTGGCCTGATCATGAAAATATGATTTTTCTTTCTTTTTTTCCGTTTTTCTATTTAATATGAAACATAACTGGCTGTCATGGATTAAGATTAAATTACTGTCTAGTTAGAATAGGTTTATAGTGATGTCTAAAAAATAATTTGCACATTTTCACCCTAAGAAATCTTAGTTATTTATTAGAAACATAAGTTAAAGTGTATAAATGATTCAGGTGAACTGCCCAGTTGTTGACTACACCTACCAGTATTTTCCCATTTGATATAAAACTGGAATAATTGTTTATATTCTGAATCTGATGGGTAGAATAAATAATACCAGAAATTTACACTAAATAGTCAATTAATAGGTAGTTCACTTGAATGAAATTTTACCACTTGAAATTTAATTTTAATTAAATAAAGTTTTTCCTTTAGATGGACCGTGTTTTTAAGCCAAAGACATAAATTTCGTTAAATCATAATGTATATTATCTATTATTTTTAGGCTTATTTTATGTTCTTTCTTTCTTATAATCTCATTATTTTGTCATTTTTCTGCTACAATTATGTGATTTAATAACATCACTTTTGATGTTTATAAATTTTGATAAGCATTGTGTATTACTTACTATTTCAGTATGCTTTTGATCATATCATATCAAGTGCCATTAATTTTGTCATATTTGGTGAATAAAAGATTAATTCCACATTTTTTTCATTGAATTCATTTAGTGGCCCATTCATTACCTTCAATGGCCCATTCGGCCCTGTGGGTGGGGATGAATGGGCCAAATTTCTGTATTTTTATTTCCCATTATCATTCATTATAGATATTTTCTAATCCAATTTTTATGACTTTTTTATATAACCAAATAAGAAAAGTAACTGATGAGCCAAACAAAATTATTAGAAAAAATTACAAAAATTAAACACCAAAAATTGGCCCATTCATTACCACTCTTCCCTACTTGGTCAACAAAAATTACTAAATCACTAATTGATTTACGACCAACTAAATCTGAAACCCATGCGCATCAGTGTAGACATTAATATAGATTTAAACTCAATTATTTTGTATCAATAACATATTGCAAAACTTGACACAAATTTCTCCAGTGATCCCATGATGGTTTGTTAGAAAACTGAGATAAAGCTATAACTGAAAATTGAATATCTGGTCTACTTCTAGAAGCTAGAAACAACAAGCAACCTATCAACTGTCTATAAGGGACGTCCATTTGTTCCCCCTCATTTGTTAAGTTTAACACTGTTCCTGGTGTTAATGGTAATTTGCATCTTATTCTGGGAACATTAAAAATTTCTGCTAGTCTTTCAATATATTTTGTTTGATGCAGTACATAAGACCCTTCACGTTGCTCAAATTCAACTCCTAGAAAATTTTTAATCTCTCATAGAGTTTTTATTTCAAATTTAGATTTTATTAATTGAATTACTTTGTTTAATATTTCCTGATTCTTTGCAAAAATAGCTAGTCATCAACATAAACCAGAATTACTACTTTTAATTTATAAACATATATGCAGTTACAATCTAACACTTCATCAAAACCTAAATCCTTAAAAGTTCTATCTAATTCATTAAACCATTCGCACCCAACCTGGTGGAGCCCATATAATGCTTTAAGTTTCCATACATACTTTTCATTAACTTCCCGAAAACCTTCTGGCTGCTCAATATAGATTTTCTCATTTAATTTTGCATATAAGTATGCACCTTTCTCATCAACTTGTTGGCTAAGCCATCCCTTTAGAACCACAAGTACAACAAAGAAAAATTTAACAAGTGAAAAAGCTATGACAGGTGAAAATGTGTCAAAATAATTGATTCCCCCAACTTGTCAGAATCCCTTCGCTACTAACCTAGCTTTAAAATTTTTTATTTTACCTGTCACATCCTTTTTAAGTGTATATACCCATCTTGTACCAAGAATTTTACTCTTTTCAGGACGCGTCACAAGGTCATACACTTCCCTATCTTTTAATATTTTAAGTTCAGTACTCATTGCTTTAACCCACTCTTCTTTCTCAGGGATGTTTTGAGACTCTCTAAAGTTATTCGGGATTTTTATCTCTGCACAATGTGTTTCCGGGTTAGATTCTAAATCCCCTTCATCAGTTTCTTCTATTATGGGAAGATTTTCAACTTCAGGCTGAGAGGGAACTGAATTAGTCTTAAGTGGTTTAAAATTAAATTCCTCAGGTTTAAAAACTATCCCCTTTTTCTTGCAATAATCTTTTATTTCATTTTTACTTCGTGTTTAGTTTCCCGTACTTCTTTAGTTGCTGGAAACCATACTCTATAACCTCTAGTGCTCCTGGCATAGCCAATTAAAATTCCTTTTTCAGATCTTTTCTCTAATTTATTACATGGGCCATTCTATGTTACGTGTGTGACATTTTGAACAAAACAATTTCTAATTAATCAAGGATTTTTCAATATATTTCTTATTTAAAAATCCAAACAAAAGTTCTTTAAAAATATACACTTTATTGTATTCTTTTATGCAAAAACCTATCATTTTGATATAATAGTCATTTTTTAAATAGCCTTTTAAAAACGTTACGTGTGTGACTTAGAAAAAAAGCAAATTTTGAGTAATGAAATTAAATGATATATTTCTGTGAGTTTTATTTCCACACATTTAAATTAAAAAATATGGTAATAACTTATTTACCATACCACCTAAAATCACAATTAAAATTAAAATTTAATAAATAATTGAATAAATGAAAATTAAAGCCTGCGTTACGTGGTGTGACTCTCTGCATGGAATTGCCTGCAATACCTTTTTAGAATATGAACAAAAACAGTACTTTCTATAACTCTTAAGTGTTTAACTGAAAAGTTTCCACTTTTTAAACATTCAAAGGAGCTTTTCCATGCAATTTAGAATGAGGATACCTATTTTTCAAGTAATTTACAGTACAAACCATTTCACCCCATAATTCTTTAGGTAAATTTGCCTGAATTAACATTGCTTTAACTCCCTCCATTAAAGTGTGATTGTACCTTTCCGCAATGCCGTTCATCTGCGGCGAATACGTGTCCGTGTGCTCATGTTTAATCCCTCATCTTTTAAGAAATTTTCAAATTGATTAGAACAAAATTCTTTACCACAATCATAACGGAGTCTTTTAATTACATGATTTTTAAAATTAAACAAATTTCATTTTATTTCGTTAATATTAACATGGATGTTAAAATGATTAATTTATTGTAAAATAGCATTATTAACCACTTCATTAACAGTATAAATAAGACAGTGGCGTAGCTACATATTCAGCGCCCTGGAGCAAGTAAAGTTTGTGCGCCCTCTTGTCACTCAAAAAAGTTCTGCATAATTTTGTCTTGAAGTTACATATATACATATATATGTAACTAGCTGATCTACCCGGTGTTTCCCGGGCCCTTTATAATAACGTAAACAAAACTCAAGTTTGTATGATTGTATATATTCCGAAAGTAGTTCAAATGAATCTGGTCTTAGGGGTGGCCCACTGGCTGCCATCGGCAGCGTCTAGTGTGTTCCCGACAAACCTCTTTCTGAACAAACTTGTGTCCTGGGTCCCCGCTACCAAAGACAGAGTGTATGCCAGGAGTGTCCCATACACGCCAGAGACAATCGAAAACCAAGTTGAATTAGTCAAACCCCGTAGTAATCGAGCTCATAGAACGCGAGATAAGAATGCGAATCCTGGCGGTGGAACTATAATCTTTAAAACAATCGTAAGCTAAGTTGAATGGACCAATTTCCGTTGAAATAGAGCCCATAACAACTGAGAAAAGAATGCGTCGTTAATGTTCCAAAATGGGGGTAACAGAATTCTAAGATAAACTTTCATAATGCACAAAGTAGCTGAATAGTAATCTAAGTTTAATTATCCAATTACGGTCGAAATCGGGCATATTGAACCCGAGAATAGAATGCACCATTAATGTTCGAAAATGTTGGTAACTGAAGTCTAAGACAAACTTTATAATACAGAAAGTAGCTGAATCGTTATCTAGGTTGAATGAACCAATTCCCGTTGAAATCGAGCCCCCAGAATCCGAGGAAAGAATGCGCCCCCAAGCAGTGGAAGGTGCTTGTGGCTCCCATCCCCTGTAAATTTAACGAATTACCTTTAACATTAACGCGATATTTAATTTACGGAAGAAATTCCACCCCTTAACTTTAGAAAGTTAACCACTTACCTTTAACAGTAACGCGAATTTTAATTCCCGGCTGCAGTGAATAAATGCAAGTTGATGCCGAAAAAGAAGATTAATATTCGAAAAAGGTGGTAGCTGGAGTATAAGAAAATTTTTAGTCGTTTATAAAGTAGCCGGAGGACCCTCGAACTATGCTAAAGAAAACTGCAAGACAATCAGATAATTTTTAAAGAAACTGCACCAAGGACACCAAGAAGGCGATTAATATTCAAAATTGGTGGTAGCTGAAGTGTGAATATTTTTTTGTTATTCATGTAGTAGCTGGAGGACGTAAGAAGTTGTTAGGAAAAAAATCCTATTGAATCGGACCATTTTTAGGAGAGCTATAATAGGGAGACAAAAGGAGCCAACTGATAATTGAGAGCAGGGCCTAAGATGAAAACATGTTACAACGTCCTAGTACTTAGCACTTTAGATTTTCATCTTGTCGAAATTAAGTACAGGGTATAAGTACTAATCATTAAAAATTTTTTTCAAAGAAATGTTAAAAAAAGAGCCCTAGGGTCCCAATAAAAATATAAAGGTGTTGTCTCGGGGAGGGAAGTCCAAGCTCAATTTTGAAGTTATGCAATGAGAGTGTGACACAATTTGGGGGTGAAAAATGCATGGTGCACAAAAAGTTACCCTAGGGGGCCAGTGTCTTAACTGAAATGTAGAAGTGGAAGAAAAACTAAATGAAAAAAGAGCCCCCAAAACGAAGATCGGATTAAAAGGAGGCAATTTATTAACAATTTAGGGCACAAAAACTTCAAGTGGCCCTGTATCAAGCCCCAGGGGTCCAGGGTCTCAACAGGAATGTTGCTGGGCATAAGGAAATTTTTTAGTATTTTATATAGTAGTCAAAAGGCGCTAGAACAACGTTAAAGAAAATTGCAAGAGAGTCGGATCATTTTTAAATAAGCTGCACCAAGGGCCCCAAGAAGGCGATTAATATTCAAATTTTGTGGTAGCTGAAGTCTAAAAATATTTTTTGTCGTTCGTCTAGTAGCTGGATTTCTTAAAATGTTGTTACTAAAAAAAGTTAGTGAATCAGACCATTTTTAAGGGAGATATAATTGGAGGTCCAAAAGGGGCCAACAGATAGTTGAGAGCAGGGCCCTAAGATGAAAACATGTTAAAAGGTTCTAGTACTTGGCGCTTTAGATCTCAATAAGTCGAAATTAAGCATAGGATACGTATTAATCATTCGAATAAAGTTTTAAAGAAGGGCGAAAAAAAGTGGGGAAAATTCTTTAAAAAGAGCACTAGGTGCCCAATAAAAATGTGAGGGTGCTGGCCCGGGGAGAGGAGTCCAACTCTCAATTTTAACACTAGAATGCCTGAAATTTTTACTCAAGTTTCAGAAAAATATTTCACACCAGAATTCTTATTTAAAATTATTTGACTGATTTATTTAACACAAATTTGCGTTTTTAAAATTTAACTTATTTTGTGAAAGAATTTCTGGTCTCAGTTGACATTTAATCATATGGCCGGAGTCGAATCGACTCCTTCCGGGCGTTCTAGTGTTAAAGTTATGCATTGAGAGGTTCACAATATTAGGGGGTGAAAAACGCATGGCGCACAAAAATTTCAAGGGGCCCAGGATCTTAACTGGAATGAAGAAATGGAGAATAACTAAATGGGAAAAGGGCTCCCAAAACGAAGAAGATCGGATAAATAGGGGGCAAGTTATGAGCAATTCAGGGTATAAAACTGAAGAGTGCTCTGTGGGGGCCGGTCATAAACAATTAACAATCTCAGCTCCAGGCGCATCAAGACCAGTCTTGGACTACCCTCAGTCACCCAAAATTTTCAGACTTCTACGTGCAGTAGATTTCGCTAGCCACCACACAAAGTGCGAAACTTTCTTTTATTAGTATAGACTAGCTGACCCAACCGGTGTTGCCTATGCCCGTGATAATATTCTTAAATGAACTTGAAATGTGTAGGATTTTATTTCTTAAGGCTGTTCTTAAATCCAAAGGAGAAACTTTATAACAAACCTTTTAATTAATTTTTGCTCGAGAACGCATTAAACTGGCAAGTGTTGTTATTCAGAAACTTTGTAATCGAAAGACGTTTTCCGTATTTTTTGTAAACACAATATATCTTACAGAAAACAATGTAAAAGTTGGCATTTTCAACGGAATTTCCCGAAGAAAGCAGAAAAACCAGTCAACGAAGGGAGAAAAACGTCTTGTCATAGATCTTTAACATGATTTTGTCTGAAATACGCGCTCGATGACTGTGTGAAAAATCGGCTTAAAAAAACAGTCCTGTTCTAACGTATATCCAAAATTGCTGACCGCGCCGTTCTGATTATCACATTTATGGACAATATTGAAAAAATACAAAAAAGAATGTTTGACTTAACATTTTCTTTGCCGAAAACATTATAAATATTTTTGTACAAAGCGCAAAAATCAATATAACAAAATTTATTATAGAGAAAATTACAATCACAGCATTTTGTACGAATACACGAAACCTATACGCATTTCAAACAAATACTTAATAAATGGTTTCACAAAAAAACTAAATAAAATAAAATATGTATATATATATATATATATTTTAAAGAGAGGCCACGCTCTTTGGTACAAGACAGACTGAAAATTCTTGGGGTAGACCATGCCGCTATTGGTCACAGACAGAATTACAGAATATATACGTTAAGTTTTAAAAGATTTAAATGGTCCTCTGAAGCAAAGAAACTTTCAAGAAAAAAAAAATTCTTCTGCCTTGCAAAGAGAAATAAAAATCAATAATAAAAAATGCTTCAAATAAGTGATTTTTTTTAATTATTAAGTGATTTAAGACTTTTCATATCTAATGCTTATAGCAAATTTTAAAACTATAAGCTTCACCTGATGGAGGGAGCAGCTTTACCTGGTTTAGGGCGCACCGACCCGCAGGTCGGTTGCCGGGCGGGGCAGTCTTAGCCTGCCATAATGTGGCTTAATTTAGTAAAATTCTATTTTTTTTTCTTTCTTTAATTTATAGACCTTGTTTCGATATTGGCAGAATGAAAATTTGTTGAAAATTATATCATTAGAAAAATGTTTAAGTTTATGAATGAAAGTGAACGTTTTCTTTAAAACACGACGTCCTTATCGCCAGTGGAAATACTTCACCTCTCTAAGGAACTAAGTTTTTATTCATTCTGTTTTGAACAAACAGTATTTCTGTAAACTGTTCAGAAAGTTGAATGGAGTAACTCCAAACTTTTTTTTTCCTTTTTTTTAATCGAAAATTCATTGACTACTAATATGTGCTATCAGATGGTGGTGGAGTGTGCGTGTGTGTCTGGGGAGTAGGCACAGCCTGATTACGGCCTAAGCAAACTCACATTACTATGTTCGAAAAATATGTTTTGCCTTATTTAATACTAAAATTTTGAGATTAAATAAGGTTTAATGTGGAAAATTACTGTTAGAAAAAAGTGGTGTAATTCTGCATAGGCTATAATCAGGCCCTAAGGAACACTGAATTTGGTACTTAACTTTTCTCTCTTTTTGAAGCTTATCGATTCTGCATTTGACATTTGCAATATTTTCAAAATCTCAAAAACAATACGCACAAAATTTAAGTTGCTGCTTACTCCTCAACCCCCTCCCCCCCTCCCCCCACACACATCTAAATTTTGTCGCCATGGGCTGATTATTGATGCATGTTTAGTTTCCACACAAAAAAAAAAAAAAAAATCTTCGAAATTTTTGTTTATTGGTTTTCATTTGTAAAATGGTCAATAATTTTCTTCAACTTGTCACGCTATTTTTTTTTTCCCAAATCGTAAAATAATTATCGCAAATTACTACTGTTACATCATACATATAGGTTTCTCTGCGGTGAATTCTTTGACTACCATTATTACCATACAGTAATCATCATAATAAATGTCTAAAACATTTTTAATACAAATGTGCTAGAAAGATTACTTTTTGGAAATAGTAGTAGCTAGTAAAGTGGCCGATGAGAGCCCTGTTAAATAAGTTTTGATTACTTTAATATCTGAAAATCTTCAACAGTCGTCTACGGAAAAGTTACAGAAATAAATCAGGCATGCTGAAACGGTATTGGAAAAGTTACTTGAGGCTGCAATATGGTATGAATTAAAATTAAAGCTTGATGAATACAAGTTATTTCTTTCAACTGTGTATGAAAACATGTTTTAAATCGAAATAGATCAGGTTGAACACAAGGTAAAATATCCTAGAAATATGCTGATTGTAACAAGATTAATTTATAATGTCTGATTAATAATGAAAAAATATGCAAATATGTTAAGAAATCTTTATTTCGCTTTTTATAATTTTGCGCCCTTAGGATTCGTGCGCCTGGAGCAGTTTGCTCCAATTGCTCCACGGTAGCTACGCCCCTGAAATAAGATAATTTTGAATGCCATCCGAGATGCATTTAAAATCAGTAGCAGTATCAAAATGTCCCTTTCGTACAGGATCCCATCTACTTACAAGATGCACAATTTCTTCATTAAATAACATTCCTCCTGCATACTCGAAACATAACGCATCTGCCTCTTCACGAAATAGTAGTAAATTGCCAATAAATATGTCACACCATTCAATTAAATATTTGAAAACTTCACGATTGCTTTTAAAGATTGATTTTATGAATGCTTTAGAGAGACCTTTCAGATATGAAAATCCAGCTTATATTCAAACACTATTTGTAAACTTAGGACAAGAGAATCATGACTAATCAGTTTATTTAAGTGAAATATCACTACCACATAGCCTGTTATGACTCTTGTAACTGGATCTTGTAAAATATTTAGTATAAAACTTATTTTTATCTTCTACAATTTCTGTCGGCAATTTTTTTCAAGGATGTGCAAGGCCACTCATTCTTAACAATTAAAGACATCTTCTCAAATCTAGGGGATACAGACTGCTTGCTTTTATTTGAGCAATAACATTTGGTTCATCAATAGCTATAATAATAATTAATACATATTTATAGGTGAAAATTGGCGGTCGCCACTCGCCACGTGGCGATTAAAGTTGTAAAAGTGGTGATTAAAAAATCTGCCATCGATCGCCACCCTAGTCGCCACTCGCCAAGTGGCGATAACAAATCTGTTATTGATCGCCAAGTGAAATATAGCTTTTTTCATAGAAATATGCATCTCTACTTTGGTTACATCTAATTAGAAAACTGGTTAATTCTTTTTTCTACTGGATGCTAGCGGATTACAACGATTTAGCTGTATTTTCAATATTTCGGCTTTTCGCCATTGCTCTTCAGTTGTATTATTTTTTCAAGAAATACAGTTTTATTCTGTAAAATATATTCATCAGCTTTGATTCCACATGCATTTCAAATAATTTATTCCTTTTTGTTTTTCTGGATGCAAGCGGATTACAACAATTTAGCTGTATTTTCAATATTTCGGCTTTTCGCCATTGCTCTTCAATTGGATTATTTCTTCAAGAAATAGTTTTATTCTGCAAAATATATTCATCAGCTTTGATTCCACATGCATTTCAAATAATTTATTCCTTTTTTTTTTTTTTTTTTTCTGGATGCAAGTGGATTTTAAGGACATTGCAACATTTTCAATATTTCGACTCCTGCCACATGCTCACTAGTTAGATTATTTTTCTTCAAGAAATATTGTTTAATCCTGCAGAACACACTCATCAGCTCAGATTTCAACTGTATATATGTGTGTAGTATAACACATTTACTTATTAAATAAAATCCAAATAACATTTTACTGTGCTTTATTTGATCATTTTTTTAATGTATACACTAAACTGTTGGAATTTTGATTTAGTAGTTATTTTTTATATAAAGAAAGTAATAGTAATTTAATTGATTATAGTGTATATGAACATATACAAATAATTTAAAAATATATTCTAAAAAAAAATAATGTAACGAATTCTGTGGTTTTAAAGTAATTTTCTTGAATTTTGAATGCTTCCCTATTCTTATCATGAATAGTTGGTGGGTATAAAACTGATTTGTAGAAAAATACATGTATATATACACAACGATTATAGTTTATGTAGATGTCAAGAAAGTTTGAAACATTATAGTGGCCACTAACTTTAAAAAGTGGCCACTAATGAAACTGAGTCTACCGGCCACTGGCTACTAACTCAATTTCCCAGTTTTCACCTATATACATATTATAATGACTTTTAAAAATATGTATTAATCTAAATTTTAATCAATAGTTAAGGAGTTCATTTCTTTAAAGAATAAAATGTTACTTTAATTTAAAAATATCGTTGAACTAATCAAATATGCTACACATTTTTCGAGTTAAACAAAATATTGTTGAAAATACAGTCGAACCTCGTTTTCACGACACTCTAATGACCAGAAAAAAGTGCCGTCATAAGCGGAGTGTCGAGGTAACCAGAGTTGGAGAAAAATATGGTTATAAAAAGCTGTATTTTTAATTTATTTAATACAATTTTAAATTCATAACTGCTCTTGCATTTTTTAGCAATAAAACATTATTATTAAACAAAATAAACACAAAAACAAAAGTGAAAAGAATAAAAATCAGATTTCTAATGACTTACTTTTTTATTGTTACATGAAATATTGTTGAATTAAGGTTTGCCTATTCCTAGATGTGCTTCCTACAATTCTTTTTTCAATATTATACAATGAGTTGTAATCATTATCTGTTGTTTCAGAAATAGATGTCAGATAATTTCTGACCGTTTCAATACAATGCAATGCTTCGGTTTTAGCCGGAGGCTTGTTTTGTTCCAGCTCCATATCACTTTCGCTCTCCGAGTCTGAAGAAATTTCTGTCTTTTTCTCTTGTATCTCTTTCACAATTTCAGAAATCATTACATCTGGTGATGTGGTGACATCCTTATCGAAATCGATATACATCTGGATATCCCCTGTTATATATATTTCGCGATCGATCACGGGGTAGAGAACACACAGGAAGATGGGAAGTGTGGGTTTGTTTATTCAGAAAAAGGATTGAAATAAAGTTTCACCTTTGTCTCAATGGGTATTTTAGACACTTTTGTGAAGTGTTTGGCTAAGACATTTCTTACCACTTAATTACCGTGCTTGTAAAATGGATTATAAAAAATGGACAATTTTCCTAAACCGTCGGGATATACGGAGTTGAAAATTATTCAACGACGTAAAATCCGGAGTTTATTTACATTAAAATTATATACCGAAAATCGGGACTTTGAAAAACTGTCGTGATAAGCGGAGTGACATGAAAACCGGGTGTCGGGATAACGAGGTCTGACTGTATTTGCACTAAAGTATTAGCTTGATATTTTTTAAAGGTATTTTAAGGTATTTGTCAAAATTGCAATAGATAAAGTACTTTAACTCTTCTTAATGCATAATTTTACTTTGAATTATATAATTTTCAGAATAAATCGTATGCAAAAAATATTTATTTCATGGTTTTAAAATAGTTGTGACTTTAAAAGTAACTATGCTTCTTCAAAAAAACTAAGACAATCTTCATATATTTCCTTAATTATTTTTTATCATTTGTGTGTTACCAAAAATTAAATAGATACGCTTCTTTGTTTCAAACTACACTTTTTGCTTTTGAGTCAGAAATAAGCTATTATCAGAAATATATAACTTAAGATTTATAATATCCTAACAATACAGACGTATGTTAAAAAATATTTTAAAGCAATGATTTCTTTTCAAATTAATAAAAAATCTTTTAAGTGTAATGAAATAATGGAAATAATTTAAATTAATCAAATGATTTTATGATGAACACAGCATTAGTTAAAGATTCAATAGAATAGAGTATTTTGTACTATTTAATAAAATAGAATCTGTTTGAATAATGCTACCTCCATTGGAATAATATCAAAAATGGAATAAGCATTACAAAAAGAAATGCTCCTTTTCAAGTGGATTTGGTCAAATTAGCAATGACTAGACCCAATATGTTTCGGAAAAGTGTGTCGTTTGATCGGTTGTGGGGTGCTGATAAGGTGCGTTGCGTATACACTAGTAAGAGACACTGGTATGCTGTAAGAGATTCGCAAATCCCTGGGCGCATCCTTTTTTGCCGTAGATGAGAGATACTATTTCCCCTTTATGTTTTAGCCATCTTATTTTAAAACTGATAGATGGCAGCGCTAAAGTACACTATTATCGCTTCATGTTACCAGACCTGCCAACTGCTACGAAAAAATCGTAGTTGCTACGATTTGGACCTGTAAACTATGATGCTACGAAAATCGGTCTTAAACTACGATTTTTGCAAAAAACACAAACGCATTTTTTGTTTCTAGTTGCGATTTTTATCCCGCACAACATATTTTCCAGGAATGATTCTGTTGCGAAATTTCCAAAATTTCAAAGTATTCATTTCCGAAAGTTTTAAAAAAATTGGCCATTTGTCTGAAAATTCGGACATTAAAAAATGCTCATGGAAAAAAAAAATCTGGGCTGCAAAACAAACTTCTTACCAATATAAAACACTCTCTTTGTGTATATTAACCATGAGTGAATCGTGTTTCTGTAAATATTTATACAGGAATTCGCTTCCTTAGAAACAAGGTGCCATTTTAAGAATTTCTGGAAAGGAGGGGGGGGGGGGGCTTTGAGGGGCAAGGTTTGAAATAGTGTGCAAAATCGCACGATTTGCGATAAACTACCGCGAATTTCGACAAATGACCGTATAAAAAAATCAATTTCGTCAAAGGATCGTGGTAAAAACGCAGTGCTGATTTCAGGGGGTTGACCGGGGGGGGGGGGGGGATGTCCCGGAAGATTTGAGATTTTGTGTTTTCAATGGTGTGAATTTTGCCAAAATTTCGCAGAAAGAAAACTCTTAATTTCGACAAAAGATCAGTAAGAAAATGCAAATTTCATCGAAAGATCAGTAAGAAAACGCAAATTTTCACCGAGCGATCGTAGAAAGAAAACACTAATTTCGTCAAAAGGATCGCAGAAAAAAATGCAAAATTTGGCAAAGGATCGTGTTTAAAAAAAATGTGAATTTCATCAAAAGTTCATGGTAAAAAGTGCGGATTTCAACAAAGAATCGTGATAGAAAAATGTGAATTACGATTGCGGTAAAATTGTGAATATCCTGAAATGATCACAGAAAAAAATCCCGAATTTCGTCAAAATTTACTGCACTGGGCTAAAAAATTGGAACCAGGCTCCTTTTACAAATGTAAAAAAAAAAAAAACGCTGCGAAACGAAAAAAAGCTCTAAAAATCATATAAAAATTTTCAAAGGAAAAATTTACTATATTGAGTTGAAAGACTGAAACCTTATTTCTTTTACGAATGTCAAAAGATGGCTGTGCAACACAAGAAAACAACCAACCAACCTCCAGATTAATTTAAATTTTGTGCGCTACGATTTCTCATTTTCAAAGGTTGGCAGTCTGTGTTACACACAAAACCTTAAAAAAAAAAAACATTTTAAAACTTTTATGTTGCTCTATTTTCCTATGGTCATTGCCGAATCTACCAATGACTGGATGCTTCACCACTGGAAGTCTGAAAATTTGGATGAGTATAGTCCAAAACATGTCTAAATGCACCCAAGGTTCCGTTTTTAATATTTTTTTTTTCAATAATTAGCTGAGATATTAATTAAACCCCATAATGAACATGGTCCCATAGAGTCGCATGATCCTGCCAAAACCCTGTTTTCAAGCTGTCCAAATATATCAAATCAGAAAAAAAACAAAAAGTAAAAGATATTTAGTTTTTTTTGTTTTTTTTTAACGAGCCTACATTGCTTAAAAAAATGAAATATAAAAAAGAAAAAAAAAACCAATTAACTGCTGCACTTTTCTGGTTCTAATGGTGTTATCCGTAAAAATAAATTTTAATACTTATTTAAAATATATAATTTTTTTTCCAAACATCTATTTCATGGTTTTGTTCATCTGAAGATTAATATGAGCTTGAAATATAATAATTTATAAAATATACTTTGATTTAATTATACTTATAAATAACTAAAGTTCTTAAAGTCTTTTTTTTTTTTTTTTTTTTATTCAAAATAGTCTGATTTCAATTAAAAAAATCTGATTTAAATCAAATAAATTTGACTTTTTTGATTTAAAAAAAAAAAAAAAAAAAATTACTTACCCTGTTGCACACACACGTCTTATATTAAGTGCTTAACATATGATTTGGTATCTTACAAAAAAACTTTTGATAACTTAATATACTACCGTCATACTTATATACATTCTTTCTTGTATAATTTTCATACATCTATCAATCTTACCTTACAATATATACAGTATATGTATAAATTTTCATTCAGCAATTGACGGTAGATATACCATACAATATACTTAAAATACATTTAATACACTAACAAGGAAAGCCTCCATATGGGCATACTCAGAAAAATCTGAAAAAAATACAGAATGTTCTTCTCATGTGGATATATATGTTTATAAAAAAAATTTCTGTGGAACTTCGGTAAGGGCGTCCGTTAAATAATAATGAAATTTTCGTTTATTTGGTGATTTATCACCAGTTGGCGATGAAATAAAATTTTAAAAAATACTCTTTTATGTCAAATACACTTAAAGGAAAAAACTTTTAATGTTGATTTTTTTAAAATAAGTTTAATTTTAATAACTTTAATTTTGTCATTTTTAGTCTGATATATTTATATGTATTTATAATGAAATTTAACTATCATATTTTATGATTTAAAACAAAATTTAAATTAATTTAAATTGTTTAAAGATCAAAAACAAGCCCGATTTAGCACTGCCAATTTGATTTTGTTGCTACGGAAACAACAACTTCTTCGATATGGAAATGTATAACGGCAAAATTCTTCATGCGGACTTTTGAATAGCCGTTTTAATTTTTAAAATCTAGGATTGGTGGATAAAGCAATAGCGAAATTTCATTCAAATCAGCAATAAAAAGAAAAAAAGGGTGAATTATATTTATTACTTTATGGAATATGTTAAATTAATATGTCTGCAAATGTAATAATACTCATCAGTAAATATTTTGCAACTTGACAAATATAAAGAAATAAATTATTAAAAATCAAATGTCAGATAGCTATAACTTAAAATAGATATTTGCAACTTGCAAAAGATAGAGAATATTTTTCCAGTTATAAAATTAAATAGCTACAGCAACAAGCAACATGATGTAATACAAATATATATATATATATGAAAGGATAAAAATAATTAAATAAAAATAAACCCCTTTTTAAAAGATAAAATCTTTTTTAAATTCAAAATTTAAAATTTTAAATCAGGAAACCCAACTTATTTTTCATAGACTCTTAAAGCAAATAAATAAAAATATTTTCTTCATCATAAAAATCTTTGACACTGATTGATATTTATGAAACAGATTTGGAAAAGAAATTACCCTTTGTTGACATAAGACAGTCATCATAAAACATATTAAATTATCTTGGAAACATCATTATATTTATAGCATAAATAAACTGAGTTTTTCAGACTATGCTAGATAATTTAAGAATGGAGTTATAAACAACAAAGGAGTGATTTCAGAGCAATAAATCAAAGTAAATATGTTAGTTCAATTAGTGTCAAAGTAGAAAATTGATAAGCAGTAAATCATAATTAACTTTTGTCTGATTTGACACTTCAGATTATGAGTACCTCATAAATAATATTTAACATTTAAATTAGAATTAGCTCTTGTTGTGCAATCATAAGTTCAGACTCTTTGTCTCCACATAAAAAACAGTTATAAAAAAGATAATGCACCAATCATGAAAGATTAAGCCTCCCACTTTGATACTTCTGCCCTCTGCTGGAAAAGGTAATAACTATCTGATTAAAAGCGCGGTGCAGAGGGAAGGAGAGGTCAGATTATGATGCAGTCTTCTGTAGAATATCAAGAATTATTTTGGGAGAGTTTTGGCTCCTAACATCTTCCAAATGACTGGACCTGACTTCAGATCATACCATGTATTATTACAGAAAAATAAAAGTCAGGTTCAGCACCAACTGCCTCAGCTTATTGCAATACCCACACATAATGTGAAGTATAAGGGGAATGATTTCATATATATATATAACAAACTCTTCCATTGATTGAGTTTAAATTTATTAAATACCGCACATTCTAAAATAACAATTAACAAGTAATTTTCAGATGCATTAAAATCGTTTGCTTTTGGCGAGGAAAAATACTGTTCGCCAAATCGTGTGTTGCTTTCACATTTTCGTGCCAAATATTCAAAAGTATTTTAGGTACTTTTCGATTAGCCAGGCATCGGTGTTATATAGTATATAGATATATGTACATATACATACATGTGGATAGATACGTATATATACAATATATGTATATATACATATATATGTATGTATTGTAGATATAACACTTGTGCCTGGCTAACCGAAAAGTACCGTATTTTATTTTTTTTACAGGCTTTTTACTGGAATTCTGGCGCTCAATTTAACAGATCCTTTATTAATTACATGAGGAGTTTCTCTAACATTTGTTTCAGCTTATTCTGAGTATGCCCTGTTAGGGGATCTTCCATGTAAGTCACATGCAATAGTAAAATAATAATAACACCTAATTAACCAATTGCTACTAAGATTATTGTAATTGATATCATTAGAGCCACTGTTGGCATTGTGTTGTATCTTCCTAGCACAGATAATATATAAGTACCATATAAATTCACAAAACTATATGTATTCTTCTTTTAAAAAAAAAAATAATAATAATTTTTTTTTTATTTAGGCTTATGAAACTATATGACATTAAACTCTTAAAGAAATTTTATAAAGTTGAGGCTGCCTCAGCTCTTGCCGAAAGTCATAAACGCAAGTCGAAAAAAAATGGAGATTCTGATTCTGAGCAAGAAATTGATGAAGCCAAAGAAGTAAAAGAAAAGAGCAAAGGAAAAAAGAAAGATGGGCCGGGTTTTCGAGATCGTAAAGTATGTTTTGTAGATTTCTTAGGTGAAATTTCTGCTTTCTAAAATATTGGCATGTGAATATATTTCATTGTGTAGCATTTAATGTTCATAAATTAAAAATATTTCCTAGTAATCCAAAATTCAAATATTGATTTAAAACATATATTGATTTTTAAATTAAATTAATTGGTAATGTAACATTTTGATTAAGGATTTTGGTATGAATAGTATAATATATTTTTTAAAAAAAAATATTTTATGGCTGAACAAGTTTATTTTAAGGACTTCTTATTTTGAATAAATGAATTTTTGCTTGTTATGTGAACTTATATCATTGCACTGTTTTGAAAACTGAAAAAATAAAGACATGATCATTTTAATTTTCATCATACACTTTACAGTATCTGTGAGAATAAACATGTATAGTGGTATTGTGTGAATATTAAATAAAATGTTAAAAACTAATGCAGTTAATGAATGTTACAATAAGCATATTGCTGAAATTTTGAGACAAAATAGTTGTCCAAAGTATGTTTTTAGAGTTTTGTTCATCTCATGAAACCCTTATAGCCTCCCTTCTCTGCCTGTCTGTCCATACATCACAGCCTCGTACTTAGAAACTATTTAAGTTACAGACTTGATTTTTTTTTTACATAGAGCTGAATACCCCCTATCATACCCAAAATCATAAAATTTTGAAAAAGTCTTATATAATATTATTTTAATTAAATGAGTTTGTTCTTTTTTTATTTCAAAACATAATCTTAATGTCAGCATATATCACAGAGTGTCCATAGTGTAGTGGTAGAGCTTTTGTCTTCCATGCAGAAGATTGTGGGTTCAAATCTCTCAGGTAGAACTTTAATTTTTATTATTATTACCCTTTTTTTTTTTTCAAATGGATTTAATTAAAAGAAAACTCCTTTTTTTGGCCATTTTAAAGGCTTATTTTTTGCCCAGCGGTAATTTTTAAAATATCTTTTTTTTTTCATACACAGAAAATGTGGAATTTCAATCTAGAACCAATATTTTTTTTGTTTACTGCTGCCATCTACTAGCCATTTTTTTTTTTTTTTTTTAGGACAATTTTTTTCATCTTATCATTTGAAGAATTATTCAGGAATTTAATTTTTTTTTCTTTCTTTTAACAAATGTTAACATCCTTTTTTGGCTCCATCTAGTGAGTGTTTGGAAAGGCAAACAATTAATATAGTTTTTTTTCTGACTTATTTAAGCACTTTAAATATGTTTTAAACAATTTTTTGCTTTTAAAATTTTTATATTTTATTTATATCTGTGTTAAACTTTTGAAATTGCTGAATTTAGAAATATTCGGATTTTTTAATTTTATTTAAATAATTTTTCTTGAATATTTTTAATTTGATTAAAAAAATGTTTTTCTAATTATTTTAAAATTAAATGTAATGATGCTGCTGTTTATGTAAGGATTTAATAATTATAAATTAGCAATTTTGATTTATTAATTTAAGCATAAAGTGTTTTAAAAGAGATATTAAACAAAACCCTCTGTGCGATCACATTTACCCACTTGTTTTTGTATTTTCACTGCAAAATTAATTTAAAATATTTCTTTTAAGAAAGATTAAATAGCACAATTTTCTTCAACACCCTTTGTTTCCTATATGGCTGAAAATATATCATTATTATTAGATATCCAAAAACAGTATTTTGGTTACCAAATAATGAAACTTATGTATTTTGAAAGACAAAATATTATGTTTTTACTGTTACTTTTATTTTGTAATTATCTGCACAATGAGAGTAAAACATTTATTTTTTTATTAAATTTGGGAATGTGCTTATGAAGATCTTTCTTGTGAAATATCAAATGGAATCTATGGCCTCTTAAAATTAAAAATGTAGCTGCTGTCCATCTATGGCACCTCGATATAAACAGTGGGTTGTATGTTTTCATTTAGCATCTATAAGATTTAAAAATAATGGAGGCTTGAAATGCATAAGTTTTGTATAGTAAACACCTGATTATAAATTTTAATAGCGTTGGTTGTCAAAGCAATAAAATATTGATGAAAAAATTATCTGAAATGAAATGGTTTATTCAACTTATGGCATAGTCAACTCGGGTATCAAATTAAACCTTATAAATTTCTCTTTAAAATAAGGGGTCATAAAATTCTGTACGCCTGATAGAACTTGATAAATTCAAAATTGAAAAATTTATGCAACCCAAAAAATGATGATTTTTCAAAATTCAAATAATTAATTGTATGAAAATTTAACGCGATAAAAAAATTATAAAAATGTATTCTCATTTATATCACTGGAGAGAATGATCCCTGACAGTTTCATTTAAATCTGAAATGGTCAGGTTGAAAATTAGAATTTTTTGATTGATTTGACATTGAATGACCCAATTTTCTAGATTATAAAATTACACAACTCAATATAATTAATTTCTTATATAGAACTCAGTACAATTAACATAATAAGAGTGTATTGGAGAGTTAAGTAAACAAATCTATCAGTAAATAAATGTCAACAGTAATTTTATATCCCAATGCAAATGATTACCGAAAAAGTGGTAAATAAAATGTATGCTATGTATGATTGTACACAAATATGCAATATAAAAGAGTAGCTTCTCAGTATATCGCTTGTTCATATATGTAGCTCCGCTTTTCTGCCTCCTAAAAAAAAAAAAAAAAAAAAAAGCTGTAGTTTAATCGTATTTTTACTTTTCATAAACTTATAGTGTAAGAAAATTAATGTAATCATGTAAAAATTTAATTATGGAAATATAGATATGTTTTTACATTTTGATGTGCTCTGAATCTGTTTTTAGCTATGTTTATAATAATTCCATTTGTATGTGACAATGTATGCAAGTATATTAAAATTTCCTCACGGTTTCAGATTCCCAGAGCTCAGCTGTGTAAAATTAAGGTTTCAGTTTTTATTTATTGTTACTAGGGGGCTCGGCCCCCTACGAGCTACGCTCGCCAACCCCCGTCCAGACACCGCAGTCTCTAAATGCATGCTAATTTGATGGGCTTTAAAAAGATTTCGAAAGATTGAATTATAATTTAAAAAACAGTCGCGATCTCCCTATAAACGGATTTCTATTCATTTCTCTTTGATTGGGGAATTTTAACGCCAAATCCGCTGCGGTACTACTTCATTATCCAGTCGACCAATTTCGCCAAATTATACAAATTGACATAATTTTTATTTTAAATAACGTAAGAACAAATAAATTAGTACAACATTAATAAAAATACAAATAAAATGTCGAAATCAAAATAACTTGATGATGTAGACACATGTAACAACATTTCAAAATAAGCTAATATAAAAGGAATTAAGTAAACAGAGTCTTTGTCTCCTGGTATTTTTTAACAAAGCGAAAAGAAAGTTCTTTTAAATGAGACATTTTAAATTAATCGTTTTTAATCTGACGTAATTTTGACCAAGCTATTCTTTCTCTTTTAAAATTCACGTGTATACTTTTTATGACGTAATTTTCAATAAGTTCCTGCTTTTTATACGCAATTATTTAATTTTAATTTGAAAGTATCTTTACTATTTATAATAGTCACATGTAAATAAATTTTTAATTTGAAGCAAATGTTATTGTTTCCGTTGTTTATAGAGTTGGCAACAGGTTAAATTAGTACAATTTTCTAAAATAAGTAAAAAATATGTCTCGAAATGCTGAAAATTTGAATTTAAAATAGATATAAAACCTCGAAAAATGAGTCGAATTAAAAAAATAAATCAATTCTGCACACCGGGAAATTATAACGTATAAAATGAACTAAAAATTATTAAATTCTGATGTATAGTTTTTGCTACTATAAAACTTTTTTAGTGGAACGATTTTGTCCAACTTTAGCATTAAATATCTCTTAAAATAATTCTTCGATTTGAAAACTGTCTGCATCAGTGTGTTTATCAAACATTTCTGTATAATACTACCGATTTTCATATTTTTGTATGCGTTATTTTTCTTAATATTAACGAAGAAAGACCTCCGGTCACAAAAAATTCAAAACCGGCGGCGGTGACAGCGGTAGTTACTTTTTTTTAGAATAGAGAGATGATAAAAAAAAAGATGTTTTTTCCAACATGATACAATTTTTTTTTATTAAGCATAGGTATATAAACCTTGAAAGTATTAATCATAACCTTATTTTTTAAAACTGGATTATATCTGTATAATTATATTTATTTAAATAATGCTTCCATTGCAGTGAAACCTACAGCTTAGTGAACGGATATATCAGTTCGCGGCGGTGAAAAGGTTAAGAAATAATGAATTATATATTTTTTATGAAGCATTTCTATTTTATTTTGAATCTTTTTATGCAATATTTTATTGTATTTCTAAGAAAAGAAATATTACGATGTTAAACTTACTTTTAAACTCACTTAAAAAGTTATATATTTTTACTGTCAGATGTTTTATTGAATTTATTGAAGTCAATCAGTAGTATTTAAATCAGAAGTTTTATTGATTCAAATTCAAAAATTTTGCTTCATCTGAATGACCTGCAATTAAAGTGCTGTGTTTAAAAGTTATACATTTTTTTAATTAATAAATTATATATTTTTATGAAGTATTTGATAATTTATTTAGAATCTACTTATGCAGTATTTCATTGTATTTCTAAAAAGAAAAATATTACGATGTTAAACTTTCTTTTCTACTCACTTTAAAAGTTATATTTTTTCGCTGCCAGTAGTTTTATTCAATCAAATCAGGTATTTTATTGAATGAAATTCCAAAAAGGTGCAACGTTTAAGTGATCTGCAATTAAAGTGCGGTGTTTAAAAGTTAAAATTTTTTTAAGAAATAGTGAATAATTTATTTTTATGACGTATTTCATAATTTATTTTGAATCTACTTATGCAGTTACTCCTTGTATTTCTAAGAAGAAAACATTCCGATGTTAGACTTTCTTTTTTACTCACTAGGGGGCTCAGCCCCCTACGAGCTACGCTCGCCAACCCCCGTCCAGACACCGCAGACTCTAAATGCACGCTAATGTGATCGGCTTTAAAAAGATTTCGAAAGATTGAATTATAATTTAAAAAACAGTGGCGATCTCCCTATAAACGGATTTCTATTCATTTCTCTTTGATTGGGGAAATTTTAACGCCAAATCCGCTGCGGTACTACTTGATTATCCCGTCGACTAATTTCGCCAAATTATATAAATCGCCAAATTATACAAATTGACATAATTTTTATTTTAAATAACGAAAGAACAAATAAATTAGTACAACATTAATAAAAATACAAATAAAACGTCAAAATAAAAATAACTTGATGACGTAGACACGTGTAACAACATTTCAAAATAAGCTAATATAAAAGGAATTAAGTAAACAGAATCTTTGTCTCCCGGTATTTTTTAACAAAGCGAAAAGAAAGTTCTTTTAAATGAGACATTTTAAATTAATCATTTTTAATCTGACGTAATTTTGACCAAACTATTCTTTCTCTTTTTAATATTCACGTGAAAATACTTGTGTTAGAAATAAAATATTATTTGCACTTTCCTAAGAAAAATAGTTGAAAAGTATCCTCTCAAAATATCAAATAAATGTCTAGCGCAATTTGTAAATTTAAACCGTTTTGCAATATTATTTTGTGTTCATTTTATGTAATAACTGTAATGTGACGTAAATATGACGTAATTTCTCCTATTTAAGACTTCTAACGCATTTTAATAAATTTATTATTTTACAAATTCCTTTCTCTCTTAAAATTCACGTGTAATTATAGTTTTTATGAGGTAATTTTTAATAAGTTCCTGCTTTTTGTACATAATTATTTAATTCTAATTCCAAATGTTTTTTTCTGTTTATAATAGTCACGTGTAAATAAATTTTTAATTTATTACACGTATAAATATTTTTTTTTTTTTTTTAAGCAAACATTATTGTTTCCGCTGTTTATACAGTTGGCAACAGTTTAAATTAATATCACTTTCTAAAATCTGTTAAAAATATCCCTAGAAATGCTGAAAATCTGAATTTAAAATAGAAATAAAACCTCAAAAAATTAGTCAAAATAAAAAAATTAATGCAATCTGCACTCCGGCAAATTCTAACGCATAAAATGATCTAAAAATGATTAAATTCCTATGAACAGTTTTTGCTCCTATAAAAGTTTTTTAGTGGAACGATTTTGTCCAACTTTATCATTAAATGTCTCTTAAAATAATTCTTCGATCTGAAAACTGTCTGCATCAGCGTATTTATCAAACATTACTGTATAATACTACCGATTTTCATATTTTTGTATGCATTATTTTTCTTAATATTAACGAAGAAAAACCTCCGGTCACAAAAAATTCAAAACCGGCGGCGGCGGTGACAGCGGTAGTTACTTTTTTTTAGAATAGAGAGAATATTTATTTGAACCTGCAGTATTCTTTAAATTGTTTGGAAAATCAGGTGGATTCACTCCATATTTTTGTTAAGTAACTGTATTTAAATATTGATTGCATTATGTATCTCTCTTAATTTTTCTAAGAAATTTGTAATATGTGTACATTTAAAAATTGTTTTGCGATAGAACTTCAGTAAGAGATAACCTCTGAAGTATTCATTTTCTAAAATTAAATAGGATTCTTCATATATAAATTGCATTAGTCAGTGTAACTGCCATAAAATCCCAATTGTATGCCCTCACCCTCCCCCCCTCGAAAATAAGCCCTCCACCCACTTTTAAGTAATTTTGATTTTCTTTTCCTTTACCAAATATAAACCTCCACAAAACAAATTAATTTTTAAAACTATAAAAAATTCTGTTATATGTATTTATCTCTAGTAACCATAAGTAAATAATCTATATCTAAATTACAAACCCTGTCCCTTGCATATTTTTGTTCCCTCTTCATTCCCCAGCATACAAAATTTAAGATTTTTGAAAACTCTTGTTTAAAAAAAGAAAGAAAAAATCTGTCCTGTTTGTTGCTTTCTCATAACAATAATTAGATAATCTGTAATAATTACCACCCTTTCACCCAAAAGTTACACTTCCTCCTGAGTCCCTCCACCCAGCAAATAATTCGAAATCTTTAATATTAACTTTGAAAAAAAAAATTCTGCTCTATTTCTTACTTTGTGGTAAGGTTAAATATCACTCATTTAAAATCTTTCTGTCCACTGAAATTTTTGCACCATTCTCGCACCCCAAGGGAATTTCTAAATAGGTGAAGAAAAGCACAATTTTTCCTCTTTTTGGGTGCATTCGTAATTATATAAATACTTGGCACCTATAGTCATCATTTGGTCTGTCTGTCTGTCCATCTGCATATAAAGATCAAAAACTACCCAACCAAATGGTCTGAAATTTTACGTATATAATTGCTGCAAAATTTTGTCAAGTCATTTCAAATTTTATGAAAATTGGGTGTATAATTTAATTACAGGGACGGTCAAAAGTTTTCCGTTACATTACGGCCAATGGGAAAAAATTATTTCAATTGCATTTTAATGATGTTATAGCCTTTCAAACAGAATGAAATTGATATGCACTTATGAAGGGCACTAAAATATACATTCAGTACAATATGCGGTGCAAAAAATATTTATAAAACTAGTTATAGTACAAACGCACCTAATTTGCCATGCAATTCCAACTTGTTTGGTTTGTTGACACCCCCTTTTTTTTTTTTGGCATGGTTTGTAGTTCTAAATAATAAAGTAACAGATATTTAATTTATATAGTGTTTGAGTTATCATTGTAAGCATGTTTATATTGAAAAAAGATTTACATGTTATTTGTATTTTTTCTGGGTTTATTTATGAATAGGTGGATTTTTATTTTGATCTGAAGTTATATAATGGGTTAGCTTTGGATTTATATTTTGTGTATTTATTGTCATCTTAGACAAAATCAGCCAAATATAATTTTGAGTGTGATTTGTGAGCAGTATTTATTCCTCACTTCACTGAAATATTTGTTAGCAGCTATTATTGTTGTAATATTATAATTGTTGTCATTTACTTGAGGAGGAAAAAATACATATTAAATTTAAACAGTTTTAATCTCAACTGATAAGCAAAATTGTATCATTAAAACTGCATTTACTGGCAAAAATGTAAGTTTTTAAAAAATAACAGATTTGTAGCAAAATGTGAAAATTAAAATGATTTATTTTTAAATCATATTATTTAGATACTGTATCTCTGTATCCATTGGCAAAAAAATAAATAAATGAATGAATAAATAAAATCCGAAATATATAATAGTTCAGATTTGATCAATTGGGGATTATGTGGGATTCTAGATCACGACCCTTTAATGTATGCATAAATGAAAGACTTATAAAATTAACTACTTACTTAGCTTATTGAATTCAAGCTAATTTATTATTAAACATTGCTATTAAAGTGAGTTGTCTCATATTTGGTTTTTGAGACAATACTTTTTCCTTAATTTTATACAGGGACATTATATCATCATCTGTTACAGAGTTTTTTGCTTCTAGTCCCTTAATTGTCTCTTTATACTAAGTTTTAATAGCTTGCTTTGCTTACTTTTCATTTTGTAAGTTTAGTATCATATTTTTGTTTCAGATTATAGAATATGAAAATCGAATCAGAGCTTATTCTACACCAGATAAAATATTTCGATACTTTGCTACTCTTCGAGTTTATAATGAGCAAGGAGATTCTGAAATATTTATGACACCTGAGGATTTTCTTCGATCACTGACTCCAGGAGTTAAGCAGCCTGAAGGTATAATTTTTTATTATTTAAAGCAGGTTTGTCTGGTTTACAAAATGTTTTTTTTTTTAACCATGCTGGTTTTTTTATCTATTTTTTTTTTCTTTTTCCGTAATGTTTTCATCCACAGTTTATTAAACTAATGCAGCAACTTCGTACAGGTTACAACCCTCCTAATAGACATGTAATTGGTGGACATTTGCCAGATACTATTTATAATGAAGAAAAAAAGAACTGTACCGCAACCATAAAAAATAAAATTCCATGCAGTAGAGATGAATTTAAAAATATTTCATGCTTGAAAATTATTTTTAAAACCACAGACAATCAGTAAACTAAGATGCAGTTTGCAAACAAATTTCATTTGAAAGTTTTTTTTTCCTATTTAGCAGTGCAAAAATTTAAATTGTTCGATTACATAAATGTTAAATTTGTTTTTTTATAATATTATTCTTTTATTTATTTATAAATAAGTTTTAATTTTTGTTATGGAAAATTAGTCAGAAATAAATGCTGAACAATTTTTATTGTTTATGTGCAAAATGTTTATTATTGTTATATAATGGAGTCGGCACGTGATGGAGATAAATCACAAAATTCATGCTTGAAAATTATTTTAAAGAACATAATAAATCAGTCAATTAAGGTACAGTTTTCAAAGAAATTGAATTTCAAAGTAGATTTTTTTTTTTTTTTTTCTTATGCAATGGTGAAAAAGTTAAAAATGCACAACGGTTAGGAGATTAAAAAATTGTAATACCGAAAATTGCAAAACCGAAACTTGATTGTCAAGTGTTACCATTCACAAAATGACATCAGCGTTATGCACAGATACATTTGTCCTTTATAATACAGATATTATGTGAAGATGCAATGCATATTTGAATAAGAAAGGGCAATTCATATGAAACAAATAGATTCTCATTCACAAATGCATTATAGTTTATATGTATCTGGAGCAAAGAACTGACTTAATAAATCTTGATTTCTGCCATGGAAAATCCAAATTTTGTGTACTTTTGCCACAGATCTTAGCGAACTTATTGAAGCAATATTCACAAAGGATATGTTTGAGTCACAAAGTTCAGAAACTCATTATGTCAAAAAGAAAAAGTTTTATTTTTTTGTAAATTTCTAAAAATGTTAGCAATATTCACACATTTCAGAAGTCAAACAGTTCTAAATGTCATTATTTTTCATCTAAAAATCAAGTTAAAAACTAGGTGCAGTTCCCTCATGAAGTCCACAGCACCAGCAGTCCTATAGTTCATTATGCCCACCACCCAATTACTGAACTATAAGTCGTTATGTCCTGTTGCCTTTCGTTTTTTATGTAGTCAATCATTTTCATTTTTGATTATGTCCAAAACAATTCCTCCTTACTAGTTTTCTTTAAAAACACCGCACCAGCAATAAAAAATTCACTCTTCTGTTACCTGTTGTTCGCCATTCCAATATTCGCCCAGATTGTATTTGGGGCAGGATCAAAAGAGAAGTTATGTCCAAATCAATCATTGTAAATGTCAAGGGTCTGTTGAAATTTTTAACAATATGGGAACTGTTTTTAAATTGGGTATGAATATGGAAATATGACTGAAAAACAGCTGTATAAAGCATTCCAAAACATGGAAAAACTCCTGCTGTGCCAAGGACTGCCAAAACTAAAAAAAATTTACTCTCTCAGTTTATTCCCAGCATGAAAATTATCCTGACAAAGCAGAAGAAAACTATTAAAATGTAAGGTGACACTGGAATTTTGAACTTGAATATTGGTGTTCCACAGTGTATATATGCAAAAAAGGCAAATCCTAGAACAAAAATATGCCTGTTTGTGTAAGGCTTTCGTATTTTTATAGTGATATATTTTTGGTGTGTATGTGTGTGTGTGTTGTGTAAGATTTTAGTGTTCGATGCTTTAACATACTTCATCAATAAATGTTTCTTTTAACATTATATTTTAGATTTTCCCACTTTGAGTGCATTCATAAATTAAGTTACTTCACACCTTAAAATTACACATCTTCTGAGCTTGAACTACACATTAGTATTCACAAAGGTTGACAACTCTGTATAATGCAATAATCTTTCCTTTAAAATTAGTTACTCACAAGGGTTGCAATAATATTTCAAATAAATTTAGTTACATCTTTTAACAGGCTTAATAATTTCCAAGCAGTGTTAAAATGATTTTGAATCAGAATGATTGGTGATCATTTTTGGAGATTTATCTTTCTGGCACAGATAATAAGTACCAGAAAATCTACAATAGATCCACAGGGAACTTCCTTAAAAACAAATATACATAAACAAGCAATATAATAAAATACTATGATATTGTTTTTGATGTGTTATTGTTAGACAGCACATACTACAGCTTGAATTCAAATTGTTAAAGTAAAATTTATCTAATTTATAGTAACTTCCATTATCATGTGTCCTAAATTTAATAAGTGACAATCAAGAAATCTTAAAAAGGCAATTTTAAGTTCAATTCCGATGAATAAAGACTTTTTTTCTGGTTGTCATTCCATTGGTCACATTTCTTATCAGATTTTTTATTTTTTTCAAAAATTGACACTGTTTGACTGACAATATGGGTTTATTCATTCTATCCTTTATGTGCTAATTGCAATTTTCCCTGCATTAATCGAATTATCTTCTGAAAATAAATAATCACACTAACTGAAATTGCATACAGTAAGGAGAACTTGTAACTGTGTAAAAAATTCCTTACATAGATTACAATAGTTAACAGAGTTTCTGCTAAAACTGATCATTTTAAGACCAATGTCAGCCGGGCGTCTTAATGTAAGGTTCTTTGACCACCATTAGTGTAAAAAAAGTGAGTGAAAGAAAGTAAAGTTAAAAGATGTTTTAAAAAATTTTTAACAAAAAAGAAAGTGGCTGGTTGTTTGCTATTCAGCCGTCACTTTTCTTTTCTTGTCGTCATGTAAAAAGTGTCAGATGTGTCTAATATACTCCATACATCACATATGCACTATGTGAAGAGGTTAAACAGGAAATTTCATAATTCCAAAGAAAAGAACGTGGTTGAATTAGGAAAGACTATGCAGAAGCCTGTCTAAAACAGGGTGTTTTCCTATCCCTTAGCAAATTTTATTGTGTTTTGTAAAAAGAACAAATTATAAATAAGCGCATTTGTACTCTCTTTTCTTTATTTGAATCTTAGTAATCTTTTGTTTTCTCTTCTGCATTCCATCAAAAAAAGAAAAAATATAGTTTACATACCTTTTTTTTTTTTTTCCTTTTATATTTAGGATTAGGATTAGACCAGTTTAAACGAGTTGAAATCAAAGTAAGCTTATTTTTTATAATCTTTCTATAACAATTTGGTAATTTTTTTAATCTTCTCATGTTGAATGCTGCACATTTTCTTGAATAATTGTTTGTTGATATAAAAAGCAAGTTTTTTCCCCTGTAAATAACATCTGTGTCATTTTAATTCTAATTTTACTAACCATGATTGTTGTTTTAAAAGCTTTTATTGTACAGATTATTTTGAAAGAAACGTGAAAATTACATAAAATAAGAGGAAAGTTTTTGTTTATCTTTAATCTTTCTATTTTCTCTCTCTGCTTCTTTTCCTCCAATTGCAGTGGAAACTCTGTATTTACTTTTTATTAGTAGATTATATTTTTTCTCATCTTAGATATCTTTATGCTAATGTTTGATATATATATAGTATACTCTCGATATCTCGAAGTCAAAGGGACTTTTAAAAAGTTTCGAGATACCAAGGTCATAACCAAAACGTAAAAATTCATGTAAAAATGGAAGATACAGAATAATATTATAAAAATTAGAGTCGTGATATTTGAGAATAAGTATAAATATGTAATGGTAGTTGACAATAATTCTAAATACGAGATTATAATTTTAATTTTTAAAATAGAAAATAATTACATTAAATTGAAAAGGATTACTAAATACATAAATGAACTTTAAATTGCTAGAATTTGTTTAAAAAGTCCAGTATCATGGCCTGGCAACTTCTCTTTTTAAATTGTTTGTCAACCAATTATTCTATTCAAAAAGTAACGGCAAAATAATCGTTTTCCGATCATTCCATGAAGCATCATAGTACCTGGCCAGCATCTTTAGCTTGGACTGCAGTAATGCTAGGTGATTGTTTTGGGACATCCATTTCTTCCTCATCATCAGACAGTGGAGAAGAAATCAATTCATCGATTCAGAAAAATGATTTCATCCTCAGTCTGCAGGCTTCAACGTCAGCGTCCAATTCAGTGAAAACTTCAAAAGTTATGTTTTTGGAAAGATTGAGCAATTCTGAAATTTCCCCCCATTCTTTGCACTGCATTTCATTTTCAGGTTCAGTGCTGCTTTCCTGTTCCTCGTCTGATTCAATTTCATTTTGTACTTCTTTCACAAAGCCAGCTTTTCTAAAGTAGTTTATGATAGTCTTTTGCATCATGTCCCTCCAAGCTCAGTAGCCATCCTTATGCAATCAAGAATGTTTAATGATGTAATTTCCTCTTTCCTATCAATGGCATCTATGACTTTCTTCTACCTACTTCCTGTATCCAACTTTGAAACTTCTGATTAACCCTTGATCAAGAGGTTGCAGCTTTGAAGTGGTGTTTGGTGAGAGGAAAACTACTTTTACCGCTTTCATTTCTGGGATAATGCCGTGAGCTCTTGCAGTTGTCGATGAAAATAATGATTTTCTTCTTTGTTTTGCTCATGTTCTTATTTACTTGCTTCAGCCAGTCTGCAAAAAATTCACTTGTCATCTAAGCCTTTTTTTATTTGCTTTATAATGAATAGTAAAGGACTTTATTCCTTTAAAGCACCTTGGGCTTCTGGATTTCCCAATCATCAAAGAAGTTAACTTCTTGTTCCCACTCATGTTGTCAGCTAACAGTAATGTTACTCGCTCTTTACTCTGTTTTCCTCCTTGACACGTTTCTTCTTTGAAAACTGCATTTTTGTCCAGCAGTGCTTTAAAGAAAAGCCCCGTCTCATTGGCATTGCAAATGTTGTCTGGGGAATAATCTTTCAAAAGATCAGGAAGATTTTTAATCCATTCCAAATAAAATTCATTGCTCACTGATTGGCTCTCGCTGTACAATTTCGAAAAACAATGTAGTGTCGTTTTTTAAAGTTCTCCAGCCATCCATTACTGCATTTGAAATTCTTGTGCTGCAGTTTTTCCTCAAACTGTTTGGCCTTTTCTTTTAACACATTTCCTCCGAAAGGAACATTAAGGTCTCTACACTGTTTAAACCATTTTATGAGGCATTCTTCTAAATCGGGATATCTGGCCATTCTAATCTTCTTCACAGCCCCTTTTTCCTGCTCGAAAAGTTTTTCAATTTATTTTTTCTGCCTTTCAATGTTGTTGATAAAGTCAATGCTGGAATTTTGAAATCCTTTGCTATTTGTCCCTTTCTTTCACCTTTATCTACAGTCTCTAAAATCTCTACCTTTTGTTTGATAGTCAACACGTTCACTTTTGCTTAGCGCTCACTGTTTTCAGTGACTAACTTAACCATGTGCAGTAAATTATGAACAATTTAGAACAACACACCGAAGCAATAAACATAAGTGACAAATAATTGGATAGTTGAATTCCCATTGGCAAGATATGTGAATTGGCGAGACAATCTACTGTATACATCTTCACCCACCCCCTCCTTCACCCCAAAAATACTCATACGACAATGAACAACCTGTTTCTCTCCCTTTGTTTGCCATTCAAGTGACCAGATGGACATACAGTAAAACCTGTGTAAGTTGACCACTTGTGGTGCCGCACTTCAGTGGTCAACTTATAAAGGGTGATGATAAATTTACTTTTTTTTTTACGTAATATTCATACCATATCATTTTTTTTCCCACAAAAATTTTATTTATTAACAGGCTTTAAAATAATATTGTATTACTATGCATATTTCTAACACCTTATAAAAGAAAAGATTAACTACAAGAATGAATTTATAGTTTTGTATCAATTTTAAAATCAATTAGTATTTACTATTTATTTAAAAAAAAAAAAAAAAAAAGCAGTCAATCAATATACAGCCAATTAGTGATTCTTCAAACTATACTAGTTATTACACATAATTTATAAAAAACATTTAAAAAAATATTTCTGCTTACCAAGTAGCACCTGGGGTTATTAAAAGAAGGGAAGGAATGATAAGAGAATGGGAAATAGAAGAAAGAAATCTAGAATCAAAGAATGGAGGGGGGGGGGGGGGGTTGAAAAGCCAAATCCACAAGAGCAACAATGTAAGAATAGATAAGCCTTGACTTATTTACCTACATTTATCACTGCTAAAAGCATTTCCCAGGCTAAGAACTATTTCACCCTTTTAGAAATTCTAGTTAAAAAGAAAAAAAAAAAAACAGAAAATTTCATGGAGAATTACTTTTTTTTTTATTATTATTCATGATTTGTTAGCTTTTTGGATGGTCAAGTTATAAAGGATTTTGATGGGCATTTTATAATAGTTCTAGTCAAATTTGTATAATTTCAGTGGTCAAGGTACAAGATAGACAGGTGGTCAAGTTACAAAGGGTTTGTCTTATAGTTTTGTATAGGATAAATTTGGTTCCTGACAACAGAGGTCAACGTAGACAGGTGGTCAACTTACAAGGGTGGTCAACTTTACAGGTTTTACTGTATTGAAATTGTCCCTGACCCCTCAGAGAAATAATGAATGGTGTGAGAGATTCTTGGAAAAATACCTTTATTTTCTTCGACACAAATAAACAGCGATTTTAACAGAAAAATTCATCTTTTACTTTGAAAAATATTCAACATAAGAAAGGTTTTAAGTAAAAACTCTTCGAGATAAGAATTAAAATTAACATGGAATAGCTATGTAATATCAAGGGAAAAAATAATTTTTCGACATTTCAAGGTTTTCAAGATATCGAGAGTACACTGTATTTCAAAATAAATTAAATGTCAGTACAGTTTCAATAATCAATTGACTGTAGACTATGCTAAATTAGTATTATGTAAATTAAATAAAATATCACTTTTTTTTTTGGGGGGGGGGGGGGGGGGAGTTCACACTTTTATTTAATTTAACTTGATTCATGTACCTAAAGAATGAATTTAGTAATCAATTTTCCACTCACTTCCTGATAGGCTAGAGTTTTAAAAATTATGTACTCAGGTGATGCGTGATTAATTATCTGATGGCAGTACAATATTTTGATTTTTAGAACTTAATTATAAATTAATTTTAAGGCATTTTTTCATTAGCCGGTTACAAATTATAAACTCTAATACTTATTATATAAGAGTTACAACAACAATGGAGTTAATTATACTCCAAACCACGCTCGCTATGTCAAATGGCTGTAAAACTACAGCAAGGAAATATTTTAAACTCTAAAACAGCAGAAAATAATAATAAAGAATATAATATTTTTTAAATAAATTTTTACTAATTAATAGTTTAATGTATTTTAAATTATGATTATATGTCAAGAAAACAAATTAGAAATCCTGAATTGATAGTACATTGATTGAAACAGCAAAAATTGATATATTTAAAAAATAAATTCAGTAGTTCGTGCTTTCGAACAAGTATAAGTCAAGGTGGTGAATTTTTCATAATCTGGGCTCATGGCAAGTTAATGTATTGTAATGGGAATTTTTTTTAACAACTTGAATTGCAGTCATGAAATTAAACATGCTTTTAGTTATGCTATTAGTTGTGCATTGAATGCTTATAAAAGAGATTTTTTTAAAAACTATATTTACTTTTATACTTCTATATTTTTTATTTTTAAAAAGTGATTGATCAGTTTAAAGTAATTTTATATCATTTATTCAAATTCACTATAAACTTTTCACATTTTATTGAAACTTTTAAATATTAATTATGTTTTTTTTTCTTTTCCTTTTCTTTGTTATACTGTTATATTTTCTCTTAAATATCTTTCTTTTTGATATTATCCTAACAATATTTGCTTTTGGCCTAACCTGTTAAAGTTATTTGTTAAATCATATCTCTCATTAATAAACTACAGTTTAATTACATCTTTTCGTATTGTAGTTATTTTTATTTTATGTAACTGCTGTTTTTATTTTATCATTATCTTGAATACTATTAGTTAAATTAAGAGAAAAGAGGGAATATTAAATTGTGATTCTTTATTTTTGTTATTATTTATTACCTTTTCTATTTATAGTATATTTTAGGTTTAATGAAATTTATTTGTTTTGCTTTACACTACTTAGCTTTGAAAATTTTCTTGCATTAGTAAAGTATATTTGTTCTTTCTAAACTCAGATTTTCTAAATACCTTCATAATTTAAAATGTCTTTTAATTTAACCTACATTCTTTTTTTTTCTTTTTTTTTTCAGAGATTTTATATAAAAATAATTATATGTGCAAAATTAATGAATGCACAAATTATGTGTTTTTTATTTTATAGATTCTTAGTAATTAGTGAATAATAATCAGGGTGGTAACAGATTACTGAATTTTATTAATCTGGAAAGTTCAGGGAATTTCATAAACATATCTCAAAATCACAGAAACTGAAAAAAAATATGTTTTTGTCTTTTCAACAAGACTGATTTCATCATCAAGCAGGTGATATTTTCTCTAATACCACAAATTTTGTATAATGGTGCAAATTTTGTCAAAATTGTTTAATATTTTTATGACAACAAGTTTAATAAATGAAAGTTAAGATTTGCAAGAAAATGATGTCAATGAAATTAAAATGATAATAAATTTAAGTATACATCTTAAACAATAATCAATTTGTGCAAAAATGTAAACAATAAATGCAAGCTGCAATAATAAACCTGCAGATAAAATCAGTTCTTGTATGCACATACAGTAAGAATGTCTATTTTTTCTCAAAAGAAAAATCGACTAATTTTTAATTTTATATATGTGGGCACTTCCTGAATTATATCTGTCTTAGTGATTTGAAAGTTGAATTTGGTAGGATATTTAATGCTGTATGTATTATGTTTAATTTTAAACATATACAAAATTAGTTTATTCTTTAAATATTGTGCAAATCTTCTGCAGCTTTTGCCCTATTTCTTCTGTGACAAATGTTCTTACCTAGTTATTAGTAACATCCCTTGTTATTAGTATGTATTAACATAGTTATAGTTTCATATTCAATGTGAGGGGAAATCAAGAAATGTTAAAGAATTTTTCTTCTCAAATTCTATCACCACCCTGATGATTTATCTATATGAACTAAATAAAAATTAATTTAAATTTGTAGTGTGTTTGAATATGGACTTTCCACTGTCCTTTTCTTAAATTCTTCTAGTTGGTAACCTCAGGTTATTTTCAATGTGTGTAAAATTCCTTTGCTTCTATCTTCCCTATTTTAGGCTGATGCTATTCATCATCCAGGTCGTAAGCTAGATATAGAGATTCAGACAGCTGTACGTTTTCCTTTTCTTCTATCCGCATGCTTTTAAGATAGAAGTTTTTATCACTTTATCATTCTTCGATATTAATTTTTGAGCCTTTTCTTTCTCTCACTTTATTTTTAATATTTTCATACTTTTTATGCTACTTTTGTGATGGACGCTTTTTTTTCTTTTTTGATAGTTTAGCAACCGTGTAAAGGCAAAGTCATCTCTTTTTCATTTTAATTATTTGTAAGGTTTTTGAAATGTATAAATAATTTTCACTGTAACAAATTTTAAATTTTTTTTAAAAGAGAAAATGAAAATAGGTTTTTATACTGAATAATACCAAATAATCTTATTCAATCTCTCTCTCTCTCTTTTTTTTAATGCTTTTTTTCTATTTGGGTAAGTAAATAATTAAAATTTTACCTCTTTATGCCAACTAACTGTTGCCCATGTTTAAAAAAATATCCTTTAATATTAATAAAACTAACAAAATAAATAAAAATAAGTTCATTTTAGTTAATTGAATGGATTTTTATAATTCTTATTGCAAATGAGAAAATAATCTCCTGGCCAGACCATAATTTTTATTTTTATTTTGTCCCTGTTGTGCATGCACATGCCACACGCTATGCATGAAACTACCCCATTCTAACTTGGGATTTCAGATACTTCTCTCAGTATTATTTCTACTAGGGTTCGTAAATATCACGATATTTTCGAATCCGATATTTTTATATATATCTGGAATTTCCGATACATATCTGATATTTTCAAAATAGTCAATTTATTGACAATTATAAATATTTTCAGACCTATATAAATTAGAAACTAAAACATATTGCATTTAGCATGAAAACTTAATAAAACAATATTCTATTTTTTTTTTTCTACTTGTATAACAAAATTGAGTATCAACTAATTGAAAACAGACACAATTTGTTTTTACTCTTGCAAAAAACAGACTATAAGATTAATTATCAAGTTCCCAGAAAGTTTTGTGTTTTATACAACAAAATGATATACAAAATATTTTGTTTTTATAGAAAAATTCAACGTAAATGGAAGCTTGTGTGCTTTTCCATTCTCTAAACTGGTGTGCAGTTTAAACTAAAGAAAACCCAAACCAGAAAAGATTCTAATGAAGCTGCAAATAACTTCTTAAGGGGACACAGTACCTTTTAAACTACTTTTTCAATTTTGAATAATACTGTAATATCTGTAGTGATATTATATTTAATACTATACAGCAAATATAATTTCATATAATTTAAAAAAAAAAAAAATCTTGTAGAACAGCCTAACTAAATTTAAAATTTTTAAAAAATAATTTTTTAAAAAAAAATCCCTACTACTTTTTTAAATATGAATATTTTTGCTTCGCAATTTTTTTCCATAATTCTAAAAACATACTACATAAAATTGTGCATGGATTTAAAATTCAAGGTTATAGCTTTTTTTTTTTTTTTTTTTTTAAGAATTTCAATTATTTTCCCTTGATTTTTTACTACACAAAAGAGAAAAAGATTGATATTAAATGCAATATCCCATACATCAAAAAATCCATGCACAGTTTTATGTAATATAATCTAAGGAATGTGAAAAAAAATTTGAAGCAAAAATATTCATACTTAAAAAAGTAGTAGGGATTTTTTAAAAAAATAAATTTTTTTTTTAATTTAAATTTTAGTTAAATAGGCTGTTCTACAAGATTTTTTTTTTTTTTTTTTTTGTTAATTATATGAAATTATATTTGCTTTATAGTACCTAATATCTGTAGTGACATTATATTTAAGTATATTACAGTATTATTCGAAATCAAAAAAGTAGTTTAAAAGGTACTGTGCCCCCTTATTTAGATAATTTATTTTTCAATAGCTGTTATAAGTAAATATTGTCCCAGATAATTATTGGTGCTACATTTTACATTAAAAAATTCAGCTTCAAATGTAAAGCTTGGAAAAGATTTTTTTATTGAGGGGGGGGGGTGTTCGAGAAGCTAAAAACGACCTGCCAAAGCAAAAGTTCTTATCTACAGAATGACTGAATACAGTTAAAAAATTCATTTACATTTGTTTTGTCTGAAAATATCAAAAATATCATATGTAATATTCTGAAAATTAGTGTTAAATACTCTAAAATATCAAACTTCATGATATTTTGAAAATAAATAAGGGCTATATATCATGATATATATCCATTGATATATATCACCGAACACTGACTTCTACTATTCAAAATCTGTTGAATAAGTGCCTCTTTCGAGATGAAAAGTAACCGACTAATAATTTTTATCTTGTAAAAGTTTAGGCAGCTAAAAGTTGTAAGGAAACAAATTAGAGGTAACTGAGTCACTTATAGAATATGCTATTTTCTCAGAAACTTCCTAACTTATCGCCTAGTTAATGTTCCAGCAGAACCACCTAGGAGTAACTTTTCTTTTAATTGAAAAAAAGATGTTTACTAGTTTTATAGAGGAAAGAAATGAAAGAACAATCCCATAACAGTCCATAACTATTATTCTTCACAACTTCAGATTGTGTTGATTTTTTCCTTAAGTACTTTTTTACTTTTGCATCTAGCATCATCATACATTAAACTTCGGAATAATGAGAATTTACATTAAAATGCTTTCATAAAATTAGTTAATTATAAAAAAAAAAAAAAAAAAAAAAAAACTTTGCATATAAAATTAATCTTCAGATTTTTTTTGTAATTTTATAAATAGTACTTCATTTAAACAGCATTCTTTCATTATTTTTTATAATTTTTGACAAAAGGTAAAAAAAAAAAAAATCTTTTGCTTTTAACTAACTATGAATTATACTAATTTGGTAAGCAAATTAAGGATTAAAATTTTCCATTTAGATAACTAACTTACACAATAATGGAGTTTTACATGTACAAGACAGTCAAAATTAAACTTTTTCATCCTACTACATGAGGCATTTAAATTCATAATGGTGTTAGTCACTAACTTAAAAAATTAGCACTAATCATATTAATGTTATCTATACATGTCAAACTATTTATAGGAAGTTCAGTTTATGTGATAGTACCACAAAATCCCCTGTATGTATAGTTGAAGCTATTTTGCCACATTGGAATTCTTTGCAATATATCCAGGAACTCCTTTTTTTTTTATCATTTAATAAAATATATCTTACAACACTATGGTTTAAACACCTCACATGTCATGCACCAAAATAACTTGAAGTTCGAATAACCTACAGTCGGATCATGCACTCTAGATTTATTTTAAAAATTTCTGAAAAGAGTTTAAGTTCTTCTGCAGGAAGAATTCTCAATTCAGCAGTGTTCTCATTATTATTGGGGTAAATTTACAAGCAAGAACTTTATCTTTCAAAGTCACCATTATATGTTAGCAAACTCCTGCTCTGTAATGCCTATCTTTCTTTTTCATTAGATTCATCATTTGCATAGATTATGCAGAAGCTCCATTTATCTAAATTATGTTTCAAAGGACTGTTTAGTAAAGAGCAAAACTGGAAAATTTTGTTAGTGGACGATGATCTGTAGTAGCTGTTTTATATGTGTCCTCTTTTTATAAACTAGTGGCCACCTTTTTTATTTAAAAGTGCTAAATAGTAAACTTTTGTTAAAATTTCTATTACTATTATTTTAAAATCAAATAGCCCAAATAAATATGCTATTTATTAACATTTCTCAACCAACAAAAGTGGAATCATTGATGGACTGGAAGGAAATTTTACTGTCTCCTTATAGGAAAGGTGACCAGATAATTTTTTAATAGCTACTTTGTTCACTTAGTGGACAGCACTAATTCTGCCCTTTATTTGAGTGCATGATCTGAAGTAGTGGTTGTAAAAGCTACTTTTCTCTTGTAATGACTACAAACTGCTTTTCAAAAGTAGTCACTACTTTGCTACTTTCAGATTTTGTCAAACAATTCAATCTACGCTCGAAATAGGAGACAGATTAATACACTGGGTCCTTGTTATAATGTGTTTATTGGGATACAACCAAATAAATGAGATGTAACTGAGAGTAATAAAAATTAAGGCTGATAGTATACAAAATAAAATTAGAAAAAGAAGAAAATTCTCCCACAAGAATTGAGATTGAAAGGTCTACAGTAACCTGATAGTATTGTCAACATTAGAAATATAATGCTGACGGGGTTGAATAAGAGTAGCAAAATGCATTTAGTAGAGAGAAAAAAAGCATAAAGTTGATTTTGAACCCCCCAAAATAAATTTTGTATATATCTATTGAACTTTAGTAAAAATAACTAAATTATTACCTGAAACAAATTAAAAACGAAAACAAGATAACCATGTAATAGATTAAAAAGAGGAAAAACCAGTTTAAATCAATAGCAACATTTATTGGCCATTAAAACTGAAGCAAAATAAAAAAAAAGAAAAACTTTAAAAACGTAACATTTACAAGATTTGCCTGTATTTACATTGATCAGAACTTCATGACATTCCATATTGCTTATCATTTCTCATTAATGTAACATTTAAGAAAAATATATCAAACTATTTCTAAATATATAGGTAAATGCATCGAAGATCAAACTTAAGGAGATTCAGAGGCTTGACTTTTTAAGATTTAACTTCCACAATACATCATGCGATGTTAGGTTATCCAGCTAGGCTTTCTTTTAAAAAGTAGAAAATATATATGCTTTATCAAGTCAGCCCTTTTAAATAAAAAAAAAAAGAAGAAAAGCCAATGATAAAACGAAAACCTCCAGCCATGATATCTACTTCATATGATTAAGAAATGTGTGCATTTCACAGAATAAAGTTAACTCAAGGGAAAAAGTTCTAAATGAAATAGGCAAGTAAAGATAAAATAATTTATCTGTTGGTATTTCACTCAACACCAAATGAATGTAAACATCCCACCATCAAATTTTTAATCAATTTCGAAACTTCTATTCAGTTCCTCCAGAGAATGAAAACTTAACGACCTCAAGAACGTCATTGATGAGAAAGCCAAACACTTCACTTAAATATTTCCACTGCATAACAATGAAATCTTCTACTATTTGTTAAAGTCAAACGTTCGTGCTCAAATAATTATATGCCTTTGAAGGTAAAAAAATAGTTTGTGAAGAATACAGTGTGTTTAAATATAGTCGTGACTATTTTTAAAATAAAACTTTTCCAATGTGACTTCTTGAAAATGTATTTAAAAGCTATTGAAACAAAAAAAAGTAAAAACATTCATATCTTTCTTGCATGATTAAAATAAGCATAGAAAAACGTCACTACTGCAGTAAATGACGGATAATCCATGGTATATTGTTAAAGAAGACACTTGAAACAAATCCTACCGTGCAAGATGAGACAGACGCACCAGCTACTGAAACCTACTTCGTGTGACATGACGTCAGTGACTAAAGCGAGACATAATAATCCAAGACTGGCAATGCCATCATGTGGCAGCTGGAAAAACCAAGTTAGTTGTCGATAGAAATGAAACGATACTATCATGGCAGAATGACAATAAAGTAAGCCATGAATGAAATACATAACTGAAATGTAATTGAAACATAAATAAACGGGCTGCAAGTAATTAGAGATAAGGCTTGTATTCTATTAAAAGATAAGTTAATTATCATTGACCTTTTTGTTCAGTAACTTTAAAATACTTGTTATATGCTGACCAGTCAGTTCAATATTAATGTCTTTTGTCATAATATTAACAAATAATAAATCTGTTAATAAAACAATTCCAAAAGAAGAAACCCAGTATTAAAACTTGACGATCTAATAACAAGTAACTAGACAAGTGTTACTAGTAAGAAAATTAAATTGTTTGGTGGACTATCATTTGGTTTTACCAACAATTGACAATGGGAAAATCTATAATATCATATGATGTGTTGCTAAACAAGCTGATGTTTGTCGTTGACATTCATACAGAACACATTTTGTACTAAAGAAGCAAGTTACGATCATGTGAGTTGTAGACTGGTGCAATTTTTTTAATCTGATGTAACGATGAAAAGTATCAGTGCTCACTACAAATTACACATTTTTAATCTCCCTATTCTACAAAAACAGTAGCATGTTACAAAAAAAAATAAATAAATAAAAAGTAGTATGTTACACTACAAACTACAGGAAAAGTAGGGACTATTATAGTTTTGCTACTTTAGCGCATTACTTTGAACCACTGATCTTTAGTGTATGTTGTCCAAATTTCATGTTATCATTACCCTACACAACTCTCTAAATTGGTAAGTTTAATTTTGACAATCCTGTACTTCGTATTTAATATTGTGCTGAAAATATCATAAAACTCAAATCAGACTTTTATGTTGTTTCATGGTTAAATATTCCATATTTATTTTGATTTCTTTTTCCTTCATCATCATTTTTGTAAATTATGGTTTGTATGAATTGATCCATTCAGACAACTCTGTGGTACTTTAAATTATTTATAGCATTTGCAAAGATTTCTTATTAATAAGCATTTTGAAACATTAAAGTTAGCAGTAACAGTCACTTGCTGACTAGTTTTTCCTAATTTTCTACATTATTACATGCTGCATTCTAATTCATTCACATGTTGCTTCACTATATTTTTAATGACTAAGTTCTTGAATAATGATATGATTTTATTATTATTAGCTTACAATTTGCATGCTTCTTTTGTTTACACTTTTTAGAAGAAATTTTGTATGCATGAATAAAATTTATGTTTTCTTCCCTCATAAATAAATTACTAATTTTTAAATTAATTTACATTGGAATTTAATTATAGTTGACTTTTTTAAAGATTTATTTGTTTAAAAAATATATTATGTAATGAGTCATTTTATAATTGTTTTACGTTTTAATTATTAATTTTATGGATAGGATTCTAGCAAAAATAAAAATGTTTTGACTCCAAACGAAGATAGCATTTTTTACAAGCTTGGAGCTTCTGGTCTTATTGGCTTTTCAGAATACATGTTCCTGTTGACAATTCTGTCAGGTTTGAAAAAACTTTTTTTATTTTTATGTATAAAATATCACTATTTTTATCATTGGTGAATATTGCATTTACCTACATATTTATTTATTGTTATTTGTCACTTTCTCCACTGCAAAATTATGAGACCATGTGAAAAGAAATATATGTTAGTATTTTTCATAAAAATATAAATAAATTAAAGCAATTGTAATTTTTAAATTTAATTTAATGTAAAGGTAGAGGGGGTGTTAAAATGTGTTGAAATTTGACCTATTGATATATTTTTGAAAATCCAAATTAAACTTAAATACTTGGAAAAAGAAAATAGCAACATTGGTTTAATGAAGGACTAAGTTAAATTTCAAAAAGAAAAAAAAAATGTTGCAACTTTATTTGTTAAGTAGAAGTAAATCTCATGTTCCTTTACTGTATAGGATGTTCATGTTTCTTTACTGCCCGGTCGTGATTTTTCCAAACAAATGTTAAAAACTTCATATTAAAATTGAAAAAAAAAAAAAAAAAAAAAGAGAATCTCTCAAAATGAACCTTTGAAAAGGAACCCAGCTAACTTCAGCAGCCATAGATTGGTTGTGTGTTACACATTGTGTTCCAAACAACCTCTTTCCGAACGAACCTCCGGCATGAATACAAGCTGCCTACAGTACCATATAGCAGGTGTGCTGTGCACATGTCATAAAACACATGTCTCTGTAGAGAATGATACGCGGAATTGAAATTAAGAAATTCCGTTGAAATTAGGCCCATGAAATCTGCTGTTGCCAGGGCCCATCTATTTCTCTAAATGAACTACAAATGTTTAAAACCTCGATTCATATTAAAATTTTTAAAACTGAATCTCTCAAAATGAACCTTTGAGATGGATCCTTGCTGCCTTTAGAAGCGTAAATCAAACATATTATGCAGTGTGTTTCAAACAAACCTCTTTCTGAACGAACCTCCAGTGCGGGTCCCCGCTGCCAATAGAACTCGAGAATGGATGTATCATTAATTTTGGAAAATGGTGGCAAATGTTGTCTAAAACTAAGTTGAATTAACAAATTCCCGTTGAATTGGGCCCATAGAACCTGGGAAAAGAGTATGCCATTAACATTGTTATGCTGATAATTTGGGTTTTTCTAAATAAGTAATTAAATATGTGAAAAAAAAAAAAAAATGCTGTCTTTTAAGCTGTTTTATATAAATAATAGTTATTTTCTAACTTTAGAATAGCTCCTTTTTTGTCAGTCAATAGTTACAAATTACTCCATATTATATATAAAATAGATTACTGTAATGTTCAATAACATTTTGAGGAAGTTTTGAATTTTATGTTGGCTTGGCGCACGCCGATATAAAGACTTTCCTCGGATATATTTGAATATTTTATGTGTAAAATTGAAGTTTGTAATGTTTCAAAATGTCTTTAAAAAATATTTAAAGTTATAGCTAATTCGTAAGTTAATCTTGAAAATATGTATTTAAATGTCAAAATATTATTAAAAAAGTTTTTAGAGATATTCTGTTAGAAAATATATGTTTAATTTATTATTTTATATTTACGAAACACGTGGTTCCGAAATGTCGATGTTTTGGGTATTCATCCGTGACGATCGGAATACATTTTACAAGCATTTAATACTCCTTTTTAAATTGAAAAGATACTGAAAAAGAAAATATGCTAAGTGTAAATCAAGCATCGATTAATCCTTTTTTTAAAAGATTGTAAATGAATGTTAAAACATAACACTATTATTTTCGCCGAGCCATCGGACTATTTACCGATGCGCCAGATGAAAAAGTGATGAAGCAAAGAGATAAAAGGAGCAGTATTTTGCCATAACAGGAACTTCTCTTGAATGACTTGGAGTAGTGACGTCAGAGGAAAGGTCGTGGAGGTCGAAAAGGATCGAAGCAGATGGCCTGGAGTTTAAAGAATTTGAATGACAGATGGAGAGTGACCTTAGCGCCAGAAAATGGATTGAGTTCGGCGAGTGAACGGGAGAGCAAAAGACACTACGAGATATTGCCTGTTTCTCCAGATAATATTCTATAATCATATCATGTAAATTGATTTAATAAAGCTACTTTTTTTTATTCGTACTCTGCAGTTCGATAATTAGTTAAACATAAACTCAGAATGTCTACAAATAAATTAATGTGCTTAACTTCAATATTGTAAACAGTTTAAGAAATGGATCTAAGTGTAGCCAATAACGATTATATATTTAAATGCTTTAACTACTTTATTCAATAAACTTTAAATTGTCTCTGAATTTAAGCTCTGTAATTATTATATTTCTTTCCCGCAGAAGCATTGTTTTTTTCCCTTTTTAGATTTTTGGTTATAATTCATGAAAATTCTATATGATCATTAGTTTTATTTTCTCAGGGTAGTTTTATCACCCACGTGTTTGTGTCTGCTTAGAATAGTTTTAGGTATGGCACAACAACATTAAAAAATGGTGGCAACTGGTCTATATTTGGGAAAGCATACTTTTAAATGTAAATAAAAGGAGAGAAACCCTTCTAGGCAAACTCTTAACTCATATCAAAGTACTCTTGCCACAGAACACTATTAATTTTCAATTAAGTTGATAAAATCCTTTTAAATTATGTTTTTAGCATTTGTCAACATTTAATACTCATTTTCCTTTCATATCCCAAATTAGATAGGGAGTCAGCAGATCGGTTGAAGTGGATCTCTTTTTAGTTCAATTTTTAGTAAGACCAATGTCAGACGGGCGTCTTTTTTGCTGCTTTTTTGCTTAAGTATTATCCATTCACAATGCTTCTTCAAATATTTGCACTGTCACCATCAGTTTTTTGCAAAAATGAACAAAAATTACTGAACAATTTAAAAAACAAAATTGGATATTTGGACGTAAGAAAAAATTCTACATTAACACTGAAATTTTCAAATTGATATCTTGGTTAGTTTTCTTAATTTTAGCCTATTAGTGAAAATTCTCATTATTTTTAGTGTCATTCTACAAAGCTAGCCTTTCTGCCAAAGTCCGGAGTATTTTGATTAGACCATCGCACAAGGCTCCTCCAAGGTTCAAATCTATTCAGCTTGCAGTTTTCGAGAAAGAAATGTTTTTTAGTTAGGACATTTCATGAGTTTTTAATTATATCTGAGCTAATTATCAAAAATTTAAAAATCTGAGCCTCAGACACAACAGGACCTGCCTTGGACTACCCTCAACCAAATTTTCAGCCTTGTACATGCAATAGATTTCGCTAGCCATTGCAAACAGACACTCACACATACATACATAGAAGACACAGTGAAACTTTCTTTTATTAATATAGATTATTAGTAACAGTACTGTTTTAATAAATGCTTATGAGTTTATTTTTAATGTAAAAAGTTAGATCACATGTATCAAAATGTATCTTACAACATTTAATATAAAATCTTGTTTCAACACTTCACATTATATTGCATTCCTGTAGGAATATTTTGAAAACTTTTTCCTTTTTACAAGTAACTTAACTATAAAGTAAGACATGAGGACGTAGAGCAAATGATAAATTTATGTTGTAAAACATAGTATATTTCTTAGTTCTGAACTTGCAATTTAACATTTAATAAAATTTTCTTCTGCATATAATTAATAGTTTTTTTTAATACATTTTACAATTATTGTTATGAAATATACTTAATCTTTAGGAAAAAATAATATGTATATTTTCTTTGTAGCATCAAAGAGACATTTTGAAATTGCTTTTAAAATGTTCGATTTGAATGGTGATGGAAATGTCGATTATGAAGAATTTGATAAAGTAAGAAGCAAATTTTCAAATCATTTTTTTTAAAAAACTGTTAATTCTGCAGTTATAGTTTTTTAAAACTGCCATTTTTGTTCTCTAATTTATTCTTTATGCATGCATGTATCCATATTCTTTTATAACAAACATAATTTTCACTTTAAATAGTGTGTTTTCTTAGTTTAAATGATAATTCAAACTAAAAACTTTCCCAGGCCTTGGAGTGGTTTGCTTTTTTTTTTTGTATTTGTCTCCTCTACCCTATATTTTTTAGATTTTGTCTCTTTTCTCACTTATTTCAATCATCCTTTATACATTACTAGGGGGCTCTGCCCCCTACGAGCTACGCTCGTCAACCCGCATGATACATGTAGGGTCGGGATCGCAGGATAAAAGTCAGAAAAGAGAATTTAAAATTATTATTAAACGCAATGAGAATCTCTGACAATTAAATTGCCATTCCGACACCACACATTATCGTGATGTATAGTGGCAATACTAAAAAGGTGAATTTGGCAACTGAGAAAATTAAGGTTAATTTAAATATAATTGAAAATCACTAACTAAGAAAATGTTGCCATCGAAGTAAACGTTACTAAGCTGAAAAATAAAAATAAGAACAAACTCACCCCTTTGTGAAGTAAACACATATTCAGTATAAGAAATATGATTTTAATGGAATCAAAGGCTAATATTACTTGGCCAAGTAAAGATGTACAAAAAGGTAGATTTACTCATTATTTCAAATCTTAAATTAGCAAATAGTATTGAAAATCCTTCCTAAATTGAGAATCCAAGCGTTCTATTGTTCAAATCACAGAAAGTTCAATTATTTAGCAGAGAACAGCACTATATTGTAGATAGTCACTAAGAACAAAATATTCAGTTGTGATGGTTAGAGAATGATTGTTCTGGAGACAGTAAACTTATCCTTCTTACTGACGCTCATGGGAGGAAATTCCACGATGTCTCAAACCACAAAGAATGCCGTCATCGATGAGAATCTCGTGCCGCAAAATATATGTTGAAGAAAAAATAAGCAGGGCCTTCAAGAATCCAAGTCAATCAGGGTTGTTGTTCAAGCATCCAAGCTCAACATCTCAGGAATTGCGATTGCTTAGGCATAGATGAAACAAGTGTTAGCTCTCCAACTTGTTGAAATGTGGCCGAGGGGGCACGATCCTCCATGTGCATCAGGGAGACAGCTCATTAGAAGCAATAATTGCTAATTATCATTATCGGACGTAATTATATTGTATGGTTTTTAAAATTTAAAATGCTTCATTCCTAATTATGCAGATTAGGGGCCTGCTTTTTAGAAAAACTCTTCGCCGATCATGCCGTTGTCATTTCAGATCCCGGTCTGAGGCCGAGGCCCCAAACCTACGTCCGCTTTCGCTCCTACATCGTAGACAAGTCAGTTGACGAAAAGCAGATGGCCCCAAAGACGGTTGAAAAGCCGCCAAAATCAAATTGGCCAATGAGAGATTGACGCGTAGGCGGATGCAACTGTTCATTCACAAAGATCGCGCGCTGCACGCCGTAAACCGAACGATCGAAGTGAAACTAGACCGCATCGATAGTAAAATTCATCGCAATCGTACTTCATCCCCCACGCATTCCACAGTTTGCGCGGCATCGCGCGCCGGTACAAAAATCAAGATGGAGGATGAAGTGGCGTTACGATGTAGTTTTCTCCCGAAGAAGAAGCTAAAAAATGGCTACTTGCAGGGGAGTTAGGAAATGCTCCGCGGGCCATTCAAAAGTGATGAACGTAAATAAATATTGTAAAGCGAATATCTCGCTAGATTACGGCTTAAAATTAATGAAATCTTGGGAAACGTATTGAATTAAATAGTTGCATCCGATAAAAATAGTTTTGAAGTAAAATAATTAATATTAAATAACTTTTAAAATTTATATTTTCGGAAGTTAGTTATAATGGAAGCGTATTGAAAGTTACTTTAACGTACGATATTCCGTAACGATTACTTTTTAAAGAATCTTTATATTATTAGAATGATAATTAAACATTATTGAAATGATATTTACTTATATATTTTAATGTTTATTGCTGAAACTAGTTATTAATTAAGAAATTATTAACGGAATATAAATTATTTAAAATGCATTTTTCTCTAATCAATTAATACGTTTTTAAAAATTGTTTTTAAGTTTATTATTAAATTTAAATAGAAATTAATGCAGAAGATGAATTATTAAATTTAAAAGGTTAAAATGTAACATTTACCTGCAGCCTCTAGAAAAAAAAAATTATGAAAAAAAAAAGTTTGAGATACTGGGATCTCAGTAATGCATAATTAAATGCAATTGAAAGGTGAAACGCTCAATCCGAACGATTGGAAGAACCTCAGAGATACACTTCTCCGCAAGTCCTCCAATAAAAAGGTTTTTTACATATGCAATACAGAAATATATATACTTAGAATAAAAATGAATATATAAAATTATACGTACTATGATACATTACAAATACAAACAATAATACATAGAATATACAGACACTTCTCAGGGTGAGTGAAAACTTTTAAACCCCTACACACTTGAAATTAAATTCAAATCATCCATGTGTACACCATTACAAACATTATTGCGAGGTAACAAAGTAATCAGACCTTTACTACATACAAAACCAAGAGTTAAAATTGCACCTTGTTTAAAATTTATTGCACACAAATGAAATTGATATACCATATTAAAAATTAAAGTAAGCAAGAGTCAATGAGAATTGACAGGACACTACTGAAAATTTTGATGTGACAATGAGACAAACATACATTTAAAAAACATAACAAAATAGTTGTGTAAATATAAGGCAATTGAAATCTAAGAGACGACAAGCATCACTTAATAATTGCACAAGTGTCCACACGAAAAAGGAATCAAACAGTATGATCCGGTTGACAACCATAAATGGAAGTCATGGACATTTACACAAATTTTCAAAATTCTTCAAATTATGTCTAAGACCATACCGTGAGGGAATGTCGGAAGGGTAGACTTGTGTGATTAAACCCCAAACTAAGCCGAGTTGACCCTCTGTGTGTATTGGTCCAGAATTTAAAGAAAATTGAAAATTTTATGAGAAAAGTTAAGAGCAGGAACTCTATCTTTTACCCTTATATAAATCTCTTCTAGAACCATTAAGGTATGCGCATTTGTAGAGATTTTCAAAATTACATTTATAATAATTACTTTATTTATTTATTTATTTATTTATTTATTTTTTTTTTTGTCTCAAAATATAATTATAAAACTCATAAAGTTATAAGATTTATACAATTTAAAGGAATTAACAATTAGGATCCTAAATTAAAAATTTAAAAATTATAATATCACACCAAATAATAATCAGCAGTAAAGTATATAGTTTAAAAGCCAAAATAGAGTTTCATCCTTTATCAAAAATTACTGAAAGGTCAAATATGATTTGTGACAACAAAACAGAATTTATATTGCAAGTGGAACAGTTTTAAAAATTTAAATTTAAGGAGTTAATTAAATAAATGAATTAAGCAGTAATTACTATTGAAAGATACTTCTCAAAGCATAATGTGTTAGCTAGGCACAAATGCATTAAGTGATTCAGAAGAAGCTACCCCCCGAACCATTTTAGTATCTAAATGAGTTGAACAGGAAAAGTTGTCACACTATTGCGTTTAAAAGTAATAAAAATGAAATTTAAATGAAGTTAAGACAATATGCTATGATTTTGAATAATAATAAAAGTTTAAATTGAATATAAAGGATAAAACAATATTATAAATGGCAAAAACTTATAACTCCGTTTGTCCAGTACGAATTAATTTACTTACATGTAGTTTCGCAGAATTAAGTGGATCATTTACATGCTCAATTAAGTAATTATGACCCCTAAAGACTCTTTTAATTTTAAAAGGTCCCGTGCTTTTAGGCATAAAAGTTGGAGTGTGAATTAAATTCTTTAAATAGACAATCTCACCAAGCTTTAATATTGGAGGAGGACGACCCTTTAAATACTTTTCATTCTGAGCAAAATATTTACCTTCATTCTGTTTAACCAATTCTCTAGTTTTAGAAATATGATCTTGTAATTTTTTAAAATATAAATTTGGTTCTTCAGCTTCTTTGGCGGGTTGAAAGGTATCAATTGGCAAATTTAAGTCCCTACCTAAGAATAAATTGGCTGGTGTAAAATTAGTTACAGCATGTTTAGAATTGTTGTAATGGAGAACAAAAAATTTAAGTCTGTCTGACCATTCAATTACCTGATCAGAGAGAGAGGCGACTGATTCTTTAAGTGAGCGATTAATCCTTTCAACAAGACCATTCGATTTCGGGTAATAGATTGATGAGTGCCTGTGATTAATTTTTAAAGATTTTAAGAACTGATTAATTTCATTAGAGGTGAAATATTTGGCGTTGTCCGATAACAAGACCTTTGGTATCCCGTACCTTGAAAAATAATCATTAAGAGATTTAATAACAGAATGAGAAGTAACATTAGCAAGTGGGATAGCCTCTAAAAATCTTGAGTAATGGTCAATTATCGTTAAAATAAAAAATTTCCCATCATGTGATCTAGGTAGTTTTCCGACAACATCTATGGCAATCATTTCTCCTGGAGCCAAATCAGATTTGGAAATAAAGGTAGGTTTTGTATTTGTTTGTTTACTTTTGTGGGATAAGCACTGTTCACAAGTATTTACAAAATTCTGTATATCTTTAACCATACCATCCCAAAAATAATGCTTAGAGACCGTATCCACTGTTTTATTTATCCCAAAGTGCACTTGATGACCTAAAGCAATACAGCTGTTAATTAAAGTTTTAGGAATATATATTTTCTTAGATTTATTAACTCTATTACGTTTTTTCCTAGCGATCATAATTAAATTATTGTCTGGATTGATAGAATAAGCAGAATTAGTTATTTCTTTAGCAATTAATTTATCTCTTATCTCTTTAAGTTTAGTATCTTTAAGCTGTTCTTTAAGGATATTCTCGGTCGTTAGGGAATCATTAGTGGGAATAAAAATATTTAGTGCATTTACAATTAAATTAGGGTTGTCAGGGGGGGCAACAACACGAGAAAGGAAATCTGCTGGGTTAACTAAGCCTGGGATATGTTCAATTTTATAATTAAAGCCTTGTAGATACATTATCCATCTTACAATTATTTCAGATTGTTTTTCTAACTTCATATGGTACGTTAGTGCTTTAGCATCAGTTAAAATTTTAAATTGTCTACCATAAAGATACTCATGAAAATGTTTAATAGAAGAATAGATTGCATAAAATTCTCTTTTAATAGATGGATAATTAGATTCGCCTTTATTTAACTTTTTAGAATAAAATTCGATGGGATAAAACTGATTGTCATGACGCTGCAACAAAATACCACAAATAGCATTCTTTGAAGCATCTGTCACTAAACATACCTCTTTATTTTCATCGAAGTTCTTGACAGTAGGATTGTTGAGAAGAATGTTTTGAATTTTAAGGAAAGAATCTTGACACTCTTTACTCCAAAAAAATTTTACGTTCTTTTTAGTTAAATTAACAATTGGTTGGACAATATCAGCAAAATTGAAAATTAAATGTCTAAAATAGTTAATCATTCCTAGAAAACTTTGCACTTCTTTAACATTAGTAGGTACTGGAAATTTATTAATCTTATTGACGTTATCGGGAGATGGGGAATGACCATTTTGATGTAAATTAAAACCAAGGTAAGTAATTTCTTGTTGACAGATTTGTAATTTGGCTGGATCTAAAGTTAAGTTAAATTCCCTAAGCCTATCGAATACCTTTTGAAGCCAAGACAACATTTCCTCCATAGAATTTGCAGCAACAATAATATCGTCAAGAAAATATTGAACATTTTTGCCCCTTAATGGGTCCAAGCAATTGTTAATTAATGTATGAAAATAAGAAGTACTGTTAACAAGGCCAAAAGCTAATCTGGTTGGCTCAAAATTACCATACTCAGTCGCAAATGCCAATTTTGACCTGTCTTTTTCCTGCAGAAGTATTTGAAAAAAAGCTGACTTTAAATCTAAAACAGTATAAAGTTTTTTACCTGAAATGTTTTGAATTACCTCATTAATTCTAGGAAGACAAATTTTATATGGTTCAGTGATTGCATTTAAAAGACGATAGTCGATGACCATACGGAATTTTAATTTACTAGGATCATCAGTGGGAAGAGATTTTTTATGAACAAAAAGTACAGGAAAACAATAATTTGAAGATGAATTTTGAATAATACCAGCTTTTAACAGATCAGAAATTTCTTTACGAGCAAAATCTTTAGCAATCTTTGGAATGGGATAGGGTTTTGTTTGCAGTGCAAAATCATGAAGCAATTTAAATTCAGGAATTACTTTATCAGTACAGCCAAGAGTGTCATAAGACGAAGAAAATACAGCAGAATTATCCATCAGCAAGCTGAGAACTCGTTTCTTATCAGCATCAGGTAAGTGGGCAACATTAAATTTATCAGACGTAAGTTCCTTTTCCCTAAGTTTTAACATTTCTTCAGAAATTAAATTGTTAACTTGGTATGTCTCAGTATTATCATGAGATGAAATTTGATCCTCAGAAATGGGCTTGATAAATCCTAATTTAGTTTTCTTTCTAATTACTATCTTTTTATCAGTATTGTTATGAACATATAATAAAATGGCATTGTTAGGATCAGGTTGATGGAGACTATAATTTAATTTTAAAGCTAATTTATTGGAAGAAGGACAAAATAAATAATTTAATGAGTTATTAATTTTATGGAGAGATTTAAGTTTAATAATTTTGCCTTGATTAGGTTTTAGGGTTACTTGATTGGCTGGTTTAACAAAGTTTTTACTAGTTTCAGAATTATTTTGAGAAGAATTTAAATCATTAGAAAATACTGGATCATTGGGAACATTATCATCAATTTCTGAAGGGGAAGGGTTAATAGCACAATTAGAAATATTATCAGAAATATCAGTACTTAAATTACTATCACTGTTATCATTCTCATTAAGGGGTTTCAAATTATCAGGGTTTTTATTTACAAATGGAAAAGAAAGATGACCCATAATGAGTTGCTGGTTGGCCGAATCCAAAAGGACTTTATTACGGCTCAAAAAATCATACCCCAGAATTATCTGATAATTGGAGTGCCAATTATCATGAGTTATGAAAAAAATATTACTAAACCAAGTGTTTAGAATGCGAAATCTAAGTTGCACTGTAGAAAAAAAAGGAATTGAAGAATTGTTGATTGTTTTAATGTTTACTGAACGTGATAAGAAATTTAATTTATTATGTTTTTTAAGAAGATTAATAGCCTGCGGTTGTATTAAAGATAAATTTGCACCACTATCTAAAAGCCCTTCAAAAGTAATTTTTCCAAAATTAAGTTTAATTATAGGTAGTTCTGAATTATCTACATTGCAACTCATCAAAATTTTGTTTATATTTACATTAGAAGAATTCAAAATCATGCCCTCATCGTTATCAAAAAAAGAATCTAGGGTCCTGCAATCATGAGGGGGGGAAATATTTACAAAATCTTGAGAACCCTCTACCCGTTTAAATTTCTTCTGCTATGGTTGTATGGTCTGAAATTATTACGCCCTCTTCCACGATTATATCTCATGCCATTATGTTGATGACCCCTTGGATTCTGATCATAGTGATTAAAATGATCATTTCCAAAATAATTCGCATCCGCGTTTTGCATGCCCTGTCTTGAAAAATTCGCCCCATTACTGACCTCCAAAAAATACCAGCAGTCTCTTGCGCTATGAGCTTTGCTACAAATCTGACATAAAGGTTTTTCTTCTTTTAACTTCTTGACCGTTTCCGTCAGATGTGCAATTTGCTTACTTTGGTCATCTAAATTTTTTACGAGTTTTTCTAATAGGTTATTATCAGCTTTACTGGTGGACGGTACTGCTTGCAAATTATTTAAGTCTAAAATATTTTGTTCAAGAGCTTTTTCTATATCCAAAGCCTTAGCAACAATATCATCAAAATTTTTTTTTCCGAATTTCAAAACTTCAATTTTAATATCCGGTCTTAAGGCATCAAGGAATTTTGAATACATTAAGTTAGCTTTAAAAGAATCCAATTCACGGTTATTCTCAGATCCTGGAGCCATATTGTTTACTGTTAACCTAATCTCTTCCGCAAGGTCTGACACTGATTGTTTGGGCTGCTGAGTGATGCGACCATAATGGTAAGACGCATCTTCAAAGTTCTGTTTGCGCTCAAATTTTTGTCTCATTAATTTGGCTACATTCTCAAAAAGTTTTTCTTCGCAAACTTGTTTGTCATTTGACAAAAATTCCAAAGCTTTTTCCCTACATAAGAGCCTCAGGAGTGTGATGCGATTCTCATCCCCAATATTTTGAACCTTACAAATGTCTTGAACATTTCTAAGAAAAGTATTAACATTTTCATTAGGTTGACCATGAAAGGGCGGGATTGCTGCAATCATGGATTGGAAAAGAGCACGCCTGTTTGCCATGATTAAAAATGGACACAAAAAATTTTTTATAGTTAAAATATGTAAACACAACAGGAAAAAATGATTTTTGGGGGGGAGGTTGTTTAAACTGAGAAAATATTATAAATTATTTTTTCTCAAAATTTGCAACACATAATATACAAACATAAAATATTAATCACTAAACAGTTATAAATTTAATAAAAATACTCTAAAATATCAAATTATAGGTGCATAAGAAGAGAATCAAACATTAAATATAATATATAAAATACTTTAAATTGGTGCACACATGGAGTAGAAAAATCCTGACAAATTTTCTTTTTTTTTATACCTTCCATAAAAGTAAATTCAAGTTCAATCTTAAATAATGAAATGAAATATTTAAGTAAGTTAAATAATTTTAAAACGGATCGTTAAACGATTGTTAACTAAAACTGCATCTGAAAAATTTTTTTTTTTTTTTTTTTTTTTTGCAAAATTTTAAAGTTTTCTCAAAAATTAAACAAAATAAAAATTCTTTTAGATATAGACCAGGTTCAAACACCTAAAAGGTCTGCGGCACCAAATGATACATGTAGGGTCGGGATCGCAGGATAAAAGTCAGAAAAGAGAATTTAAAATTATTATTAAACGCAATGAGAATCTCTGACAATTAAATTGCCATTCCGACACCACACATTATCGTGATGTATAGTGGCAATACTAAAAAGGTGAATTTGGCAACTGAGAAAATTAAGGTTAATTTAAATATAATTGAAAATCACTAACTAAGAAAATGTTGCCATCGAAGTAAACGTTACTAAGCTGAAAAATAAAAATAAGAACAAACTCACCCCTTTGTGAAGTAAACACATATTCAGTATAAGAAATATGATTTTAATGGAATCAAAGGCTAATATTACTTGGCCAAGTAAAGATGTACAAAAAGGTAGATTTACTCATTATTTCAAATCTTAAATTAGCAAATAGTATTGAAAATCCTTCCTAAATTGAGAATCCAAGCGTTCTATTGTTCAAATCACAGAAAGTTCAATTATTTAGCAGAGAACAGCACTATATTGTAGATAGTCACTAAGAACAAAATATTCAGTTGTGATGGTTAGAGAATGATTGTTCTGGAGACAGTAAACTTATCCTTCTTACTGACGCTCATGGGAGGAAATTCCACGATGTCTCAAACCACAAAGAATGCCGTCATCGATGAGAATCTCGTGCCGCAAAATATATGTTGAAGAAAAAATAAGCAGGGCCTTCAAGAATCCAAGTCAATCAGGGTTGTTGTTCAAGCATCCAAGCTCAACATCTCAGGAATTGCGATTGCTTAGGCATAGATGAAACAAGTGTTAGCTCTCCAACTTGTTGAAATGTGGCCGAGGGGGCACGATCCTCCATGTGCATCAGGGAGACAGCTCATTAGAAGCAATAATTGCTAATTATCATTATCGGACGTAATTATATTGTATGGTTTTTAAAATTTAAAATGCTTCATTCCTAATTATGCAGATTAGAGGCCTGCTTTTTAGAAAAACTCTTCGCCGATCATGCCGTTGTCATTTCAGATCCCGGTCTGAGGCCGAGGCCCCAAACCTACGTCCGCTTTCGCTCCTACATCGTAGACAAGTCAGTTGACGAAAAGCAGATGGCCCCAAAGACGGTTGAAAAGCCGCCAAAATCAAATTGGCCAATGAGAGATCGACGCGTAGGCGGATGCAACTGTTCATTCACAAAGATCGCGCGCTGCACGCCGTAAACCGAACGATCGAAGTGAAACTAGACCGCATCGATAGTAAAATTCATCGCAATCGTACTTCATCCCCCACGCATTCCACAGTTTGCGCGGCATCGCGCGCCGGTACAAAAATCAAGATGGAGGATGAAGTGGCGTTACGATGTAGTTTTCTCCCGAAGAAGAAGCTAAAAAATGGCTACTTGCAGGGGAGTTAGGAAATGCTCCGCGGGCCATTCAAAAGTGATGAACGTAAATAAATATTGTAAAGCGAATATCTCGCTAGATTACGGCTTAAAATTAATGAAATCTTGGGAAACGTATTGAATTAAATAGTTGCATCCGATAAAAATAGTTTTGAAGTAAAATAATTAATATTAAATAACTTTTAAAATTTATATTTTCGGAAGTTAGTTATAATGGAAGCGTATTGAAAGTTACTTTAACGTACGATATTCCGTAACGATTACTTTTTAAAGAATCTTTATATTATTAGAATGATAATTAAACGTTATTGAAATGATATTTACTTATATATTTTAATGTTTATTGCTGAAACTAGTTATTAATTAAGAAATTATTAACGGAATATAAATTATTTAAAATGCATTTTTCTCTAATCAATTAATACGTTTTTAAAAATTGTTTTTAAGTTTATTATTAAATTTAAATAGAAATTAATGCAGAAGATGAATTATTAAATTTAAAAGGTTAAAATGTAACACCGCATCCAGACACCGCAGACTCTAAATGCACGCTAATCTGATAGGCTTTAAAAAGATTTCGAAAGATTGAATTATATTTTAAAAACAGTGGCGATCTCCCTATAAACGGATTTCTATTCATTTCTCTTTGATTGGGGAATTTTAACGCCAAATCCGCTGCGGTACTACTTGATTATCCCGTCGACCAATTTTGCCAAATTATATAAATCGCCAAACCACTCGCCAAATTATACAAATTGACATCATTTTTATTTTAAATAACGAAAGAACAAATAAATTAGTACAACATTAATAAAAATACAAATAAAACGTCAAAATAAAAATAACTTGATGACATAGACACGTGTAACTTTCTTAAAGTCAAGTTAATGTGACATTTACGATCAACCATTATTGGCATTTAATCTTATAGTTTTGGCGAATGATAGATTTTTGGTCGACGGGATAACTAAGTAGTACCAAAGATACAATCGCTGTTTTTGTCTTTGATTAACTAAAATAAGTTAAACTTTTCAAAATAAGCTAATATAAAAGGAATTAAGTAAACAGAGTCTTTGTCTCCTGGTATTTTTTAACAAAGCGAAAAGAAAGTTCTTTTAAATGAGACATTTTAAATTAATCGTTTTTAATCTGATGTAATTTTGATCAAGCTATTCTTTCTCTTTTAAATATTCATGTGGAAATACTTTTGTTAGAAATGAAATATTATTTGCACTTTCCTAACAAAAATAGTTGAAAAGATTCTCTCGAAATATCAAATAAATGTCTAGCGCAATTTCTAAATTTAAATTGTTTTGCAATATTATTTTGTGTTCATCTTATGTAATAACTGTAATGTGACGTAAATATGACATAATTTCTCCTATTTAAGACTTCTAACGCATGTTAATGAATTTATTATTTTACAATATCCTTTCTCTTTTAAAATTCACGTGTATAGTTTTTATGACATAATTTTTAATAAGTTCCTGCTTTTGTACATAATTATTTAATTCTAATTCCAAATGATTCTTTCTGTTTATAATAGTCACGTGTAAATAAATTTTTAATTTGAAGCAAACACTATTGTTTGCGCTGTTTATACATTTGGCAACAGTTTAAATTAATACCATTTTCTAAAATAATGTAAAAAATATCTCTAGAAATGCTGAAAATTTGTTTTTAAAATAGAAATAAAACCTCAAAAAATGAGTCAAATTAAATAAAGAAATACAGTCTGCACACCGGGAACTTCAAACGTATAAAATGATCTAAAAATGATTAAATTCCCATGAATAGTTTTTGCTCCTATAAAACTTTTTTAGTGGAATGATTTTATCCAACTTTGGCATTAAATATCTCTTAAAATAATTCTTTGATTTGAAAACTGTCTGCATCAGCGTGTTTATCAAACATTTCTGTATAATACCACCGATTTTCATATTTTTGTATGCATTATTTTTCTTAATATTAACGAAGAAAGACCTCCGGTCACAAAAAAATTCAAAACCAGTGGCGGTGACAGCGGTAGTTACTTTTTTTTTAGAATAGAGAGATTTTTGTCACTTGTATGCCCCATCTCCCTTTCAAAATTATGTTAACTTATTCTACTTACATTTTGTGCCAATTTCCCACCCAAACCGATGTTAAATTACAGAATCTTCATTTTGTTATTGAAAATATGACTTAATTTTGCATTATGTTAGAGAATTTGTGCAATTGACACAAAATTTTGATATCCCCACTTAAAACAACCTCACTTGTTGAACATCCTACTTAAAAACTTAATTGGAAATTGAAAATCTCATCTTTTTATTTTTCCTAGCATAAACCTCGATTAGTGGGTGTTTTTTTTTTTTTTTGTTCCTGCTGACAATAGATTTTTTGGTGGAATAATTTGAAATAGTATTTAGGTAATCTTATACTTAAATTATAACGTAATTGCTATTATAATACGATAGTAAATAAAATAACTTCTAAAATAAATAAAATTATAAACACTGTCAAGATGTCAATGATTTAAATCAGTGATTAAATCGTGATTTTAATCAACTGATTAAAAAAAAAAAAAAAAATCATTGATTAAAATCCAAAATTTTTGAAATGTTTAAAATGACATAAAACCTAAGATTAGTAATATAAAATCTAAGATTAATATAGTTTAGAAAGTTTCTACAGGCATTTTGCCTTATGAATAAATGAGAAGAAAAAGCTTTAAATAATTGTTTCTAAGCTTAATTCATGAGTCTTGTAAAACATTAAGTACAGTAAGCTTGTAAAGGCATAAAAAGTATTTCATTTAAAAATTATATTTAAATCTAATATAATTTGCGATGTCATAATTTCCTTTAAATAATCAAATTATTCCTTCTTTTATATAAACTAAGCATGGCAAGTATAATAAATTTCTGCAAAGTAAGAGAGTATATAACCAGAATCTTATTTTCTCATTCTACTTTTGCAATAATAAATTTATACGAGATATTGGAGCTAAAGAAGAATGGAAGAATAACATCTCCTCAATAGCTGTTGTAAAAGAATGTATATGAGAAAAGAACTAATTGGTATAGAAATGTTAAGCACTGCAAGAGATCCCCACTGAGAGGTAATAATGCTGTGCTGCTGTTTAATATTTTGTGGATTTCAAACATAACTGGCTATTCATATATTTACTCTGTATATGTGTGTATGAATGGTTGTAACTGATTTTCATAATTTTTTGGTTAGCATACACATATAACATGTAAGTTAAGATTTAGGTGATTAACAGTAATTTTTCTTGGTACAAATGCAAAATGAGCTGCCAATAATATTTATTAGTTTTGTTATTTGTGCTACTAACTAATGAAATTACTTATTTGTAGTTTTTATTAATTCTGTAATTAATTACTGTTTCTTCTAGGCCATTTTTTAAGGGCGCTGCATCTGACCCCTTTTGAAATTGACAAAATGCACCCTGCCTTTTAAAAAAAGGGTGAAATTTACATGTAGTAGTGTGCAGAGATTTTTTGTAAAAAACTTCTCCATACTGCAAATATTTCTAAATGTATGTGCCCAAGACCTTACAAAAATGATAGAACTTTATTTCTTGAGAAAAAACAGGATATTATTAAAACATGTTATTTAATTGTATTTTTCAATTTGTAATTTATAAAATTATTAAAATTTTTTTTAAATTTATTATTTAAAAAAATTATATATATATATATTTATATTTATTACTATTTCCATATGAAGTAGCGCCCTTTTTTGGAACTAGCATCCTGCCCCTTTTCCTTCTAGAATATACCTAATTAGAGATTGTTTAATAATTATTAATTTTAAGTAGTGTTAACAATTTAATATTAAATGCAGTTACTGAAAATTTAATAAATGTAAATTTCACTAGTATTTAATATAGTTTTACATAATTATTACAAAATATTAATGTGTATAACTTTATTGTACTCTACTAACTAATGAAACTACTAATTTGCAGTTTTTATAATTTCTGTAATTACTAACTAATAATTAAATTTTATTAATTAAAGTGTAAAAACATAGATTATGTTAGCAATTAGAGGTTTAATTGTTTTGGAAACCTAAAACTTTTGGTATCTATTCAGTATTTTTACGCTGTGAAAAAAAATCATAAAAATCCGATTTAAATAAAAAAAATTTGATTTTTTTATTTAAAAAAAAAAAATCATGATTTTTTTACACCCTCAACACTGTTAATGTCTGCTGTGAAGCAATATGTTAATAGGATGTAGGGAAACAGTTACAGCTAAATGCCTATTATAAAGAAGTTCTAATAAAGCCATAGTCGAACATATGAGTTATCAAATCATATGCATTCTAGTATTGGCATATAATGCCTATATTGGAGCATATTCATTTCATTTGTAGTAAATATAATGCTTGACCCAAATCAAACTATAATTTTATTGATTCAGATTCATAAAAATGGTTTTTGTCAACCCCACCCCAGTAGCAGAAACTGTCCAGCATGGCAGCGGGCGCTGCAGATTATTTTAAACCTTGCAGATTAATCCACTAGCTTAAAAAGAAAGGCTGGGCTTAGAAAAAAGCTGAAATTTACTTTTAAGTCTCTAGATTTATGGTATTTGTTTCATAATTTCATTATATTTTCTTTATAAAGGCAAATTTTTCTTATTTTATGGGATATTGTTGTTTTAGTAGGCTCAGTCTAGCACTATTGGGTCGCAGATAAATTTTAGTACGCTGCAGACTGACACAGAAAATTCTGCTTCTGGGAACACCACTAAATCAATCCAAACCCAAAGTAAACGAAAATTAGTACCATATTTAAATGCAATGGCAGGATTCCTGCTGAAAACTTACAAATCCCCCTCTTGAAAAAATCTGTCTGGGAGGATCTGCCCCCCCACCACACACACACACACAAACAAACAAACAGGAAAAAAAGGCTGAAACAGGAGCAGTGTTCATCACTGTTGTAGTAATTTCTTTTTAAATGGAATTGACAATTTCCTAAAGATGACATTGTCTTTCCGTGGTTCTAGATCAGTGTTGAATTCAAAAAATTTTTCCTGAATAAACTTTCTGCAGTTCCATGGGAGAGTGGGGAGAATTTATATTTCTAAATGTATATAAATACAAAATCGCAAAGGTGGAAAGGGTCTGTCTCCATTTCTGTGCTTTGGGAGAAGAGGGCAAGGAGGCAGGTTGTCACCACCACCGGTAAAACCCTGAATTCATCACTGTTCCTTATAGAATGTGAGAAAGCAAAAATGTCCCACTTTTTGAAAAAGGAAAAAAAAAAGCCTCTTAAGAAAACACTTTGGCACGTCTTACTTGCCATGACGTAGATATTTTATTCACTGAGGGGAAGCATTTTTATCACTCACTAATTTCTTTACATTTTTGTCTAATTTCATAGTCACCTAGTAACATAGAAAATTAAAAATATATTTTTTAAACATATTTAAATAATTGAGTGAACTAAAATTGGTATTTAAAAAAAAAACCAACATCATCTTTAATAAGTGCTTATAAAATAAATTGTAGTTCAACAAAATATCTAAACTATTAAAATTATTCATTATTATTGAATTATTTATAATTTTCAAAACTAGTTAAATGCTCAAAAGTGTTAAGTGGCTCAAAGATTACTGTGTAACACTGATTAATATATAACCACATTTCTGAATGTGTACAGTGTGTGGCAAAAGCAAAAAGAAAGAAATGATAGTTTACACTAACCAACAATTTGCAAATAGAATCTGAGGGCAAATAACAAAACAGATAAGCATTCTTGCTTATCATTCATTCTATCTTTGCTTTTGCAGCGTGATTTGATTATTTATTCCCTGACATCATCTAATGAAACCCACAATCAAAGAAAATTGATCCACAATTTAATGTAATTATGAAATTAATCTATAATGTTATATCTAATATCAGTTTTATCTTTTATGTTGAAAAATGAATAGTAAAGAAATTATGGACTTTCTTTGGAAAAATCAATCAGGGTAATCGAAACTCAACCCAAAAGCTACCCAAACCCAAAGCAATTAAGAGTTAACCTGACCCACAAAAAAAAAAAATAAATAAATAAAAAAATAATAGAACTTATCTGACTTTGGATGCAGGTAAAATCGGTTTATCTGACGCAATGTAGGACTATATGGAATCAATAGCATTAATTCTTTACTAAAAGCATTCACATAATAGCAGAAAGTACTTTTTACATTTTTAGCCTCTTTGTATGATATTTCATTTTTTCTCTCTCTTTTTCAGGGGTAGCTTACCATTCCTAGGCTTGCTTTATTTGTACAATTAAGAAAGTACACAATTTAGCTTTTCAATATTTTTATGTATTTGTATATCCTGTAACAATCTGTTTTCATTGTTAAATTAAGAAAGTCTGCACTTTCATTGTATAAAACACACCCCAGTTTTAAACCGCATTTTAAGGATTAAAAAAAAGGGACAAGTGCGAGAAGGACTTACACGGTTCCATACCATTATGTCATATTACCATGAAGTTTAGTAAGTGCCTAGTTTCTTTACAGATATACAAAAAATTTCATTATAATATGTTAATTTGGCATTAATCCAAGTTAGTGAAATTCATGAGTTTCAAGTTGTAAATTGGCATAGAATTATAAAATAAGGATTTTTTAATTTTTTCCTTTTCGTGTGCTTTTAAGACATTACTTTGTGCCAAATTTCAAGAATCTAGGTCAACTGGAAATACCCTTTAGGTTTTACTCTCAAAACTTATAGGGTACTTCCAGTTGACCTAAAACCTTGAAATTTGGCATGAAGGAAGTTCTTGAAGCACATGTAAAGGGGAAAAAAATTAAAATCATTAATTTATAATTCTCATATGTCGATTTATTACGTGATTTTCAATAATCAGGATTTCCCAAAACATCCCTTTAAGGCCATAACTTTTTTTGTTGCAGTAAGTTAGAAACTCAAAATTTTTATACAACGATAGGACCTTAATATTAATTTCAACTTCATATTCACAGCCATTCTGGAGAAAAAGTATCTTTATTGACAAATGGACAACAAAACGAGACTATAAGGGTTCTGCTTTTTCCTTTTGAGGAAAATGTGTGTCTTATACACTGAAAATACTGTACTTAATTTATAACACTTTAGTTTTAAGATTTGTGTCTTATATTAACATTTTTATATCTATTTTGATATTTTAATGCATTTGTCACGTATGTGAGTTTGCTAAAATTTGTAAATTAGTCCAGAAATAGTGTCATTTTATCTGCAACGGTGGATAATTTTATTTTATTTTTCAGGTGCAGACCATCATACGTAATCAAACAAGCGTTGGAATGCGCCATCGTGACCACTCAAATACAGGCAATATTTATAAAGGATTCAGCAGCGCCCTGTCTACTTACTTTTTTGGACCCAGCTTGGATAAGAAATTGACCATTGAGAAATTTCTCGACTTTCAGCGCCAACTACAGACTGAAATTTTAACTTTGGAAGTATGTAACTTATAATAGTCATGATTAAAATTATTCAAGTGTAGTGCAGATGCCTAGATAATGTATTTAGGTAGCATATAATTACTTTACAAAATCATATTAAAGATCCTAAATAAGTTATTTTCTAAAGTTGATTTTTTTAATATTGGGAGTACAAATTAATTCGGTCCGTTTTTTTTTTTTTTCGTTAAAAAAACATTTTATTTATTATCAAAATGAAAAAACATGTTATTCAAAGTATTGTCCATCGGCAGCCACAACCTTTGTCCACCTTTCTGGCAATTTTCGGATTCCATCTCTGAAAAATGAGTCCTCTCTGGACGTAAACCATGAATCGAGCCATTCTTGAATTTCTTCGGAAGAAGTGAAGCGGTGTCCAGCCAAATCGTGATGCATCCGTCGGAACAACCAATAATCAGAAGGAGCAATGTCTGGCGAATACGGCGGGTGGGGTAGGACCTCCCATTTCAACGTTTCCAAGTAATTTTTAACGACAATTGCCACATGGGGCCGAGCATTGCTCGGCTCAAACGCATTAATTGCAGTCGGTAGCGTTGGCCAGTAACTGTTTCGCCAGGTTTTAGCAGCTCATAGTACACTATCCCAGTCTGATCCCACCAAACGCACAGCATTACCTTCAGACCATGAATATTCGACTTTGGCGTTGATGTTGACGTCGATGGCAATGATTCACCAGGCCGAGCATGGTATTTTCTCTTCTTGGGGTTATCGTAGTGTATCCACTTTTCGTCTCCGGTAACAACTCGATGCAAAAAACCTTTCCTTTGTTGTCGTTCGAGCAGCAGTCCACTGATGAAAAATCGCTTTTCAACGTCGCGCGGTTTCAACTCGTATGGGACCCAATTTCCTTGCTTTTGAACCATTCCCATGTTTTTTAAGCGCACGGAAATTGCTTGCTGAGTGACTCCCAACGATCCTGCAAGCTCTTGTTGCGTTTGGCACAGATCTTGATCGAGCAATTCCTCCAATTCGGCGTCTTCGAACTTTTTCGGCTGGCCCGGGCGCTCCTTGTCTTCGACACTAAAATCACCATTTTTGAAGCGTCGAAACCACTCTCTACATGATTTATCAGATGACGCAGATTCACCATATACTTCCACAAGCAATCGATGCGCTTCAGCGGCACTTTTCTTCCAATTAAAAAAGAAAATCAAAACTTCCCGCAAATGTTGTTTATTTAGCACAAAACTCGACATATTGAATGCTCAGAAAACCAATTTTGTTGTATAAAACTCGAAGCTTCGTTGACTGAATATGGTTGACAAAGGTCAAACCTTCCTAACAATGCCAAAAACATCTATCATTATTCAGTAAACAAATCAGCCAGAGCCATCTATTGAAAACGGACCGAATTAATTTGTACTCCCAATAACATAAATAATATTTGAAGTTATAATCTGTCTAGAATATTGATGATTGTATGATGGTTAAAAAATCTTTACATTATATGTCTGTTATTTAAAGTCCAAACATGTTAGTCCTTCTGACTGTAATGCTAAGCTTATAATTAACACTATGTGCCACAATATATATTATCACTTTTATTTTAATTGCATGTATCTTTGCTTCTAAACATAGCATAATTTCATTCTTTACCACATGGAATGGAAAAAAAAATTCTAATAAAGTTTGTTTGAACACCATAACTTCATTTATGTTTTTTTGTAATTTTTTAAATAATTACCCAGCATAGAATTTTTTAATCTGTCAAGATTTTATTTGACAGAAAAATGTAAATAAATAGGGTCAAGTGGGGGTAAAATCAAGCTTTTTTTAGTGAAGGCCCTAAAACCAAGCTATTGAATTTATTTTAATGCAATTTTTGATGCATTTTATGTACAATGTATTCATATAGATTAAACATGAACCATAACCATTCAGTTTTGTTAGATTGTTTTCTCACAGTGATACATTTAAAAGAGCATGATTTGATACCCCACTTTACCCCATGGGGGGATAAAGTCGGGGTAGTTCCAAAATGGAGGTATATTTAAATAAAAATATGTAAATATTGTATTTAAAATAAGAATACACTGAAATAAAAATATCTTAATTATACTTAAATATAGAAATGCACACAAAAAAATATTTTTTTTACATATTATTTAATTTTTAAAATAATGTCTACGGCTATCAAAATTAGGTTCACTTAGTGTGCAGCATATATTGTTGAACTCTACACAATCTTCATCATTAATAGCAGGAAAAGTGTAATAGTCCCCCAATAGTGTCTTGGTCAAATACTTTGTTATAGAATCATTAATTTCTATCACTTGGCCGATAAATTTAACTGATTGACTTTTTAATCGGTACTCAACTTCAGACCCATGAACCTTGCTTTATTTCTTTATAAGTCTACTTTTATATTATCTGTTTCATTTCTTGTACTTTTTATAATTACTCTGCTTTTTGGATGTTTTTCCTTTCCTTTTCTTGATAGATTTTTTTTTTTCTTGTGGTCAGTTTCTTATGCATATTTTGTGTCCTTTCCTATGTTTGCTTGACCAAATTTTTTCTGATAGCCACTTTCTTCAATAGCCAACCTTTAGAAAACACTTTAATTGATTAAAACCCCACCACTCTTGCTTTGTAATTATTTTATTAAATTCTGTAGTTATTTTATTATAAGATATAGAGAATTAGACATTTACTAAAGTTAACACAGAGGTAAAAAATATCCCTATCATACAACACTTAGCTAAGCCTAACCATACCCCCAAATTACACCACTTCAGAAAGCAATTCATAACAAATAGAATTATAAAATTTATTCTTAACTTTCTATGTAGATCTGTACCTGAGATGTTCCTCTACAAGTCCGAACTAAAATTAATAGTTTATGACAGTTAATAATGATTTTAGAAGAAGAAAGTTCATCAGAAGCTTAAGCTAACATACCATATGCAATGAGCATAAACAAGATAGTTTGTAAACATTAAATTTGCTGCAGTTTCTAAAACTAAAACAAAAATGTTTGCCATAATCTCAATGTATGACTCTAAAAAGAATTAACTAAATATCTTAATTTAAAAAGCGAAAAAAGGTGTTTTTCAATAAAATATTAAAAATTAAGAAGAAAGTGACAGAATTACAGCAGTTGGTGGCATATCATCCAAATTTGGCATGGCACCACTTTTTTTGTTTGGTGACATAATTTGATTACACTAAAGATTTTTACTTCAAATTTTACATTAAGTATCGATGTATTTTTTAAAAAAGTATTTATATTTGGCTCTATGTATTTTACTATAATTCCATGTTTCCTCCTGAAATATTTGTTTATCTTAGTAAAATCTTTTATTCCAGTTCCAAAGAAAGAATCCAAATGAGGAAGGATTTATACGTGAAGTGGATTTTGCAGACTTGTTACTTACGTATGCTGGCCTCTCTGAAAAGAAACAGATCAAAATGCATAAAAGAGTCAAAAAGAGATTTAAGAATTCAAGAGTGAGTTTTTGTTGTTTGAATTGCAATTTAAAAGGATAACTAACAAAAATCAAAAATTGTACTTGCCGTATATTCCAGCATATAATGTTCTTTGGTTTATAACACACACCTAAAATTTCGGATTATCTTTTTCTATTTTCATGTATTTTGCCATATTGCGCGCACCCCCTTTATTGCAGAAATATTTTCATGATATATGGAAAAGGAAACATAATAACCGACAAAAAAAAGTACAATTGATGAGAATATCAAGCATTCTTATTCTCATCGCCTCTTAAAAACTTCCATATTTACTTTATTATACAGGCAGGAATCCTCTTAAAGAATGGAATTCTACCTTTTTTAAACAATTTTGGTCATTCTCTGGATTGATGCAAAAATGCAACAAAAATATTGGAAGCATATAAGGTTGGGAAGGGCCAGTCCTCGAAAATATAATAATCAAACATTTTGTCTACCCAAATCCTTGGAGTTTCTTTCAGAATTGCTGTGCAAAAGAGCTATCAAATCAAAGTTGATCTTATAAGTATATGAAAGAGTTATTAAAATATCTTTCAAGAGTGAAACTTTTTTCAGTCTTTAAAAGAGAAAGGAGGTTTCCATAAGGTTCGTTTTGGAATAAAATATTTTGTCCTATTTAGACAACACTTTTGATTTAAAAGTTTAAATTTGTTTTGGTTTTTAATACTTTCTAAGTTACAAAAAGAAAATAACTATCATACGTACTGTTATATTTCATTTTATTCTATAAAAAACTTAAATGTGTCTAAATTATAAGAGTTTTTGTCATTCTATAGATCGAAAAGATTTTCCATCTTTTTTGCTATTTCCCGCTTTCATGCCTGATTAAGTTTAAAACATCGTTTGTATGTTTCAATTTATTTATATTATTTATAGTTCAACTATAAACTCTTTATTTTAACTTTATTAAAACATCATTTAATTATAACAGTTTCGTATCATTTCCAGCCTTAATTTATCATTAAAAGTTCGTTTCTAAGTTATTTTCATCCTGTTTATTTTGTCATTTTACATCGCTAAGCCTTTTTGTTTTTCCATTCACACTATTCTTGTTAAATCATGCATCATTCTGAAACTATCTTCTACTAGATGGCGAAACAGAGCTTTACAATTGATTTGAATTGAATTTAATCAATTCATTGACCTCTAAATTTGCATAAAGCAAAACAATTATGCTCACTTATTGGTTTTCATAGGGGGTATTGCTCTGCACACGGTGATCGAAATCAGTTTAAATACTTAATCATTAGTGGAATGCATCACACTTATTATTCTCCTCTTATGAAGAGCTGTTAAGAGGTCTTGAACATCTGTAAACAACTGGCGTTCATGAAAAAAGTTTGAGTGTGAGAATATCAGACATAATTTTTAAAATATGTTTTATACAATTGTTGGATCTGGTTTTTATATTTACCTCCTGTTAAAAATGTTAAGTCTTAAAGTTTGTTACTGTGTGTCATAGGGCCCGACTTCGGCCATGGGGGGGCCCTGGGGCAAGCATCATTCCGGGGGGCCCCTCTTCTATCTATCTATAGAATTCTTTTGTGAATAATGTGGAAGTGGCTAGTACTAAACTTCATACATATTGTATGGATGCATAAATTTTGTTCCAGTACTGCTCACATCTGTACACAGGATATCGCAAAATGATGGTCACAACTTTAAGAAAAAATACTAGTAGGATAATAGTGGAAAAAAATGATAGATTGGTTGACAAGAGTATCTTTTTGCAAACTTTTACTTTGCTTATCTACTTACATTATAAGATGTCTAAAAGAAAATAATCCCAAATTGATCATAATTGATGATTTTAACTTGCCACATTGCGAGGAAAACGTAAATAAAGAATTTATTTTGAAAACAATAGAAAACTAAGTTATCATGATAAAATTTTAATTGTTACTTTTCTAATCATATAGTTTGTTTTTTTGCATGGGTGCAGGGGGTACTCGAAGTAGGGGAGGGGAAAGGGAGCCGCACTTCTTCCTAAATGTTTGAAAATATATGCATTTTGGTCACTTTTGGCTAATTTTAATCATTTTGCACCTTTTAATGAAAATCCTGATTACTCTCAGCTGCCCCACATGCCCCTGCATAAGTTGGCCCTGTGTGTCAAGTCAACCCCATTATTGCATAATGGAAGAATTGTTGTAATATACCGTTCTGCCGCATATTCACCAAATAAAAACTTAGCCTACTTATCCAACTAAGAACTTGCAGTCTTCAACTATCATTTTTTAAATTACCAATTTTCAGAATCCACACCTTTTCAGTTATGTTGACTCCTTTCACATTTAGCGTAATCTGCTATATTTAAGTTTCGGCTTGTGATGACATCGCTACATTAAATCCTTTTTAGTAGCATGTTCAGACTATTAACAATAACTAGTATAGGGTGTAAAAAGGTACTTTTTTAGTACCACTATTTTCAAATAAATTAATGGTAGATTTCTGTGATTAAATAAGGTTACTACTATTCTGAAATAGTGGTACCTAAAAATAAGCACCTTTGTGCACCCTTTAATATGAACACAAAGAAAACTTAAAATAAATTTTTATAAGTAAATATCATGTTCATTAATGTAGAAATCATAATTCTTATACTCATCTTTTCTTAATTTTTATTCTTTCATTTTTATATCCAGCATATAACTCACACCTGTAAATTTCGATCATTTTTCTTATATCAAAAGTGCACATTATATGCCGGAATTTGTGGTATTTATTTAATGTTTGTTAAAATGAAAACTTCTTATGCACTAGTGATGAAATAAAAATAAATATTGTAAAATTTTCAAAATTGACATGGTAAATAATGAAGCAAAATTGATAGGGACTAAGCAAAATGAAAAACAGAGGAGAAAAAAGACCATGGTACAACATTAACCCCAGGTTTGATAACATGCAGAAAGCTAATTCTTAGCCCCCCATGGTAAATGCCACATATAAAACAAAGAGCAGTTCTAAAGTAAATAATAATGAAAAACCATTGCATTGGCAAACATTATCAAATGCTTTCCAACACTATCAGAATATTATTAAAAAATTTACTTTTTTTTTTTTACAATGAAATGGGGTATTTAAATAAATACATAAAGCGGTAAAAACCCATTTTCTGCAATTGCTGTCCTTATTGTGTGTGAATTCTTTCGTACTGCCCTGCATATATGATCTATAGAATATATGAATATACACACTGTGTGTATATAGAGAGTGTATATAGAATATATAGAGTGTATTATATAGAGAATCTATAGAGTATATAGAGAATATACTCTAGAATATATAGAGTAGAATATATAGAGATAAATAGAATAGATAAATGCTACACACTTCATTTTCAGTAGCAAACATTCAAGTATATTTACGAGAGTTAAATTAAATAGAGACTAATAGAATATATAGAGTATATAGAATATATATAGAGAGTGTGTATATAGAATATACACACTCTGTAATACATTCAAATTTAGTTAAGTTTAAAAATGCATACTACAGCTGAAAACGCACTTCCCAGCCATTATCGTTCATGTTCAGTCATGTAATCCATGTTGAATTCAGACACTTTTCTCCGAGAGAGATTTCTGTGGCTCCGGGAGGACATTATAGGGTTCCAGGGGGGGGGGGGGGGGGATAGCACTTTTTGTCCATTGAAAACACAAAATTTCAAATCTTTCAAAGGGGGCGGGGGGGGAATCTTATTGCTCCGGGGGATGTCCTCCCGGGCCACTCCCTGAATTCAACCCTGCCTGTAACCAAATTCTTTTGTGCGTCTCTGTAAATGAATGCTAAACGTTATTCATTCTATACTCTTCAGAAAATTTGTAGTCCACCACACATCAATTTCATTGTGTGGTCCTGTAAACAAACTATAAATGCTACACACTTCATTTTCAGTAGCAAACATTCAAGTATATTTACGAGAGTTAAATTAAAGACAGACATTCGACAGGCAAACCAAAAACATTTTTCAACAATGCTGAAACGTGTTAAAAAGCTGGAATATCAAAAGTACAAAGAACATTAATTTCACAAGCATGGTTCTCCTTAACTTTTTATAGAAAGTTAAAATATTTTTTTACAGCAAGTGGGTTAAAATATTTTTGGATGAATTGATAAAACTTTATTAAAAAGCTATGATGGCATTTAAAATATTAAAATACAGCTTGAATATATTAGAAATGCTGATTCTTAGCAGAACTTAAATTATTTAAGCAAAGAAACATTTCAAAAATAAATTTAATATGTCCTAGCCTATTGTACACTAACATGGGGTTTATTACATTTTCTAAATTCTCTGACATTTCTATGTATTTTTGTATTCTTTTTTAAGAAAGACAGTTGACATCTTGATTACTTTATTATTGTTATCACAAACATTATCATTCAGTTAATGTTTAACATTAGTTAAACATTATAATGGAATAACACAGAAATTGTAAATCAAAATGAAACAGTTTTTTTAAAACAAATAAATAAAACACACGAAATGTAGATGAAACATTCATAGACTAATACAGAAAGTCAAATGAAGCAGTTTCTTTTGCTTTATGGAACAGTGATTAATTAGCATATCCTTTGCACGTCTCCACCACCTTAAGTAAATTTCATCAACAAAATTCTTTAAGTTGGAATATACATAAGGTGTTAAAATAATCAGAACAGTAGAGTTAATGTTAGAGATAGTTTTTTTTCCTTCCTATGTCTATCTGTGAGGGCCATGAGATATAAAAATCTAAAAAAAAAGTAAAGATAATGAAAGACCAAAAATGGCATTTATCATATTCAGTTGGACCTTGTTATCGTGACATCCGGTTTTCACGTCAGCTTATCACATCAGTTTTTCAAAGTCCCGATTTTCTGTATATGATTTTAATGTAAATACACTCTGGATTTTACGTCATTGAATAATTTTCAACTCTGGATATCCAAACAGTTAAGGAAAATTGTCCATTTTTCAATCCATCTTATGAGCACAGAAATTAAGTGGTAAGAAATGTCTTAGCCAAACTTTTCACAAAACTGTCTAAAATACCCATTAAGATATATGAGAAATTTTACTTCAACCCTTTATCTGAATAAATAAACCCACACGGTAAATGACCCAATATATATAATAAATAAGATATATCTACCCTATATATATACCACATGACTTAGGCTATTGTTATAGAAATTGTTTTAAAATACCGGGAGACAAAGACTCTGTACACTTAATTCCTTTTATTTTTAGCTTCTTTTCAAACGTTTAACTGATCCTCTTTAATCAAACATGAAAACAACCATTGGATGCCTTAACAGCAACTGTTTCGGCCTTAAATTTTTGGAAATCAAAGGAAATTGAATGGAAACCCGTTTACAGGGAGATCTGCACAGCTTTTTTCAGTATAATTCAATCTTCTATAATATTTTTTAAACCGATCAGATTAGCGTGTTTTTAGATTCTGCGGTGTCTGAACAGGGGTTGGCGAGCGTAGCTTGCAGGGGGCAGAGCCTCCTAGTATATATATAAATAATGACCCAATTAAGCTCCAGATAGACGTATCGGTCTACTCACGGTCTTTTTGTTCTGGTCAGGGTGCGCTTCCTTGTGGTTACGCGGCTTTTTTCATCCGACTAAAACCGAAACATTGCATTGCATTGAAACGATCAGAAATTATCTAATATCCATTTCTGAAACAACAAATATTGATTACAATTCATTGTATGATATTGAAAAAAGAATTATAGGAAGCGCATCTAGGGATAAGCAAACCTTAATTCATCAATATTTCATGTAGTAATAAAAAAACAAGTCATCTTAATTTTTTTCATTTTGTTTAATAATAATTTTTTATTGCTTAAAACTGCAAGAACAGTTATGAATTTAAAATTGTCTTAAATTAATTAAAAATACACCTTTTTATAAACATATTTTTCTCCAACTCCAGTTATCACGACACTCCGCTTATGACAACTCTTTTTTTTTTCTTTAGAGTGTCGGCATAACGAGGTTCGACTGTATATTATTTCTGTTGTCAACATCCCTTTTTCTCAACTAAAATGTAGCTTATAATGATGAATGAGGTATCATTGGATACGATTTTTTACCCACATCTGACATCACATACTAAATTTAAGTAACGTGTAGTGTACAAAGATGAATAAGGTATCTTTGGATAGGATTTTTTACCAGCAGACATTGCATACTGAATTTTCATTGTACTTTTAGGTTAAGTATCATCCTAAATATTATTTCTAAACTCAACATCCCCTTTTCTATGCACATACAAAACACACAACAATGAATAGGGTTAAAATTCATCTAAAAAGCACAAATAAATGTACTAAAATTACCTTCAGATGCATACATAATAAAATTATTTAAAATATGTTAAAATATCTTAAAGTACATTAAAAAAACTCAAAATGTTTGCAGCCATTACACGGCCGTCATCAGCAGGGATTTAAATGTTATTATTTTTGTTTGCACTTATTCGAGAATCGTCTATTTCATTCAATTAAACAAATATCAAGATGTCAATAAAATCATGTGGCATCTCATTTGACGTGCAACCTTTAAATGACAATGATTTTTTCTAGACAATTCTCGTGGGGGAAAAAAAAAAAAAAAAAAAAATCCCCACTGATGATGGCCGTGTAATGGCAGAGAACATTTTTGGTGTTTTTAATGTATTTTAAGATATTTTTAATGTATTTAAAATAATTTTATATTATAGGTGTGCACCTGAAAATAATTTTAGTATATTTATTTCTGCTTTTTATATGAATTTTAATGAATAGGGTGTTATAAGAAATGTTTTTGAACAGGCTTTACACATAGTATACTGATATTTCATTAAAACAAGTAGTTTGACTTAAAAAGAAAAATCACAATTAATTATAAATTATTAATACAAAATGTAAACTCAAAGATTGCAGTGTGAAAGCTTCACACGAGTCTACTGGTGTATATAATAATGAGAATGGCTAAGAAAGGTGCTGCTACTTGATTTTAATAAAAAAAGTGCTATTTCAAGGCATGAGAAGAAATTTCTGTTTTTAGAAGGCAATTGAGGAGCTGTCTGAATTGCAAAAGAAAGGCAAAGCCCAATTCCTTTCAGCCTTTCTTTTAGAGTTAATGCTAAGGTAATGCTTTGGTTTTCTAAGCCAGAGATCCTGAGATTGAAACCCCCAAAAAGGCACCAAAGCTAGATATACATTTTATTTAACTGCATTAAATAGAACATATTTAATAAGGATTTTCACACTTTTCTTGACCAGGAGTGAAATGACATTTTATTCACATGAATTCCGTTCCTACAAAACAACTTCAGCATTGGAAAGTACATGATACATATTTAATTTAGGATTGATATTTGCTATAAATATTTTTATTTCAACCTTGCACTTGTGCAAGTTAAAGCATACTAATTTATTTTTGTATTTTTCTCATTTCAGGGAATAAGCTTGGATGACTATTTATTATTCTTTCATTTCTTAAATGATATCAATGATGTGGATACAGCTCTAACATTTTATCATATTGCTGGAGCCTCTATCGATCAAGGTTTGTGAAGTTTAATTTATACAGATAATTTAATTTTATGCCACAAGATAAATTTGAATCTTAAAAATAAAATATAAAACTTAACTCGAGTTAAAGCAACTTATAGAAGTTTTTCGTTGTACATTACTTTATGTTTAAAGTGAAGAGAAACTTTTTCTCTGCTCTCCATGGCAACGAAGGAAGCGCGATGCACGCGCATCCTACCTTAGAATGCAACTTATTTTTATTGCTGGAACGAAAGAAAGAGATGTTTTGATTTTAAAAAGCATGATCGCTGTATTTTTTTTACAGTTTGTTGATGAGGCTAAGCCTCCCTTGTTCGAAAAACCAGATTAAGTATTTGATAATACTTGTTGTAAATATGTATAGAATCATGTATCTGTAAATACTCATTAAATATTTAAAGAAAAGAATTAAGAAAACACCTCCTTCATTGATTTTAAGTTCGACTGTCTTTGAAAATTTCCACAAAAGAAATAAAACTTCTTGTAGTGTTAATATCATAGCTCTCAATTTTTAATCTAAAAATTTTTGAAGATTAAAAAAATTTCCATTTATGTACTAGTTGTTTGACCCGTAAACTAACCTTATTCCCAATTTTATACTAATAAAGTTAAAAATCAACTTTGCATTTTGTTTTAAGCATTTAAAAAAAATTATCATAATGACCTAGAATTATTAAATTTAAGTAAGAAATGTGTTACTTCTATTTCTTGATTATAACATAGTAATAATAAATAATTAACCTTTTGAAAATTTCTTTCATAATCAATAAACCTAGTAAAGTTCTGTCTTGATTGGTTCAGCCTGTAGTTTAATTTCTACTTTTAAATAAAGTCAAAAATTATATCATAAAGAAACTTTTGTGTTAGACATATTAAAAAAGAAAAGAAAACAGAGAAAGTTTATAATTCTAAATTACAAAATTGAGAACTAATGTATAAAATTCTATGTTTTGCAGATAATATATGTATTAGCAAAATTATCCCTAAAGACATTTTTTTTAATCTTTCAGCAACTTTGAAGCATGTTGCCAAAACTGTGGCACATTTAGATCTGAGTGACCATTTGATTGATGTTGTTTTCACTCTATTTGATGAAAACAGTGAGTGCATTTTAAATTATTATTATTTATTTAAATAAGTTTTAAAATATTATTTTATGAAATTTATGTGTAAATAAAATAATCTGAATCAAATTTAAAAGTAATTGTTTACTTTATTAAAATTGTTGAAAGTAAAAAGCTTGAAGATAATAGTTACTTTTTTCTTCAATATTTTTTAATTTTGAAGAAAATTCTCATATTGCTAATTTTGCTCAAATCCTTTCTCTTTTTAACACTTTCAAACATAGTTGAAAAATGTTTATGATTTCAGTTTGTCTGGCCGTCTGGCCCAACTCTAACTCTTGTGGATATACTCGCCCTTAATTTTTTTTATGTTATTGACCTTTACTATAGCACGATCTGTATTTAAAATTAAGTGTATAGATCTATAGTTCACTTACAGGGACGATCAAAAGTTCATTTTTATGATGTTAAACCATTTCAAACATACTGAAATGGATATACATTTATGAAGTGCATTAAAACATGCATTCTGGAGAATATGGGGTGCAAAGCATTTATTATTTATTTACCAGGCCACACAAAATGAATTCTGTTACATAATAGCCTATGGGGAAAACAGTTTGCAGCATATTGGTTCTGTTGCACTATTTCAAATGTATTGAATTTAATGTACATTACTGAAGCTTACTACAAAATATGTGTTGTATAACATGATGTGCATAGTATTTATCGTTCATTTACAGGGACATGAAAAAGATTTGGATACAGTACTTTCTTTGAAGTAGAGTAGAACCTCGATTATCCAAAGTAATTGGGACCGACCCTCTTTCGGAAAATTAAAATTTTCAGATAATCGAGAATGCTTCAATTTTAAGATTAAGAGAAATAAATGCAATATTTCTCATTAAGGTAACAAGTGCTTAATAAAAGTAAAGCAATAGCAAAATAGAAACAAGAATAAATTACCTGAATTTTAATTTTGAAATTAAGTATCTTTTACATATATCACAAGGGTTTGAAAAAATGTTTTGTTTGTCGCAGTTTTGATTGCCTTTGCTTTGAAGCTCTATCACGGATTTTTTATATATTATTAGTTCATCAGTATCACAGTCTTTCTGCTGCTCCAGTCATTCCAAACCTTCTGCAAAACATTCAAAAGCTTCAGAATTGCTAATTTGTTTGTTTTCTGTGTTTCACTCTGCAGCTTATGGAAGCTCAAGTTAAATTCAAAGGAACTCTAAGAAAAGGGACGAAAATATTTATATGTACTTGTACTTCAGAAAGGACTGCTTGTACAGAAAGAATATGATGGTTTAAAAAAAACAAAAGCTGTAAAAATGGATTTCGGTTAACTGAGAGTTTCGGATAGAAGAGGTTCTACTGTACTGTCTACTTGCGGTAATTGCTGGAAGTGAGATTTCATTTATGATATGCATGTTTAATTAAATTTTTGCTTACTACATGGTGTATACAAATTCTATGGATCATATACAGAGCTACACAAAAGAATTTGTAAGCACTGCAGAATATTAGCGTGAATGGCTCAAAGGCGGCTTTTAACTGAGTTATGCACTTTCAAGTTGAACTATACTATGAGATTTTTGTATAATGTAAATAAAATCACATATGGTACAACATAAAGAATTGTATACATAGCCTCCTTGAAACAGTAATGTCTGGAAATGTGATTTCTGTAGTTTTAACCATATTTTAGCCTGAATTAAATCTGAGCTTAATATGTGGTACATATAAAAAACTGTTGGTAATATGTACTAAATAATTACACTATGTTTCTGTATATTGGTAGAAATTGCTGAAGATGAATTTTCAACTATTATGCATTTTCATACTAAACTAAGATTTGGCATATTATGTAGAATGTATTCAGATCTGTTAATTAAATACAGGGCTGCACAAAAGAATTGGACCACTTTTCCAGCTATGGACGGTAATTGTTGAAATCTGGTTTTAAATGTGTTATGCAATTTCTAAAATTAGTACTTAAATATATATATTTTTTACCTTATTAAACAGCGAAGTTTCGTTAAAATTATCTTGAAATGTTGGAAAGTGTTTCATAATCTGCTTGATGCATGATTTTTTTTCTTCTTTATAATTGCAGTCTGGTACACTTATCAGTACATGAAGTTTCAATGCTTTCAATACTTTGAGTTCGTGCAAAAAGTTCATTTTGAAAATATAATTAAATTTTATTTTTTAAATTGCCAAATTTTATTTTAATTCATTTTGAAATCAAATTATTTTTATATTATAATGTTTTATTTTTATATTTGTTTGTTATTTATTAAAGTTTAGAAAAAATATTTCCTTTATTTGGCTTATTCAGGCTTTACAAAAAAAAAAAAAAAAAAAAAAAAAAAAACTAGAAGGAAAGATAACTTTTAGCAAGAAGAGCAGTTAAAAATTCAAAGATTTGTTACTTTTGCTGTTGGTTGTTAAATAATTATATAATATTCCTACTCCTTTGGCCCTGAGACAAGAATACAATGAGACATTTACTTTAACTACAATTAATGGAAGGTTTCCCTTTAATGTTTGGTTCCATGTATATGTTGCAAATGGATGCCTTGACTAAAGGCCAGTAGAAAGGTTGGGATTGGAGCATTTTTAAATAGTCTTGAACTTTATTGCTTTTCTATGAAACTACTACAATTTTACAATAATTTTGAAGGAGAGATTGCCGTTATTTTTCTTGCTACTGACAAGCATTGCATAACATAGCATTGAGCATAATTTTGTGCCTTTTATTCTTTCTCAGACTGTTAATGTGGTTTTTCCTGTCTATAATGATAATGCTTTTGTACTTTAAATTGAGGAAAGTTAGTTCATCTTAGATTGTTTAAAAATATAATGTTGTTTTGCAGTAGATACCTACCACAACAGCAAGAGATATCAGCTAAATTTCAGCCTATTATAGGAATTGTTGGTAAATGAATGGTAGCCATAAAGAGAAATTGACACAATATTGTATAAAGAATAACTAGCGATTTCTCTAGTTATAAATCAAAGGCAAACATCGGTAAGAAATCAGATTAATGTTGGAGATAAATTAATTAGCACATACTGTAAATGTTTAAGATCTTTATCTCACAACCCCTCAAAAAGCTCTTTTCACATTTGAAATGTGAAAAGAGCTTTTAAGGCCAAACCACACATTTAAGTGGACAGACAATAAGGCAGTACAAGTAAAAAATACTCCAGGAGGAAAATATTTCTTGGTAAGAATAAATTCCTTATGAAGAAATCAATAAACCTTAATCAGTTAAAATTTTATGGATAGCAAGATAAGTTATATACATAAAATATATCAATTTAAAAGTTTTTTTTAATTAATTTTTTTATTATGTTTAGTCTTTTATAATTAAAAACATACTTTGGTACAACTTAATAAATTCATTGATATATTTCTAACAAGTGGGAAGCAAGCTAGACTTGCTGTAATATTGATTTAGATAAACTACAAATTATTTGCTCTAAATGTAGTTTTTAAATCATGAATAAGAAAATACTGAGTTAATAAAGTAATATTTTTATAAATTGTTTATGTGTAATTTTGGGAATTAAAAAAATATATCACTAGAACTTTAATTAAATGAAAAAGGGCATTTTAAAGGAAAATTTTTGAGGATTATTTTTCTAAATGTTATGATGTAAATTGTTTTATACAGAAAAGTAGATCACCTTATTTTCTCTGATTACGATAAATTTAATTTTATGCTTTTCTAAAAGTTAAAAAAATATATAAATAAAAACTGAACAAAGTATTCATTAAAATTATTTAGATATTTAAAAAAAGAAAAATGTCATCCTTACATAACCATTGTATAATAAGAAGTGTTAGAAAATAGGATTTTTACAACTGGGAAACATTGTTAAGTGAGAATGTTTTTCATTGTTATTGTGTAATTAATTACATCAAAAATTGTATAATTAATTAAAATGTATGAAAGTTCATTTTACTTCAAATAATAAATTTTGCTTAATGCAAATATCTTGTACTATAAAATGCAAAAATATTTGTCTATCGATGGTGTAACTAATTAAAATGTAAGAAATTTAGTTTTGTTTAAAGTCTAAACACTGCTGATAAATGATTTTACAATAAAAATTACAATTAATTTTTCTTTGTAAGATGCAAAAATATTTACATATCAATAGTATAAATAACTAATAAGCAAGAATGTAATTTTTAACTTAAAAGAGAATGTTATTTGCATCTTACAATGGAAAATTAATTACAAATTAAATTTTAATTGTTATTAATTAGAATTTTTTATTGCAAACTCATTTAAAAGCGATATTTAGACTTTAAACTAAAACAAAAATATTTACATTTTAATTAGTTATATAATCAATATGTAAATATTTTTGCATCTTATGGGGGGGGGGGGGAATAGTTCTGATTAGCAATATTTATTCTTTGAATTAAAACAAACTTTCTTATGTTTTAAATAGTATCTTTGCATCTTATAAATTTTTCTATATCGTATCATTAACTAATCAGCTAAATATCATATGATGTCGCAATGTAAGCAGCAAAAGATCGAAAACTAATAGACAAAAGGTACAAAATTAATTCAATAGTAGTTGGTATGCAATGGTCGAGGCAGATTTCCAGTTGAACTGGAAGCTTTTTCTGCTGACCGAGGAGACTGAGATTGCCTGGATGAAATGTGGTCAAGGTAGGGCATTTGGCCATAGTTCTGTGAAGAATCATTTACTATTTGGGTAGCCAGTCTATGGAATCGTTGGAAATGAACAAGCTAAGAAGTTCACTAAAACTGGTTCCCACATGTCCTACCTTGATTCTTTTTTATCATTATTTAACCCATGGACTCCACAGTTAGGTTCAGCAAATGTGCAATCCAGAGTAATGTGATTTAAGATTCCGAAACTTCAACACTGCATATAACTTTGTTGGCAATATAGTGATAATGAAATATAACACATGATTTTATATGAAAATTTAAAAGGAATCTAATTGTGATATTGAAATAAACACATGATTTTATACTAAAATTTATAAGGAATCGAATTGTGGTGTTTATTTTTATCAATAATTTCATTTTGTTGATGAAAAAGGAAAATTAATGAAAGCATGTTAACAGCGACGTTTGAAATTTTAATTGATACAAATCTGCACTAGTTTGCTTCACGGTTTAATATTAAACAGATTACTTTGTCTGCAGTCAAAAAAATATAGTCATCATTCTATTTATTAAAATATAATAAGGAATACTTGTGCTATTATATTTTTCAATTCCTACTATTAGTTCACACTCTCTCTATATATATCTTGTTCAGATTTTCAATTGTTAATAAAATACTTATTATTCATCCACTCAAGTTCAAATACATTTTTTAAAACTTGTAGTGGATGACACTTGATGTTAATACAGTTTTTCAAATATTAATTCATTAATTAAATTTAATTAATTAATTTTAGTTTTATATGGGAGAAAAAATGGCGGCCATTGGTTATTGAACAACATTTAATGCATCTCCATACCTTTAAGGGGGGTTACCATAGGGGGGACCCTGTTTTGTTGCCAAATATCGGCAACTTGGTGATACATTGTCAAAATTGGTGACCAAAATGAGTCACCAACTTGCCGATATTTTTAATATTTCACCAAATTCCCATACACTTCCATTGTAAACCAATAGGATTTACTTGCTTATAGAAAATCAACAAATTGAGATATTTTAATGCAACAAAATCTAATATTAGCTTAAAGGATTATATTAAATTTTTCTTTGATGACCTAAGTAGGAATTGGCTTTAAAAAAGAAATTTTATAGTACTTGTTTATTTTGTGTCTTGTTTTTAAATAGAATCTTATCCCTGTTTTCTTACCTCAGGCTTTTGGAGTTGAAGTCTTGTTTTCAGCTATTTACTGGCAATGACCAGAAATGCCAACCTCTAAAAGTGCTTTTAATAGCAATAACATGATTTTAAATAAAAATGCATTGGCTTTTCAGCAGTTTTGTCAGCAATACTTCAGGTATTTCAGATGATTCTTCAGATTTTTTTTAGATACAAGTTGGAACATGCTTCTAATTTCATGGGAAAGAAACTGAAATGATTAGGAAAATCCATTGTTGTTGGCATTTCTGGCTAAAATTATCTAATCTACACAAACATTTGAGTTATATCAAAATAAAAAAACCCTAACATTTGTCCTTTGTGTTGTCAAGGTAATATAGATAGAAACCATATTAAGAACCCATATTTTGATAACTATGGATTGTTTTTAAATGTTGTGTCCTTTTATCATTAAAGGCTGATTTTCTGGTTATGGACATAGGATTAACAGAAGATTCTAGCTAAAATATATTTATTTTCAAAAGTACATTTAATATATGACCTAACTTAGAATGACTAAGGTTTCAGTAACTGCTATTATGTATTTTGTACAATTCTGAACAAAAAGTGGGGGTTTATTCCTAAAATCGCAAAAGTTTCGGGTTGAAACTTATAAAACAATATTACTTTTAATATTAGAAGTATAAGACTAAAAATTCATGAATTTCGACTGTAAGGGAAAATTAGGATTTGACTTAAACTTTTACCACAGAAAAAATGCTTAAGGCAATACTTTTTATCTGGAATTTGAAAACAGGGTGTCTACTTTAATCATTTTGATAACTTTAGCCATGTAATTTTTCTTATTTAAGTAAAATTTGATATGTAAAATGTCTTATGATTTGTGATATCCAGCTTAATTTGGGATGACTAGCACAATCTTGCAATTAAAAAAAAAATGCTCATCTAGTCGATCTTCATCAATGCTCATTAGTTGATTTAAGTTTTGTTTATTGTTTTTATTTATTTATCTAAAATGTCAATTTTCTATACAAAGTTAGCAAAATAGCTTTTAAAAAACTAGCAATTTTCTCCCATTTTAAAAATCTTTATTTACTCATTTCTTTTCAGTGGACGGTGAATTGAGTAATAAAGAATTTGTTGCAGTGATGAAAGAGAGGCTTCACAGAGGTTTAGAAAAACCTAAAGACACTGGATTTGTAAAATTAATGGATTCAATTTGGAAATGTGCTCGCCTGAAGAAACCAGTTCTGTTGGACGTTTAAGTTTTTTTTTTTTTTTTTTTTTTTTTTTTTTTTTGCAAAGAACCCTTTGTTTTTATTATCTATTTTATTCTTTCTTGGCTTTTGCTAAGTCATAGGCAACCTGTTGAATTTGTGAGATGAAATAATCAAAGTTAAGAATCTGGAATGAACTAGGAACTTCATTCCTACTGTAAATACTTGTTGATAAAACTTTTATAAACACATCATTAGTTTATCTACATAAATAAGTGCTATTAACTAGTTAAATAGAAGCTAGTTGAATGGAATTGCTATGTGTTGTTTTTATTTAATGTGACAGTGGTTGCTTATGCTTAATACCTGTTATAAAAGAAAATAAAAAAAATCCTCTTACTTTAAGTCATATGAATTAAATATCGTATGGAAATAGAAACAAACTATTTTACATTCTTTGCTTCCACATTATTGCATATTTTTTACTTATTTTAATTTGAGATTTTGTAAAAATACAATGATGAATTTTTTTATGCATGAAAAAGTACAGTAGACTCTTTTAAATTTGTATGTTATATTTACAATGTAAATAGTAAGGGAGAAAAACCCATGCAATTGGTAGATTTATATGACAGAATATTTAATTTTGTGGAGGAGGGTGGCTTTTAACTAGCAAAAAGCACAGTTGTTTAATTTAATTCTCTAGTCAAAGCTTAGTTATATGGGAGTAAGAAAGATTAAAATAAAAATAACACTTCCATGGATAATTCATTGTCTAGTTCATTCTCTTGGTTGAATTGTTCCTTTTCTATATATATATAAAAGAAGAAATAAGTTTCTTTATATTTCATAGAAATCACCTTTAATAAATTAAAGTATTTTTTAAGGTAATCTAAAATCTGCAAAACCTATGATTTCAAGCTGTGTGAATTTTAATGAGCTTACTGTACTTTTTCTTTAAATATATGCTGAAAATTGGAAGAATTTTTCATCCTAAATTGATCTGTAATACTTTTTAAATATTCATATATCTCATCTTTTCTGTTCTTTTTTAAAGTTTGTTCTGCTATGTATCATAAAAAATTGAAATCACTACTAGGTTAAGGCCCATTTGATAAGAATGCTTAATTGCGGAAAGTTTGGAAATGCCATAGAGTATTTCGATAATTTTATTTATTTATTTTATTTTTCACAGTGTCTTTCTCATCGTAAATGCTATTGCTGTTAAAAATCACATAGAAAATTGTATTACAATGCTAACTCTTTCCAATATGATGATTTTTCACAGATTTTTGTGAAATTCAAATTTTATGCTTAATTGTAAAGGGTCCAAAAATTAATTATTCTGAATACTTTTAACATTACTTATATTAGAAAAAAAAATTGTACATTGTAGTAGATAGTTTACTGTTTTTCAAACTTTTTACATCAATTTTTTAATATGCATCTACATGTTAGGTATTTAACAGTAAAATTGCTGGTTATTTGTTTTATTCCTCTTCTGAAATGTTAGAATTTAATAAAACAAAATTTATTTTTTTTTTCTTCTTTTAAGAGTAAAACAAAAGCATGTTATATCACAAAAACAGTTTTAACAAGAATAAGTAAACAATCATAAAAATAAAAAAAAATTGAAGTTAGGTATTAATGATTTCTTTGCTACAGGTAAAACCTTTCTACAATTATTTAACTTTTTCTTATGTAACATTATTATAGTTTTGTAAAACTAATGTAAAAATATGCATAAACATACATACTTGTAATTATGTTAATATTTTTTTTTCATAAAGCTGTTACATTTTTCGCTGGATATCTTGTATCATTTAGTTTATTGCTAGACATGCAATATTAATTTTATTAGTCAGAGATTTAAAAAAAAAAAAGAGTACCCAGGTGTTTTTACTCATTTTGGCCACGGCAGTAGCAAATATATAACAGTAATGGTAATGCATACTTGCCAACTTTCCCGTATTCTGCATAAAATGTAGGTTAATTAGACTTAGGTTAAACGTGTTTTGAACCAGAATTTTTTTTATATATACATAAAATTAAATAAGTTCCACATAGAAACATGAAATTAAATAAATAAAGATACATCAAATAAATTTTCTGGTTCAAAACTTGGGTCGCTGGTAACCAGGGTCAAATTAAACCACATTTTATGGAAAAATAGTTGTCAAGTATGGTAATGGTTTTAAAAGGCCAAAAGAAAAAATAAAAATATACTTAAAACATTAAGGAAATGGCATTAAAAAAAACAACTTTTATTTACTTTTTTTTTTACAAAATAGCATAAAAGACAATTTTGCTTTCAATTTTTGGTTAGCAAATAAATAACTAAATGCATTTTATCTTTATTATTTTCATCTTTGTTGATTTTTAATGCCTTTATTTAAAGTTTTCATCATCAGTCATAAAATTAAATAAATAATTTTTTTTAAAAGACTCATTTCATGCTAAGATTTCAATTCCTCATCAAAATTGCATATGAAACTGTCATTCAACATATTTGCTTCGAATATGTGAAAACATTTTGGGAAAAAAATTTGAAAACAAGTGTAAATTGTACAAACTAATTTTTTGTTGTTGTTATTTGTGAGTAGTATTTCACAATCTTTAAACCAAGTTCTTGTAGTCTTTCTGAGTAACTCTTTTATTTAACTTGTTTGTTCATACATATAAAGATGGAATTTCGTAATAAATTTTTCACTCATACTTCTGATATGCTAGAATTATAAAAATTGTATACAAGTGTGTTTCTGGTGATGATACAATATTTTAATATTTTTAGAACTAATTTATAAATTAATAAAATAATTTTAAGGCATTTTTCTGTTAGCTGGATGCAGGTGATAAATCACCCTATATTCTTTACGGTTATAATTGTATACAAGTACAATAACAATGGAGCTAATGTTCGGCCAAACCATGCTTGCTAAACTAGGCCAACTGGCTGTGAAACTGCAATAATGAAATACTTTAAACACCGAAGTTTTAGAAAACAAAATAAAAATTAAAAGTGTAAAAATTTTTTTGTATATGCATAGAACAGTAGTTAATGTTTGTTTAACCAGGGTGAACATTTCAGGAAGTGCAATTTTCATCCTAACTAATGATCCGTTTTTAGGATTTTCTAAAATGTAAAAGCCATTTAAATTACTTTTGCAATTATTTATTTATTTCTGTAAAGAAACAGAGGATAAAGAAAAGGAAACAGAAAAGTCTTAGTAGCTTGTCTTAATAACCAGCTCTGTTGTACATATTTAAAGGCCAACTTTATTTAACTAAGTGCTTTATAGTTTGCACCCATTGTATTCAGTAAAAGCAGTCTGCAGTGGATGTAGATGTTGTACACGCATAAATTAGGTTTTAGGCATTAGGTTCATAACCTGTTATGCCACTTGAAAAATAATTCTTTTAAAGAGATGATTCAGCACCAATTTTTTTTTTCCATTTGGCAAAAATATCCAAAATATTAATCTTCACATTTTTATGTTAAAATAGTCATACATTCTGAAAGCAGACCACAGAAAAATTTCTACCGTTAGGACAATGCAAACTGTATCTATTTTTACAAAGGTAACATACCCTTCATAATAATAAAACAAAAAGAATTTGGAGTGACACTGCTTGACATTCCCAACACTTTAGAGACACTATGCATTCAAATAAATAATAATATAAAAATAAATAAACACTTACATACATCATAAATACATCAAAAACAAACTGTAGGGACAACATAACAAAATTTCAACATATGTTCATACATACATATGGAATCATTACAAAAATAGCAAAAAAGATTTAAGGTACCTTAAAGTGTAAAAATATACCAATATTTTCATAGTCAGGTTTTTATCATAATTACAATACTTTCCTTACACTGTATGTGTATGAAAAGTAAAAATTCTTGCAAGTTTCTTGGTTAAAACACCGCACTAAAAATTAGTATACGTCATAATGATTTTAAAATTAAAATTACCCAGAAACATTAAGCAAGTTTTCTTAATAAAACTCTATTCTTATTTATTATCTCATACACCCACATTCACACTTAATTTTTTCACTTTTCTTCATGGCTGTCTTTTTGCATGAAGATAATTTAAAGTAGAAAACACATTATGAAATTTTATTTTTATACTCTCTTAACATTATTTAGTACTTTTAGATTAGCCAGGTGCAAATTTCGCTAATAGCAACCTTTATTTTTGTGGATGCAAGTAAATTACATGATAGGATGTTGAAATAAAATCTTTTAGTTTGTAGGGTTTTTGTTTTCGTGTTTCCATATTTTAAATGAAATGACTAATCGACATATATTTTAAATATATATCTTTTATGAAAGTTGTGTATTTTAAATGAAAAGAGTAAAATGTTTATATTTTAAATGAAATGAATGATTGATGAGGATGGGAATAATATTTGGTGATTTATTACTTGCGCCTTGCTAACATAAAAGTAATCATTTTCCCCCCTTAAATTTGCAATACAGTTATATGGTAGGAATTTTAATATTTTAATTTTCTCCTCTTTGATTGTATTAAAAACCACCTACAGTATGGAACCATTTATCCGGAAAACCAGTTATCCACAATGATATTTCCAACTGACTTATTTTAGAAAAATGAGCCATACAGTCCCAATTTGATATGTATATTGCTTTAAGCATTACAACATGCAGGATATAACTTGATTCCAACAACTAAGATTTGAAATGGAAGCATTATTTAGTTATATATTTGGCATTTTAATTTTTATGCATAGGAAAAAGAGGAGTTTTTGTTTCCAAGTTATTTTTATAAATTGCCTTCTTAAACTTTGATTAATGTCTGGTCTTGTTTGGACTTGTTGTCTAATAATTAATTTGAGACCAAAACTCTGTCATATCCATATATGTATCTCCCAACCAGTTATCCAGAAAAACCAGTTCTCTGAAATACATCTGACCCCAAACATTCTGGATAAATGGTTCTGTACTGTATTTAAAAGATTCAGAAATAATGCTTAAGTTAATAAACACTGTTCCTTTCTTTTTCCAAACTTTCTTGAAGCAATTAAAATTTTTTTGCATCTTTTAAATACAGATAGGTAAAAGTAAAATATTTTTGCAAAAAATGAAAAAAAAAAAAAAGGGCCTAACTATGAGTTTTAAAATAAATGTTAAAAATGACAGTTTCTCATAAAAGCTAATTCCTTAGCAAAGATTTAAAAAATCTACTATTAAATTTTACTTTTTAAATGTTATTTTTGTGAATAAAGATAAATGGTTCAAGGGAACAAATGATCGCTCAATTTTTTCAAGAATAAACATACTATAAACATACTATTTTATTTGTAAAATTAATTAGAAATATACTTAATTGCACCCATAAAACAGATGTCTTTCATTAATCATTCACTAATTATTATAATATAGTACAGGCATTTGTGCAGTTCTTAACATTGTTTACAAAGCAGATTTCCCTTATTAGCGAGCAGTGTATTAAGAAAAGAATTTCGATGAGATGTTAATTATTAAAAGAAATGTAAATAAAGTTATTAAGGTTTTATGGCTGATTTTCTAAACTGTGAAATTTAATTAAATTTTTAAGCTTTTAAAAAAGCAAAATTTTAATATATATATATATATATATACACAACAATGATAATTTTAAAAATGTACTTTTATTTTGTCTATTTTCTGTTTTCTTTTCCCCTCTCTCCAAATGAAAATATTTGTCCTGGCCAAAAACATTTCAGAAATCATGTAATGTTCAATAGAGAATATTTTTTCTAGTGCATTTTCTTGTGTTTTTATCGATATTGAGCTTTTAACTGTTCTCTAGTCATCGTCGCTTTCTTGTAAAAATTTGTGATACATAATTCATTCTACATGTTAAATAACTGTTGTATTTCCTTTGATCTTGTTACATTATTCTAGAATACTAAATTAACACCTATGAAACTTACTGTTTTTAGATATACATATTTTTACAACCTATGCATACAAATGAGGAGCTTCTAAGAAAAAAACCATATGTCCAAAAAGTTTTAAATAATTATGAATTTTATTTCTTTATAGTTGAGAATCATTAAAGTTTTTTTTTTGTTGTTGTTGTTTGTTTGTTTGTTTGTTTTTGTAAAAATAATTTAAAAAAATCTAAAAAAATTTTCAGTTTTTTTTTTTTTTTTTTTTTTTTTTTTCAGCTCTCTGGATACTTTATAAGTATTCATTAGAAATTTGTTCCAAGTGAAAATGTCTGATTTTCTTGAAAGAATTACTGGCATAAGCTCTAATTATGAATAATGTTTTGTAAAAATATTAGCTGTTGAGTTGCAATAGGTAGGCTAAAAAAATATACAAATTTTGGTTCAAGTTTGTTTTTGCTTTAAATGAACATTCTGCTTAGCAATTGTATTTTTTTTTTCCTTTTTGCCTATGAATGTTTTTTAATTTGAAAAATGAAGAAAATCTTTTTATTGCTAAGGAATGACGATTAATGTAATATGGTGGCTAATTTTATAGAATTTGACATTTAATAGTAAAAATTGTTTTCATTTATTTTTGTTTGTTTGTTATTATTCATCTTATATTGTCATTCTGTAGCTAAATTTTTAAATGTGATTTAAGCACTAACTTCTGTAATTCTTTCAAGCAAATCAGAAGGTTTCAAGAGTTGTATCAAAACTTTTTATAGCCAAAGTAACCTTAACCTACAGCATTTTCTGAAACAATTAGAGTAGATGGACATATGGGGTTTTACATTTACCTCCTCAGATATTTTAAGTGTTTCTTGTGCAACTCTGATTTAGGAACCTTTTAAGTAGCTTCTATTGTTATGCACAATTTCAAGGTAATAAAATCCTTCTCCAATCTCCTGATTTTTTCTTATTTATTTTTAAATGATTCAGTGACGGATAAATGCACTTTGTTTCATCAACTGAATTTGATTAAACAATTTCTAACTCTCTCAACCACGCTTGATTTTCTCACAAGATTTTGAAAGCACAAATGTCATTTTAAGTTATGCTTTTAACTCTTAAATACTATTTTCACAAAAATTGCATTTGATATTTTAATTTTTTTAACTATCTTATTGAACCATTATTTAAAGCTATTCTCCCATTTACCTCACTGAATATTGTAGGTGTTAATCTCAACAAGCAACTTTGTTCCATCAACTGAATTTGATTAAACAATTTCTATCTCTCTCAACCACACTTAATTTTCTCATAAAATTTTGAAAGCACAAATGGCATTTTAAGTTATGCTTTTAACTCTTAAATACTATTTTCACAAAAATTGCATTTGATATTTTTAAATTTTTTTATTAACCATTTTATTGAACCATCATTTAAAGCTGTTCTCCTGTTTACCTTATTGAACGTTGTGGTTGTAAATCCCAAAAAGCATGAAATTTTTAAGAATTATCATTCAGTTTTAAAGAGCCAAAAAATGTTCTCTATTTTAATAATATGAATGTGGTATCTTTAATCATAGTAATCGCTATTAGGTTTATAAAAATGACCTCACGCTTTTTGAAGCAAAGAAAACACACTGTTTTTTGTCAAAATGCAAGAAAGATTTATTCAAGGTATTTACCATCAAAAGTTTCAACATTCATCCATCTGTCAGGAAACAAGCAAATTCTAGAATACAAAAAGTCTGGTTATTTAAAAAAAAAAAAAAAAAATCAAAATTATTTCTGCATTAAAATTGAACTGCTATTCATAAAAAGCTCTGTATGAAGCAAATCAAATGGTGATGTGAAGGATCAACATATGGTGAATACAATGAAGAGGGCAACACTTTCCAACGAAGTACATTTTGAGTGAATGACCATTGTCATGTTGAAAAACAACTTGATCTTGTTTTTCAGCTTTGTTCTGGGCAGTTTTACTTTAAGACTTCTTTCAAATACATTTCTTGTTGCTTGTAACATTCACCATTGCTTTTAGGGTGTAATTAAAACAGTTCAAAGTAGACTATATCCATTTGGCTCCACCAGATATACAACGTAAACTTACTGTTATAATTATTCTGTTTAGGCACTAATGAACCTGTTTCATGTAGACACGCATACCGGTGACATTTGTGATTATCATAAAACAATAAATCCATTATTCATCTTCCATAAAAATTGGATTCAGAAAATCTTTTCCTTTTTGTCTTTAACCCTTTTCGACGCAGAGTAATTCTGTTTATAAACTGATGAAATAATGGACTGACACCAGAATTTATAAGCGAATTTATTAGAAAATACGAGCATGCTTATTTTCACTTACATTATAAAAGGAAAATTTTAATTAAATATTCTTGGTGGTGTTTGTCAGTTTTGGAATTAAAAATATGTGTCCTTTTTTAAAGACACCACCCTCGAAAGGGTTAAAGCAGCATATGATTTTTGATCATGTTTCACATCCATATGGGACCTGATTTTCTTGCTTTTTGAAGCATTCCTGCTGCATGTAGACATTACAAAATGCATGATATGGTAATAAACCAACATTTTCAGTAAATTCAGATTATGTTTGGCAATGATCTTCATCTAGGATGAAGTAGTCATACACTTAATAATTATCTTTTTATGATCAGTATCTTTTTATTATCCACTTCAAAATATTAGATTTATACATTACCTGCTTACTTTTTTTTTTTTTTTTTTTTATAGAAAATGCTAAAAACTGTTTTGTTGGAACCTACATGAGAATATCTATGAATTTTGTGAATGATTGGATCAGAGAACAGTCGTAACCATTTCACAAACAGCTGAACATCTTTTTTTTTTTTTTTTTTTTTTTTTTTTGCATTTCAATAAAATTTTGTGATATAAGTTACGGAAAAAAAAAAAAAAAAAAAAAAAACCATGGTTATTTTATTTTTACTGCAGGATTTATTTTCAGTTACTTAACATAAAAATTGTTTTCCACAGTAATGTAACATTAACACCTCCTTCAGATGGAATTATGGTGTTAGTAAACTGCTTATGCAAAATGAGAGAGACAATAGTTAGTGCCCATAAAGATGAATAAATCATGGATAGGAAACCAGGGACAAAGTTCACAATTCACTGATTGAAAATAAAAATACAGGGTGTCTATTCTATGATGAACTCTGATTTTGTTTACTAACTGTAACAATAATGATATTTTAGCAAAATTTTCAATGTGCTAACTTTGCTTTGTACAAAATGTAATGAAGTAATGGTTGAATAATGTATGTAGAATGAAGTAATGTTAGAAATGTACTGTAATAGGGTGAATGACACAGTATGTACTATCAGGTATTTTAAATTATGGGGTAACTAGCTTCCTTTTGTTCATTTAGAAATGGTAGTGTCTCATGTCATCACATTTCACAGAGAGCAAAGCAAGATAGTTGCGAATAACATTACATTATCTTCATTACTAGTATAGCTATAACAAAAAAATTTGGCTTGCAAGGGGACCACCAAACATGCACCGATTTTGATGATTTTAAAGTATGTTATTATAAGTATAAAGTATGTATTCTTGTCCCTAATTACGCTATAAAAATATAAAATTAAAAAAAGTCAGAAGGTAACGTAATGACCATTGGACTTCTAGTCAGCATGCGAGCACTCTATCTCGACATCACAAAATCTATATTGAGAAAGGTAAATTACAGCTTGGGACCAGAAGTTGTGCGTATTTTAGAATTTTGTGGATTTCTGGCCATTGCTTTGTTTACATTTTTTAAATAGTAATTTGGATGTAATAATAAAATCAAAATTATAATGAATACTTGGTAATATAGTAAAATATTAAAGTAATGAATTAAAATGATAAAATGTAAGATACTTTAAAAACGATTACATTATTAAGAAGGCCAAGTAAATAATCAATAATGTATAACACTGATAAAATTAACTTTTTATTTTTTTCTTAAATTTAAAGCTAATATTCCAATTATATACACTCTAGAGTAAATAAAAATATTAGAAATTTTTACTTGCTGCTTTTTTTTTAACGAAGGATATGTATTTATAGGTAATAACGAGATATCACAATTTAGGAGATGGTACAATAATGCATAATAATAATACATAGTTGTTAAATTTACCAGCAGTATACTTGTACGCAGTTTATACACTTTTTACGCAGTTGAACACAATTTGAGTACATTAGTACCTATTTTTGCGTTTATATTTATGTTCAGTATCCTTTATCTTGATGAACCAACAGTAATCGGCAAGCATTGCTGCATTCCATTGCGATCGATAACGAGACTCCATAGTAGAAATTTGTTGGTTAAATCGTTCACCATGCTCGTCGCCAATTGCTCCCATATTATCTGGGGAAAAGTCAATGTGAGAGTGCAAGAAATGAAGCTTTAATGACATGTGACAATTTAGCATTTTAAAATTGTTTACCATATTTTGATATACACTTGTAATTTGTAGCTTTATTATTCCCTAAGAAATTGTGTACAACATCCTTGAATGAAAGCCATCAAACTTCAGAGGAGCTGATTATGTTGTGGTGTAAATCGCCAAATAAGTGACGCTGCTATGCTGAATTTTTCATGATTTCCACAATAGCTCTATACTATCTCAAGAACAAATGCACAAATTTTCATCAAACTTCAGATTCAGTTAGACGTTGAAACAAGTTGTTCCTTATTAGGTTTTAGTGTAAATCGCCCAACAGGTGCCGCTGCTATGCTGCATTTTCCAGGATTTACACTATATTAGCTATAGTCATATCTGAAGAACTAATGCACAGAATTTCATATCTTTAGAATCCTCATGATGGACATAGATTGCCATTTAATGTTGGAACTCTGATAGTGAATTTTATAGTGTTAACATGTATGAAATAGAAGAAAGTTTTGGGATTGCCACATCCGGCTAATTTTTTCGTCTGCTGTATTTGTTATTTTAAAATTTTCTAAATATCTACTGCCACATGCTGACCCCCCCCCCCCCTTCCTGGTCATTTGAATGTTTAAAACTTACATTTACAAAAGTGAAACCCTTTATTAAAAAATGCATATTATACTTTATTAGTTTAATTTATAGATCCTTACATTTTTTTATTTAAAGAAATGTGTATGAACCCTGTATTATTCTATCTATATATACCTATTTCTGCTTTGTAAAATGTATAAAAAGTTAAAATAGTCCTTATGAATTGGTGCTCATTATGTTTTGGTGTAAATCGCCAAACAGGTGGCGCTGCTGTGCTGCATTTTTCACATGAACGAAACACATCTTATTGGCGCCTAGATTATTATAAGCAGCAGATATTTGCTCACTTTCAGGGACATTAGACTGTTAAAACAAAGTACTTTATAAGCCAATAACATAGAAATATATTTAAACAGATATCTCTGAAACGAAAACCAACTTCACCTTTTTGTGAATATTTCCTAAATTCCCAAGGGTATGGTTACTTAAATCTTAAAAGTGACACCAACTTGGTGATATCTCTAATATTTTGCCAAATTCCCATAGACTTCCATTGTAAACTTACTTGCTTATAGAAAATCAACAAATTGAGATATTTTAATGCAACAAAAACTAATATTAGCTTAAGGGATTATATTAAATTTTTCTTTGATGACCTAAGAATTGACTTTAAAAACAAAATTTTTATATTACTTGTTTCAGATTTAATTTCATTTCTTGCTTGTTTTCGATTATTCCCCTCCCCCCTCCTTTCCCAATTGTCCCTTGGTCAAAGGAGAGATTCGTAAATTTTGTCATTCGGTCGTGGGAAAATATCTCAAAATTTGTCAATTACATTGGCTGAGAAGCATGTATTTTTTCTGCCTGATGAAAGAAAATTAAGTTCTTTAGAAAGGCCTTGCACATTTCTAAATTTTATGGAGTTGTAAGTTTTTTTTTTACCTTAAGTTTTATCATGTCTTGCTTATGACAACTTCAACTTACCACTGTTTCTGGAAAGGTTAGTTGTTACGAATTTGCACCTGTTTACGCTGGGGAGAAATCTAAAAATAGCCGAGATCACATAACTCTGTACTTGTGGCGCCAGAGGCAAAAAAATGTTTCCATTGTAAATATTTATATTAACATGGGTGATTTAATGATCAGAATATATTTTTGCTTGGCCGAGATGCATGTTATCGCATTCTTGGAATTTATGATCTATTTAAATGTGTCATCTTGCTGTGCTGTAAAAAATAAAAGATGAAAAGACCATCAAGATTAATTATTTAAAAGGAATCGCCTATGATTACAACAAAATATGTTTTTTTCTCAAAATAATTTTATTACTACGAATGATATTTCTCGATTGCTTTGAAAATGAATATGTTTTATTACTGTTCTTCAACAATGTTCAATTGCCAGTGTTTATTTATTTTTCAGGATAAAGCATCCAGATTAGTTATGATGAGGGGGTGGAAACGACATTTTAACTGTCCCATCTTATAAATACTACTATCTTAAAAGATCTAGAAACTTTAAGATGTTGCCTGCAGAATTCTAATGTAACATGAATATAACACAGTTTGATGAAATAGAAAAGATCATTTTACAAATGCGTCCTGAGCAAGAAATATCTAGCATTGACGATTTTTTAATCAAGAGCTAAATTCACACTTTATTATACAAGTACAATATTAATGTTTCTTTTATGTAAAATGAACATTTTGTGTCCATTTATTTTCATTTTAAACAATTACGTTCATTGTATTTTTTTAATCAAAATTAAACTAAATTGTATAGTTAGTGTAAAGACTGTTTTAAGTATAACCCGTAAGGCATGGTGACGTCACGGCGACGTCGTTGTGAAGTCACACTGTGATTTTGTGACCGTCGATGTGACGTCATAGTGACTAGAATGCGAGGTCGTTATGGCCGTTTTAGAGGTCGTTTGTGACGTCACATTGTGACCACTCTGTGAAGTCACGGTGTGACAAATTTGTGAAAAGTGTGTCATTTGTGACTATTTTGGCATTAACTTTGTGACGAACCTGTGACGACAGCGACAATGCTGTGACTAATTTGTGAAATATGTGTCATTTGTGATGAACTTGTCATAAACAATGTGATGATTTCAAATGAAAATCAAATTTCAAATTAATTGCTTAAAAGGGCAAAGGCCAACATAGAGAAAAAGATTCCAAGCCGGGACTTGAATCCGGGCCATCAGTGTAGCGCACTGACATTCTACCGACTAAACCACATGGAACGAGACCCAGTCTGGAAAATTTCTTACTAGTACATGTTGGCAAGGCTACAAACGCAGCACAAGATGGAATATTTATCGTGAGCCGCCAACATCGGGTAAACACGAAACTTAATTAAATCCAGCATCGATTCAAACTATATAAATACTTGGAAATTTTTCCATAGAGAACCATTCGCCTTGCATACAATATTTCAAATGAAAATCAAATTTCAAATTAATTGCTTAAAATGCAATTTTAATTTGAAATTTGATTTTCATTTGAAATATTGTATGCAAGGCGAATGTTTCTCTCTGGAAAAATTTCCAAGTATTCATATAGTTTGAATCGCTGCTGGATTTAATTAAGTTTAGTGTTTGCCCCATGTCGGTGGCTCATGATAAATATTCCATCTTGTGCTGTGTTTGTAGCCTTGCCAACATGTAATAGTAAGACATTTTCCAGGCTGGGTCTCGTTCCATGTGGTTTAGTGGGTAGAATGTCAGTGCGCTATACTGATGGCCCGGATTCAAGTACCGTTATGGAATTTTTTTCACTATGTTGGCTTTTGCGCCTTTTAAGCAATCAATTTGAAATTTGATTTCCATTTGAAATATTGTTTGCAAGGCGAATGTTTCTCTCTGGAAAAATTTCCAAGCATTAATACTGTGATGATTCTTGTTATAAACACTGTGATGAATTTTAAAATAAAGTTTTGTTTGAAATATACAATATTATCTTTTTACCGTACTTTTTAGCAATGTATCGCTATTTTGGAGTCCTATTCTTCTAAAATACTTTTAATTTTTACACTGAAAAAAACAATGCTTATCAACTGGCATCCTTTTTTATTAAGTTCTAAGCTTGATCTTGAGTTCAAGCTTTATATTAAGAATGTGTAAGTTTTTATGTGTTGTGATTTGTTATTATTTTATTAAATACGAGCATGGAGTCTAACGGATATTAATACATTTCCTATTTAAAGAAGAATAAGATAAGCCATATTTATTTAAATTTTTTATTCCCGTGTATATTGTATTTTGTTAATATGAGCTAAATAGATTTGTTATGATTTATAGGAAATGACTGATCTGGGAAATAGAAAAAAACAAGTAAGAAAAATCATGCGTTAAGCATAGATTATAAAGCACTTTCCAACGCTTCCTGAATGCTTTAACTAGACATTGTAATTTAAGGAAATAACGTAAATAAGATAACTAAGTAAATATTTTAGAAAACGCATAAAACATTTAAAAAACTGATTTCAGCAGTTACCGTCCATAGCCAAATATGTTTTCCAATTCTTTTGAATAGCCCTATATTTAATCTGTAGGTTGATATATACTAGTATATAATGTGAAAATTTAGTTTAGAAAGAAAACGCATAACAGGTTGAAATTCTCATTCAGCAATTTATACTAATATATGAAAATATACTTGAATACTTTTATACAACCCTGTAGTTTACCTAGAATCTTTATTACACGCCACTATTTAGTTAAAATTTAATTCAAATTAAAACACTCTTAAAACTGCTGACATCACATTTCCAGAAATTATAATTTATAGACAGCCATATATCCATTTCCTTGCGTGACCCTATGTATCATTTTATCCATATTCTACAAACATTTCTTAGTAAATTAAATGCAGTTCAACATAAAACTCCATAACTCATCTAAAAAACACCTTTAAGCAATTTGTGCCCATACCCCTTAACTCTTACGTATACTTTTGTGTAGCCTTGTATATAAATTATAGCTTTTATATACACCATATACTATGCATAAATATAGTGAATCATAAAAGCGCATATTATAACTAAAAATGCATTTCCAGCAATTATCGCTAATGAACAGTACAATATCAACTTTTATAAATATCATAAGTTATAAATATTTTTTATAAATATTATAAATATGAAATTTTAAAAGTATAGTAAAGCAGTTTAATCTATAAACTTGTTATCAGGTATGAAAAACACTTTATTTCAATGCTTAATTGTCATATTTTATTTTTTAATGCGAAGTATCGAACGTGTATCAAAAACGTAGAAAATGAGTTTACAATCGAAGAAAATTTAATAACTGATTCTGAATGTCTACAGTTATATGTTTGATTAAAATCACGAACAGCAAAAACGTGCTTACATACAATTAAAAAAAAATAAATATACCAATTTGAAAAACACTATATAATTAGTATTTATAATTGTACTATTAAACAACAACAAAGTACAATAGATGAATTAAATGTATTGTTAGATTTAACAATTTCTCAAAAATCTCTCCATATGTTACAAGCAATTCCTCTTATTTTATAATTTTGGCAAATGTTAAATCTGAAAACATTGATATGAAGATTTAGGATTTTAAATAATAATTTAAAATATTATTAGCAATGAAAAAAAGTCTTTCAAAAGTTTCACTACTATAGTATGTAAAACGGCATTTTCCATTCAGTAAAATGTTAATTTCTAATCTGAAAAACAATCACAGATCAGTCTCTTTCTATAGGTATAATATAAAACTATTTAACTCCTCTCACCAAATATACAAAACAGGAATAAACAATTTAAATTAAATAAGACTTACTTTTTGAGCTCCATAAATTAATTATTAATATCCGTGTGTATCCGAAAATGGCGACGTCTTTTTCTTCCATTAAAAAAAGCACACGCAAAAGCTTACATTTTAGACTAGTAACTTACTGCATCTGTTAGAACAAAAAGTTCTCTGTTTACCCTGCGGTATCGTGGCAGACGATTTGGGGCAGGTGTTAATTTATTTTCTTTTATATAAACAGATATGGAACTTATATGTGCAATCATTTTATGAGACTGTCTGTATTTAAATTTTTGTATTTGAAGAATTTTCCAATGTATCTTACCTTTTCTTTTTATCAGTTTTAACCCCCCCCCCCCCCCCTCCCTTTTTCTAAGTAAAGATTGTTTCACACATAATAAATACAAAATATCTTCTTAAAAATAAAAATATATAAATAAATATCGAGGATAAAAAAAATTTCTTTGTCAATCGTCATTCTTTTCATGTTAATTTCCTGTAGAATAAAACTATTCGTAAAATAACTTTTTTTTTAGAGTCATATCTCTAAAACACAAATTTGAAATACGAATAATAAATTATATCATGGGTTTTGCATAAATTTTGTATTACTTTTTTTTATTCGGAAAATGCTAATTTTATTTTAAAAGTCTGAAAGAAGTAGAATTTTTAAAAAAAATAGTTACTTAAAATAGGTACACTAACAGGAAAAAATATGACTTGAATGCAAATTATAAAGCAAGAAATGTATGTATGACTAAACTCTGGAGACTCTTTCTAAGTGCTCATTAAAAGCTGCAGACTTAACTATAATAGAAATTTTTTAGTTTGAAGACACAAAAGTGTTTCGAATACCAGTGGTCGGTAAAAATAAATTGAAAATTTTCCATCCTGCAAACTAAATATGTAAAGTGTATATATTTAATATTCCTAATTCTAAATATGTTATTTCTTATTATAATATTATCTTCTTTCTGCATTATAATTTCCGAGAAACACTTTTATAATAATAAGAATAAGAGAAGGATTATTATATTAAATTGCAATACTAGATAAAATTGAAATCTTAAAAAAGTATACTTTCACAGTCTTAGATATCAAATTGATAAAATATAGCATGAAAATCTAGTTTGTTGATACTTGTACCGTGCATTTTCCTTTTCATGCCCCCCCCCCCCCCCCCCCCCCCACCACCACCACCATCTTTTCGTGTCTGAATTTACTACTTGCTACCCACTAATATATTTTCATTCCTTATGCCGCTGTAGCTCGGGCCTTTTTAAAACATTTCTCTTCATTTTCAAAGATTTTTGAAGTTCGTATTTTTCTCACACTGTGACTTACAATATGGGGGGGGGGGGGGACTTTTTTTGTGAGTGTGTCGTGACCTACGTTACATGCAGTGACATAACAATTCTTTTTTATTGCCAGAAAAATAAAATTTTACAGTAACAACATGTTTTGAAGATTTTTTGTAATTTTTTAAAGTTTTCTAAGAAGTTCACATCTCATTCACAATGTGACATCACTGAGTGGTGGCATTTCGGTCACAGATGTGACGTGACCACAGTGACGTCACAACGACGTCACTGTGACCATGCATGCTATGAGGGAAGATTACACTCTTTTTAACTTATAAAATATTATTAAGCCTGATATGTTATTTTAACCCTTAACTACTGTGAGCAGTCTCGCAGACCACTCAACTTCTCCACACCTCAGAATACGATAGTAGATAATGATTTCCTCCTAGATAATGATCTATTACATTAAGCTAACTGCTTTTTTTCATTTTTTTTCTTTTCATTTCTCAAGCAGTCTAAGAAACAGTGTTGCCAATCCACTACCTCGTTCAAAACTCGAGTTGCTTGATAGCTACCATATTTATAAAAATTCACTTTGTTTCCGACTAAATTTTAATAAAATAGCCACTGGAGACCACTGACAGTAGATGCAAGTCTGTTTTTTTCCCCCAAATTATGGAAGAAATGGAATTTGGTCATTCATGAAAACATTCTGTGTACCTCACACAAGCCGAAATTAAGGAGCTTGTAAAAGTTTGGGCTGATACAGAGTATTCAAATACTAATTCTTCTGCAAAATATTTTATTGGAAGTGATCACAATTCCAGTAATTATCAACAGACGAGAAGGTAAAAAATGGCTTGTAAAAGAACTAAATTCGACAGTTCAAACTCAAAAACATAATATTGTAGTGTAGTTGCCAGGATCAAAAGGTTTTGCAAAAACTGGACCTAAAGCAGAATCAGAAGAACTTGGAAATCACTGTGTGAAGAAAATGACATTACAGTTATAGTTAAATGGAAACAAATGTAGAATGCATTATTCTGCTCAAATCAGACACAAGCTCAAAGACACAAATGGAATTAAAATGCATTTCTTGTATTCAGCAATCTTCAATTGAAATTGAGAGGATGTGAATTGTTTGATTGCTACTGATGGTACAAAACAAGAGATATTTTGTTATGTCAAAAATAAGATTGTTATCTTTACTCTGCTGCTTGCAGTTTATAATTCAGAAACGAGGAAAAAACGTATGGAAATTAGGGATGCACCAAACAGTGATTTTGGCCGAATGCCGAATATTCGGCCAAAGAAAAAGAAGCCCTTATTTTACTTTCTTCAATGCAATCATTCTTGTGCAGAATGTTGGCCAACGGCAATATTCTTCAGAATGTTGAATATATCTTTAGCAAATGCATATATTTTATTCCAGTTCTATAACAAAGCTCCAAAAATGAAATGAAAAATTTTTATGCTTTTTTTGGCGAAAACACAGACTGAGTTTAATGTATTTACCTAAAGATCTGAAATTATTAATAACAAGAATGCACAGAAAAGATGAAGTAGGAAATAGCTATTCTAATGAAGATGAGAAAAATGAAAAAAAAAAGTAGAAGATGTCCTCCGAGTACAAAACAGTATCAATGCATTGACTGTAAACATCCAGTCTAACTTCAATGTTCAAGAATGTTATGCATTGATTGCAGTTCAGCATTTTGTGCTGTGTAATAAAAAATATATTGTTTTATGTACTATTTAATTTCAATGGCAATGTATAAATTCTTTTGCATTTAACTCTAAACAATAAGATAAATCTATACACTTACTTTATTTTGTACTGTTTTTATTTATGTAATGTCATCTTTTATGCAAATATAGTCTAATTTTTATTATTTTCAGTATACTTTTATGTAACTATTAATAATTTTTTAATTAAGAAATTATACAGGGTGTCCACTCTCAACGATGTTCAATGGCTAATTCTTAAACCACTAGACATAGACATATAGTTCTAATTACCAAAAAGCTTTAAATGGGGTAAAGAAGTATTTTTATTTTTAAAGTTATGAGTCAATAAAAACATTTCTTAAAAAATTACAAAATTTAAATTTTTATACAGTCCCCCAGTCCTATAAGTTGTAAAATTATCATTCTTCTACGATTAAAACTGACAGAGTAATAGCTGTTAAAAGATTGGAACTATATATCTATGGCTAGTGGTTTAGAAATTAGCGAGTGGACACCCTGTATTTTTATGAAATATTTATTGCATGAGTATAAAATTACAAAATTCATTTTCCTCAATGCCCTATAGCCATTTGCATTCTCTTACCATTTCCATCTAATAATATACTCGCGTTCAATTCTCCAAAACAAAAATCTAGTTATTCATAATTTAAGAAATGCACTATATACCAATTATATTAAGAACATGAAGTATAGTGAATTTCTTTTCATGTAACATGCAGTGAATAAGAACAGCACAGCACATGAGCATCACTTCTTGGGCATTCAAAGCTAAATTTGAAGCAGCATATATTTAATTAATAAACCAAATAATAAAATTTGGTGCATTTCTACCCAATAGAGACTCAGTGCAGATATTGTTCACTGCAAAAAAAAAAAAAAAAAAAAACAGTAGTAGTGCCTATTGTTCAGTGGTCAAAACCATACTTTAATGGTTGGTTGGTTGATTGATTTTTGACGGCCAGTTATCTGCACGGGGGATATAGGCCCAGCCATACTTTAATGAATTTAAATAATAGAACTACAATAATTAAATCAAACTGAAGCATTATTTTTGTTTGCATTTTTATTTTTGTTCAAACTAAAACCAAATTATTAGAGTGAGAATATTAACATAACATCTTAAGTCAAATTTAAATTACAACACATGAGTTTCTTTTCCCAAGATATGAAATGGAACTGCTCATAGGTTTCTGTCAATGCAATTGAATACGTATTGGAGCTTCACATGACTTAACATAGTTGAACTCGCTTAAAATGAGCAGGGATATAAAAATGTTTTGTAAGTTAAAAACAGCCATACCCAGGTACTTCTGTATATGTACAAACACTCAAACCATTTGTTAATGCCCGACACCCAAGTTAAGAAAGTTCAACATTAAAACATCAGGTTATATAAAAATGCTCAAGCAGATATGATGTGTAATATTTAATTCAGAGTGTATGAAACAACTTAAAAAAATTGACAAAACACTTTAAACACATACAAAAGGAGAAAAAAATGACTGAAATCTATTATAAATATAAATATTATGAAAAATAAATTAACATGATTATGATACAACATTTAAAAATCTATGTACGATTTAAATACAAAATAAGCAACTAAGCCTTTCTTTACCATATGAAAGCTACAAAAGCTTTATCACATTTTTTTTTTTTTTTTCTCCTTATAAACCCAACATCAGTTAATGAGTAATGAAGCAAAGTTAATACAGAATTGTTTAGTTCATTATCACTGGAACAAGCATCTTCTGTAAAGCAAGTTAGACTGGAAATATCTTTTGTTTTATGAAATATCAAGAAAAAAATTCAGTACTATATCTATTAAAGGTTTTTGACTAAGCTTTGCAATACTAAAGGAATCAGCATACATGATCTTTTCTTTTTGAGATTTTAATACCATTTGAACCAATCTTGGATGCTTGAGAATTAGCCCTTGACTTCACTTTTAATTTCTGAACATCCAACTTTTTAAGTATAAATATCACAAAATTAACAAAAATTAAAAATTCATATAAAAAAAAACAATATTTTTGTTTCCTTTTTGATTACCTTATCATACATCTTAAGAAGTTTGGAAATAATCAGTTTAACATTTATCGTAAAATCTGTTAAATGCATTCAACCCTGATTCTATGATAAATGTATAAGTATGTAAAATGAATGGTAAAGGATGAAAAACAACAAACATTTGGCATTTAGTTTTGTTGAGCTTGGTCAATTCAGTTGCATGCTAATTAGATAGCAAGGATGCAAATAGACTATCCAAGCGAAGACTGAAATATTTTTCGGTAATAAGCATTAGTGATGAATCTGGGTTCATTTTTCAGGACAAGGGGCTGTCATCTTAAAATCCAGCAAGATACCAAAAGTGCATAATAGAAAATATAATAAAATGTAAACGACTGGTACTACTTCACAGCAGAATCAATGGTCCCTTTCCCATCCCTTGATTACTGACCGGAATGCCATCAGGCACTATCGCAGATTCCACAGGAAGAATTTAAAAGTTAAACTTGATATCGATAAGCAGATTTAATAACATTTAAAAATTGTTTCAAGATTTTCTCATTAAAAAGTATCTTTTGATAAAGATAACTAGTAACCCCCCCCTCCTCCCATGACAACATTTCATTATTTTAACGTCACTGAAAATTTGTTTAAAATAGCAAATTTGTTACTTATACTCAATCAGCCAAAGTCACAATTCATTTCCTTTAAAATATCATTTTATGATTACAACAGAGACACAAGTTCTGTTTTCCAGTAATTCTAAAAAAGGAATTCCAACAGAAAAGATAGATAAGGGATATCCCATGGCTTCTTTACATTATACAAAACGATCATGCCAAGACCTCAAAATCAGAATATTTTTCTTTATAACTTATCAATAACAATTCAATTTCCTTTTAAACTAGTTTTAGAAGTTTGTAAAAAATTTAAGAAATTTAAGATTACATTCTTGTTTCCCAAGTAGAATCTGTCCAAAAACTTTCAGTTTGTGTTTGCACACGTCTCATTTCTAACAGGTGTCACCCAGTGAGCTTAAAGCTTTCTATTTATCTTGTACTTAGATAAAAATTTACACCTATGCATGTATTTATAGTAAAATGACATTTATAAGTTCACCAAAAAATAACTTATTTTTGAATTTGATTTTCTGAAAGAAAAATTTCTGATGATCTACTTTTTTAAGTCTTGATAATTTTTCCAAGGCTGAAATCAGTTTTGGGACTGAAGGTTTAGCACCCATGCTAGAAAAGATCATTACATATGCCATATTAGAGGAAGAGGAGAAGGAGGGGGGAGTTGCTTATAATTTATGAGTGTTAAATATTATGTGTGAATGTTAACTTGAAATCATGCAGGCATGAAAGCAGTAAATAAATATAAAAGGAACAGAAAATTTCCATCTATACAACGGCGAAAAATTCGTATCATTTACACTCATTTTAAAAGACATTTATACAACAAAAACCAGAATATAACTGTATGCATTATCGTTATCTTTTTAAAGGTTAGAAATTACTAAAAATAAATTTAAAGTAACAACAAAGTTATAGATTGAATGAATCAAAAAAAGGGAATGGAAGACAATTTGCTAAAGGTGCTGGAAACACTGGAAATTACACAAAAAAGTATTGAACAAAATATTCCATTTCAAAAAGAACTTTATTCTTTCTTTCCTTTTTTAAAAGCCTAAACAAATGTTTAGGAAATATACTTTAAACAACTTCACTTACATGATATGCTCATAACATAGGCTGACCTTTTATTTGATAACTCTTCTGAATAGCAGTAAGAAACAAACTTCAAAGATGCGAATAAACGAATGTCTATGGATTCTATGACACCCCTTCCCTTATATGCATGGGTGCAAGAAGTCCATTCAAGCCAAGACTCAAAATGTTTTTGAGTATTAGGTATAACTAAAGGAAATAGGCTAAAAGATTTCAATATCTTGCAATAGTTAAAAATTGGATCTTTTACAAGAAAAGAAAGTGATTAAAAGTTTTTGCTTCAAAAATTGCTATTACAGTACAAAGTCTTAAGTCTGGAACCCTCGGGACTTCACCAAGTCTGAACTTTGGGTCATCAAAAATATTGCTATTCCAATAAAAAGGAAAAGAAAATTCACAGAAAAAAAAAAGGAAAATATGACGTTTATATATTAAAAATTGCATATAACAACTATTAATACTAAAGTAAACAATCATTTTCATTAAATAAATCATAACAAAATAAAATGTGTTCTCAAATCCAAAAGGACAATTTTATGACATAAGTTTTAATTTATTTTTGTTCGAAGATGCATGAAACTAGCAGGTGATGTTGTTCAGAAACTATGCAATCGAACTGTGTGTTTGTTTTTTTTTGCAAACATAATAGATCTTTCAGAAAAGTGCCAAAGTGGACATTTTGAACCGGATTCCTGTGTGAAAGAAGAATAACCGCACAAGGAAGGCTGAAAAACATCTTTGTCACATGAACAAAATTGCTTATAACTCAATAGCTAATTTATTCATTTAAAAAAAAATGGAAAACACAGTTCGATTCCATAGTCAAGCCTTCCAATTTTATGACTTTCCATTAAAAAATGAATTTGTAAATGTGTCAAAATGTTTTGCTTTTATCAGAGCCGTTGAGAACAGCCTTAAAAACAATTTAAGAAGAAATTGTAACTTTCTGAACTATTGAACATTTTAGTTAATGTGGGCCGATTTATTAACTTAGATATATCATTAAGGAGTTTTTCTTTTATTCTGTACACAGACATGAGTTAAGATTCAGTAATAAAGCTTCTTTGCTCTAGACCTTTTCTTATTTCATCAATTTTGTTTTTTCACTTCTTTCTTGAATACTGCCGCTGGAAAGTCCGAACTTTAGACATTGTACTGTATTTCACTAGATAGAGTATAATTTACCATTAGTCAAAAATCTCTCCAAGACTGAAATCAGTCCTGAGACTGAAGACTTGCACCCATGCCTACATACTTTCAATACTTTCTTTGCATCAATTCAGAGAACTTTCAAAAAGAGGAAATTCTGCAAGTTAGAGGAATAACTTTCATGCTAGAATAAATCAGTAGTACCTTAAAGGACAATCACTCTTCTGCACAGCAGTTCTCTGAAACAAAACTCCAAAGATTTGAATAGACAATATGTCCCCAAATTAAATTTCCCTGACACCCTTCCCTTACATGCTTTTAATACTCTCTTTGTATCAATTCAGAGAATGTTCCAAATGGCTTTCAAAAAGATAAAATTCTGCATGTTAGGGAAATAACTTTCATCAGGGATGAGAATTGCAAAAAAGCAAAAAGACTGAAACCACACGCAAACAAAAAATTGTACCACATTTTATTCGTGAAAGATACTTTAAGAAATAAAACCAGGGTCTGATTTCCAGGCAAATGGAGACAAGCTCACAAACCTGTATACTACATTACAGGAGTGAAAGTAGCCAAATTACACACAGCTCTTAAAACATTGAGTGTAGGTCATATGAAATGCTCGACTTATCAGAATCATGACCGCTCCTGAAAATGAAATAATTTAATTAAGAAGTTTTTGTGTGTCATAATTTTAATAATTTTTTTAGCAAAAAATATGAAAAACTTAGTGAAAATCACAATGGTTAGTTATTTTTGGTCACACGGGCTAATTGGACCAGGACCTACAGCCAGCTTAATGTGAATTCTGAATCAGGAGCGATTCTGAGTAAAAAAAAAAAAAAAAAAAAAAAAATTAATTCACAACAAATTTTCTGAAAGGTTACAAAACAGGGGGAAGGGGAGGATACACTAAAAGCACTAAATACATGTATTTTTCGCGCCATTTTGACGAAATTTGCCGCTTTTTTGCGATCTTTCACAAAATTTGCAGCTTTTTCGCGATCTTTTGATGAAATTTGTAGCTTTTTCGCGATCTTTTGTCGAAATATGCCACTTTTTCGCAATCTATTGACAAAATCTACCATTTTTTCGCGATCTTCTGATGATATTTGTAGTTTTTTTCGCTATCTTTTGACAAATTTCGCTGCTTTTTCGCGATCTTTTGACAAAATTTTGCTTTTTCGCGATCTTTTGACAGAATTTTCTGCTTTTTCGCGATTTTTTGACGAAATTTTCTACTTTTCGCGAACTTTTGATGAAATTTGCCGCTTTTTTCACGATCTTTTGATGAAATTTGCCGCTTTTTCGCGATCTTTTGATGAAATTTGCCATTTTATCGCGATCTTTGGAAGAAATTTGCCGTTTATTTGCGATCTTCTGACGATATTTGTAGTTTTTTGCGATCTTTTGGTGACATTTACAGCTTTTTCGTGATCTTTTGACAAAATTTGCCACTTTTTCGCGATCTTTTGACGAAATTTGCCGTTTTTTCATCACCTTTGAATGTTCTTTCGAAATCGGAAGAAAAACGGAATCGATAGGAAAGTGAAAATTTCGGAAAATAACAAAATTTTGCAGGAGAAAAAATACGGAATCCTCGGAAAAAAAAGGCGGAATTTCGAGAAAAAAAAAAGCGGAAATTCCTTGAAATAACAAAAAAGCGGAAATCCGTCAAAAGACGGAAAATTCTCATCCCTGTTTCATGCTTGAATAAATTCCTAGTACCTAAAAGGACCGAAAAATACTGTTTGTTCTAAATACTGAAAAGAGAAAAGTTCCAACGGGTGAAACTTCTTCCATCCAATACCATACATTTTATAAAACTTTCAATAATACAGTTAGATGTCATCTGTAAGAACAAACTCTAAAAATCAGAACTAATTCCTCCACTCAAGCTTTAAATTCAAATATGCAAAAGTTGAACAAAATCATTTTTCTATTCTCTGTAAATATTTACAATAATATTTAAATAACTTCTTATTGATTTATGAATGTGTTGTTTTTTTTTGTTTTTTTTTTTTTTGAAAAAATTAAAGTTTTTAAATATTTTTATTTATTTCTTTCTTTTAGATTTTCAAATGAGAAATACATTCATATAAATTTAGAAATACTTTAAAAAATAATATCAAACAAACACTTTCACTATAATTTGAAGTTTCTTTTTAGTTGCTTTAGATTTTGGTTTTAAATTATCTACATAAAAAAAAAAAAAAAAAAGATCAAATAAGAGTAACTAGAAATGCAAATGGTTTAATAAAGGTATAGAAACAAACCAAGAGATAAACATCAATAGTATAACAATGTGTAAAAATATCTGTCTATACATTTTTTTTATCATGACCAAAATTTTATTCCAACATATGCTGTTTTAACACAAGTATTCAACAGTTTTTATGCACAGTTTACGATGATTGAATAAGTGCTATAAAATATTTTTCAAATATTTTGAACTTTAAAATTAAAATAGAAATTCTCACCTGAGATTATTTCTTATACTTCGTGAAAGTAAAAAATTAACATGTTTAATGGTATTATTTTTTGTATCGTTAGACTGACATGTATGTACAACATTTATAATCTATTAATAATAAAGAGCCAGAGCTAACCACACCTTGTGTGCTTAAAAAGTTTAGAAAATTAATTATTTCTATATAAAACACTATTTACACCAGCTTTTTGTCATTTTAAGATCACAAAAAGAGGTTATAAAGTTCAGAAAGTACTCTATAACATTACTGTAAAATATACCAAGATTGCAGAAATATAAAAATACATTACAGATTGATTATACCTTCAGATATTCTACAGACTTCTCATAATTTGAACCATTAATCTCTCTGATCTAAACCACAATTCAGATTTATCTAAAGCTAGACAAAAACTGTATGTTTATAAAAAATTAAGTAAACTGTTGCAACGTAACAGATGGAATAGAAACATTATTTCATGAGTTTAAAAGCTTATACATCATCAAAAATATGTTTCATCTCCAACATTTATGTACTTAAAAAAAAAAAAAAAAAAAAAAACATGGAATAAGAATCAGCTAAACTGTAACAACTGCCATGCTATTTTCTTTTTTCATTTTGAATGCAAAATTAATTACTCTTAAATGTAAAATTAATTACTTTGAAAATGCAATATTTTTGATACATTTAATTTTGTTTCACACCGAGAAATTCTCAGAATGTTCAAAATAATTTGGAAAAACTGAAATATCACTACTTCTTAATATTGGTGATTTTTGAATTGAAAATTTCATTGATATTAAAGTTTGATAAAAATTGAATTTTTATTATGAAGAAATGAATTATTTTTTACAATATTTTCTCCAGAATAAAAATTCAATTTTTCCTACAGTGCCAAAGCCAGGATGGAGCAAAAAACCAGAAAATACCAATAGTCAAAAAGTATAACAGTTTCTTAAAAGTATTGACTTTTTATACAAGTATATAGACTTTAAAACACATCATTTAGCTCAAAAAACAAAAGAAAATCTCCAAACAGTATATTTAAGTTAACTTTTGAAATCAAGAGAGTTTCTTAAACATTTTTACCCGAAAAGCACTTATTGTGTTATTGAAAGAGGACTTTGGCTGAGAAAGAAAAAATACCTATGAAACCATTCCAAAAATAAATTGCGAATGACAAAATTCAATAACATTTTCTTTAATAAGGTTAGTTTAACAATAATATAAAAAGTTTGGAATAAATATTAATGAATTAAAAGTCTAGTTATAGTTACATCTGTTGTTTTTTCCCATTCTGCTACAAAATGGGTTTGAATTAAGCAGAAAATATTTTACCATTTTTATTCTAACAAAATATTTACAAACATAACAGTCTCAATGTTTTATAATACAATGGTAAGATGAAGCACTGTACAAAGACCACATGAAAACATATAAGTATATATACAATTGTAATACAACTGTGGAAAATATTAACACTTATGTACATTTACATTTCTGGCAAAATACATATTTTAACTTAAATGTTCTGGAAAATAGATCTTTTTTTAGACCCTTTAATATCTTGAGGTATGACTACATACTGATGGCGTTATTTGCACAATATGAGATTCCCTATGTAACTCAACTTCTTGTGCACTTAGACAGAATTTATAACTGTTATCACTTCGTAACTGTATATCAGTAAATATCACCGTCTCATCATAGTATTAAGAGCAGCTGGAGAAGATATGCTATTAAGATTGTAACTGTAAAACATATTTTGTGGTTGTCGAACTTGTTGCATAGTATCAGGATACTGACTTTGTGAATGCATATTTACAACACCCATTTGCATAGTTGGAGTAGTAGCAGGACTGATGAAACCTGCAGCATTAATGTATCCAGTGGGAGCAGTATTTAAAATAGTTCCTCCAGCTAAAGGTGAAGTCTGCTGCATGCGGAAATTATTTAACTGATAATTTGCAACAATATTTGGTCCAATAGATCTAGGGTGATAGCGATGATTGTAATTTGTAGTATAACCATGGCCTTGATTTGAAGTGAGTGAAGGTTGCGGTTGTATAGTAGGAAGAGCAGGAGCTATGGGCCTCTGCATCTGTGGGGGTGGAGTCAGAGTAGACTGATGTGGTGATGAGTTAAATGATGGTGTCATAGATGCGTAATTGGGTATTTGATTATTTTGAGGCAGTTCAACAATACCATTAGTTAACTGCTGCAGTTTTGTTATACTACAACTAGTTCCCTGATTGGATGCACTGGCATTGCTGTAATTTGAAGACTGAAGGTGAAAAGCATGAGAAGGAGCAGTGCACGATGACGTTACTGTAGGCATGGAAATGTGGCTCAGTCTCTGCACTGCACCATGACTAGTTTGATTATTGGTCGGATGATGAGGATGGTGTGACATGGAAGCAGGCTGAGATTGGATCACAGAATTTACAGGTACTCCTACTATATAAGTATTGTTATGATGAGTACTGGGATGAGATGAAGGCATTACATTGATAGCATAATTATTAGATGGTGCAGGTGATCCTAACAGCAGGGTACCAACAGGATTATTACTGACCATATTTGTTAGAGCTGCTGATGCAGGATGCTGGGAATATGTGGTAGGAGGTTGTTGCTGGGGTGCAATGTGGCGATGGTGAGAAATTTGATGTTGAAAATGAGGTGAAGCATTAGAATGCATAGAAACTGCAGTGGTACAAATAACATTTTTATGAACTGGTTCAGAATTCAGAGACACTGTTGGATTTCGATTACTTTCGTTTTCGGCAGAGCAATAAGTTGTGGGAGGAGTTTGTAATTGACAGATATTGGATGGCGATGAAGTTTGAAGCTGATCTGTGTAGGACTGTGGGGTAGAAGCTTGAGGTGAAGGTTCAATGGAGTTTTGCTGGGGTAATTCATTACTATTGACAGAAGAGGGAGATTCTAGACTCATATGATTTACATCAACATCAACAGAATTATAGCCACTGTTAGTAGATGAGTCAGGAGTATAAACTCCAAGATGTGCCATGTCAGGTGTGGGGGTATTTTTCCTTAATAAGCCTGGAGTGGACAAAGCTGAGCCAGGACGGTTATAGCAGTTATTTTCAATATCTTGTTCGTCTTGGGGAGAAGATTCATATTCTGGATGCATTTCGTCATCATCATTATACCGATCATACATAGTACCTTCATTTTTCAATTGGCACAGATTTCTTTTATTCAGGGGAGAGGAAATATTTTCACTGTTGGAGATATCTTCACCAGAGCTATGACATTCATGCTGATGGGAATGATTAGAAGCTGGTGTTTGAGGAGTGGGGGGCAACTGTGGAATAATACTATCAACCTGTGTTTGATTGTTTAACACAGTATTGTTATGACTATAAATATTAGAATTTAAAGATGATGTAAAACTACCATTCATGATTGTAGTTGATGAATTTATCACTTCAGGAACACCTGGTTCATTCTTATTTTCTTCAATAGGGATTTCTTTCATTCTATTTTCAGAGTAATCCATAGGTTCACAGAGGGCATCGAGCACATTATTTTCATTACTGTCCACATGCTCACAACTGTTTTCATTACTGTCCACATGCTCACAACTATTTTCATTACTGTCCACATGCTCACAACTGTTTTCATTACTATCAACACTCACACAAATGTCTTCATTATTGTCCACATGCTCACACAGTGAGTTTACTAATGACTTAACATCAGTATTACATTCCTGAAAAGTTTTACAAGACTGTTCAGTTTTATTATTAGAAATATCAGAACTGTCATTTTCATTATTTAAATTTATACTATCTTTAATATCACTTACTGATGCACTTTTTATAATTTCATTCACAGAATACTCTTTTAAATCAGTTTCAGAAACAGTATTTATTTCACAGTCATTTACTTGATTGTGTGAGTTATCAGACTTTCTAACTGCTTTATTTTCAACTGCAGTGTTTTCTAAACAAGCACTGTCTGTTGAAGAAGATGCATCATTGGAAACCATACTACAAGATTCTCGAATTTCTGATTCACTAGCTTTTGATTCAGAAATAGAATCATCAACTAAAACATTTTTATCTGTACAAGTTTTTCTGCTAGATTCATTAACATCTTCATCAGGCTGGGTGTTATCACTTTGCCTTATGCTTATCACAGGTTCATTGGAAACAGATTCGGATGATAATTCATTTAATGCTGTGTTTTGTACATTTATATCAGTGTGGTCAATAGAATCTATGAGCTCATTTATTGAACTATTGTTTGAATTGGATGATTCAACTGAAGGTCCAAGTTCACATTTTTCAGGCGAAGTACTCTTTTCGGAGGAAATAATAGGGCTTCTTTCAGATGAATTAATTGGTTCCTCATCACTAATGTTAGAAGATAAAGCAGCTCTAGCACATTCAGGAGACACTACTTGAGTTCCCTCCTCTAACAATGTAAGGTCTGTACTTGAATCATTAATTGGCGAGGAAGTTTCATTTAGCTGGAATAAAATAAACAAAATGTATTTAAAATATATTATCTTTACATATAAGGTTTAAAAACTATCTACAATAGGTTAAATGACTAATTAGGAAGCTTTAGGGATATAAAAGTATTCAGGCTTAACCTTTTGAAAATTTTATCCACTTAAATGTTTTGTAAATATACATATTTTGTTTCTTTGGGGGGAGCCCCTAATACTTCAAAAGATTTAATGATTCTTACTCTTACATGACAGTCTTATACTTTTCACAAAATACAACAGTGATTACACAGCTTCCAAAAAGGGAATTAAGAAAATTTAGGGATTATTTGAACAAGAATAGAAACAAATTACATGGACAAAAACTTTTTTATTCAAGAAATGAACCTTTGCTATTAAACCCAAGTAAAACAAATCAAGGCATCCATTTATAGTCATAATTGTAGATTTTAATACAATACCTAACATGATAATTTTCTTTATATCAGCAATGTAGCTATATTTTACTTATGAATAGAATTACACCTTCTAGACAATTGGTGGGCTATAAAAGTTCATTGCCTCTAATAAAAGAAGTTTTATAACATAAAAAACAACTGATTACCATTTTAGCATCAAAATAATAAATGCTTTTTCAAAAATAAATAAATGAAAATTAAAAATATATTGTTTTAAACTGAATACGAGCAAACTTTAGTACAATGGCCTCAAAAAGTTAAGGAACAGGAACTGCATGCTTTTGATTGTATACGGTTTGTCAAATATTTGCCAAAATTATTGGCAAATTGTTCTTGAACCTCTGGGATGTAAAGAACATGTTTGATTTCATATTTCTCAGAGAAGATTTAGCCAGGAGGACAATTAAGGGGCTAATAATAAATTTAATAATAAAATAATATTTGTAATCACCTATGTAACAGAAAATGCTGAAAATGGTTGTCACCATGTTAAATGACTATTTGGATCCTGTTCAATGTTTGTGTGCATTTGTGTAAGCATAGCAATAATATTCACGAAGATGTTATTGTATCTATGAAAAATTCATAAGTTTTTTTGTTTATAGCATACAGTTTTCAACCAAATTTAACATCTTTTCCAAAACCTGACAAAGAACAGTAGCAACAGTATACTGCAATTAAAACATGAATATATTGAATATTTGATGCGATATGGGCATCTGTATGAAATAATTTTTACCTGTGCATATGTGGAAGATTTCAAAATTTGATAGAAAGCTTTTTTGGGCAACTTCTATAAAAAGTTCAGTCAAATATTGTGAAAACTCAGAAAGATATAGCGAGCTGATTGAAAAGTTGTGGAAAATCCCTTATAATAAAGCTATTTTTAGAAAGTAAAGCAACCAGGCTTGGATTCACTGTAGGCCTAATCCTTAGTGCACTCTGATAAATATCACATATTCATTTGAAATGTATTTTTAATGTAACTTAAGATCTACTAATTTGTCTAGTGAAATTTAATACAATAAAATACTTAAGCAAATACAATACCTTATAATTATAAATAAAAAACAGAATATACAGAACTTTTTCTTAAAAATAATTATAAAGAAGTCACAACTATTGTTTCAAAAACAATTTAATTAGTAGCTTCCTTCCCCAAATATAGTAAACAACAGTAATTATCTCAGAAAAAATAGAACTAAAGTGTGTCCACTCTACCATAATTTTTTAACATAAATATAAGGGTTCATAAAAGATTGTTGTTTTTTTCTTGATGCCCATTTTGTATGTGCATGTGTGTGTGTGTGTGGGGGGGGGGGGTATTTTTTACAAAATTCAGTAATTTTTTTTGTCAATAACAACAACATTTTGTAAGGAAAACTGAAATAGAGTTACTGAAATTTGAACCAAGCATTTTTTTTAATAATAACTTCTTTAAGTATTTTTGCTGAAGTTTTCTTTTTTAAAAAATTTGTTTTATTTGAAAATTACACATTTTAAAAACTAACAAAATAAAAATACTTAATGAAGAATATATTTCTATGGAATGGAATTTTGTGAAAAGAGTCTGATTTCTTAAGGGGAATTTTGTGAAGGTTTCTTTTTTATTAAATAGATTTTTGTAAAAGGGCTCTAAATAAGCCCAATTTTTCCCTGGATCAACTCTTGAAATAAGTCTCAGAATTTTTTTTAATCTAAAGACTATTAGGCAAATATTTCTGATCTGAAATAATGGTGCCATACTCCTTAGAAGTTCGAAGTGTAAGCACCTTCTAAAACAACTGTGCCATAGCCATGCCGTGTCCTTATCTTTGTCGGAGTAGGCGCTCTCTGCTACAGCTGAGAAAGGGAGCTGCTAATTTACTACTCCTGGAACTATGATTTTACTCATAACCTGTGAGAATCCCCTTCATGGATTGTTTCATCTCTAGCTATTTTACAGTTATTGAATTTCATATAAGAAATAAAGCATATTTTAAAGTGTGATTCTCTTTCAAGATTCAAAATACTACATTAAGCATAGAGTGACTTTCAGACACTTTTTGGTTGTACTTTCAAATTATTAAAGGAACATACCTAATAGATTAAGACACATTGTTCATGACTAAATAGTGCTGAAGTTAATAAATATAGTAAACTCTGCCTAAGACAAAAATCTGTCTAACACTGAAAATTTTTAGAACCCCAGCAAAACCCCAGACATAGAATAAAATTTGTATAAGGCAGAATACTGCCTATGACAGAAAATTTTCACAGACCTGATCAATTCAGCCTTAGGAGTTTACTGCACCTACATGAGTCAATGATTGTCTTTAAACTTTATACAAATTGCAAAAAAATGTACCAATTATACAAAAATGTGAAAAATTTTCATCCTTATAACTATAGACTTTATTTTTTTAAAAGAGAAAGAATATAAGCAGAAATCTAATTTTATCCTTTCTATTAAATTGAAGTTACTTATATAATACATCAAAGAGAAAAAAAACATTTTTAAAATAAGCGATTTTTTAGCTAAAAATTTAACCAGTACGTTACACAGATTACAATATATTAATAATGGTTATAAAGTAACTAATACATACTCTTGGACGACCTCTCTTCTTTGGTGGTTTTCTAACAGGAGACGATGGGACAGGCCTTTTAGCTCTTCTGGGTAAAGATCTCCAGTTATTCATCTCAGCATCATCCTTACATTCAGTGACATGTGCTTGCAATGAGGGTGGTTCAACAGACAGAGTAGAATGCTGCTCGAGAGAATTTTCAGAATCAGCAGCAGGCGTCAAACAAGGAGGCATGGCAGTACTGTCAGCTTCAGATGATGCGTTTGAAGATGAGTTTTTTGGAGAGGAATCTTTGTCAGCAGAGGGTTCTGCAGTTTTTGACTGCTCAGAATTATGTTCAACAGCATTAGGTACATCTTTCTCAGAAGAATTCATTTTCGGATGCCTTAACTTCATGCTGTGCTCCATTGATTTTTCCTCCTTTAAATTTTTATTCTTTTTCTTTAACTTAAGAAGCTTTCGATTAGAAGCTGAGGCAATAAGGCTAGGATTAGCATTTAAAATTTTTGCAAGACGTTTCACCTCCTTGGACAGTTTCTTTTTACGTCCCAATCTCTTCATTTTGTCTACCCGTTTCAAAAAATTATTTTTGTATTTTTCTGAAAAATATAAAGAGAGAAAATATAAGAACTAAATATTATCAAATCTCACTAAAGTATTTTTAATGTTAAATGTCTTTCACGCAATAATCTTACTTCACACTCATAGATTTCAATAATATTGCAAGTTTCATTCATTTCAATAATATTAATGAAACTTGCACAACAAAGTATTTTAGACCTATCAAATTTTTTTTTACTGTACAAAATTTTTTTTACTCTTAACTTATCATAACAAACAATTATAAAATAATCACAATGAGGGAAAAAAATATCCTTTAGACAAAACACATTAAACACTCATATTTGTATGTGAAACGTCTAATTGCTAATGACAAACAAAAATTTGAGGCTGGTGATCAGAAGGCAGCATACGTAAATATGAAATTGTTTTCAGACCTTGAAGTAACACCTTATTTACTTTCATCAAAAACTGAAAATCACCATTCCTTATACATTACCCATTCGTCTACTTTCCAATAGAAATTATATTTTCCACTCTTTTGATATAGTAATTTACCCTACAATCTTTTATATATATAAAATAAGAGATGTCTGCTTGCCTGCCAGCCTGAGCGAGGAAAATTTTTGCGATGTGTCGATGCTGTCACCGGAAAGTGCACTTTGTAGCTGGATTTCTAAATTTCAATTTAGATTGTTTTGTTTTTGTTTTTTTTTAAATAAAACGTGTATATGGCATTGTGGATTGAGAGAATATTTACAGCTCTCCACCAATCTATGGCAATGAAGCAGCCAGCCAATGAGAGCAGACAGTAAATATGGGATCCGGCGACAGCAGTTCATAGCTTAGGGCTAGCCACAAATTGTACTATTTATGTCTCATCACCTTGACATCTCCTTCGATGCCCACAACATCGATGAAGATGTCAAATGCTTGTATATCATGTAATTAAGCAAACATATGAGATTTTATCTTTAAATATCATATATAATAATGATATTTAATTATAACATATTCTTTAAAGTTTGTATCTATGCCTGTATGTAACAGATACAATTTTATAAACTATATATAAAAATCACTTCAAAATATCAAAATACTCAATAATTGCAATAAGTGATAAACATAATTTTTTAAAAAGACAAAATACATTTATTTATTTACATTTCTACAGAAATGTAAATAAAGTTATTTTGCCTTTTTTTTTAATTATGTTTATCACTTACAGCAATTATTATTTAGATACATTTTTAGTAAATTTTTAATAGATAATGATTTTTATTACTTATACAAATATATAGCTATTAGACAAGTAAACTCCAATAAAGAAATAGGGGGGGGGGGATCGATATTACATCCTCAGACAATAAGTAAATGATATTTTTAAGTAGCATAAAATTGTTGCAACCAGCATTCATAATTGAATTTAGACTTCAAATTTTGCGCATTGTCATAAATTATGATTTTTCATTATCTCGTTAAAAATATTAAAATAAATATTTAAAAGTGATGCAATAGTGGATAAAGTGGGCCTATATTTCTTTGAAGTTCAGAAACATACTTCAATTAAACTCAAATCTTACTTGTCAAATTAAAAAATTAGTAAAAATTTCTCCTCTCCAAATAAATATTTTGACACATAAGAATTATCTCTAAATTTGTACAAAATGCAAAATAAATCCTTCAGTTAATGAACACAAATACATTGAATTTAAAATATCATATAATTGAATATTTATATGATTAATAGATAGTTGTGAAGAAGGTTTTCAGAAAGGATGCCTGGCTCAGGTATTTTAGTTCCAGTTTAAGCTATCATAATTTATTTTACAAGTAGCACCTGAAATGACCCATTGTAATTTTCAATGATAAAAATAAATAAGCAAACAATACATTAATAAACACACATTAATATTTTTTTTAACAAAAGTACTTCATTTAGCACTATATTGATGCATTTCAAAACATACATAAAACAACCTACCCTTCTTATTTTTAAAGTTCTTTGTTTCAAATAAGTCTTTGGATTTCTTCGACTTATGCTTTTTTCCAACTTTTACAGAAGAAATTTTCTCATTTGATAAATGATCCTTTTTTTTGTTCTCGACAGAACTACTAAATGAAAGCGATCTTTTCCTTTTGGAGCTATTCAGTTTCTCATCATCTTTTTTTATGCTTTTCTGAAATTTGTCAAGTCTGTTCAGCCTCTCTTTTTCTACTTGGGAAAATGTTTGTTGGTAGCTATTCTCTTTCTCCGAGTGGTCTCTTTCAGGTTTTAAAGTTGCAGGCCTAGGGTTGCCCTTTTCAGGCGAGGAAGGCGTTTCGTTTCCCGAATCATCAGAATTATCTGAATTCTGCAAGATATAAAAATATTTTATTTTTCTTCTTAAAATATAGAAAAAAACATAATCACAGTTTAAAAATTATGATGAATAAATAAGTACATCTTACCTCTAATTTTTATTAATTAAACAAGAGTAAAAATAGTAAAACCACTTTTATAAGCATTCAATGCTGAACTAAAAATTCACACCTAATTTCATGACTGTAATTCATGTTGTTCCAAAACATTTCTGTTACAACAAGTGAATTTGGTGTATGTCCAGAAATTTCACCACTTTGATTTAAGCACGAACCACTGAATATTAAAAGTAACTTATTGACTACATGCCATTGGCGAAATTTGGATATCTTTTCTATCCACAAATACTTTTTGTTTCGAATAGAAAATGTTTTTAACATTTTTATAGATTATTAATATTATACTTCTTTCTTTTCTTTTTTTTTTTTTTTTTTTTTTTTTTTTGCATTATTGAAGGGTAATTTTTACAATGTTGCATGCTGAGTATTGGCTTCAAACATGAGTGATGCTATGAACTAAAAGATGCCAACTGGCCAGCAAACCTGATTATGGAACTTGCTGGCATACTATACTTTTCTGTAAAATTGAATGCAAATCTCATTTTGTTTATCCATGCCAATAGCAGCTTTTACTTTTGTGTAGGTAAATTAGAAACAATGATTTCATATTGAAATAAAATATTTTTGGTGTATCATATTATTTCTTATTGAAACTTATTCTTTTTTTTTAAATGAAACGAGGGAAATCTTTTTTTAAATGTATTTAATATATGCATATTAAAGATGTGAGTGAAAAATTTGCATTTTGAATTAAATGAATACAACACAATTGAAAGAAAATTTGGCGATTAACACTCATGCCTGACTAATGAAAAAATATCTTAAAATTAATTTATTAATTCAAAATCAAATTCTAAAAATATTAAAGCGTATTGGCATTGGAAAAATACTTATGTACATAAGTTTTATAATTCTACCACATCAGGAAATGAGTGAAAAATCAATTACAAAATTCCATCATTACATACACAAACCACGTTACATAAAAACATGTAAAAATGCAAGCCATGCCGCTTTTTCATAGTATATTATTAGCAGAAATATAAGAAAGAAAAAAAACAAGCAAAAAAATATTGTAATGCATGATGTATCAATCGATTTTATCTAGTTCAAAGAAATTGCATCAGATCTATACAAAGACCTTTTGATGATGAATTAATGCACATAGTTCAATTAAAGGGTATTTAAAACAACTCAATAACTTTAATTAAAAAATAAATAAAAATGAAAGTTTCATCTTTCAATCAATCATGCTCCAATTCAAATTGTGGAAAAAAATGCAGTCAAACCTTGATATAGAGTCCCATAAGGGAACCATGCAAAAAAAGATCAATTTTAATTTCAGAGAAAATCTTTTGAAATATCTTACAATAAGTGGTATAATATTATATCAGTCCAAGAAACACATAATAAATAAAAAAGTTTGACTGTAATCAATTTATATTTAAGGTATTGATTATGCAAGCCACAAAGTTTTGTTTAGCAGCTTAAAAATAATAAAGCTTCTTTAATGCTGTACTTTAATACTAATGAAACTGCTTTAGAAAGACAAAGAGAAAGGGAGGAAAGATAACACTTTTATGCATTTTTTAAAATTATTTTATAAATATCAATGAAAAATTGTTAGCAATGGGGCTTAATTTTCAATTTAGTTATGTTAAATGTTATTAAAATACATGAAAATTGATTTCAAACACAAATAAATCATAAGTCAAAATCTGAAAAAGAATTTCATTTTATAAGTTATAATATTTGTTTAAAGTTTAGTAAAAATATTTAAAATTTACTTTCTTGTAAAACTGTCTAATAAATATGACACTGTAGGAAAGAAAAAGAAACTAGTTTTAATTAAAATGCACTTAAATGGAATCTGTAGTAGCTGATTCAAAAGGCTTCAACTTTAAACTTATAAGGAACCACTTTTCGTGCTGCTTGCACCTGTTATTGAGACCTGGTGCATTTTAAAGCCCTATATTAGGAAGTTTGAGAATTGATAAAAATTTTCTGTTAAAAGCATATTTTTCGATTCTACAACAGCATAACTTTCTGAAAATGCAATTTTCAAAACCAGTTATCAGACTATTAAAGAATTTTTTTTTTTAAAGAAAACCATTTAAAAATACAAATTAGTCAATAATACAAATTAGTCAATAATAAGTATAAAATAATGAAAAAAGTTTAAAAATTCCTTTAAATGAAATGAATTCTATGAAATTGATTTTGAAAATTACAACATTATATTCACATTTTTGGCAGGAAAAAAGTTGGTTTTTTTTTTTTTTTTTTTTTTTTTTTTTTTTGCTTTGCGGCAAACCTAACCAAATGTCATAGCTGCTAGTCGTGTGTGAGTGAGCAGTGGTTTGGACTTCGCTAGAAATTGTAATGTCCGGCCTAATTAGGCACAGTAAATTTTGTAAATTGCGTAAAAATATTAATTTACTTTATGATTATTTTTACCAAAAGACACAACATTCAATACAACATTTCATTTTAAGCATTCAAAACTTTATTCTATCTGACTTCAAAAGAAAACAGTTTGCTTATTTTGTATTTCAATAAAAAAAAATAGCTTTCAATGATCTTGAAAGCTTTTAACAGAAATATATATATACTATTTACACATTTATCGCCTGCACAGAAAAATAAAAAAAATAAAATAAACAAAAAAAAATTAAAAAAATAATTCTTGTTTCTTACGCTATCATCAAACAAACCACAATCTCATTTAATTCTAATATGTACCATACATTATACTAGACACTAGAGCAGGGTTGGCGAACCTTTTTATAGCCACGTGCCATTTTTTGCCCAAAAATATTTTACATGATCTTGACGTGCAATAAACAAATTTAGCGGATTTGAAAAATCATGAATAAAAATCACTTAAGATTTTTTTTTAATGAGTATTGAACAGCAATAATCTTAAAAACAATTATATTTTATAAATTATTTAAAAGAATTATGCGATTAATTGTGTTGCTTCATCTTAGGGAAAAAATAATTAATATCAGATCAGTACTCAGTTAATTTAAAGAGAACGCAAACTGAACTGGATTTATCTCGCAACTGCTTTTTATTTGATCTATTGTATTATTCATTTGCGAAAACAATGGCCTTCCAGACATAGATGGAAAAATTATTAAAAGGACAAACGCCAGTTTCTTTAAATAGTTCTGAAATTAATTTCTGAGTTACCATAATTTTACCATTGGTACTTTTACTAATGCGTTAATTTACGGTATTTTAAATAGCTGTAATTAAAATTCTGAAATTTCCAATTAACCCAGTTTTGACAATATGAGGTCATCTAAGTTTGTGTATTTTGTGCAATATCACTGTATATTGATTTAGAGGCATAAGCGACACCATGCCATAATTATTCTTTCACGTGCCATAGGTTAGCCGTCCCTGAACTAGAGGGATAAAACAGGCAAAAAATGTTTAGTGCCATATTTGGTGAGTTAACTCACTTTTGGCATGAAATAAATAAAAATCCAATAATAAAAAAATAAAAGAATATAAAATATGATTTTAACTGGGAAATTTTGTCTGTTCTCTAACTTTTATGCATAGGGTTACAAAATGCACCAAGTCTCAATGCTAGGTGTGAGCAGCACCAAAAGTTGTTAGCCATAAAAACATTGCTCTAGATTGGTACTTTAAATCTATAGTATGGAATATTCCCATGCTGGATAGTTGGCTAGATAGGAGAGGGTACACAAACTGAAGATTTCACCACAATCTTTCTGGCATCAATCAAAAATGGTAGGCCTAATTGTGTCTGCATAGCAGAATGAATTAATCATAATCTTTGATGAATTTACTTTTAATTTTTATTTAGAATTGTCTCATAAGAATAAAATAGATAAATACAGTCGGACCTCTATTTAACGAATCTCTATTTTGCGAATTTCTCCATTTTGCAAACTTTTCCTTGGAACCAAGAACATTTTGCAAATTTCTTCGTAAAATAACCTCCGAATAGCGAAGTGCATTCTCTATTTAACGAAATTTTACTTGTGATCAAAAAATTTTTTTCTCCCTGTTTCTCAAAATATTTCTGGACATTTCAAACTTATCCTTTCTTTTAACACATTTTATGATGTTCAATGGCCTTGAACTGGTTTGACCAGGCGCCTTCTTTGTCGGCAGTGAAAATTCAGAAGTACGGAGGACGAAGACGTCCCTTAGAGTAACTTAAAAAAATGTGGATACAGCTGAGAAAAAAAGAAGAAATATGATTGTATTTCATTTAATTCTGAAATTGAGACCTCGGAAACTGTAACCCGATTGGATATTTTCGACAGTGCGAAAAATAAAAACAATACAGCGATGGATTGCGATGAAGACGAATATGATGAAGATGGAAATGATCATGATTCAGGAATTAACAAAACTTTGTATGATGAAATGCTAAAATCATTTGAAACAATCCGACGAGGATTATAGTTTAAAGAATATATGCATGAAGGGGTTTTTCGTGCATTGCAAAGATGCGAAACGTATTATGAGAGAAATCACTTTTTAAAAGGAAAAACTCAGGTAAAATTAACAGAGTTTTACATAGGGTTTAATCCAGAGCTAGCCAAATAGCCAAAAAGCTAACTGGAAGTGCTTTTTGCCCCCAAAGCATTTAGTGAATTAGCCAAATAGCGACAGCCAAAGAAATATGTTATATCATTCCAATTTTGTTGTTCTGCACTTCTTAAACCTGTTGCCGTTGCACAAAAACGAAAAAAAATATCTCATATTGCATCTGCGCTGCGGCAACACTTCAAAATTTGTCTCGTGCTCTCTATGCAAGCGTTTTCAAACCGAGGCTAACGGAAAAGACAGGCTACTGCGCTGTATTCCGCATGTCTTTTTTTATAGACAGCTAGAGTGACGCGATGCTCTTTTCGCACACCTTCATTGGTGCATTCGAGCATCACGTGACTCCAGCGGTCTGTAAAAAAAGTTACCTGGAATGCACCGCAGTAGCCTGTCTTTTTTGTTAGCTTCGCTTCAAACAGTGTGACGTCATTTGCATCAGACACGACTCCAGCATATGGCGAAAACGAAAATCGCGATTGTATAAGCATGGGATATGATGTGCACTAACTTTGAATCATCAATGTGCCAGATGCATGTCGTATAAACTTTTCAGACTTGAATTTATGCAGGTTCTGGCTACAGCATGTAAAGAAATGAAACTAGCTTATTGTATTATTTTTTTTTCATAAAAATGGCATTGCTGGCATGTTTCCCAATGTGACTTCTTTGTATGAATTTGTAACATCACTTTTGTTGTCTACAGCAGACTGTGAAGTGGGATTCAGTCTCATGAATATAACAAAAATTGACTTGAGAAACAAACTGACAATCAAGAATTAAAGTAACTTAATGATGATTAATTTGGAAGGGGAATTTTGAAAAGAATTTCCATTAAAAAAAGCATTTGCTGTGTGGTATACAGCCAAATCTCGAAGGGTCAATCTTACAGAGTGATGTATTTGTTTGTATATTGCATAACTAAAAATAATACTCATGTGTATAGAAAATTTGCATAAATAAAACTTTTTTCCTTGGGGCAATTCCACGTCAATGCTACCAATTTTAGTAATTTATTTTTTTAATTAAATAGGTAATACACATATTTCCTGATAGTATTAAACCCATATTTTTGATATTTGCAATGCATTTTATAAAAGGTTGAATAGTCAAAATCAGTAAAATTCATTATAATCAGCATAGTTTCATTTTATGTGCTTATTTGTATGTCTGTTACATATTGGATGATGGTCTGTTACAGTTAAGATTACATATTTTTCATAACTATATTGCGGAAATAGTCAAATTTTGTGGAAGTCTAATGTTTCTAAACTGCCTCTGAATGAAAATACATCTTTGTTACAATAAATTGTATATTATTTTATAAATAATATACATAAACATTAAGGTGTCCGAAAAGCATGGTAATTCCTGTTTGTCTGTTACAATACCACTTTTTTAATCATAATTATTCACATTAAATAACTTATTCATAATAAACTACATTATTTTATCTTATAATATCATATACTAATTGTAGCCATCATTTAATTACCTGATTATTATTTTTTAAATAAGGTAAAGTCATTTTTTCCTCTATGACTGTTAGTCTGTTACGATGGAATTGCCCCTTGGCTAAAGCTATTTTTATTTGGCTAGAAGTTATTGGCTGCAATTAGCCAAAAAGCTAAAAATCCGTTTTTCCTAGATTAAACCCTATTACAGAAATTAAATTTAAGGATGCATGTCGTAATTATGGTTAAAATTATTTGTTATAATAATAATGAATATGATAATGTCATTAAAATTCATTAATTAGAATGTAAAAACTATTTATATTAAACTGAAAATACAATGTATTCCCGGACAATGTTTTGTTTTCCTCGCAGATTTCAAAGATTTAAACATATAGAAAAAATGAATTGATGATAGGTATTAGTGGGTAAAATAAATAAAACAAATAGATATAATTTATAAAAAAAAGTGTGATTAATTACTTTTATTAAAAATATTTAGTGTTTATGAATTTAAAATCTGTTTTATGTAGTTTAAAATATTTTAAACGGTGAATCTCTATTTAACGAATTTTCCATATAACGAACTTTTTTCCGGGATTTTGCGACTTCGTTAAATAGAGGTTCGACTGTATCACATTCTACATTACAGGTAGCACACATTCAATAAACAAAATGCGAAAAGTTCTCCACATGAAAAACCCCAGCCAAATAAATAAATTAAATACCTTATCATCAGAACATATTGGATTGTTAAATATTAATGGTATCCAACGGAGACATTCAGGATCTAATTCTATTCGCTTATGTTTATTTGCAATTACTTTGGCCATATGCTCTTCCAAGACTTTCTTGCTCAGAGAAATAATTAACCTGAAAAGAAGCATTAAATATTTTCAATAAAACCATGCTTTGATGTAAAAAAAATTAAGACATATTACAAGCAATTTGATATTTATTTCCTTCTTTCTCACTAACAATAAACGAAGTCTGTCATGCCAAGTCCAAGTCGCATGCACTGCTAAAACTGAACTTCACATACAATATATATTCCATTTTATTTATTTTATGGATTAATTAGTTTATTTTTTGTAATAACAGATTTAAAGTTATTTGCTATTTCTGTGTTTTTCTCTCTCATTTTGAAAAACAAATGATAAGGATTTTGGATTTTCCACCAACAGAGCATCATGATATAGTATTTTCAAGACTATGGATTTCTGCTATCAAAAAAGTATGCATTAATACGCAAAATCTTGCCTAACTTTATCTATAAATGAATAAACTACCACAATGTAATGTGCAAAAATTGTACAAGCATCTAATAAAAAAGGAATGTGGTTTGCTGTGCCTTTATTAATAGAATTTTGTCTTAACTCTGACTGCACTAAAGTTTATTTACAGCTAGTTAAAAAAAACATTGGTAAAATCGAAAAAAGAACAGTTGGATTTGAACAAGATAGTAATCATATATAGAGATCAGCCGAAAATATATTTTCGCTTTCAGCCCAAAATCTGAGTTTCAGCAAAAATGATGAGAAAAATTCAGCCAGACCAAATTGCTACATGTATTCCAAAAAACTACATGTATTCCAAAAATCTCATTTTTTCCTTCAGAAATTTTCAACACTACTCCTTGATTTGAACTGTATCAGCTCAAATGAGACACTTTTTATTTATTGCTATGAACTTCACTGTTTATAATTATCGGTCATGAATAACTCAGGACGTTAAGTGCAAACAATAAAGCAAGCAATGCCTATATGATTAAACTTTGAAGACGCTTTTCATGTTCTCATTAAAATCTGCCGACTTAACAGTAATAGAATTTTTTTATCTTGAAACCGCAGAAGCGATTCGAATACTCTTTGAAAAAGTTCTAGTACAGCAGATGATCATTTACAAAAATCATTATAAAAGATAAATCAAGGTATGCATACCTAAAACATTTTTTAATTAGATTAAATTCATATAATTAGAAAATCATTCTGTGTCATTGATGAATTTATTACATTTTTTTATATGAAGATAAAATTTTTAGTTACAGGCACAGACAGCCAAATTGGATTGCACATATAATTAATAATTAAGTATATTTAATAAACACATACAATTAATACCTATGTATATTTATGTATATATTAATTACTTAAAAAATTTTTTTGGACATTTTCATTTTCGGCTGAAAATAAGAAGTTGCCAAAATTCGGTTTTGGTACTAAAAACCTGTTTTGTTTGATCCTTAATCATATACTTACATCTATCTATATGAAACCTTTACAAAGGTATTTACATATATATGAAACGTTTACAAGGGTCACAGTTATATACTAAATATTAATCTGTAAATATTAATTTTAACTAATGTTAACAACTTCATGATAGCTCTGTTTTCAAATACTCTTTTCCTTTCACAAGCCTAGTGTTTATTTTTTATTTATTTTTTTATTTTATTTTATTTTATTTTATTTTATTTTTTGTTTTTTTTTGGGGGGGGGGGGTGTTACATGGCTAATTAGTGCCTTTGGGCTAACTGATTGACTGAGGTTTTGATTCATGCTGGATTTTAGACTTTTCTCTGTATTTATGCACACAGTATGTATGCTCTCAGACGTCAGGTTTTTCACAAGTTCAGCTGTCAAGAAAAGTTATGGCAGTTCATCATGTTATTCTCTGGCAAATACTTTCTGTTATTGCTGGAATCACAAGGGTTTTTTTCAGGGGGGGGGGGGGGGTATGCAATATTACTAATTTTGATAGATTGTTTGTATTGTCATGCAGTATTATTGAATGTGCTTGCTGATTTAAAATTAGTTTTTGCTGGAATTAGTTAATATTAACTTTCAGTATATTTTCATTATGACCTGAACTAGTTTAACCTTTTACACGCCAACGTTCCATAAATGGAACATCAATTTCAAAATTCTGCGAAAAATACAATTTTATTCGCATTGCTCTGTAAAAATTGTCATTTAAAGAGAAAGAGTCGATTGATTTTTTGCCGTTGATATTGCGTTAATAAAATAAATAGTGTGTAGTGGAGAAAATCACAATTTCGGTCTTTTTTTAGACTTTTCATCGGTCAGAATTCGAAAATTCATATAAAATTCAAATTATAACAAATGTTTTTATAACTTAGTGAGAATAATTAAAAATAATCATTTTATTCGTAGAGCATAAGTTCTATCAAATAAAAAATATTTTTATTGTTTCTTTTAGGTAACAAATCTGCATGTTCCAGAAATGGAACATTGGTGTGTAAAGGTTTCTTTTTTAACATAATAAAGTTCTTTGATTAGAGTGCATATAAGTATTGATAAAAAGTTTCTGAATACGAGAATTTTAGTAAGTGTCAATGAAAGATGTTTACCGACTTTGATCTGCTTTCTATTTCCTTGCACACCTCCCCCCCACATCTTTCATGCACGTTCTCCGGTCTGAAGTAGATTGCTCATAGCTGCCGCTGAAAAACACGTGTATTTGTTGATCATCAGACGTTGTTTATGACTCATTCAGAGCCAAGATAGGACTGGAGAGGTGATATCATAAAATAAGGAATTCTTATTCTTTTTACTTTCCTCTGTAATTGTTTTTCAGTTAGTTAGGATACGTCACACAGATAAGATATTTCATTTAAAACCATTTTGTACATCAGAAATCGCACTTGAATACTTTTATGAATTATCGGATGGTTCTGATGAAGAATGAATTGATATTTGTTAACTACCTCCAAAATAAATGGATGTTTAATAGATGAGGAAAATATAAATTAGGACATTTTTCAGCCTGTTCTACCAGCAGATGTTTATGGTGAAATTGAAATAGCTCTAAAAAAGTAAATGACATTGAAATTTCTAGTGAAGACAGATTTGATCCTGAAGTACCTTCAACATGAAAGGGAAGACAGAATTTGAAGCAAAAAATTATGTAGAAAGAGAAAAATATCCAACATCACTGTGAAAAAAAAAAAAAAAAAAAAAAAAAAAAAAAAAAAATGCAAAATTAAAAAAAATTCTAACTAACTATATATTCTAAAAAACTAAAAGCATTGCAGATATTTCTGAAATGTTTCCTGGGTTAGATACTTTATCTCTAGTTGAAATATTTCATAAGTTCTTTCTAATAGAATATCTACTGCGTGTAGCAAATATGACATTTTATGCATTTCAAAAAGGAGAAGTTATAGCTGTAGATGAAAATAATATAGGTGAATATTTTTGGATTATTGTTGTTTAGTGGATGTCACCCACAGAAGATTTATATTGGAGCACTCAAGAAGACCTATTGGCCCCGATTGATTCTACAGCAATGCCTAGAAATAAATTTAGAAAGCTAAAAAAAAAAATCTTGTTACAGATAATAGAACATTGAAATTAGGAGATTATTTCTCCTTGTATTTTTTACACCTTCATTTATATGATTATTGTGCTGTGAATTTTAGTACAGACATAATTATTATTTTCTTATGCTATTTTTATAATTTTTTTTTTTTACTATTCTGATAAATAATTGTAATTTTTTCATACAGTAATTCCTGCTCATAATCTAAATAATATATATACTTGTAATTTAGTGGCAAAGCTTTTTCTGTGAAAACTTCCTACCGCTTCTTGACAATTTTTGCTGGAGTCTTGAGCACAATGAAGGCTCCACGGGCGAAGCCCGGCTATTTTTCTGCTTAACCTGTGTTATTCCTGAACAACTTTTATAACTGTTAAGTTATTAAAAATAATTGGCATAGAAATAGAGATTTTAATTTAAATATCGTTAATTGCATTTTATAAAAACATGTGAAAAAACTAAGCGTTTCCCGCCAATGTTCCAATTCTGGAACATGTTATAAATCTTATACAAAAAATTTTTTTTGAAAAAAAAAAATTACTCATAGTGCTTATGTTTGCGTTTTAATGTGATTTTTACCAATAAATAGTTTGTGTTATCTTTCAATCATAGTGCGGTGTTTAAAAGGTTAATAAAGATTTTCAGTCTATATCACCTGACAGATTTTCATGGAGATATTTTAATAGAATTCCACCTACCATGTTTTCACCCATGAACCAGCAGCTTAAGTGATTGGCTAGACTCTTCTAGTAAATGAACAATGGAATACCATGAGTTATTCTATTAACATCTAATGTGAATACATTAAATTACATGTGTATAATAAAACTATTATGGAAAGCCAGTGGAACATAGCATTGAATTTCAACCAACATATTTTAAAACAATTTTTTTACACCCTAAAATATTTAGAAATAGAATTTTATATGTCTATTCAAACACAACTACAGGAAGGTGAAATATGCAAGAAATGGCGATCCATCAATTTTTGGGCAAGAATAAATAAAATGTTGCTCTCTGTTTGCCAAATGACAACCAAAAAAATTTGTGTCTTTAAGGATAATTACTCTACACCTTATTTTGTCTTAGGGAGTTAAATTACCTAAGAACTATTACTATGGCACTGTGACAAATTACAACTAATGATTTCTGTTGCCAAAGTAAATTTAAGATAGTTTCAGAGTTCAAGACTGAATAAACCAAAGTGTAAACATACTCTTAATATTAATGCAAATAGGAATTTAGTAAAGAAAAGAGGGTAGGAAAAGGAATATCAATTCTGTACCATCTGAAATCTAGCATCTTAACATATTTTCTAAGAGATCATAGACAAGAAAAGTATTTTGAGTTGTACACACAAATATTGCAGAAATAAGATAATTTGAAAGTGTATATAATAATTTGATCAAATGAGACTTTTCATTAGTGCAGAAAATTAATCGCAAGTAACAAGTAATTTTTTATGCTTCCTAACAGTAAGATAAAAGAAAATATATAGAACATATACTTGCTGACAACCATCCCAACTACTATGTGCTAAATTGATGTCTAAATAAATAAAATGAAATAAAAGATGAATATAACTCATACTACCTCATTTTGTATAAAAATTAAAATCACTTTTTCGAAAAAAGAAGTGTTAATTTGAAAGGAAAAAATTAAATTAAAAAATGTTTTGCCTAAAAAGTTAATGAGTTCTAGCAACACAAAACTCAAATTAAGAAACAACAATATTTCGACAATTTATCAAATAAACATGCAATGCAAGTCAATCAAACTTGAAGACTGAGAATAAACAGCAGAATAAGAGATGATGTGCAACATCTTAGACATGTGCTGCTGCTAATAAAGCTTTAATAAATTTATCAGTAATCAATAAAATACTATCGGAAGTGATTAAGGAAATTCTTTAATAAATAGTATTTCTGTAAATATATTAATCTTAAGTTACACAATTTTATATTTAGTGTTTTCATTACACATTTTCTGTAATAAATTTCATTTTTTGACTTGCAACACATCACCATATTTTCATCACAATTATCTGTGTAAATATCATCTGATATTATTGCAGCTAGTGTTCACTCTAAGAAGAGTCACTAAAAAAGAGTATTTCAAGAGGAAATATATATATGTTTTACAGTTACAAAATAAATATAATTTTTAGCTATAATAAACTAAGTAACATACTTTCAATCAATTTAAGAATTATAAATAAAAAAAGAACAGCAACCCTTGGATAATGGTCCCAAAGGGAGAATTAATGTATCAAATCATGAGAATGAAAACATGGCAGACAATGCTGTTTGGGGATTCAACACATCATATTGAAAGAAAGAAAAAAAAAAATTACAAATCTTAAAGAATACAAAATCCAAATATTGAGCATTATATGACTGCCTCTTGAAATTGCATGAACAACCATACTGTTTTGTTTGATAAGTATAATAAAATTATTTCCGGTACTACTTGGTTATTCCTTGGTTATCCCGTCGACCAATTTTGTCAAATTATACAAATAGCCAAACTATTCGCCAAATTATACAAATTGACATAATTTTTATTTTAATTAACGAAAGAAGAAATAAATTAGTAAAACATTAGTTTTTTGGTCGACAGGATAATCAAGTAGTACCTTATTTCTTCACAAAAATTTATAATCTGTTAAGGAAATCAGTTTCAGTTTATACAATCATTTTTCATTCAGTAACACAAGAACAAAAAAAAAAAAAAAACATTTCAATATTCTATAAACTTACTTATTTTCTGGGCTGACTTGAATCATATTTAAATCTTTCATGGTACTAATGATGTCTAAAGCACTGATTCCTGTTGTTTGTGCAATACCTGAAATAAAGAAGATAAAATTAATCTATATATCTAAAAAGCAAAGCTGAATTGTTTAAGAACTCTTTCTAGAGCATTTTAGAGTACTCTTGTGTCGCAAAACGGACTGGAATACAAGTTTCGAATAAGTTTCATTTCAGAGAATGTTAAGCGAAGTTGGGGGTGATCTAAGGTGGCCAGAAAGAGAATCTTTGATAGATTTTTAAGGTGGGTGGGGGACTTGGAGTTCGCTCTATTTAGTGTTCTGTAAGGAAAAAACAGAATCCTTCTTCTTTTGTTGTCTGCTTGCCTATAAAGACAGTTTTTATCAGAAACAGCAGTGGGTATGAAGTTAAAATTTATATCAAATAAAGTTTAAGGTTCTATTGTTGTATAAAAATTTGAGCTTTTTTTAAACTTAAAACAATAAAAAATTACAGCCTTAAAGCACTTTTAGAAAACATTATAAATTAAAGATTTTCATTTTTTTTTTTCCTTTTTCATGTGCTGTATGACCTTCCTTAGTGCCTAAATCTCAAGATTCTAGATCAACCAGAAGAAATCTGTAGCCTTGGAGAGGAACCAGTAATTTGAAATTTGGCACGAAAGAAGGTCTCATAGTATGTGTAAAGGAGAAAATCTGAAAATCATTAATTTATAATTCTATGTTGATTTATTATGTGGAAATTTATGAATTTACATACTCAGGAGTAATGTAAAATTAAAAGTTTTGTGACAGAAGTTTTTGTGCATTTGTCAAGAAATTAGTTATTTACAGAGATTTACAATAATTCGACATAATAGTATGGAACCCTCAGGGTAAGAGTCCTACTCGCAGATGTCCTGATTTTGAATCTGAAAACTATATTCTCTGAAAAATGTTCTCGTCTGTATCCATGTAAACACAGTTGACATGCAGCTGGTTTCCAGTCTATTTATTAAAGGAAAGAGGTTTTGGTTCTTTTAACTATTGGTAACAAATATTTTGTAAAAAATTGTGGCATTTTAATGAAGTTGTGAACTTCCTATGTAGTTTTAAGGTTAAAACATATTAGAAATTAAAAATATTAATTATATATGACTGTATTTAAGAAGTTTCAATAAATTAAAAATGTTTCCAGTTTATATTATTAATTTCCAAAAGATTTGTAATATATTGTGCTTAATTTTAGACCAGAGCATAACACCTACACTACAACTCCTAGTCTTTCTACAATAAAAAATTAAGAACAGAAAAAAACTGCCTCTATAAACAAGAAACAATAAAAAATTACATTTTAATTTATAATGTACAGAAAATGGAACATTTTATACGCCATACATGTCTGTTTTTTAAAGTACCAGGAGATTCAATCTGGGCTTCCTAGATTACAGAACATACAGCCCAGTGTATTGGAAATGCATGAAATTTTTTATTGAAAAAGTCTAATAGACTTATTACACTTTAATTTATATTTTTAGATTACCCTTTTAACAATACCAAAAAGCATTTTCATATGAAAAATATAAATTATGTAGTCATTTATTATTCAAATAAAGTTTTAAAATTTATTAAAATCTGTACTTTTGTATTAACTGCATGCCGGGAGTGAATAGCAAAAATTTCATTATTTACAGCAGCCTTTTTTATTATAACTATTATTTCAGTATATAAGCACGTAGTTGACAGTTTTTGCTTATCACTGAAACTTGTGTTTTATTTATTTATTTAGGCAAGTTTTAATTTCATTATGGAATATTAGTTGGAAAGAAATGCTGAGCCATTTATATATTGCTTTAAGTGTAAAATGTAAAACAGATCTAATAATTAAGTAAAAAGGCATTTTAATTTTTAATATAAAGGTCCATCAAAGCCAACCCTATAACAATAATGACACTATTTTTAAACTCAAGAAAATTTTCAAAAATGTTAGATCCTCTAAGTAAATGAAGTTTTGGAGTAATTAACAGAAACTGATTGATTATTTAAAAATAATATTCAAAAGTACTAAATAATAAAAAAGATACATACTTTTAATGTGAATTTGATGCTTGCTCTCTTTTTGATACCAATCATTAATATATTCAAGCAATACGCTCTTCCAATAGGATTGGTAACTTATTCTTCCAAGATCTGAAAGAGGTTTTTCGGGAGTCCCAGGTAATCCCTCTTTCCTTGACAATAAATAACCTAAAATACAAACATATAATTAATCTCTAACAAAACAACTTGACTATAAAGTGCTTTAAACAAGTCATATTTCCAATATAATGCTGACAAATAGGATGAGATTTTGTTATTTAATTAAGAACACCATGATAAAGTTATATGATTCTATTTTATAATGATGTTATATAAAATGTTAACAAATTTACAAAATAATAACACTTTAATGGATTAAAAAACATAAAAATAAAATGTGAATAAAAATTAAATTTTTAGAATAATATAATGCTCTTTCACAAGAGTTGTAGTAAAATTTTAATAAACAATTTGCACAGTGGTTACAATGTTTTGTTTAAAAAGAGATATCAATAGATCAAAAGAACATGCAAATTTTCTCAGTGATGTAGGAAGCTATCTAAACAACCAATAAATCCATACATACTAAAAGTGATAAATATAACAGAAGACTAACGCCTCCCCTCCCCCCTTCTTCTCTTCTAAAATATTAATGAAAACATAACTATTTTTCAAGAATTATGAATTAGTTTCAAGAATAACAATTAGCAGTTACTCTAACAAAGGTTGCAATCAATTTTTAAATTTTATCTATCGGCTCCCAGCTAGAGCTACCACTATAGTTTTGTTAAGAAGATCCTCTTCTAGTCTTAAAACATGGTGTATCAATATTCATTAAAACATAGCTTGGTAAATAATATCCCAGGAAATTTTATTTATTAGAGACAAAGTGACTTTTCATTCACTACATGACTGCTAAGAACATGCAATTATTTTTAGAAATATGTAATGATGATAGCAATGACCAGTGCCATGGTTTCATGTTTATTGCTATAGTAGATCTTTACAATGCAATTCTCAATACAATACACAACTTCTCAGATGTAAACAATGAATATTGCACTAAAGAAGGACTTGCACTCCACATCATAGAAATATTGCTACCTTCTAGAGGATTAAATTTCAGAGATTATTTCATTTTTATCACCTTAATCCAGAGTTTTTTAATGAAAAAAATGCTATTATTAAATAAATTTTATTGAAAATGAGTACTATAATGATTTGGTACAGGTTTATTTTGGATCATGTTTATAAGGTAATTTAACAATGTGTGAAATGAATGATGCATATTATGCGAAAATTTATAATTTGAACAAATTCTGGTCACAAGGAATGCAATATAAAGATTTACTGTATATTTTTATGTTCCAGATGCATTTGGACATGCATACAAGATCAATTTATTGATGTGTGAAATGTGACCTCTGTTATGCAAAATTGTATAATACATAAAATAATTTAAAAAAAAAAAGTCACTGATAAAAAAAAAGTCACTGGTTCAAAGTACCAGTAAGCATGAGAATTTACTGGTCCGCAGTCATCATTACTAGCCCGCTACATAAAATTCTAACCTTAGAAAGTCTTTTCTAAGTCCCTTTAAACTTTTGAGTGACACCCCCCCACACCCCCCCCCCAAAAAAAACCCACACACACACATATCTCCTGGAATATGAACCAAACTTTCTTTACAGTTATCCAAAACTTTCAGCATAATAAAAAGTAAAATTATAATTTACTAAAAATTAAATAAACAGTACATAAAGAAAAACTATAAAATTATTAATCAGATATTTTATTTCTGATTATTTATTTCAACTGACTAAGGTTTAATGCAATTTTTATTATTGTGTGATTTGTGTTTGGTTGCGGTTTTCTCAGGGACGGGAAAATTTAGGTTTACCTGTGAGGGAGGGGGGAAAAGTTACTGGTTCTGCAGACCACTAAATTTTTCAAATCAGTGGTCCGATTGAATTTTTTGGTGGTCTTGGACCAGCGGGCCAGCAAGGAATTCGAAAGCTGCTCTCGTCTTAAGGTGTGTGTTATAAAGATCTTCCACTGTGTTACATTACTTCTGGACATCATATAATTGCAATTTTTGCATCATCAAACAAAGGAAGAAATATATTTTCGAATGAAATTTGCAGCTCAACAATGTGCCATTTTAATTTTTCATTTACATTTTTACATTAACCTTATGTAAATGGGTTACTTTCAAGCATCCTTAATGGATGAGAATACCACTGAAGATAACAAACACTTTTGCGAAAAATATACCATTTGGCTATGGAAAAAGTTACAGAAGATTAACCCTAAAATCAGATTGACTATAAAATATGGCACTAAACTGAAATCTATAAATGGAAAAACAGATTTCAATTTCAACATAATAACGAACATCCAAGAGCATCAATAAAATTGAAGTGGATAAAATTGAGTAACACTATTGAAATAACATTATCTTAGAACTAATTCTGATTAATTTTATATACATGTTTAAATTTTGTAATACTTTGTATATACAAAGATATTTTGCAATACATACAGATATTTTAGAAAAATGATTAACAGGATAACACTAATTAGATTTAATAAATTAAAATAATTTATCAATTTATACAATGCTAACAAAAAAAAAAAAACTTAATTTTTAGGAAAAAGCAATGTGCCATGTACTCAATAACTTTTACAGGTTCTGTATCAATAGAAAAGATCAACATAAAGCAGCTTCCTAATTTTTTCCTTCCAAAATTTTAGACAAATAAATATTCATGTGTATGGATGTATATATATATCTATATATAAATACAGAACTACATTAATATACATTCAAAATTAAAAAAAAAAAAAAAGCAATTTAACAAATTACAACGACCATTTGGAAAATGATTTTTTCAAAGACTAAAATTTAAGACATTAAAAATCGCACGGAGGTGATCATGCACAGTGTTATTACACATAAAAATTGCAAGCAACAAAAATCGCCTGCGACTCCTCAGATTTCCTGAAACTTACGTATTATCCACCTGAAACTTACGTATTATCCAAGCATTTCATTGGCTGTTCAGGAAAAGGCTTTTCCATTGCCAGATTTCCAAGAAATCTTGACGACCCATTTTAAGTGAAATTTTATTCTTAAACTTCTAAACATCCCACAATATTACTTTTTACAATTATTTTTTATTACTTATGCTACAATGTTTCAAAACGCACTTATGCTACAAGCTTCGGCAAGCAAATTAGGTACCTCTACATAAGCCACTGCATGGCAGGTGTGTCCGCAAAGAGCTTAAGTATCATCTGATACCTTATTTGCATATAGGCATAACTTTTTTTTTTTTAACCGTTTGTCCCTTTAATTGTTTTCATCAGTGTATTACTATGATTGAGTATCTCAGAATTATTTTTCTTTATAATGATAATTTTATATACACTTAATGAATTAAACCACACAAATTTTGCAAGGTATAACCTGTAGAAAATTAACCATTATGCTCATGTTTTTAACTAAAAATGACTTAAACAAAACTTACTAAAATCTATTAGAAATCTTCCATATCCTTGTCTCTGATACTGAGGCATGGTCATAATACAAGATACATTATACCTTTGTTGACATAATTTTTCCTGTATGGAAACAAATTTCACAATATAGTTATTTACATTAACAACATATAAATTGAAACAACACTATCAAATGCTAAAAATCAATACAAATAATAAAAAAACTCTAAGCATGTCCTTTGAAAAATATTTTGAAACAAAAAAAATTCCAAATATTTCGAAAACAAAATCAAAGTAATACCAATTTACCATTAAATTTATGGTACGTTGATTTCATAAAGAAAATTACAATGAATATTATTATTAACAGACATAAGCAATGTATTCTAGAAATTTATATACATAAACATGTGACACAGGCTTCATCAACTCTGAATTTAAATTTTAAAACTGATAAAAGACCTCTATACTTAAAAAAAAAAAAAAAGAAAAAAGAAAAAAGAAAAACTAACTAAAGCTGTCACTGCCGTAAATGATTTTTTTTTTTTTTGGTCACCGGAGGTTTTAACTAGGCAAATTTTAAGAAAACTATAAAATATGAAAATAGGTAGGTTTATAGAGAAATGTGCTAAAAGCAGTAAATGGGGGAAAATAGCCATATTTAAAATACCTTAAATAATATTGCCAAATAGTTTCAATTTAAAAGTATATTTACTCAAGTGATTCGCTTCATATTCTGAAAGACTTTATACCTATTGTTGCCACTTTTAAAACAGTACAAATGATATCTCCTTTCAATTAAAAAATGTATTTTGGTGTTAACATTAAAATGAAAAAGAAACCTTTGATGAAAATTAAGTCATATTTAAAATGGTACATTTAAAAGTCTTACTGAACACACTTTTAGTGTCTTATTAAATTCTGGGAGGCAGTGACATTGTATACATAGCCATTTTATATAAGCTGATTTTCAAATGTTTAATTGATCTTATTTATTTAATCAAGCAGACATCAGCTGATACGATAGCAGTTGATTCATCCTTACAATACCACAGTCAAAGGGAAATTCATAGCAACCGCATTACAGTAGGTCACCACTGGTTGTATAATTATAATTTGCTCTACTGTAATCTTTTTAAAACAGAGCAAATTAGAAGCCTGCAATGCTGAGACTGGTGAATGTAGCTCATAGGGTGCAGAACCTCCTAGTGGTGAAAATGTCATGTCTGTCACTGGACTGAAATTTAGGCACTTAAAATTCAGAACACAATAATATAAAATGGTATTTAATAGTAGAGTCCTTTTATAAATATAATTATAAATATAAGTCTTAAAAATGATTCTTAAGAAATTTTTATATTTTTATTTGTTGTGTGATAATAAAATAATGCAATAGGTAATAATACAATAATAGATAACTAAATACAAAAATAGAGAACAGACATGGCATTCCAAAGTAGTAAAATTCGTAAGGCTAAATAAAATAATTTAAAACAAAAACATGAAAAAACATTTTGATTTGGAATAAAGACCTTATGAGCTAAGTTAGTCAGTTGAATAAACTAATATATTAAGGTAAACAAAGCTAATTAAGGTAACAGGTATGACATGCTTTAAAAGTAAAGGTTGGTCATAAAAGAATGTCCTAGTTTCAATGGTACATTATAACAGTTTAATTGAAACTATTTACAACAAATCATACATCCAATTGAAGGTAAACTAATCCAGTTTTTCTTACAAATATTCAATAGGTGCACCTTTAGTTACATGGCACACATTCAGCCTTAAGTCCAATTCTTCCCACACTTAGATTAAGTTTAGAGTAATGGAAGCAATAGCCCATTCAATTCTGTGTGTTTTTCCCACATGGGGATCCCAATTAAACTTTAAGCGAAATGCATGTTCAATTGAAATTACAGATTCCCTCTTAGCAAATTGCAGAACATAAAATGCTTTACGATCAGGAGTCGCCATTTTGCGTGTGTGACACTGCAAGCGAGTACTTGGACAGTAATCGTGCATGCACTTATCTAAAACTGTTTGAAATACTCTTTATTTGTAACCTTGAACAAACACTCTACAATGCTTACAGTTGATGCTATCAAAATTTATAACTGGGAATTTTTTTTTTTTTTTTTTTTTTTTTTTTTTTGGTATATTTATGCTTCTGTTTCTTAAACCAAGCACAGAAAATATAAATTTGCCTTTGCATTTCTTTTCTAACCTTGCTTCATTTGTAAACAAGTGTTGTCATTAACAAGTTTAAAAAGTTGCAAATAGTATACAGAAACAGACATGGCATCAATTACTCGGCAGCAGTATTTTATTAATAAAAGCATCTTAACTGGTAATTACAACCGTTTGAGAATGTAATTTAGAGTACATAACACAATTATAAAAGATGTCAGAGAAGAAATTTAGCTTTTAGAAAGTAATACTGAAAAAAAATAATAAATTTTATGTTTCAGATAGCTGTTTTTCAGTTCGTCCTTAACTCATCCCTTAAAAATCATTGTTTCTTAAACAAATATCTCATAATTTATTATTTCTCTACCGGGAACTATCTGCTAATAAGCATGGCAAAGAAAAAAAAATCATTTAAAATTTCCTACATATTCTAGAAAAAAAAAAAAAAAATCAGATGAACAGCAAATGGCATTGGATTTAAAAATAAACCAACTATTAAAACATTAAAAAACAATACCTGAATAGTATAAACATTAATTTTATTAAAAATAATAAAAGTACTGGCAAATATCTTTATAAATGAGAATCAGTTGTAAGTTTTTAATATGTTAACAGCACTTCAATCGCTAAAATTATAGGAAGAAAATACATGGAAAATCTATTCTTTCAAGTATAATAAACCCTAGAAAGCTAACCTGCATCATTTTTATGTAAATTTCCCATTGCATTAACTTTCTAGTGTTAAGAACAATTGATTACACCACGAACATGTTTGTTAGAATGGCCAATAACTAAAAAGATCAAAGTCCTGCTAAAAAAAACTCATATACAAATATCAGGAATTAACCATTTTCGAGATACCCAAGAATAAAAAAATAGTTGATGCATTACAGGAGCGAATATAAAAAAGAAAAACAGTTCCTGATTTTCCAAGTTCATCAGCGATTTTGAATCGCACATTAAAGAATTAAAATTCAATAGTAAATTTTGTCCTCTTTTCAATGTACAGTAGAACCTCGATTATCCGAAGTAATTGGGACCGACCCTCTTTCAGAAAATCGAAATTTTCAGATAATCGAGAATGCTTCAATTTTAAGATTAAGGAGAAATAAATGCAATATTTCTTATTATCTTAACAAGTGCTTAATACAAATAAAGCAATAGCAAAATGAAAACAAGAATAAATTGCCTGAATTTTAATTTTGAAATTAAGTACTTTTTACATATATCACAAAGGTTTGAAAAAATGTTTTGTTTGTTGCAGTTTCGATTTGCCTTTGCTTTGAAGCTCTATTACGGAGTTTTTTAACATTATTAGTTCACCAGTATCACAGTCTTTCTGCTTCTCCAGCCATGCCAAATCTTTTGTACAACATTAAAAAGCTTCAGAATTGCTAATTTGTTCGTTTTCTCCGTTCCACTCCGCAGCTTATGGGAACCCAAGCTAAATTCAAAGGAACTCTGAGAAAGGGGATCAAAAATATTTATATATACTCGTACTGCAGAAAGGATTGCTTGTACACAAGGAATATGATAGTTAAAAAAAAACTTGGATGTATGTATATAAACTTGGAATATGATAGTTTTAAAAAATAATGGATTTTGCTCGCAAGGAATGTGATAGTAAAACCTTTAAAAATGGATTTCGGTTAATCGAGAGTTTCGGTTAAAAGAGTTTTGAATAAAAGAGGTTCTACTGTAGTTTATTTGGTATTCGTACAGAAATTATTGTATTTTTCGTCATCCAATATATATAAGACATATTACCATCCAATGATATATATTTATATCACTCTATCAGAAAAACTCTCGAGAATAGTTTTAACTCTTTTATGCATAAATTATTTTTCATTATTCAGAAAAATTCTTTTTTTTTTTGTGATAAATAAATATCCATTATAAAAGAATTTTATTATTGTGCTGCACACTAGCTATTATCTGTTCACAAATCAGATCTCCATAAATGAATGCTGAAAAGTTTTTTGCATTATAGGTCAATACTTATCTGTCCTCATATGAGGCCCATATGAATGAGAGGGTTAAAAACATAATTTCACATACAATTTTTTAAAGGCAAAGAAAAAGTACATTTTAAAGCAAAATGAGAAATTTGTGCCGACAGCAGTGAATATTCAAGGAAAGTTTTTTTTTTTTCGGCATTGGATTGCTATTATAACTTTTTTACCAATATAAAAGTTAGTTGTTATAACAACAGTGACAGGGTTTCTTCTAAAGTGAGAAATAAATAATTTTGTTTTCTACTATTTGGCAGCCTTTTTACTTTTGTTGTGCCTAAAGGGGAAACAAAAATGAGATGGCAATAATTTTCATTTTGCCTTTTCTAAAAATAAATAACTTAAGAAATTTTGTTGTTACGAGCCAATTTTCTTCTCATTAGACTTGTACCGGGCTTAATTTTTCTTAGCAGACTCGGACCAAGCAATGCCAGGTGGTCTGCTAGCATACTTGCCAACTATATTTCGGTAAAACTCAGAAGATTATGGACAAAAAATCAGAAGAAATCAGAAGATTTTGGAGAAAAATCAGAAGAAGTCAGAAGATTTTTTAAGTTTTATAACACTTTCAGTAAAGATTAAAAAACAGTTTAATCCTTATAAATAAACAAATTTAAAAGAGAAACTCCAATAAAATATTAACTAATTTGCAATTACACAATATATATTATGACAAAAAAGAATAACTTGAATATATTAAAAATTACTAATATTTTTTTTTTTTTTTTTTTTTTTGAATATTCATAGATATCCTACCTTTCACATTAAAAGACACTTTAAACTTCTGACTCTTAAATGTTTCTTTTTTTTTTTTAGGGTGATTCTGAGTAAAAAAAAAAAAAAAATCTGGAATTCACAGCAAATTTTCTGAAAGTTACAGCAGGGGGGGGGGATCCACTTCTGATACTAGCTATGCTTTTTTCCGCGGCCCTTTCACGAATTCGCGATCTTTAGCCGAAATGTGTGGTTTTTTTTCGTGATCTTTTGACGAAATGTGTGTTTTTTTCGCGACCTTTTGAAGAAATGTGTGTTTTTTCGCAATCTTTTGAAGAAATTTGCCATTTTTCGCGATCTTTTGCCGAAATTTGCCGTTTTTTCGAGATTTTTTGACGAAATTTGCCGTTTTTCTGAAAACGATTGACAAAATTAATTTTTTTCGGCGAAGATGTCGAAATTCGCGATATTTTTTATGTCCGAATTTTCGAATTGGTGGCCGATTTTTTTTTAATTTTCGGAAATGAATGCCTTAAATTTTCGGAAAATTCGGACCAAAATCACCCCTACGCGTTGTTTACGCAATTTTTGACGAAATTCGCGTCTTTCCCGCGATCGTTCGGCGAAATTTGGGTCTTTTTCCGCGATCCATCAGTGAAATTTGGGTTTATTCCGCGATCTTTTCACGAAATTCGTGTTTTTACGCGCTCTTTTGAGAGAATTCTCGTTTTTTACGTGATCTTCCGACAAAATTTGAGTCTTTCCTGCGAACCTTCGGCAAAATTTCGGGTTTCCCCGCGATCCTTTGACGAAACTCACGTAAATAGCGTAAGAAAAGGCCGAAAATCGAAAGAAAATGACGAAAAGCGGAAGAAAACGCATTACGCGCGTAAAATCAGAAAACACGCCCATTTTTCGGAAGAATTCTGAAAAAATCGGAAGAGTTGGCAGCTATGTGCTAGCAATGAAATAAAATTGTTGAATTTTTTCAGTTATATAACACCACTCTTTATTGTTTGATATAAATTAAGGTACACCGCTGTTTACTGAAAAAATGGATAAAGCAGGCACATAGACAGGGGTGTAAAAATACCGGGCGCCAGGTCGCCCGGGCGACTAAATTTTCGACACTGGCGCCTAGATATGTCTTAGGAAATGAAAAAATAATTCGCATTTATAACCTTCATTATTTATGGATTTTTTTTATAGATAGAAATATTTTGTCCCATTGAATGTTGATTTGGAAATAACTGAAAGTATTGCTCTTGACGAATGGTACGAGTTTAAGGCATTATGCAAAGACATGAAATTTAGTGAGCTTTTGATCAAATCAATGAAAAATGATTCTAAATTTCCAATTTTATCAAAGTTATTGCAAATTGTATCTGTAATACCTGTGGCAACTGCATCCTGTGAGTGAGGATTCAGCACAATGAATTTGATCAACAACAAATTTCGCTCTACTCTGACATCACAAAATTTAAATGATTTATTATTAATAAATTTAAATGGACCTTCTGTAGAAGCATTTGATCCTACAAAAGCATATATTATAGTCCTTGAAGTGCATTACATATTTGTACTTTTGAGGTGTTTAAAGTTTTTAATGATTATTATTTGTATTTTACATCAGCACTTCCAATTTTTTTATATCAATATTTATAATTTTATGTAACATTACTTTTTTATACAAGGAAAATTTATGTCATGTGTCAGATATATTTAATTAAAAAGAGTAATTTGTATATACTATTATTAACTTATACTGTAATTTTATTTTACAAATTTTCTATCGATAGTAACTGGCTCCTAAATTTTTGAGCTGGCTCCTAGATTTTCAAAAAATTTTTATACCCCTGCACATAAAATACAGAAACTGCATAAAAGTTAAATACCAAAAACTGAAAATCAGACTTCATAATATTTTAACTTTAAAAACAAACAGTCTATTATTATTTATATGAATTCACTAGTTTTCACAATAACACATTGTTAATAGTATAATAATAACATTATCCACATAATATATCAATAACGTTTCTTATAAAGATAAATATAAACTGATTAATACAACAAAATATTACAGTAAAAAATGACTAAATTAACTGCAAAGCTACTTTAAAAACAATAAAAAAAATACTAAGCAGAAAATAATATATATATATATATATATATATACATACATATATATATACACAGTAGAGCGCCGATTATCCGGACCGGTCAGAACCAAGGCCGATTCAGTTAATGAAAAATCCGGATAATTGGACAACTTTAAAAAATGCCTATGGCATACTTTTTAGGTATCTTTCCTTTACACTAAAAAAAATATGAAGGCTTAGGGTAGCTTCCTTCACACTAAAAGTGCGAGGCTTAGGACCGGCAATTGTGGCAGTACACACTTTAGCATATTACAAATGGTGTGTTTAAAAGTTATTTTTTAAAACTCTTTTAAATGTTATTTTCTGCAAAATTGGTACAAAGTTAAACATAGAAGTACACATAGAAATTATTACATGTATATATCTATACACTGCACAGTACATGCATTAAAAAAAAATTTATTGCGATAGGGAAAATAAATTCTTGATAGCCTGAGAGCATTCTTTTTTCTATGTGGTACTCTCGCACATTAGAAGTGAAACTTCTTAGGTTCTAGAAACAGTTGGCATTGCTCTCTCTGCATTTGTAGGCGATTTTATTATTTCAGGATTAGGAAATGATTATTTAACGGTTGACTTTCATGACATCCAGCCAAATTTACCGTACCACATCTAAAAAAGTTTCACTTCGAAAATTTTGGAGAATGTTAGAAAAAAAACATATGGCCCTTGATCAATCCGGTCAATCAGCATCTGGATAATCAGCGCTCTACTGTGTAACCAGAAGTAAGGTTCCCAAAGAGCTCTAGCCCTATGGGAAGGTATGAGGCGAAATACGACAACAGCACAGGGGTGTATGGCAGGAAGTGTATGTCCGTTCAACACGTCCGAATGTGGTGCAGGGAGTTTAGTGCCGGTCGGAAAGAACTCCACGATGAAAAATGGAGCGGAGGACCGCCAGTTTTGGAGGCAGTTATCGGACCTCGCACCTAGTGATTATCACATATTTCCCAAGTTAAAGGAACACTTGGGTGGCCAACGCTTCCAGAGAGACGATGACGTCAAAGAAGAGGCGAAACGCTTTCATAACGGGCTAGTGACGGAATTCTACGACATCAGGATACAGAAATTGGAGCACCGTCTACAAAAATGCGTAGAAAAAGATGGCGATTGTGTAGAGAAATAGAGCAAACTTTCTTCTTTCCAACGATGTAAATTTCTATGAGAATAAACAATGTTGTCTATTTGTAAATTTGATGGGAACCTAATTTCTGGATTGACCCTCGTATATAAAACTAATTGACTCTCAAATTGTGTATATGATGCTATTTTTCCTATTAAAAGTAAAAAATAAAAATATGCAATAACTTTTATAACGGAAATTGCTTCGAAATAAAAAGGATGAATGTCAGAAACATAGAAATATCTAGCTCAGCCAAATTCAGCAGAAACTTGACATGAAGTTTTAGCAAACTTTAATTTTTGACTGCATAAAAATAACTGTTAAAATGTCCTGAAATTTACTTTGTGCAAATTAAAAAGTTTTAAAATTACTACAAATTTGGAAATAAAGAGTCAAATGCAATTAAACTCATCATAAAATGATTTTAAAATGAAAAATTAAATTCTCATAAGACATTTACAACAATAACTACTCATTCATAAGCACTATTTCCAAGATTTAAGATAAAATAAACATTGCTTACTTTGGAAAAATACCCGACAAAATGGCAGCCAGTGGCATCATTCTTGGTTAATACATAAAACAGGAATGGTTCAACATCATAATACAACGTCTTGTGATCTAAGAACAATTTTGCAAGGAGACATACATTCTGACAATACAGTTTGTTCACATTGCCATCAACTTCAAACACGGATAACTCATCTTTACGGTAAATCTCAGTTCCAGGTGGATGAGTCCAAGAACATTTTCTCTGAAAAAAAAGAAAAAAAACAAAATTGGTTGAAAATAATATAGGGAGAATAAATGGGCACAAAATAAAAGTAATGCTACCTAAAGTGAACATAATAAATCTGGATAGAAACATTGCATACAACTTTAAAGAAACAATTTTAAAAAATGCATAGGGGAGTAAAGTAATACAACAGAATCACAAGGAGTGTCATGAAATTCATACATATCTCGAAAGCAGTGTGCCAAAGGTGTTTCAAATATTTTTATCAAGTCTGATTCCTTCAAAGCAGGTCTTAAGGTAGACTAATTCAAATTAACTTTTTTGTCTTCTTTTTTTCTTTACTGTTAATGAAACATCCCAATTCTTCGACGACCACTTTTCATACGTATAGCCTGCTAGTAACTGAGCATTTACAATTAAGAAATTACAATTTAAATAGAAAAAAAAAAAAAAAAAAAAAACAAAGCACCACAAACACTTTATTTCTTGTTGCAAACTACTAGTTTCAACAGCTATAGCGTAACGTCATCAGTGCAAAATATGATTGCTCAGAAAAGAAATTTGCCGAAATATATGTAAAAGTGGATTTAATGATAAAGCTTCTCCTATATATATTTCAGCAAATTTCTTCTCTGAGTACGCTATGGCTACCAAAACTAAGTAAAGTGTTTCTGGTGCTTTAAACATTGTTTTTTATCTATTTATAACTGAGCATCTATTTCAGTTTTAACAAATTCGATATTTTATTCTTCTCCTTTGCTGTACTATATAGAGAATCCATCATCCCTTAGCAGGATTTTCACTAACACATGTTGTCTCAACGTGGACGGATTAACTTTAGAAGCCAGGGGAAATTTGCCGTGAAACATGTTTGTGCATCCTTTTCGTTTTTTATTTATTGTAAAGAAAATAAGAAAAAACACTTTTTAACCTCTTTTTTACTTTTTTTATAATGCAAAATTCTTTTATGTTTAATACTAAGCCATTTATGACATTTATTTAAATTTGTTTTGCTTTGGAAAAGGTATAAAGCATGCTCCTAGTGTATGCCCTTTGTTTTACATTTTTTAACAATTTTCCTATCAAGAATAAGGCTTAAAAAAGAATTTTTACCGGTGACTCCTGTCGTTTATGTGCAACTATAAAAGTCCAAAACTATTCGATCGATGATCATTTAATTCAACAGTTTTCCAATTTTGTAGTTTTTGTAAAAATAAATGTGTGTGTGTGTGTATATATCATGTCCTTGAGGAATAATTTTAGGTAAAAAATGCCATAGACATAACATTAAAAGAACTTATCTTTTTTAAATTTACAAATAATTATTTTTTCATTCTTATTACCACAAAAAGAAACTGCCTATGAACCATATGTATACATATATTTATTTATTATACAGCAAAAGCACGTCCATGTGTAACGCCAATGTCATATTGACAATGCAATCTGTAAAATAAATTATGCTTACTTATAAATTTATTAACCTCTGAACATCAGACAATTTCAATTTTACCACCATCTTAAAACAATATAAATAGTTCAGTATTTATTTCTGGCTAATATTCCATAATGAAATCAAAATTTCATCAATTAATAAAGGAAAAGAAAAACATACATAAATTAAAGTTAACGGCTATTTAATCAAACTACGCATTTATCTCTTATGTATCTGCTAATTTGTGTTTTAAAAATCTAACAGTAAAATATATTATAAAATTTGACGTTGTGTTACTTGCTTTTTGTGTGTACTCATATTCTAACAAATGCTTGAAAATGTCATTTTGATTTCCACTATGATGCCATATTAATCTTCTTTTTAATTCTTTAAAAAAAGAAAAAGAATTTCATTTTATTTTTCATATGGAAATCTTTCAACTCTTCAATCTCGAAAATTAATTGCAGTAGGCAAAAATTTATCATGGGTTTTGAATTTTTGCAGAAATAAAGAAATAATGTTAAATTTGATAGAAAAATGTCCATTGATTCTCAATGGAAATATCAAAATTTGGAATTAAGAAAAATATTTGAATAATATAAATAAAATATAAAGTATGTTACTTTCTGGGTGACAATCCACCTATATGTAAAGGCATTTTATCATTCGTTTTGACCCTGACGTCAGGCAAACATTTTCACACTTTAAATTTATAATATTATTAAAATTAGCAAAGAATAAAAAATTTGTGGCATCAGGGACAAAAGGATGGGAAAAAACAAAAAAAGTTGTGAACTCCATAGGTTCAACTGTGTTAAATTAACATTGAGAAGTGACATTGGAAACGCAATACTTAAATAAAATTCAAAAAATTCAATAATAAGTGTAAATGCCTGTACAGATGTTATTTTTCAACAAAGATAATAATAATTCCTGAGAAAATAAAAGATGAACTAACAAATGATTATCACCAATACCATGAAGAAATTAGAATTTACTGAACTAGGAAACTTTAAATGTGTGGTATTCAACATTTCTAGAAAATAATAAGATTAATTTCCTAAAATGCATTAGTTTTTTATTTTACTAATATTAATTTTAACAAGAGATTATATAAAAAGTAAGTATAGGCTAAATTTACAAAACCCTGCTTAATAATAAAACATATGTAAAGTTTTAAAACTACAGTAGAAAATCTTTATAACGCAATTCTATATAATGCAATTCTCTAGCACAGATGCCAACATCTCTTAATTACTCCACAGTCTGACCCAAAATGTGCTTGTTCAAACCAGAATATATATATATATATATATATATAAATAAGAAAATGCACCTCCTTTCTATGAGGTAGTACATTCTCAATTTAATTTTTTAACTTTTGGTTAAATAAAATTTCCGGTTTAAAACGTGTTCATCTTCGATCAGATTCCGGAGTAATTAAGATATGTTGGCATCTATGTATAACGCAGCTTCTTAAATGTAAATAGTGAATTTTACACTAAGAAAAGCCTTCAATCCATATTTAGAAATATTGCTACCCTTTAGGACTAAATTTCAAGTAAGTTCATTTTTATCTCCATACTTCATATTTCTTTAATGAAAAAATTGCCATCATTAACCCTTAACCGGAAACGTACCGTCTATGAGACGGTTGCGTCTACATATCTGCTCTTAATATTTTCTCCCTCCAACGTTCAAAACTTATTTTTATGCTTTTACATTAAAAAATTGATCCTGTTAATGCATTACTATTAAACATTAAATGTTTAAGTTCACTATTTGGTAAATTATTAAGTGTTCCGTTTGTGCATGGGATTTTCACGTTTCTGGTTAAGGGTTAAAGAAATTTTTTTTTTAAATAAGCAATATGATTTTGTCCAGGTGTATTTGATTATGTTTATAATTTGGCAATATATGAAGTGATCTATTTTATGCAAAAATTTATAATCTGTACAACTGTTGGTGCTGAAATATGCAATATAAAGATCTACTGTATATTGATATGTTCCAGGCTTATTTGGCCATTTTTACAAGGTAAGTTTTAATGATGTATGAAATGATATATTAATGCAATGTTTTATATAATGCAAAACCTTGTGTTTTTAGGTTTGCATTATAAAGATCTTCTACTATATTTAAACAAGACAGGAATAAGCAGAAAACACAGAATAACCATTGTAGGCTATTGTACACAGGATTTGCTTTAGAATTTGACCTTAAAATTCTCAGGCCACATTATTACCTCTATCTTACTAAGAACTATTTTTTCCTATATACACTACGACAATGCTTATTCAGACTGCTGACACTTCAGACAGTTTCACACATAGTGCTTTGCTTTAGAACTTTTATTTTTAATTTCTCAGGCCACAGATCAAATTTCAAAAACTGGGCCACGTTTTTAATTGATTGAAAAATAGAAGGAAATCATGTTCATTTCATTGTCAAATTGAAATGGATACATAGGATAAAGAGATAATAAATAAGTTTAAAATTATACAAAAGAAAGTACAAGTACAGCACAGAGAAAAGAAAGTTCAATATAAAAGAAGTAGCTTTTGTTAACTCTAAAGAAAATATCTTCTTGTGGAAAATTTAAGTTTAGAAAAAAATTTAAATTTTATTTCTTACAGATAACAGTTTTGGAATATTGAAAAATCAAGCCTAGAAGTTTAAATGCACACATCTTCTTTAAAAAAAAAAAAAAAAAAAAAAAAAAAAATCAGAAGAATTATTAAAGAGAAAACATAATAAAAAATACATATACATTAAATGATGCAAAATATCTTACCATATGACGAAGCAAAATGTTCTTGCTCTTCATATATTTCAAACAGAACTCGCACAAGAATAACTTAGGAAGCCTAAAAGAATGAAACTCACATAAATATATTTGAAATGTTTTTCAGCTAAATAACAAATACACTTTATATCCAATGTACTTTATAAACAATTATACATCAAAATACTTAACAACCATTGTAAAAATATAACTTAATTATAATGGAAGGCGAGATGTGTGCCACTCAGTGTCCGTTAATTAAACGGAAAACTTTACTTCTGGATATTTTGAGCATCTAAAGTTTTCCTTTATTAAATTATATATTGCTTAAGAAAATATCAAAGAACACCAAGAAAAGCACTGATTCTTTCACTGACAGTCTTGCATTTAAAAAGGTTATAAATACTGGCACTTTGAATGTCACAAACAGACTATAGAATTTATTCATGTATATATATTTTATATATATATATATTTTATATATATATATATATATAACCATTAATTAAACATTACCGACCATCATCAAAAACCGTAATATTGTGAATGAAATGACAATAAAAATGGATGCCACAAACCTATAATATACAACTGTATGTATAAAATAACGTGCCTTATACTTAATTACAAGAATTAATATGGAAGAAAAAAAGAAGAATATGGATACCGAAAAAAATAATTGAAAAACTTATATATTGAATTACGTTTTCAAGCGTACAGAATTCAATAATATAAGCAAATCGGTTGTTTTCTGTGAGAAAAAAGCTAAAAGCTGAAAAACATTTTTCTCCTGTACTCAAACAACCAATATTATATATATATCTCCCAACTATTCATAAAAATGTTGATCTTATGAATAGTTGAAAACATATTTTATTCAGATCATAGATCTAGAGACAATAAAAATTATTTTTGTGTGGCTGAAAATTTAGTATTAATTTTGAAATCATGAAATAAAAAATGATAAGATGCATGCAAAATACAAAACTTAAAAAAAAGTCTAAGATTTATTTCGATTTCATTTGAACGGAATCCAATTTTTTAGGGTGTTTTAAATATCATATTGCATGAATTTTATTTTTATTTTTTAATCTTCAATTGGCTTAACTAATTTGTTACAAAAATTTAACATTAAATGTAGAACTAATTGAATGAAATATCTTAATATCTGTCCCTTCTCGGGCTTAAACAATGTAGGAAATAAATTTTGTTTTTTTAATTTGTTCTTCAAATTATGTTTTTGTTTAATATGTCAAGTTTTTTAATAACTACTGCAATCAGATGAACTCATTTCAAAATTAATAGAGAGTATCATCATCAGGCTTTGATGTATGCGGTATTGCATCACAATGTGGGATGCAGTTTACCAATGTGTAATTTAAAATGTTTCACCACTGTAGTAATGTAGGTTGCGGTAGTTTGGACAAAAACTCCTAATCTGAACGTAAAAAATCTATAATCAGAACATAACAAATTAACTTCACTTAAATTTAGATACCCTATTTCCCACTCAGGAACGCTATGAATGTAAATGTAAATTGTGTTGAATCCTTACTACTAATATTTAACAATATTATAGCTGTGATACAGTAAAAAATAAAAAAATAAAAGTTTTACTTAAAATTTTAAACCTTATTCTCTACCAAGGGGTGATGTAAACACATCAGAAAATTATTACCTAAGTTTAACTTGGGGTATAAATAGTTCTCATCTCGGAAAAAAAACATACATTTTAAAATTTAAGTTATGTAATTTCCCACTAAGTTCACTACCTGCGTAAAAATAGCTATCCATTAGAAACTTTTTACTAAAATATAAACTTGACCAAAGTAAAAACTTATTCTGAAAATAGCCTTTTTATTTCCACTATGACGCTATATTCACCTTTTTAATAAAAAAAAAATAAATAAAAACTAGTTTAGTTTAATATTTCACGTGAAAATCTTTCAACTAACAAGAAATAAATTATTATTGCGGCTTTTGAAATTTTTGCAACAATGAAGTAAAAATGTTACATTTTCTATGAAAAATGTCCGTTGATTTTCAATGAAAAAAGCGAAAATTGGAAAAATATTTGAATAATGTAAAAAAAAAAAAAAAAATTGGCCCATGTTTCTCTCTGGGTTATAATTCAACCATATGCAAAGGCATTTTACCAATTCATTTTGACCCTGACGTCAGGCAAAAGTTTTTACACTTTAAATTTATAATATCGTTAGAATTAGTAAAGAATAAAAAAATGAGTGGCATCAGGGACAAAAAGGTGGGAAGAAAAAATGAAAAAGTTATGATCTCCATAGGCTTTTCCATGTTAAATTAACATTGAGAAGTGACACTGGAAATAAATAAGTATTGCGCTGCCGCACAATACTTAAATATTAAAATAGCATAACAAATTGTAAAACACAGTAAACTGTGTTTAAGGCAGGATCTACAGGGACTGAGAAAATTTTCTGCCTTGACACAGTTTATGTATTTAAATTACCTGGCATATTCTTGAGGGTATGGAGAAGAATACCACGTTTCAATACCGTATTTCCCAAATTCAATAGCTCCAGGACTCCTTCCCTGAGGTTCAGGAGGTATAGAACCATGACCCATATTCTAGAAAATAACACAAGTATTGCAATTTAAAGAATGAAAATACAAGTAAATCATCACAAGATTTATACAAAGATACACACTCAAGTTCTACTTTTAAAAAAAACTGAGATTATAAAAATCCATTTGCTATAATAGAATTATGTTTTTTAACAGAATTACATATTATTTATAAAGATTTTGCCACTGGATATTTGTTCCATTCGAATTCAGGTGTATTATTAATTTCATATCTAAGATGCAAGATTATAAATTCATTTGATCACTACTTTTTATTCTATCATAGTTTGATAGAAATTGTTAATAAAAGATTTACTATATTTAACCTTCTGAAGTCTACTTTCTATGCCTACTCAAGAGATTTTAACCATACCTCAGGAGGTTGTCCACCAAAAAATGATTATTTGGCAAGTAGCATATCTAAATTACAATATAACTGTCACTTATAATTTTTAATTTCTGATTATTACCATCATATTTAAATGTAAATTTAAGAAACAAGAATTGCTTCTGCCTTTTATATCTAAGGTGGGCAATTTTTTATGAAATAAACTTTTCTACTTAACCTTCTGCTAGGCACTCTGTCGTCAAAAGTTCAACACTCACATCTTTTTTGTTATTTTCAAAATAAATTTAAGTACAACATAAATTTTAATTTGCTTGATCACCAATAGAAGGATGTTTCCACCAATGAAAATGACGTCATATTTAAAAGAAAAATTGTGCTGGCATTCATAAAACTCAAACATTGGGCAAGATGGTTCTGGTGGAAAAAATGAGGACCACTCTTAAAGATAAATTTTCATTAATGAAAGTAAAAAAAAAAAAAGAAAAAAACTAACCAAGATATCGATTTGAAAATTTCAGAGTAAATGTAGAATTTTTTTACATTTTAATATCACTTTTAATTTTTTTAATCAGTCGGTAATTTTTCTTAATGTTTACAAAAAACTGATGGCGATACCAAAATTCTGGAAAAGAAACCAGACAGTAATGAACATTCATTTTCAAATATTTGACAATGCGCGAAAAATTTCTAAAAAAAAAATGTACTGGAGCACTAATATTCTGCAGTACTAAAAACCTGTCTTCTTCAGTCATATATTTGTATTTCATACATTATTTGCAAAGTTATTCATATTTAGGTGCTGGGAATTTTTGGAAAATCTTATTTACCTAGGATATGTATATGTAATATATATAATAACTTTGAAAATCAAAATACAATAGACAAGTTCTTCTCACGATATGTATATATATATATATATATATAAATAAATAATCAACAAGCGAAATATAACATATAGAGCACAAAGAGAGCTTCAGTGACAATATTGAGATCAAAGTAAATTTAAATAATCACTAAAAGTAAAAAAGTGGTGCAAATTAAGTATAGATTTAAAAAACTATAAGCAAAAAATTGATATATAATGGCTGAAACTATTTAATTTTAATGTGATGTCTATTATTATGTTGGGACAATAGCCTGTGAAGATTACTTGATTATTCCGTCGATCAATTTTGCAAATTATACAAATTGCCAAACTATTTGCCAAATTATACAAATGGAAAAATGTCACCATTCTAAAATTTTAAGACAGGAAAATTAATGAATTTAAATTAAAAAAATCACTAAAAAATAGGGTTACTTTAATAATGACGTTCACTTATGGCATAGCAACATACCAAATACAAAATTTGATTTATTTAGATGATTTCCGAGAAAAGAACTAATAGTTTATGTATTTAAACGCATAATTATTAAATTAAACCGCAAACAAACAGATATTTCTAAGATATTGTATTTGTGAATAAAATTTAAGCATTTAAAATGTAACAATTGAATTTATTTAAAAAAAATAAATAAATATCAATGATAACGAAAAATTGTAAAGAACCTAATGTTCTTTATTTAGTCAAAAAAGTAGGCAGATACAGCTATAAAATGTATGTAAACATTAGATATAGAATTGACAGAAAAAAAAATCATCATTTGCAGTAGTTTTAAATAACGAAAGAATAAATAAATTAGTAAAATATTAATAAAAATGTAAATTAAACATCAAATTAAAAAGACTTGACGTAACAAACACGTGTAAGATGTTTAATGTCAAGTGAATGTGACATTTACTCTCATCCATTATTGACATTTATGTGACATTTACTCTCATCCATTATTGACATTTAAACTTAAAGTTTGGCGACAGCTTTTGGTCGACGGGATAATCAAGTAGTATGCAAAGATTAATAATATATGGCACAACTATCATGAAATACAAATAAAAAGGAATATCTTACCTGTAAAGCAGTCTCTTGAACACTTTTGAAAAGAGTTACATCTTTGTCAGTCACACCATGTGGGAGGTTAGGTTTCTGTTCAGGAGTTGCACTATCTGTAATTATACAAGGAAAAAATAATAATTAAAAAAGAAAAGAAAAAAATAAAGATTAAAACATGCAATGAATTAATTTGTCGCATACAGTTAAATATTTAATTTGATAATTAAATATAACAATTATTTATATACAGTAAATTTACTAAGAAAAAATGTATTTTTGAAATTAAAAAATAAGTCTATATATATATATATTTTTTTTTTTTTTTAATAAAACTGTCCACAAATCTTAATTTAAATAACTAAAAGGTGAATATCATGTGAAATTTAAAAAATATGCAGAACTAGAAACCACATTAATTTCTTTAAAGTTTGCCATACAATATTTTTTTTTTTTAAATAAATAAACATAAGAAATTAGTTTCCATATAAATTGCCAAGAAAAATAATATTGAGGAATAAATCTGACTTAAAGTTGATAATAAATGTGTTATTGCTTAAAAAATGAAATTGTTTGCTTTGTATATACATACAAGTTTTCTTGGTGAATGTTTATACGAACAATTATAATATTTGTAATATATATAAATATTACAAACATAATATGATAATTTTAAAAATTAGAACATTTATGAATTTTCTTCTATTTATTTAACTATTATCATTCTGTTTATATGATATTTATCATTTCAAATTTCAACATCATCACTTGAAAAAAAAAAAAAAATCTCTCTAAGATTATGAAACGATTACACAAATAACAGTCACGATAACAGATATCGTTTAAAAATTTAAAGTTCAAAATAAATCTATGAAATATTTTATTCTATACTCTTAAATCGCAAGGGAAAAAAAAATATTTTTGTTGTGTATTTATCATTATAAAACTCAACACTTATCACTTACAAAAAATAATTTTCTCTCTATCATTATTTAATGAAAAAATCTATTACGTCACGATAACAGATCCTGTCTAAAATTTTTAAGTGCACAATAAATCTAATAAAAACTACTTAATTCCACATTCTTTTACACCAAGAAGGCGAAAAAAAATCACGTCTGTGTTGTATTCATCATCATTAAACTCAACACCATCACTTAATAAAAGATTATCGCTCTCCCTATCGTTATTAAAACGATTACGCAATCTCTGGCGACATATTTCATTTAGCTTCACTCAAATTGGGCAGTCGCAGTGGGTGACCGGCATGAAAATTTTAATAGAAGAAATCGCCACCATTAAAAAAATTCGTACAAAGTTTAGAGCAGTTAAGTTTGGCACTTACAGCACAAAAACACAGAGATAACAGGCTAAAACAAAAGCAACAACCACATCAACTACGCAGTGGAGCGAATTTTCAAAAAAGCGCCGCGACTGTATCGATAAAACATACACACACACGGCTACTTACGACGGTGCTAAATTACGCCATTGATGGGTCGAGCGCAGCTGGTGTTGCGGATGACGACACTCTCCTTTTTACGCAGTCAATTATCCTCCGATCGAGAAGTCACAAAATCCAAGAAACGACACCAAATCCACACACATACAAAGGCGAATCTGGTATAATTACCTCTTCGGTGAGAAACAAATGATCAAGATTGCAAATAATGCGACATTTAAAAAAAGATACAAGCACAACAAATCGGCCACACTACTTAAGCAATTCCCTAACGTCGCGAAATGTTTACATCCTGCCTATTGAAATACAACTGAAGGGGAGAAAGAAAGGTGGTAGAGAGGAGGGGAAGGGGCGGAACGGCGCTGCGGGAGAGGGGGGAGAGAGTGTGGTACTTCCTTCTCAAAAGCGACTCGCGCTTCGTTCGTTTCAATTTTTCCCACGAATGTAGCGGTTTCGATCTTTTAGCGATTTACTGTATGTCGTCGGGGTCAAATTAAATAGGACTACAGGGTGGGGGGGTAAAACTGGGTTTTTTCGAGAGGCTTCCTCCTTTATCATCATAACATAGTTTCATTTAGAGTTAGTTATAAACTTACATTTCCGCCTTGGAAACGCGGTTTTAAAAATAATTGTTTCCAGGTCATTCCACTTTCTTTTGCGCAGCTTCAGACGACAGGTATCAAACTCATTTTTAATTCGTTAACTAGAAACGGTGAAGGGGTAGGAGGGATGCAAAATCATTACGAGCGTTTTATCCGTAATTACTGACCAACATAAATTCTCGAAAGAATGTCAAGGTATTTCTAACATTTTCTTTTTACGTATCGTCATTATTACTATGAATTAAAGGAGAAACGTCAACCGTTCCTTTAAAAAAGTCATATCACGTCACGTTACCTTTCAGTTATCGATTATAAGCAACATTAGTAAATGCGCAAATAGTAAACCAAATTACGACTGAAAAGAGATCTGCAAACAGGTCACTCTTGCACTTTCAATAACCAGTTATTCTAGTCAATCTTTTCGAGGATTTTGCAGGAGAGGGAATGGGCTAGAATTTATCAGTTACTTTTGGACTATATTGTCTTAAAAGAGGTACCATGAGAGAGATCTTTAATGGGGAAGTGACACGAATTCGCCTTTTGCCGAAGAAAAATCGCGAAAACCTAATACAACCCACGCTCGGAATTAAACCTGCAAATTTCGGCTTCGAGTCCGTCACAATTTAATGTCCAACAGACTGTTACCGGTTAGATGAAAATTTTCAAATGTGTGAAAAATGTCTGGGCCAGGATTCGAACCAGGTAACTCTTGGCTGAAGCCGCCAATGCTCTGCCAACTGAGCCATCCCGGACGAATCTGGAGGACCTTCAGTTAGCAGAGCATTGGCGGCTTCAGCCAGAGAGATACTTGTTTCGAATCTTGGCCCGAACATTTTTCACACATTTGGAAATTTTCATATAATATGACATACCAATTGAATAATTGTGTTAAAAATTAATCTAAGGCTATTACTGGGTTGAGTAAGGCTTCATGGATTCAAGAAAACCAGCGTCAACAACAGCATAATATGAAATCTATAACTGTTCTTTTGCGATACTTTTTTAATACTAAGTAATGAAGCACCTGTCCCGCATCTTTTAAAGGGTCGTAGAACTGTTAAATCTTCAAAAAATTAGATTTGAGAAATTTTTTATGAGCATTTAAAAACAAATCATTCATTAAAAAAAAAAAAAAAATCCTATAATTACGCTAGTTATGAGTAAAAATGTGTCAAGTGTTCGCTAGGTAAACAATGATGAAAAGAATGCTTTAAACGCGATTTTCTCGAAATCAATACCCCAATCATCTCGGCAACAAATGAAACTATTTCCTTACTGTTTATATATATTTTCTTTATCTTTCATTTACACACACACAAAAAAGTTCTTTTTCTTTATAAAGAAAACAAAATAAGATTTTGTTTTGTTTAAACCTGATAAATTGCATTTGATAATCCGCCATTAGTTAAAAAGAGCAAAATTTAAAAAAATTGTCGGTCTCAGAGTAGACAATTATACATATTTTAACGCGTTTGAGTAAACCCCTCGGAGTGGCAGCACGCAACGAAGAAAAGGGAGTCCAAAAAGCGCATTTTTCAATACTCAATAAAAATATGACTACTAAAATTTCACAATATGCGTTTTTTAATTAAAAAAAAAATACTTATTTCTACTTCGTTCCTAGTAGTAAAAAAAAAAAAAAAAAAAAAAAAAACACTTTATTTAAATATATACTTATTTTTCTTGCCGAAAAAATTTTAATAACATTCTATGTTTATCATTATTAAAATCAAGAAAATAGAAAGAATCTACAAATATTGCCATACATTAGGCGAACGAATAAACGATGAAACAGTTTATTATTGAGTTTGAGATTAAATTAAATAAATAAAATCATTTAGTGATCGAACCAAAAGGAACAAATAATTCTGAAATATATTTCACGCTAATTTACAAAACATACAGATTCTAATCCTCTGGGGATTATAAAAAGCTAAATTGTAATACAGCGTAAATACCTTATAATAAATTTCCTGCGTCTAAGTCTCTTTCAGATGTCAAGGAAAATGTTTAAATAACATTATAAAACATTAAACTGCAAAAAGGAAGGAAAAAAAAAAGGCAGCGCCAAAAAAATGCTACTTTAAATTATTGAGTTCATGATTATTCCAACAAATAAAACTAAAAGTAAATTTCTAATTATAATTGACGAAAATAAATATAATTATGTAAGCAATATATAGAACTTTAAGAACCATAAAAACAACCAATGTGGTTGCTATTTAATAATAATAAAACTTTCACCTCAATAATGTTAAAATCAAATACCATTCCCTGTTTTACTTTTACATGCGGTTAGAATCAATTCAGCTGCTTATGTTCATTCCAAAGTCATTGAACTGTGTACTATTCCGATTCCGTATGACGCTTTTAGAAAAATAAATATTACAAGTTGAAATAAATTTAGAAAAAAATATCAGTAATATTCAAACTAAGATATTTTTATCCAATTAAATTATGGATAGAAGGCATAAAGCATAAAGGGTTGTCAGTAAAATACTTAAATTATATATTGAATACTACAATTTTTGTAGAGAAATAGTCGTCTTATTTAATTACAGAAATTTAGCGATTAAACCAGGTGGATAATACTATACGAAAATAGTGGTATTCAAAATAAAAGTTTAGTATTTTCCTAGCAACTCAGATGTTTTTTTTTTACACACTTTTGTTTAACTTAATCTGGTTCATGTATGTAAAGATGGAATTTTGTATTGGGTTTTTCATTTGCTTCATGGTGTGCTAGAATGTTCCAATACCCGGGTGCAAGTGATAAATCGCCAAATATTCTTTCAAATAAACTATATGATTACATCTGTATAAGAGTTATAAAAAATTTTAATGGAGTTAATTATGCGCTTAACCCGTTCGGGTATGGCGTACTAGTAATAGTACATGTCTTCTCACTGGGTATTATTTTGTCTTAACAATTACTTTTGTTATTATCAACATGTAGTAATGACAGTAAATGTCTATCTATTTCTTATTATAACTTCATTTACATTTTGGCATTTAATAATAATAATAATAATAATAAAAGTTTGCCTAATTCTCTTAACACAGTTGGCGATTCTTTAATTTTAAACATATATTTCACTCTTTAAATTTAAAATATCGGTTACATTTCTGAACAAACCATGTGTGATAAAACGCAAAAGATGTTAAAAAGTTGTAATATCTTAAATCCTGTTATAATATGATATTTACCAAACTTCACTAAAACTCTTCCTTAACTTATTGTCATATGGATATGAATTGAATAGTATGGAAAATAACTACATTCGTTAGATTTCAGACAATGACCTGTTCGTTAAACTTAAGTAAATCTATTTGGATAGCTACCATTAACATTATTAAAGTAAGAGTAATTTTTTTCTCAAAATTGGAGGGAAAAAAAAAAAGAAAAAAAAAAACGGCCCCGAAAGTGTTAAAGGGACTTTTCACTCACTTGAAAACACCCACACGCTAATGCTAAACCTACGGGCAGATTGTTTTCGAATTTCTCGTTTAAATTTGAATATTTTTAAAGAATTTTTTCCCCATAGGATAGCCGAGGTCGATCTGACTATTTTTAATTTTTCGATTTCAGTTGCAGATTTTTTAGGTGCGTTCGTAATTATATAAATACGTAGCACCTATAGCTGTCGTTCAGTCCGTCTGTCTGACCGCATATAACAGAGCAAAAACTACCCAACCCAATGGTCTGAGATTTTAAATATATAATTGTTGCAAAATTTTGTAGAGTCATTTCAAATTTTATGAAAATCGGATGCGTAGTTTAATGACAGGGGCAGTCAAAAGTTTGCCGTTACATGACGGCCAATGGGAAAAAATTATTGCAAGTGCACTTTAATGATGTTAGAATCTTTCGAAAAGAATGAAATGGATAGGCACTTATGAAGTGCACTAAAATATACATTCAGTACACTATGCGGTGCAAAAAATATTTATAAAACTAGTTATAGTACGAACGCACTTCATTTGCTACGTTTGACGAGCAATTTCGAACTTGTTTTAATAAAGGTACTTTCAACTTCGGAACCGATTTAGAAAGTGAAAGTACCTTTATTAAAAAAATCTGCAGTCAAAATCGAAAAAGTACAAAATGACCCTATTAGAGATTGAGCTCATTAAAAAATAAAAAGCTAAGCATAAGAAAATTCTTCACAGTAAACCCTTCTCTTTCGTAAATGCTATGCAGAGGTCTGAGATAATATATGCTTTAGCAATACAAAATTTCGAAATGGTCGTTAGTATCCTTTTTTTTTTTTAAGGAGGCAAATATAGGCATTAATAAAGCAGAAAAATGGTCTTAGAAACAAAAAAGTGCACTGCTGCTTTACATATCAAAAACTTTATCAATCTAGTAACTTGCCAAATAAAATTTAACCATTTATATATTTTATTTTTTCTTTCTTTTTGGCCTTTTATGCAAAGAATGGTTGGTTCCCGTCATACATTAAATTTTGATTAACTTCGATAAATTTAACAATGGAACAAAATTTTTGGCAATATGAAAAGGTGGAATTAAGATATGCATTAAAAAGATAATTATCATAAAACAGCTAAATAATTAGTCTTTTATTATTTTTCTTAATTAAAGCGAGAGAATGAGCAAAAAACATACCTATCTTTAGGAAGGTAGATTTAAATATTTTTTGCAGCCCAAAGAGGTGAACGTGCGCACGCAGATTCCGACACTATTCTTAGTCATGCAAACAACACCCCAAGTAACCCCCCCTCTTCCACAAGACTTAAAAAAAAAAAAAAAAAAAAAAAAAATCTAAAACTAAATGAAGCACCCAACGTAACGCAATGTATAACGGGCGCATTTTTCCGCAGCGAGGAATGGGCGAACTACGCCTTCCCAAAATTAGATACTGTAGTAGTACAAGAGAACAGATATTAGCAGCTAAATGTCGTGAGACTTGAAATCTCGGAAAAATCCCTCCCAGACCACAACAAGTATGAATAGGTCAACGAAATATTGAATTTGTATCCTTGTACCGTCAGAATCTGATATCTTAACAGAGGTCAATCCAGACAAAATTTGTAGCCCATTTAGGGCCCCTTCACAAAAATTCATTTAATTAAACAAGACCCCACAAAATTCCCCTCAATAAAATAAGCCCCTTCACAAAATTCCATTTCATTAAAACATACTCTTCATTAATTATTTTTATTTTGTTAGATTTTAAAATATGTAATTTGCAAAAAAAAAAATCATCAGAAAGGGAAAAAAAATAGCAGGAGTACTTAAAGAAGTATTAATTAATAAATACTTGGTTCGGATATGAGTAACGTTACAAAATGTAATTTTCCACAAAAATATAGTTCAGTTCGAAAGAAAGAAGTCTCATAGAAACAACCATTAACATTCATTCATACACATAACAGAAGTATAGTCAACATTAAATGTTAATAGTACATGGGTCGAGCATAATCTGACATATGTAAAATTTTAATACCACTGATATCATAATCTCAATTTTTTCATTAAATTCGGACATTTGTTTACACAATACAGTCTGAGGAACACACCACCTAAAAAAGAGCCGCACAGCAGAAAATTAGATTTTGATATTTTATGTATTTCAAATATCTTCCAAGTAACTCAAAGGACTTTTTTTCTGACAGCGCTGCGCAATACATATGGCTATGATTATTCACTATTTGTAGACTTGCATAATAATAATAATACACACGGAAAAAAAAAAAAAAAAAGACAAATCATAATTTTGAAATAAAACCTACTCACTTAGTTTCTGCAAAATTCTCAGTGAAATCAAATGAAAATTTCTTGTTAAATATTAGTAAATGCAAATATCTTTTCTACAAAATATAATAAAGAGTACATTGTCGAAATATATTTAAAAAACAAATTTGTATTCATAAAAATTCCTCGGAATTTAATTATTCAACTCTTTTTCTTAATTAAACAAATTTGTACGATTTGCTTCGATTTTTATAGTTCTTTTATGTAATTTGAAACTGTTTTATTATGCCATACACTGTAAATAAGGGTTTCAAATTAATAAAGTTACAGATTGAAAAAAACATTTTTTTTCTGCTTCAGCGCATTGGATTTAAATTTAAACTGTTAGAAGGCAGCGTTAATGATGAAATTACAAGATGTTCCATTATAAAAGCATACCCTTAAAAAAAATTACTGATAAGTACGCTGATTTACATCCGACGATTAATTTTGCCGTGAAATTTGAAATGTATTTACTATAGACGCCCTATAATAAAAAGCATTATTGTCCTGAAATAGTGATTTTCTAAGTGTGTGGGAAGACTTTGAATCTGATGGGGTAGTATGCATGCTCTTTTATAATGTTAAAATATTTTTGATTGTTTAATGATCCCCTTTCCCCTCAAAGTTAATATTTAATCATTCTCGTGATAAATTAAACAAAACAAGGAGAAAGCTTCAAAACTGACTGCCGGAACTTAAAACTGAGAATTGCTTCAAAACTGAGAATTGCTTCAAATGAATCTTTATTATATCTTTCACTCTTTCTCGACCAAGGTAAAAATGATTAAATTTCGATTCACATGAAAATATTAATCGAGACTATAATCGTTAATGGTGAAATTTCTAGCTAAATCCTATTTTTTTTTTCTTTTAATTACAGGTCTATTTAGCTTTTAATCACATCTCAATTAATAGCTGCAACACTATTTTGTGGAAATTACAATGCCCAATGTTTTTATGTCTCCTTTATGTTGAGAACTTATATAAAATCGATTTCTTAAACAAAATTTCATTATAGAGCAGCCCTCTGGTTAAGACGAACAACGAGTACCTTGGGCCGTACTTACAGTGTAAATGTTTAGAAATTTTAAATTTTGCTAATAATCCATTCACAAACGACTCATCTTCATAAGTTTTTTTTTTTTTTTTTTTTTTTTAGAATAAACTTCTTACTTTGAAATTTAAACTTTTCAAAAAAATATTTTCTCTACTGAAGATTTCTCGGAACTCCAACTGCTTGTCTAAAAGTTATGAGAAGAACTTGAATCCAAAATTTACATATTTACAGGGTTCGTAAATATCATGATATTTTCGAAAATATCAAAAATATCCGATATTTTCAAAATAGCCTTTTACTGCTGATAATGAATATTTCCAAGCATAATATATAAATTAGAAACTAAACATATTGCACTTAACATCAAAACTTAATCAAAAAATATTTTAAATATGCATTTTTTCTTCTCCCACTCCCCTTTTTAGGCTTTCGTTCGACACGAAGCCCTATTCGTCTCACTCCTCTGTCTGTCCGTCCGTCACAGTGCCCGTTCTCAGAAACTATATACGTTGGAGACTTGAAATTTTGCATACTTATAGCTGAACACCTCAGATCAAACGACAAATCATAAAATTTTGAAAAAGTCTTATATTTAACCCTTTGGGCTCTAACTGGTGTATTTTAAGCTTTTTTATCTAACTCATCCCCAAATTAAATTGAAAACTTGAAATTCTGCATAATTATACCTAAACACTTGCAATCACACGACAAATCATAAAAATTTCAAAAAGTCCTATATTTAACACTTCGGTCTCTAACTTGTGTATTTTAAGCAATTTTTCTAACTCAGCTCACTAATTAAGTTGGAGGTTTGAAATTTTGCAGACTTACAGCTGAACATTTGTGATCACACGACAAATCATAAAAATTTCAAAAAGTGTTGCAATGTTTACCTCTCCAGGCTCTAACTTGTGTATTTTAAGCAATTTTTTTATCCTCCCCCCTTTTCACCTGAAGGACACTTTTCTAACTTTTGCCGACACCCCTTTGACCACTCTTCCATATTACGTACCATAGACTTACACATTTTAATTCCACTGTTTACCGACAGGGTGCGCCTACCTATCTCGGGTGCTATGGGTCCGATTCCCTCCACTAATATATCTACGGATAGGTTGTAAAACGGAGTTTCGTTCGGATAGAGGTTTGTTTAGAATAGAGCGCGCCCCCTGGTTGCGAAATGTGGAACTAACAGATTTTGCAAAAGGATAAAGTGTTTTGAAAGGAATATTAAACGAAACCCTCTGTGCGATCTGTGATCACACTTATCCCCTTGTTTCTTCCTGCTTAAAACAAAATTGAAGATCAACTAATTGAAAACACACACAATTTGCTTTACACACTTATGAAAGAACTAACTATAGGACTCAATATTAAGATCAATGTCAGACGGGCGTCTTTTTTGCTTAAGTATTATCTAGCATTGTCAATGGATAATACTTCAGCAAAAAAGACGCCAGCCTGACATTGGTCTAAGTATTAAACAATCAGGAATTTATAAAACAGAAATTTAAATACAAAACAGTTTTTTTTTTTTTTTTACGGAAAATTCTTAACATAAGTAAGCTTGTCTTATTTTGTATTCCCTAACTTGTTGTACAGTTTAACTCAACTGAACCAAAACCAGAAAAGATTATTTTCTAATGAAACTGTATATAACTGATTATTTAAATTAAACAGTTTATCTTGCAATGGCTGTTCGGAATTAATTATGTCAGTTCAAGATTTAAAAATAAAAAATTCAAATCTAAAGCGTGAAAAAGATGTTTGTTTTCTCCTTTGACTAAAAAAGTCACTGAAAGAAACAGAAGTTTTTTATCTGCAGGATGGCACAGTAAATAGCAGTTGAAAATTTCATTTACTCTTGTTTTGACTGAAAATATCAAAAATATCTTGGACAGTGATATTTTGAAAATAAATGTCAAATATAGTAAATATCAAGCATCTTCATATTTTGAGAATAAATATCAAGTATATGAAAATATCAAAAATCTTGATATTTTGAAAATAAATATCGGATATATATCGTGATATATATCAAGATATATATCCATTGATATATATCAACGAACCCTACATATTTAAAAATAAAAACGATGACATTTTTTAAAAATCTGACACAGATGTCTCAGATCGAACTCAAATCCATAAGCTTCAAATCGAAGTTTGTACATTGTCATTTGTGAAGATATATAAAATGCCAACAAAATAGGCTTGAATTTGAAATTTTTATTGTCCCAGGCAAGAGAAAGAAATTGACCTAACTTTAGCGCTGTGGACAGTGGCGCCAACTTATATAGGCCCATGGGGCGCGAGCCCACCCAATAATTTGATCTCTCCGCCCACCCGATTCCAATTGATTTAATTAACGATTTATTTTTTTAGTTATTAAATCGCTGAAATGAAACTTGGTTTCGAAAACGTTCTCAAAATAGTTTTTTGTTTGAAAAATAGTAAGGACATATATTAGACTTTCAGGAGCACTGAAAACCCCCTTCAACGGATGTATAGTTAAATTTCTCACGAAAATAAATTTCCTGCCTATTTTGCCATCTGTTTTGATGTATTTTATTGATAAAGCACTCAGGTGACTAAAATGTATGCTTTTCTTGACATTTAGTTTTTTGCCCTTTCAATAGTTAGCAATTCCAGTGTTATTTAAAATAAATATTAATGTATTTATAAGGAAGAACTTATAAGAATATAATTTAATAAAATTATTTATAAAATTATAATAATTAAAAAATTTGCTTGGAAAAAACGTAATTTAATTTCGAATTATCTCTAGTCATTCGCTCCTCCCCTCTCTCTGGCCACACACATGCACACTAAGGGGGGGGGGGGAAGAATTATATGCGTTATTTTATTCAAAAAATTTTAAGTCCCCGCAATATTTTTGAAAAGTTGGCGCTACTGTCTGTGGAAATGGTTGCATCTATATGAGTTCAAAGGAAATTCAAACAGATTCAATAATAAGAAGTATTTAAAACAGATTTCTATGGTTTCCATACAAATTATTTAATAGTAGAAATACATTAAGAAGAAATCCTGTACTGTCCTTAGAGATGGCCAAAACACTACTATTGCACTCACTTTTCAGTATGTAACTCTTTTTTTTTATTATCACAATATAAAGTAAAACTATTTTTAAGCATACCAAGTATGCCAAAAACCTGCTGTATTTGTGTATTGTACACATAGTTCGTAAATATTATATTTTCGAAAATATAAAAAAAAATATTCGACATTTTGACAGATTTTAGATATTTTCAAAATAGTCAACTTATTGCAGATAATAAGCGTTTTCAAACATAATATAAATTAGAAATTAAAATATATTGCACTTAATATGAAACTTAAAACTTTTTTTTTTTTTTTCTTTTAGTTTGCAATAAAATTGAAGATCAATTAATTGAAAAAAGAAACAATTTGCTTTATAAACTCATCAAAAAACAAACTACAGAATTCAGTATCGAGAAAAATTTATGTTTCATACAACAAAGACATAATTATTGGTTATACATTTTAAAATTAACTTGAAACGTAAAGCTTGATAAGGAATTTTGTTTTCTTCTTTAGCTAAAAAGAGTCACTGCCAGAAACAAAAGTTCTTTTTCTACAGAACGACACATTCAATAACAGTTGAAAACATCATTTACACTTCTTTTGACTGAAAATATCAAAAATATTGTGCACAATATTTTGAAAATAAATATCAAATACATGAAATATCAACATCTTGGATATTTTGAAAATAAATATCGGATATATATCACCGAACTCCGACTGCAGATAAGTAAAATCATGTTGAGCGCAGTATTTCAGTTCTTACATTTAATCGCTCCATTATTTGTTACTGTATAAACATGATTCATTTGAACAGCAGTTACTGCATAAGGCGTAACTGAAAAAATATGAGTTGTTGATACGAGTCACTGATTGATCGAGTTACCCGATTATTATTATTTTATTTTTTATCATATCAACGACAACAAAATAGATGTCGCACTACTTTTATCACGAATGGGAATTTACCGCTTTATCGAATCAAATTTCGGTGTCACGAACGTGAATCCTTTAAAAAATGTTTATTGTGATTTAGGAACTGAATGCTATGTAAATACCGAAGGTAAAAACTAACAGTTGAAAAAATCCGAGCTCAAGCAAGATAAGACTCTGCAAATACATGATTTATTTATTTATTTTTTTCAGAGTCCACTTATAAAGGAAAGAAAGCTGTTAATTACGAAAGACGTTCTGTTAAACAAAGGTGCAGGATTAAAAACACATAAATAAGAGAGATAGCCATCCTACAAGTCCGATGCAACTTTGACAAATGTCCTTCTACTCAAGGACAAAATAAGGCCGAGAGGTTAATGCCGCTCAAGCTTAAAAGAAAGATTTTAACTGATGAAAAAGAGATACCACGGTTCGATTCTCTTGCATGCTTATTCACTGCAGTCGTGTTCGCATTTCAGCGTGTTTCTTTAAATGTAACCATAGGAAATTTTGAGATGGGCATGAATTTTCAAGTCTGGTCTAGCCCAGAACAAAAATTTAAACTAGTTATCTCATGTGATTCTGACTATTCAACTCATCAGAATTCACAGCCAGCCAGCGACAGCCTGCTTAAACGATTAAGTATTCATTACCAGCTCAAATTAATTTCTTTTTTTCAATTCTTACTATTAGCTCACACTCTCCCTATATTTATTTATTTATTTATATATCTTGTTCAAATTTTCAATCGTTAATAAAATACTTATTATTCATCCTATCAAGTTGAATTAATTTTTTTTTAACTTGTATGGATGACAATTGATGTTAATACAGTTTTTTCAAATATTAATTCTTTAATTAAATTTTAATTAATTAATTTTAGTTTTACTGGGAGACAAAATGGCGGCCATTGGTTATTGAACAGCATTTAATGCATCTTCATATCTATAAGGGGGGGGGTTACCATAGGGGGGGACCCTGTTCTGTCGCCAACTTGGCAATATATCGCCAAATTTGGCGACCAAAATGAGTCGCCAAAACTAACGCCAACTTGGCGATATCTCTAATTCGCCAAATTCCCATCGACTTCCATTGTAAACCTACTTGCTTATAGAAAATCAACAAATTGAGATATTTTAATGCAACAAAAACTAATATTAGCTTAAGGGATCATAGTAAATTTTTCTTTGATGACCTTAAGTAGAAATTGACTTTAAAAACAAAAATTTTATATTACATTGCTCTATGAGCGAATTTAAGGTCTAACTTGCAAATTCTTATTTTCTATCATCTCGAGATCAACGTTGAATTTAGACATTTTTTTCAAATGTGTGTGTGTGTGGGTGGGGGGGGGTATCGCCTTGCCTCCCCTACCCCTGAATTCATCACGGATCCAGTTTCAGAAGATTAACATTTCATTATTTTTTGTTAGCCAGACAAGTTTTATATGTTATGCTACTTAAATCGATGGCTTTTTTCTGTTAGTATTTTTTTTTTTTTTTTCAGAAAACTAATTGACAACAAAGAGAAAAAAAAAAGGGAGGGGGTGGAAGAACCTGTAATAATCCTTCCCTTGGCTACGTGATTTATCTACACGCCCCTGCCTGCATTTGCATTGCGTCACTGGTGTGGGGCTTCTTCAGGTAGTTTAAAAAAGAGCTCTGTTATGGGCTTTGATCCATACGAAAGCTGGCTTCTATAGATAGTTAAAAAATATAATAATAAAACTCTGTTATGGGTTACAAGCCATGCAAAGGCGGAGATGTAATTAAATTTGATCAATTTTAATAAACATGGAAAATGTAAAAATTCCTAACCTTTTTTTTTTTTTTTTTTTGCACGTACAAGAAAATTTAAAAAAGCATCACCCGATGGCTTGGAGGGGAAATAACCTGCGAATCTAGAGGTCTGCACGGGCCGGAATTTCCAGGCCCGGGGCCGGCCCGGCCTGGTGTAAAAATTGGAAGTTCGGCCCGGCCCGTTTGCATTTTTACAGTTCTCGGCACGGCCCGTACAAAAATCAGTGAAAACAGGCCCGGTCCGACACAATACCTACAAAAAAAAAATCCGTTTTTTCTCAACATACAATTAAGATTCTTTTAATGAATACTACATACATATTTATGGGAACATTTTTACAGTATATTTTACATTTCTATGATAGCAAAACAAAGAGCACACAATAGTAAACATTAACGATTACTTACAGTGTTTTAGTCATCGTGTATACAGACATTTCAAAATGGAAATAAGGATTCATTAAAATATTAATGTAGTTCAGAATAAAGGATTGAAAACATGATAATTTTTGAAGTTGTATAATAAAAAGTAGATTTTTGAAAATATTTCTCTCATTTTTAAGGCTTTTCTCAAACCCAAAGGAGCTACATTTCGACACATTTATGAATACTTTTCCTTTCGGAAACGCGTAAGATAGGCAGGTATTCTTATTCGGAAGCTATGTAAATGTCGTTTTTTTTTCATAGATAAAAGCAATATAGCTTTCTGAAAATACTGTCAAAGTTAACGTTTTGAATTGAATTTCCGGAAGCGATAGCAGAGGAAAGGGGAAAAACGTACAGTCACGTAACAGGAATCTCTGTTATCTCTGTAAGTAATTTATCAAATATGGAAAAAGCTATTCGTTTCCAAATGCCTTCAATAGGCAGGCCTGTCAATTTTATGCCTTTATAGTTAAAAATTTTGTCAGAAAATGTGTCTGAAAGCTTCGCATTGTTAAGCAGTGAATATGAGAACGACCTTAGGTATATTTCCAAAGATACTGTTAAGAGAAGTTCATTATCACTATTAATACTACAAAACACAATGACTGTTCTACAGATCCTGAGATCGATTAAGACCAGTTCCGTCCCGGCACGAGTTTTCTGAAAAAAAAAATTAAACTCGGAATCGGACATCTTGTAACTGCACGATGTCGATCTCTACGATGGACATGTTACATTTCTGTAATGATGTTGTTAAACTCGCATCGGCTCGTGACGCACATTTATACTTTTCGAGAAAATCATATTCATTGAAAATGGCTCGTATTTTATCTGCTTCGCTTAAATTCTTATATCGGGCCGACAGGCCCGATTAATTCTTTTGCCGGCCCGGCCCGTTTATTTTATCTGTCGGCCCGGCCCGGCCCGTTGAAAAAATTGTCCTAATTCTGCCGGCCCGGCCCGGCCCGTTTGAAAATTCGCCTTCATTCCGCCGGCCCGGGCCCGTGCAGACCTCTATGCGAATCCCCACTCCGAAGCATGCACGCTCGTGATTTGTAAGATGAAGAGAAAGCTTCTCACTGTTGCATCTGCCGGTAAGAAATAGCTTCTAGCAATGGAATATGAAGGAAATCTGAATTGCATTCACGTTTGTTTAATAAATAAGTAAATAACAATACCAAAGAAAACTAGTCGGATGTGCCAATCCCAAAAGTTTCTTCTATCTCAAATATGTTAATACTTCAAAATTCGCTATCACTTGCCAAAATTAAATGGCAATCTATGCCCATCATGAGGATTCTAAAGATATGAAATTCCGCGCATTAGCTCTTGAGATAGGACTATCGCTAAAATCGTGTAAATCAAGCAAAATGCAGCATAGCAGTGCAACCTGTTGGTGGTTTATATCAAAACCTAATCAGCAACAACTTATGTCAACGTCTAACTGAATCTGAAGTTTGATGAAAATCAGTGCATTAGTTTTTGAGATAAAGCTATTGCAAAAATCGTAAAAAAATCCAGCATAACAGCGCCACCTATTGGGCGATTGACACGAAAACCTAATCAGCAACAACTTGTGCCAACGTCTAACTGAATATGAAGTTAGATGAAAATTCGTGCATTAGTTCTTGAGATAGAGTTATTGGGGAAATTGTGAAAAATGCAGCATAGCAGAGTCACCTGTTGGGCAATTTACACCAAACCATAATCAGTACCAATATTTATCAAGGTATACCTGAATCTGAAGTTTGATGAAAATTTGTCGATTAATTCTTGAGAGAGCTATTACGGAAATCGTGAAAAATGCAGCATAGCAGCGCCAGTTGTAGGGCGATATACACCAAAAATTAATCAGCACCAGTTTATATCAAGGTCTAACTGAATCTAAAGTTTTGTGAATCGAAAACCGGAAAGTGAAATTTATCACGAATCCAATACTTTCGTTTTGTAAAGATAGAAGAAAGTAAAAATGTACAAAGCTTCAAAGAGTATAGACGACGAGATTAGTTTCAAACGCGGTATGAATCTCTTAGTTTCTTATGTCTTTTTGCATTGTATCACAGAAGCGGTTTTAAATTCGTTAAAAAGTTTTAATACTAAGTCCACAGACCGGCTACAACGTATGCGATAGATGTTACAAAGTTTCCTCCGTGTTCAGTCAGTTCAAGATGAGAGCCTGTCAATACTTATAAAAAAGGGTAAGACCATAAATGTAGGAGTCACAACGGATTGAGATACAACTGCAGATTTTATTGACAAAAAGTCTACACCAGCATATGTGAAACACCAACTTAGTAGTGCTGATAACTTGGTTAATAGAAGAGTGCTTTAATACATAAGATTCACTGTAGAATAAAATTTTGTTTTAACCCATTTTAGGCCAAGCATAGAAATTTTTATAAAATGTGGTATTACTTTCATTGAACTACGCTTAAATTACATTAATTAAGACAAAAAAAAAAAGTTTCGTGCATGAAAAATAATACTGTATTTGAGAAATAAAATGCATTCGGTCAATGGTGCGCTAACGCACCATTAAATTTAAAATTATTTTTTTTAATTTTTTATGACATTTGTTTCATTGTTATTTTATTTACAGAACTTGCAACTTTAATCCATTATAAAAACATATGATTAATCTCAAGTGGAATAATTATACATTTTCAAAAAGTCGAATTTGTCAACCGTTTCAATTTTAAAAGACTAGCGTATTTTGAAAATTTCTCAACAGAAAGTGCTGACTCCAATTGAATTACTGATATTTTATAGATGTATCCAGAACCCATAAAAAAAGCAGAAAAATAAAATTAGTGAAAAATATTCGTCACAGTGTTAAAAAAATATTTATTGAAATGGTGCGTTTGCGCACCTTTGGCCGAAAATGGGTTAACACATTGACTGCCATGTAACAAAATGTGTGCCAGAAATATTTTCCGGAAGGCCATACCACACGAATACATTTGTCATCAATATTTCCATTGAAAACAATTTATTGCAACTAATCGGGATTATTGATAATTTATTACCACAGATTTAGAACAACACTGTGACTTCTCAGGGATTCTTAATGATTTCAGTTTGGCGTTCAACGTGTAAAAAAAGTAACTAAAATTGGATTTTTTTGAATTAAAAATATATAAAATTACTCGAACACTAAAAACCGCTTTGTCAATGTTTGGCAAAAAAAAAGCTACCTCGTCGTATCTGTGGCGGTCAACGTGTTAAGGCTGCTTGCTCTCAAGTCCAAAGGAGCTACTTTCTGACACTTTTTTAATTAATTTTTGTTCGGAAACGCATGAAATTGTTATTCAGAAACTACGTAATCGAAAGACGCTTACCTTTTTTTTTTTTTTTTGCAAACGCAAAAGATTTTTCAGAAAATACTGTCAAAGTGGGCGTTTTGAACCAAATTCTCTACGCGGCAAGCTCGGGAAAAGAGAAAAACCAGTCATCACGTGACCAAAATTGCTTATAACTCGATAAAAAATTTATTTATCAAAAATTGGAAAATTCATTTCGATTAGCCAATTTTATGCCTTTACGTTTAAAAATGAGTCAGAAATTGCGTGAGAAAGTTTCGCGTTGTTGAGAAGAGGATTTGAGAACCAGAACTGCCTTAACACCTTGAAAGGCGGCGGTATATTATATATACCACTTAATTTTAATTCCAAAAGGCCATATTGTAAGCAGAATTTTAAAATTAAATTTTGCTTTATGTCACATACTCGAAGAAACGCCTTTACTTAATTTCATATAACTTTTTTTTGTCAATCCTGGTGCTAATCAATCATTTTAACAATTTAGTAACAGAAGTAGTTTGCTTCTGAAAGGGTTAAAGAGAATTCCAATACATTATTTTTCTTTCGTGAATAAATTTTGTTGCGGAGAAATGTTTGAATGCCAATATAATTTTGATATCTGCCAAGGGCGAATTGATATCAAGCAATCTGCAAAACCGGCCAGGAATTAGAAATTAAATAAGTAAATAGTGTGTCGGATCTTGGAAGACTGGCGATAAAAAACGGGTTAAACGAAGCCACTTTCAAATAATAATAATAATCAAATATTTCAGGTTTTATTTCTAAGTTATCTAATTATGCAATACAGGCATACTCGCGCGGATCACAGGAATGTTTCCATAAAAACATTTAAATAGCATGGACTAGTATATTATATAGTTTTTGTCTTGTCACGAAATATTTAAAATAATAGGGGAAATTGGAACTTTAAATATAAACATATATTGCACTTTTAACGAGAACTCGGTTAATGATTTTTTTTTAATTACTTTTATTACTTTCTTTTTAAGCAAAACTTTTTGGCATGGATAAATTGCAAGAAACTTTGTTACAAAGAAAAAAAAACTCGAAGATTTAAAAAAAAATTAATTAAACTAGAACAAAATTATGTAATATATGATAATATAATATGTATGATTATTATATAATATGTATGATTATTATATAATATGTATGATGATTTCAAAAATAATGATGACAGTCTCTGCTACAACATGTGTTATGTTTTATGTTGGTACTCACAGGTTAAATTAAAAATGGTTTCTTAAAAAAAAAAAAAAAAAAAAAAAAGGAAAGAAAGAAAAGAAAGAAAAGAAAAAGATGAAATGAGCTGAAAACGTCCAAAAAACTTTCTTAATTACGATTAATTTAAAATTGTTAGAGAAACTCGAAATTTGACATCGCTATAACTTTTAAGACGTAAATGCTCGTACAAAACAACATAAAAATATTTAAATAAATAAATAATAATAAATAAAGGGGAAATGAGCGGAAAATGTTCTAAAATTACGATTTCCTTAAATATATTGAGGCTAGAAACATGAAATTTGACATAGTAGTTATTTTTAAGATGTAAATGCTCGCTAAGAGTGGTCGTTCCAAAAACATCGAAACTTAAAAATGTAAAGTCAATCGAAAATGTTTTAAATTGTTAGGGCCAGAAACGTGAAATACGACACGGTAGTTACTTTTAAGACGTACGTACTAGAGGTCTGCACGGGCCGATATTTCCAGGCCCGAGCCCGGCCCGACTCAGAGAAAAAAAAATTCGGCCCGGCCCGTACAAAAAAAAATATTGGCCCGGCCTGGCCCGGTAAAAAAGTTTAAAGTTCGACCCGAGCCCGTCCCGGCCCGAGTGAATTTCTACAAAACATTGATTTTTATGTCGATTTGGTTAAAAGTTTTTCTCGTGCGAGGAGATCAAGCCAAAAATATTTATCTTAACTTTTCTTTTCATGTTTATAATCTTCATTTTTATAGAAGTGCCGCAGGGTGCGATATTTATTTTTTTAACGAATCTCTGTTTCTTGTATGTAAATGTTTCAGTTATCATTAATATTGTTAATCCATATTCCATGTATTGAAGTGTTAAATATCTGAAAAATGGTATACAGTAAAATCTAAGACTGAATTGCATAGAAAAGAAAAAAAAAAATGCGTTATAGACAAGTTCCCTTCTTAGCAAGTGTAAATGTATTTATATATTATTTTCTTACGCAGTATATTAATTTTGTTTGTTATTAATTTTTAGAATTTTCTTACGTAGTATTAAGTAGTATATTAATTTTGCATGGATCAACACGTTTTTTAGTTTAAAACAAGATTCCGTCATAGACAGGTTCCTTTTCACACGGTTTACTATATTTTAATAAGTGTAGAAATCTACTACTCTTTAAAAAGAATGAATTTGAATGTTTAGAATAATGGCGATTTAAAAATGTATGCATTTTTTGACAAAAAATTTGTGCCAAGCCTAATTTTACTGACCTTTGAATGGACCAGGCCATTCCGAGACAATGATTTTCATACGGGGTGGGTGAAAACTAGGAATGAAAATTTTGGGCCATGAAGATTAGGAATGAAACCAGTACCCGGGTGTGTGCAGAAAAAATAAGTTAGGCCCGGCCCGAACCTTCTGGAAAAAAGTAAGGCACGAGCCCGGCCCGGCCCGTAAAGAATAATGACTAGGCCCGGCCCGAGACTTCAGAAAAAAGTAAGGCCCGGGCCTGGCCCGAGTGCCGTGAATGAAAATAGACCCGAGCCCGGTTCGCGGGCAGGTCCAGGCTCGGGCTTCGGGCCGGCCCGCTTGATAAGGTGAAATTAGATAAGGTGATTACTTTTAAAAAGTAAATGCTCGCTAAGAACGTTTGTTAAAATATTCGGGATTTAAAAGGGTGAAATGATTAGAAAACACTATAATTATGGTTCTTCGGAAACTATTGTGGCTAGAAATTTTAAATTTGATATCCAAGTTACAATTAGGATGCCCCCCCCCCCCCCCCCCAAAGAAAAGTTTAAAAAAAATTAACTTTAAATGGGTGGAACAGGAAGAAAACATACTAATTATACTTTCACTATGATTTTTTTTTAATTATCAGTCTAGAAACTTTAAATTTGGCATATGGATAGCTTCTAAGAGGCAGATGCTTATTTGTTATGCCAGTGGCAGAAAATACTGTTTCAGAAATAAAATAAAACTCAAGTACCAGTAGGTACTATAAACAATTAAAAATAATAGTAATAAAGAAATATAATTGCCAACTAGGCGAGGGAATGCTCCATATTAGTCTTTTGCTGCACAAACATACTAAAGCAATGTTTTACAGCTTATTACTAAAAAATATTTTAATTTTTATGGTAATTAAAGTTATAATGTATTTATGGTACCTCAATTTACATTGTAAAAATGAAACGTTTGTTTGTAGGAAATAATCTGAAATTAATGCATAGATTACAAATTCACTGTACGATAGTTGATAAAAGAGGGTTTTCCAAGTAGACAATATTGCTTCTGATTTTTAGAAGGGGCGGCTATAAATGAAGGTTTTCTCATTAATTCAACGTGAGATCTGCACGAGACTCGGGCCGGGCAGACTTTTTTTCGCGCTGTACCCGGCCTGGGCTTTATTCTACCTAGAGGTCTGCACGGGCCGAAATTTCCAAGCCGGGTCTCGACCCAGACCGTATGAAAATCATTCGCCCAGCAATTTTTGCAAAAATGCATACATTTTTAAATCGCCATTTTTCTACAATTAGAATTTTATTATTTTTAAAGAATAATAAACATATTTCAAGGCAATAAAATTTAAGATTAAAGTACAGTGAAACCTGTCAAAAGGAACTTGTCTATGACGGAAACCCGTACACATCTGGAAAAAGCAGGATTCCGTCTTAGAAGATTTTACTTTAATAGCATTTTTCAGATTTTTAAGCCTCCAAGACATGGAATATGGATTAACGATATTAATGATAACTCAGACAGTTACATACAAATGAAGATTCCTTAATATATAGTTTACACGGGCGACAGTATTCTGAAACGGATGTGTCTGTACTTCGTAGTCCAGGGCGTTTTTTAAAAAATAAAGAATATAAAGATGAAAAAATAAGGATAAAATACTTTTTTTTTTTTTTTTTTTTGGTTAGAACTCTTCGTACAAAACAATTTTTAACCATATCGGCGTAAAAATCTATGTTTTGATGAAATTCAATTGGCCGAGCCGAACTTTTAGCTTTTATATCGGATGGGTCCAATTAAACATTTTGTACGGGTCGAACATTTAACGCTTATATCGGGCCGTGCACACCTCTAAATTGAAGTCGAATGACGTTTCAACAAAATAGTGACATAATTAGTCATATTTAAATTATCAGCAGCAGTATAATTTTCCCTATTACATCGCCTATTACTTTCGCCACACGTGCAAACACGTGCGCTTGTGAGGGTGCTAGTTCAGGCCAAACATATTCTTTTGCTGGTTTATACACATTGACGTGTAAAATTTTTCAGCGTTACTGCTGTAGATGTAGTGATTATTTTGTTTCCTCCATTTACATAGTTTTGTAAATCAAAGCTAAAAAACATCCATTAAGTCATCCCATTTAAACACGTGAATAACGCAATACAACTGCAATGACCACCTTTCCCAAAAATCTTCAATGACTCTTCTTTGAAGGTTGCAGAAAAATGGTAGGCGGAATATGCTTACAACGATTGCACATATAAAGACTTGTCGTCAGTAGCAGAATTCTTATTTTGTTTAACGAATCCGTCATTGCCCAACGCCAAAAGTTAAGAGGGGAGGGGGACAAGTTAAAAAAGAAAAGAAAGAGAGAGAGAGAAAAAAAAACTAACCGCGAAGAATTTGATACAACCAGTTAACCTTTCAAAAGATAATTGACCCACCAACTAGAAATGCTACCCAGCCCAACCGATATACGAATCGCATTTATAATAAGAGAGAGAGAATAAAAAAAATAAAAAATCAGTCGAGCGAAACGACAAGAACGTTCAAGAGATGACCTTAAGGGGACTTATCTCGTGGGAAAGAAACATTGTCGATTCCCATGTTATCCTATGGAGAAAATACTTATCCTTTTTGTTCATTCAAATTTCAAAATTTCCAAAAAAAATTTTTTTCAGCATATAAATACGGATGCTCTTCAGTACATTATAAGCTTAAAATATTTTTAAAACAGTTTTGAGTATTTTTAAATTCGTGTTAAAGTTTCGAAAAATCTCAAAAAGTATAATGTGTAGTCTTTATTCGTTTATAACTATAGATTGAAGAAAGATATAAAAATTTGGAGCTTATGCAAGCAAAACTTGATTTGTTTTCTTGTACGTAATTAGGCAACTTTTAAAATTTATTCTAATCAAAACACTGTAATTTTGAATTAAAAATTAGCTATACCTAAAATCCGCTACAAACCTGTCACGTTGTCAAATTCACCCAATTGATTACATGAGCTCTATGGATATAAAAGGGTCACGATAGGGGTCAAGGGTTGCCGTAGAAGGGAGAGACGCAAAAGTTCTTGTTCCCTAGTTCTTGTAAAAGCATTGGGTTTCAGTCTTGGAATAGTGATTTTGAATAGTAAAGGAATATAGATAGAACGGGGTTTTTTTTTTTGTCTTTTCCTAAAAAGTTCTCCTTTCACCAAATTTTAGTATAGCTCAGATGGCCCGACACATTAAAATGACTACAACAAGCGCAGTGATTGCATTAGCCCCGTCAAATTTTCTATAAGTAAACATAATCATTATGAGGGCGTGCACAGTCGGTTTTTCGTCGTCGCGTCCTCTAATTTTAGTGTAAACTAAATATAAGCCCCTACACATTAAAACGGCTTTAATGCGGGCCGTAATTAAAGTAATCCGCTAACGTTTTATGCGGGTATATATAAATGTTATAGGGGATGGATAAGATTTTTTTTTAATATCGAAGTCCCATAGAATTTTAGTGTAATTGCAATACAAGGACCCAACACATTAAAATTGCTAGAACATAGGATCTATTTAACACAAATAACCCAAATTTTATACGCATGTACATAATTATAAAAGGGAACTTTCTCGGTTTATCGAAGCTCCAAACATTTTTTAGCATAAATTAAATATAAGGTCCGGCACATTCAAACGGTTACAATATGGGCCCAAAGTGATGTAGCCTTGCCCATTTTTGTATGGGTAAACATAATAATTTTAAAAGAAGGATTTTTAAAGGATTTTTCATCGAAGGCCTCGCCCCTAAATTTTAGTATAAATTAAGTATAAAAGCCCGGCAAATTAAAACTGATATAATTTTGATCTCTGATTGAAAAAAACATGCTCAAATTTTATACGACAATACATAATTATTATAAGGGGACTTTGTCGTTAAGCCTCCAAAATTTTAGCATAAAATAAATATTAAGGCCCGACACGTTCAAACAACTATAACTCGGAGCCTAATTGATGCAGCCTGTTCATTTATTCTATGAGAAAAGATAATTATTATAAGAAAGGATTTAGTTTAGTTTTTTTATGCCCTCCAAATTTTAGAGTAATTAGATATTAGAATATAAGGTCCCGACATATTAAAACTATTATAACTTGATCTTTAAATAGCGTAACCAGCCCAAATTTTATACATAATTATTAAGAGGGGACTTTATTGATTTTTATCAAAGCCCCCCACCCCACCCCACCCCCAAAATAGTTCAATTTTTTTTTTTAAGTCATCCTTTGCATTTGCTCAAAGACATCATTTCGCTATTTAGATCTGATGATTACGAAAGATTATCCATTAGCTATTGCACTTTGGTGCTAAAGTGAAATCTGCCAATGAAGTGACAGACAATGAAGTGGGGGGACCAAAACCGTGCAAAGTAAAAACGCGCCCAGAGCGAATTTTCAGTTTTGCCCCCCCCCCCCCCCCCCCCCCTCCCTCCAAGGAAAAAAATCTTTCTTTTTGTGATGGGTGTAATAAAATTGATAAAGTGTAGAAACATAAATAAATTCTATCGAATAAATATTTCGCGTTTATTTTGGAACTTTAAAAGGATTAATTTTAATTTAGGAATTCAGAACAACTAAATAACATAAAAGAAAATCGCACTTATTTGTTAGAGAGTTCATATTGTTTTGCGACAGAAAAAAAAAATGATCAAGAGAGAAAAAGAAATTCCCCGAAAAACGATCGGCGGCCAAAAAAATGAATAAATAAATAAATAAAACCGTGGTTCGCAGCATAAATTTTGCGCCCGGAGCGACCGCTCCTTTAGCGCCCTTTTTGCACGCCCCTGGAAGCACATTAGAGATTTGCACGAACTACAATTCCCAGGTCGGGCCCAGCCCGGCAAGAAAATTAAAAGTTATACCTGGGCCCGGCCCGTTTATATTCTCACAGTTTACGACCAGGCTTGGCGCGTACAAAAACCAGTGAAAACAAGCCCGGCCTGTGAAAAATATCAATTAAATCAGTCTCGGTTCGGCTCGACACAATTTCTCAAAAAATTCCGATTTTTCTTAACATACAATTGCAGGGCTGCCACTTGCTACTAAAAGCGACTATTTTCAGCCTCCGGCGTCTATGGCGACTATTTTAGGCCGAAAACCATTAAAAAGCGACTATTTCAAGAAAACAGGCGACTTTTTTCGGATCTTGTGTTCGATTAGACGAAATTCGCAATTTTTTGTCCATTCTTTTGACAAAATTTGCGATGATTTTTTTCGCGACCGAATGACGAAAATCGCCGTTTGTTTCCACAACCTTTGATAAAATTCTCGATTTTTTCGACGACGAATTACCAAAATTCGCATTTTTCCCCCGCCGATCGTCTCATGTAATTCACAACTTTCTTTACACGATCCTTTGCCAAATTTCGTGAATTTTTCTACGACCGATTGACGAAAATGATATTCGGTATTTGTTTCAGAGATTTTTTGACGAAATTCGCGATATTTTCCCACGATCTTTTACCGAAATTCGCCTTTTCTTTTGTCGACTGACTGAGGAAGTTCAAGGGTAAGGAGGCAAAAAGAAGAGAAAAAATCATTTGGGGATAAAGGTACTTTATTAGCCATGGCGCCTTGCGGGAGATTTTTTACTGTACATCTGCAAATGCTATACTCATTTTTTTTTCTTTTAAAGGGTTTTACTAAAGCATTTTACTTTGTACACTCCTTCCAGGGCCGAAACTAGCTATATTTTCACCCGTGGCAAACATGGATTTTGGCGCGCCCCTCCTTCCTCCACAAAGTAAATTTACAAAGAGAAATTTGCGAAAGTTTCTATTAGCGGACTTATTTTAAAATTTAAAATGTGTAAAAGTAAAATACGTAATATTGAAATATATAACCGAATTTACATATTACCATTTGTCAAATTCATTAGAAACTGTGAAAAAAAATCGAAAGGAAGCGGAATTAATTCCTCTTTATACAGGTTTCCGTCTTTGCAGATGTAACTGTAGGTATTCTTTCTGTTAGAACCATTCAGTTTTTTTTTCATTTAACCCTTAAATGCCGGGTGTTGCTTTTCGGCAACATACCCAATTTAGGCTCTAAAATACTATTAGAATAATATTGAAGCTACAATGCCTAATGTTGCTAATAAAATACATTCTGAAAATATTATTAAATCGATTTCAAACTTGTAGACGGCAACACTTGTGACTGTTTAAGAATAAAGATAGAATTAATTTTTCAATTGTTGCTACTTGTTCTTTTTGTTTTGTCTGGAAGCTTGCGAAATACCCTATTTTGTTCTACAGTGAGCAAGTAAAATTTATTTCTTATTATAGTTCCTAAAATTCTTGTGTGTTTAATATTATAGAATTTTATCAAGGAAAATAATTTTTTCAATTAAAGACCAGTATTGCCGATTAGTAACAAACTGTTTTTTAGCCGTAAACCATACTTAAAACAAAATATGGTTTTTTTAAGTATTTTTTCCATGATTTATTTAAGAAATGAAAGCCGAAAACATTATTACAATAATTTTTGAAAAATCAGGCATTTAAGGGTTAAGACAAGATTCCATTATAGACAGATTTCATTTTTCCAGATTTTACTGTTGTTGAAGCATAACAAATTATTACAATTTAGGCACTTTAATGTCATAGTGAAATGAGTCACATTGTTTTAGGAACTAAAAAAACAGCATTTACTGTAGGCATAAAAAATGAATTTCAGCATTGTAAAATATCTTCCTGTACTATCTACACCAGTTTTGTGGCATTATGACTTATTCCACTCTTCTTATTTATAGATTGATATGTCTAATGCAAATTTTCAAATTTATTTGCGACTCAAAACAACAACAACAAAATTATTAATTTTTTATTTTTCATTTTGTGAATTTTCGACCGCTTGGTTTTCACTGTTCCAGTCAGTCAGCTGACCTCGCCCCCTCTACTCTAAGGCCAGATTTGGTAATATGCATGTAAAAAAGTAATTATAAGAAAAAGAATGGGGTTATTCATTTGCTGTCTTATATATTGTAGGCGAATCTTTTTATCTATTTGACGATTTTAATGCACTTTACTCATCTTTTCTTTTTGTTTTTCGACTAAAAATTATTTTTTTTACACAGATTTCACACGCACATATATATGTTGTACAAAACGGCAAACCAAATTTTCATCTGGCGCCCCCTTCACGTGGAGCCCAGGGCATATGCCCCCTCTACCCCTCCCTCTGAGTTTCGGCCCTGACTCCTTCTCCCGTTTGTTTTTATTGCCCCGGACAGCCGCCCTACCTCGCCCATATCAACACGGGGAAAATGAAAGCTCAACGCTTCTCAGGGAAAGAGAGAAAAAAATTGAACAGTCTTCATGGAATCTTTTTATCAGAAAAGTCAGAGTCAAACAAAATCTTCATTAGGCGCCCCCTTCGCCTTTCGGTACATTTGGAATTGGAGAAAGAAAACAGCCTAAGAGAACAGCTCTTTTTTCTAATTCATTTGCAGTCTTCTATTATAGATGAATCTTTTTATATATTTGTAAATTTTAATGCATTTGGTTCAATTTTCCTTTTGGATTTTCCGGCTGTGAGACATTTTTATGCAAATTCAATATAAATAAATATATATTTTTGCACGTAAAGACAAAAAAAATCTTCATTTGGCGCCCCCTACGCTTTTTGTTCTGGCGCCCGGGGTGTAGAAGATTGGGGGGCACATGCCCCCCCCCCCCGACGCTACACCTATGCTTGACACCTGTCCCATTATGACCCAAAATGACCCACTAATCGAATTTTGTTGAACATATGACCTATCCCAATGGTATTCTCGTGCCCAAAAACGATAGAAAACAAAATTTCGTCAAAATCATTAGAGCCGTTTGTTAGATACAATTAGCTTGACCCACAATGACCCACTAATCTAATTTTCTCGAACATGTGACTTAGCCCAATAGTCTTCTCATGCTCAGAAACGATAAAATACAAAATTTTGTCAAAATGTTTTGAGCCGTTTTTTAGATATAATTAGCTGGACCCAAAATGACCCACTAATCGATTTTTCTCGAACATGTGACTTAGCCCAATGGTCATCTCATGCCCAGAAGCGGTATATTACAAAATTTTATCAAAATGTTTTGAGCCTTTTTATAGATTCAATTGGCTTGACACCTGTCCCATTGTGACCCAAAATGACCCACTAATCGATTTTTCTCGAACGTGTGACTTAGCCCGATGGTCATCTCATGCCCAGAAGCGGTATATTACAAAATTTTATCAAAATGTTTTGAGCCTTTTTTAGATTCAATTGGCTTGATACCTGTCCCATTGTGACCCAAAATGACCCACTAATCGAATTTTGTTGAACATATGACCTATCCCAATGGTATTCTCGTGCCCGAAAACGATAGAAAACAAAATTTCGTCAAAATCGTTAGAGCCGTTTGTTAGATACAATTAGCTTGACCCACAATGACCCACTAATCTAATTTTCTCGAACATGTGACTTAGCTCAATGGTCTTCTCATGCTCAGAAACGATATAATACAAAATTTTGTCAAAATGTTTTGAGCCGTTTTTTAGATACAATTAGCTGGACCCACAGTGACCCATAATGACCCACTAATCGATTTTTCTCGAACATGTGACTTAGTCCAATGGTCATCTCATGCCCAGAAGCGGTATATTACAAAATTTTCTAATTGTTCAATTTACTTGAAAATAACTATTTTGTTTCATTATATGCTTTCATTAAATTCTGGTTCTAAATACAGTCATAAAAACAATTATAACTATTTATTTTTGCGGGGTGCCCAATACTGGAACAGATAGTATCCATTACTGGAATAGAGGGTGTTCATTACTGTAATTTTGGGTATTTGATATATTTCTGTTATTTACAATAAAATTTTGATTAATATAGTGGAAATGAGATTATGAGAATGATAAATATTGTTGATAGAATTATATAATATTGAAAAAACTAGATTATAATAATTAACTATTAATTCAAAAATAGTTTTTAAAGAAATTCCTTAATTCATTACCGGGCACATCTGCCCTATATTAAAATAATAATAATAGTATTTTTAATAGAAATGCTCTTTATTTACTGAAAACTATAAAAACTTCGAAGACGGATCTTGTCTATAAAGGAAAGTAGCGTCAAAGCGGTTCTCATAAACATATTGTTCCCCGCTCAGCATATCGAAAAACTTGATGACATTTATAGAGTTATTTTTATACATAAAAGCATAAAATTGGTAGTCATGGCGGTTGAAATTATATGAAACTGAATAGCGTTTTTCTTTTTTCGATAAATTCGTTTTAAAAAATCCCATTTTTACAGTAAATCTTGAAAAATCCTTTCCATTAAAGGAAAAGCCACTAATCAATTTGTTAATTTCTAATCAAGAGCACCTGCTGGTTTTGTGCGTTTAACAAATAAAAATCATTTAGGCAAGTATCACAAAGTAACTAGTGTGAATTTGAGAACAGCTTAAACGAAAATTATTACCAAATAACAATAAATGAATAATAAAAGACTAAATGACTAATTAATTAAAAGTAAATCATTCAATTCAGAATAAGGAGGGGGGGGGGGGGATAAGCGGAGATTTAAAAAAAAAAAAAAAAAAAAAAAAACAATGTAAAACGAAACCGATCAATACCGAAATCACCTATAACACACTTATGTATAATAAGATATTTTTTTTAAATGGATAAACAAAAATATTTGTTATTAATAAAAATATATTATAAATTAATGTGTGAACGTTTAATTAAATATTATTAATAGAAATGCTCATAGTTTACTGGGCACAGTAAAGCCTTTTAAAACGAAATATTTATATAACAGAATCTTTCTGTTAAATGTTAAATAAGTAAAAAATAATAAAATGCAATAATAAAATAAATAACTGACCCATTAAATTAATAAAAGCTAATTAAAAAAAGTTATATTTCATAGAAATATTTAACCATTCCTTAAATGCAGCTACAACTAATATTTTATTTTCCTATAATCTTCTGTTCTTTTTACTGTAAAATTATCAGCAGTTTTAATAATTTAAATGCATAATTAATACCGGATCAACCTAATTAAAATCTAAAAAGAAAAACAAACACATATTGTCTCCCTATTACTTGGATTCATGTTTTACCCCTTTTTAAAAAAAAAACATGCATGGAAATTTTATTATTCTCTTGGTCAAAATTTAACGTTTTCAGTAAACGAGCGGGTCTTTAGGATTGTGAAGAGGGTCACGGATTTTGTTGGTAAAATTTGAGTCACTGGCATCTTCCCTGAGGGTGAGGAACCTAGACTTCTCTTATTTCTTCTGTAAGCTGTGGGCAGCCTGTCATCTGTGGTCAGATCACTTCCCCCCTCCCCCCACTATTTTGTGAAGTTCCAAAACACTCAACCTAAAAGCGATAACGCGCCAAAAATATCATAGGTCAGTTGCTCCCTTTGATCTCTACCCCCTGATGTGGATAGAGATAAATCTTACACGCCCACAAAATGTTTAGCTTTTGGTGAGACAGGGGGCGCTCGTTGAAAATAAGAGTTCAAATTATTTTCATAAGCCGCCTTAAGACATGCTATCAGTCGCGATGATTTCAGTCACCTTGGATGTGTCGGTGGCTCCTTTTCTTCTTTATTTTATATTTAAAAATGCTATAACCTTGAAAATTCTCTATGAAACAGAGAATGACGAAAAAAAGAGGGAGCTACAAGAAGCTTGCGTCCGAATAAGCAAGCCATGTTACTTTCGGAAAGGTAAGTAGAAACAGAAAAGTAACCGTCTTTTTTGCACCTGGTATTATGAACAGCTGGCAAAATGCGTACGACAGGCGGCATATGTTCACCTTTCCCCCCCTGCAGGCGTTGGACCCAGACAATCATCTCTCTCCCACCATAAAATTTACCTGAGCGATCGCACGCGCGCAAACACACAAACGTACACACACACAGAGAAAACTAAAAAAACATATCGATGGCAGAAATCCATAGGATCAGACAACAGTTTCTTTTATTAGTTTATTATGCGGCCTACATTGGCGCCTGTGATTCATTCGCACTGCCCACACGGATTCTCCGAGCGGTTCAAATCGATTTACGAAATAGAATGCAGTCTATCCCTTTCCCTTTTTGATACCGGCGTGTAAATGACCAATTGTGAAACATTGAGTGATCTGCGTCACAATGAGGATAAATACACACCAGGAAAAAATATTTACTTTTAAACAAGTAAAAAGAGTTCGATACAAGGAGGCAGTTTCTCGCAGCTGTCAAACAATTAATTACTGTTACATTATGAAATTAATGCAGCTCAGTTCCATTTGAAGAAATAGGGGTTTTTAAAAACCTTAAGGGGTCTCAGGACTCTTAAAGCTCTAAAATTTTCGAAATTTTATTTTTTTTTAGATGTTAAACTTCACTGTTTTCTGAACATTGTGATATAATTGTTCTCTTGAGATTCCCATTAGAACAGAAGTTATGGCATTTAGAATTATACTCGCTCAATAGCTGAAGCGGTGTTTCCAAAACTTTGAAATCATTTTTCTCCAAATGTCGTTTTTGGGCATAACGCGCACGATATCTCAAAAACTTCTGAATATTTTTTCATGAAATTTTCAAAACATATGTTTCATGTTAGTCTGTATAAACTGAACCTAAAATTTCCTTTTTATTGTAAAAATAAAATATTTTTTTAGGCGTTTATATTGTTGAAATTTTCTAAATTTTGCATTAGCTCAATACAGCTTTGTATTAAAAATATAAAAATGCTTTAAATGCAAATTTATTTAGGTTCAGTGTAATTATTATAATCTGAGGTATAAGTAGGCACTAAAATTTTCGTTCTAGTTACAAAATTTCTTATGTAATTCTGCGCGTAATCTGTTATGTCAATTCTGCATCTTGCAATTTTTCAAATATTAGAAATGAAAGAACATACTTGTATCTTCCATTCCCATTTAAAATCGTCTCTTAATATCAAATACATTTTAAGATATTAAATGTTGAAAATGGTTCTTTTTTTTTCATTTTTTCCAGTTTTAAGAGTCCTGAGACCTCTTAACTGCAGTTACCAGTCTCACAGATAGCTGTTTTTTTTTCCTTTTTCACAATATATATATATATATATATTTTTTTTTTTTTTTTTTTTTTTTTTTTTTTACTTGGAACCCTAATACTATCGCGAGAGACTTCTGAATTGATGGATTTTAATTATAATAGTCCCGTACATAAAGTTTAGTGCAGAAACAATAGATTATGAAGCAATCGAGCCTTTTATTACTCAGAAACCGCTTCACAGTAGTTATGAGAGAATATCTGTCACAACAGTTAAAGATTAAATTCATATAGAAAGGGAAAATAGCATTTTAGAAAAAGAAAATGTTCTATTGAGTTAATTCATGCAATAAAATAACAACTGCATTCTTTTCGAGTATGTACTAAACAAAATTTTATTTATTATAACAAAAAGGAAAAATTAATTTTATGAATGATTTTAAAATTTAAATTTTTCAGATGTTTACATATAAGTAAATTAATATTGGATTTACATTAAAAGAATGGCCATAAAAATAAATATTTATCAACTCTATAAGTTACACAAGAAAATAAGATCTTAAAAAAGTAAAGAGAAATTTTCGTATGTGCTACCTCGAGCACGAGTACATAGGTTTGCACACCTATATACGATATTTTGACTAGTTGAAGACTTAGATTAGCTTTCTCAGTATGAATGAATGCATACTGAGAATGATAATGCTCAATACAAGCATTTTGCTACTTTAATAAAATCATTTCTACCGAAACAATAATTAAGAACAAAAGAAAAATACAAGCAGACATAGGCATACAGTTTTCAAAATTATAGGTGGAGCTCAACGCTAATACATATGTGCATAACTAATACATACAAACGCATACGTGTATGTAATGCAAATTCATTAACTATTCATCGTTACTTTTAAAACCCTCTTTTAATGAAATTGAACAGAGTTGTATAATTTTCTTTCTTTTTTTTAATGGGCCTTTTGGTTACAAAAGCTCATACTTTTAGCATTTTAACTACAAAATAAACCCAAAGCGAAAAAATATTTCTATGTCGTTTTCTCCCTGGAGAAAAAAAAAAAAAAAAAAATGCCATAAATTGAGAAAGAAAACTATCTGCCAAAGAAAGACAGAAAAATAATACATCAAGCATAGATTATGAAACACTTTCCCAATACTTCATCATTTAATAAGGTAAAAAAAGGTATCTTTATAGTTTACAAAACGCCTAGCAACTGAACATGTACTTTCAGAAATAACCATACACAGACAGCAATGTATCCATTTTTTTTGCATAGACCTGTATATGAATTTATTTATATTCTACAAATATCTCGTATACTAAATATGGTTCCGCTGGAAAATGCATAATTCAGTTAAACACTTTCACCCTTTAGCAATGAGAGTCTTTTACAGAATTTTTAATCGTTTAAGGATGTTTGTTCTCAAATCTAAAGGGTCAATTTTCTGACATAAATTTTAATTCATTTTTGTTCGGAAACGCATGAAACTAAAAGGTGTTATTCAGAAACTATGTCACTGAACTGTCTTTTCAGCTTTCTTGTCAACAAAATAGATCTTTCAGAAAATACTGTCAAAGTTGGCATTTTGAACCGAATGAAAGAAGAAAATCCAGTCAGGAAGGGTAGAAAAATGTCGTGTCACATGATCAAAATTGTTTATAACTCGATAGGTAATTAATTTATTGATCAAATAATGGAAAAAACAGCTCGATTCCAAATCGCTTCCATGGTCAGGCTTTCCAATTTTATATCTTTCCGTTAAGAAATGAATTTGTAAATGTATCAAAACATTTTGTGCTTGTTGAGCAGAGCAGTTGCCTTAACACCGACACCACCTTTTCAAAACAAAAAATTTTGCCTATTTGAATCAGGAAAATGTCCTGATTAAAAAAGGTAAAATTTGCAATAAAAAATAACTGGCGGGAATAATCAAGGATTCTGAGCATTTTATGCATCACATATACGCAATGCTCATCCCGAAGGGGTTAAACTATATAGTGGTTCCCAACCTTCTATCGGCCACGTCCCACCGAACATCTGTAAAATCGTGATTGCTCTCCTCCTTTTTCCCCGCACACACATTCTGTAACAGATATCTCTAATCATTTCAAAATAAGTCTATTAACCTGAAGGAAGCCTAACAGAACCTTAACAACAACTATTCATTTCACATTTTTTTAACTTACCAAAGAGGTGAATTTTCTGTTAAAAATGTGTTTTTAATATAATTCTATAAATGAGGCGACACATCTTCGCTTTTATGCCCAAAAGAGTTTTGTTGTGCTTTTCCAACTTACCTAACGAAAGTGTTATATGGCCCGCATTTTTATCTTAAAAAAATTCTGGAGAGACTCACATTTAGCATTAAAATTAATAACAAAGAACATAAATAACAAAATGCACATGAAGCATTTCAAGATTATGATGCTTATCAATTTAAAGTTGTCATTATTCCCCATGAAAAATTTGAAATTGCCCTCCTAAAATATCAAATTGTACCCCGGTGGAGTGTAAGCCCCACGTTGGGAACCACTGGGTTAAACCAATTCACGCTCATACTCAATAATACTTACGAATTCTTTCGTGATGCTCTGTATATGATCTATAAAATTTATACACACCACATAGTATGCAAAAAATTATTTAAACTTAAAAACACATACCAAAGCTAATAATGCACTTCCAGCATTTATTGCTCATAGAGTTTTTTTTCCTGTATTAAAACACAGAATAGCTACTAAGAATTTTAGGTTTCCAAAACAATTAAATCTCTAATTGCTAATATAATCCATTTTTATGCTCTAATTAATAAAATTATCATTAGTAGTTAATAGTTACAGAAATTATAGAAAAAGCAAATTAGTAATTTCATTAGTTGGCATCATATAATAATGTTATATACATTAATATTTTGTAAAAATTATTTACATTAATAATTTGTAAAACTAAATTAAATACTATATTTACATTCATTAAAATTAATAATTATTAAACATTTCTTTAAATATGAAAATATTATAGAGGAAGATGGTCTAAAATGATCCAAGCGGGCAAAACGGCCCACATATGTTTTCTTCCAGACAGGTCACGCTGTCTACAGGGTAACACATAAACTTGTTGTGCCAAGTGAGGCGGTATTCAAGCGATCGCAGTATTACTTGTCTGAATAGAATTCTTTGAAAAAGTGTGTTTTATAACATATGTTATAAGATAAGCACTAACTTACATATTTATTTAAATATACAGTCTTTCATGTACAGAAATATGACTTGGTTTACTTAATGGAGTATGTTTTCAGACGTGAATTATACTTGCTAAACTTGTTATGCTTCTTGGCGTCATCCAGTTATATGACCTACAATGGACGGCCATGTTACCGGGTAAAATGATCCACTATGTGGATCGTTTTACTACCATTTCATAGGCTGAAGAAAATCCGGTACCGGGTCATGGGGACCAAATGTATGACTGCCCCATATCCTTCTGTTCGAATCCACATGTTATCTTATTATTTTTGGATCATAATTTTCAAATATTCCATTTTATTGTTTTTTCAAAATTATTTGTGACACTTTTTATTTTAAATTTACATAAAATAAATTATGTATGCTATTAGATTGTAAACTTATTTTATTTTATTAGGTATCGTCATACTTACTTTTATATCCTTTATTTTGCCGATAAAAAACAATTTACAATTATTTTTAAATAAAGGATCATTTTACCCTTGGGTGAGGGTAAAATGATCCGGAGGACACTTTTTTAAAAATCTATTTTTCATTACTCAATTTGGGTTTAAATTATTATTAAAATATGTTTATAATGCAAAATATAGTGTAAAACATATTAGCATAGGGCCAAAGTTTTTTTTCAAACAGTTATGCTGTTTTACACAAGTTTTCCCCTTAAGGGGATCATTTTAGGCCACCTTCCCCTACATTTTTATGCTATAATTACTAAAATGATAATTAATAACTTAGTATTCATTCTAGAAAGAACAAAATGGAAAATGCATGTCAAACATGGCAAATGAGTGCATTCATACTAGAATTAGTTTTATAAATATTCAGATCTTGGTGCAATAGCTGCTGCACTCTTATGCAAAAATGCATGAATACAAAAATTATTATGATTCTATACTCTATACACTGCGTAAAAAAAGTAGAAGGACACTAGATTTTTTTTTCTAAGAAAAGCACAACTAATTAACTAATTAATCTCCAAAATTCTTTATTTGGGTAACATTTTACAACTAAATTAATATAAAATCATAGTAATTAAAAATAAATTACGAAGAGAATTTGATTTTCATAAGATAGTTCCTGTTGCTTACAGGAAACTCTGTACAAAAAGTAGAAGAACACAAGTATTTTATATGAAAATTAAAGTATTAGTAAGAAGTTTTCTTTCCATTAGCCTTTATCACTTGAAATATTCTGTTTGGCATTAAATCATTGAGTGCTTATATTTCACTTTGGTGAAAATTGTTCCAAACTTCATTAAGTGCATTCCGAAGCTCAACAACACATTTATACTATTTTCTTTCATTGTATACTAGTGTTGACTCTAAGCCGCTTTAGCAGGGTGCAGCGCCCGGTGGCCCTTTATATTTCTTTTTGTGCTCGGTGGCTCTTTTAAACCCTTCCGATGTGCCTGGCTGCCCTTTTTAACACTTCCTGTGTGCCCCGTGGCAATTCAATTGATCCCGAGAAATATCGCAAATTCTAGGGACTCTAAACAAACCAATTCAAAATATTTTTTGTGAATAAGGTACAAGTGTGCCCTTTTTTTAGAATAGTGTTCCCTTTTTGAAAAAAAAAGTACCCTTTTTTAGAATAGTGTTCCCGTTTTGAAAAACATACCTTTTTTTTAAAATAGTGTTCCGTTTATGAAAAATTCCTGCCCGGGGCCCTTTTTTTCTAGAGTCAACACTATATACGTGGCAAATTAATGTTGCCCATACGTTTTCAAATATGTTTAGATCACGGTGTTTAGCTGACCATTGCAAAACATGAACCTTATTTGTGTGGAAACAATTTTTAACACTAATAGCTGTGTGAATCGCTATTCCGTCTTGTTGAAATATCCAATCTCCTCCAATTAAATCTGTACCATAAGGAGGAAGTTTAGATTCCAACAATCAGATGTAATCTTTATGGTTCTGTCTACCATTAAAAAGACCAGACTCGTTCTTCCTTAATATCTGACTGCTAGCCAGACCACCAAACTCCTCCCTCCCATATGTCGAGTGGAATAAAATTCTTCCCCATTCTCGATACAAAGCCAACAGAGCTGGTATCCATCAAGACCATATAAATTGAACTTTTTCTCATCTGAGTAAATGACAGAAGCCCATTCTGTGCTGCAAGACACGCGGTCTCTCGCCCAAGGTAAGCGGTTAGCTACATACATTTTTGTCCACTTGGGTGGTGTTGTCCCTGCTTAAAAATAAAGACTTTGGACATTTTTATATAGTTATACACAGTTTGACATGACACATGTGTTAGTCCTGCTTGTATTCGGACCTTTGAAATTGTAGAATTTTTCTTTTCTACTCTTGGATAATGTCTCTCATCACGAGGTGTCAGTGTTTTAGGTCTTTGTGTCTTTATTTTTAGTACCGTGATCCTCTGGGTTTCTAAGATAGTTTGATATTGCAGTTTTACTAACATTAAGCAATTTTGCGATCTCCCTGATGCTTTTTATCATTTTTTTCTCAATGCTATGGCCTTTTTGAAAATTATTTAAAGGTATTCCTTTAGGCATTCAAAAAATAAAATAAAAATAAAAATGAAGCAATATATATATATTTTTTTTTTTTGACAAAAACAATAAAATAGTAATGAATATATATCTTATCTATAGAAGAAGCTTCCAATAAATTCAATTTTTCAGAGCTCTCCTTCTACTTTTTTTACAGTGCGATAGTTAACTATGTTCAATTTTCTATAAATTAATTTCTGTAGCAACAAATTTTTTATGTCATAACAAAAGGATGTGTATAAATGATACCCTTAAAAATATCAGACAGTAAATGTAAATCACAATTAAGTAAATTAGAAAAACCGAGTGTCCTACTTTTTTTACACAGTGTATATTCAATTCAGTAATATGGAAGTAATATATGAATCCATCTTAAAAAGAACATAACACCCCCCCCCCCCCCCCCGGGCAAACTACAATCATTACCTATCATGTGATATCATTGAATTAATTATGTATGATAGGATTTAATAGAATGAAGAAAATTTTTGTTAATATCTTCCTAAGTTTTGATTCGATTTTCATAACATTTGAAATAATACATACTTTATTTTCAATTCCAAACATGGCATAGTAAATCTCAATAACATATATCAATTACAGAGCAATATAACTATATTAACGCTTGTTACAGTTCAGACAGACAGACAAACCGAATCCATAAATACTTTCATTTATGTTGGAAAGGGTTAAAAAGGTATAATAAATTGACATTTGACTTTACAGATTTTGATGATTTCAAAGTATGTTGTAGGGGTTATACCACTAATTATTCTGATGAAAGGATTTCTTCAAATGGGCCTTAGTTTTAGAGAAATTGGGGGTTAAAGTTCAGTGTATATTTCAAGTACCCATTAGAATGACATTCTGTATATGAATTCGTGGCTCAACGGTAGCGTGCGAGCTTGCAGACCAGGACATTGCGGGTTCGATCCCACCCTGGAGCACTTTTTTCTTTTTTACTTATTTTTATTATTTACTTTTATTTACTTTTTTACTTATTTATTACAGGCTTTAGCTAATGCAACAGCATTCTTTTTGTACCACAATGGAATATAATTGCGTGGCTCAGGTGCAAATTCTTCAGGTACAAAATCCTCACCATCTTCATGAAATCCCGGACACAATAAAAAAATATTTAAAATTAAATTGTTTGATTTCGATTTTTTTTAACAATGAAATATAATGAATATTTTTTTTTTTGCTAAAGTAAAAAATCATACCTTTGTAAATTCGTTAAATTCATCTTCTTCATTTAATATCAATTCCTCGGCCTCAATAATTTGTCGATCTTCTAATATTTCTAAAACTGCACCATTAAATTCTTCAGTCATAGCAATAGAAGCACCGGATATTTCATCCGATGGAGAACTTGTAAACAGATCATCATTTTGTAACGACGTCTCGCAATATTTTAATGCACTTGTAATTCAGCTTTTTGTTTCTCTTCCAAATGAGAATTTTCCGCATCAGCGCTGGTTCCTTCCATAACACAATTTTTAGCATTCAATCTGTCACAATCTGTAGCCTTCTTTTAATTTTCATACCAAAATTTTCCCTATATATTACAATATTTCAAATCTTCTATTTGTCTGCAAAAAAAGCTAAACGAGATCAATAAAAGAAATTTTTATTTATTCCAATATTAGCGAGAAAAGCACAGCAGACGATTAAAAAATATATAAATATACTTTTATATACTGTAGAGCACCGATTATCCGAACAAGTCTGGACTGACCCTAGTTTGGATAAGCAAAAGTTCGGATAAATGGACAGACAATTTAAGGGATATTCCTACTAAAACCTTCACACTTTATCCAGGCTTAAGACTGGCAGCACCAGTTAGTGCTAGCGTGTTTAAAAACTGGTTTTTTTGTTGTTGTTGTTTACTTTTTTATCATTTAAAATTTTCTTTTTCTCTTTTTATCATTTTTTGAACTCCAGAGATTATAATTTAAGTAAAAAAGCTTTCGATTGTTGTTTGCTTCAAAGAACACGTTCTTTCCAATAATGCCCTGTATAGAATTATTCTTAAATACGCTAGTTAAATAGGATCAGAGTTCTTTTGCCGTTCGAGCCATTTCATAGTTGTTTCCAAACATTCAAAGTCTTCGTTATGTGATGGACCTGGGTCCTTTTCAGAGCATCCGTTTTCATTTCTTCAATTTCTTTTTCATCTTAAATCTCATCCACAATCTCATCATAATTTAAAAAAATTTTTTTGAGAGAAATAAGCTTTCGGATAAATAGAAGTTCGGTTAATTATTTTTTTGAGAGAAATAGGCTGTTCGGATAATTGGAAGTTCGGCTAATTGGGGTTCCGATAATCGGCGCTCTACTGTGTATCGTAAATTTTATCTCATTAACAGACGATTTTTGTAATCCAGTTCAATTTTTATGAATCACGTAGACAGTTTTTATTTGTTATAATAAAGAAATATTTTTAAATGTAATCTGTCATTTTTTATTTGTGCAAACGAAAAATGATGTTGAGGTTGAACTTTAAAGATAAATGTATTTTACAGAGTATTAAAAATTTGTACAACTGGTAAAAAACATGTATTTAAGTATTACCGTTTTAATATCTTATTACTCTTTCTGCATTATTTGAATTATCTATTTCTTAATACATTTGAGAAATTGCACCTGAAAATTATTTTGTATAATTTATACAAGAAAAGGATAAATTTTCCTTTAAAATTCCATAAAGTTAAAAAAAGATAGAAAAAAGAAAAATCATTATTTCAGAATTGTGCTTAAAATAAAAAATGAAAATAATAATTTAAAAAAAAAGTTTTAGGCATAAATTAGTTTTAGGGTTTTGTAAATAGAAATATTAGTTTAAAAATTGAAGAGAAAAATAAATTGTCATGAAAAATTCGAAAATGTAAATGTAATTTATTAAGAAAATATCAAAGTTTAAAGCTGTAGAATGCCCAATTCTGCTTAAAATTTTTAATGTGTAAAAAATATAAAAATAAGTAAAAAAGAAAAAAAAAACGCCTCGAAGTGGAATCGAACCTGCAATGTCTTGGTCCATAATCTTGCATGCTACCGCTGCACCATGAATCCACATTCAGAAAGTCACACTAATGGGTATTTGAACCTCCAATTTCTCAAAACCTAAGGCCCATTTGAAGAAACCCTTTCATCAGAATAATTAATGGTATAACACCTACAACATACTTTGAAATCATCAAAATCTGTGCACATCATGTCTGGTGGTGCCCTTGTCAGTCAAGACAGTTTTAGAATGTACTTTCTATATTTTTACTTTCTTCTATATTGACAAGAAGAAAGTATTGGTTTCATGAAAATTTTCGAATTCCAGTTTTCGACGGATTTATACGTTTTAGGGGTCAGAGATTCCAAAAAACATGTTTTTACAAAATGTCTGTCTGTGAGTCTGTCTGTCTGTCTGTGACACAAATTTTGTGGGTGCTCTATCTCAAGAACTAATGCACGGAATTTAATAAAAAATTATATTCAGATAGTCCCTGATATAGATTGGTGCTGATTAGTTTTTGGTGTAAATCGCCCTGCAGGTGGCGCTGCTATGTAGCATTTTTCAGGATTTCTGCAAAAGCTCTATCTCAAGAACTAATGCACGGATTTTTATAAAACTTCAGATTCCGTTAATCCTTGATATGAATTGGTGCTGGTAACGTTTTGGTGCAAATCGCCCAACAGATGGCGCTGCTATGCTGCATTTTGAAGCATTTACATGATTTTCGTAATAGCTCAATCTCAAGAAATAATGCACGGATTTTCATCAAACTTCAGATTCAGTTAGTGCTTGACATGAATTGACGTTTTGCCTCTTGTGGTGTAAATCGCTCAACAGGTGGCGCTGCTATGCTGAATTTTTTGAGATTTCCGCAATAGCTCTATCTCAAGAACTAATACTTGGGTTTTCAACAAACTTCAGATTCAGGTATACCTGGATATGAATTAGTGCTGTTTATGTTTTGGTGTAAATCGCTCAACATGTGGCGCTGCTATGCAGCATTTTTCACGATTTCCACAATAGCTCAATGTCCAGAACTAATGCACGGATTTTCATCAAACTTTAGATTCAGTTAGTCCTTGACATGAAATGATGTTTTGTACCTTTTCGTTTAAATCGCTCAACAGGTGGCGCTGCTGTGCTGCATTTTTTGTGATTTCCACAATAGCTCTAGCTGCAGAACTAATGCACCGATTTTCATCAAACTTCAGATTCCGGTATACCTTAATATGAATTAGTGCTGTTTGTGTTTTGGTGCAAATCACCCAACAGGTGGCGCTGCTATGCTGAATTTTTCAGAATTTCCCCTACAGCTCTATCTCAATAACTAATGCACGAATTTTCATCAAACTTCGAATTCAGGTATACTTTGATACGAACTGGTTCTAAATTGATGTAATTTCTTATACTATTTAAATGATTTAATTGACGTGATTTATATAGAAGAAAGTTTTGTGATGGCCACAACATACTAGTTTATCTTTGGAAACACACATATATGCTGGTGATGTTTATTAATTTTGATTTTTTATCCATGCATTTACTTAATCTCATAGCCTCTGGCATGATGATAAACAGTCAGTAGCACTAGAAGTTCATGAATCTCCATAGTTGATCCTGAGTCTTATGTTTGGAATTAATTTTAATAATTTCATTAACAAAAATGTTCTTCAATTGTTTTATCTTACAATTGTTCACTATGCTTATCTTTTGCACATGAACGAAGATGAAACATAGAAATAAACAGAAAAAACGGCACAAATTAATGCACCTTATAAGAGAAAAATTTCCTTTGGTATGATGTGATCAATTCTTATAGTCTATAGTCATAGCCTTTTATTGTGCTTTTCCCTCTTTAAGGGAAAAAAAATCAAGTGTTTAATGTTTTCAGAAAATATCCATACCCCCCCTCCCCCCTTTTTTTAAAATCTCATATGCCTACACGTGTTAGTGATTTAAAAAAAAAATGTTAAAAGAATAGTGTTTATGAAGTTAGTGATATAAAATGATAAAAATTAATTCGGTGTTCATTACAAGCAATCCTCAAGATGTTATCCTTCCATTCCTCTACAAAGCTGTATGTGTATCAAGATTCTTGTGACGTAAAGTGTTATTTTCCTCTTTTTTGTATATTCCCAATACTTTTTAATCAAACCAATCAGGAAAAAGAAAATAATGTTTCAAAGTTTCGCTGTTTTTCTGTGAAAATCTTAATGAAGAGGTTAAGAGTGGCTTCGTTTAATTAATTTATATATTATTTATTTTCTTGCAAAATTTGAATATTTTTGTTTGAGTAGCAATAGAAAACTTAGAATTTTATGTACTAATGTCCATTTACAAAATTTCAGTTATTTTTAAATTCCATTACTGGGATAGTTAATTAGTCATTTTCCAGTAATGGACACCCCATGTAGACACTGCTAAAAATGCAATTGCAGTAATGTTTATAGTGCATACAATATTTTGACTTAACTGCAAACCTAAATAATCAAATTTAATTTTTTAATTATACTAACATTTCTGGGCTTTTGGTTGTTTTGATATATTTCTGTTATTTAAAATTAAATTTCGATTCATATTGGGAAATTAGGCTATAAGAATGGTTAAATATTGTTGATAGATTAATATAATAATGAAAAAAAAACTGGAATACAATAATTATAACTATTAGTAAAAAATAATTTAAAAAGAAATTCCATAAGGGTCTCCATTACTGGCACATCTACCCTATATTTTTTTTTTACATTCTTACATACTTCCAATTTACTTTTAAAATTGCTTAAAACTAGATTTTTTATGTATTTAATAAATGAAATTATCTGATACGATACTTGGGAACATCCATATCTAGTTAGTAATAAATAAGTTCTAGTGACTTACAACTAAAGCAATTGGTATGCCTTTTTAAAATTTAAATGACATATTTGCAGTTATGACTACAAATCACAAGCAGCTCTATGTATGTGTTATTTATTAAATTCTTATTAAATAAAATGAATGTCTTTCAAATTAGTTTTTAAAAAAACATCCAGTTTATAATTAAAATACTTTACCACAGAAAAGTCAATTAATTATGGGGGGGGGGGGGGGGGGAGATGACTTTAAAACCAATTAAAGCCACTAATGTCGTTTTTTAAAAATTTTAGCTGGCTACGACTGCAAGCCACCTTCTTCAAGCTCTCAAAATGATTGTAGAGTTGACACATTGTAATTTTTAGCTATAAATAGATTGACCTGAAAATGTTGAACTCGTATTCTATAATGAAAGAATGTTACTTTTAAATTTAATATGTCTTTCTTTGAGTAATATGGCCAAAAACCTTTTTAATTCTCTTCTGGTCAAAAACATTATAAATTCTATAAAAAGAAATTTATCAAGCAATTTTTAAATTGATTTTGTCAAAGGCCAATCATAATTTTACACTGTATCTTGTCCTTACTTTTCTAACACTTTACTTGTATGCTTACGAAGCTGAATTATACCAATGAAAATGTTCATATTTTAATATGTTTAAATTTTATCTGTAAGCATTCCTTGTTTTTTACCTAAATAAAATGTGTTCTCAAACAATTACGCAATATTCAGATGAATATTCTCTATAAAAAAGCCCTTAAACACTGATTTAAAAAATATATATACAGTAGACTCCCTCAAATCCACACAGCTGGGGACCAGAGGTTGTGCGGATTTTAGAATTTTGCAGATTTCTGGTCATTGTTTTTTATTTACACTTTTTAAACAGTAATTTGAATGTAATAATGCAATCAAAATTATAAAGAATCCTTGCAATATAGTAAAATTAGGGGGCTCTGCCCCCTGCAAGCTACGCTCGCCAACCCCCGTTCAGACACTGTAGAATCTAAAAGCACGCTAATCTGATCGGTTTTAAAAAGATTAGAGAAGATTGAATTATACTGAAAAAACCTGTAGTGATCTCCCTGTAAACAAGTTTCCATTCAATTCCCTTTGATTGCAAAAATTTAAGGTAGAATCAGTTGCTGTTAAGATATCCAATGGTTGTTTTCTTGTTTGGTTAAAGAAGATCAGTTAAACATTTGAAAAGAAGCTAAAATAAAATGAATTAAGTAAACAGAGTCTTTGTCTCTCGGTATTTTTTAACAGCGTTATAAAACGATTGACATAATACAATTACTAAAATTTGCTGCTTTAACCCCTTCAAGGGCGGTGGTTCATTTTTGGACCACTTAATTTTAATTCTTAAATACCACATTAGCATCAGAATATTGGGATGAAAATTTCCCTTTTATTAAGTAAGTGAACAAAAGCCTTTTTGTATTTCAAAATTTATTTGTAAATTCTGGTGCCATTCACTGATTTCAAGATTTTGCGAATAGAAGTGCCTTGTCTGTGAAAGGGTTAAAAGCATATTAATGTATTTATTATTTTAAAGTTTCCTTTCCCTTTTAATATTCACGTGCAAATACAATTTTCAGAACAAAATTTTCAATATTTTCCTGCTTTTAACACGTACTCATTTAATAGTAATTTTAAAGTTTTTTTTTCTGTTTTTAATAGTCACGTGAAAATAAATTTTTAGTTGTTACGAAATATTATTCTTTGCGCTGTTTTTAAAATTGAAAACAATCTCTATAATAATAATAGCCTAAGTCATGTGACTATCATCAACAGCTCCAGGCGGATCCCTTCGCTTTTTATATTCCAGGCGGCCATTTTGGTACTTAAATGTTAGCCAGCTACAGGTGTGATAAGTCGCCGAATATTATTCTATCCCTATTATTTTGTTTATATTATAATAGTCCAAGTCATGTAACTACCATAAACAACGGGCTGATTCCTTCGCTTTTTATAAGAAAGGTTTCCATTTTGATTAAAGAATCAAAATTATTTTTTCGAATAAAACTACATAAAAGTTGCCATGATCACAAAGAATTCCTGGTACTTTTATGTTAGCCGGATGAAAATCTCGCCAATAGCTTTTTTTTAACTCGCCAGTTAGCATTTTTTTATTTTTCGAGTGGTAAATTAAAACGGTGCTACTTGGTTAGCCCATCGACCAAAAATCTGTCGCCAAACTATAAGATTAAATGTCAATAATGGTTGATCGTAAATGTCACATTCACTTGACTTTAAGGAAGTTACACATGTTCACGCCATCAAGTGATTTTTATTTCGACGTTTTATTTGTATTTTTATTAATGTTATACTAATTTATTTGTTCTTTTGTTATTTAAAATAAACAAAAATATGTCAATTTGTATAATTTGGCGAAATTGGTCAGCGGGAGAAGTAATAGCATTAAAACGTTGCTCTGAAGTGGAAATTAAATCTCATGATTTGTTGCATTGTCACATACGCACCGGGTTTGGCGGGATTTTTTATTTTACGACAATTTGGCGAAAACCTCGTTTTCAAATACCAGTTACATATGTATTTTTAAATTATTTTCTGTTATTTTTAAAATGAAATAACAATAAATTTAAAAAAAAATTAATTAATAACTATAGAACAAAACAATTTATAACAGTTTTTGTAAATAAAAAGAAAATAAATTCAAATAAACATTTATTAATAAATAAGCAACAATAGCCGGGTTACCATGTCAGGCAAAATAACGCCATTTTGGTGCCAATTAGGTACCCCGTTGCGTATATGACATCTGTGTCTAATATTTTTCTTTTCGTTTCGATTAAAAAAAGAATGAAGTAAAAGACATTTATTTTAAAGGTTTCAATTTTAAATGAAAGTTTTGTATTAAATAAAATGATAATGAAATACAAATTGAATTCTGAATAAAAGTAACATGATGCATTTTTTAGCATACATTTAAGGGAATCCAAACTCGTCGCCAAATTAATTTAAAATAACCTTTTCTAAAATATGAAAAAAAATATCTGTTATGATTAAAATTTGAGTTGCCATCATTAGAAAAAAAGTATTTAAAATTAGAAAAAAAATTAATATTTCAAAAACTAATTCTAATTTTAAAATTCTAATACCAGTTTTGAGATCTGTGGATCAATACGGATTTTTGGTGTTAATTTCATCGCAAAGTATTCCATATTTTAGGAGAAATCGCCGTGAAACGTAATCAGTTGTTTAATCAGTCATTTCATAGAATCATTACATAAATTCGTTTCAATTCGATTCATTAGGATTTTATCTATATAGGGTAGATATTAAAATAATTTAAAAAAAGTAAACTAAAATGATAACAAGTAAGATAATTTAAAAAATGATTAAATTATTAAAAGTAAAGGTCCAATACATAATTAATAGTGTATAATTAAATCTGCATAATAAAGATAAGATATATTTTCCTTGAATTATTGAATGAAACTTGCTTCATATTGGTAGCGTAGTAATTCACATCAAAATCATAAAGTAACGAAGTTTTATTTCAGGTTTAAACAGTCTTACAAGGAAGGTCACCTTACCGGACAAACTAAAAATAGCTTTAAAAAAATATTCATTAAACTACTTATGGATGTAATAAAGGATCAGTCAAATTTGGCGGCAGAATTACAATAGAAAGTCTGTAAAAAAATAAAATACTTTCAAATATTTTGCGAGAAAAGATGAAAGCGACACGTGATTTGGAGAGCAGCACTTCTCCTTGTCAATAGCAAACAATTTTAATGCATCTGAAAATTGTTTGTTAATTGATTTTTAGAATGCGTGTAAATAGTAGTTAATGAATTTAAACAGGAAATAAGATTGAGTCTGCAGCTGAAAAAGAATAACGCCACTCTTTAAAAATAATCATTGATTATTTATATGTGTGATAAATACACAAGATTATTAACCACTTCACTGGCAACGGGTACAGGGAAACCTCAGAGTAAACATTATCTAGAGAGCTCACCCCTTTTGCTTTCTCCAGTAATAAGTGCGGCCAGGATACCCCATGTGACAGTTGGCATTTGGCGATGAAAGGTTACTAGTAGCAACGCTAGTTTTGTCATTTTATCTCAGCTCTTGGCAAGAGCTGAGAAATTCTTATGTATTCTCATGCTGTTTGCAAGTTTGACAGATATACAAAAATCAGTAGGAAAAGAAATTGGAATGTACACAGGATTTTTATCCTCATGTTTATTTATTTCATGCTTGATTTGTTTATCATTCAAAGAATGGCTATCAGTAATATATTAATAAAAGAAATTTTGAAATTTTGATTTAAAAAAAAAAAAAGAAAAAAAAAAGATATTTTTTAAATAATTTAGCTCAGTTTTTAATATTTTACATGGTTTTGTTTAAATACTAATTTTTTTTATCATTTATATAAAATAACAAATAGGAAAGAAAAAAAGTGAAGAAATTAGGTAAGAAATTTAACTGTGTGCTTGGAAGTCCAGGGGGAGGAGAGAAAAGTGAAATTTCGAGAGAAAGTAAATTTAGGTGATGAATTATTAATTTATTATTACTACAAATTAATAAACAGGTCAAACTCATTTGTTGTACAATTAACATTACACACATTTTGATTTAAAAAGTACACTTTATTTTATACAATAGCTCTGTTATTTTAATACTATATATTAACTTTACAAATGATCGAATTTCGATTTGGTTCAGGTATAGTTGGATTTAAGGAAGAAATAATTAAGTTAGATAAACAAACAAATTCACTCAGGATTTCAACATGAAAAAAAAAACTTATGAACAGTGATTTTTACAGCTAAATATCAATATTTTAGTACCAAAATTACATAGTCTTCGGAAACATATCACATAATAAGTTTATAAGTAATAGTGTAATAAGTTTTAAAATACTTCACAACAATCTAATTTTAAGTAAAAAAAAATGTCTGAAAATACAAGACGAGGAAAAAAAAAAAAAAAAAAAACAGATTTTCCTCAAAAACTTCAACTAAAAATTTTGAATGATATTAAAAAGATGGAGTCATTTCAAACATTGCATTAATTTTAAATTCAGGTAATAATTAAAGACCCGTTTATACATATTCAAAGCATAAATTTAATCTAAAGTAAGATTTTAAAAAACACAACAAAAACATAAGTATTTATGTTTTAAAGCAATGAAAACGAGTTTCTTTTGACGAAAAATTGTATCGCCAAGCACCGTTATACGAAATGTTAAAATTAATGAAACTTTTTCAAATAATTGCACTTTTAATATTTAAACTGATAACACCAGATGATAGTAAATCCTATTATTTAAGTATTGCGCGGCAGCGCAATACTTATTTATTTCCAGTGTCACTTCTCAATGTTAATTTAACATAGAAAAGCCTATGGAGATCATAACTTTTTCATTTTTTCTTCCCACCTTTTTGTCCCTGATGCCCCTCATTTTTTATTCTTTACTAATTCTAATGATATTATAAATTTAAAGTGTAAAAATGTTTGCCTGACGTCATGGTCAAAACAAATGGTAAAATTCCTTTGCGTATGGGTGAATTATTAAACATCACCCAGAGAGAAACATGGGCCAATTTTTTTTTACATTATTCAAATATTTTTCTTAATAATTCCAAATTTCTCTTTTTTCATTGAAAATCAACAGACATTTTTCATAGAAAATGTAACATTTTTTTCTTCATTGTTGCAAAAATTTCAAAAGCCATAATAATTTATTTCTTTTTAGTTGAATCATTTTTACGTGAAATATTAAAAACTAGTTTTTTTTTTTTTTCCCAAGAATTATAAAGGCGAATATGGCGTCATAGTGGAAATAAAAAGGAAAGCGATTTTAGTGAGGAATTACATAACTTAAATTTTAAAATGTATTTTTTTTTTCTGAGATGAGATTTATACCCCAAGTTAAACTTAGGTAATAATTTTCTGATGCGTTTACATCACCTCTTGGGAGAATAAGGTAACAAAATTTAAGTAAAACTTTTATTTTTTATTGTATCACAGCTATAATATTGCTAAGTATTAACAGTAAGGATTCAACACAATTTATTTTTGCATTCATAGCATTCCTGAGTGGGAAATAGAGTATCTAAATTTAAGTGAAGTTAATTTTTTATGTTTTGATTATAGATTTTTTACGTTCAGATTGGAAGTTTTTGTCCAAACTACAGCAACCTGCATTACTACAGTGGTGAAATATTTGGAATTATACATTGGTAAACTGCATCACACATTGTGATGCAATACCGCATACATCAAAGCCTGATGATGATACTAGAGGTCTGCACGGGCCGACATTTCCAAGCCCGGTCCCGGCCCGACTCAAGAGAAAAAAATTCGGCCCGTAAAAAAAAAACATTGGCCCGGCCCAGTAAAAAAGTTGAAAGTTCGGCCCAAGCCCGGTCTGTAGAAAAAAATTTATTGGCCCAGCCCGAGTGAATTTCTACAAAACATTGATTTTTATGTCGATTTGGTTAAAAGTTTTTCTCGTACGAGGAGATCAAGCCAAAAATATTTATCTTAACTTCTCTTATAGAAGCGCCACAGGGTGCGATATTTATTTTTTAAATGAATCTCTATTTCTTGTATGTAAATGTTTCAGTTATCATTAATATTGTTAATCCATATTCCATGTACTGAAATGTTAAATATCTGAAACATGCTATACAGTAAAATCTAAGACTGAATTGCATAGGGAAAAAAAAAATGCATTATAGACAAGTTCCTTTCTTAGCAAGTGTAAATGTATTATATATTATTTTCTTACGTAGTATATTAATTTTGTTTGTTATTAATTTTTATAATTTTCTTACGTAGTATTAACTAGTATATTAATTTTGCATGGATTAACACGTTTTTCAGTTTAAAACAAGATTCCGTCATAGATAGGTTCTTTTTCACACGTTTTACTATATTTTAATTTAACTATATTTTAATAATTGTAGAAATCTACTACTCTTTAAAAAGAATGAATTTGTATGTTTAATTGTAGAATAATAGTGATTTAAAAATGTATGCATTTTTTGACAAAAAATTTGTGCCAAGCCTAATTTTACTGACCTTTGGAATGGACCAGGCCATTCCGAGACAATGATTTTCATACGGGGTGGGTGAAAACTAGGAATGAAAATTTTGAGCCATGAAGATTATGAATGAAACCAGTACCTGGGTGTGTGCAGAAAAAATAAGTTCGGCCCGGCCCGAGACTTCAGAAAAAAGTAAGGCCCGGGCCGGGCCCGTGCAGATCTCTAGATGATACCCTCTATCAATTTTGAAATGAGTTTGTCTGAATGCAGTAGTTATTAAAAAACTTGACATAATTTGAAGAACAAATTAAAAATAAACAAAATTTATTTCCCACATTGTTTAAGCCCGAGAAGGGGCAGATATTAAGATATTTCATTCAATTAGTTCTACATTTAATGTTAAATTTTTGTAACAAATTAGTTAAGCCAACTGAAGATTAAAAATAAAAATAAAATTCATACAATATGATACATAAAACACCATAAAAAATTAGATTCCGTTCAAATGAAATCGAAATAAATCTTAGACTTTTTTTTTTTAAGTTTTGTATTTTGCATGCATCTTATCATTTTATGTAGAATTGCCATAAACAAAATATAAAATCTGCAATACAAGAATTTTCAATTAAAAATGGAAGAAGTCTAAGATTTATTTCGATTTCATTTGAACGGAATCTAATTTTTTAGGATGTTTTAAGTATCATATTGTATGAATTTTATTTTTATTTTTTAATCTTCAATTGGCTTAACTAATTTGTTACAAAAATTTAACATTAAATGTAGAACTAATTGAATGAAATATCGTAATATCTGTCGCTTCTCGGGCTTAAACAATGTAGGAAATAAATTTTTTTTTTTTTTCATTTGTTCTTCAAATTATGTTTTTGTTTGTTATTACACATATTTATGTTATTAAAAGTAAAATATTTACTATTTTCAATTTAACAGCATTAATACATGGTATCATAGTTGCAATGATATATTTTTAAGATGCTTTAACTATTATAAAAAGTAATAAAAAATAGAGATCGATGGAAGGTAACAGAACTTGTTTTGTTTGTTCTTTCTGTACATCCATTGGCACAACACCTTGCGCTACCATGATATTTTTGAATTGCAAACACAAAATTATCTAATATCCTCCATAGAAACAAATGCTATTAGCACGCTGACTGGAAACGTTCTTGCCCAGAGTCACATGATTTTATCTTGACTGAAGAAAGGGCCAGGAGATTCTCCCTCTAGTGTATGTTTACTCTGAGAAAGAAACAGTTCTTTTATACGCGACTTATCTTGGGGGCAAACGTTGAAGTGGTTAAAAAAAAAGTCTTGAAATCCTAAAGCAGAGATGTAATGAAAGAAAAAATATTTATCATACATTTACAATAAAGTATTTGTGATTTCATGCTTATAAAGTCTTACTAACTGTTGATGCTAGAATGTAATTATTCCTTATTTATTATAAAAGAACATACTTGGTACATTTACTCTTAATTTTTCACCACTCTTGAAATAGTTAACATACAGGGGGTTAAATAAGGGTTTATTTATTTTGATTTATTACATTCGAAATGATTTTGAAAAACACAAAAATGTTCATTTATGACAAATCACACATTTAAAGATGTTGCAAAGATTTTGAAACTTTTTTCAGATAAATTTTATTATTAATATATGCCTGAAACAACTTTCAATATCTTATTTTCTTTTGCTTGGATTATATTACATTTATAAAAGTAAAAATATATATTTTTTTAAATATGCTTTCATAAGCATTCAGTGTTCCTCTCTATTCTGAAAAAAGTAACTAACGCTGCCACTGCTGCAATAATGAATTTTTTCTATGACTGAGGGTTTTTCTTCGTTAACATTAAGAAAAATATAGCAAACAAAAATATGAAAACTGCTAGTAATATAGAGAAATGTTTGATAAACACGCTGATGGAGAAAGTTTTTAAGTCAAATAATTTTTTAAAGATATATTTAATGTTAAAGTTGGTGAAAATCGTTCCATTAAAAATGTTTTATAGGAGCAAAAACTATGCATAGGAATTAAATCATTTTTTCTAATATATAATAAAAGCTCCCAGTATGCAGACTGCATTTATTTTTTTAATTTGACTAATTTTTTGAGGATTTATTTTCATTTTAAATTCAAATTTTCAGCATTTTGAGAGATATTTTTTACATATTTTAGAAAAGGTTATTATTTTAAATTGTTGCCAATTGTAAAAATAGCACAAAGAGTAATATTTCCTTCAAATTTAAAATTTATCTACACATGACTATTATATAAACAGAAAAAAAAACTTTCAAATTAGAATTAAATGATTACATATTAAAAGCAGAAAAATATTGAAAATTACATCATAAAAACTATATTTACAAGTGAATTTTAAAATAATGAATCCAAGCCAAATAGTAATATTGACAAATAGTTTACATTTTAAAATATATTTACACGACACATTTACTTCACATTTCTAGATGATCTTTTAAACCATTGTTGCCAATTCTGAGGCAAGAGAAAGAAAATTATAAAATAATAAATATGCATTTAACCCCTTCGCGACGGGAGCCTTTTACGAAATGTTTATTACTTTGCTACCGGTTTTAAAAAACAAGTTTGTGCCTATTCAAATCGGGAAAATGCTCGGATTAAATAAGGCAAATTTTACAGTAAAATTTTACTGGTGAGGATAAACGAGGATCCTTAGGCCTATTTCCAGCACGTATACGTGTCGCTCGTCCCCAAGGGGTTAAAGACATAAATGCAGGAAATTACATCATATTTAAAAGGACGAAATAATATTGCCAAACAGTTTAAATTAAAAAATATATTTACATGACACATTTATTTCACGTTTCTAGATGATTTTTTAAACTATTGTTGCCAATTCTAAAACAGCGGAAATAATATTTCCTTTCTAGCAACAAAAGTACTTTCACGCAGGGTTGGTAAGTTTTTGTCATAGGTGGAAAAAAACGTGGAAAAAATATGGTTAAAACCATCCCGGCAAAAATAGGTTTTTGCCAAAGTGGTGGCAAAAATAGGCTGTCCATTTAATTTTTTTTTCCCCAGAAAAATAGAAAAAAAAACTTAATGCTTTTCCATTGACCAACTACAAAGCAGGGTGCAATACTCTGGTATTTTGTTATCTGTCTTGTGATCATTTGACAATGGACTGCTGGATTTGAGAATTTCAAAAGAGTATTTGAGAGGAAATATAGCACAAAAAGATGGCTACAGGCTACTTACTGAAAGTAAATAATGTAACTTTTTGTCCCTTTCTTGGAGAGAGGGAAAAAAAATTTCTAGTTTCCTAACAAGACAGAGTTTTTTCAATATATAATTTTCAATTTAATTTAATTACTTTTTTATCTGTAACAGACTAGTTTCATCAGATAAATAATTATAAATTAGTACCAAAGACTTAAATATTTACATATTTTTAAGACTTATTACATAAAACAAAAGTAGCAAAGTTATATAAAACCTTTGATAATTAAAAAAATATTAAGGGCTCAAAACACTTTACTTAAGAAAAAAAAAATATATATAGATATCTGATTTTTAATTTGATTCTTAAACTCCTAAGTATTAGACTGAATTCCACCTATTTTATAAATATTTAAAATATGTAAAAATATTTAATTACATTTATTAATTAGCAAATTAAATAAATATTAAATGATATATTGTTAAATTTAATTGTTTATACCATTATTATCCTTATTAGCTTATAGATTTTATTACACATTAAAGACAAACAAGAATTTGCCATTTTTGCCGGTTTTTTCCATTTTTGCCCTGTTTTTTTCCAGTTTTTGCCACTGTCTTGGCAAAAATGCCAACCCTGCTTCACATGAATATTTAAAAGAGAAAGAAAACTTTGGTAAAAATTATATCAGATTTAAAATGTCTTATTTAAAAAAACTTTCCATTGTTAAAAGATATCATGGGACAAGGACACTGTTTGCCTAATTCATTTTATATTAGCTTATTTTCAAATGTTTAACTGATCTTATTTAATCAAAGACGAAAACAGCCATTGAACTCTTAAAGGCAGCCGATTCGGCCTTAAAATTCCCCAATCAAAGGTAAATGAATGGAAACCCGTTTAGAGAGAGATTGCTACTGTTTTTAAAAATTAGAATTCAATCTTTCATAATATTTTAAAGCCGATCAAATTAACATGTTTTTAGAGTCTACATTGTTTGAATGGGGGTTGGTGAGCGTAGCTCGTAGGAAGCAGAGTCCCCTAGTACAGGTTTGGAGAACCTTTTCACATCTGCATGTATATTTAAATTTTTTTTTTTTAAATTTCAAGTGACAATGGTGTGCCAAATCTTTGTAGTACTTTGCCACGACTTAACCAATGAACAACGTTATACATCAGTAATCTGCTGTACACAGAGTTTACTTCATCTAGTAAAGTCTCAAACTTTCGTTTATTTAAAAATTGTGACAATATGAGATTAACTATTTTTGTGACTACGGCCATAATATCATCAAGAAATTCGAAACCAGACTTTGCACACAGGACTTGCTGATGTATGATGCAGTGAAATCCAAGAATACTATGTCTAATGTGGGTTTGAAATAAACTGAAAAAAACATTTATTTTATTCACCATACTGGGGGCCCCATCAGTTGTAACAGAAACTATTTTAGACAAATTTATTTCATTTTCAGTAAGTGAATTTATAACTGCTGTACAAATATCTGCACCCATGGTTGTAGTTGATAGCTATAATTCCTTCTTAATGTCATTTTTAACAAAATATCATGCAAAAACAGTTAAACGAGCAGATTTAGTTATGTCCGTACTTTCATCAAGACACAGTGAAATGAAAGGAGAAAACTCAATATCAGATTCTTTTTGCTCTCTTACATTTTCTGCCATTTTTAGGATTCTATCTTTCACTGTATTTCTTGATAAAGACATATCTTTAATTCGCTGAATTATTCTCCCTTTATTTTCAAAATCTTCAAACAGGGAGGGAGTGCATCTTAACCAGGCTTCCTTCAAAAACTCTCTATCGCAGAAAAGTTTACCATACCGAGCTATGACATTCGCAGCCGAGATACTTGCAACACTAGTTTGAGAATCCTTGCTGATATACTTAATCATAGATGTGGACAGTTTATTTTTCTCATTAATTGCACTGGCAATGATTTATTTTTGTTCTTCATAACTTTTTTGTGAAAGAGATTTGTGATTAGTTTCATAATGCTGTTTTACAGATGACATTCTGCAGACCACTGTACCGGAACATAAAACACAAAGAGCCTTATCTTTATTAATCATATCATATTTCTCAGTCCATCACGTTTGAAATTCTCTACTATCTTGTTTTTTAGCCAAACTGGCCATGTTTATTAAATACTACCGTAATTTCTGGCCTATAATCCGCGGAAAATCTGCCAAAAAAGTGAACATTTTTGAGATGCAGATAATTTGCCGCCGCAAATTATCTGAATCGCCAACCCCACCCCCCCCCCTTTTTTTTGAGAGGGAAAAACGAAAATTTTTAGAAAGTTCTTAGTTTGGTTTGCTGCTTTTCTAATAGATGACAGAACCATACAATCGCTTAATCTGGCTGGCTCTTATGTGCACTTGGTACTCATTATGTGCATGCTATGTAACAAGCTAGCTTAGAGAAGAAGGAAAGAAAAGGATTTTTGAACAGTAAGTGCTTTTTGCCACCATCCCCATTTTTTTAGTGATAGCATAAGTGCATCTTTGAAAACATGCCTTGCAAAAAAAGTACAAGGTATACTGCCGAATTTAAATTACAATTTGTAGAAAATGCAGAAAAGATGAAAAATAGTGAATTTAATATTTCATTCAATAAAATTATATTCAATTACATTTGATTCGTACAATAGTGTGGATTATAGGACGGTGCAGATTTTCTGCTAACTTTTTTCTGGTGAGAAGAAAAATTGTATATGCGGATTATGTGCCACTGCAGATTATAGGCCGGAAATTACAGTGCTTGAACTTTCTACTCTAATCAGTTTTATATTACCAGCCTTAACAATGAAGGCAGTTTAACAACAAAAAATTGTGCAATAAAAGCAAATCAAAATAATAATAATGAAATGACTAACCACTTGATTTCTATGAGTTTTATACGTAAGTAACAGAATTGTGTTGGCAGTCAGTTGTCTGCCAGATAAATTACCCCTATCCTTCCTTAAAGCCGACACATAAAAGGATAGAAAAATCTTCAAAAGCGTGATTGTGAAATTATAGTTTTCATTCCATTTTACACATGTTTTAGCAATTTATTTTTTTCTTATCCGAAAAAAGTCATATTTTATTAGTTTTCGTAATATTTTTGTCATTTTAACGAACTAATTATTTAGCAAATTACAGTAACAGTTAATAAAGCCTCGTGTGCAGATCAAAATGTGTTTAATGATGAAGAAATTTATGAAATATTAAAGCAAAAAATAATTTGATTTGTTAGATTTGTGTGTGTGTGGAAGGGGGGGGGGGGGGGGTGTTTCTGAGCATTTCTTTAGTTCAATGATATGACTAGTACTTATTTAAAAAAAAAAAAAAAAAAGCTATTTTCAGTCAAGCTCGTGTATTAATAAAAAAAATAATAATGAGGTGCAGAATTTTGGGGAGTTAAAGTGAATTTTGATTTAAAACTTCAATTAACGGTGTGCTAAAAATATCATGCCATAGGTTCCCTGCCCTAGTATCTTAAAAATTACACCTAACATCATGATTGCAATTTGATGTGGTTCCAAAACATATCTGTTACAACAATCAAGTTTAGCATGAGCTCTGATAGTGGAAAATTCCCCAGTGGCAGAAACGCCGCGACACGGCGACATAGTCGCAGACAAAAAAAATCTCTTGCAGACAATTTTTGTCGGCACTAGTGAAATCAATTTAAAAAATTGTCCACAACTTTCAGACATTTTTCCCTGCGAAAAACGAGAATTTCGGCAGAGGACCGTGTAAAAAAGCACAATTTTCATCAAAGGATTGCGAACAGGAAATTCGATAAAGAATCGCAAAAAAACGCGAATTTCGTCAAAGGATCATAAAACAAATGCAAATTTCGTCAAAAGATCGTGAAAATAACATGAATTTCGTCAAATGATCGCAGACAAACCGCAAATTTCGTGAAAGGATTGCGGATAAAATGTAAATTTTGTCAAAGGATCGCGGACAAAACGCAAATTTTGTCAAATGATAGCAAACAAGACGCGAATTTCGTAAAAAGACCGCGGAAAAATACGAATTACGTCTAAAGATCTTGAAGAAATAAACGCAAATTTCAGCAAAGAATTGCGGAAAAGTGCGAATTTCGTCAAAGGATTGTGGAAAAAATGCGAATTTCGTCAAAAGGCCCAAGAAAAACGATAATTTTGTCGAAGAATTATGAAAAAATGCTATCTTTCCTCAAAAGTAGGGGTGATTCTGTTCCTAATTTTTCCAAAAAATTAAGGCAGTCATTCCTGAAAATTTTTAAAAAATCGGTCATAAATCCGAAAATTCAGACATAAAATATATTGCGACAAATGATCGCCGAAAAAATGCAAATTTCGTAAACGATCACGAAGCAACCACAATTTTTGTCAAAAGATCGCAAAAAACAGCAAATTTCGACAGAATTTCGCGAAAAAAAAAAGCAAACTTCATCAAAAGATTGCAAAAAAAACGACAAATTTCGTCAAAAGATCGCAAACAAACGGCAAATTTCGTCAAAAGATCGCGAAAAAAACGGCAAAATTTGTCAAAGGGGCGTGAAAAAAAGCTTGTAGTTAGTGCCGAGAGTAAAAAATTAAAGAGAAAACAACATTACAATTTTGTCCTTTGACTTGTCAGTCAGGGTATTAAATAGAAGCATGTAAAAATAATAACAGAACGATTAAAGCCGAATGAACAATTCATATTTATTTCAATTATGCAACATTCAAAAGAAATTTGAATGAGTTACATTTTTAAGTAATTTAAATGTTTTAAATTACTTATAGAATTAGTTTCAGTCATCATGACATTAGCATCAGTCAATATGAGACATGAGTCTAGGTCATGTTTGTAAGGATGTAGGATAAAAATTGTAATGTGTTGATGAACATGTCTGATGCCCTAAAGCCCAGTGGCAGAAACACCGCAACATAGTCGCAGACAACTTTTAGAAATCAATTAAAAAAATTATCCACAACTTTTGGACAGTTTTCTCCCGGCAGCAGTATGTGCCTGTTCTACTGTTACTGAGATGCCACAGGAAATGCTGTTTTTCTACAAAACGCAGAGAAGTAGGTGTTTATCATGTGCACGCTGAATCCCTCGAAGTTCATTCATGTTTTCTCCTGCACCTTCTGAGTGTGCAGGAAAGAATACAAGCTCTGTGTTCTGTGGCTGCTAAGATAAATTCTTATTAGGATGAGCGAAATGAATCCTCTACTAGGATACAAAAAATACATTTTGTCGTACACTTTACAAAAAAACTATTCAGTATTTTGACTTGAAATTAAACATAAAAATAAATTATGATCTGTAGATTTTCACAATATTGTTTTTTTACAGAATAACCTTAAAAAAATTATTATTTTAATTACTTTACATGTTTTTCCATTACGGATGCATTTTTGCAAATAAAAAATGAAACACGTCTATTTTCAGAAGAAAAAATAAATCACTAAGTCAGTAATTATAGATAGAATCATGATTAATTAAATAGTTTCATGATTTCTTTAAAGAAATTTTTTAAATACCTTTTTTATGAAAATTATAGCATACTTTTAATGAATTAAAATTTGTTAAAGTTCTGCTATTTACATTCAATTATAAAAGTATTTTTCAGTGTTAAGAATTTAAATACACAATTTATTCTTATTATGTAAAATCATTTACGCAAACGATACTTACGCATTTTAAAAGAATTATAGTATGATTTTTTTTTTTTTTTTGTAAAGTGGCAACAAAAGAATTGTAAACAAATAAAATTGTTAAATTCATTATATCATAAATAAAAAATTCCGAGGAAATTCTTAGTTATTTGGTTGAATTTACATTTCTAAAATTAAAATGTGCCAAAACATAAAATAACGTTTTTGCTTAATAAAGATGCAAAAATAAAAAAAAATAATAATTGTTACTTTACACTGGGCAAAAAATTCAGAAAACATATTTAAAAAAGAGGAATGTTCCAACTCCAAGAAAGAACAAATCAGTTCTGAAGCTTCTGAAGGTTTTTAAAAGCAGCTTTGTTCTCAACGTATCGTTCTGCTTATCCTTCCCATTTTAAAAATCCACAAGAAGTGAGATGATGAAATGATATGTAACATCAAAAGTTATAAGCAAAATTAATGAGAATGAATAATGTTTGCCATCTTTTAAATAAAATGATGAAATTCCTAGTTTAATGTATTATTTATTCATTAAAATTACACACAAAATTTGCAGACAAATTATGAAATTTTAAAAGCTTGTCGCACACAGCTACAAATCTTTCTGCCACTGTGCCCTAAAGAGTTAAATTAGCAAAGATAAAAAATATTTAAAATTTAGCTTAAAATATTTTCATTTTTAAAGAAATGCAGATTTTTTTACAGCAGTTACATAACATAACACAATGATCTTTAGGATTTTGATCAAGCTGTAAAAGAAAATTTTTTCGATTGGAAAGTTATCCTTTAAGATTTAAAAAAGAAACAAGATATAAAGTTAAATAAAACAGTACGCAAAAACTGAGAGCTAGTTATAACATTTCAATGATGCCAATAAACCTTTTTCTTACTTGCTGTTTCTAATGATAAAAAACGTTGACGACAGAAAATTAAAGAGGTTTGAAGATTTTTAACTTTGTGAGCTGGGAGGGGAGACAAACGGGAAAGAAGCAGAAATTTTATAGGGGGTAGGAAGTTTATTAGATAATTGATTATTTATTGTAACTAAAGATTTATAAATAGGACAGAATTTTTCTTTTTATTAAACCATTTAAAAACTTTAAATCATGTGTGTTTAAGTAAGATGGCGGCGGAGAAGGCAAGAGAGGCAAAGGTTAAATGTCAATTTTGAGTAGGGGTAAACTAATGTTCGATTATTTTTTGTTTGAATAAAGTAACAGATAGAGCAGAAAAGTAAAAATAAATAAATAAAAGAATTTAAATTTGTTGAGCTTGGGAGGATAGGCAAAGAGGACGAGAAGCAGTTTCATTTTTTTTTTCTCCCGGGAGGGAGGGGAGATTTATTTATTTTTTTAATTTACATTAATAAACATTTACAAATAGGACTAAAAAATAAAATTAGATATTTAAATTTTGTGTAGGAAGGGGAAACATCAATTTTGGTGGGGCTTGGGAGGATAGGAAAAGAGGACAAGAAGCAGTTTCATTTTTTTTTTCCCCGGGAGGGAGGGAGGGACTCATTAGATGATTTATTTATTTTTTTTAACTTACATTGCTAAACATTTACAAAAAGGACTAAAAAATAAAATTAGATATTTAAATTTTGTGTAGAAAGGAGGAAGGGGATAGATCAATTTCAGTGGGGTAGGGGTTATTAGATGATTTATTTTTTTTATTTACATAACTAAAGATATACAAATAGGTCACAAAAATAAAAATAAAATTAGATATTTAAATTTTCTGTAGAGAGGGGGAAGGGGAAACATCAATTTCGGTGGGGGAGAAAATTTTCTGATTGATTATTTACTGTTACAATAAAATAAAAAATGAGGTTTAAAAAAACAAAACAAAACAAAAAAAAAAACAATGACTCTTAAGGTTTTAAACACTTTATCAGCAGGAAAAGCACAGGCGGAGAAGCCGAATTTGTATTTATTTATTTATTTATTTTATTTTATTTTTTGGGGGGGGGAGGGGGGGGGATATATAACATGACTTATTTACTTACTTTACTAAAGGTTTAGAAATAGGTAGAAAAATAGACTAAAGAGTTTTAAAGACTTGTGATCAATCATTTATTGTTACGATAAAGTAACACATAGACAGAACATTTTTTAAAAACATTCTAAATTTTGGGTACTGTGTGTGTAGGGGACAGGGGGAAGCAAAAATTTGGGGGGACGGGGGGGGGGGGGTTAGATGAAATTTTAACAAAATTCATATGATTGATTGTTTAATGTTACAATAAATTAACAAATACAGCAGAAAAGTTTTAGAAAAATAAAGAAGATTTAAAGATTTTAAACTTTGGATAATGTAGAGGGAAGCGAAAATTCCTAAAGAGGAATTTAGAAGTTTTTTTTTTTTTTTTTTTTTAATTCACCAGAATGCAGAATGAGAAATGCTGATTAAGAAACAGTAGGAGAGTAAAAGTAGGGCGTTTTTGCAGATTATGCATAAAAATAAAGACTTTTAAGTATTATGTGAGCAATTACAACTATTCATACAATACATGCCTGCATTCATGAGAAATAAAAACAGTTAAAAAGGAAAAAGTGCAAGAATTACTCATCAAAGAAGAAAAACCTCTTTTTCCTATACTAGTAGCAAGCAAGAACAAGTTTTCTATTCTCAAAATACAAACTTGCTTTTAAAAGATAAAGCAACGGACAGAATGAAGTTAAAGAAAAAAGGGAAGGTAAAGATTAAATAAAACATTCTGCTACAAATGTATTCAATTTTTTTTATAAAAAAAAATTACTATATTAAATTAATTAGCTGATATTGATATAAACAGTAATTTTAAATGATGAATTTATAGTATCGAAATTCAAACTGAAGCAATCATAAAAATAATTATTAATAGAAAATTATATATATATATATATATATATATATGTGAATGTGTTGGATTTGAATTTAAACATCATTTATTTTCTTTATACATGCATGATCAGCAAATTAACTGATGCTCTGGTATTTTTATTATCTATGATTTGAAAGCATGAGTTATAAAAATTCACGATCACAAGACCAAGGTTTGAAGATATTCAAAATTAGAAAAGAGTCAGTCTATAAAATTATATTGTTCACGAAGCATCGGCATATGAAATGCCAAGGAAGGCACTGTTAGGCTTAATCAGATTGTTCGAAAAAAAGTGTATTATAGGTTTTAAGTGAGAAATGTAATGTATTTGAAGAAGCTATCAACGAAGTGGTGTAAAATTATTTTTATAGAATTGTATTAAAGTTCATGTGTTATTATTCCAACGTCTAGTTATGCAAGTCATCAATAAATTAACATTTTACATACAACCATCCAACAAATTTTGGGCCGAGATCTTAAGCAACTAGTAGTGGAATAAATAATCGGATTCTTATGCAACTAGCAGCGGAATAAGTAGTCAAATATGAATAAAAACGAAACAGTTGTAAATTGCCAGTGCCAAAGGTTGGATTGTGAATTAGCAAGGCAAGCGTAAAAACTGTGATCATATTTATTCAAGTACAAAATAGAAGATAGATATGGGAAACCTAAACAAGGCTAAGGGAATTGATATAATAAATCTTTGCGAGGAATGTGAGATTGAACCACCAGAAAAATCGACAATCCCTACACTAATAAAGCTAATTAAAAGCTGGAAGTATTACGATGAAGATTTTATAAAGGACTCCTTTAGAAGTAATTATGACAGCTAAAAAAGAAAAAGCTGAGCTTGAAGAGAAGAAACTACAGGCACAAGCGCAATCGGAACTGGAAGAAAAGAAATTTCAATTGCAGATAGAAGATAAGAAATTACAAGCAGAGATCAAAATACAGAAACTGAAAATGTAAATGGAAGAGAGAAAATGGAGAGTAGAATTGGAAGAAAAAGATCACAAAAGAGAGTTTGAGATTAAGAAAATACCACTACAAAAAAATTCAAGACAACATATCGATGAGAACACAAGGACAAGTCCAGGTAAGTAATATGAATTGCTTAGATTATTAACAAAATATGATAGTACGAATGATATTAATTTATACTTGGCTATGTACGAAAGGCAAATGGTGCAAACGGGCATTGATAAAAGAGAGTGGATCAACTATTTAATTAATCTAATGACATTAGATGGGATTAACATAATAACCAGGGAGAGAGTACCCGAATGCATGATTATGATTACATAAATGTATTTTTTTTAAACGCTAAACTATCGGCAAAAGAGTTTAGGCTGAAATTTTTCTCACTTAAAAACGAGCCATCAGCAAACTGGCACGATTTCGTTTATGAGATCAAGATGTATTTCCAACAATGGATTGACGGTCTTCAAATAGATAACTTAGAGGAATTATTGGAATTAACTGTAGTTAATCAAATTAGGCATAATTTACCTGTGGAAACAAAGACACATTTTGCAGAGGAATTGTTAGCAATAAAAAAGATAGACGGCTTAGTTAACAAATTAGATATTTACGAAACGGCTCAATAGGTTTACACGAAACAATCATTCAGGAATACAAACAGCAGTTTTGAGGACAAACGATCGAGAGTGGCTGACTATGCCAATTCGAAAAGGCGGCAAGTTGACAATAGGCACAGTATGAATAACAAAAGAAATGAGGAGCATATAACATGTTTTCGTTGTGGCAAACTTAGTCACATGAGTAAGAAATGTACCATGGGGAGTAAAACACAACAAGAATATTCAAATTATAACCTGCAACGTACTCAAAATTGGCGAGAAACGAAATACCAAGATTGGAGCCAAAACATGCAAAGAAAAGTAGTTAATATGGGCACATTAAATGGTAACAAAGGAAGAATCCTGGATATTCAAGCAATAAAAGCAAACATAATAATTGATACAGGGAGTGATATTTCAATATCATACTGCAATAAATGAGCCAAAGTTAACCAGTGACAATATATCTATATCTGGCATAGGCAGAAAACAAATTAGTTTTTTCTTGCATAAAGTTTATGTAGATGGTATAGAAAAACAGGATAAATTTTACGTGGTACAAGAAGCTGACTATGATTTAATAATAGGTAGAACAGTAGTCGAAGGCTTGATGTTAAAAGTAGTGGAAGATGCTGTTAGAATGATAGACCAGGGGTCTGTCCAGACTTTTCTCACAGGGTCCTGTTTTTGTGAAATTGTGAAGTTTTTCTTATTTTTGTGAAAATTCTAGTCATAATTTTGTGAATTTTAAATTATCGATGTCTTCATGTCCTATCCTTCATGTATAAAAAACTAAATAATATGCTCTTTGGTGAGTTCAACTGCTTACTTACAGGCCAGATTTTGTTTTTAAATGACTAAATTTGTGAAAAGTTCAATTTGAAAGTGAAAAAATTCTGTGAAAGGTCTATTTAAGAGACAAATAATTTTGTGAAGGGTCCTGTTTTGAAATAAAATGTTTTGTGAAGGGTCCTGTTTTGGGATAAATAATTTTGTGAAGGGTCCTGTTTTGAAATAAAATGTTTTGTGAAGGGTCCTGTTTTGGGATAAATAATTTTGTGAAGGGTCCTGTTTTGGGATAAATAATTTTGTGAAGGGTCCTGTTTTAAGATAAATTATTTTGTGAAGGGTCCTTTAAAGGACCTAAAATTTTCCTAAACATATCCCTGTAGACACAATATGAATGATACAGTGAGAGTTGGATACATTAAAATTAATGAAGTCCATTCCAAAACAGATGAAGTAGCCACATCAAACATAGGCAACGATAATCGAAGTTATGAAGATATGGTTAATATCACCTGCATAAATGCCGAGGTGGATTTGAATCATATGACAAATTTAACTAACAGAGAAAAAATACAAGAATCTTATATAAAAGGAAACAGGGATAAGCTGAAGGTTTTCTAAACCCTATACCGAAAAGAGACAAACCATTAGAAACCTATTACATCGATCACATAGGTCCATTATCTCTCAAAAATAAAAAATATCAATATATTTTCACCATAGTAGATGCATTTACGAAGTTAGTTTTATCCAGTGTAATCAAAGTCGTCCAAGAAAGTAATAGACAAATTGGAACTACAACGAACAACTTTCGGGAACCCAACTAGAGTTATAACCGATAAAGGAAAAGCTTTTACTGAAAGCAAGTTCAAGGAATATTGTACAAAAGAAGGAATTGAGCCTCTAAAGACAACAACTGGGATGCCAAAAGGAAATGGACAGGTGGAAAGAATACGCAGAGTGATGATATCCGTTTTGGCAAAATTATCTAGTAATGACGAATCCAAGTGATATAACTATGTACCAAAATTACAAAGAATTATGAATAGCACAGTAACACGAAGCACCAAGTATAGTCCCTTTGAATTAATGACGGGAATGAAGGACAGTGACATGTAAAACATCAAGAAGAAGATTTTGGAAGAAGCATTTACCGAATGTATTATGGAAGAATGTGAAGCCATGAGAGAAAAAGCAAAGAAAAATATACTCAAAATACAAGAAAACAAGGTGAAGTTTGATAAGAATAGAAAACAGCCACGAAAATACAAAATAGGAGATATCGTCGCCATAACCCTTTAAGACCCAACCCGCACGATCGTGCGGGTTAGACATTTCTTTAAATGTTTGCTTCTGAGTCGTATGTAATAAAATCTTGAATCGAACGATAGTTCTGGCTTTCAGATGGAGTAAAGTAACATTTTTTATCAACATACAGCGATTGCAGCCCATGCTTTACTTTTTAGAAGCATGACTAACTTTGTTTACAAATACATCGGGTCTTAAAGGGTTATAGAGGACACAATTTGGCAATGCTATCAAATTTAAAGAAAAATATTTGGGGCCATATGAGATAACTGCAGCCAAGAATCATGATCGGTATGAAGTAGAGAAAGTAGGAGATCATGAAGGTCCAGGAAAGACGTCAACCGGGGCCGAATACATGAAGCCGTGGTCTATGGGTTAAACTCCTGAATAAGTCAGATTATGTGTATGTGTATTGAACATGTAATCAAAATTTTACGTGAAAGAAAAATACATAAAAGTCTCAAAAGTTTAGCTGTTTAAGCATAAAAAAATAACAAGCCAAGATGCTGATGTCAGGACGCCATCATGTCAGGATGACCGATTTGTAGGATTTGAATTTAAACAGTGTTTATTTTCTTTATGACGTGCATGATCAGCAAATTAACTGATGCTCTGGTATTTTTATTATTCATGATTTGAAAGCATGGGTTATGAAAATTCACGATCACGAGATCAAGGTTTGGAGATAGTCAAAATTAGAAAAGAATCAGTCTATAAAATTATATTGTTCACAAAGCATCGGCATATGAATGCCAAGAAAGGCACTGTTAGGCTTAATTGGATTGTTCGAAAGAAAGTGTATTATAGGTTTTAAGTGAGAAATGTAATGTATTTGAAGAAGCTATCAACGAAGTGGTGTAAAATTATTTTTATAGAATTGTATTAAACTTCATGTGTTGTTATTCCAACGTCTAGTTGAATCAAAATTTATCTTACAAGTTATATACTACATATTAGCCAGCTAATCAAAACCTTTTAAGATTAATTATCTGTCTTTTTGTAGAGAAAAGCGAGCTGAGAAAATAATTACGTGATCATTTTGTAATGAGAAGGTAATAAAATGTTATAACCTTTTATATTAAATTAATCAGCTGATGTTGATATGAAAAGTCATTTTAAATGATGAATTTATAATATTGAAACTCAAATAATCATAACAATAATTATTAATAGAAAATTAAATATATATATGTACATATATATATATAAAAAAAGAACTTTTGAATCAAAACTTATCTTACAAGTTATATAGTACATATTAGCTAGCTAATCAAAACCTTTTAACATTAATTATCTGTCTTTCTTTCTGTGGAGAAAAGCGAGCGTTTTCACACATAATCATTTTGTACTAAGAACGTAATAAAATGTTAACCTCCCCCCCTCCCCTCTTTTTTTCTTTAATGAATTATGAACAGTTTATATAGCCAGATTCATACAAAGATTTTGATGTGTAAGTCAATATTAAACACTAAAGAAAATGGCAGATCATTTAAGAAATTTTCAGTAAATTTGCTAGAGCAGACGATTTTTTAATTTCTTTTTTGTTACTTGTCACCCTGTCAATAGAAAAATAAAATCAACATTCTCTAACTCTTTCTTTAGATGATTATATTTATTTATGTGTTGTTATTTTATTTTTTGTAGGGCCATTTTAAGTTTGGAAGTATATTTTGTCAAAAGAAATAAAAATTTGATCCAAATGGAAAAAGAAAGTAGGAAAATATGAAAATGATGAAATGAGATTCCATAACTCATCTTTATCTATGGTCTATTAAATGCAATTTAAAATTTGGTTTGGCCACTGTGAGATAAAAAAAAAATCAGAGTGTGCATGATGGAAAAATACACTAAAGTGACATATAAGGTATGTGCATTTTAATTTATAAAACGTAAATTTTAAATTTGCCATGGAGTTAACTTCAAAACAAACTTTCTTTGAAAGAATGCACATGCTGTGCTTTGTTTACTTCTGCATTTTGCTATGGGTGTAACATTTTTTCATGTATGAAACATATTCTTTTAATAATTTAGCTTAATGTTATTTCTTGATGTCAGTTTTTTTTAAAGTAAGTTATGTGTTTTCTTTAATCCTGCCTTATGAAGCTCTTTTATTTTAATAATTGGGTGTTAATGAATTATTTAGATTATTGGCTGAATATAAACCATCTATATTGTGAATGACAAATATGTCTGTAGGTAACGCTGACATTAAGCGGGCTATGCATCTGACGATTAAATTTCACTTTTACCGAAACTTTTTAACTTTTAAACACTGCAATTTTCACCACCGAATAGGAAAAAAGCATGTACTTTCACATACAATTTATTTGAAAACTATCATAATTTACAAATATTTTATGTTTAAAAACATAATTTTTAAGAATGATGTTTTAAAAATTAGACACATAATCAAACTATGTACTTAAAACACAGAAATTATCATAATAAAAAAGGCTGGTGTATATAGCGAAACCTTAGACGATTTCTTCAGCTATTATCATTTTTTATAGTATTATTATTGTAAATTTTATTTGTATTATATTTTAATAAATTTCGAAACTTTATTGCAATACATGATTGATAGTTTTCACATAAAAATGTTTTATGGTGTTATTAATGGGTTATCCAAAAAAAAATATTAAATGTAAAATAATTATAGTTTTCAATAAAAAAAAAAAAAAAAAAAAAAAAAGTTTTCACTTACATTCTGTAAACCGGGAAGGCTGATCACTTAGTTATTATAAAATCACAAATTAATTATTAAAAAAAGAATTTAAAAAAACTTTAAATTTTCATCCGAGATAGATGGTCAAAACGCAGTTTGATTTTCCCTAACTAAAATGCATAGCTAGATAAGCATGGAAAACATGTCTTTTATACTAACATTTTATGAGATAAAAATGGTTTTTTTTTTTTTATTATTATTATAGAAACTGATTTTCTGAAAAACTAACACACTGAATTTCAGGCCATTAACATAGGTTATAGAACTACCAGCTGCATAACTTACAACCTTTGTATAATTTTTTGTTTATAAAAATAGTGTGAAATAATGATAACTTTTTTTTTTTTTTTTTTTTTTTTTTCAAAAAATAAAAGTCTCATATTCACGTGGAAATTACAATATTTTTGTCAACAATTCCTCATGTGTGTGGTGGGTCTAACATATAAATATTTACAAATATATGTGCAAAAAAGCATAAAAATCACATGAAGGCAGTATTTTGGATGGAATGCTCAAAAATGACATTCCAAGAATTTTTGGAATAAACAGTTACAGAATTGCTGTATTTTAAATTTAAATAAACACATAGGCCATCATTCTGAATGGTGTTGATACTGCTTTGATATAAAAAAGTTGGTGTTGGCGACGGAGACAACAATATTTTTGTCATAGACACCAGCTACATTCTTCAATATTGAAATATAACAACAGTGAACACAATGAGTTTAAATGAAAGAGTTTTTTCACCCCTTTTAATTAAGAGTAATTATAGTTAGTAGTTCCAACATTTTTAAACAAGCAATTTCCTTTTGGTCATTACTGTATTTGACTCTTGTGTCTAAGGTTAACTGTCACGCATTGAAGCTGACTTATTGTGGAGAATGCATTCATTTGATTTAATATGTCGTCTTAAAATCCTAACCCTAAATGCGATTGTTGTGGAAGTTTCTGGAGTAAAACTTGTGGTTACAGAAAAAAATTTAAAACAGCTGAAGAATCCACATTGTCTTTAATGTCGACTGGCTTGAAGTTATTAGTTGGAAATATTACATGTGCAAAATATCAAAAAATGCACTACTACAAAAGAGATGATATCAAACAACGCAGTACTACAAAAGAAATTATATCAAACAAGGCCAGTTTTAATTAGATGTTTTCACTTAACAAAATATTTCTTTCATTCTTACTTATTATTTGCACCAGTTTATACTCTTGTTGCATTTACAAAATCCCCATAAGAGTAAAATGCTCATCAATAGATATTTCATAACTATTTTTTTTTTTTTAACAGATGTGTTAATAGGTTTTTGCACTAATATAATAAATTAATAACAATCATTAAAAGCTTAATTAAGTTAAAGTTTTCTAATTGCTTTTATAAACATTAACTTCCATTTAATTTCTTCATTTTAAATACTTTCTGAATTACTTGAAATATGAAACTTTGCTTTCTTGTTTTCCTTTCCGTAAGTATGATTCGATAATTTTCATAAATATTGCTCGATAGCTCAATATCCAAAGGAGGACAAGTATTATGGTCAACACTATTTATGAATACTAGTTATTGCATTATTTAATCGGATAGTTTTGCGATTAAACAAAGCGCAGTTTTGTATTTGAAAAAGGATATTATCTGTAACCTCCCTCATCTCAAGGTGTGCCAATGCTCTGTAGATACGCAAGATATGTGGACTAAATTCAAATAAGCTTGTTTCAAGCTGTAAATGGTATGAGTAGCATTCAAAATGAATTTACAGAACTGCACAAAATAATTCAAAGCCATTGCAATGATAATATAAGATATGATACCAATTTTTTATTTTTGTATTGTGAAAGTATTTTAAAATCTCAAAATTTATGAGTGTTGCTTTTTTTTCTATTGTAATTTTTTTTCAGAAGAATGTTTTTTTCCAAGCAAAAATATTTTTCTCTATTGTCTCTGAAACAAACGCTAACTTTTGATATGGAAGTGAAATCGAAAGTGTTGAAAAGGATGCCCTATAAGCTTATTTAAATCTAAAATATAGCATTTGACACACTGTCTGCTGCATTTATCCCAAAAATTCTTAGGATGTCGAATTTGAGTAGCTCTGCCCCAAAATAGCACCTTTTAATAAATTTTATGCATTTTACACATATTTTTGTAAATATTTATATATTATACCCATCACACACTTTTTGCATTGATACAGGTACTTTTTCCAGTATAGGGGCCTTCTCAATAGAGAAAGTGATTTCGATGAGAGAAGAAAATTTGACAACATACTTTCTGGCAACCTATTCATTGTTCCATATACACAAGCATTTGTTTTAATATTTATAATATTTAACACAAATAAGTCATTTATATTGTTTTACATACAAATAGAAGTAAACTGTACATTAAAAAAAAAATAATAAAAATATCTATTTATATAAAATCCAAGTCTCTGTGTGCCCCCTCACAATTCTGGTAGGACTGCCTCATTGTAATGAGTAATTGTTTAAAAATACTAATACAGGGTGACCACAGTAGCGCCAAATGTTGACCAACTTCGCGAATCATCGTCAAATTTGGTGAAAAAAATAAGTTGTCATATATGAAGCCAACTTGGCGATAGCTGGCTAATTTGGTGAAATTCCCATGTAAAACCATTAATCTTTCATAATTGAAGTCACCGCAATTTAATTTAAACTCCGTGCTTTTAAAGGTCATTTTCAAAATCTATGGGTGAGAATTTAAAGTGTAATATACGAAATTGTACGTCTTTACATCTTTATCCGATAAGGGACGATAAAAAGGATAATATCCCAACAAAAAGTTTTCGGTTTTAAAAAAAAAAAAAAAAAAAAAAAAAAGCGCCAAGTTCTCCTTAATGTTTTGGCCAAAAAAAGTAGTGATATCTGAAGTTCGCACAAGTTAAAAGCCAAACATCCCAAATCTTTCATTGAAAATGGCTTCCTGCGACTTGGCCGTTAATGCCTTCTACAGCATTTCAAAATTAATGATGGGAAATTACGCATTTATAAATTATTTAAATATTAAAAGTAATATTAGAATGCAAAGAGGCAAATTCACATAAAGATATTATAAGTAAAAGATTTCTGATAACTACCATTCAGTTTCAACAAACATTAGTTTTGATTACAGATCATTTAGTCCACTCGTGGTTTAATTACCATTTTGTACGGTCTAAAGCTAAAGTCATTAACGTAAAACCCGAAATAAAACAAAATTTACTTACTTCAAATCTCACAATATGTTACGTTATATTTCATTGTATAATATTGAAATCTTGTGTATTGACGAAAGAGATTTTTTTCGTTTGAACATTTATTATAGTTTGTTTGCATACATTAAGAGGTATTCGATTTATAAACTGTTAAAAGCTGATACTAATTATGTTTTAGCAATTAGGGATATTATCTCCTGAATACAAGTGTTTTGTTATTTTTAACTTCTAAGCATATAAATAGACTGAAGTTGTTTAAATGCTTTTTTCAAACGTGCATTTTATTTCTGTACGCTGTGCCACAAAATGCCTAAAATAATCAAAAAATGTAGTTGGCATGTAGCTCATTTGTACATATTTTAAAATTTGAAAAACTCTCTCGAAGACATTAACGGCCAAGTCGCAGGAAGCCATTTTCAATGAAAGATTTGGGATGTTTGGCTTTTAACTTGTGCGAACTTCAGATATCACTACTTTTTTTGGCCAAAACATTAAGGAGAACTTGGTGCTTTTTTTTTTTTTTTTTTTTTTTTTACCGAAACTTTTTGTTGGGATATCACTACTTTTTGTATGTTTTTTCAAGCTTGTTATTCTAAACTATATTAATATGAAAAAACTTAAATTTCGGTACTTTTATGTTAGCCAGGAGCAAGTCTCCTCATTAGCCTTTTGTTTTTTTCGCCAATAGCAGATTTCATTTTTCACATGTGTAAATTAGAAACAATGCTTAGATTTTCAAATAAAATATTTTGGTTTATATTATTATTTCTTATTTATTTATTTCTATGTTAAATATTCTATTAAATAAAATGAGGGAAATGCATCTATTTTAAATGAGGACTGAAAAGTATATATCTTTAAATGAAATGAATGCAATATGAAGAATGTAGTTGGGAACAGTATTTGGCGATTTGCCACTTGCGCCCGGCTAACATAAAAATGCCTAAATTTATTTTACTGAGCTTTACAAATTTGTACTTTATTTCTTTTTATATTAATGTACTAGACATCTCTAGCAAGCAGTATTTACTGTATTAATTCCATGTTAAACGTTGCATCATGTTACTGTTATTCATAATTTAATTTACTTGCCCATTCTTTTGCCAAGTCGGAAGCTTTTGGTATAGAAATCAAGAACTTTTTACGATCATGGAAGCACATCATATATTTTGTGTTGTTATGTATTTCATCTTTCGTGACAAATATCTCTTAACTCACTTATGCATGTTTCCTTAGCAGTTACGATTCGTTCTCTAATGCGGAAATTTTTAATCCTATTAAGTAATCTTTTCTAATTGGGCTCACTGCCAATTGTTGTATTTTAACGGATACGACTGGGTACAAGTGAAATGGTTCTTATGAAATACTTTGACAATATCTGCATTTGCATTAAACCATATTGATGCTAATATCTTTTTGTTTCATATTAACCTTTTCAATAGAATCGATTACGGAAGAATAGAAGGTCTACCGGCTCACTGCCATGATCCATTTGAAAATCTAGCATTTTTCTCATCTGATCGTGTTGAAGAATTACTCAGTGTGCCATGGTTTTAAGATTTTAGCTAATTTTATTCGAAACCTGAAAACTAAAATGCAAGGAGCCGGATTATAGAAGATTCATTCTAACGGTACATATCGATTAACAAGTTACATATTATAGAATTATAATAATCATAAGGAGAACTGGCAGTTTCAATGCTTTAATAGTTTCCGTAAATTCTCTTTATATAATACAGCCCCGGAGCAGAAAATTCTCCATGTGTCTGCGAAAGATACTTCAGGGACAAAAAATAATCTGCAGGTAAAATATTTTTTTACAACTGAAGCGTTAATTAATCAAACAATCACTTACCTGTAGTGTTTTTAGGTATTTTATAAATTGTTATTAATAATAATCTCAACTTTTTGTATTAAATAAGAAAGAGCTAAACATAATATGAAGCAAAATAAAGGCTTGATGAAAAAGAATCTGCAAAAGAGAAAAGAAAATCTGCGACGACCGCCGCCTGTCTCAAACTTTCTGCTACCGGGTAATACAGAAGTTTTAGCGGTGTAAAGATTAACAACATAGTCACAGTAAGTATAATAACAGTACAATATAATAACAATAGCAGAGGTTTTGGGCAGTGACGAAACTATTAGCACTTTGGAAATATTAGTACGTTATATCATTTAACTATTCAGATGATATGCGAAAAAATAAAAATAGATGGCTCGCATTAATAATTAACTCATTGAAAAAAAGCCACTAGCGTCAAATATTCGCCACGCTTGGTGACATTTAGCAAAGTTTCACCAAATTTGGTAATATATCATGTCAATTCTTAAATTTGGCGACAAAAAATGTTTTATTTATTCTTACGTCATAATGATGCATATGTATTATGTATTATACACATACCTATAATATGTATGATGCAAATGTATTACGTATTATATGCATATGTATAATATGTATGATGCATATGCATAAGTTCATTAACATGACTAAAAGGCACTTAAAGGAATATAGTGTTCCATAAATAGTAGGCATAATTGCCAGATTGACCAGAGTGCTATTGAGATTAGAATTCCGACATGTATAATAGACCGGGAGGCGTCTGCACACACCATCACCTCATCGAGTTTACAGCTGAAATTTTAGGATTAGTTAAAACTAGATTAGCATATTTAAATGCAACTAGTCTGTTAAGTCATATCTTGGTAGAAAGCACCTAAAGACCTAATTTTAGTGGTTAACTGATAGGTTTACTATTGTATTTTCCTGCATCCTAAAGTTTGGAAACATGGAGGAATGGGTGCAGGAAAACACAATGGAAAATCCACCAATTAACCCGTAAAATCGGGTCTGTAGGTGGTTTCCACAAAGATATGACTTGGCAGACCAGTTACATTTCAATACGCTAATCGATATTTAACTAATCCTAAAATTTCAGCCATCAACTCGATGAGGTGATGATCTGTGCAGATGCCTCCCGGTCTTTAATAAAATTTGTTTTAAGGAAGTGAAAGATAGAAAGATAGACAGATAAACTGAAAGATTTACCTTATTAAGATTTTTGTAAAAGCACATAAAAATTCATTCAGCTTGAAATCATGTAACAACCTTTATAACTCAGGCTAATTTTCTGTAATCGGGTTTTGGCGACCAACATATCTTATCTATAACTATAATCTTTCTTTTACAGATTTAAAATTAACAATAAATTAACAGTAAGTAGGCTAATAATACAATATAATAACATTAGCAGCGGACTTCGGACGCCGCATCTGTCAACACATCGTTAAAGACAGTTTATTAGTTACACATTTCATTTAATTAAAAGGAGATTTTTAAACTTTCATATGGAATTAGGATATTTTTCTACTATAGGGACCTTGGCATTTTTTTAAAATCTTGGCGCAATTCGGACTTCAGAAACTGAGATATGTTGCCAAATGATATAAACAACTATGAAAACAAACCTGATGAACTTTTATGTTATTTATACATGTATTTATATACATATAAACATTTTATTTACACATGTATAAAATATTATTTTTTATATACAAATTATTTATGTTGATATATGAAAATAAATAAACGGGTTCCTTACATTAAATAAATCTTATACATATAGAAAAAATTGCTTGTGTATATGACACACAGACCTGCCAACCTTTGAAAATGAGAAATCGTAGCACACAAAATTTAAATTAATCTGGAGGTTGGTTGGTTGGTTTTTCGTGTTTCACAGCCATTCTTTTGACATTCGTAAGAGGAATAAGGTTTCCGTCTTTCAACTCAACTTTCTGTAGTAAATTTTTTCCTCTGAAAATTTTTAGAGTTTATTTTCGTTTTGCAGCGTTTTTTTTTTTTTTTTTTTTTTCCTTACATTTGTAAAAGGAACCTGGTTTCAATTTTTTAGCCCAGTGCAGTAAATTTTGACGGAATTCGCGATTTTTTTCCCGCCATCATTTCAGGATATTCACATTTTTTCCCACAATCGTAATTCACATTTTAAAATCACGATTCTTTGTTGAAATCCGCACTTTTAACCATGAACTTTTGACGAAATTCTCATTTTTTAAGTGATCCTTTGATGAATTTTGCGTTTTTTTTACCACGATCCTTTGACTAAATTAGTGTTTTCTTTCTGCAATCTTTCGGTGAATTTTGCGTTTTCTTACTAATCTTTCGATGAAATTTGCATTATCTTACTGATCTTTTGACGAAATTCGCGTTTTCTTTCTGCAATATTTTGACAAAATTCACGTTTTTACCACGATCATACCTGCCAACATGTCAATTTTAAAATCCTTACAATTTTTATGACGTATTCTTGGGTGCTTAAAAATGCATAACATATGCACATGCAATGAAAAAAGTAATACTTCATAACATTTTCTATGCTATATTCATGTATAGTCTTTTTTTTTTCCAAAATAAAAACGTGAGATATCAAAAGAAAATTTTTTGCATGGGAAATTCTAAAAAAAAAAAAATTCTGAAATTCACAGCAAATTTTCTGAAAGGTTACACACAGCCAAAGGATTGGGGAGAAAGGGGGTGGGGGGATTCACTTCCGGTCTAATTATGAGTTTTTTCGAGGCCTTTTGATGAAATTCGCACTTTTTCCATGATCCTGTGAAAAATTCACGTTTTTTTTCACGATCCTTTGACGAAATTACTGGGTTTTTTTTTTTCGCGATCTTTTGACGAAGTCTGCGTTTTTTTCGCGATCTTTTAACGAAATTTGCGTTTTTTTCGTGATCTTTTAACGAAATTTGCGTTTTTTTCGTCATCATTTGACGAAATTCGCCGTTTTTTCGCGATCTTTTGACGAAATTTGTGTTATTTTCGTGATCTTTTAACGAAATTTGCGTTTTTTCGCAATCTTTTGACGAAATTTGCGTTTTTTCCGCGATCTTTTGATAAAATTAGTGTTTTTTTCTCAATTTTTTGATAAAGCGTTTTTTCTGCTATCTTTGACGAAATAAACATTTTTTTCGCGATCTTTTGACGAAATTCGTGTTTTTTTACGAGATCTTTGACAAAATTCATGTGTTTTTTACGTGAACCTTGACAATATTCGCGTTTTTTTACGAGATCTTTGACGAAATTCACGTTATTTCCCGCGATCTTTAACGAAATTAGCTTTGTTTCAAAGATTTTTGATCGAAATTAGCGTTTTTACGCGTTTTCTGACAAAATTCGCGTTCTTTTCACGATCTCTTGACGAAATTAGTGTTCTTTCCCCACGATCTTTGATGAAATTCGCGTTCTTTTCACGATTCTTTGCAGAAATTAGTGTTTGCGATTTTTGACAAAATTCGCGTTCTTTTCACGATCTTTCGACAAAAATAGTGTTTTTCTGCGCGATTTTTAACGGAATACGCGTTTTTTTTCGCGATTCTTTGACAAAATTTGCTTTTTTTTTTCAAATATCTTTGATAAAATTCTTTTTTTCCCCGCGATCTTTGACGATATTCGCGCTTTTTCTCGCGAACTTTGATGAAATTCGCGTTCATTTCCCGATCCTTTGAACAAATTCGCGTTTTATCCCCACGATTTTTGACGAAATTCGCGTACTTTTCACAATCCCTAGTCGAAATTAGTGTTTTTTCCCGCGATCTTTGACGAAATTAGCGGGGTTTTTTTTTTCTTCGAAAATTAGGGTTTTTTTCGAGATTCTTTGAGAAAATTGGCGCTTTTTCGCGATCCTTTGACAAAAGTAGTGTTTTTGAACAGATCTTTGATGAAATTAGCATTTTTTCAAGCAATCTTTGACGAAAGTAGCGTTTTTTCACGCGATCTTTGACAAAATTCGCATTTTTCAGCGATTGTTTTTCCCGCGCGCAAAACCGTACAATCGTACTGTTCATCCGTACAACCGTACAGTTAGAACAAAATCCGTACATTGTACAGCCAATCCGTACAAGTTGGCAGCTATGCACGATCCTTTAACGAAATTTATTTTCTTCTGCGACTAATTGACGAAATTGATTTTTTTTTTTTTTTTTTACACGGTCATTTGTCGAAATTCGCGATAGTTATCACAAATCGTGCGATTTTCCACACTATTTCAAACCTTGCTCCTCAAGGAGCTCCCTCGAGAATTCTTAAAATGGCACTCTTGTTTCTAAGTAAAGGGATTCCTGTATAAATATTTACAAAAACACGATTAGAGTGTTTTATGTTAAGAAGTTTTTTTTGCAGCCTAGAATATTTTTTTCTCATGAGCATTTTTTAAAGTCCGAATTTTCGGACTAATGGCCAATTTTTTAAAACTTTCGAAATGAATACGTAGAAATTTCGGAACAGAATCACTCCTGAAAAATATGCTGCACGGGATAAAAATCGCAACTAGAAGAAAAAAATGTTTTTGTGTTCTTTGCAAAAAATCGTAGTTTAAGACCGATTTTCATAGCATTGTAGTTCATAGGTCCAAATCGTAGCAACCACGATTTTTTCGTAGCAGTTGGCAGGTCTGGACACAGTAAATAGGTTGCCAGAAAATACGTTATTATCAAATTTCTTTTCTCGTCAAGGCTATTTTCTGTATTTCGCCAAGGCTAATATATCGGAAACGTACCGAATTGCAGTTATATTTTGTTAAATGTTTTATTGTTTTAATATCGTAAATATATCATAACCTATACTGATTAAAATTTTTAGGTATATTCATTTTTTCTATTTAACAAACATCTTTGGAAAAGCATATATATATATAGTGTTATTCTGCTTGGAATCACGTGACTCCCTTCAAAACTCTGTAATCGAGTTTTGGCGACCAACATTGGCACAATTGAATGTGTTAAGGAACTGTTTACGGCTAAATGAACACCCCCTGTTTGAAGGGTTTAGAGGCAGAAATTCTGTGTTTTCAGATTTTTCTGGTTAATTGTGCTACAAACCCGACTTACTTGTGAAATTTCATGATTCTACGACTTTTAGAAGTACGTTAGTTATTTGATGATGCGAAGTGAGTCAGTGACAAAAAAGCGCTTTTTCGGAATTTAATATTTCGAAAACTACTAAATATAGAAACATGAAATCGTGGAACCTTAGTTCAGTTTGACTATACGAACACGTGTATAAAAGAAAAATTTCTATCTCTCTCTCTAAAACGACGTTATGAGGGGGTGAAAAGTATGCCGAAATGGTTCAGGAAAAGGTAGCTTACGGCTTGTGCGAACTTGGCGGACGCACTGCCGTGCTCCCAGATAAATAAACCTAAATGTTCATTAATTTTGTTTTCGCAGCTGTTAATATCATTTAGCAAAAAATCTCACTTCTAAAGCCCAAATTATGATAAACTTTTAAAAAGTACGCCAAGTCCCCAATACTGTAAAAGAACCGCCTTTATACAGCCGGATACAAAAGTTAAATTCTTGGTACTTTTCCACTTTAGGGGCCTTGGCGAAGAAGGAAATTTGGCAACATATTTTCTGGGAACCTATTCACTGTTTCATTTTACATACACACACATTTTTTTTTCGATATTTATACAATTTATTAACCATAAAGAGGCAATTTATCTAATTTTATGCAGAAACAGAAATAATTTGTACATAAAAACCAACAATAATAAATAGAACTTTTTATTTATTCATTATAGATAGTGTTTAATAAATGTGTTATTTTCGTCTGTCACTGCGGAACAAGCGAGAAGAACTCACATTCTTGCACAAGTGTTATATATAGTATATCTATATATCACATTTTCCGTCATTTCTGACGAGCTATCTTTCTAGTGTATAAATAAAATGTTTATATACATATGCAAGGGTCTGTCCAGACTTTTCTCTCAGGGTCCTGTTTTTGTGAAACTGTGAACAGCTTTTTTACATTTGTGAAAAATCTTGTCCTAATTTTGTGAAATAAAAATTATTGTTACATTCAGGTTCTTTTTTATATGTTTTATATGTTCTTTTTTATATGTATGTAAAATACATATATTTTCTTCATATGTGTAAAAGTGACAGGACAGATTTCAATTTTAAATGATTCAAGGGTCCTATTTTGAAATGAAAAATTTTGTGAAGGGTCCTATTTTGAAATGAAAAATTTTGTGAAGGGTCCTTTAAAGGACCCAATTTTTTCTTAAACAGATCCCTGATATGCATATATATATATAAATTTGTAGAAGTTTTTGTTTATAAAATGCTAATTTATTAACGACTTGACTAAATAGATGTTGGAATAATAACACATAAACTTTAATACAATTCTATACAGATAAATTTACTTCACTTAGTCGATAGCTTATTTAAATATACATTACATTTCTGACACAAAACCTATGAATTATTTTCCTTCGAATAGGCTACTTAGGCCTAATAATGCCTCCCTTGGCACTGCAAAAGTCGATGCTTGATGAACAACATAATTTTATAGACCGACTCTTTCCAATCTTTGAATATATCCATACATTGATCTCGTGACCGTGAATTTTCATAACTCGTGCGTTGAAACCGTGGATAATAAAAATATCAGAGCGTCAGTTACTTTACTGATCATGCACATCATAAAGAAAATAAACGATGCTTAAATTTAAATCCTACAAATTGGTCATCCTGATATGATGGCATCTCAACATCAGCATCTTAGCTTATTATTTTTACATGCTTAAACAGCTAAATTTTGGAAACTTTTATATATTTTTCTGTCACATAAAATTTTGATTGCTTGTTCAATACACATTCACATATATTTAATCTATTTGACTTATCCAGGAGTTCAACCCATAGACCATGGTTTCATGTATTCGGCTCCGGTTGACGTCTTTCCTGGACCTTCATGATCTCCCACCTTCTCTACTTCATACCGATCATGATTCTTGGCGGCCGTTATTTCATATGACCCTAAGTATTTTTCCTTAAGTTTGATAGCATTGCCAAATTGCGTTCTCTTTATAGAGACGATATCTCTTATTTTATATTTTCGTGGCTGTTTTCTTTTCTTATCAGACTGCACCTTGTTTTCTTCTTGTATTTTGAGTATATTTTTCTTTGCTTCTTCTCTCATGGCTTCGCGTTCTTCCATAATAGATTCGGTAAATTCTTCTTCCAAAATGTTCTTAATGTTTTGCATGTCACTATCTTTCATCTTAACTCCTGTCATTAATTCGAATGGACTATACTTGGTGCTTCGTGTTACTGTGCTATTGATAATTCTTTGTAATTTTGGTACATATTTATACCACTTGGATTCGTCGTTATATACTTCAGATTGAATTAAAGCTTTTCCTGTAGATCTTGAAGAGTTATTATTTTTTACTTCTTTAACATTTTTTGTATTATTTTCAATAGGATTATCTTTTATTCTCTGATCAGAATTGTTTTTGGACTTTTTCTTTCTAACCGTTTTTCTTTTAGGTTTTTTCTATTCTTTTTGTGTTTAAAATGATTAGTATCTGCACAAATAGTCATTGAACTGGTTTTAATTTCTGTTTTCTTCCCAGTGGCTTTACTTTCGGATCTCTCCTGTCCAGTGATGACAATTTTCTTATCAGTTTCTTTTTCCTTACTCGGGATCATAGGTGCCACAGAATCTGAGGCGCTCCATCTGATAATGTCATTATCTAAATATTGTCGTACTTGCTTATTGATGATTTCCTGCTCAACTAGAGAGAATCTCTTTGGACATTCGCAGATAGGTTTTTTATCTGCCAGTAGTATTTTCGTGTTTAATCCAGTATCTTTTGTTTTGTTCAGTTTGTATGATTCTATTAATTCTCGTACTTTTTCTCTGTTAGCTAAATTTGTAATATGAGTCAAATCCATTCCGCCATTTCGAAGTCGATATTATCCATATCTTTCCAACCTCGATTATTGTTGCTTATACTTAATGTGGCTACTTCATCTGTTTTGGAAGGGACTTTTGAAATATCACTCCCTGTATTGATTATTATGTTTGTTTTCATTCCTTGAATATCCAGGATTCTTCCTTTCTTACCATTCAACGTGCCCATATTAACTACTTTTCTTTGCGTGCTTTGGCTCCAATCTTGGTATTTCGTTTCTCGCCAATTTTGAGTACATTGTGGTTTGTAATTTGAATAGTCTTGTTGTGTTTTACTCCCCATGGTACATTTCCTACTCACGTGACCAGATCTGCCGCAACTATAACATATTATATGCACCTCGTTTCTTCCATAGTTCACATTGCGCCTATTGTCAACTTGGCGCCTTTTCGAATTGGCGTAGTCAGCCACTCTCGATCGTTTATCCTCAAAACTCCCACTTGTATTCCTTATAGCTTGTTTATTGCAAACCCTTCGTGCCGTTTCGTAAATATCTAATTTGTTTAATAATTCGTCTATCTTTTTTATTACTAACAATTCCTCTTCAAAATGTGTCTTTGTTTCTGCAGGTAAATTATCCCTAATTTGATTAACTACAATTAATTCCGATAATTCCTCGAAGTTATCTATTTCAAGACCGTCAATCCACTGTTTGAAATACACTTTAATCTCATAAGCGAAATCGCGCCAATTTGCCGATTGCTCCTTTTTAAGTGAGAAAAATTTTAGCCTAAACTCTTCTGGAGATAGTTTGTATCGTTTTAAAAAGAACACTTTTTATGTAATCATAATCATGCATTTTGGGTACACTCTCCCTGGTTATTATGTTAATCACATCTAATGGCATTAGGTTAATTAAATAGTTGACCCACTCTTTTTTATCAATGCCCGTCTGCGACATTTGTCTTTCGTACATAGCCAAATATAAACTAATGTCATTCGTACTATCATATTTTGTTAATAATCTGAGCAATTCATATTGCTTACCTGTATTTGTTCTTGGGTTCATATCGATGTGTTGTCTTGGATTTCCCTGTAGTTGAATTTTCTTAATTTCAAACTCTCTGTCGTGATCTTTTTCTTCCAATTCTATTCTCCATCTTCTCTCCTCCATTTCCATCTTCAGTTTCTTTTCTTCAAGCTCTGCTTGTGCCTGTAGTTTCTTTTCTTCGATCTCTGCTTGTGCCTGTAGTTTCTTTCCTTTAATCTCTGCTTGTGCCTGTAGTTTCTTTTCTAACCTTCTCTTCAATCTCAGCTTTTTCTTTTCTAACTTTCTCTTCAATCTCAGTCTTTTCTTTTCTAGCCTTCTCTTCAAGCTCAGCCTTTTCTTTTCTAGCTGTCATAATTACTTCTAAGCGGTCCTTTATAAAATCTTCGTCGAAATCCAACCAGCTTTTAATTAGTTTTATTAGTATAGGGATCGTCGGTTTTTCCGGTGTTTCGATTCCACATTCCTCGCAAAGATTTATTATATCAATTCTTTTAGCCTTGTTTAGGGTTCCCATATCTATTTTTCAATATTGTACTTGACAAGTACGATCACAGTTTTTATGCTTGTATTGCTAATTCACAGTCCAACCTTTGGCATTAGTAATTTACATCAATGTCGTTCTGATTCATATTTGACTAACTTATTTTGTTGCTTTGCATAAAATGCTGATTATTTATTTCACTATTAGTTGCTTAAGATTCCGGCACCGAGCCCCCAAATTTGTAGAAGTTTTTGTTTGTAAAATGCTAATTTATTAACGACTTGACTAAATAGATGTTGGAATAATAACACAAACTTTAATACAATTCTATACAGATAAATTTACTTCACTTAGTCAATAGCTTATTTAAATACATTACATTTCTGACACAAAACCTATGAATTATTTTCCTTCGAAAAAGCCACTTAGGCCTAATAATGCCTCCCTTGGCACTGCAAAAGTCGATGCTTGATGAACATAATTTTATAGACTCACTCTTTCCAATCTTTAAATATATCCAAACATTGATCTCGTGATCATGAATTTTCATAACCCGAGCTTTGAAACCGTGGATAATAAAAATATCAGAGCGTCAGTTAATTTACTGATCATGCATGTCATAAAGAAAACAAACGATGCTTAAATTTAAATCCTACACATATATATATATATATATATATATATATATATTTTTTTTTTAAATACTTACAGCTTTAATTCATAATAATTGACGGTGGAAGGTTATGTTTAATTAATGGTTATATATATATATATATATATATATATACACGAATTCATATTTAAAGAAGCATAAAATTGCATTAGGTTTGTCATAACTGTTTGCATCATTTTCATTTAGCAACAAATTTCTCTTTCTGAAGCCCAAATCGCGGCAAGTTTTTGGAAAAAACGCCAAGGCCCCTATACTGGAAAAACACCTTTATATTTCATATATGTGCACAAATGAGAATTTTTGGACTAAAAAATGGGGATTTTCATATATGATATGATTTAAATTATTTAATTTTTTTAATTGTTATTTCACATAGTTTTTATAAACAGAAAAATATATAAAAATTCACAGTTATGCATCTATGTTATCTCTATAACCTGTGTCAATGACAGAAATTCGGTAAAGCAGTTTTTTTTTTTTTAGAAAATCTGTTTTTGTTTTTTCCTTTTTTATATAGAAATAGAAAAAAAAAAAAAACATTTTTATGTCATAAAATATCAATATTTATTAGGTGATATTTGGGGAAATATATCGTCAGATAGTTAGGAGACATCTGGGAAAAAAATCAGAATTGCCCACGCTTGCCCACCTATGCCCTTTAATATATAATTGTGCTCTCTCTATACTAGGACATTAGTGTGGGGTAATTCCAAACAATAAAACATTTACTGCATGTTATTAACTACAACTTTGATTTCATTTTGCTCAACTAAAGGAGGAAATCTGTCTATAATAATAGTTTTATCAGAAATGGATGCATTTGATAAAGAACAGACATATGTAACTTTTGTGTATATAACTGATCTATTCTTTTTGAGAAGTTTATTGGGAAAAAAAGCAAAATTTTCATAAATAAACTCATTTTATGGCCATCAATGGATTAAATAAAGCCATCTAAATAAGTAAGAAAGAAACACAATATTCTAAATTGCTACTCACATTTTAAATCTGTTGTTAAATTGAAAAGTTGTGATAGAAAACATGATTTTCTTTTAGCAATCAGGACCTGGGGCCCTACCACAAGCACATCGAGTTCCTTCAGAAGCGGGAAGAACCTGTGGTCGAATTTTCATGTTTCAAGAAAAAAATATCCAATTCACAGTTTAGGCGGTACTACGAAGAAAGCGACAATAACTGACGGATTTCAGGAATCCTTTTCAAGTAGGCATCGGAAAAAACCAGACTGACCACTTCAATTCTTACATTTCTTCTCTCTTTTTCTCCTTATCGAAAACAGAAAACAAATGCTTGATAGTGGTTTCCGTGTTTATTAAAAATGCCATCAACACACGCCTAATTAAGATATTTTGATAATCTTTTTTTAAACGTATGTGAAATATTTATATTTTTAGCTGTTGAAAGCTCAAAATGATATGACCGGTAGTTTTTTAGAAAATGAAAAATAAAAATGAAATTTGCTTTTTTTCAATAAGGATTTTAGGATAATTTTTTCCTTTAAAAATTAATAAAAAATTAACATGTTACTCTAGGCATATTTAACAACTATTATAAGAAAGGCCTTATTCTAAACTAAAATAAAATTTTTTATAGGTTTTTGTTAAATAAATATCGGCATAAATACTCAAAAATTTCAAGAAATTCTGCTTAAATATTAAATAAATGGGAAAATATTTTAAGCTTTGAAACTAATTTTAAAGGCTAATTATAAACGTACTTTGAAAATATTGCATGTTGTTTTTGGTAGATATAGATCGATTTTTCTTTGAGGTTCTCTGCATGTTTGAAATGAAAATTTAACGCAAAATTAAAGAAATTATAATACGAATTTTTAAAAAAATGATTGCAGTACATATTAAAATATAGTTTAACATGTAATTTTATTCATTTCCTTTAAATAAACAGTGTGTTATTCTAAGAAAACTAATTATACAATACCTCTTGCATAAAAAAATCAGCAGAGTAAACAATGCAGTGCATAGTAGAAAAATAATTTATCAGATATTTTTGCTAAAACTTCTTTATAGTAAATATAACATTTCTGCAAATATTCAAGTCCAAGAGCACTATCATTGTTTACCCAAATAAATTAACTATTCAAAATTTCCAAATGATCATTTATATATATTATTGAATGCTGTATCAGTGTTAAGGTTAATTATTTGTTGCATATACAACAAAATACTTTAATAACACTGATAAAGAATTTCCTATTAATACAAGATAAAAAAATTAAATTTAAAATTTTTGTAGAAAAAAAAAAGTAAATATCTTTGGAAAGTATTGCAGACTTTTGAACACTTTTAGATACTATATTTTTTATACTACATATTTCATTGGATTATAAAATAAATTCTAAGGTTTCTAATGACATCAAACAGCAACATATTTTATAGAAATTTTACAGTAAATTTTGAAAACTTCGAAAATAAAAAAATACATTATTTGGAGATGATGTGAATCAGTCTTCTTGGCTTTTCATTCTTTTGTCTCTATTTTGATTTCTATATAAAACTAATCTTTCAAAATATAAATTAATCGTTACTCAAACTAGGCACGCATACACACACAAAAAAAAGGACGTGTTGCAATCGTGATATCAAGCTTTATTTAATATCAAAGCTTCCTTTTTTTTTTTTTTTTTAATTTGAGCAATAATTATTTTATATTCCTAAAAATTAGTTTTATATAAAAATAAAGGATAGAGAGAGAGAGAGAGAGAGAGAGAAAGAAAAAAAAAGGTCAAAAACCAAGAAGACCGATTCACACCATCTTCAAATAATATATTTTTTTTATTTTGTTCAAAATTTCTCGAAATTTATTGTAAACAAATTACGAGATAATATGTTGATTTTTGATGACATTAGAAACTATACAATCTATTTTATATCCAATGAAATATGCTGTATCAGAAATATAGTTATATTAAAGTCTTCAAAAGTCTGTAATGCTTTCCTACAATTTTTGTTTTTTCGAAAATTTTTTAATTGAATACTTTGATTTTCTACTAATCGAAAATTATCAATGGATATTATTAAAGTATATATACCGGGTGTCCCAAAAAGGACTGACTGATTTTAAAATTCAATAACTTCCAAACGGTGACAGATATTAAAAAAATTCTTGCAGGAGGGTTATGCATAAAGTCAAAAGTTTTTTTTACAGTGATTTTCGATTTTAGTTCGAATTACAAACAATAGATGGCGCTGCGATCAATAGAGGCTAAATTCAGGCTCGATTTTTATTACTTCGTGGCCCGGATAATACATTTCCATCTCCTTTTTCTGCATGGAACAACACAAAGGACCAAAAATTGAGCCTGTATTTAGCGACTATTGCTTACAGCGCCATCTATTGTTTGTAATTCGAACTAAAATCGAAAATCACTGTAATAAAACTTTTGACTTTATGCATAAACCTCCTGCAAGAATTTTTTTAATATATGTCACCGTTTGGAAGTTATTGAATTTTAAAATCAGTCAGTCCTTTTTGGGACACCCGGTATATATATACATAATAGAACAAGTCATTAAAATTGATACAGCATTTAATAATAATTTTAATAAATGGAAAAGGAAAATATTTTAGAAATTTTAGATTATTATTTTATTTGAGTAAATAACGATAGTGCCCACATAGACTTAAATATTGTATTTAGTATACAGAAGTTTTAGCAAAAATATATGGTCAATTATTTTTAGGGTATGCAGCGCTTGATCACACTGTTAATTATTTATGCAAGAACTGTGGTACAATTAATTTTCTTGGTATTGCGCACTGTTTATTTAAAGCAGATTAATAACATTGTACATGATGCTTTGTTAGACTATGTTTTAATAAATCTACAAAAAATTGCTTTCAGTATTTGAAAAAAAAAAAAACTTTATTATTAGTTTTTAAAATTAGTTTAAAAGCTTATAATATTTTCCCAGTTATTTTATATTTAAGTAGAATTTCTTGAAATTTTGGAGTATTTATACCCATATTTACTTAACAAGAACATATAACACTTTTCTTTTCATACCATTTAAAAATCAAGAATAAGGCCTTTCTTATGATACTAATTAAATATTTGTAGGTTAACATGTTAATTTTTTTATTAATTTTCAAAGAAAAACAAATTTCATTTTTATTTTCCATTTTATAAATAACTATCCGTCATATCAATTTGAGACTTTGACAGCTAAAAATCTGAACATTTCACTCTCGTTTAAAAGAAAAGATTATGAAAATATCTTAATTAGGCGTGTGTCGATGGTATTTTTATTAAACAGAGAAAACAATATCAACCGCTTTAAAATCTCTCCCCAAAGACGCGCTTCCGACAATATGCTTTTCTCACTCTCTTCAATGGGGTCAGAAGTTTTCGTGGAGATTTCGATGACAGTAATCCGATGGAAGACGGTCTTGATTGTGTCGTAGTAGCGTTTATTCCAGGGTCATCGGAATGCAACATCGCATCAGGAAATGCAGAAGATTTTCCGAGAAAGGGGAGAATACGATGTGCTTGTGGTAGGGCTCTTGGTTAAAGCATGAATCAGAGGGTTAAAGGTTCTGGACTCTCTGATTTCTAGGAAACTCAAACTTAGTGTGCATTTCTTAAAATTTGCGTCATTTTAATGAGTTTTAGTTCCTGTAATTATTATAATCAATAATCGAACTTTTAGAGAAGGATGAGTTTAAAAACAAAATATATATAACTGTCAGGGTTGCCGGCTTTTAGCCAGGCCAAAAAAAGCCGGCCAGCTTTTTTTGGTTTTAGCCACTTAAAAAAAGCCGGTTTTGATTTTTAAAAGTTGGTTTATAGCTAATTCGTTTTAAATTTAGATCAATTAATTTTTAATACACTTATAAATATTTTCTACTAAAAAAATTATAAATTTCTATTAAATTTTGTCAAATAAATAAGTCTTTATAAATGTCAGAAGGCAACTTTGAAGGCATTATGTCTGAAAAAAAGTTATAAATATTGAAAACAATATAAGTTAGACTCCAAACTGGTGTTTTGAAATTCTATATTACATTAGTTCCACATATACTACACATTTTAAAGATTATATTTAATTGAACAATGGCAAAATGTAATCACATCAAAATGGAAACATTCTTATGTGTCCATATGGAGAGATTAAGTTATTCATATGTTAAAAGAGAAATTAGAAAGGATATAATTTTTGAGGAGAGTTTGGTACATAAGTGCATAAAAAATAGAGCATTTAAACAGGTAAGAAAAAATAAATCTCTAAATAAAATTTTGAAAATCTTGTTGCTAAGTATTTTTATGCATATGTTATTTATAATATTTTTAATAGTGAGAAAAGGTATTTTTATTACATGACTAGACTATGTATAATTTTGAATGTTTACTAGAAATAAAATAAGACTTGTATATTAATAGCTCTTAAAATTTATTAAGTAATAAAACATGTAACTAAGTAACCATTGTCCTCTTCAATTTTATAAAGCAGTAGAAATGAAAAAAATTGGGGGAGGAGGGAATGGAGTTAAAGGTCAGTGCCCAGTAGCAGAAATTTCTCCAAGTGTCTGCGACAGATAATTCAGGGGCAAAAAATAATCTGCAGGTAAAATATTTTTATAAATGAAGCGTTAATTAATCAAACAATCACTTGCCTGTAGCGTTTTTAGGCATTTTATAAATTTTTATTAATAATAGTCTTAACTTTTTGTATTAAGTAGTAAAGAGCTAAACATAATACGAAGCAAAATAAAAGTTCGATGAAAAAGAATCTGCAAAAGAGAAAAGAAAATCTGCGACGCCTGTCTCCCGTCTCGAACTTTCTGCTACCGGGGGTCAGTGTAAACCAGATAAAGCAGTTGGTATAGACCTTTTAAAATTTAGCTGACATATTTGCAATTCTGACTACAAATCACTAGCAAAACCATCTAAGTTTTATTACAGTATTAATGTCTTCATTATTCAGAAATTGGGTTACTTATTAAACTCTAGATCAATTAAATGTCATTAAAACTAATTAAAAACACTTTAAAATGTGTAGTTTATAATTACAATGCTTCACTTTATAAAAGCCAATTATAGCCAAAAAAGGCCAATTTTGGCCAAAAAAAGCCGGTTAAAACCAATAAAAGCCATCGGCCTGGCTTTTTTTAATTTTAGCCGGCTTTTTTGCAACCCTGATAACTGTGCATGAGAATTCTAATGCATTGATAAAATGTTTAATTCTTTGTGATGATATAGGAAGAAACCCAAAGAACACTAGACTATCGATTTCCACCTTGGCTTCATCAATTCTCATTAATAATACAATATTTTAAATTTAGACAGAAAAAAAAACACCAATTAATTCAAGGAATTCAATAATAAATGTAACACCTATTTCAGATTTTCATAGAAATAAATTTAAAAACATTTGCCACATAAAAATTGCGAGAAAAACTAGAGAATAAAACAGACATATTCAAAGTACTGAGCAATTTTATTTATTTTTGGTCTGAAGATATTAATGAGCTATTTAAATCCAACATTTTATCCATGTTGGCTACATGGATGTTGATTGTCTCGACAAACTGTGTAATGGAGAAAGATTGAACACAGTAAATTATGACATGCAAATCAGCATGATAGATCATTGGCAAAGATTAACATGCTGACCACCATAATGATTAAAAAAAAAAAAAAAATAGCTCCCCGAGTCTAAAAAGTTCCATGGCAATTTTCTTCCATTTTGTTTTATATACCAATTTTAACAAGAAATTATATATATATATATATATATATATATATATATATATATATATATATATATATATAAATACATTTTATAGTAGCATTTATTTCAGATCATTTATTAACTTAAATATCTGGTATGAAACATATTTATGCTATACCTATAAGGCTAGAAAGAAAAATCTAGAGTGAATCACATGAGATTCATATGGCAGTTAAAGGGTTAATATAAGAGAATACCTATAAGAACAACAAAAAATTGGAAGAAATATACTGTAAAGTATGTGGGTGGAAGACAGCCAAAAATCAGTATTTTTCCACTGAAATTTGGATGATTGGCATTTACATTGAAAAGACAAAAGAGTCATTTATTTCAAATGTAAATTTTTAAAAATTTAATAAAAAAACCTAACAAATTGATACTAAAATGCAATGGTCGGAGATCAGGTTAACAAGGAACAAAAAAGAGGAAGAGCTGGCAGCTTTAAGAGTGATGAAAAATCTGCTTTTTACAAAAAAAAAAAAAAAAAAAAAAAAGTAGCTGGAATTGGAAAACTGTTTCCATTTTCCGATTTTTCTAAAATACTAACTTTTTAAAGGTTATGAGCTAAAATGATAGCCTAGTCGCCTGATGGCGAAAATAGTTGCAAATGGCAGAGTGTGGTCAGGTATAAATTTTGAATAAAATTTTAAAGAGAGTGTATGACTTACCATCACTTAAAGATTCCCTAATCTTCCTCAGGTGATGTTTCATATGATGTTTCTTGGAATGTTTCAAATTTTTTAATGCAGAATAAGGTTGCCTGCAAAATGAAATTTTTTAAATATTTTTTAGGGAAAAAAAAACTTTTTCTAGTGAGGAAAAAAATATAGTAACAACAAATAGTGTGCAATATCGAAAGATCAGAATATTGCATATTTAGTTGCATAGTTAAGATCTCATGGTACTTGTGCACTTTCCCATCAACCTTTTTATGTTACCAATCGTTTTTTTTTTTTTTTTTCCTGTTGCCTTAATTTTATGTGAAGTATTAAAATCTTACTAACAGCTTGTCATATTTTACCACATGAAATATGAAATTAAGTGTATATTTTAGAAATATTTTGATAGCTAAGAAAAACAGAGATATCCTTTAAGAAGAGTACACAGAAGAAAGAGGTTAAAAATATTAATTTCCTGAGGAGATATTTTAAAAATAAAAACACATTCTATGACCACACATTTAACATTAGCGAGGGGAACTGGGTAGTCCACTGTCTTAATCCACAGCCTTAATACCTAGTTAAAATTTACTTAGACAAGTAATTTAAACAGGAAAATCTACCCAATTCTGAGCAAATTTTAAGATCTGCATTGCTGCAGAGATTCTAATTTGGTTAGTTCTTTTGCAGAAGCGAAAATTCTTTCCACACAATAAGGTAATCACATGTTGAAAAAATTTGAAAAATCACTAAAAGATATTATTCAAAGCTCTAATAATTTGCAAATATCTTCTTTTTGAAATACAAATATTTCATAGAAAAGATTTTAGAAGCAATTTAAGATCTGCAAGTTGTAAGCTCACAAAGAAGGTCTCCATACGGCATATTCAGAAAAAAATTACAGAGTGTTCGTCTCATGTGGATATATATGCTTATAAAAAAAATTTTGGCGGAACCCCGATAGAACGTTCGTAAAAAAAATAACGAAATTTTCGTTTATTTGGCGATTTATCATCGGTTGGCGATGAAATGAAATTTCGAAAAATACTTTTCATGTCAAATACTCTTTAAGATAAAAATATTTCATATTGAACTTGTTTAAATATGATTGTTTATATATGACAATAATAGTTTTGTCATATATGTATTTATAATGAAAGTTAAATATCAAATTTTATGAATTAAAACAAAATTAATAATTGTTTCAATATCTCAAAATTAAGTCCAATTGAGCGCTGTCGGTTCAATTTTGTTGCTATGGAAACGACGAATTCCTTGGTTTGAAATGAATAACTTGTAAATGAATCTTGCCTTTATTTTCGAATACACTTAAATATATGAAAGTATTTTTTATAGATGAAATTATTTTTAAAGTAATAAAATTAAGTAACAAGCAATATAAATATGTAATACGAAAAAATGTATTTATTAAACTCTTCATTGTTTATGTTTAAATTCATTAAATACTTTTTACACGCATTCTAAAAATCAATTAACAAACAATTTTCAGATGCATCAAAATCGTTTGCTTTTGGCGAGGAAAAGTACTGCTCGCCAAATCGTGTGACGCTTTCGTCTTTTCGCGCCAAATACTCGAAAGTATTTTATGTTTTTACAACTTTCTACTGTAATTCCGCCGCTAAATTTGACTGATCGTTTATTACATACATAAGTAGTTTAATTGGTATTTTTTTTTTTAAATATTCTGAGTATGCCCAGTATGGAGACCTTCCTTGTCAGATCACCTTGCAGTTGAATAGTATCATAGTTCTTGCTACCAGCAGGGTTGGCAAAAAAACGACAAACCCAGTTTATTTGGTTTAAACCAGGTTTTTTTTTAATGTCATTTCCTATTGCATACAGATGCATATCTGTTATATAATATCCAACAATGTTTATTTTATCAAGTAACATAACTTCATTTGAAAATATTTAAATTAAATAGTTACAGTCAATTATGTAGAAAATTGAAATCATTTCTAATTTAAACATTATTAGTAACAGCTATGTCTTATGTTCGAAGAATAAACTGCTCTACATAGTGAAACATTGATACCTTGAAAATCTTATGAAGAATCTTTTGGTTATTAATATAACCAGGGGATCGTACCCGGGCTTCCCGGGTTAAAGAATATAGGTGAAATCATTTTTTTTAAATTGAAAACTAATATTTTTTTTATATTCCATAATAATTTTAGATTGACAACTTACATTTTAAATGCATTTTTCATATGGAAAATACGAATTATACAATCAAATAATTTTTTTTAATTTATCAAAAGCGATATTTTCTTATTAGCCGCATGCGAAGAGTTATTTGCCAAGATTTTGCTACTTATGGCATCCTTTTATATTCTGATAATTTCAGAGCTTATACATGTCTGGTAAATTTGTGTTTTATTTATATTATTTTATTTATTTATTCATAGGGAATTTTTTTAATGGATATTAGCCGTAAGAAAATGATGAAGTCTGTATTTTGTTTTAAGGGCAAACGGATTAATCTTTCATAATCGAGCTCCGCGCGATATAGATAAATTAAAAAATATTTCATGCTTAAAAATTGTTTTTAAAACTATAGACAATTAGTAAACTGAGATGGACTTTGCAAAGTTATTCCATTAAAAAAAAAATCCTATTTGGTGATCTAAAAATTTAAATTGTACGATTATAAATATGTTAGATTTGTTGTTTTTTCAATATTACTCTTTTATTTGTTTATAAAAGAAGTATTAATTTTGTTAATTTGTCTTTCACAAATATGTTAGATCGGTGTTTTTTTTAATATTATTCTTTTATTTGTTTATAAAGGAAGTATTAATTTCGTTATGCAAAAATAGTCAGAAACAAATGCTGAAAAATGTTTGTTGCTTTATGTGAAAAATGTTTATTATTATTATGTATTGAAACCGGCATGTGATAAGATAAACTTAAAAGAAATCATGCTTAAAAATTATTTTAGAAAATATAATACATCAGTCAATTAAGATAAAGTTTTTAAACAAATTGCATTTAAAAGTAAATTTTTTCTCTATGCGACGAAAATTGAAAATATAACGATGGTCAGAAGATTGAAAAATATACTTTATACAGATACTCTAAATTTTTGTAAAACATTGCGATTTATCAGTGTGTGATTTCGATTACATTATTTTTAAATATGAAGCATTTTCACCTGTGAAGAATTTCAAAGCAGCTGGGCTGTAAAAATGACCCACTTCTACAAAACATAATTCAGGTTTAAGAAATAAAATACACGTTTTTTTATAAAATGACGTCATTTGCATCCGCTAAAGCAGTCCACTTTTACAATCCAGTTTTAAACTTCGTCTATAGAAAAAGTGTGCATATGACGTCATTATCACAGAATAACAGACAATATTCTTGACATAGCCCATATTTTAATTTCAACCTTTTTTTTTTTAGGTTTTATGAGAAAATGGCAACAGAAAGATATCTCTTATTTTCGACTATTTTCCGTTTACTTTCAATGACTTTCAATGAAATGAGGTACTTTTGTTGCCACGATAAGAAAAATGTTATTAAAAACTACAAAAAAATTAATATCTGAAAAATAAATTGAGATACAGTTTTCAAACAAATTGCATTTAAAAGAGTATTTTTTTCCTTATACTACGGTGTAAAAATTTAAAATGTGCGATATTTAGAAGTTTAAAAATTTGCAGTAGGAAAAATTGCAAATCCAAAATTTTATTTCAAATTTCAAAGTGTTGCCATTCGCAAAATGACGTATGCGTTACGCACAGATATGTTTGTCCTTTATAATATAGATAATCAATAGATGTTTGATGCAGTTTCATGAATATAGTATATTATTCTGTGATTGTTATTTTTTTTTTGTTATTGTTTGCATATATATCCAAATACTTTTGGTTATTTTGTTTTCTGAGTGATGACTACAAGTGCCCAAGTCAACATTTTTGGCCATTAGATTCAGCAACTAAGAGAAAAGATTGGTATTAATGAAATGCTATAACTAGCACTCAATTTTTGCAAGCTGTGTTATTTAAATTCATATCTTAAGCTACTCTTTCAAATTCTTTAAGGATAATCTTCCTCAATCCGGAAAATTTTCTTTTACAACTTGACCAAAATCTTTGTATTTTGTTTTAACTGATGCATTTTATATATTATTTTATATTACTATATATTATTTTAATAATAATAATATAATATATTTATAATATATATTATTTTATATATCTGCATTTTTTAAATAAAAATATTTTATGCTGAATACTGAATATTATTTATCGATTTTATCTTTTCTAATTTCACATGTTTTAAGATAAATCTTTAGGATACCAGGCATGTTCATCAACACATGCTAATTAGTATTCTACATGCATAGAAACATGACCTAGGCTCATTATGTCTCATGTTATGAAGTGTGAAAAGTAGAAATTACTTCTATTAATAATTTAAAATACTTTAATTACAAAAAAGAAAAAATATATTAAATTTGTTGTAAAAAAACCAATAGGTTTAAATCTAAAACCACTTGGTTTAAACCGTGCCAACCCTGGCTACCAGATTCTTCTTTTAATGTTACCCCATAGAAAATCCTTATAATTAGTAAAAATTCTCTAAATATTACTAATGCCATGGGGTATTTTACGACCAATTCAATAAAAAGTACTGCATCATCACAAGATCTTGATTCAGGTAAAATAAAAAATAAATTATCAAGTTTTTATTTTTTTTTTAATACAATTTCAACTTTGATAAATTATATGGCTCAAATCATGCTTTCTTCATTTTTTTTTTTTTTTTTTTTTTGGCTCTACCACCAGCTGAAATGGGATGAAGCCAATCCGTTTTGCATAAAATAAACCTTAACTTTAACTATGTTTGGTTCAGTTACTCATGGTTTAAAAGAAAAAAACACTATTGTTAGCTTATATGTTAATGAGATTAGCTAAGATACATTGTTTAAAACTTTGTACTGTGTTGAACCAATTTCTGGCACTGCAGAAGCTGCAACAAAAAGAAGGTGAAATCGTGTTCCAAAATTTTAATACTATATGGCTGCTGCAGCACCAAAAGTTTGTTCGACCCAAAACAAAAATTTTACCAGTCTGTTTTAGCAACAAATCAAGTCTGATTGGTAAGGTGAAAATGCAAATATTTTTTATTGCTTTCTTCTAATTGAAAAATTTTTTTACTTACGGTTTTTGACAGATTTACACGTTTTAAGGGTCAGATATACCAAAAAACATGTTTATACAAAATGTCTGCCTGTCTGACCGTGTGCAGCCATTGTACCATCAAAAAGTGTATGAAGTTATGCATAGAATTGAACCAAATTCTTTGTGTATGTTTTTGGCTGGACCAAGCAGGCCCACCTTCAATTTAGAAATATTCAGCCAGAAGAGGGCGCTGTACTAGCAATTTGTGCACCCTTTTCAATATTGTACCATACAAAAGTGCATAAACTTATGCATACAACTGAACAAAATTTTTTCTGTATGTTTTTGGCTGTGGCCAGCAGGTCCACCCCGAATTTGAAAAAAATCTTAAGAGAGCGCTGTGATAGCAATTTTTGTATAATTTTCTCGATTTTTCGTAGTTCTATTGTCCATCAGCGGATCGTGCAATGATAAGAACTCGCGTCCAGCTAACGCAGCTGTTTGCTATTCGCAAACAGCTGATCACAGCAGAATACGGAAAAACTATTGATTTTAATAAATATCATGATCTAGATTAACTCATTTTTACTCTAATTGACAACAGCAGAAATTTAAGATGAAAATCAAAGTTGATATAGTATTGAACTAATAATATTGAAGTATTAACATGTGTAACTACTTTTTGAAATAATAAGATGTATGAGATAGAAGAAAGTTTTGGGATTGGCACATCCAACTAGTTTTTTTGTCAGTTATCCTGATTTTGGGATAATTTTACAAAATTCCTTAAGTGTTCCACATTGATGAAATTCCCTGATCTGTCAGCATCCTGTTACAGTTAGCGGTTCCGTAGATAGAATTTCTCAAATTTTTAGCATTTTTTCAAAATGTAAGAGAAAAACAAAGAAATAGCTTTTATCTTATAACCTTCATTACAAAAATTAAATTTGTTTATATGCAAAATAAATGAAAATAGAATATGTACATTAGATGAGACAAGCAGCACAGCGTTGACAACAATGAACGTGGTATCATACTTATCCTTTACTGTTGTTTAAAATCACACAATTTGGCAACAGATTTTGCTTAGTGATTTATGGGAAAGTACACAAGCACTAATCTTATTATTACATCTTTGTACAGAAGAAAAAGTGAATATCAGGCAAATTTATATAAAAGAAAATAAAAATGCAAGAAATTTAAATAATATGAAATACTTATTTTGTATTTTGATTTCCATAATGAATGATGATTAAGCTGTTACACAAAATTATATTTTATTTTTATTAAACTTTTCATTTAAATACGACTGTTTAAATTACATCATGCTATTTTCACAATATTTTTTATTAAATAAAATAAATAAATTTAATTTGTATTAATTTATAACTATGTATGTTAATTTTTAACTTTGTAATGTAATACTGAAGCATTAAACAGAATTAACTGAAGAAAGTGAAATTCCATATTTGTATAAAATGTTATCAACTACTGGAAAGCTTAAGTTTTATTCAGAATCAGTGTAAATCTAGTTAAATAGTTCCAAAAATAAGTTAAGTTTTCTATTACAAAATCAATTTTAAAATCAAGTTAAATAGATTATTTATAGTATTTATGCAGAATAAGGATGGAAAGAGGGTGTCTTGATCACTTTCTGAAAATTATAGATCACCCCTATGCCACCTTCAAGTATAAAAAGAATGTATCATGCACACACGGGTGGGAAAGATTAAGTTGGCAATGTCAAAGCCGAAAAAGCCACTTGAACCACTCTTGCACTAGATTTATATCCAAGTTACATTGGACCATCTGTTAAGCTGGCTCTTTCACTTGAATAGCTCCAAAATTAATAAAATTCATTATGTACCCAATAGATGACATGACATACAATGCTTTGACACTCCAAACTCATTTTTTATAAAAATATAGGACTGTTCATTCTGGTTCACATAGATACCACATAGACTATATATAGATCTCATAATAGAACTTAGTGCCTAGAAAAGAACTGTGTAATAGAACTTAGTGGCATTGCAGCAATTGACAGAAATGAAAAATATAACCAACTAATAAAAATAAATAAAAGTTTTTGGTATATTTTTACACCTTGCAATTTTAAAAATACTTTTTAAAAGTTAACTTTCTACTGATAAATAGACAGATCTAATTCCCCACCCTTGTCCACAACTTTTTTAAAATAGCACTCTTGTCATTAAACTGTTGAACCTGCACTGTAGATGTGCCCTCGTCATTAAAACGATTTAATTCATTTAAACTAGTAAATCTGCAGATCAAGAGCCTCAACGTCATCTCTGCAACTTATTGTTTTTAGCAAATTTTACTTAATATTAATCTTTCTACAAAAACAAAATTTAAACTTTTAAATTACACAAACATTTATAGAAGGAGAAAAAAATATTTCGATGGTTTCAGACATTAGAAGCGTTAAATTAAACACGTTGTTATGTAATGATATTCTGAAATTCTCACGAGCTACTTATTCTAGTAATTTTTATATAATAAAGCAAATTTCTTCAGGGGGGTGCCCCCCCCTGAACCCCCCGTTGTGTAATTTATTTTGCATTTGTAATTTTCTATTGATTGAGTTAATGATTATCCTATATCTTAGATTCATTTTTACACTGCGATTTATAAGGATAAGCAACAATTTGGTCAAGCATTTTACATTATCCTAATATCCATACAGCAGTATTTACTTGCCTGCTAACCACAAACATCTGTATCTAATGGATAAAGAGCTTTTGGAAATGTAAACTGAGACATCTAATTTAGAAATCTAATAATAATTTTGATTACCATTCTGCAATATTTATATCTAAGATCTAATCTAAATACCTAAAAATGTACTCGATAGCATTAACTTACTAAAATCACCCTAAAGTAGAGGGAGTTCTAAACCTAACGGTTAATAATTCATCATCGTGTCCACTTCCAATTGACTAAATAGATAAACGTGATATGGCGCCGTTAAGTATTTTTTGTGATAGCCTTTTAATAGTATCCACATTTAATTTAAAATCGTGATGTTACAAACACCGTTGAAATTTGATGCACACCTGTGTTCAGGTCAAATTACGAAAGGTTAACTAACCTTTTATTTCCCTTAGCCGGGCATTTTGTTTCATTTTTCGTAATAGGGATTATTTTAATAATTTATTTTACATTCTACAAGCTGTTACACGGGACGTTGTTCACGTAGCATTAAAATAGAGATAAATGCATTAAATAAAACATTTCACTCACCACCAGACATGGCAAGTCTCAGGCTTTTTGCACAACACTATATTACCTTACAGAAAATGTTGTTCTTTTAAATCGCGCAAATGTTTCAATTAAATGAAGTAACATTTTTTGTATTAAAATACTGGTATCCAGAACGCCGGAGGCTTGGCAGCCCTGCTCCTTTTAATAGAAACATATATAGTTAACCAACACTTTATCACATTTTATAGGAAACAATACGGAATTTCTTATTTGTATGGCCTTACATATACCTCAGTCATAAAAATGTAAAATTTTGTGCCAATTAATATACGCAATTGCGAAAATGAAATCGCAACCAATGAGAAAAGGAAGGCCAAGTAAAATCGTGTAATTCGAGGAATCTTTCTTCGTAGTGTGGGAAAATACCACTACAAAAATTAATTTAGGTGGTATTTGGTGTGAAATGTTTATATGTATTCATTCCTGTCCTATTTATCGTTTTTATTATTTGTAATTTGCTGCATTTTCCCTTTGCACGTGAAAATCTTACAAATTAAAATGAACTCTTTGGGAGAAATTGTTATTCCTTTTTTTTTTTTTTTTTTTTGGCAACAATAAAGTTTATAAAGTTTAATAGAATAATGTCAGTTTATTCTGTATGAAAATAACGAACTTTTTCCTTTATAATCAAAATAGTTGAATACATAAATAAAGATATTATTCTATATAGTATATAAATACTATTTTCATTTCTGCGTTTAAATCAATCTATATGCAAATATCTATACAAAGGCATTCATTAATTCATTCCTTTTAACTTTGATTTGACTTTAAAAACCATACATACTTTCACATTTATGATATTTTTAGATGAGATATAGTTGCTACGCAACGGTTAAAAGAAAAAAAAAGAAATATAAGTAAATTCATAAAATAAAATGTTTTATATTATTCGAACACATGTATAAAATTCCATCATAAGTTATACACCTAATTTAAAAGCTCTGACAAATGTTTTGACAAAATTGCAAACTAATAGGAATAATTTACTACTCTTATTTAAAAATTTCAGCATCAAAAATTTACCATTTAAATCCATTTTTTATATGAGCCATTTCTTTCAACAAATGAAAATTTGAAAATCGTCTGACTTGCCATTGAAAAGCATTACAGAGCAAAATAAAATGTTCTATATTTCCCGAAAGAATGAACCAAATTTAACCAAAAACCATACAGCTAAGTCCGAGTATTTCATCAACATGCCACATTAATTTCAAGCCGATCGGATGCTTTTTGCGGCAGTTATCGCGGAACAGACGGACAGACGGACAGACAGACAGACAAACGGAAATCAAAACTTTTCGTGTCTCCACAGTAAGCCTTCACTGACGTTTCGGCAATAATAGCTTTAACTTTTAGATCTTTTTTTTTAACATCATTATTATTTGGAGGTATGAAGGAACATGAAATTGAAACGGAAAACTTTTCTCTCTCAGTGTGTTGAGAACCTTTAAAGCTTTTCTGTACTATGATTTGAGGAACCTTGTTGGTAAAATTTAATCAGGAATAGGGACAAGAGAACACATGAAAGATTAAGTAAACCTATTTACAGGTGAAACTATTTCATTGCAGTCTGTAAATCAGGAATAAACTCGGTAAAGTTGGGAGGGGGGGGGGGGGATATTTAAAAAAAAAACTATAATCTGTATTAATATTTATTTTAGAAGAATTAATCAACCAACACCAACACAAGACCTATTATTAAATTTTGTAATGACTAATACAAAAAAGATTACAGAATGTTTGGGAATATGGAAAATCTGATACCCACAAAAGAAAAACACTAACAGAGTATTTTTATACCTCGATATTTTAGTCATTCAATAGCCTGGCAAATGAATTAAGAAAATAATGCTTTACACTTCTCTAACTAATACAATTTGAATATATTTTTCCAAGTTATACAATAATGATGTTTAGTTCTGATGGCAAACATTAATAACATAAAATCAATTATAATTTGTTAAATTTTGAGTGAATAATTGAGCCGTTCAGTGCACAAATCAAGTAACTCCATCAAATGAAAATGTTCAGTGTAAACAGTTAAAGTTATTGCAACTATAAAATTATTGTACATATTTCTATATAATATTTTTTTCCAGGATATTTTGATTGAACTCATTAATTTTCTTTTAATCAAGGGTAACTTTTTATCACTGTATAAATATATAGAAAATTTTCAATGTTCCTTTTATTTAAAAAAAAAAACGCCACTTAAAATGAAGTTAGTCGAACTGTCTTCTGAACGTTTCAATTCAGAAATTTGTGATGAAATGTTCAAGAAACAGGAAAACGTGACATTTCAACAACAACAACAAAAAAAGGAAAAAAATGCAAATCTGGAAATGATTTCCAATTTTTTCAAAAAAATGTAATAAACACAATCATTCTTCTATGGCAATCAGGAAAAAGGAAAAATATATCATTTATAAAATTAATGCACATTGTACTTTTGAAAACACTATTTTTATTTCTGCACTTTTCCCTACTTTTTCAGAAACTAATATAAAAGCTGTTAAGCAGAAATACAATCAGTCAAACAAAAAATGAAATACGCCACACTATTTTAGTACAAAGTTATCCCAGGCAAAGAAAGAAAAATACCATTCAATTGAAACTCATGTTTTCTGTAAAGCAATGGTATAAAGCAAAAACATACCAATAAGTAATGCTGATGTCATATTGATGTTGGCAACAACTAAGAACTCCATTTGGTTTTTTAATATACAATTTATTTAACTTCTAAACATCGGACCATTCTAATTTTTATGCCGTCATACTGGAAAAAAGTATACTTTCATGTGCAGTTTGCTTAAAAACTACATCTCAATTTACTGTTTTTTTTCTTTTTAATAATCTTTAAAATAATTTTTAAGCATGAAATTTTTTTAAAATCCATCTCTATAATGTGCAACCTGATTATTAAAGATTAACCTGTTTGTATTTAAAACAATAGTAGGCATTTGTTTTCAGCTAATACTCCATAATGAAATTAAAACTCCATTCATAAATAAAGTGCCACAGATAAAATACAAATTTAACTATGTGCTTAAACACAGAATTAATCATCATAAAAAAGGATGGTGTAAGTAGCAAAATCTTTGCAGATTTCTTCGGTTTTTAATCCCTGGCATGAAGCTAATACAAAACTTCTTCATTATCAAGTCATTTACATCATCGGGGGTTCTTCTTCATTACTTTAACATGAAGAAAAGTACAACCAAAAGTCATCGTATTTTGGTGGAAGTTTATGGTGACCATGCTCTAGCTGAACGAACATGTCAGAAGTGGTTTGCACGGTTTAAAAGTGGTGATTACGGCTTGGAAGACCAAACACGACCTGGACAGCCAAAAAAATTTGAAGATGAAGAATTGACAGCATTGCTCAATCAGGATTTGTGTCAAACGTAGGAAGAACTTGCAAAATCATTAGAGGTTGATCAAACAACAGTTTCCAAATACCTCAAAGCAATGGGAATGATTCAAAAACGTCACATTGGGTTCCATATGAATTGAAAGAAAGAGACATTGAAGGAAGAAAAACCGTTTGCGAAATGCTGCTTCAAAGACAGAAAAATAAGGGATTTTTGCATCGGATTATTACTGGTGATGAAAAATGGATTTATTACGAGAATCTTAAACGAAAAAAAGCCTGGGTAATGCCAGGGGAACCAGGTCTATCACAACCGAAACGAAATATTCACTGTGCAAAGGTTATGCTGTGTATATGGTGAGATATGAAAGGTGTGGTGTACTATGAGCTTGTGAAACCTGGTGAAACTATTAATGGAGAACGTTATCGACTTCAGTTGATGCGTTTGAAACAAGCTGTGGCCAGAAAATGACCAGAATGGGATAACAGACATAATAAACTTATTTTTCAACATGATAACGTCCGGCTAAATGTCGCAAAACAAGTCAAAACATATTTGGAGAATGTCGGATGGCAAGTGTTACCCCACCCGCCGTATTCACCAGACATTGCTCCTTCAGATTACTACTTGTTTGATTGCATGAATAATGATTTGATTGGACAGCGGTTCACTTTTTCAGAAAATATAGAAAAATGGATCTCTGATTGGATTGTTTCGAAAAGTAAGGACTTCTTTCGACACGGAATTCGTAAATTGCCTGAAAGATGGGAAAAAGTAGTGGGTAGCGATGGATAATATTTTTGTCAACGTATTTATGTATTTTGCTTTTGAAATAAAACTTTATTTTTTTATTAAAAACCGAATTAATTCCTAGACCAAATATTTAATCTGAGGCAATTGGATTGTATATATTTAATCGTCAGTTGAAATTAGGCTGACAGCCCAATATCACGTCCCATCAAACAAAAGAGATTTATTCTTCAGTAAGAAAAAAAAAAATGGTTATTTATAAAGGTAATCATTTGTAAAACAAATTATCCAGCAACGAATTTCGCAACGCTGCTTGATATTGGAAAATAATTCACAGCTGTAAGGATAAGTCTGTTATTTGTACAGCTATACAACTCAACTTCCTTCACGATCTTTTCTTGATGTATGTTATATGTAAACAAATTCCACTCATGAATAATATCGAATGAATCAAATTTCAAAACAAAGCGCCAGTTAATTTTTAAGTATTCTAGAATGAGAGCTTTAGGTGTTGTGAAAACTCCTGAACAATATCAAGAAAGAAGAGTAAAGAGAAAACTACAAGATAGATAGGTGTATACAAAAAAGTCGGACAAACTTACAGAGAATGCATTTTAAAATCAGAGAGGTTATCATTAAACGGCTTACAAAAGGTCTCTATTTCACCAAATCATATACCGTATTTTCGGGAATACCCGCCGCACCCACCGTAAGCGCCGCACCAATGAAAATCTGTTTAAAAAAAAAAGTTTATCGACGTAAGCGCCGCACCCGAGGAGCTGATATTTGTACAATCTAAATTCCGGAATCGTTTCGACCGCGGTTTTTTATGGATTTTAGAGGTCTTGAAATATCGTATAGAGACATTTAGAGGTCTGCACGGGCCAAAATTTCCGGGCCCGGCCTCAAAATTCTAGGTCGGGACTTCCCGACTCTTAGAAAAAAATTCGTCCCGGGACTGCCCGATTCGCAGAAAAAATTCGGAACGCACCAGCCCGATACAAAAATTAAAAGTTCGGTCCAGCCCGTACAAAAGAAATATTGACCCGACCCGGTAAAAAATTTAAAAGTTCGGCCCGGCCAGAGACTGGCTCGGAAAAAAGTTAAAATCTCGGCTCAGCCCGAGTGAATTTCTATAAAACATTGATGAAGTGCCGCAGGCAGTGATATTTATTTTTTTAATGAATATATTTCTTGTATGAAAATGTTTCAGTTATCATTACTATTATTAATCCAAATTCTGTGTATTGAAGTGTTTTAAAAATCTGAAAAATGTTATACAGTAAAATCTGCTAAGACGGAATTGTATAAAAAAGAAAAAAAAAGCGTTATAGACAAGATCCTCAACACGTTGTTCAGTTAAAAACAGGATTCCGTCATAGGCAGGTTCTTTTCACTCATTTTACTATATTTTAATTTAGCTATATTTTAATAAGCGTATGAAATCTACTACTCTTTAAATAGAATAAATTTTTAATGTTTAATTGTAGAATAATGGCGATTTAAAAATGTATGCATTTTTTGCAAACATTTTTGGTCCAGGCCTAATTTTACTGACCTTTGAACGGACTAGGCCACGATGAGACAATGATTTTCATATGGGCTTTGTCAAAACTAGGACTGAAAATTTTGGATCGTGAAGACTAGGAATGAAACCAGTCCCGGCTCTGTACAGAAAAAATAAGTTAAGTCCAGCCCGGCCCGATCTTTCAGGAAAAAAGTAAGGCCTTAACCCGGCACGGACAGAAGCTTCAGAAAAGAGTATGGCCCGGCCCGTGCAGATCTCACACTGCCGAAACCACTTTAGGATAACTAGAAACTCGTCTTTTAACTTAACAGTTCACCTATTGATAACTCTTTCATTGATTCTGTTTGTGGCAGATTTTATTTTTTATTTGCTACAAACGCATCTTTTCTTGTTCATTTTTTTAAATAATTTTGTAAGTTTTAAAAATATTTCTTGCTCAGAATTTAGACTTTCCTTTTCATCATAAATTATGATACATATCTTCATAATAATTATCATCATATAATAAGTTTAAGGAAAGAAAAGAAAATTTACGAATGCACTTTGCATTAAAAAAATCTCTTATCTCGTTACCTCTTTTTTTCTACTGCATTCAAAGTTCTTTTCAAAGAAGCAAAACTGAAACTATTACACGTCAAGGTCATAAGGGCAATGTGTCTGAGAACATTCGGTCCGAGGAGATGGAGTGAATTTGAAATCAAGTGTGTTTATCTTTTTAGTTGAGTCAAGAGATAACAAAATTACATGTTAGTTTTTTAATTATAAATGCATACTTGAACTTGAGTGATTTTATTAGGCACTTCTTTAAAAATAAAGATTATAAACATTAAAAAAAAGATAAAATAAGTATTTTTGTTGAGAACTCTTCGTAACGAAACAATTTTTAACCATATCAGCATAAAAACCATTGTTTTGAAGAAATTCAGTCGGGCCGAGATTTTAAATGTTTTCCGGGCCAGGCCAAACTTTTAGCTTTTAAGCACGGGCCATTAATTAATTTATTTTTTGTACGGGCCGTGCCGATTTTTTCCCCCTATGGTTCGGCTACTTCACTCAAGGGTAAACGCCCGTTCGTTAATGTTAATCCTATGGAAGAATTTTTTTAAAAAAAAATACATGATTCGCATTTCAATATGCTTAAATGATTTTTTTTTTTTTTTTTTTTTTTTTTTTTTGCGTCGAATAGCTGAGGTTGATATCTAAAATGACCCTTTTTCGATTTTGTTTACAGATGTTTTTCATAGTATACTTCGATTTTCGGAATCACTTTCGAAAGTGAAAGTATTCTAGTAGGAAAAAAAAAAAAAAAAAAACTTTAAACACAATCGAAAAAGTAAAAATGACTCTTTGTAGAGACCGATCTCAGCTATCCAATGCAAAAAAACCATTTAAAAATAATGGAATGCGAACGACATATTTTTAAAAAAAATTTCTTTCTTAGGATTTACATTAACGAATCGGTGTTTTTGCGTGAGCAAAATAGCCCAATATTTATATCGTGGAAGTCGGCCCACTTAATTTGTTATATTGGTCAGGACCGTTTATTTTGTTGTTCGCCCGATCCGGCTCATTAAAAAAACTGTACCAATTCTGCTGACCCGGCCGGTTTCAAAGTTTGAATTCATTTTGTTTGGTCGAGTCGGGTACGGCTCTATTTTAGGGGCCGAGTTTATAGAGAGTCCGGTACTGAAAAAAAAATAAAGAAAAATCTTGCTCTCCAGTGTTTTTACTATGTATTAGGAGACCCATTCCACAAAAGTTCTATGCCGGGATTTGATATTTCTCTAGTTAGAGACCAGTAATTTCACAGAGTGAGCACTCTGTAAGCAGTTTTGCTTTGCAAGTGGAAGGAAATGGTGTTTATTAGAAGAAAAGCTCGCGACAGCTATACATTCCAGTATCCGGAGGGTAAAGAAATTATTGATGGATGCACGGAAAATGTAATCATTTTTAACTTGAGAACCCGTGAGACAAATGTTATTCATCTCGCTGATTGTTTAAAAATAAACAAAACAAATAACATTTCTCGGACATCTGCGGTTGAGGGACATTTTCTAAAATTTTGGTACGTATTCGAGAGCATGAAACTATTGATCAAAGGGGGAGAAATGGCGTCGTAAAATATTGGTTTGACAAAAAAAAAAAAAAAAAAAAAAAGACATTGTTGTAAAAAAAAAAAAAAAAAAAAATCATCGTATCCGCCGCCCTGGCGTAAGAGCCGCACTTAGAATATTTTATACTTTCAAACTTGTATGCGCCGCGGCTCATACGCCCGAAAATACGGTAATCTAAAATACATCAATAAGTGTGCAATAAGATATGAAAAATTAACCAGAAAGCTTAAGTGGGAACAGAAATAATTTTTCTAATATTCTATAATCAGGTTCATAAATAAAATTGGCATCAAACAAGAAAGATACTAGCAACAGCATGGTTTAACTTGTACATGGATACCATTAAAGCATTATATAAAAAAAAAAAAACTCTATGCAAGGAATCAATTCGATAAAATACACAAATTTGGCAATGAACACAATTATAGAAAATTACCGAATAAGTTTAAAGTTTCTACATAAGTGAATGTATTGCAACTTGAATATCAGCAAACATTAAGTATAAATGCTGATGTCAGTGAGTTATGCAGTTATGAAAACTCCTGAACTGTATCAAGAAAGGAGAACAAAGAGAAAACAAAATCTAGAGATCAGCCTCTAGAAGAAATGCACTGAATTTTAACAAGATTCTTTGCAGAGGAAAAAAAAAGTGTTCAAAAGTGGGTAATACTTGATAACAAATTTGAGCTTTTCTATTCTTGTCCCTGTACATATGAATATCCATTTTCCATCTCATTCTATAAGTTCCTGTTTTAGCTCACTTACTTATAAATAAAAACATCTTTTTATTTCTTTTCTCTTATCTAGGTTTCTATTAATATAATTCTGTTTATTTCTATTATCTCTCTTTTAGTTACAATATTGATTTCATTTACAATATTGTTTATATTACTTCCTGCCATTCAATCTTTACGTGGTTTTTCCAACTGCCACTAGATGGCGTGAGTCGTCTAGCGTTGTCAGGTGTCGCTATGGTTACGTCTTCAATAATTATTCATAGCTGACCGTTGGGCGTGTCCGGAGCTGCGTACTAGCACTGTTATCGTGGCTGGCTGTGATATAAATATCCTTCAACCGTGAACATCCAACAGTTTTTCGAGTTTTTAAATGTGTTTGTTGTCTGGCGTTTAGTGCCGACTTTTACTTTTCTTAAAGGCGTCTGTTCTATTTTTCTGTCAGCTTTTAAACTCAGCTATATGAAGTCTACACTTAATGGAAGTATCTTTTAATTAGTGTCTGGTATCAGCGTTAAAGAAATATGTTTGAATCTTTGGCCGGACTTTATACTTTGTTATTTACTTCAAGTCATCATTATATTTTTGAGCAAGTTTGGTTTGAAATGAAACTAGGTTCTGGAGTAACTGTCCTTGGATTACGCAGAATGGTTTTCCTGAAGGGATGCTTTACAGACGGTGTCCGAACTTTACGTTTGAGATGATTTCATTTTCTATTTGCTTGCCTCGTGTCATTGACCTTGAAGTGAAGTTCTACGATCGACCATGTGTTTTATAGAGTTCGTATTTTTAAAGTGAAATTGTTTATCGTCCGGTTAATGTATTGAAGCAAGTTATTTTCGAGAAGCTGTTGTGCTTTTAATAAATGGAGTCCTGGTGCATTGAAGATCATGTTTAATTGAAAACAATAGTTTTTCATCTGATTGTTTTTCTCGAGATGTTTTTATGCCAAATGCCATGAGTTCTTATACATATTTTGTCAAAGTAGATAAGTTTGTTGTTTCATAGTCATTTAGCATTAAGTAACTGTTTAAATTTAATGTTTCATTTTATTTTATTTGTTTTTATCTTTTGTTTTAATCAATAAATATTAAGTTACTTTTAAATCTGTTATCTTTCTTTTGTCCACCATTTACGTTGTAATTCATTTTTCTTTTTCAGCTTCATTAAGTACTTATATATTTTATTTAAATTAAGTCTCAAGTTTATTATGGGGTTTCAAAATCAGCTATACGCTTCTTACTGCATTTTGCCACTCTGCTATAACTTTTCCAACCCCGTTAGATATTACATTAAGTAATTATCTAACAAATAATATTGACATCATTAAATAGCTTCCAAAAGTTCTATGTTACTCAACTGTACTCACTAAAATATGTCAATTAGTATAAGGCTTGATTATGGCACATTATTCAAGAAGATTAGATGAGAATAATGATAGATTTTCTAATGATCCGTAATTGAGTCTACAGTCAATGTTTAACCTTAAACAAAAAATATATTAACAACAATATGGTTCAATATAAACGTAGAGGCCATTAAAAGGCTTTTAGCAAAAAATATTTCAATGCACCAAGTTGATTTAGATAAAATAAGCCAATTGGCAGTGGACCCAATTACCAAAGATTAATTTTAATAGGTTTTTTTTAAATCTTCGCATTAGTGACCGCATTAGAACTGATAAGCAAACAAGTGAGTGAGTTCAGATTTTTGTCAAGCTTTATATATCAGAAATATGAAAAAAATAAAACAAAAAGTATACAAAATGCTGACATGATTACAAAAAGTTCTTGATTTCTCTGTCAGAATCTTCAATTTGGAGAAGGTTGGTTGGTTGGTTGTATGACGTTTAATGGCACAAAATCCCATAAGGGACATGCTGCGCCAAAGAAGAATAGACTAAAAACATAAAAAATTAAAGACCATGAGAAAAGCAATCTGGATGGGGGATCCCATCCAGATGCAGTCAAACAAGTGTAGATGAATAAGAAAATTTAAAACTAAACAATCAGAGTATAAAAGATTTTACAATTTGGAGAAGGATTAAGCAGCAAGTTATCTGAAGAATTGTGCATTGAGTAAATTTTGGAGATGGTGTCAAGAATGAAATAAGGCTCAAATTAATATAGAATTAGCAGCTTTAGAAAAAGAATAAAAATATCATTTAAATTTTCAAACATATAACTGAGAACACACACTGTTACATTTATTAAAATTTTTCATAATATCAGTTATTTTTTCAATGGCTGTAAGATCCATCAAATTCAAGTGTTGGGTTTTTTTTTTTTTTTTTTTTTTTTTTTTTTTTTTTTTTTTAAACATGACTTAAATACTACAAGGTAGCTGAAAATTTATTTATCTATAATGGATCCTTCTCATTTTCTGTAGAAATATTTAAAAGTTAAAAATAAATTTTTTAATATTAATTTCATTATTCATATTTTGTGCAGAAAAATTGTTTCCATTACAGGATCCATACGGAACACTTTTTCAATCACGAACACCTGTATATTTGCACATTTTTACTTATGAATAGCACACAAAACTTACACTCCTACGGTGTCTTATTTAGAAGATTTACTATACTTAATACTACTACAGTACACCAAGAAAAGAGCAGTATGAAAAAATAGTTATCAAATGATATATGAAAGAGAATTAAAATAATTTAGCATGAGAAGATAAATACTTTGCTATTTTATTTTTAAACTTCCTCACAAAATAGCATTAAATTCAGTAACTAATGTTAAAATTTACAAGGGTTTGCATTTACTTGCATTTTACACATAAATTCAAGGAAACTTGACATGCAAATTTCACAATAATGAGCTGTCAAGAATTGACATCCACCTCCCCTATCAAGTGATTACATGGGGGAAAGGGGGAAAAAAATCTGGCACGGCCCGAATTTGCAGAAAAAAGTAAGTCCCGGACCCATCCCAGCTCTGAAAGAAGGAAAACCTGACCCAGCACAAATCTTGTGAATTAAAACTGCTGTGGCCTTGGGCAGGCAGTACTAGAGCTTGGTCCCAAGTCTTTTCCTGAGAAGATTTTTAACCCTTTGTGGCGCAGCGTAATTCTGTTTGTAAAATGATTAACTGACACCACAATTTACAAAAGAATTTAATAGAAAACAGATATTTGCTTATTTTCACGTATGTTATAAAAAGAAAATCTTATTTAAATATTCTGGGTGCCAGAAAACTTAAAATTGTGTCCTTTTTTGTGGACACCGTCCACAAAAAGGTTAATGTTGTTTTGCAAGATCTTTATTAGCCAAGGGGGGGAGGAGGGGGGGTTGTCCCTTTGCCCACCGCCTTAGATCAGCCATTGTGTGGAGATGATATTTTAAGCTTTTTATAATTATTATTTATACAGAATTAAAGAAAAATTTTCATTTTAATGTTACTTTTTTGCATCTTTCTTCAACAATTAGGTGATAAAATAGAACAGAGTGTTTCACTTTTCTTTCTTTGACTGATTAGACATTTGATTTGAGAAAAGAAAGTAGGCAAAATATGAGATGTTCAAAAAATGTTTCAAAGATTTAAAAAAAAAAAAAAAAAAAAAAATTAACACTTTGTTGACAGGTGACATGTATATTCATCATCATCACTAATGTATTGTATTCTTTATTCAAAACATCTACCAGAAATGTTGAATAGTAATCTTTCCTTTATTTAATTATGAAATAACTGTCATTAAATAAAGTTAAAATTTCTGTTAAAATGTTCTTGTAAGTTGGTTTTTTTCCCCCTTGTCAAGTAAAAAAAAAAAGGTGCCAAATTAGGAAGGTAGCCAGTAAACAAAGTGCTAATACTTGAAAAATATATTGTTGACAAAATTAAGTACTACTAACCCTCTTATCCCTCGGCCAACATGAAATTTTTTCATCTTGTGTTTTTTGTAGCGCTCCTTTACATTAGCAGCCATTTTGTTCAAGTGCTTCTTCTCCCTTGATGGTAAAGGTAAACCTTTACAAGGATCACATCGCCAAGTACCTATATTGAAAATAGGAATAGTTATATATTTTTTTCCATACAAATTTATGCAATTAAATTGAACAATGTATAACTAATATTACAATATTCTTTAATTATGTGAAATATGTAATTCATTACAGTAAAGAGAAAAACTATGCATGACAACAACACTTCCTATTTCGGGAAAGAATTCAAATGCATAAATGGGGAGAAAAAAAAAAAAAAAAAAAAAAAAAGAGTTGTATCAAACACTTCCAAGAAGATATATTAATAAAGTTAAGGTCTGTTGTATGGTATCACTCATTAAAAAAAGGGGGGTGATTTCCTTCATTTTATTGGTTTTATATCTATTTCTCAATATCCATTTTTCAATTCTATATCTTTCTTTCTAAATTAATACAGACACATAAGAAAATCATGTGTGTTTTCATTATTGCAAAAGTAAAGATTTAAACTGCCTTCAGAATTGTTTTAAAAGGCTAAATGAAGTTTTCTCCTCTCAAAAAAAATAAATTTTAAAACACTTGCCATGGAATAAAACTTAAATCACCAAATTTATTGATAGCACCGTACGTTGAAGAGAGCGGAAAAGAACAAGTGAATTTATCCCTATTTTCTACATTCTTTAAAAGAAATACTTCTTTTGCAGAAACAACCTTAACTCAGTTTATTTCAAAATATTGAAAATAGAACATCTTTTTTAAGTATTTACACAAATTTTTAATATTATACCATAAGGGGGCAAAACTGAGAAATTTCATTAGTGGCCACTTTTTTATTTAAAATTGCTAAACAATAAACTTTTTGAAAAATTTCTATGAGTATTAATTCAAAATTAAATAGTCCAAATAAATATGTTAATATTAAAATATTGAAACCAGCAAAAGCAAAATCATTCGTGGTAATCAAGAAAATTTTACTCCCTCCCTAGTAGGAAAGATGGCCCCATGGTCAGGGGGTTGAACTCAGAATTAATTAGGGGAAAACTGGAAATTGTTTTAATCCCTTCAGTTTAGGTCTAAAATAAACATACTATGTTTTCTTCCTCATACTTGGTGAACATTAGAAAATATGTACATATTTATTTTCGAAAAATACGTTTTTTTAATTACCTTAACAATATCTCAAAACAGGTAACTTTATAAAACACATTGTCAATATAAATGTTGTAGAGCTTAAAATTTGGAATAAAATGACTACCCACATTAACATTTTTGTTCATAATTAAGGTCGCAATTCTATTTCAAAATTTTGCCTTAATCGCTAATCAAGAGCTTTAAGCCAGGAGAGACCAAATTACCAGTCAAACCTACTTCCAATTTTTATATACATGTATTTTTGTTAATTTCTGACCTATGTCAAAGGGATTAAAACATTTTCTCTCTTTCCCCAAATTAATTTCGAATTTGGCCTTTTTTTCATCCCCTACCACTGGGCCCATAATCAAGAGGTTAAACCCTAATTCTCAAAATATCCAAAATAATTACAAAAACATCATAAATGCCTCAATAAATAGAAAAAATACATGTATATAAACATTAGAAGCAAGGTGGGCTGATAACCGGACCTGTTCTGACTTCAAGCTCTTGATTAGCGATTAAGCTAAACTTTGAAGGAGACTTGTGAGCTTAATGTTCAACAAAAATATTAAGTGTGGGTACTCATTTTATTCAGAATTTTAAGCTCTACAACATTTGTATTGGCAATGTTTTTGATAGAGTTAGTTGTTTTGCAATGCTGTCATGGCATTGACAAAAAACGTGTTTTTTGACAATAAATCTATATATATTTCCTAATGCTCACCTAGAATGAGGGGGAAAACAGCATATTCATTCTAGACCTAAACTGAAGGGATGAAAACAATTTCCAGCTTTCCCCTAATTAATTCCGAATTCAGCCTTTTTTTGCTCCCCTACCACTGGGCTATTGCATCCTAGAGATAAGTTTAGACTTCTGTTTTCCAATAAACAAAGGACTTCAAACAGAAAGAGGGGATAGATAAGAGATATTTCACGGCTTCTGTATGTTTTTAACTCTGAACATGCAAAGGCTTCAAAATCAGAGAGAATATTTTTTTTTTATATCACTCTAGTAAAACCCGCAGCTTTGCTCGCATAATAGTTGGAATATGATAGTGGCATTTGTGTGCCTATTTTCATTAGAAAAAATTATACTGTTAATAATAATTAAAAAATTGCTAATTAAGCAAGAGTTTGACTAAACTTCATTATTACATTGCATTAGGTAAAAATGAGACAAATTAATAAGAACAACTCAAACTAATTCTAAATAAAAGATATTTTAGGATGTATTTTGAATTTTTTTTTTTTTTTTTTTTTTTTTTTTAAGAAACCTTTCTTAGCATGCATTTACATCTTAACACTTTGAGCCCGAGTGTTACACGGGTTGCTGTTTTTAGTGGATCGAACTAAGCCCGAGAGTCTCTCGGGGTCGACTTTTAACTCTCTGAACATAATTCTCTTAACTCTTTAACTCTCGCTATAAAATTACCAACTATATACGTTTGCTGTCCTAAAATTTTAATTTTGAATGTTTTTCGTCTTGGAACACATTTTTGGTAGTGACACCGACAAAAAATATAACCTATGTTGGAGCAGAGACTGTCATCTTCAACTTTTCACTAATACTTTTAAAATCCGTTTGGTATACTTCCTGTGATTCCACAGAAGTCTTAATTTAGAAAGTTTTTAGAATGCTTTTTGCTCATTTCACCCTTTTAAATCTCAAAATTCTTAATAACTGTTTTTGAGATCATTTATATCTTATATGTATCTACCATGCCAAATTTCAAGTTTATATCTTTAAGATTTGCATAGAAATCTCAATTTAGAATGTTTTAGAAAGCTTTTTGCACATTTTCACACCTTTTACCGATTTTTTTTTTTTTTTTTTTAATTGTCCTTAGAGCAATTATATCTTACTACCATGCCTTATTCAATCTTTCTAACCCCTTTGGTATAAAAAAAATCACAATTCAGAATGTTTTTTTCTTCTGAAAACTTATATTGGTAGTGACACTGATGACATAAAATGTAGCCTATGCTTTAACAGGGACTGTCACCATCAATTTGAAATTACTTTTGAAATCAGTTTGGTATTTTCTGAGATTTTATAAAAATCGTAATTTAGAACATATTTGGAAAGCTTTTCGCTCATTTCACCTTTTTAAATTTGGAATTTTTTGGAAACTACTTTTAGAGAACATTTATATCTTATAAATATCTACCATGCCAAACTTCAAGTTTCTATTTTAACAATTGTCCAGAATCTTAATTTAAAATGCTTTTCATGCATTTTAACCCCTTTTAAATTTAGAATTTTTTTTAAATAAGTACCATGCTAAATTTCAAGTAGCTAGACCCTTCAATATCACAAAAATCGCAATTTAGGACATATTTTGGTTCTGCACATGACCCCGAGATGGTAGTGCCACCAACATAAATATAGCCTATGTTGGAGCAGGAACTGTCGCCATCAACTTGCAACCATTACTTTTGAAATCAATTTGGTATTAGTTGATATTGCATAGAAATGGTAATTTGGAACTTTTTAGAATGCTTTTGATGCATTTCCAACCTTTCTAAATTTCAAATTTTTTCTATTGTTCTTAAAGGGAATTTGTAACAATTATTTTTTAAATTGGTTTGGAATTTCCTGAAATTGCATAGAAATTACAATTTAGAGTCCTTTTCGCACAGTTTCACCCCTTTTAAATTTCGAATATTTTAGGAACTGTTCTTAGATATAATCTTATAACTTACATACCAAATTTCAAGTTTCTAGGACCTTCAGTAACACAAAAATTGCATTATTAGAAAATTTTTTGCTTCTGTACCCCTTTGGCGATAATGGCACACATGTAAAATATAGTTTATGTTGGAATAGGGACTGTCACACCATCATTTTGCCATCATTATTTTTAGAATATTAGAATAGATTAATAACAATTCAGTTTACTTTCAGTTTTTAAAGGATTTGAAAACACTGTAAGAAACTTAGGCTACATTCTTGTTTCTCAAACAGCGAGAGTCTTTTCCTTCTTTTTCTTCAATTTTTGTACAAATAAAATTTTTATCATTAGTCTGAACTCAAAGACTGGATAAAAATAGAGTCCAGGCTGATTTAAGGCATAGATTGAGCCCGAGAGCTGAGAGTAACAGAGATTACTGAAATCGTAAAGTAAATTAGTATTAATTTCAATCAATTTCCAGGTTCAGTTTAAATTTCCCTGATATTTCCATGATTTTTCCAGGTCAACCAAATTCCCTGATATTTCCATGTTTTCCAGGTCAGTGACCTCCCTAAAAAATCAATAACTTTGTCAATTCACAAGATATAAAAAATCTGCATGAATTTATTATATATCTTCTTATTGTTATCTATAGTGTTTATATTGACGAGTTTTTGATAGGACCAATTCTTACAGCAAAAACAAATTAAAAATACATAGCGGTTGGAGGAAAAAATCATTGTATTAAGGACGTATTCAAATCCAAACTGCTTACTTTCTGGCTCATTTTTAAATTCATTTTTGCTCTCAAACGCATTGGTAGATGCTCTTATTCAGAAACTATATAATGTATCGTAATGGTCGATTTTTCAATGGAGACAGAATATATTTCAAAAAATGATGTCAAAGCGGGCATTTTGAAACGAATTTCCCGAAGCGGTTGTGCTGGAAACGAAAAATATCGCCCTACTGAGAAAATAATTGTTTATAAATCAAGTTTTAATTAATTGAACGAAAAAAAAAGACACAGGTCGCTTATGAATAACTTCAAAAATCATGTCAGCAAGTTTCATATTTTTCTCTTTTAATATGAATCTGAAAATGTGCCAGAAAATTTCGAGTTGTTGAGCATGGAAAAGTACTTTTTTTTTTTTAATATCACCTTAACATGATCCTGATAAAACCATCTCTTATGTAAAAATGAAATAAAAACTCGTCAAAAGCGCTCAGATAAAACTGTTAAAGTGGGTTTATTTCTAATCATGATTTAGTTTTGTTGTTGAAATTAGCACTTAACTTTGAAATCTACGTTCGCCTGTAGGCCGAGTTGGCCGGAATTTTTTTTAGACTTCTACTATCATGTCATTTATCTGTGTAGTTTCAGAAGCAGTTTGTTGGGTAAAAGTTTTTTTTTTTTTTTTTTTTTTTTTGTCTTTTAACATTTTAACTTCAGCTACAGCTTTCTTTCATCTTTTTTGTCTTGCTTTATAATTTTGATTCTTTTTCTTATACAATTTATTCATGATATCTCATCCTAGCCACCTTAACAAGGCTCAACATTTCTTTCGCTTAAGTGCCGACTATTTGGCGACACATTTGTATGAACACTAAAACATCTTTATGTTAAAAATGTGAATATAGCAAAAATTCTTCTTTTAGGGAAAAATCGGAACTTTTTTGCATACGCACTGTGAACTCGATTTCTTAAAGTGCCTGCCATTTTAAGACAACATGGTGGATGAGGCTAACCAGTGAACTTGGTCGAGACCTTAGTAATTGCTGTGCACATGCTCACTCACATCGGAATCGGTTGATATATACGAGTGCTGTTGCATGCAAAAAATCAGATTTTTCAAAATGTCACCCACAATAGAAATTGAAACTGCTATATCTGAGCCATTTTTTAAGGTAAAGACAAACAAAAAATGCTCCTGAATCCTTATATCAAGGTCAAATACTTAAGAAAGAAACCTTTTTCAATTTCTAATTTTTTTGCACCTCACTTTAAATATACATATATTTTTTAATTTAATGGCCGACATTTTGAAACAAGATGAATGATGAATCTGGCCAACGAACTTGGTCGAGGTATTGATGTATACTATCCGCATGCCTTCTTACATCGAAATAGGCAAATACGTGTGTTATCGCGTGACAAATACAAGATCGTTTCAAAATGTTAGCCATGCTAGAAATTCAAAGTGCTATAATTCAACCATTTTTTAAGATATAAACAAAGGAACAAATTTTCATAAACAAAAACTGCTCCGGAATCTTTGTATCAAGGACAAACACATAAAAAAAAATCTTTTTGCTTTTCCAATTTTTTAATACCTCATTTTAAATTTTAAATTTAATTTTTTTTTAATGGCAACCCTTTTGAAACAAGATGGCGAATGAAGCTGGCCAACGAACTCGGTCGAGACATTGGTATGTACTATGTACAGACCAAGTTACATCCAAATCGGTTCATAAATATGCCTGTTATCGCGTGGCAAAAATCAGGTCGTTTTAAAATGGCAGCCACGCTAGAAATTCAAAATGCTGCAACTCAGCCATTTTTTAAGATATAAACGAAACAAAAACTGCTCCCGAATCTTTTTATCAAGGTCAAACACATAAGAAGAAAATATTTTTTCAATTCTCAATTTTTTGGTACCACATTTCAAATTAAAATTTTTCTTAAAAATTTAAATGGCCGCCATTTTTAAACAAGATGGCGGATGAAGCTGGCCAACAAACCCGGTGGAGGCATTGGTATGTATCATGTATAAACGAAGATACATCAAAATCGGTTCATAAATACGCCTTTTATCGTGTGACAAAATTCAGGACGTTTCAAAATGTCAGCCACGCTAGAAATTCAAAATGCTGCAACTCAGCCATTTTTTAAGATATAGACGAAACAAAAACTGCTCCGAAATCTTTGTATAAAGGTCAAATACATAAGAAAAAAATATTTTTTCATTTTCCATTTTTTGGTACCACATTTCAAATTTTAATTTTTTTTTTTAAATTTTAAATGGCCGTCATTTTGAAACAAAATGGCGGATGAAGCTGGCCAACGAACTCGGTTGAGACATTGGTATGCAGTATGTACACACCGAATTACATCGAAATCGGTTCATAAATACGCCTTTTATCGCGCGACAAATTTCAGGACGTTTCAAAATGTCAGCCACGCTAGAAATTCAAAATGCTGTAACTCAGCCATTTTTTAAGATATAGACGAAACAAAAACTGCTCCGGAATATTGGTATAAAGTTCAAATACATAAGAAAAAAATATTTTTCCATTTTTAATCTTTTGATACCACATTTCAAATTTTAAATTTTTTTAAATGTTAAATGGCCGCCATTTTGAAACAAAACGGCGGATGAAGCTGGCCAACGAACTCAGTCGGGACATTGGTATGTACTATGTACACACCGAATTACATCGAAATCGGTTCATAATTACGAGAGTTACAGTGTGACATAGGTCAGATATATATATATATCAATTTTGAACGGAGGGTGGTTTCAGGGTCTGGGGGTTATGATCGATGAAAATATACCAAAATTTTTTTAAATCGCTTTCCTCCGAACGGCTGCAATAGGTAGCTTTTTGTAATGAAAGCTACCTAAAAGTAACAGAAAAGTTACCAACACCAACTTAATTTAGTCTTTTTGTTCTCCTTATATGTTAGGAATGATGCTTATAATTTATTGCATCAACATTTTTTTTTATTATTAAATAAATAAACAGCTAATTTTGAAGACTAACATCTGTAATCTATGTTATTTGTTAATAAAACCAAATTAAAATTACCAAAGTCAAATTAATGTAGTGATTTTATTATCCTGATATCTTAGGAATGACATTATAAGTTTACTACACCAAAATTTTTCTTAATTAAATAAATTTATAGCTAATTTTGAAGATTAACATCTGTATCTGGTAACGGAGGTTACACTCAGAAAGAAAAAAAATATTTTGAGAAAAAATTTTGTTTGGATTACCTATCAGTCTAATTATTTTAAAATGGTACCAAAATTTGCAAACATTCTAAAATTGCAACATACATGTGGTAAATAATTGGTAACAGAGGTTACATAGAGAAAAAAACACTCAAAATAATTATTGTCACAATTTGCTTACTTATAACATTATTTGTGTTATATGGTACACTTTTTTGACATGAATAGAAACAAATTATATGTGGTAACAGGATACATAATGGATATTTCAAAACCCTGAGACACCCACTTTTTAATAAAAAAAATAAAACATATGCTTGAAGAATTAATTTATGTGATATTTTAATTATTATAGTATGTTCTATTAAGAAAAAATGCTTGTACATTAGGGTGGTCCTTAAAAAATTAAATTTAAAATTTTCCATGGGGCAGCCTCCTATTTTGTTCTATGTATAAAATAAAGACTTCCACAAAAATTTCAAAATTTTAAAACATTTTTTAAGGGTCTCTACCAAGGTTTGAATGTTTAGAAAAAAATTAAAAATTGACATAATTTGTAATCTAATAATAAATTATTAATACAAATCCATAGTCATTGCCAAATGGAGTCATGGTATGATATTAGGCTGTAAAGACTGCCATTTGTTTCAAGTTTCAACATATTTACACAGTCTATTGTCCAAACACAGACAGGAGAACTTTATGTCTACACTCTATTTCACCACCTCAACTTGACAGCATTGTGAAAGGTAGAGAATCTAACATTCCGCTTTGAAAAATAGTTCTCCATGACTTTTTAATCTTAAATACCTAAAATGCGTAGGAATTTATATGATAATGTTTATAAATTATAGAATTTGATTTTTTGATATTCGTAAAATGTCGTACTAAGTGGCCATATTCGTAATCAAAAGAAGAGCACAAAACTTAAAAAAAAGAGTTTTCGGCAAGCTTTACTTTGACTGTTCACTGGGATTGCAAAATTTTAGAAGATATTTCAGGATCTGAAACTGTTGACATGTTGCCAATTATTGTTTCAGGAAAAGGTACTGACCATTTAACTAGCTGTTCCAAAACTTCAATCAGGAATAGGTGAGGCAATAGCTTCTGCTGCTATCGAAACATTGGAGGTGTGGGGGATTACAAGCAAGTAAAATGTATGATATAACCTTTGTTAATACCCGATTATCGGAGAAGCTTGTGCTCTTCTGGATTAGAATATGAACAAAGAAATGATTTGGCTTGCCATCATCACATCCTTGAAATTATTCTTGAGGAAGTTGTTATTAAATCTCTCGGAGTTTCAAAAGACCAGACATACTGTTATTCAAACGATTTAAAATTTTGTGGATATCTATCGATTATGACATATTTCAGAATCCCATAATTGACATTTAATGAATGAAAAAAATAACAATAATGCATCAGAAATTACAGAATTTGTTCAAAATCATCTTAACGATTTTCATCCAATGGACGTTTACAAAGAACTGATAGAGCTTGCCATCATTTTCTTAGGAAGAGTACCCGAAACAGGTGTTTACATTAGAGCTCCAGGTGGATTGCATCAGGTTCCATGGATGGTAAAGGCCATATACTCGCTCAACATTTATTTAATCAGATGTAAGTTTAAACTTTCTAAGCAGGAAGAATCTGGTGTTCGTCAAGTTTGCTCGTTTGTGGTGGAAATCTACATCCATAGCTGGTATCAGGCCTAATGATTTACTGCCCCTGAAGAACTTGAAAAAAGATGAAAATATAAATGAAATAATTTCTTTGTGTTCTTTGAAGAAGTTTCTAGGGCATTTCTGTACTTCACAGAAGAACTAGTTGCTTTTGCATTTTTCGATGATAAGGTCTTTTTTGAAAGTAAAAGAAAAATGGTGCATGCTTTGAAAAATGAAGAAAATTATGAACCATTGAAACGTACACGTGCTGATCCTGATGTAATTCTCCAAAATGACTTGCAAGATTTTCTAACAAGCAGAGGCTTGTTAGCAAGGTAACAAACAGCTCTGAGGTTTTTTAATTATGGATTTGCCTTCAGTCTTTTCTGAAACAGATGTGACTACTTGGAATGAAAATGAATCCTACAAGAAATGTAAGGCACTAGCGACTTCAGTCAAAGTTGTTAATGATGTAGCCGAAAGTGGGGTAGCACTCACGGAGGAATACAATAAACTTCATACAAAAGATAAAGAACAAAAACAGTATTTCAAGGATGTTATGATGGCAAGACAAACAAATCATTTATTTGTTCATATTCTGTTCCAGAAGAGCACAATCTTCTCTTGATAATCTGGTATTAACAAAGGTTATATCAAAACTCATACATTTTACTTGCTGGGTACTCACCCAGACTCCAATATTTTGTTAACAGCAGAAATTATTGCCTCACATGTTCCCGATTGAAATTTTGGAACAAGTAACTGGTCAATACCTTTACCTGAAACAATAATGTGTAATCTGTCTACAGTTTCAGATCCTGAAATTTCTTCTAAAATTTTGCAATCCCAGTGAACAGTCAAAAGAATGCTTGCCGAAAATTCTTTTTTTAAGTTTTGGGCTCTGCTTGCTCGACTTCTGATACGATTATGTCCATTTAGTACGACATTTTACGAATATCAAAAAATCAAATTCTATAATTTATAAACATTATCTTATAAATTTTTACGCATTTTAGCTATTTAAGATTAAAAAATAGGGAGAAATATTTTTCAAGGCGGAATGTTAAATTCTCTACCTTTCACAATGCTGCCAATTTGAGGTGAAATAGAGTGTAGACATGAAATACTCCTGTCTGTGTTTGGACAATAGACAGTGTAAATATGTTGAAACTTGAAATAAATGGAAGTCTTTACAGCCTAATATCATACCATGATTCCATTTGGCAATGACTACAGATTTGCATTAATAATTTATTATTAGATTACAAAATATGACAATTTTTAATTTTTTTTAAATATTCAAACCTTGGTAGCGACCCCTAAAAAATGTTTTAAAATTTTGAAATTTTTGTGGAAGTCTTTATTTTATACATAGAAAAAAATAGGAGGGTGCCCCATAGAAAATTTAAAACTTAATTTTTCAAGGACCACCCAATTGTACATGAAAATAAAAGTGTTTAAGTATTAAATAAACAATATCTTTCAAGGAAACTTCGTCTTGGGCCAACCCAAAAAGTAGGTGATGAATTTTTAAATATTATGTTTTGCTTCTATCTATATTATAAAGGACAAACATATCTGTGCGTAACGCATACGTCATTTTGCGAATGGCAACACTTTGAAATTTGAAATGAAATTTTGACTTTAAAATTATCTCTACTGCAAAATTTTAAACTTCTAAACATCGCACATTTTAAATTTTTACATCGTCGTATAAGGAAAAAAATGTACTTTTTAATGCAATTTGTTTGAAAGCTGTATCTCAGTTTAATTTTGAGATATTAATTTTTTTGTAGTTTTTAATGCATTTTTTTTAATTGTGGCAACTGACTGAAGTACTCCATTTTTGTTGAAAGTCATTGAGGGTTGAAAGTAGAGGAAAAATAATCACGGAGGAAAGAAAATAATATATTACTGTACGTTTTGTTGCCATTTTCTCATTTAAAAAAATTGAAATTATAATGTGTGCTATGTCAGCGATTTTTTAAGTTTCCAAATATTGCACATTTTCAGTTTTTACACCGTCAAATAGAGAAAAAATCTACTTTCAAATGAATTTGTTTGAAAATTGTATCTTAATTGACTGAGTTATTATAGTTTTTAAAATAACTAGCCGCCCGTGGCGACCAGTTTGGTCTCCCTTAAATGTATGCTAGACATTGTATCATGTTACTTTTATTCATAATTTAATTTACTTGCTCAATCCTTTGCCAAATCGGAAGATTCTGATAGAGAAATCAAGAACTCGGTATTTTTATGTTAGTCGGGCACAGGTGATAAATCGCTAAACATTGTACCCGTTGCATTTTTTAATATTTCATTAATTTAGATTAAAATATAATCCTTTCACTCATTTTAAAATGGATAACTTTAATTTTAAACTGAAACTTTTCAAATTCATGAATTTCACTTAAACAAAATTCCTTAAAAAAAGAAAAGAATAAATACCATAAACAATTTAATTTCAACATCAAAGCATTGTTTTAATTTATCACTCGAAAAATAAAAAATGCTATTGGCGAGAATTGCGCCCAGCTAACATAAAAGTACAAACTTTTTGCGTTCATAGCAACTTTTATGTAGCTTTATTCGAAAAACATATTTTGATGAAATAGGTTGCCAGAAAATAGATTGCCAAATTTCTTTTCTCGCCAAGGACCTCTTCTCTATTTCGCCAAGTACCTATACTGGAAAAAAAACCTTTATTTATTTATTTATTTATTGTATTTTAAATGAGATGAATAAAAGACGGCACAGATGTCATATACGCACCACGTTGGCGTGATGTTTTTCTGATGCCAATGTCATATACGCACCGAGGTACTTAACTGGCGCCAAAGTGCCGTTATTTTGCTTGATATGGTAAGCTGGATGTTGTTGTTTATTTATTAATAAATTGTTTATTTACTTTTATTTTATTATTTTTTAATTATATAAATTGTTTTGTTCTATATGTATTAATTAAATTTTTTTTATTTATTGTTATTCCCTTTTTAAAAATATTGCACAATAACCAATGAGATGCGTTTCATTCAGGTGTTGCCATTAAACAATTAAGAAATAATCGCGATTTCTGTGCCACGTACGATAGCATAATATATATAGATTTTCAAGCACGAATTATTTTTAAATTTATCTATCAAGTGTAGCTCGATTACGAAAGATTAATCCGTTTGCTCTTAAAACAATGTAAAACGTTCAGCATTTGTTTCCGTCTAATGTTCCATAACAAAATTAAAACTTCCTCTATAGAAAAATAAATAAAATAATGTAAATAAGAAACAAATTTAACAGACATGTTATTGAACCACGCGCTTAAAGCACTGAAATGATCAGAAAGACTGCCGTAAGTCGCAAAATCTTGGGCTAATAACACCTGGCCTGCGGTGGCATGTGAAAGTATCGTTTTAAATAAATTTTAAAACATTATTTGTTTGCATAATTGATATTTTTCAGATGAAAATTCTTTTTGATGTTAGTGGGCAATCTAAAATATATATTACATATAAAAATATAATTACAATTAAAAAGAAAAGAATGGTTTTCACCTATACTCTGTAACCCGAGGAGCTCGGGTTCGATCCCCTAGTACTAATACAAGAACAAATCGCTCTGTCTGTCTGTGTGCGATGGCTAGCAAAATCTACGGAACGTACGAGGCTCAAAATTTTTTTGAGGCTAGCCCAAAGTGTTTCATGATGCACCATACCTACAGAATTTCAATATTCTAATTATTAGCTGAGTAATTAATTAATATTCGGACATCACTCCCATAAAAAAGTAGGTATTTCATCTCCGGTCATGAACGCGCATGCCCAGTACGCATCCCTATGAAATTGAATGTAAATTTCGAATCCTTTCGCAAGTCGCCTTGGCTCATTTGGTAAAGCGTCAACCTTCCAAAGCGAAGTTCCCTGTTTCGATACTCGGTACTACCAAAGATAAAATGTTGTTTTAATAAAAGAAATTTCATTTTATGAATTTCATTTATATGCAAGCTCATTTTGATACATAAGAAATCTGAAAGGATTGTGTAAATTTCTTATAACAATAACAGTAACTATGAATATTTTAAGTTTTTAAACACTTTTATAACTTTACTAGAATAAAAACCTTAATGCTTAGTGCTGCCATCTATTATGGTAAAATGAAACTAATTGCAATCTTTTTCTGGAGTTTTCTAAATTTTACTATGGATTTTTTTTTTTTTTCTTTTTTAACTTTTTAAACACTTTTATTTGTGTTCAAAGAAATTTAAAATGATTTAAAAATTTTTAAATACAATTTTTTTTAAATTATTCTAAATTAAGTTTATTTTTTTAAAGTTTATTTTTATAAGTTTAAGTTTATTTTTTTTAAATTATTCTAAGTTAAATTATTAATTTTAATTATTCAAATTATTCTAAATTAAGTAAATTAAACAAAATTAAAACTAATTCAATTTAATACTAATATAAACTAAAAATTAAATTTGAATAAATAAAATAGAAAAATGTTTAGGATGAATTATAACACTTAAAAGAAACAAAAAGCCCAATAGCCCCATCATTTTTCGAAAATTGTAATTTTTAAGAACTCAAAAAAATTCAGTATTTCAGTTTAGAAATAGAGCAATTTTAAGTAATACTAGAATAGGAACCTTAATCCTTAGTGCTGCCATCTATTATGGTAAAATGAAACTAATTACAACCTTTTCTGGAGTTTTTGAAATTTTACAAAGGATTTTTTTTTTTTTTTTTTTTTTTTATGTTTTTAAACACTTTTATTTGTGTTCGAAGAAATTTAAAATGATTTAAAAAATTTAAAATACAAAAATTTTTAAAATCTACTACAAAAATTATTCTAAATTAAGTAAATTAAACAAAATTAAAACTAATTCAATTTAATACTAATATAAACTAAAAATTAAATTTGACTAAATAAAATAGAAAAATATTTAGGATGAAATATAAAATTTAAAAGAAACAAAAAGCCAATGGCCCCATCATTTTTCGTAAATCGTAATTTTTAAGAACTCAAAAAAATTCAGTATTTAAGTTTAGAAATAGAGCAACTTAAATATAAGATTAATACTAATCTTCGGGCAAACCTTAGTTGTCAATGGTGATTATACTGAGCGAGCCTTTTTACCGACTCTAGCGTTGTAGGATTTCCATACTTGGAGATATAGCGATGAGTTTGGCGCGCAGAAAATCCTTTTTCGGATTTAATTTATATTATTTGTTTACTGCTGAAGTATATTCTTGGATCGCCAGGCTGTTTATCGTTGTTTGGAGGAATAAACTTGTGCGAGTTGAATTTACCAATTAATTTTTTTTTTTTCTCCCGTTCCACGCAGATATTTTTTATATTCTTGAAAGAATTCCGGTTGATGATAGCCAAAATACATTTAGAATAAATTATTTTTTTTAAAAAAACGAAAAATCCCCTTTAGGGACGCCGGCTGGGGAGGGGCCAGGAAGGGCCACCGCCTCTCTCTGGATTTTGAAAATTAATTTTAAACGAAACTTTCTTCATTTCTGATTGTTAAATATGAAAGATAAAAAACTGCCTTGCCTTCCTCAACCCCTACCGTGGCAAAGAATTTTTAATTCTTTTTCCTTAATTTTCTTTTTACATTCACGTGTTTTTAATTTATCCAAAAGGGATCAGAGACCCTGTGGCGGGATTTTTTTTTTTTTTTTTGAATTGTCAATTTTGTTAAATGTTGGTAGAAATCTATTTTTGAATAGTTAATATTTCTTAATTGTTGTATTATTTTATTGCTTCTGAGTAAAATACTGTTAAAATATTGAATTTATACTATTGTTTAAAAGACAAATTAATTTGACTGCTGATCAATTCTTTCTAAGTAAAATAAGAATAGTTTAAACTTCTGTTTGCGGAAAGATAGAAATTATATCGAGAATGTACTTAAGAAAAGCCGCATGAGAGGAAAAAAAAAAAAAAAAAAAAAGATTAGTTTTAATTTGCACAAAAAAGAAAATTCTTGTTATTTTACATATTCTTTCCAGGTGCTTCATATTTACTTGAGATGAAATTGTCTAATCCACTAAAATTTTCTATCCAACGCGATTGTCCAGTAAATTAAAGAAATAAAAATACATTCTTAGATAACAATTGCTTGTAATTAATTTACCGGAAACTAAGAAAAACTGTTCGATTTCAATCCCTTCAAATATTATGCCTGCAAGTATCCTATTTTTACGTTTAAAAACAATCCCTAAAATAGAAAATTTCCGGTTCTTGGGCGGGGGAAAATAATTTTATGATAACAGTCTTAAAATAAAGAGCTTCTTTTATTCATTTTAATTTGCAAAAAAAAAAATTTCTTTGTTATTTTAAATGTCTCAGCCATATATTGGGTATGTACTTGGGGTGAAATTTTCCGAAAAATTCGAATCCACCGAAAATTTTTCTCTATATTTAATAGTTTAAAAAAAGAAACTTTTGATTGGACATCAAAAATCTACTATCTCAAATAATAGGAGGAGGCTTATCTATTGACCATCATCCCGCAGATCTCTGTTGGGGGTCTAAGGTTACTAGCCATTTGCTTGCACCGCGCCAAATTCTCGCCAGAATTCTTCCTTGCGAATAAATACATTTCCTTGATTATTATTAGATATTTAACATAAAAATGATTATATGTTACGCTCAATCGATTTTGATTAATGAGTCAATCATTTTTCATATAAAAATGTGGAAAAAAAGAGATTTAATATGCCATTTCTTTCAGATTCTGTACAGAACTATTTATTGTCGCGGACTTACACTCCTCTCTAGTATAATCTCCATTGACAACTAAGGTTTGCCCCAAGATTAGAATAGAAACCTTATGCTTAGTGCTGCCATTTATTGTGGTAAAATGAAACTAATTGCAACTTTTTCTAGAGTTTTTGAAATTTTACTACGGATTTTCTTTTCTTTTGAAAGTTTTGAATTTGGTGTCCTTTCTTAGGGACACCACGCCGGAAAGGGATTTAAAGGGTATTCATCACGGGCCCAGGCATCGCCGGGCTTATCAGCTAGTTGTAAATAAAGTCTTAAACATACTTAATGTATTTTTTTAATGAGCAAATAAGATATATTAGAAGTGGTAATGACAGTGAGTTAAAACACTAAATACTTTTCAAATAAATTTTTTTTTTCATTTTCTGGACATGACATATGCGCGTAAAATAAAAATGACCCAGTTGCTAACAATATGAAAATGAAATGCTGCACAAAGAATTTAAAATTTAATGAGGTAATATTAGAGATTGAAATATAATTGCTAAAATGAGAAAAGCACAAAAATAATTTATAAAACATGAAGTTTAAAAAAGACTAAACAAAAATTCATGGAAAATGTATTCGACAAAATATTTAATCAAAAATCAGCAACAGTTGTCTTATTCATTTAACCTTTCATAATTCGGCCCATGATGACATACATGAGCGATGCTAACAACAAAGTTGCTTTAATATTATAAAAGTGACAATAAATGTTACAATAAAATTACTTTTGGAACAAACCACACTCGCTGCAATACATAAATTGGCTAAAGAAATGATTATGAAAAAATCTTTTTCTTAGAGGTTGAATTTCAAGAATTGTTGAAACACATATTTAAAAATTTTTTTAGTAGATTTGTTATGCAGCATACCACGCTCATATCTAAAACTGCTGTTGAGGTATGGTAAAATGATTTAAACTTTTAACAACCCTTTAAGAGTAGAACTCAGAAAAAAAAAAAAACTTTTCGTAATGGATCCCTATATTATGTATTTCAAATATATTTGAAGAAATTGTAAGTTTCTACTTTTAATAGCTTCGTTTGTGCATTGATGCACCAGTCAGGACAAAGCCTTTTACTTACTCACTCGCTCACTCACACAGAGACACTTTTTTATACTCAAATAAATAGCTTTATTGTCCATGTTCACGTTATGTCAATAAAAGTATTTTTCATCAGAGTGCGACTTCATTTAGTAAAACTTTTTATTTTCTGGATACATATAGCATAAGGAGAGTATTATATTCATGATAAAAACAGATTATGGAAATTTTAGCGATTACTTGAATTTGTTTCTACTATTTTTAAAATGATTTTAGTATGTATGTGTTTATATTGGATTTTTTAGTAGTTATAAAAAATAAAAGATTAAAAAGTAAGTACAGTAAAATCTCCCTAAAGTGACCACATTCCGTTCCAATAAAAATTGGTCGCTCCGAAGGGTGGTCTCTTAATGAAGGTCATGTTTAAATCTAGATCTTAATTGTTGAAAAAAGGTAACAATGTTACTAAAATTTATTTTTTACATTATTTAAAAATATAAAAATTCAAGTATCAAAATAAAAGTTAATTACATAAGTTAATTACTGCAGAGTTAAAAAAATGAATACATTGACGTTTGTTTTGATTTTACAGTTTTATCTCTTATAACTTTTATTTCCAAGTCCTTTCGAAGTTCAGTAAATAAATGCAATTTTTTTTTTTTTTTTGATGGGAACAAATAATGACGATTTCATTAATTTATCTATTTCATTGAGAGTTTCCTGACAGAATCGGGCAGGGGAGTTTATCAACCGTCATTCTTAATTTGTCATCAGTGTTAAATTCATTGCCTAAAAAAGCCCAAAGGGTTGTTTAAACACTTAAAAGTTATCGGAATAAAAAAAAATTCTAAATTTAGTTTAGAAGTTTGATGAATAATGCGCCCTCCGGAATTATTTTTCTAATAAAACCTTCTTCAAGCGACCAGGAAAAAACGGAACATGTTTCATTTTCTTCAAAGAAATGGGTCGCTCATAGAGTGAGTTCAACTAGGATGGTCTCTGAATGGAGGTAAAATTAGTATTGAGCCTATGGGAATAAATTTCGTTCCATGAAAAAATGACCGTTCAGGGAGGTGGTCGCTTAATGGAGGTGATCGCACAGGAAGGTTTCACTGTATAAAAACATTTTTTTTATTGATGATAAAAGAAGACTTGATTTTTTGAATGAACAAAATTACAATTCCAAAAGCTTTGTGGAGATTCAAGCAGATAGATTTAACAATACAATTTTGTGTGACTTCACTTTGCATTTGCTTTATGTTTGTACTAGTTATTATACTTTTAAATGTTCTTTATTATATTTTCAAGCTACATATCTGATGAAGGTTTCTTTGCAAAAAAAAAAAGGGGGGGGTGCACGTAATACAGCAAATATACCCCTCTCCCCCTCCCCCCCTCCAAAAAAAAAAAAAGAAAAAAAAAGAAATATACAGTCTGAAATTATAAATGTGCATTATATGTCAGAATATTCAGTAGTTAAACAAATAAAAAAGGAATTATACTTTACATTTTTTTTTTTTTTTTTTTACTAACAACAAAAATATATATATATACATTATCAATACCTTTAGCAGGCCTAGGAAACACAGGTCGAACACAAGTAGCATGATATGCTTTATCACAAAGGTTGCACACCAATACTCTTTTCTAGAAATGAAATATTTTGATTACTCAAAGGCTAAAATATAAGGTTTAAAATAATAATAATCAGAAATAACAAAAAAATATTACATAACAGTTTTTGTCCTAGAACTCTACAAAATAAAAAGAAACAATGCAAAAAATATAGCTGCAACTGAAAATACGTATTAATTGAAACATAGTACAGTGAACTTTTGCTAATGCAGACTATGAAGGGAGGCCATTTTATATCAGGATTAAACAATGTAAGAACTTCAGTGGTGTAAAATAATTCCTTGTGTTGAATAAATTGAATTCAGCTTATGACAGGAATTAAGTAGCTTACCAATTTTATGCTAAAAAAGAAACAAGTTACTCTTTAATTTAGTTAATTAGTAAAAAAGGAAGTGAATGACAAATTGCTAATACTAAAGAACAAATTACTCAGGGCAAACAAAATATGCAAAGAAATTAACTGCACTTCTTTTCTTTCTATATCACAAGAATTTAATGCTGATTGCTGAATACTGCCAAATGTTTCACTTAGAAAATCACAATAAAAAAATATCCAAACTATTGCTACACAAAAGTACTCGCACAATTAAAAATCAACCATTAAAAATAAATAAATATTGTAATAACATTTTGGTTAATTAGCATATTCTTGAGTTTTTTCAAATTACAAAGTCAGTTAATGTAGTAAATAAGGTTTGTATGTAGTATGTAACAAAAATATGAAGGTGGGGTGAAAAGTCTCAGGCCCGGCACAGAGATGGTGCCACTAGGGCAGATATACTCTAGCATAGCATAGTACTATCCCTGACTTGCTTATGCCCACAGTTTCAGATCAGTAGCTTGGTTATTGTTTGATTGACAGCATTTAAATCAAAACCATTTTAGAGTTTTTATGAAAATGGGAGATTTGGAAAATGAGTGGTAATCAAATACAGTAGAACCTCTTTAAACCGAAACTCTTGGTTATCTGAAATCCATTTTGAAAGCTTTTTTTTATTATTATTACCACATTCCTTGTGTACAAAATCCATTTTGAAAGTTTTTTTTTTTTTTTTTTTTTTTTTTTTTTAACTATCATATTCCTTGTGTGCAAGCAATAAATATTTTCGATCCCCTTTCTTAGAGTTCCTTTGAATTTAACTGGAGCTCCTGTAAGTTGCTGAGTGGAACTAAGAAAATGAACAAAATATCAATTCTGCAGCTTTTGTATGTTTTGCAAAAGGTTTGTCATGGCTAGATCAGCAGAAAGACTGTGATATTGGTGAACTAATAATATTAAAAAACTCTGTGATAAAGCTTCAAAGCAAAGGCAATTGAAACTGTGACAAACAAAACATTTTTTCAAACCTTTGTGATACATGTAAAAGGCACTTAATTTCAAAATTAAAAATAAGATAATTTATTCTTGTTTCTATTTTGCAATTGCTTTATTTTAATTAAGCACTTGTTACCATTATAAGAAATATTGCATATATTTCTCCTTAATCTTAAAATTAAGCATTCTCGATTACCCGAAAATTTGATTTTCTGAAAGACAGTCGGCCCCAATTACTTCGGATATTCGAGGTTCTACTGTACTTCCATTTGAAAGGTTTAACACCTAAAGAAATCAAGGAGGAAATGGACAGCACACTGAATGACTCTGCCCCATCCTATTCAATGGTTAAAAGGTGGGTTGCAGAGTTTAAAATGAGATGGACAAGCACGTGTGATGAGCCTCGCTCTGGATGTCCTGTGGAAGTGCCAACTCCTGAAATTGTTGAGAAAATTCATTGAATAGTCCTAGAAGAATGCAGATTAAAGTTGTTTGAGAAAGCAGAGGCTGTAAACATATCAAAAGAACATACAGGTAATATTTTAACTAAAATTTTGGGTTTCCACAAGATCTGTGCGTTTGCTGACACCTGACCTAATATTGCATCAGAAAACTGTTTCAAATAAGAACTTGGAGCTCTAACATAAAAATCATAAGGAATTTTTGAGATGGCTTATGGATGAAACTTAGATTCACCACTACACTCATGAAAGCAAATTACAGTCAATGCAGTGGATTACACTGGATGAACCAGCTCCAAAAAAGGAAAAGTCAACTTTGTCAGCTAGCAAGGTTATGGCGAGTGTTTTTGGGACGCAAAGGGAATTATTTTTATTGATTACTTGGAAAAGCGTAAAAGTATCACTGGTGAGTACTAAGCCAGTTTACTGCAACGTTTGAGCAATGAGGTAAAAATAAAATGACCTCATTTGGCAAAAATAAAATATCTTGTTTCCCCATGAAAAGGCTCCAGCTAGAGGTCTGCAGAGGCCCGGGCTTAGCCAGGCCGGCGAAATGAAGGTGCCTTTTCAAACAGGCTGGGCTGGCAGAATTAGGAGAATGATTTCAACGGGCTGGCAAAAAAAATGAACGGGTCAGTCTGGCCGGGCCAATAAAAAAAATTATCGGGCCTGGCGGCCTGATATAAAAATTTAGGCGAAATGGATAAAATATGAGCTATTTTCAATCAACATGACTTTCGCGAGAATAAGTATAAATGTACGTCATGAGCTGATGCTAGTTTGACAAGATCAATACAGAAATGTAACATGTCCAGTGCAGAGATCGGCATTGGACTGTTAGATGATGTCTGACTTGGGCTTCTTCATTTTTTTTTCAGCAGACTCATACCAGGCTGAGATCAGGCTTGCATTTTTTTTTTTACATTGTCGAGCCGGGCCGGAACTGAGCTTAATTGTTCTCAGCATGTGTAGGGCCAGCAATATGTTTTGTAAAAATGTTAATAGTGATAATGAACTTCTGTTAACTTAATCTTTGGAAATATACCTTATGGTGGTTCTCAAATTCACTGTTCAACAACGTGAAACTTTGATGCATTTTCTGACTAATTTTTAACTGTAAAGGCATAAAATTGACAAACCTGACTATGGAAGAGATTTGGAATCAAATAGTATTTTCCATTTTTGATAAATAAATCACTTGTCGAATTATACGAGATTCTTGTCACGTGGCTGCAGGTTTTTCTCCTTTCCCGTGCTGTTGCTTTGGAAAAGTGGATTCGAAACACTAACTTTTACAGTATTTTCTCAAAGATATATATCCTTTATCAAAAAAATGGATAACGTTATTCTATTACATAGTTTCTGAATAAGAACTCCTGCCAATTTTATGCGTTTCGGAAAAGAAATTAATTTAGAAATGGTCAGAAAGTAGCTCCTTTGGATTTGAGAAAAGCCTTAATAAATGACAGAGAAATATTTTCACAAATCTACTTTTTATTATACAGCTTCAAAAGTTTTAAGCCTCCTTCTTTTTCTTTTATTCTAAACTACAGTAATCTTTTAATGAATCCTTATTTGAATGCTGAAATGTCTAAGAATCTAAGTAATCATTAAAGTTACCATTGTGTATGTTTTGACTTGCGCAAACATCGTAATTTTAAAATATACTGTAAAATTATTCCAAAAATATGTAAGTTGTATTCTTTAAAGAAATCTTAATTGTAAGTCAGGCAAGATCGGGCTGGACATTTTTTCACTGATTTATGTATGGGCCGGGACGAACTTTTGATTTTTACACTGGGCTGGGGCAGGGCCTAGAAATTCCAGCCCGTGCAGACCTCTAGCTCCAGTACATCAGTCAGTCATTGCAATAGGAAAATATTATGAATTAAGGTTCGAATTGCTTGAACATCCACCTTATTCGCCAGAGTTAGCACCCAATGGCTACCGCCTATTTCCTAACCTCAAAAAATTCCTTGGTGAACGAAGATATCAGAGCAATGAGTAGGTTATTGATGCTATCTATAAACAGCTATTTTGAGGAGCTCGACGAATTGTATTACAGAGGTGGTTTGATTAAATTAGAACACCAATATGATGAACGCATCAGCCTCTCTGGAGATTATGTTGAGAAATAAATAAAAAAAATGTTTTGCAATTTTACAAGAGCAAAAAAATAAATATATAATAAATAAAACATACAACTTAACTTACATTAGTATCTGTCTTGACACCACAAACTACACATACTTTACATTTTCTACACTCCCATTTTGATTCATCAATTTGCTTTAAAGCTTCATTCGTTAAACCAAGACAAGTAGAATGACCTTGAGTGATAAGTATTAAGACATTAATACACATTTGAGAGAAATATAATACATAAAAAGGAAAAAAATAAAAAATATTCAACAAATATAACAAGAAATATTGTAAAATCATTTTATTTGAAACTAAGAAAAATCTCTTTTTTAAAATGTTTGTTTAATAAACCCTTTACTCATTTATTTAATGAATACAAGCAGGAGTTGATTCGGGTAAAAGATGGGTTTTCTTTGTAGACCCTTCATAAAATTCCATTTAATAAAAGACCCATTCACAAAATTCCTCTTAATAAAAGAGATGCTTTCACAAAACTCATTTCCTTTTCAACACAGATCCAACAAAATTAATTTCATTAAAAAAAAAAAATATATCTTGTCATACTTCTTGTCATTTTGTTAAGATCTGAAATATGTAATTTGCAAACAGAGCAAGCTCACCAGAATGGAAAACTTTAGCAGAAAGAGTTAAAGTTAACATGAATAAATGCTTACAAGGAAGGTCTCCATACGGGCATATTCAGAAAAATCTGAAAAAATTACAGAGTGTTCGTCTCATGTGGATATATATGTTTATAAAAAAAATTTTGGCGGAACCCTGATAGAACGTTCGTAAAAAAATAATGAAATTTTCGTTTATTTGGCGATGAAATGAAATTTCGAAAAATACTTTTTCATGTCGAATACTCTTTAACATAAAAATATTTCATATTGAACTTGTTTAAATAAATTTAACTTAAATAACTGTAGTTTTGCCAGTTTTAGTTTGATTTAGCTATAGTTTTGTCATATATGTATTTATAATGAAAGTTAAATATCAAATTTTATGAATTAAAACAAAATTAAAATTGTTTCAATATCTCAAAATTAAGTCCAATTAAGCGCTGTCGGTTCCATTTTGTTGCTATGGAAACCACGAATTCCTTGGTTTGAAATGAATAACTGCTAAATGAATCTTGCCTTTATTTTGGAATACGCTTAAATATATGAAAGTATTTTTTATAGATGAAATTGTTTTTAAAGTAATAAAATTAAGTAACAAGCAACATAAATATGTAATACGAAAAAATGTATTTATTAAATTCTCTCATTGTTTATGTTTAAATTCATTAAATACTTTTTACTTGCATTCTAAAAATCAATTAACAAACAATTTTCAGATGCATTAAAATCGTTTGCTTTTGGCGAGGAAAAGTACTGCTCGCCAAATCGCGTGACGCTTTCGTCTTTTCGTGCCAAATACTCAAAAGTATTTATTTTTTTTTACAGACTTTCTACTGTAATTCCGCCGCTAAATTTGACTGATCCTTTATTACATACATAAGTAGTTTAATTGGTATTTTTTTTCAAAATATTCTAAGTATGCCCAGTATGGAGACCTTCCTTGTTAGTTTGAATTCAAGAAACTGGATTTGATTTTTTGTGGCAAAATTTTTAACACAATGTATCTCATTTCATTCTGACAGCTGTATTTTATCTTTTTTGTGACAACTGTATTTTCCCACCATTCTTTAAATTTTCACTTTTTTTTATTATCTTTTTTTATGATACATAAACAGTTGTAAATAAAGCAACACATTAACCCTTTCTGGCGCAGAGTAATTCTGTTTATAAACTGATGAAATAATGGACTGGCACCAGAATTTATAAATGAATTTATTAGAAAATATGAACTTGCTTATTTTCACGTACATTATAAAAGGAAAATTTTAATTAAATATTCTTGGTGCTGTTTGTCAGTTTTGGAATTAAAATTAGGTGTCCTTTTTTAAGGACACCGCCCTCGAAAGGGTTAAAGTGAAAACATCATTGAGAAAAGCCTTCCTTGACTTTTTTGTCAAACAGGATGCTTTCCAACTCCATCAATTTTACTTCTCAATTATTTCCATCTCCTTTGCCATGTGAGCCATAGATGGTCATTCATACTTTAAGGAAACTATTTTCACAGTTTATTTCTATACATAAATATCACATGTCTTGAAGGCTTTGACTCTACTGATTAAGCTTGAATCTTGGCTGTAGCTCTGCCTTGAATCTTCCATTATAGTATAAATTTTTTTGGTACAGTGATGTCTGTTTTCTCAGCCCCTCGGCAGCCTTCCAAAGTCTGTAGATGTATTTTTCCTAATGCTTGCTTTAACAAGTCAAAGCACAGAAATTTACGAAGAAAGCATGAGATCATTTTACAGGTGTTTCTCCAAATACGGCATAATTTATTCCAGCTTTTCATTCTTTATTTGCCAAATGTGTGGTAGTTGACTTGCAAATTTTTCCATATGATGCAACTTTATTAATGTCTCTTCCAAATAAAACTTAAATTTCGTCACCCTTATTGAATTCTAAACTATTTTGCTCACAATAGAGTGAATTTAATTAAGCTTTACTTCATATTTTTTGTTTAAGCTTTATATACCTACATAAAAAAAATCCAGCAGCAATCATGAATCCTTTTGGAAACTTTTCATCATATTCATGTACTCATTTCATTGCTGTTGTTTTGCCATTTATCACCAGCTAGAATTTGTTAAAGTAAGCATTATCAAGATGCTATTCAAGATGACTGAAAAGACTTTTGCAAGCCATCCCACAGAAGTGGATGAAAATTGTTCTGGGAAAAATCCTAGCCAGAACTATAAACAAAGCTATCCAATAGAATCAAAATGTCACAAAGAATATGGCGAATTTGTGCATAGAAATTATTTGTAAAAATTATTTTAATAAGTGTGAACGACCTTCTTTAGTAAAAAATGCCAATTACGGAATGAATTATATATTCCTTTACTTTTTTGTGTTTTGCATTGGATAATGTGAATCTGTGCTTAAAGTGCAGCAATGTCCAAGAATATTTTAACAATTCACATTTTAAACACTTCTCCTTCAAGTCTGCAAACAACTTACATACAATTAAATGTATCAACAGCAATTTGAATGCATGTAATCTAAAGTAAATGCATATGAATAGGTTCACAAGATTATAAGTAACATCAGTACATAGAAATGTGATCTTTGACCGAATGGGAGCTTCGACCATCATCCTACTGCGTGATTTTTAACAAAAATCAATTTGTATTCATTTCCTCTATAATACTTTTTGTTCTCAGAATTTTCAAAATGAAGACCTTGTGTTTGCTTTATTTACAGTTTTAAAAATGATAATTTTTTTTTCTTTCTAAATGACAAAACTTTATCAAGAGTTCTTATTTATAACGGTCTTAAAAAGTTGAGTTACTAAATATTTAATTTTGCACATTTGTCTGCATATTAAATAATAATAATGATACTTTCATTTTTTAAATTTAATTAGAGTTACGGGCAGAACATGTAAAGTACCAGTTTTACTTTATATTTTCATTATTATACTTCAAATTATATTTACATTACACGAAAAATAATACTCTAGATTACAATATTTAGAATACAAAAATAATAATCTTAAGAATGCAATTGGATTACATAAATTGCAATATTTAGTACTGTAATATGTAATACTTTGAATTAAAGCTATTTTAATAAATGTACGCCCAACTTTGAGAGGGGAAAATTTTAAAGATACTGAATCCATCGCATCAACTTTTGAAAATACAATCGAACCCGGTTAAGACGCGTTTCAAGGAAGTGGACAAAAGTCGCGTATTAAGCGGGATCGCGTATTAAACGTGATTTGTATAGTGTTGCATGAACATGACTTATTCACACATTTAATCGTTTAAATTAACTTTAGAGCTTTCATTTAGATGTTAACGGTCGAAAATTGTGTGTTTTAGGTATATTTAGATTAAAATTTAATTGTATTCCAATTTAACTGTTTCTTTCTTTTTATAGGACCGACTGGAATAATAACTGAAAATAAATATGGATTTAAACATGACTTTATCATCGATTAATACATTGCAATTAAAAATAAAACAACAAAAATTAAATTTCCTGCTAGACTAATTTTTTTAACAGAAAGAAAAAAATAATAGATCTTTGAAGTACAACCCACTTTTTAAAATCATAATTTGTACTTGTAATAATGAGTACCATTACAATCTGTCTTTCTTTTTACCTGACTGAAAAGAAGGGTTATGTGTTTCACACGTATCTGGGTATGTGGGTTTCTTTATACCCTCGAAACATCCCAACGGCTGGATGGTTTTTAATGAATGAGGTCTCTATCAATTTGTCTTAATCGTCCGATGGGTATAGGGTAGGTTTTGTTTTTATAAATTCAAAATGGCGGCGTAAAATACAAAATGGCGGTAAAGACGAAAAAAATTTTTTACGCACTATATTGAGTGGCATATCATTGGATAGGTCTTTCAAAATGAAGAGGATGTTTCATTGACTATTTTACAGTCAGAAGCTCCGTTTAAATATTACACAACTTGGAAGTTGTGTAGGTAGGATCTCTAGCTTTACTGCAACTCAAACCATCATAGACATCTATAGGCCTCATCAAAACAGTGTTTATAGATAGGAACTAACAATTAAACACAACTTAAAAGCCATCAATACAAATAAATAAATAAAATAGGTAAGTAATATAAAAAAAAATAGTTTCACATTGATGAGAAATAATGAATTAGTTCGCTTTTTACGCAGTCAGGTTTTTTTTTTTTTTAATTTAATTAAACTCTTGTTAATGTAAGAAGAAACTATCCTATCCTTATTAATCTTTATGCAAAAATTTTGTTAGCATAGCAAACAGTAAAGAAAACATAAAAGAATTATCCAACCTCAATTGTATTTGTTTAATCTTTACCAGTTTCATTTTTGTTACCTATAATATGCATTATAAAACATAGTAGTGATATAACGTACATTTAAAACCTCACTAACAACAGGTATGATAATTTCTAATCATAATAAATTTTATGACGTATCTGAGTAACCAGAAGTAGTCTGTATCCAGTGGTGTAGTCGTAAAAAACACAGAGGGTATACGCTCAAAGCAGAGGGTATACGCTCAAGGCAGAGCGTATACCCTAGAGTGTATTTACTATAGTTTTCTTGAGAAACAGAGGGTATACGGTGTTCCTTAAAAAAATCCAGAAGGTATACGGCGTATACCCCCGTATACCCTCCACTACACCCCTGTCTGTATCCCTCTACTGCACTAAAAACATACACGAAGCACAAAGAATGTTATGAGGTTATGATCAAAGAGGGTTCTCAGTTTTGCCAATTTAGTGGGGTCTTATTTTATTCAAATATCTACCACTATTTCCAATTATTAATTTTCCCCTTAATTAATCTGTTACGAATTAAAGTAAATAATACTATCCGGAAACAATGTTTTTTACCTGAATAAAAAAATATTCGCTAAATTGGCAACATTCGAGAAGACAGAAGGAATTTGCATCTTGTTCAATGAATTTGCGTCTTAAGCGTGATTTTTTTCCTCAGAGGACCGAAAATTTATCGCGTATTAAACGGGATCGCGTAATATCCGTTCGCGTATTAAACGTGATATTTTTGCATTATCCTTATGAGCGATGTTCAAGGGATCGGAAAAAATCTGCGTATTAAGCGGGATCGCGTCTTAACCGTGAGCGTCTTAACCGGGTTCCACTGTATTTAGCTAAGCAGGGGTGGGGAATTGAGATATTAATTTATCATACAGAAATACGAGAAAATTTAAATTGTTTTAATTTAACTCTGGCAAATTGTAATAATAAAAATGTAGTAAAGATCAATCAGGCAAAATACAACAATTATTATTTTTTTCAATGCAATTTAATATTTTCATGAATTTGATAAGCTTTGGAAGTGATGCACATTCATGATACATACACTTGACATCAAACAAAATCCAAACACTATTCAAGGACAGTTTAGATACACACATTACTTACATGCAATAAAATAGTTCTGAAATAATAAACAAGGGAAATAGTCACCACACTGTCTACTTAAAAAAAAAAAAAAAAATTATCATATGTTTAAAAATTTTTATAAAAGGCATTTTCAAGACACAATATTACTAGAAATTTTTAAAGAATAAAGTATTACAACTTAGTAAGTTACCGTGGAAAGAAATTTCACATATTATGAAAAGTTAAGAAAACAGAGCTTGATACATTTTTCTTTAAGTATATAAATATATATACTTTTAAATATATACCATATCTTTAAAATAGATATGGTATCAATACAAGTATAAAAGTCAGGAGTAAACTGGTTAAATTTCAGAAGTTTTTAATATCTTTTGGGAGTCAAATATTAGCATTTCGGGAGTTGTAAATTTTTTTTTTTCCAAGTTATACTTTAATATTTTTTTTTATAAATATTCTCTGAATCCCTAAACTTTACTCACTTGTACAAACATAACTGAAATAAAGGTTACATAATTTACTTTTACTTTTTAAATATAAACAATGTAAAAAAAAAATGAATTTATAAAAAAAGTAATTAAAACTTTGTTATCAGTACAGAGTTAAAAATTCTGAACTGATATATGTGAAGTTTTACTGATTGACATAATTCTCAAATTTTGACGAACAACTGTTTGATGAATTTCACAATATTTTTCTGCAGCTAATTAACAAACTTTACCATTTTTTCAATGAATGACTGACAAAATTTGAGATTTTTTTTCTCTTGGCCAATTGGCAAAATTCACAATTTTTTTTCTTCTTTTAATAATCAGTAGGCATGTTTCTGAAAAAGCACAAAAACTGTTTTGAATTTATTTTTTAGCTAGTAAATTTTTCTTCTTTGCACCTATTAATTCCAAAATACTGATATTTTGGAATTCTACAAAAAATAAATGGTTCAAAAAATTAGGCGAAATAAAAAAAACATTCACAGAAAAAAAATCACATCACTGATCCGAACTAAGGAAACTTAAAATCATATATCTACTTTGTTACAGTTCTACTGCATTTTATCCTACATTTTCAGAGAAACTGCTGAATTCCCAGAGATGTTTTAATTTGTGCGGCGGGCATTACCACTTCATCCGATTTTTACAGCAAAAGAAAGGGACTAAACATAGATAACTAGAGCTTAGCAGTTGGAAAGCTTGGTTTGGGAGCAACCAATCAGGGTCAGAGATAAATAGCGTTCCCATTTGAAGTTTTTCAAAGGGCGTTGCGCCCTGCCCTTTTGCATTACCACTTCATCCGATTTTTACAGCAAAAGAAAGGGACTAAACATAGATGACTAGAGCTTAGCAGTTGGAAAGCTTGGCTCGGGAGCAACCAATCAGAGTCAGAGATAAATAGTGTTCCCATTTGATGTTTTTCAAAGGGCATTGTGCCCTGCCCTGTTCCTTCTTTATGTCTCTCTCTTTTTTTTTTTTTAATATTTGGCTTTTTTCTCTCCTCTGCCCACTCCTTCACTTTTGAAAACAGAAGTTCTGTTGCTCTGATTGACTCACATGTTGTAAGCTCTAAATCAATGTAAAAAAAAAATGCAACAGCTGCATATTGTATTGTGTTTTCAAATCATAATGCATTTTCCCTTTCAAAATCGCCCCAAGGCGAGAAAAGTTTCCACAAGTGGAATATTCGAAAAATGGAATTATTTTAATCAGATTATTTTATGATATTCTTAGAAATACAGCACGATTTCAGTTTACCTTGATAATATATGCCAGTGAATCCAGAGTGTGCCCCCCCACTCCTCGAAGTACCCTCAGGAAATTTAGGACTTAATACTAATTAAGGATTTAGAGTTGAAATTCTCACTCCTCAGAACTGACAAATGATAATCCAATCCTTTCACTCAACAAGATGTGGCCTTTTACTCGATATAAGCACCTTTTTAGCAGACAAAAATGCCCTTTTCAGAAAATCTGCCCTTCCCTTTTTAAAATAAATGTGAAGATCTACTTTTCTGATAAAGATCTACTTTTGTTATTCATCATGTTGGCAAAGTCGGGGCTAGTCGAGAAGTCACGCTGCTCATTCAGTGTCATTGGTTGCTTTTGAGCCGAGCTTCCCAGCTTCTACAGTAGGGTGGTCACAAGCAACATGGGGAAATTTTTTTTTAACGTTTTCTTCGGGGGGACTTTCCTAAAAGTTGCCAATTAGTTAGAAAATGAGATTGGCAAAGTTTCAGCTCAAATAAATAATATTAACCCGTGCCTCATCGAGGTTGAATTCTTGAAAATTTGCAATTTTTGGCAAAAAATTATCGTTTTTCTTTCCTTACGTGAAAAATATTTGTCTTAGAAACCTGATTCTTGTTTTATTTCATAGAAACTGTTGTTGCCTTGAACTTTTACTCTCATGAAAACTTATATTTAATGAACATTTAGTGTTTTTCAGGACATCTAGTGAACCATACCCTCAAACTCTGCATTTTTGAAACATAGGTAAAAAATTACAAATTAAAAATTTTATTACTTTTGATAATTTTTTTGTATTATTTTTATTAATAGGCAAAAATAAGTGAACAATTTTTGTAACTTTAAAAATATTTCACGAATTATAATTGATTATTAGTTATCTAGTTCTGTGTCTAGTAAGAAAGAGCTTCTCGATTTGTATTGCAGTTGAACCTCTGAATTTCTCTTTTTATTACAGCGCTGTTTTTGTTATCCGTTATGGTTATCTATTTTTAGAATTGACGAAACATTCCGTAAAACCCCTTGCCCCTCTTGATATGATGGCAGAAATGTAAGATTTTTTAAATTGGCCACATGTCTCATCAAATCATCGACAGTAAGCAGCCAAGTAATTGTCAAGTTTTACGTATTTTATTTTATAATATTCGCAAAATGAACTGAACGCCAGAGAAGCTGCTAGACTTAGAATACATCCACTGGCTAACCACAGACATCGACTCTGCAAATAACTGTTTCATAAACAAAAAACTGAGCTCATCAAAAACAGATTTTAAAATTTCCGTTTAGAGAGAACTGTTGTTCACTGTGGTGGAAAACTGCTTCACCATTTTTTGAATAAAGAAAATGTAGAGTGGATAAAAGTTTTAATTAGTTGTGGGGATGAAGAACAGTTACTACGAGTTCCTCAACTTGAAAATAGTATCGGAATAATTCAGGCGAAAGCTGTATTTTCAGCAGTTGAAGAATAGGAGGAAGCTGGTAAAATCCAGGCAATATTTTTTGATACAACTGCAGTAAACACAAGTCGCCTCAGAGTTAACCTTCATTTTTCTATAGCAATTGTTAAAGGAAAAGTCTTCTGTATTTACCATGCCGCCAGCATAATTTAGAAATTTTCCTAAAAGCTGTTCTTGATTGTAAAATGGGCATAATCACTGCCCTCAGCCAGATATTTAAAAAAAAACAATTCTGATTGGGTGGTCTAAATTAAACCAGAGTAAGTATACAAATGTTATTGAAGATGAAATACTAGGTATAAATAGTTAATTCAGAAGTAATTTCAAATTTTATTACAGGAACTCTTAAAAATTAACAGCTCAGGGATGATTATAAAGAGTTTATCCAACTTTGTTTAATTTTTATAGAACTCCTTCTGAAAAAGACTTTTGTCAAAGCACCTGGTTCTTTTAATCATGTCAGATGGATGGAGGCACAGGCCATTCATTCTCTCAAAATATATTGTTTCAGGGATCATCTTTCAATAACAAATTTAGAAAAAGAAGATATCAGAAATCTTTTCTTATTTTTAATCAATATTTATGCAAAAGCGTGCTTCAATACTTCCACTGCCACTTTAGCCCCCAATTCAAGACCTGCAAATAATAAAATCACTTGTTCACTACAAAAAATTTGATAAATAGGTTACAGACAAAGCACTTGCTAAAATGACAAACCGCCTTTGGTATCTTAACTCGGATCAAGTTGCATTTTCATTTTTAGATAATACTTTGGTAAAAAAAGTCAACATAAGTCACCTTATCTAAACCATTACCACTTCAATCCTTTCCGGCACAGTGTCCCATGCCGGAACCACCTAATTTTAATTCCAAACTTACAAACGGCACGAAGAATATTTTAATAAAATTTTGGTTTTATAATGAAAGGTTAAAGTAATGTGATTTTAATTTCTAAAAATGTCGTTTGTAAATTCCGGGGTAGACAATCATTTCATCCTTTTACAAACAGAATTTTTCTGTGCCGGAAAGGGTTAACGTGACAGTTGTAAGGGAAAATAATTTATTTTCTTTATTATACCTCCTTTCTTGTAACACAACTTTAATAATAAAATGCAATTGAGCATTATTTGCTCTCATTTCTATACTTCCTTTGCCCTCCCTTTTTAAAAAAAAATTCTTTCAGTTTAAAATTCGATTTTTTCCCTTTTCTTTGGAATTTTTTTTAATCAAACACTTTATTGGACTTCACAAAACGAAAAAAAGAAAAACAAAAGGTGGAAAGCAGATGAAATGGAATGTTACAAATTTTTTTTTCGCTTTTTCATAAAAAGTAATTTTTTAGGATTCAGGTGAAGTCTGGTCCTGAAAAATGCGCATATTTTTAAATCTATACATTTTTAGAAAAAAATGGTGTGTGGTTCTTCAAAGCAAAACTTTTTTTATAAAATGAGACCTGCATTATGTTTCTAGGTTCAATTGTATTCATTTCATGAAGGAAAAACAGCATTTTTTTGCGAAAAATCACGTTTTTTTCAAACTTAAACCTCAATGAGGCACGGGTTAATATTATCCAAATGAGCTGAAACTTAGCCAATCTCATTTTCTAGTCAATTGGCAACTTTTTGGGGGGCCCCCCCGAAAAAATTCGAAAATTGATTTTTTTTGACCACCCTATTCTACAGCTAGTACATAACTGCTTAGAAGAGAAAATGTAATCTTTAGCAGCGGGCAGTCCATTTTTTGCGAGGAAAAGGGAATGTCTTTTTTTCTTCTTTTTAAATAAAAATGTACAATTTTTTTTTTTTTTTTTTTTTGCTTGTTAAAATTTTTGAAGTTTAAGAACTATTTATTACATTTTTGAAGATTTTCTAGCACTTTTAAGCACTTAATAATTTTCATTCCTTGAAAATGATTTGTTTCCCCCTGCCCTTTTTCTACTTTTTCCAAAATGTTCGAACCAAGACATAAAAAGCTAAGAATTATTTTACATGAACTCAAATATATAAATTTAAACAGCTTTATGTTTTTAACAAAATAAATGTTTACCCATCAAAAAATAAAACTAATTTTTCAACGCAAATTAAATTTTAAATAGTTTTACATCGTATTTCACACAAATACTTCCATTATGATTATCAAGACTTTTGCACAAATAAACTTTTCACAAAGAAAGAAAATCTATGCTTTAAGTTATTATCTATGAAGAGGAAAGACTTAAAACATTTGTTAATGAATAAAACTTTAAACTGCATGGAGGCTTCTGCGAATTAAAATAAATGAATAAAATTTTCCTATAATCTGAAAGGCTTATAAATCAAATAGAAATTTTGAAGGAATTAAAATTTACAGTCTAGTGTTTACTTGTCACAAAGAAATTGAAGTTAACAACAACAACAAGAAAAAAAATCAAATGGTTGTAACTCAGCAAGAATAACTTCCTGCTACTTTTTATTCAGCAAGGAAAAGTTTTTAAAACGAATCAGAGAGCAAGTGGCGTAGCCAAGGAGGGGGGTCCCTCCGAATTGAACGACTTATTTATTGAATCATAGATACAACAGCAGTCAAAAATGCTAAAACACAATCACAAAAAGCCTATAAAAAAATTCTGCTTTAGACAGGTGTTCGTCGTAGAAGGTATAATTCAACTTTCACCGAGGCTATGAATTTTTCCGTTATAAACAGGTTGAATTTCACAGTATCACTAAAACTGTTAAAACGTATTCAATCTATGGTACACTTCTTAAGAACATATACGTGTTACTATAAAATCTGTGAAGATGACCTATCTTAAAGGAAGAAAATTCAAGATTCGACGAAAACAACACTTATTTTATAATTGTTAGGACACATCTAAAATGGAACTTGGCTTGAAACACATCTAAAATGGAACTTTTTTCCGTTGTGATTCTTTCTTGTCAGGTTTTCTGTGAACAAGGAATGATATCTTAAACGGAAACATTTCATGATTCTATTTCTTAATTAAGTAGAAAGTAGAAGTTGTTCAAGTTTTTTAAAAGTACAAGGGGGCTATGCTCGCCAACCCTTGTTCAGACTCTAAAAACAGTGTCAATCTTCCAGTAAATGGGTTTCCAGTTATTTTCTTCTTACTGAGGGATGCCTCCCAGTACATTTTAAATGTATCACTTTAAATCTGACATAATCTTCACCAAAGTTTTCTTTCTCTTTCTAATAATCACATGAAAATACTTTTGCTGCTAGAAAGGAAATATTTTTTGTGCTACTTTAGAATTGGCAACAATAGTTAAAAAATCATCTCGAAATATTAAATGTCTTGTGCAAATATATTTTTTAATTTAAACCGTTTGACAATGTTATTATTTGCCCAATTTAAATTTTAAATATGATGTAATTTCCCTTATTTTCTGCTTTCAATATATTAATGAATTCATTATTTTTAAGATTTCTTTCTTTTTAAAGTTTCACATGTAAATAAAATTTTTATGACATAATTTCCAATATTTTCCTGCTTTTAACACACAATCATTTAATTCTAATTGGAAACTTTTTTTTTTTTTTCCCCCTGTTCATAATAGTAATTTATAAATAAATTTTTAATTTAAAGGATTTACACAAGGAGTATTCTTTGCAGTGTTTCTACAATTGACAACAATTTAAAATAACCTTTTCTAAAATATGCACAAAAAATTCTTTCAATGCTGAAAATTTGAATTTAAAATTTAAGAATAAGTATGAATTTTCATTTAAAAAATATATGAGGAAGGGTTCAGACATTTTTCTTGTCAATTTAATTGGTTTATAAACCTAAAATTTTAACTATTACCATCAAATTTATATTTTAAAAATATGTTATAATGTTTCAATGTTATTCTGAAAATTTCCATTTTGTACTAACTAACAAAACATAATTTGTAAAAAATATTTTTGTTAAAATTGTCCCATCCCTCCTAATCTCCACTACATCAACTTTAATGACAGTTTACATAAAGCAGAATAAAAAAAAAAAAAAAAGACATAAAATGATTAAATCTTTTTATAGATATATTATTAACGCATAAAAAAGTCTTAGAAATTACCTGATGTTCCACAAAAGCAGCAAGAAAGGACATCATCTAATCGTCCATTTTTAGTCACTGAGCTTTCTTTACAATAACTACAGATTCTGTCCAACTTGCTTTTCTGTAAGCAGGAAAAATATACATACTTATATTGTTATGGAAAATCTAAAATCGTGAATTTTAATTTAGATTACATTAGTAAAACAAATTTTCAATTATACAGTAAAAAGATTTTTTATTAGATATTTCTAACATTTTTACAGATAAGAAAGATGACGAAAAAGGAAATTTGTTATAGAAGTAACAATATTTCTCAACAAGCAAATACCCTTCAAATTCAAATGGTCTTTATTTATGTTTAAAGATACATTTCATAATAATTTTTCTATATTTAATTATCTCTATATCACTGTTTTGTGTTAACAGTAGCAAAACTCTTAATTTTTTAAAATATGATTTTATTGGTCAAAACTGGTAAATATAATTAAAGATACAGTAATCCCAAAACTTAGAGATGCACTGAATAGTGATTTTTGCCAAATACCGAATATTCGGCCCACAGGTAAAACAAATACCGAATATTTTTCAGGCATATTACTTTTAAATTTAAAATTCTTACAAAGTAAAATTTTAAAGCAATTTTACCAGACCTGCCAACCTTTGAAAATGAGAAATCGTAGCACACAAAATTTAAATTAATCTGGAGGTTGGTTGGTTGGTTTTTCGAGTTACACAGCCATCTTTTGACATTCGTAAAAGAAATAAGGTGTCAGTCTTTCAACTCAATATAGTAAATTTTTTCCTTTGAAAATTTTTATACGATTTTTAGAGTTTCTTTTCTTTTCGCAGCATTTCTTTTTTTTTTTTTTTTTTACATTTGTAAAAGGAGCCTGGTTCCAAATTTTTAGCCCAGTGTAATAAATTTTGACGAAATTCGGGATTTTTTTCCTTCGATCATTTCAGGATATTCACAGACCTGCCAACCTTTGAAAATGAGAAATCGTAGCACACAAAATTTAAATTAATCTGGAGGTTGGTTGGTTGGTTTTTCGTGTTACGCAGCCATCTTTTGACATTCGTAAAAGGAATAAGGTTTCAGTCTCAATATAGTAAATTTTTTCCTCTGAAACTTTTTATATGATTGTTAGTTTCTTTTCGTTTCGCAGATTTTTTTTTGTTTTTTTACACTTGTAAAATGAGTCTGGTTCCAATCTTTTAGCCCAGTGCAGTAAATTTTGACGAAATTCGCGATTTTTTTCACGCGATCATTTCAAAAATTCACATTTTTTTCCCCCCACAATCGTAATTTATATTTTTCTATCACGATTCTTTGTTGAAATCTGCATTTTTTACCATTAACTTTTGACGAAATTCGCAAATCGTGCGACCTTGCCCCTCAAAGGACTATCCCTCCCTCTTTCAGAAATTCTTAAAATGGCACCCTTGTTTCTAAGGAAGAGAATTCCTGTATAAATATTTACAGAAACACGATTCACTCCTGGTTAATATACATAAAGAGTGTTTTATGTTAAGAAGTTTGTTTTGCAGCCCAGATTTTTTTCAGACTAATGGCCATTTTTTTTAAACGGATTTTTTTTAACTTTCGGAAATGAATACGTTGAAATTTTGGAAATTTCATAACAGAATCACTCCTGAAAAATATGCTGCGCGGAATAAAAATCGCAACTAGAAACAAAAAATGCATTTGTGTTTTTTTGCAAAAAATCGTAGTTTAAGACCGATTTTCGTAGCATCGTAGTTTATAGGTCCAAATCGTAGCAACTACGATTTTTTCGTAGCAGTTGGCAGGTCTGTATTCACAATTTTTCCGCAATCGAATTCACATTTTTCTATCACGAGTCGTTGTAGAAATCCGCTTTTTTTAACATGAACTTTTGACGAAATTCGCCTTTTTTACCATGATCCTTTGACGAATTTTGCTTTTTTTCCCGCGATCCTTTTGACGAAATTAGTGTTTTCTTTCTGCGATCTTTCGGTGAAAATTTGCGTTTTCTTACTGATCTTTCGACGAAATTTGCATTTTCTTACTGATCGATCTTACTAAATTCGCACTTTCTTTCTGCGATATTTTGACAAAATTCACACCATTTAAAACACAAAATCTCAAATCTTTCGACGGGTGGCATTCCCCCCCCCCCCCCCCCGGTCCACCTCCTGAAATCAACACTGCGCTTTTACCACGATCCTTTGACGAAATTGATTTTTTTATACGGTCATTTGTCGAAATTCGAGGTAGTTTATCGCAAATCGTGCGATTTTGCACACTATTTCAAACCTTACCCCTCAAAGACCCCACCCCCTCCTTTTCAGAAATTCTTAAAATGGCACCTTGTTTTTGAGGAAGCGAATTCCTGTATAAATATTTACAGTCACACGATTCACTTGTGGTTAATATACACAAAGAGAATGTTTTATGTTAAGAAGTTTGTTTTGCAGCCCAGATTTTTTTTTTTCCATGAGCATTTTTTAATGTCCGAATTTTCGGACTAATGGCCAATTTTTTAAACCTTTCAGAAATAAATACTTTGAAATTTTGGAAATTTCGCAACAGGATCACTCCTGAAAAATATACTGTGCGGGATAAAAATCGCAACTAGAAACAAAAAATACGTTTGTGTTTTTTGCAAAAAATCGTAGTTTAAGACCGATTTTCGTAGCATCGTAGTTTATAGATCCAAATCGTAGCAACTACGATTTTTTCGTAGCAGTTGGCAGGTCTGAATTTTACATCAAATTTAACACACATACTTCTATATTGATAAACCAAGACCTTTTTAAAAGTAAACTTTACACTAAAAAAATCTATACTTTAAATTGTTATTTAAGATGAGGATAGTTTTAAAGCTTTTTTAATTGATAAAATTTTTTATTTCATGGATTCCTCCGTGAATTAAAATAAACTAATAAAATTTTCTTATATTCTAAAACAAACATTTTAAAATCAACGAGAAATTTTGAAGGCATTCATTGAAAGAACAATTTTAGTCACATACTGTTTATTTGACAGGAAAGGAAGTAAAAAATAAATAATACAATTTATTGCAGTACCCGGTGGCCCTTACTGCCCTTTTGGGCATATTTTTTTGGTTCTTTTCCTTTTTTGGGCATGGGGGAAAAAAATGTAAAATTCGTTAATCAGTCACAGGGAAAAATCACAAAATTCATCAATGTGTTGTGGGGAAAAAAAAATTCCACATAAAAAAAACTGCCAAGCTTGAAATGGTCGCGGAAAACATTACAAAATTTGTTTATCAGTCACGTGAAAAAAAATACTAAATTCATTGATCTGGAAGGAAGATCTGGAGGAAAAGAAATCACAAAATTCATTGGTCGGTCACAGGAAAATATCAAGAAATTCATCACTCAGTCACAGGAAAATATTGTGAAATTCATCAGTCAGTCATGAGAAACTATTGCAAAATTCGCCAGTCAGCCAATGGAAGAAAAATAAAATGACAAAAATTTTCAGTGAGTCTTATGGAAAAAATCGTAAATTTTGCCAATCTGTTGCAAGAAGAAACCGTGAAATTGGCCAATTGGTTGCAAAAAATATCACTAAATTTATTAATCGACTGCAGTAAAAATAAAATAAAATTATGAAATTAGTCGATCTGTCACAGAAAAAAATATTTCAAAAAGCAAAATTCTCTGAAAAATGGTGAAATTTTTAGGGTGAGAGCCTCCTCCCACAATATTCTTTTGGACGGGACTTCAAAAGTTCAGCCTGAATCCTGCACCGAAAGTCAATCTTTGTACATAATAATAATTGTGCTTTCTTAAGAACGACTGAATTACAAAACGTAATGAGAAAAATAAAATGCTGTATTTGTAAAATCAGCATTATAGTTTCAAAAATACTATTAATAATTTTTTAAATTCTACTTTGACTAACTAATTTCACATCATCCCCTTATGGTAAACGTATAATGTAATAATTCACATATATTCAATCCAATCAACAGAAACTGTTTAATAGAGTAACCTGATAAGACAGAATGACAAGGGACCTAAAAATTTTAATTTTATGTTTCAATCTTAGCAGGTATAGTGTTCCTTATGATAGTAATGTATTGCTTTAGCTGAGTTAAAGCACTATTCTGTTACACAAGTTCAGTTTTAAGATTTTACTGTAGGGTCATTCCACGTCAAATCACCCAGAATTTTCTAAAAATGACACCCACCACTTTCAATTTTGATAAATTTTGGTGTATTTGTAGAATTTTTAATGCTGATTCCAAAAATATCAATCATATTGAAATTGATCAAACGGTTTGTAAGTTATGAGCTTTTAAATGTCTTCCAAGATGGCCGATTTGCCGCCATTTTGAATAGCACTTGTGACAACGTAAAGATCTATAACTTCTTTCAGATTTTAGCTAGAACTTTCAGATTTTTTTGTTCTGTTCAGAATAAAGTATACTTTCATTTAAACAGATTTTTGTGCAGCTTATTCCATTAAAATGCTGTCAGAAAATGACTTTTTGCCATTTTTTTAATTAAAAAAAATATATAACTTCAATGGCTGATTTCTCCCATTGTTCCCCCTTCAATTTTCATCTAATTGCATAAATAGACAGTTCAAATTGTGTTTTGATGCCTGATAAAAAAATTTTAATGGGCAGTTTGCAGGTTTTTTGTTTAAAGAAGAATTTCAATTTTACAGACTTTAAAAAAGTTATGGAAAACACAAGATAATGTTGATATTTCTTTTATTACCAGAAGTATCATACATATTTGCACCTAAAAGTTTGGTAAGGTTTTATCTTTCATAAACATATATATTTTTTTAATGTGGCTAAAAAGAAGGGGAATCACTCAGGAATTATAAATAGGAATGCTAATAATGAATTCCTGCAAAACATAGAAGCATTTTCATGACAAATTGAAATCTATTGCAAAGTTTCAGTAAATTTAAATAAAAAAGAAATGATGGAAAAAATTCTACAAATTGTCACATTTTATAGCAATATCATACTTGTATATACAGTATGGAACCATTTATCCAGAAACCAGTTATCCAGAAAGATATTTCTGATAGACTGATTTCAGAATCTTTGCAGAAAAAGTGTCATACACTGCCAGTTTGACATATGCACTGCTTAAAACAATTGTATAATTTGATGACAACATCTAGTATTTGAAATGAAAACACATTTAGTTGTATTTTAGATGTTTTAATTTTTATGCAGAGGAAACAGGAGAATTTTTGTTCCCAAGGGATTCCCATAAATTACCTTCTTTCAAACTCTGATTAACTTTTGATCTTTCTTGCATCTAATTTTTACTGCAAGTAATCTAATAATTTAAAATCAGAAATAATGCCACAAGCACAAATATTCCACAAAACTTATCAAATGGATGCTGCTTTAATGTCCAACCAGTTAACCAAAAAAAAAACAGTTATCCGGAATACATCTGACCCCAACCATTCTGGATAAATGGTTCTGTACTGTAATACAAAATATAATTTTAAAAAATACATTAAGTAAATATTATCGTACTGTAAAATTATACAAAATAACATTTAGCACATACACAGTAAAAATGCTATTAAAAATATATCTACATCAATAACAAAGATAATTAATAAAATTTATTCTCTTTATATTTCAATTTTATTTCCTTCTAATTTTATATTTTTCCCACTTGGTGCTTATAAAAGCACTGGATGCATCACCAAATTTATATATTCTACCATTTGTAGTATTGATGTCACATGCACAAAGTATATGACTGAAAGGCACAATACAACTGTCATTTTCTGTCCAATAATGCAAAGGTGATGGGCCATTGTGGATGCATGAATTTAACAGTTGCATCTCCTTTTTTGTGGACTTTTGACACTAAGCCTAAATACCAATTTCATTTATACATATGTGCTACATAACTTTTAAGAAATGGAATATCCAAAGTCACTTTAATATTCCTATCAAAAGATGAACAAACAGAAAAAATTTCATCAGTATTTATTTTTTTCCACTTATTAATATTTTTTCTGTAGATCCATATTAATGCATATTGCATGTTCCAGGAATTGTAGTAGCAAGTTGCATCTCATGAGACATGTTGCGCAGTTTTAACATGTCAACTTTTTTTTATGATAAAAAAGGTTATACCATCAATGTTTTGTGTGCATTATTCATACATCATAGCCACATTTGCAATTGATCATGCAACGGCCTTTGCAGACTTGTTTTTGTCACAAGTCTTTTAACAGATTGGCGTAACAAGTTGTAAAATTCTGCTTAATCTGGTTGGTTGAAAAAATCTTCTGGGAAGTAATTTTAGTCCGATTCGTTGAAAATCTCTTTCTGGTAAGTACATTTATCTGGTTGGTTGAAGAAAACCCCTTCTGGCAAACCAAAGTGATATTATTGGTTAAAATTCTGTCTTCTGGAAAATTCTGGTAATAAATTAACCCAATCAGATAATTTTAGCAATTAATTAATTAGAAATTTCATATTTTGGACAGCAATTTTGGATTTATAATTCAACAATAATTACAGCTTTAATGTTATTTACATTTAAAAAATGAACCAAAATGAAATAGAGTATATAAATTTTTTTAACAGGTATCAAAACACACTTTGAGCTAGAATATTAATACAACGGAGTTAATTTTTTAACTAATTATATTTATTTTGAATGTAGATATATTTTTAATAGTATTTTTACCATGAATGTGCTAAATGCTATTTTGTATAATTTTGTTGTACGATAATTTTTACTTATTGTATTTAGTTAACAATTGTAATTTTATCATTTTGTATAATATACAAGTATGACTTTGCTATAAAATGTGACAATTTGTAGAATATTTTCCATCATTTCTTTTTTATTTAAAATTTACTGAAACTTTGCAATAGATTTCAATTTGTCATGAAAATACTTCTATGTCTTGCAGGAATTCATTATTAGCATTCCTATTTATAATTCCTGAGGGATTCCCTTCTTTTTAGCCATATTAAAATATATATATGTTTATGAAAGATAAAACCTTTGCAGGAATTCATTATTAGCATTCCTATTTATAATTCCTGAGGGATTCCCTTCTTTTTAGCCATATTAAAATATATATATGTTTATGAAAGATAAAACCTTACCAAACTTTTAGATGTAAATATGCATGATACTTCAGGTAATAAAAGAAATATCAACATTATCTTGTGTTTTCCATAACTTTTTGAAAGTTGGTAAAATTCAACTTCTTTAAACAAAAAACCTGCAAACTGCCCATTAAAATTTTTTTATCAGGCATCAAAACACACTTTGAGCTGTCTATTTATGCAATTAGATGAAAATTGAAGGGGGAACAATGGGGGAAATCAGCCACTGAAGTTATACCTTTTTTTAATTAAAAAAATGGCAAAAAGTCATTTTCTGACAGCATTTTTAATGGAATAAATTGCACAAAAATCTGTTTAGATGAAAGTTTACTTTATTCTAAACAGAACAAAAAAAATTTGAAACTTCTAGCTTAAACTTGAAAGAAGTTATAGACCTTTATGTTGTCACAAGTGCCATTCAAAATGGTGGCAAATCGGCCATCTTGGAAGACATTTAAAAGCTCATATCTGACAAACCATTTGATCAATTTCAATATGATTGACATTTTTGGAATCAGCATTAAGAACTCTGCAAATTCTCTGAATTTTATCAAAATTGATGATGGTGTGTGCCATGCCCTGGGTGATTTGACATGGAATGACCCTGTAATCCTCAGGTTGTTCCAATTTTTAAGTGCTTGTCACACGGTTTTAATTTCCCAGTCCCGCCATTTGCAATACTAGTCAGTATGCTTGTTCAGGTGTCAGAAATTTTCAGAAAATCTTACCAACCAGCAAGATGTAACGTACAGTTTAAAATTGTTATGACAAAATGCAATTAACTGCAAAAATAGTTAATTACTATTGCTACAAAGCATTTTCATATTTGTTCTATAAATTTAAGAAATATATACAATAGGGAAAAGTTGAGTATAGGATAGAACTTAATACCATGTTTAAATTGTGGTAATTTGGAAAGTTGCAAAATATAGTTAACTAGTAAAAAAATAGTTTTTGGCATATCTCTATAAACCTGCAGTTTTCCAAAGACTACCAAAAAATTTTCACTCACCATCACCATGTTAGAAAATACACTCGTGAGTGGCGAGTAAAATGATGTATTCCCTGACTCTGGATTAGTAGGCTATGATTCTACAATTACCAGTGTTTTTTCTTAAACATACTTTAGACTGAATATTTTTTCAGAATATTGCAAGGTGGAGTGTAGTTTACACCCAAAAACATTCCTTAAGTTAACAGTGTCTCCTGAGTGGTGTTAAGTTAGTAATCATGACATATGTCGGCACATTCCAACATGATTATTCATAAAATAGTTTAAGTAAGAAATGCATTTATAATATGAATTCAGAAATTGTAGGTTTTAAGAAACATTCAAGACTTGTACTACAAAAAAGTAAATTTGAAAAAGGTTCTTCATTTTAACATTTTTAAAAAACCTCAACACTTTTTACTAATATGCATAATCTAATTATATATTTACCTTTGGAGAACTTAAGCAGAGTGAACTTTGATTGAAGCTGGACGCTGATAAAGAATCGGAAGATCCTCTGCGAAAATGAATTTTCTTCAACTTATACATTCTTCCCTCTTGTATAATCAGTCCATTTTTTACAGCCCTTTTAACAGACTGATGTAGCTGATGACCTAAGTCAGTCCCTTCATCAACATTAAGAGTAAATGTTTGCCTCAAAAATTTTTCAATTGAGCGTAGTGTAGAACCATTGCTCTCATGGAGTTCCTTTATCGCTTTTATTATAACTTTGGACATATCTGTCCCAGGATTAATACGAAGTGTTCGACTCTTCATATTACACAAAGCTCCAGGATCTTTGTAAGAGTATAAACCCTTAGAATACACCTAAAAAATGAAAATATATTAAAAATATGATTTACAATACAGAAACCCTTACATTTCAATTTGCTGACATTGAAGATAACCAAAGTACCTTGCTTTACAGATGCTGGATTGCATATCCTGTGGTCCATTCTTTTTTAACAATTTTGAATAATATAGAACTCAGTTTTTGACAGAAAACTTTTCATATTGCAAACAAATAGTTTGAACTATGCCATTTTTAATATACACCCAATTCTGTTTTTAAAAGATAGATATGATCTAGAAAAATACACAATATAAAAATTTTTGTCACAATCATAAGTGGTTTTATTAATGAATTTAATTATTAATATTGCTATGTTCCTGTTATAGCTATACTCATAATTTCAATTGGCTTCTCAAGGACATTCATCTTCATTGCTTCATTGTGATGGTTTTAGAAGACGCGAGCTCCCGTTTTTCACACTCCTGTAATTCATGTTAAATCAAATTCATAAAGTTAGTGCAAAAATGGAATTAAGTGGACAACATTTCCATTGTAATAAAAGATGTATATCAGAATAATAAAATAAACTGGTCAAAATTTAAAACTAAGTTATTATCCAAGTTGTCTTCTCACATCAAAATAAAATTTTTATATATATTAACCTTTCACCTATTAGTGTTCATTCTAAATCAAATATGCATTAGTATTATTTAACATATTAAAATAAGTAATATATTAAACAGCATTAAATATCGCTCACCCGCAAGAAAATTGACACATCTCGCAAAGATTCATTTTGCGTTCTATTCCATAAATAGGTTTGTCATAGGTGCGTCTTGTTACCCAAAAAGTTTCATAAGTGTAGTTACACGGAAAATCACTTTATTACACCATATATCTATTTGTGACCACAGAAGAGGGGTGGATTGTGCAGGGAGGTAAAATGACTCAACTCTCCAAACCTCACCCAACGTCTTCATTCTTAAGGGTTTTAAGCTTTTATGCGAGTTTTTATTCCTGCATGCAGAGTTAACCCTTACCGGCACGGAGTAATTCTGTTTATAAACTGATGAAATAATGGACTGACACCGCAATTTATAAACGAATTTATGAGAAAATACAAACTTGCTTATTTTCATGTACATTATAAAAGAAAAATTTTAGTTAAATATTCTTGATGCTGTTTGTCAGTTTTGGAATTAAAATTAGGTGTCCTTTTTAAGGACACTGCACCGGAAAGGGTTAAGAGCTATAATTTCATGCTACAGTAAAATCATGCAAATTTTCTTTTGCCTCTCCTGCAAAATTTACTTTTGTCGAGATGTGTCACTTTTCTTGCGGATGAGCGATATATTCAATTAATATTGCAGTTACATAATAGAGTTGCAGTATATAATTGCAGTTACATTATAGAGAAGCTTCTCCAGGATTCGACGAGTCAAAATGCATATGTGAAAATACAATGAACATGAAGACCTACTGTGGGGTCGCACCTATTTGATTTAGATTTAGGACAGTTTCAAAGATGATCAATAACAACATGGAGGTTAGATTAATAATTCAAAGCTGCTTATGAAAAACTTAAAAAATCCTGAAAATACATGAAAGGAAAAAAAAAAGTGTAGGGCAAAAATAAAAGTTACAGATAAACTTTGAATGTGTTTAATAAAATATACTAAAAGGTGTTACAAACATTAAAAATAAATACAAAAGACCCCTTAAATTCCACAAACACCTAAAATCCACATACCATCAGATATGTAAACAATGAAACTTTCAGTTCAGATGTAAGAACAAAAGTACAGATTTTTTTAGCTTTATATCATTCTGTAGGTATTTTAATATCGAATTATTGTTAATATGAGTGAACTCAAGCTTTTCCATGAAGGAAGTATAAATTTATTTCTGAAAAAAAAAATCAAGATATTGCTGATATCATTGGTAATCACAATCATTTTACCAAATATATTTATGTATTAATCAAGCTTTTTTGGTTATGACTGACTAAACCTGAAATAAAACTTCCTTATTTTATGATTTTTACGCGAATGAATAGGATACATTTATCAGGAAAGTTTCATTGAATAATTCAAGGAAATTATATTTAATCTTTATTATGCATATTTAATTATACATTATTAATTATTTACTTGGCCTTTACTTTTAATAATTTAATCTTTTTTTAACATTATCTTACTTTTTATTATTTCAGTTTATCACTTTGCTTATTTTAATATTTTACTATATTCCAAGCATTCATTATAATTTCGATTGTATTATTCCATTCATATTACTGTTTAAAAATATAAACAAAGCAGCGACCAGAAATCCACAAAATTCAAAAATCTGCACAATTTCTGGTCCCAAGCTGTGCGGATTTGAGGGAATCTACTGTGTTATTAAATACTTTTTAAATGTTCATCGTATAATACTTTGTCCAATCAACTGAGATAATTGTAAAATCTTAAATGGAATGAATGCATTTACTATTATAATGCACTAGAAGTTTTAGGAAATTGCTTACCACCAAATCAAATCAAATTTTTTTTTAATGGAACAGCTGGACATTATATTCTGCTCTTTACATGTAGTACTTATGTATTATACAGGGCCAGGTCATATTCACCACGCCGAAAACGTTAATTACAGTAACCTTTTATTTATTTTTTTTTTACAAGTATTTGTAATTATGTATTATACAGGACCAGGTCATATTCACCTCACCAAAAATGTTCATTACAGAAACCTTTTAGTTATTTTTCCTATCTTTTTTAAATACATAATATTATATAGTTCCCATACTAAAGGCCAGGGCCGAAACTAGGCTTTTTTGCACCCAGGACAAACATGAATTTTAGCATTCAGATAAATTTTGTGAATTTTGATTTATTCATAAAATTTATACACCACATATTTTAAATGGATTATAGAAGCCTTGGCAATCTGAAAAAGATTTTTTGGTACTTTTCAGTTAGCCGGGCGCCAGTATTATATATACATATTTATATACATACATATATGTAAATATACATATACACATATTGTATATACACACACACATATATATATGTAAATATATATGTATATATACATATATGTATGTATATAAATATGTATATATAACACTGGCGCCCGGCTAACTGAAAAGTACCGATTTTTTTTAGCCCACCAATTAATGGTATCTTTTAAAGAAACAAGTTTTAACGAAGTATTTTTATATTTTTGTCCTGAGCAGTCATCTGACCTTGCTCCCTTCTAAAGTGAGCCCTGTTATTATGATTGTGAAAAGTTTAATTTTCACCTGATAAGTACAGGCAAATTTTTTTTTTACACATATTAATATAATACATAAATTTATTGAAGAGATGTATAAAATTCCAAAGTGAAATGATACTGTGTTTTAAAGAGAACATTTTGGTTATTTTCATTAATATGTTAATTTTTAAGAGTCTCTTGAGAAACATAAGCTGTGCTTTACTGTAGTAGTAATAAATGCTTTATTTTGAAAATATTTATCCATGTATCCTGTTGTTATTGTTAACAGTTTTTAGCATCATTATAAACACATGTCCATAGAACAGTGCAAAAAGTACACTGTCAATCTAAAAGTCACCACTGAACCAGAATAGAGTCAATGTAAGTAGAGTTATACCCGAACCTGAAAATTCTATTAGAAGTTAGAAGTCAACCCAAACTTGACAAGAAAATTTTATCAATTCGAAATCTGACACACTTCAACTTGAACAGAATAAACCCACATCAAACATGGAAGACGATCGATATTTTAATTTAACAATGGAAAATAGTCCACAATATCTCAAATATAATTTTATCTTTTTCATAAGAAAAATAAACATGTAACAACTCATTAAGGTTAAAATATTAAGATCAGGCCATACTGAATTAGACCATTAAGAGTCATATAAAAAAAAATCTCAAAATTTGTCAGTCGGCCATGGAATAAATCTCTAAATTCATCCGGTCACATGAAAAATAATAATAATAAAAATGGTGTTAGTTTTGTCAATTGGTAACAGGGAAATGTAGCAAAATTCATCAGCTGGAAAAAATCCGAAATTGTCATAAATAATAGAAGGAAGACCAAACAAATATCATTACATTGTATGTCAGTCTTGTGCATAAACCCATATAACAAACCTTAAAAATGGAAGGTTTGACTATACACTATCATTTAAAGACGGAATCAAACTGATATGTTTTTGCATACGAGTACTACTGATAAAAGGGGACTTTAAACAAACCAGTTCAAAATATGTTTTTCGAACAACATGCAAAAGTGTCCTTTTTATTATATTCCCCCCTGTAGTCCTTTTATTCTAAGTCAACACTATTATTCCAATAAAACTTTATAACATTAAAAATCATTCTTACTCTGTCATGTTAAATTAATAATTGGGAAGATTGGAATGGTGTTTTGAAATTTGGTTCGTTATTACATTAGTATTTAATATTGAAACTCAGCAACACTTCCTAAACAGATTTTTTTAAACTATTATTACAGTCAACTCCCTCATATCTGAAATTCTCAGTAATAAATAGAATAGGTTTAAAAAGAAAATTTACACATTCAATTACTACTGTAACAAACTATTTTTAAAAAGTTTTCAATTAAAATTTAATAGTACTGAACTGATATGAAATGAATACAGCTTTTACAGAAAAGTGTTAATTTTGTTTTTAAAATTATTTAAATTATCATAGCAGTTTATCAAGACATACTTAGTGCTAGATTTAATTAAAACTCTTAAATGTAAATTAACTAATATTTTATTTAAATAATATAATACCTTAACAATTAATTCTCAATACATTAATTTTAAAAGACATTCAATCTAATAAGGAACTTATATACAATGATCACTCTAAATTCAAACAAATTTATAATGTGAGACTGCATATTCATAATTTGTTACAATTAATATTAAATCTCATTATGCCCAACCTCAGAATATTTAGTTGTAATGCTAACAAAATAAGCTTCAATTAGTGTGTGATTTTCAAACACGTAGCAGACTGGCAGAAGAATATCTTTGTTAAGCATTTACATGTGTCTGAAATATACATTTAGTTTCAGCATGTGTGGCACCGAGGTAGCATGGTAGCTAGTAGAATCAGATGGTATTTCATCCTAACACACAGCACTTATTATTATTATTTCTTACTTTATGGGAATTTTCAATGATAATGTAGTTCATTCCAATAGCATATCTCTAAAAGTTTAACAAAATATTAAAGTAATGTGCATAGGTAAAGATATATTGTTACCAGTTACTATAATTAATCAAAATCATCTATTGAGATTTAATCTATAAAATTAAAATGTAGCATCATTTTTCCTTACAAGAATAAAATTTGATAGGCTGAATTTTCTAGACATAAATCTGATTTGGTTTTTGTCAGCAGAACTATTGTTTTAAAAGTCACAACAAAAAATTAATATTTTCATGAATAATACTGATTCAATTTATTTAAGTATTGCGCGGCAGCGCAATACTTATTTATTTTCAGTGTCACTTCTCAATGTTAATTTAACATGGAAAAGCCTATGGAGATCACAACTTTTTCATTTTTTCTTCCCACCTTTTTTTGTCCCTGATGCCACTCATTTTTTATTCTTTACTAAATCTAATGATATTATAAATTTAAAGTGTAAAAACGTTTGCCTGACGTCAGGGTCAAAACGAATGGTAAAATGCCTTTGGATATGAGGGAATTACAACCCAGAGAGAAACATGGGCCAATTTTTTTTTACATTATTCAAATATTTTTCTTAATAATTCCAATTTTCGCTTTTTTCATTGAAAATCAACAGACATTTTTCATAGAAAATGTAACATTTTTTCTTCATTGTTGGAAAAATTTCAAAAGCCGCAATAATAATTCATTTAATTTTAGTTGAAAGATTTTTACGTGAAATATTAAAGTAAGTATCATATTGTATGAATTTTATTTTTATTTTTTAATCCTCAATTGGCTTAACTAATTTCTTACAAAAATTTAACATTAAATGTAGAACTAATTGAATGAAATAACTTAATATCTGTCCCTTCTCGGGCTTAAACAATGTAGGAAATAAATGTTGTTTTTTCAATTTGTTCTTCAAATTATGTTTTTGTTTAATTTATTTTTATATCTAAACATTGCAAAGCATAGCAATTTTTAACTGTCCTATTTATTTAATGTGTACAAAAAGTATAAAAATTAATTAAGGAATCGGGAATAACTCCGCACAACTTTATGAACACTTTACTTACAGAAGAATACTACACATTCAAATAAATAGTAATATAAAAATAAGTAAAACTTAGATCCTAATTTCACCAAGTTGAAATGTTTCTGTTTGTGAAAATGACTTCATATTCTAAACAATATTTTCATTTATAAAGCTCAAAGCTCGATTTTTTTTTTTTTTAATTATAACAATTTTCAATGAATTTTTGCTTCACCTGCGTTGAAATTAAGACCTGTAAATTAAAACAAAATATTGAATTTACATAGTTTTGTTGATGCGTGTTTTAAATAGAGGGTATTTCATAAAAGATGGGCAAAACTTTTAGAGGTGATAGTACACATATCCAAACAAACATCTTTCATCAAAGAATGCTTTGTTGGAAATAAAACGCAAAGGTGCTGGTGTATTTGAAAACTTGGTCCATTCAAACATTAAAGCTCCATTCCTGTTGAGAGTTTTCAGGAGTAGAACGACACTAATAGCATGCAGATGTGATATGGAGAAGAAGAACGCGTATGCAGCTCAACAATTGTACAGAGAATGGTTTCCTACCTTGCTTTTGTCACTTCGTTCTTTGTGCGTTTTTGCCTTCTATGACAACATTACATTCAGCACCCTCTAGCACCTTTGTGTGTTAAATCTGACCATGCATTCTTTGATGAACGTTGTTTGTTTGGATGCGTATGCGTACTAACTTCAGATTTGCCCATCTTTTATGAAACAACCTGTATATCAGCCATTGTTCCTAGACAACATGCAATACATAAATTTCCTAATATTATAATCAGATTAATAAAACTTGCTCTAATTTTTTTTTTTTTTTTTTTTTTTGCTTTTTAAGGAAAACAAAATGGTTTACTAAATTATGTTCTAGTGAAAAATGACTGTTTATCAAAATAAGACAAATGTAAGCAATAAAAATATGTAATTGAAAAATGGAATAAGAAAATACTTTAGAAGGGAATGGGGAATTTTCAGAAACTCCTACCAGCCAGCAAAATGCAACACTTTCAGTTGAAAATTGTTACGACAAAATTTAAGCGACTGCAAAAATAGTTAATTACTATAACTACAATGCATTTTCATATTTTTTTTTATATAAAATTATGAAATTTACAGAAGAGAGGAAAGTTTAGTATAGGATAAAACTTGGTACAATGTTTACATCACAGTAATTTGTAAAGTTGTAAATTATAGGTAAATAGTAAAAAAAAAATAATGTTTTTGGCTTATCTCTATCAGTTTGTAGTTTTCAAAGACTACCTAAAAATTCACCCGCCCTGTCAGAAAATTCCCTCGCCAGTGTCCTATAAAGATGAAAATAAGCACTCGCCAGTCACCACTAGGCGATTAAATGTGAAAAACTGGCGATTAAAAATATGGAAATAACTGACCAAATGCAGGATTTTCCAAAAGGGATTTTGTGAAAGAATCGCGAAAAAAAAAACGAGAATTTTGTCAAAGAACCATGAAAAAAAAACTGAATTTTGTCAAAAGACTGCAAAAGAAAAAAACCCATACACATTTCATCAAACAATAGCGAAAAAGCATAAATTTCATCAAAGGATCGCAGTAAAAATGCAAATATCGTCAATAGCTCGCGGGAAAAAAAACTCAAATTTCCTCAAAGAATCGCTAAAGATGAGAATTTTGTCAAAAGATCGTAAAAAAACTCAAATTGCGTCAAAGATCGCGGAAAAAATTCTCATTTCATCAAAGGATCGAGGAAAAAAACAAATAGCGTCAAATGATCGCAGAAAACGCAAATTTCGCCAAAGAATCACGAAAAAAAAAACATGAATTTCGTCAAGGAATCGCGATAAAACACAAATTTGGCAAAAGGTCGCAAAAAAAAACACGAATTTTATCAAAAGATCGCGAAATAAACACAAATTTTGTAACACAAAATGTACTTGCTGGCTACTAAAGAAGTTATTTTCACTAGCTAGAAACTGGCTACTAAAAAAAAATCAACCTACCGGCCAGGGGCTACTAAGCAAAATTCCTTATTTTCATCTTTAGTGCCCTATAAGGTATTCACCAAATGGAAGCTACTACAGTCGGACCTCTATTTAACGAACCTCTATTTTGCGAACTTTGCCTCGGAACCAACAACATTTTGCGAATTTCTTCGTAAAATAATCTCCAAATAGCGAAGTGTATTCTCTATTTAACAAACTTTTTCTTCTGACATAATTTTTTTTTCTCCCTATTTCTCAAAATATTTCCGGATACTTCAAACTTATTCTTTCTTTTACACATTTTATAATGCTCAATAACCTTGAATTAGTTTTACCAGGTGCTAACTCAACGAGAGCAGTAAAATACCTGTCATTCTTTGCATTTCATACAGGAAATGCAAACTTTCAATATCCCCCTTTCACACTCAAAAGGGCTGTTCTGTAGTAAATAAGTTTCAGTAATTAAATTTAAGGACGCATGTAGCAATACAATGCTTAAAATTACTTGTTATAATAAATATGATAATGTCATTAAAATTAATTAATTTTAATGTAATTGCAGTGTATTTCTGGACAATATTTTTTTTAAATTCTTGTTGTCCTTAACAGATTTCTTTTTGATGGGTAAAATGAATAATAATAATAAAAAATAAATATGATTTATAAAAGCAAGTGTGATTAGTTAAGTTTTTTAATAATGTTTAGTGTTTATGAATTAAAAATCTGTTTTGTGTAGTTTAAAGTATTTAAAAGGGTTCATCTCTATTTAACGAATTTTCCACATAACGAACTTTTTTTCGGGATTTAGCGACTTCGTTAAATAGAGGTCCGACTGTATTGTTTTGCATAAAAAAGAATATATGCCTATTTAGTTTTATAAAATTGCCAAATAAGCTAAAAAAAAAGTGCAAAGGGTGGCATAGATTGTGAGCCTTATGTTTATTTTAATTATCTTTAAATTTTAAATGAATTATATATGTGTACAGAAAATAAAATGGTCATACATTACAGGATAAAATAGAACATTGACCATCTTGATTCTGGAAATGAGATTATTATGTCAGACCCACAAAGACCTCGATGAACTACACACATACTAGTTGTGTTTATTACATGCAAATACATTAACAAAGAAATTCTGGTACTACTTGATTATCCCGTCCACCAAACAACTATAAGATTAAAGGCCAATAATGGATTATTATAAATGTCACATTCACTTGGCATTAAACACGATACATGTATATGTGACATCATCAAGTGACTTTTAATTTGTATTTTTACTTTATTCTATCTTTACAAGAAGAAAGTATTGGATTCATGAAAAATTTCGACTTCCGGTTTTCGATGGATTTATACGTTCTAGAAGGAAGGTCCTGAACACGATTCGATGGTTTTTAGAAAATGTCTGTGTCACTCTGCGAGTCTGTATGTGACAAAAATTTTGTGGGCACTCTATTTCAAGAAATAATACACGGAATTTCACAAAACTTTAGATTCAGTTAGTCCTTGATATAAACTGGAGCTGATTAGTGTTTGGTGTAAATCGCTTACAGGTGGCACTGCTAAGCTGCATTATTCACAATTATCTTGATAGCTCTATCTCAAGAACTCATGCAAAAATTTTCATCAAACTTCATATTCAGTTATTCCCTGATATAGATTAGTGCTGTTTAGTTTTTGGTGTAAATCGCCCAACAGATGGTGCTGATATGTTGAATTTTTCATGATTTCGCAATATCTGTATCTCAAGAACTAAGGCATGGATTTTCATCAAACTTCAGATTCAGTTGGTCCATGATAAAAATGAGTCCTGATTAGTTTTTGGTATACATTGCCCAACAGGTGGTGCTGTTATGCAGAATTTTTTAAGATTTCAGCAATAGCTCTAACTCAGAAACTAATGCACAGATTTTCATCAAACTTCAGATTCAGTTTGAAGTTGGTATAAGTTGTTGCTGATAAGATTTTGTTGTAAATCACCTAGCCAGTGGCGTTGCTATGCTGCATTTTTCAGGAAGTATTTACATGTATGAGATAGAAGAAAGTTTTGGGATTGCCACATCCGACTAGTTATTAATGTTTTGCTCATTTATTTGTTCTTTCGTGATTTAAAATAAAAATTATGTAGATTTGTATAATTTTGCAAATAATTTGGCGATTTGCATAATTTGGAGAAATTGGTCGATAGGATAATCAAGTAGTCCTGAAATTCTTCTACCATCCTAAAATGTATCTGAAAGTATGATGAAAAAACTTTAGACCTAAGTCATTAGCACTATTGACAATTGACATACAAGAAAAAACTTGCAACAAAGAAGGTAATTTACGGCCGATAACATTGTACAGTCTTTACGCATGAAAACAAAGCAAAAATTCAATGAGCAGATTAGAGGGAGTGTACTGTGTTTAACTTTTAAAAGCGATAACCTACTATAATCAGAGTTAGTAAGTCTTAACTATGTTATTTTTCGTGCCAAAAATTAAACATACCTTAAGTATTAAACCCTTAGCCACAGCATTCTCTAACTGATCAAGAACAGTTTTCTGATCTATTCTTTGTTTCTGGCGAACCACACTGTGAATTCGTTCCAAACAAGGTCTCTGCTTTTGATACTTCACTTTTCGTATTGCATCAATAAGTAAAGTAGTAAAATCGGAATCACCCTCGTCATCATCGCTTCCGTCATCTGGCAACCTTTGCTCTCGCATTTCTTTCCTATTCATGCCTTTTTATTTTTTTCCCAAATAAAGATAGATAACATAAGAATTTCATTATGTTCGCAGTTAACTCCATTATTGAACTCAACAATGTTTTTATGAGGCACATAAATGATATTACTTCAAAAAGCAGCTAAGGTAACCTGAAAATATAAAAATAATAAACACAAGAAAATAAAAAAAAACTGTATAAAGCCTCTTAAGTTATAAACTATTTATATGAATGATGTAAAATGCTATACAACACATATTACACTTAATATGACGATGAAAAAAGACAGTACATTAATTGTTAAAAATATATCACTTAACTCTGGATTAACAGCATAAACAAAACTCCTATTTTATCTTATTTTTAACTGCTAAGTAAATTTGAAACTCAAAAGACTATCTTTGATATAAGATAAGGCTGGTGACTGTACATTACATTTTATCTGATTCGCAAAATGATAACTTATCATGACTAATTTTTTTTGCACATATACATTAGTATGTATATCTTTTAAATTAAAATTTTAACAGTGCTAGGGGGGCTCTGCCCCCCTGCTCGCTACGCCCACCAAATCCCCGCGTAATCACTTCGCGATTCCATTTGGTATCGCGAAGTAATCCCTATTTTCTAGCCAACCCCAGACGTAATTGTTTCGTGTTTGCGTTCTGGATCGCTTCGCGATCCCTTATTTTCTATGTATTCAATTTTTAGATTCCACTTAATAAAAACGCGCTCTACAATTGCACCCTGATAATTTTATTTCCTTATCTCCAAGCACATAATCATTAGAGCTTACAGAGTTTCATAATTATAAGAATTATTAAACATAAAATTATACATATAGTGTTACGAATATTGTAAATAGTAAGAGTTTGTGCTTAAAAATAATGTAAATAGTTGAATTAAGCTGTATTCATAAGGTAATGTTAGTTTTTGTTGCATTGAAATATCTCAGTTTGTCGATTTTCTGCAAACAAGTAAACCCTATTGGATTTCAATAGGAGTCTATGGAAATTTGGCAAAATACTGGAAATAGTGACAAGTTGGCTTCACTTTTGGCAACTAATTTTGGTCACCAAATTTGGCGATAAACTTGGCGACAGAGCCATCCCCTCCTTGGTAACCCCCCTTATAGCGTCAAAAAACTCTGACCAATCAGATGTGTTTTGTGGTATCTACGCAGATTTTTATTGGTCCATTTCCAAATCGTTACTTTTTTTGATATATAGAAGGATATAGGCCGTTATTTAGTGCTCGGTTTAGTATAGAAGATAAGCCGTAAGTTCCGTATTCTAGAGAGTTTTTATTGTGTTTATGATAAATGACCGTTAGCTGGCATTAGGCCATTTAGGCTAGAATTTTGATTACAAAAGATAGAAAAAAAAATATCGAGCAAAATTAATTTTTCCTGATATCAAGAGTAGGTTAGATATTTTTCTCATAATCAAATAAATCTTATTTCATAATAATAGTCGGAATTTTTTTCGATTGATACCATCTTTTCAAGTAATGACCATGTCGAGTTTTAAACACAGAAAACGAATTTTCTCGAATTAGTGACCTAGCTAGATCGATTTCTTGTCCTCGAATTAGTATAGTCATCAATTTTTGTGAAAATCATTAGAGCCGTATTCGGTATATAGCAGCATTCTTAGAGCTGAGTTTGTTTGAGTAGATCAAAATTACCTTTCCCGAATTCGAAACCTAGCTAGATGGATTTCTCGTGCTCGAATTAGTATAGGCAACACGTTTCGTGTAAATCGTTTGAGTATTTTTCCATTTATAACAAAAAACATTTTCAGCACTGAGTTTGTTTTACCCTGTAAAAATGAATTTTCTTGTATTCGGAACCTAGCTAGATCTTTTTCTCGTGCTCAATTTAGTATAGGGGGCAAGTCAAAATCTTCCCAGTCGTTTACGATATCATTCATAATCGAGAAAATCCATTGCTCGTTTAATATATATGAATTTGGCGACAGTACTTTGGTTGACAGGATAACTAACAAGCATCAATTGTATATATAGTGTTACGAATATTGTAAATAGTTAGTGCTTGTACTTAAAAATAATATAAATAGTTCAATTAAGCTCGATTCATAAGCTAATATTAATTTTTGTTGCATTACAATATCTCAATTTGTTGATTTTTTGCAAGCGAATAAACGCTATTGGATTTCAATGGGAGTCTATGGAAATTTGGCAAAATACTGGAAATAACGTTGGTGCCACTTTTGGCAGCTGTTTTCGACCACCAATTTGGTGATATCACCAAGTTGGTGCCAAACCCAGATCCTTTCCCTTTGGTAACCCCCCCTAATAGCACCCATCCTATCTAAATTCTCTACTTTCATGTTAATTCCCCCTAAGTAAGTCAGAAAGCTCTGACCAATCAGATCAAAACTTTTTTTTTAAATATAGAAGAATACATGACACTATGCATATATTTTTTCAAGTTGTCATCACTTAATGTATGAAAACAATATGCAGTCAAACCTTGATATGAGGTTATCTGATTTTTTTTTTAATTTTTCAAGAAAATATAAAACAATGCTGTAAGAGAGTCAAACCTATACAGAAAGTTCGACTGCGTTCAGTTTACACAGACAAATATGCAGGAGTGCAGAAAATGTTTCTACTCCCAACATTTCCCCCAATCCACACGAAAATTTCCCCAAAATTTTACGGTATGTTATAGGTAAATGCTGTCTTACTGTAGGTATAGAAAATTTATTTTTCAAATATTTCTACACTTATGCGCGAGTATATATGGCAGGGGGGGGGGGTGAAAATAAAAATTCTTAAAATGCAATGAAAATTTTCTGAAAGGTTACAGCAAAGTGGGGGAAATCCACTCCCAACACTATGTATTTTTCGCAGCTCTTTGACGAAATTTGTGGTTATTTCTCCTTCCTTTTGACGAAATTCGCGGTTGTTTGGCGAAATTTGCGGTTCTTTCGTGATCTTTTGACGAAATTTGGAGTTTTTTTGCGATCTTTTAATGAAATTTGCAGTTAATTTAGCCTCTTTTGACGAAATGCGCAGTTGTTTCGCTATCTTTTGACAAAATTTGCGTTTATTTCGCGATCTTTTGAGTAAATTTGCGTTCATTTTGCAATCTTTTGACGAAATTTGAGTCCATTTCGCAATCTTTTGATGAAATTTGCAGGGTTTTTTTTTTTGCTTTTCTTTGACGAAATAGAAGGTTATTCGCCATGTTTTGATGAAAATTGCAATCTTTTGACAAAATTTGTGGTGCTTTCACAACCTTTTGACGAAATTTGTGGTGGTTTCGCGATCTTTTGACGAAATTTGTTGGTTTTTTGCGGTCTTTTGACAAAATGCACATTTATTTCACGATCTTTTGACAAAATTTGCGTTCGTTTCACGATCTTTTGACGAAGCCTATGTTCTTTCGTGATCTTTTGACGAAATTTGCGGTTCTTTGGCGATCTTTTGACAAAACTTGCGATTTCTTCACGATCTTCTGACGAAATGTGCGGTTATTTTGCGATCTTTTGACGAAATTCGAGTTTGTTTTGTGATCTTTTGACGAAATTCGAGGTTGTTTCGAGATCTTTTGACGAAATTCGAGGTTGTTTCGAGATCTTTTGACGAAATTCGAGTTTGTTTTGTGATCTTTTGACGAAATTCGAGGTTGTTTCGAGATCTTTTGACAAAATTTGCAGTTGTTTCGCGATCTTTTGACAAAATTTGCATTTTTTTTCACGATTTTTTGATGAAATGTGCGTTTATTTTGCGATCTTTTGACAAAACCTGTGGTTATTTCGTGATCTTCTGACGAAATTTGCGGTTGTTTCGCAATCTTTTGACAAAACTTGCGGTTCTTTCGCGATCTTCTGACGAAATGTGCAGCTATTTCGCGATCTTGTGGCAAAATTTGCGTTTTTTCCTGTAATTCTTTGACAAAATATGCAGCATTTTTGTGTCTGAATTTTCAGATTGACGACAGATTTTTCTTTTTTTTTGGAATCGAATGTCTTAAATTTTCAGAAAATTCGGAACAGAATTACCCCTGATATATGGTTACATATTATTCTGAGATCGATTTTGTGAAGGGCGCCATACGGATCATTTTATTTGTAGTGAAATATTTCTATCTCGGGGAATCATGGAATTTGTTGTTAAAATCAAAATCAATTGAATATGTTTCTGCAAAATTTTCCCAGGGGATTAAAATTTCTCCCGATTGCCTAGATTGCCGGATCGGATATATTCTGCACGCCTGCAAATATGAATTATACTCTATATACTAAGTCTTTATCTCTAAATCTAAAATTTAAAAAAAATAGATGAAAGCCTATGTTCTGAATCAGGTAGGCACCATTCCAATGCAGAGAGGTTAAGTCACCATGGGTACAATAATGGCACAGATGTCGTATACGCACCACATTGGTGTGTTTTTTTCTGACGCCAATGTCACACTTAACTGGCACCTAAGTATCGTTGTTTTGCTTCATATGGTAACCTGGATGTTGTTTATTAATAAATTGTTTATTTATTTATTTTTTTATTATATAAATTGCTTTATTCTATAGTTATTAAACTTTTTTTAATACTTCTTAGCTAACCCGTCGACCAATTTTGCCAAATTATATAAATCGCCAAACCACTCGCCAAATTATACACATTGACATATTGTTTTATATTAAATAACGAAAGAACAAATAAATTAGTAACACATTAATAAAAATAAAACGTGGAATTAGTGCTTTTATTGGTCATTATTGGAATTTAAATCTTACAATTAATTAATGGCAACCATTATTGGCAATTAATCTTACAATTTGGCGACAGTAATTTGGCCGACGGGATAACTAAGTACCCTTTTTTAATTTATTGTTATTCCCTTTTAAAAAATATATATGTAACTGGTATTCGAAAACGAGGTTTTCGCCAAATTGGCGGCAGAACAAAATTGTGAAAACGTGGTATGTATATGACATCTGTGACAATTCTTACAAATAACGAAATAGCACTGACCATGACCATACAAGAAGTACAAGTAAGTGCTATGTCACATATAAGAACTCTCAACTTTCACAAAGCGTCTGACATTGGTCTTAATATTAATTTATATATTTATAAACCTAATGAATGACCTAATTTGGCAAATCTTCTATATTGGAGGCACATGCTTACAATTGGCCACAAACATGGATGGATGGATTGATTTTAGTGACGCAAAGTCCACAGTTAAGCCAATAAACATAAACAATGACAGGAACTGCAAGATATTGTGCATTTTAGCATCACATTTACTTCCTATAAGTTGTAATGATGATGTTAATTTTAGCATCCCATTCTTGCTGACATCGCTCATGTTTATCACCAATCATAGACACCACAGTGTCTGATATAAGGACCAGGATTTTGGGGGGGGGGGGGAGGGTGGTCACTCACTCTCAAGAGGCACATAAAATTAACACAGTACTTAAGAAAGAAATTATAAAATATATAAAGCTGTGTTTCTCTGCCTTTTAACGCTATTTCTCATTCCTATCCAAACAAGTATAATTTGCAAAAATGACATTGGCTCAAGCCTTCTTCGTACCCCCCCCCCCCCCCCCGAAGACAAAAATGTCATTGGGTCGAACCTACTTTGCACCTCCCAGGGGATGCACACCTCACCGGTGTGGAACCACAGATTTAAAGCAGTCCCAAAAGTATGAGTATACTGGACCCTCAAATTAGTAAAATTACTCTTGGGTATAGATGATTATTAAGGACTAAAATATTTAAAATATGAAGATTAAATACATTGCACCATGTTTTCACAGGGACAGGTAAAATAAAAGAATTTTATGTAAAAGGGATTACATAAGAGAGCTCAGCAAGCTGAAAAGAACCTTTTTACCCACATAAAACACTGTGTCCCCCAAAATGCGCATTAAAAGTATCTTATGAAAAAAGCAAATCATAAATAAAATAATATGCATAGATTAAATTTTACAGGCAGTTAAATTGGTCAACAAGATTATTCACAATCTATAATAATAGGTTCCTGTTTATGAACAAAATCATGACTACCATTGAAAAGAGTGTAGAAATCCTGTGTAGATAATGGCATAACAATCAAAACACACTCACTCTGTACCACACTGAATGTCAAACAAATCAAAGCAACAGCAAGCACATTCAGAGACAGCATAGATATATTATCCAAATCAACAAAGTTTTAATAGGTTAACATGAAAAGCAAAAAACACAATAATAACAGATTACATTCACATTTATGATTTTTGAACGGTAATAAAATACAGGGAGAAAATTCAAATTACAGTAAATGACATTTTAAAGTCTTGAAGTTAATACGCAAGAAATACAACCAAATAAATAAAAGGGGGAATTTTTAAATAGTATGTACAGCAATTAGCTTCACTTTAAACACATGCAATAAAAGCAGACGATTTTACGATTCTCATAGTGTTTCAGCATACGTATGAGTCATACACTTACCATTTTTCCTTTCCTCATCCTGATCTAGTTATTTTCAATACAGTTACACAACATCGGATGATTTATGTGCAATTTTTGCCGCCGACTATACAGACTCCTTATAAAACAGCTCAAGATATTTTAGGATCACACAGATCCAGATGTTTATACTTATAAAATCCACAGTATATATCTTTAAAATTTATGTTCCAAACAAAGTAACACTAAAATATATGCACGTTTATCCAGCATAATGAAAACACACACATAATGATGACACTCTACACACACACACCATCAACAACAGTTAAAAAATAAACAAGAAAATCCTTCAGTGATCCGAAAAAACATCTTAAAGGACGCTACATAGTGCAACGCAAATGTAGATTTTTATAAAGCCGTTTAAACAAAAGGCGGACATATAAATATGGCTGCAGAACAAACACTAATCACCTCATCAAACTGAACCGTACGAGTAGGTGACGGAATGAATGAGTGTTTTTGTTACATACTTAAACAAATTTCACAACAGAATTAACATCAGACAACACAGATGTTTATATACAATCATAAATAATTATGATTAACAAATTAAATATTAAAGGATCAAGCGGCTTTAATATTTCTTGGAAATCTGTCGACGTACTTTTAACACCATACAACAAAGATACGTTAAATTACGAAATATGATTGGCCCATTTTGTTGAAAAAGCTAAAAAAAAAATTTGACAAGTCCTGGAAAAAAAGCTTGTAGTTATAATTTTTACCGTAAGAGTAGCGAATGCATTAAAAAATATTTTTTTTCTTCTGTAATTGAAGAACTTCTAAGTTGCCTCACATAAGTCTATAAAAATTATTATTTGCTTAGTCAGATAATTAAACTTTAAAATTTATAGTTTATAAGTATGGAAATTTTTGAATTGCATTATTCGTGACTTCAAAAGTAGAAAATTAAAAACGGTAAAAAAAATATAAAAATTTTATCATTGTATAAAACTTTGAAACTTGAAATGAAAACAATTTTTTTCTTATCAGCAAGATTTTTGTCTTTCCATGTGTGAGTGGTTCTCGGAATGGTTTGTGAACGGCTCATGAATTGAATGTACATGCAATAGATACTTTGGTAAATAAATACACGATAAACAGTTGAAACGTGTTTGTCACCATTAAACCAAACATTTAAAGTTTATGAACTTTTTTTTAAATTATTAATTGTAAGTATATTTTATTATAAATTTTTATTATTATTCTTGCTTAAAGTTAAAATTTCATTTACCATTGTCGATATATAAGATATGAAATTCAAAACTAAAAAAAGTAACATTTATTTTATTATTAATCTTTTATATGACTTTGTCAATTTATATCTTTCTGGATCTAATTGAATTTAATTCTGTAAGTGTTAAAATTTTAAATTATCAGTAGGAATTTTCGGTCTTTCTTACAGTTCCCAGTATAAAAAAGCATATTCTTTACAATCTTTTTACGAAATTCATTATTTAAATTATTGTGTTTCTTCTTATATATATACGTACATATATATATATATATATATATAAGGGATGCACCGAATAGTGATTTTGGCCGAATACCGAATATTCGGCTAGCCGAATAATAACTATTAAGCTGAATACGGAATATTCGGCTGACCTAATACGTTTATAATTGAAGGTTTAAAGGCATTAAAATGTTAAATTTTAAAACAATTTTACGTAACATTTAATACAAAAACTTACATTTTGATAAATAGGAGCTTTTTACAAGTAAACTGTATACTGAAAAAAATCTGCTTTGAGTTATTTAAGAAGAGGATATAGTATCAAACTCAGAAAAAATATCTTTTCTATTCCTTTGATTTAGCAAGGAAGTTTTTAAATGCATCCTAGATCAGCGTCTGAAGTGGGCAATCATTTTCAGAGATTGTAAACATAAAGTTTGTTTTTAAAACCTTGCAACAAATTTTCGACAGGGATAATATGGTCAAGACAAACATTTTTTGAAGAAGAAATAACATCTCAGCCCATTTATTCCATCAAAATTACAATGCATTCAATCAAAAACGCTGGTTGTGTACCTACAAGCAGAAAATAAATTTTTGTCCACAACTTTATCAATAATGAAGAAATTTATCGAGAATTGTTTCATATTAATTTTGCTTGTATTAAATGTGATGATACCATTGAAAATGACTGAATTTTGGCCAGTGACACCGTATATACTGTCAACTGCATTCTGAATAAAGGAATGTCTAGCTCATAGTTGTTTAGATATAAATGGTTGCAATTTCCAGCTCTTCTCATCATATCATATTTCACAGAAATCAAAGCAAGTCTGTTGAAAATATAGTTATCATATCTTCGTTATATTGTTAAAGTAGGGTCAGGTGGGGGAAAGTGGTCATAAAAACAGGCTTTTCAAACTTTCAGAGGATATAAACATCAGAATTTATGTGATGTTTTCTAAAATTTTGGGTGTTATTTTACATTACTTTACTCTAGAGTACATCCATATCCATTTCAGAAATATTTTTGGGGAATAACGCCTTTTTATAAAATATTTTTCCAGGCATGTTTTTATGACCACTTTACCCCAGGGGGTGGGGTAAAGTGAGTAGTGCATGGGGTAAAGTGGTCACATTGAAAAAGTGTAATAAAAAAATAAACTAATGAATAAAAAGTGACATTTTATTATTTACAAACATTTCAAACAACCTTTATAATAAGTTATCTGCCATTTTATTTTATTAAAGTGTAAATTTGTAATGTTAAAATTTGGTTCTTCAAGGATTTTGATCACATCTGATTCTGGAAAAGTATAATGATTGCCAAATTTGGATTTTTTTTAACATACTTTAAGAAAAATAATCATGTTTTTTCCCAATTTCTTATTGATTTCTTCATTTCATATCTTAGCAACACTCAAGGTCCTATAGATATGGTTTGAGATGTCATCTTTAGCGATTATAAATGGATTCAAAAGAGAATGTTGACTGGGGATATTTTGTTGTTGTTTTTTTCTTTTTGGAAATTTAAGCAACTTTTAAGTATCCCATTCCCCTTGTTATTTTTGCAGATATAATGCAAGTGTTTTTCCTGTCAATACTACTCTGATCTTGTACTGGACACATTTCATTTTCCTTTAAAACTATGTCTAACAATTCTATTCACATCTGAAATGAGTGTAGATAATGTTGCCAATGTAGATTATTTTAAATTTTTTTACATATTTTGCAGTCTGCTTTCTTGATACTGTTTCTTTAAAATTCCTTTCCAGGCTTTTTTAATGGGGGAAAATACACCTAGATCTAATGGTTGTAGACTATGACTAGTATGAGGTAGCAGGCAGAATATTATAATATGATTGTCGATAGCTATTTTTCACAGCATCATAATTCATTTATGTCCATCACAATCATAAATAAAAGGGCAGGCTTTTGTAAGCTTTCGGTGTACTATCTACTTAATAAAAGGATCCATCCAAGATTCAAGTACAGAATCCTGCATTTATCCAGATTCCATGATTCATACAATGCTCCTGCACGACCACCCTTTATCCATAATTCATATATACTCACTCATAAACGGCGAATGGAAGAATGTAATAACATAACCACTAGCTGATATACCAAAAGGAACACTAAACATTATCTTTCCTTTGGTTTCTGAATTTTATATAATGCATTGCATTGCGTACAATTTTTTAAACTGAACTATTTTGGCTATCCATATCCATTCCAGCCTCATCAACATTAAAAATTCTTTCAGTATTTTCTTGTGGACTATTTTCTTATATAATACAAGTATGGGTATTAGAAAAAGTAGTTAATGTGTTGGTTGTTAAATTAGTTGATGTAACCTTTGCAAGCAATTCGGGTTTACACTTAGTTAATTCATTCACTATTCTGAACCTATTAAAAATTAAACCTAACCTTTTTTAACCCCCATATTATAAACTATTATTAAATAATAACTATTTGCAGTTAGTTTTTAATAGTTATTAGTATTTAATAAACTGGCATTGTATATAATGAATAATTTAACACAGATCAAATATCTAGAAGTTAAGCCTAACCCTATGACCACTTTACCCCATGTAACTAAAACTATTATGAAATCAAATCTGTGATAAATGTAACTTAGCTATAAATGAAAATATGTTCTTGAGATATGTGAAAAACTTTCTGAACTGCCAATTTAACAAAATTTGGGATAAACAAAATGTAGCAGAAAAGTTAATTAAAGAGTTAAAAGAACAAGGTGTAACAAAGACAGACAAAATGAGTGCTCAGTGGCTCAAACATGTTACTAAAAATGTTTTTTTGAGTGAAAAACTTTGATCAATACTTAATAAATCTAAAATTAAAAGAAAATTATTCAAATTTCTATATTAGTCAGGATTTTAGCCCTTTTTATGAATTATGACCACTTTACCCCACCTGACCCTAACAAACGAAAATCCAAGTTTGAGTAAGATGAGATACACTGTATTTATCGCTGAATAAGTGGATTACAATTATGTTTTCTTTGACAAAAAAGTCCATCTTGATCTCTATTCTCAACCCTGAACGATTTTCTATTTTGTTTAGAAAAATCCTTTTTTGTTAAAAAGTAAGAAACAGATTACTGGACAATGTTCAGAAATGCATTTGTACATCATTAATTCCTATGAAAATCCTCATTAATGACATTAATGGTTAATTTTCTTAAGTGATACTTAATAAACAGCAAATAATGTAAAAACATAATCTTTTATTTAAATATGATTCTGTTTCTAATTATTCTGAATATCTTTATAAGTTGGCAGTTAAAAGTAGAACTTGTGTAAAGTTTTTTAAAATATGCTTTAAAAGATTTTTTAAGTATTCGGTTCAGCCGAATATTTTGATATTCGGCCAAACTGGGTATTCCGCAGACCGAATAGTTTCATGTTTGGCCAAACCCAATATTTGGTAACATAGCTGAATACCGAATATTTGGTGCGTCCCTAATATATATATATATATATATACAGTAAAACCTCCCTAAAGCGACCGTGTTCTGTTCTTATAAAAATTGGTCGCTCCAAGAGGTATTCTCTTAATGGAGGTCATGTTTAAATCTAGATTTTAATTGTTGAAAAGAGTAACAATTAATGTTACTAAATTTTTCTTTTCACATTAGGAAAAAAATATGAAAATATAAGTATCAAAACAAAAGTTAATTACATAAGTTAATTTCTGCAAAGCTTAAGAAATTAATACATTGACGTTTGCTTTGATTTTACGGTTTTATCTTTTATAACTTGTATTTTAAAGTTCAGTAAATAATTTTTTTTTTTTTTGGACGCGAACAATTTATGACAATTTCATTAATTTATCTATTTCTTTGAGTGTTTCCTGGCAGAATAGGGCAGGCAAGGTAGTTTATTGACCGCCATTCTTAATTGTCATCAGAGTTAAATTCATTGATAAAAAGGCACAAAGTTGTTTAAACACTTAAAAGTTACCGGAAGAAAAAAATTTCTAAACTTAGTTTAGAAGTTTGATGAATAATGTGCTCTCCAGAATTATTTTTCTAATAAAACCTTCTTCAAGCGACCTTGAAAAAACAGAATTTGTTTCGTTTCCTTCAAAGAAATGGGTCACTCATGGAGGGAGTTCAACTGGGATGGTCTCTGAATGGAGGTAAAATTAGTATTGAGCCTATAGGAATAAATTTCGTTATATGAAAAAATGATCGTTCAAGGAGGTGGTCGCAGAGGGAGGTTTCACTGTATATTTCTCTGTTTTTTAATTAGTACTGAGAGTTTAATGGAAACTTTTACAAAATTAGGTTTTTAAGTACAGTATAGGATCCGGAATCCTTGGGACCTGGGGCATTCCAGATAAGGGGTTTTTCCGTAATTCGGAACACTATTACAAATATTTTCTAATGTACATAAATATAAAATACAGGTTAGCATAAATAATATTAAAAATACTGTATTACACATTTGTTGAATTAATCCAATTAAACACAATTAAGGAAAAGTTTAATTTTTATTTACAAAAAAAAAAAGTTAAGTAATACTTTTAAGTTATAATAAAACTTACAAATGAACAAGATCAAAAATAAAATTTAGTTTTGGGGTTCAGATGCAGATGCTTGGGAATTAGTTTTTTGGAAAAATCCTTTTAAAGTTGGCTGCTTGTAATATTTATCTTTTACAAGCTTGTCTTCAATTAAATTGTCTTAAATTAAATAAGGACATTATTTGTTGTTCATGGAAATAACTTGTTCCATGTCTTGAATTAATTGTTGAGTGTAAAATATCATTTGTTCATTAGATATTTTTTCTACCTCCTCATTCTTGTCATCATCATCATCACTACTATCATCAGATGCATCTTTAGTCATCATTTCACAAATTTCACTGTATGCCATCTGATGACTAAGTGGAGCATTATTGTCTATACAGTAGACTCCCTCAAATCCGCACAGCTTGGGACCAGAGGTTGTGCGGATTTTAGAATTTTGCGGATTTCTGGTCATTTATTTGTTTACATTTTTGAACATTAATTTGATTGGTAGTTGAGCAATGGAAATTATAATGAATGGTTACAATAAAGTGAAATATTAAAATAATTAAGTAAAATATTAAAATAATTTATTAGTTTAAAAAGAAGTAATTATTAAATAAAATAATTATGCAAAATAAAAAATATTAAAAATTAAGTCATGTAAATAATAATTAAGATACAATACTAAATGCACATATAAATATATACTATAAATATAAAATAATATATAAATATACATATAAATAACACTAAATACAAACATACAATACTAAATATACATAATAATGAGGAAAAATAAATTTTTCTTATTTTTTTTTTTTTTTACAAACTTTACTTATTTTTTTATTTTATATTTTTGAAACATGGATAAAATGGTTGTTTGCTTTAATTTTTTGTTTCGTTCTTTTGTTATTGCATCCTGAAGCTGCTTATGATTCATTATCTGTTGCTCAGATATAAAGCTCTGCTGCTTCAGGAAGCTCCAATATTTTTCTCCTATGACTAGACCTTCTTCAAGATTAATTTTTTCAAGTTCTTCATTAGATTTAGTTTCTGATGAAGAATCTGCATCAATAACGAAATTTTATGCCATGTTTATCCAGATTTAATAAACGAAAAAGCTTGATTAATTAAAAAATATTTTGGAAAACGATCGCGATCACCGATGATATTAGCGCCATCTTTATTTATTTCGGAAATAAATGCATATTTTCTTTATGAAAAAACTTGAGTTTAGTCATATTAATCAGAATTACATATTAAAATACGTACGTAAAATTAAAAATAAATAAATAAAAATCATTAGATTAAAACCAGTGTTGAATTCAGGAGGTGGCCTGGGGGGACATTCCTCCCCGGAGCAATGAGATGCTCCCTCTCGGAAGATTTGAGATTGTGTTTTCAATGGTCAAAAAGTGCAATTCCCCCCCCCCCCCCCTTCCCCGGAGCCACAGAAATCCCTCCCGGAAAAAAGTGTCTGAATTCAACATTGATGAAAACTGACGTCGATACCTCTTTCACGCTGCGATCTCAAAACAAAACTTATATCTTATTTGCCATGTTCCGTTGCTTCGCGCATTCGCACCGCGCATTTCCTCTTTCTCAAGATTTTTCTCAGTTGCCTATACGCACAGATAAGAGATAAGCGCTTTACTGTATATACAAAACAGGGCCATTAGATTTTTTTCGGAAGTAAATTCATATTTTTCTTCATAAAAAAGCTTGCATTTAGTCGTATTAATCAGAATTACATATTAAAATGCATACGTAATACTGAAAAAATAATAAATATTGAAACACGAGGAAACGAACGGAAGAAAAGTAAACAATTCCACTACAGTTTACACTTGCTAATATTCTACAGAAAATACAATAAAGGGAATTTTTCAAGGCTCGAAATGTACTGGAACAAATCGGAGCGATATTCCGGTTCTTGAAATTATGATAAATAAAGTTCCGATTCGTAAAATTATGGTAAATATCGTTCCGTTTCATACTTTTATTGAAACATTGTTGCTGTTTAATATAGCTTATTGCGCTCTCTGTTACTGTTTTCATTGTTATTTAGAGCCTTGAATGTTTTTTTTTTTTTTTTTTTTTTTTATTGCTTTGTATGTTTAGAAATAAATTTGTCTATACTTTAAAAAAAAAAAAAAAATCGGAAAAATAATTTTTAAATAGCGTTCTGTTTCGTAGATTTTTCCATTTTGAGCCCTGGAATTTTTGATATAGATATGCTAATTTATATAAAAATCAAAAGTAATATAAACTTATTTAGTAATAAATCAGCTGTAATAGCCAAAAGAGAATAATTAACAAAAAATTGAGTAAAAAAAACATGGCGGTAGTCGCTGATTTCGGCGCCATCTTGAATTTTGTGCCTGCACCTTAACTGTAAATTTCACTGTTTACATCTGAAAAAATACGCGGATTTTAGGCGTTCGCGGACTGGAGGGAGTCTACTGTATTGAAACAAACTTGAACTGCATCTTCATCCAATAATTGGGGAGGGAGGGAGGGGAATATATTGAAAGTTGACTTTTTATTTATTTTTGTTTTGTTTACGAATTTATCGCATGGAAAGCGGACAGAAAGATACAAGAGGCAAAATTTATCAACACTTAAAATGCAGATTTCCGCAAATTCGCGGAGATAACGAAGTGCATAATTATTGTAATAGCCCATTAACCCACCCTCCCCTATTTTGTAAACAAATTTTATATATTTTTAAAAAAATCCCGCGAAAGCACCCCCCCCCCCCCCCTCTTCCCAAACAAACAAAAAAAAAACGCGCCAAGCGCCGTATCACCTTTCTGTCTTATCCGATCTCTGCTTTTCTGGATGGACGCAGCTGATCACGGTAAAAATGAACGTTTCTCTCATTCTCGTAATTGGCCGAATTGTGGGTGCGCCTTTAGATGATGTCAAAGGTCGGAGCTTTCTAATTCTAAGTGAAGTTTCGAAAATATTTTTTTTCAAAAGGTTAAAATTAAAATTTTTTATAATGGATTTTAGCGTTTGAAACAGAAAAATACGAAATTTAAGAATATGTAGTTAGTTTTCCCATATTTCTAAAGGTTATGCCGATGCAAAGTCATAAAAATGATCGAAAAGAGAACTTATGTCCGATGATTGTGTACATTCAATTCTTATCTTTCACAGGAGCGTCATAAGTGGGATCGCAGGTAGAGCGCGCTTTTAAGTTCGCGCTTTTTAAGTTCTGTTTTTTAATATCTCGGTTAACAAAAAAGAAAAATCTGAATATCAGGGGAGGCTTTGGACTATTCTTATAAACATTTTCGGATTTCAACAGGCGGTAGATTTCAATAGCCACTTTTAATCCCTGTAAGCGGCCTCTCCGATTACTTTACGATTTTTGCCGCATGGGGGTGGGGGGGAGAGAGATTAATGGGATATTACGGTACCTTGAGGTGTGTGAGAAAAAGTATAAAACATTCAAAATATCAATTTATAAAGCATGTTAACTCTTCAATAAAATATGAGAAAAAAAACTGTGAATTATTATGAAATGAAAGCTTTCACTAAGTTTCGGTTTTGGATCGTTTAGCGTTCCAGTTTTTAGAGCGTTCCGGATATCAGGACGCCGGATAATAGATCCTATACTGTATTATTTTATTCAGAAACAAATTAAATTGTGAAATAACGTTTTTGAAATATAGATCTATACATGTAGACTTAAATACTTTTGTTAAAATGTGTGACATTAAATTAATTTTTAATTTTGAAGGGACATTTAGATATTGCTTTTTGTAATTCTACAGATTTCTTGCACTTTGAACTATTTTAATTAATAATATCACCTAAAAATTGAATACGATGATGGAAAAACTGTGCTTGAAATTTTGTCCAGAAAACAATCTTTTAATCAATGTCGCTATAAAAAAATCTGTTTTTAATATGGCATTTGATTGATTTAACAACTTATTTTTTTTATTACTAGGGGGCTCGGCCCCCTACGAGCTACGCTCGCCAACCCCCGTTCAGACACCGCAGACTCTAAATGCACGCTAATGTGATTGACTTTAAAAAGATTTCGAAAGATTGAATTATAATTTAAAAAACAGTGGCGATCTCCCTATAAACGGATTTGTATTCATTTCTCTTTGATTAGGGAAATTTTAACGCCAAATCCGCTGCGGTACTACTTGATTATCCCGTCGACTAATTTCGCTAAATCATATAAATCGCCAAACCACTCGCCAAGTTATACAAATTGATATAATTTTTAATTTAAATATTTAAAAAATATTGGTGTTCAGTTCACGGACCATTTGGGAGCCCTGCACATACAAATAAAACTGTGCATCGAGTTTTCTATATTTGAATATAAAGATAAGAATTTTTTTTTCTAAATTTTATGAAAATTTCAACATTTTTACATCCTATTTCTGCACTTAACTACCTTTCACTTTTCCAAATATTTTTAGTTTAAAACAAAACAAAACAATGCACAGTTTTATTTTTATATGTAAGCCAAACTGGCATAAAAATACTGGGGATTTTAATTGATATGGAATGTGCATTTAGCATTTTGACGAGTTCTACATAACGCTTAAAACATTCAGGAAAATTCCTCATTTTCCTTCAAACTGCTTGATTTCAAATGCAGTTTATTTATGGAAAGATATGAAAAATAAACTAATGTTAAATTTAAATGTGTAGCACGTAAAAAAAAAAAAATGTAAGATGCAAGTAAATAAGACAAAATTAATTCATTAAATTGTTAGAAGACGTACATACTAAACAAGTTTACTGAAACTGTTTTTTATTATTATTAATTATGACACACAGTCTTATTTTATTGTATATCCTTAAAATATTTAATCAAAAAGTAGGGATGCACTAAATAGTGATTTTGGTCGAATACCTAGTGCTGTACTTGGAAAAAAATATTTGTGGGAACTCACCTTTTCATAGAGTAGATGTTGATGCTACCAGATTTTGCTTAGCCAAAAGTCAATTTAAACATTTACCCTAAAGCCGCCTTTTAAAATTAACATTTATAATTATTATACTCTAGTTTTTATAGTATTGTATGTATATAGCATTCATCTAAAAGCAATATTTAATCAATCTCATAGTAACATTGTTTTTTCATGAAAAAAAATTACCTCTCTATTCTAAAAAAAAGTAACTACCGCTGTCACCGCCACCGCCGGTTTTGAATTTTTCGTGACCAAAGGTCTTTCTTTGTTAATATTAAGAAAAATATAGCATACAAAAATATGAAAATCGGTGGTATTATAGAGAAATGTTTGATAAACACGCTGATGTAGACAGTTTTCAAATCGAAGAATTATTTTAAGAGATATTTAATGCTAAAGTTGGACAAAATCATTCTACTAAAAAAGTTTTATAGGAGCAAAAACTATACATAGGAATTTAATCATTTTTAGATCATTTTATGTGTTTGAAGTTCCCAGTGTGCAGACTGTATTTCTTTTTTTAATTTGACTCATTTTTTGAGATTTTATTTCTATTTTAAATTCAAATTTCATCATTTTAGAGATATTTTTTACATATTTTAGAAAATGGTATTAATTTAAACTGTTGCCAACTGTATAAACAGCGCAGACAATAATGTTTGCTTCAAATTAAAAATTTATTTACACGTGACTATTATAAACAGAAAAAAACATTTGAAATTAGAATTAAATAATTATGTATAAAAATCTGGAACTTGTGAAAAATTACGTCATAAAAACTATATTTACACATGAATTTTAAAAGAGAAAGGATATTGTAAAATAATAAATTCATTAACATGCGTTAGAAGTCTTAAATAGGAAAAATTACGTCACATTACACAGGGGTGATTGTGCTCCGGGTGTAGCCCGGATTTCCGGGTTTTTTGGTCGATCCCTCCGGGTTTATGAGATCGTTACGTTTATCGGAAAATTCGGACATTAAAAAATATCGCGAATTTCAACAAATGGTCGCCGAAAAAAATCAATTCCTCAATCGTTCACTGAAAAAAAATCGATAATTTCGTCAAAGGATTGCGGGAAAAAAATGAATTTCGTCAAAGAATCTCGAAATAAACACAAATTTCGCCAAAGGATCGCGAAAAAAGCGCGAATTTCGCAAACGATCGCGATAAAACTAAGATTTTTGTCAAAAACATCGCGGGGGAAAAACGCGATTTTCGTCAAAAGATCGCGGGAAAAACGGATATATCGTCAAAGGAACGCGGAAAAATGGATATCGTCAAAGGATCGCTGGAAAAACGCAAATTTCTTTAAATAACGCGAAAAAAACAAGATTTTCATCAAAAGATCGCAGGAAAAACGGAAATGTTGCCAAAGGATCGCGGGAAAAACGCAAATTTCATTAAAGGATCACGGAAAAAAAAAAAACAGTGTCTTCAAAGAATAGCGGGAAAAAACGCGATTTTCGTCAAAGAATCGCTAGAAAAACGGAAATATCGTCAAAGGATCGCAGAAAAAACGCAAATTTTGTTAAAGGATCACGGGGTAAAAACATGAATTTCTTTAAAGAATCGTGAAAAAACGCAAATTTCGCCGAAAAATCGCGGAAAAAACGCAAATTTCGTGAAAGGATCGCAGAAAAAACACAATTAGACCAGGAGTGATTCTCTCACCACTCTCTCTTCTGTAACCTTTCAGAAAAGTTGCTGTGAATTTCAGATACATTTTTGTTTTTTTTACTCACAATCACCCCTGGTATTGTGTTATCCATCTCAATCTCAGTACAAAAATGTTCAGAATCGCATATCTCTAATGTGTAATACCCAAGAAGAAAGCAGGAAAAAGAAATTTACCTTGTGTAAGAGTAAAGCTTTAAAAATAGATTTTTATTTATTTTTTTCTAATACTTAGCCACCTAGAAGTAAAATTGGATTGGTTTTGACATTTTTTTACTGTTTTCAAATAACTAGATATGACTTGCATTAATTCTACTAAGAGATAACTCTTAACACATAATTTGTACTTATTTCATGAGTACTTAGAATAAATTGATTTACTGAATATAGAATTCGAACTTTGCATATAACAAGATAAATTGCGCTCTCCATTTGATGAAGTCATTTAGCTTTCAGTGAAATTAACATAAGTTTATCAAATTATGGTTTTCTGCAATTGTATATTTCAAACAAAAGCAGAAATATGTCATTTGATTGTCATGCTGTTGCAGCATCAGTTGTTATGTAAATTGATATTCTCTTTGCATCGATAAGTTTCAGGGTTTTTCACTTTGTATCGATTAATTTTCAGGGTTTTTCACTCTGAGTCACAATCACCCCTGATTACACTTATTACGTAAAATGAACAAAAAATAATATTGCAAAACAGTTTAAATTTAGAAATTGCTCGAGACATTTACCGTAATTTCCGGCCTATAATCCACGGATTATCTGTTAAAAAACCTCAAAATTTTTAAGTGCAGATTATCTGCTGAAATTTTTTTTTAAGCAGAAGTTCAGGGCAGACATCCAGTTTCTACCGGCAGTCATAAAATAAAAATGTAAACAGTTATCAAACTATTGTCTGCTATCAACCGTTTGTGGAGTTGCTTGTGATTGATTAATGTGTTGTAATTGGTTGTACGTGGGAGTGGTTTCCGATTATGATTTTTTTTTTTTTAAACCTTTTGGCAACATGTTTCTACGAAGAACAAAGCATTTCTCATCTCATCCCTTTCAAAAATTGCAATCTCAATCATTTATGAAATAGCTCCTCCCAAAATTACAGCAGTTTTACTGATTACGATGATTGATATTACGATGCAACCAATGGGAATCCGTCACACATTTATCGAATGAATCATTATCGTATTGTAGTTTCATGGTTTTACTGCTGCCTTCTATGGATAGGATAATAAAATACAATTATGTCCTTGTAATTTATATTAAAAACCAAAACGTATTTGATGGTATAGCACGTTGAAAGTTATAATAATGTCTAAGAGAAAACCTGTTATTTAACACTACAGAATTTAAACAGAACGTTATTTAAAAAGAGGAAGATGATTTAAAAACAGCAATTATTACAGAATTATCTGTATTCACAAGACTTTCAACGTCTTAGATATAAGATTCAATGAAAAAAATTATTTGTATTTTTTAACTTGTAATTATTTTATTATTATATTTTTTCAGTTATTTTATTACAATTATCATTTAAATAGAAGCAACTAAATAAATAGGGAGGTGGTTTATTAGTAGTACTTTGGAATGTAGAAAACAATGAGTAATTCTTGTATAGTCCGGCGTATAATCAGCAGGTTATACACCGATGCGGATTATCTGCTGAAATTTTTTTATAAGGTCTAAAAATTGCGGCTGCGGATTATACGCCGCCGCTTATTATAGGCCGGAAATTACGGTACTTGATATTTTGAGATGATCTTTTCAACTATTTCTGTTAGGACAGCATAAATAATATTTCATTTCTAACAAAAGTATTTTCACATGAATATTAAAAAGAGAAAGAATAGTTTGGTCAAAATTACGTCATATTAAAAACGATTCATTTAAAATGTCTTATTTAAAAGAACTTTCTTTTCGCTTTGTTAAAAAATACCGGGAGACAAAGACTCTGTTTACTTAATTCATTTTATGTTAGCTTATTTTGAAATGTTTAACTGATTTTATTTAATCAAAGACAAAAACAGCCATTGTATCTTTTAACAGTGGCTGATTTAGCCTTAAAATCCCCCAATCAAAGAGAAATGAATAGAAACCCATTTATAGAGAGATCGTTACTGTTTTTAAAATTATAATTCAATTTTCTGAAATCTTTTTAAAGCCAATCAAATTAGCGTGCTTTTAGAGTGTGTGGTGTCTGAATGGGGGTTGGTGAGCATAGCTCGTAGGGGGCAGAGCCCCCTAGTAATGGGGAAAAAAAAAAAAAAAAGTTTTGTGGTTTGTGATCGTCTGCGACATTTTTTTTACAGTAACAAACCAAATATTTCTGGGAATGGCGTTCCCATCCAACTACAGCACTGTGAATACCGAATATTCGCCCCACAGGTGAACCAAATACCAAATGTTTGGCACATATGTGAACCAAATACTGAAAATTTGGCTAACTGAATAGTAACTTTAGGCCAAATACAGAATATTCGTCTTGCCAAATACTTTTCATATTTCAAAGTTTAAGATATTAAAATGTTACTTTTCAAACAATTTTACATAATGTTTAATAATAGAAACTTTCATTTTGATAAACAAGAGCTTTTCATAAGTTTTATATTGAAAAATATCTGCTTTGAGTTATTTAAAAAGGATAATTATAAGACTTTTTTAATTACTAAAATTTTAAATTTCATGGTTTCTTCTACGAATTAAAACAAACATTTTAAAATGAAAGAGAAGTAGTGAAAAAATTGGAAGAAAAAACAGGGTCATATACTGTTTACTTGTCACGAAGAGACTAAAGTAAAAATAAATAAATAATACAATCTACCCTAATAATGGCAGCTCAGCTAAAATAACTTTACTACTCCCTTTGACTTTGCAAGGAAGTTTTTAAATGCATCTTAGGTCAGTGTCTGGAGTGGGCGATCATTTTCAGATATTGTAAACATCAGGTTGTTCCTAAGATCTTGCAACAAACTTTCAACGGGGATAATATGGGCAAAATAAGCATTTTTTAAACTAAAAACAATATCTCAATCCATTTATTCCATCAAAATTACAATACATTCAATAAAGTATAGTATTGGGCGTGAAACAAGCTGAAACTGAATTTTTATTTACAACTTTATCAATAATGAAGATATTTTAACAAGATTTGTTTCATATTAATTTTGTTTGTATCAAATGTGATGATATCATTGAAAGTCACTGAAATTTGGTTAGTGACACAGTATAAATATAACCAACTGGATTCTGAATAAAGGAATGCCTACCTCATAGTTCTTTAGCTATGAATGGTGACATTTTCCAGCACTTCTCATCATATCATATTTCACAGAAATCAATGCAAGTATATATAGTTATGAAATATAGTTATGATATCTTCATGATTGTTAAAGTAGCAAACAAAAATCCAAATTTACCTCCAGTGAGATGAGATACAATGTATTGATGACTGAATAAGTGGATTATGATTATGGTTCCCTGAACAAAATTTGTCTTGATACCTATTATATCAACCCCAAAAGTTTTTCTATTTTGTTTAGAAACTCTTAATTTACGAAAAAGCAAGAAACAGACTATTTACCAAACAAAATTTTGGACCTTGCATTTGTACATCATTAATTCAAAATTACTGTGTAAAATCCTAATTAACCGTCTCCATTATTCATCATTTTAAATACTCCTCTCATGATTAATTTTCATAAGTTATACTTTACAAACAGCAAATAAATAATCTAAAAACATTCCATCTTATTTATATGATTTTGTTTCTAATAATTTTAGATATATTTATAAGTTGACAGTAAAAAGTAGAAATTGTGAAATGTTTTTAAAAATGTGTTTTACAAGGTTTTTTTAAGTATTTGGATTGGCCAAATACTTTAATATTAGGCCAAACCAAATATTTGGCATGCGGAATAGTTTGATATTCGGCTTAACCGAATATTCGGTGCATCCCTATCAAAAAGTAATATGTACTACTGGTTAGTGATGCAATGAATAGTGGTTTGGCCGAATACTGAATATTTGGCCAAGTTATAGTCAAATATTAATTCATAAATTCTGATTTAAGCCAAAATAATGTATATCAGTATCTTCATACAATTTTTATTAAACATATTCAGCCTTAAAGATAATTAAAAACAAAATTTAAATTAGTTTTAATATTCAAATCAGTGGTTGCAGTTAGAGAATTGCTTAAGTTTATTGAAACCTTTTGTACAAGTTACAGTAAAAATTAGTTCAACAACATCACTTATTTCAGAAGTTATTTATATGAAGGAAACTTTATTTGTCAAAGCCTGGAGAAGGGAATGAATTGTTTGGTGTTGGAGCTTTTAAGGGCTGTCTGACTCAAAGCATGAATGCATGTTTTAAACATATTCATGATAATGGACATTTTTGCATTTCAACTTTGCTAGACCCCAATTTTAAACTTTCATTTTTTATATAAAGCTGAAAAAAGTCATCTCAAGTTAAAATCTCGACTGATTCTACTTATGACTACTATCTCAAACAATGGGGTTCCTGAAACTGAAACAAATGCAAATGTGGCAGAAACAAGCAAAGATGTTCAATAATGAGTCAAAGACAACAATTAACAGATTTCAGCCCTTACAAATGATGAGCAGCAGTTATTTTGATAAATCACTCTTAAACAGAAATGAATGTCCACTAAACTGGTGAAAAGCAAATTCTATTGAATGTGTAATACTTAAGCATAATTAAATCTTTTTTAAATATAGGGGAGAGGGGGGCTCATGTGAACAATGCCTATTTCACTCAGTTAATTTGAAATAAAAAAAAATCAAAAAATTACCAATAGATGGTAGTACTGGTACCATCATTTGACTGATTTTTCAGAACAATAAACCATTTTGATTTCTGGTAGTTGTAATTTGTTTGTTTTAGAAGGTGTAAAGTAAAAAAAGTCTTCGAAGTTATTGAAGTAAAAATTCATTCAAGACATTTTTTAAAGTAGAATGTAAGCATTGCATTCTATAGTGGCATTAATTAGGTGAGTCTACAAAAAGTTTTGTTTCCTTATTTCAATTAAAAATATCTTTTTTTTTTATAAGTTAGGCTGAAGTTGGTAGATGGGGCAATTTATATTTAATATTTGAAATAAAATTGTATTATAAATTTAATAAACATTTAAATTTCCAATATGTAACAGATAAATATAAACCTAAGGTATGTTATTTAAAATATATCAACTTATATTATTTATTGTACATATAAATGATTTTGTTTTAGTATTTGGCTGAGCTATTCGGCCAAATACTGTATTATTCGGCCAAGCCGAATACCGAATATTCATTGCATCCCTATTACTACTTTATTATTAGAATTCCAAACAGACTTTATTGAAAAGAGGACAAAATTTACTATAATGGGCTAAAAGATTGAAACCAGATTCCTTTACTTATTATGAAAAATCAACGTGAGAAAAAAAAAAAAAAAACATTCTGAGCATCTTGAGGGCTTTCCTGCATTTTAGTAAAAATGCTTGTAAAAATAATCTTAGTTAAAATTTTCTTTCCTTGTTTGTTTCTAAAATACACTTCATGCTCCTTTATTTGATACATATCTTGAAATACAATTCTGTTTAAAATATTTTTTTCTACAACAAATTAAAGTTGTTTTTGGCAAACGGAAAAATACGTCCAAACCACTCAGAGGGTTAAAACCACATAAAATATTTTAATTAAATAAAATCTAATCAAAAAATCCAAAAACTACTGGAAGGTGCATATCTTCTGACATATTGCCAAATCTTGTAGCTCTGCATGCAGCTGTCTCTTCAGAAAACAGCACACAGACAGTCAAACATCTATCAGTCTTTATTATTATAGAAGACATAGATAAGAATCAAAATTGTCCTTTCCCTGTTTTCTCTCTCTCTCTCTCTCTTTTTTTCTTTCTTTTTTTTTTTTTTTTTTTTTTTTTTTTTTCCTTTCAAAAAATTTTGTTGCTTTTAAATCTTAGAGTTTAATTTTTCATAGATAAATTTGTCTTTTTCCTCAGTGAAATTTCTGTAAAATTTTAATACCGCGTTTATATAAAATTAATTTTTGTGAATTAAAAAGTTGTAATACTATATGGTTATTTTTAACTTGGTTACATTAAGTTATATATGTATTTTGTTTCCATTACAGAAAATTTGCTGAGTTTTTCTGAAGTTTTAGATAGTTCTCATCAGCTTTAATATATAAGTCCAAAAATGGTAAGTTAAGGAACCTTTTTAATGTGCATTTTAATAATTTCATCATGTTGTACTTTTTTAATACTTTTTCTTAGCCAAGTGCTAATATCACTAACAAATATTTTTCATTTTAGAAGTCATTCTTTAATTAAAGAATCGAAAAACATACTACAATAGAGAAAATATATTAAAAAATAAATAAAAACAAATTTTGTTCTTTTCTAATTAACAACTTTTATTCTGAAACATGCACAAGCTGCATTAGTAGACAATAGCTTTTTCTGCAAGAAATAACATAATTTGTTAAGGCTCCATTGTAGGCAAGTCCAAAAACTTTATCCTGGTTGGTCATGAATTTCCAGAATGTGACTACATTATTTTGAACCTGGCTTGGTTAAAACCTGCGTAGAAAGATCATCATTGGCTCTTGGTTCCTCCTTACGGTAAAAAGCTCATGAGATAAGAGTTGGTAGCAATTTCAATGCCTTTATCAAAAATTTTATTGACTTTGAAATTTACCTCATTTAAGATATTTTAATGTAGGAGCACGGCAGTGCATCTGCCAAGTTCGCACAAGCCGTAAGCTACCTTTTCCTGAGCCATTTCGGCATACTTTTTACCCCCTCATAACGTCGTTTTAGGGAGAGAAATAGAAATTTTTCTTTTATACACACGTTCGTATGGTCAAACTGAACTAAAGTTCCACAATTTCATGTTTCTATATCTAGTAGTTTTCGAAATATTAAATTCCGAAAAAGCGCTTTTTTGTCACTGACTCACTTCTCATCATCAAATAACTATTGTACTTCTAAAAGTCATAGAATCATGAAATTTCACAAGTAAGTCAGGTTTGTAGCACAATTAACCAGGAAAATCTGAAAACACAGAATTTCCGCCTCTAAACCTTTCAAACAGGGGGTGTTCATTTGGCCGTAAACAGTTCCTTAACAAATTCAATTGTGCCAATGTTGGTCGCCGAAACTCGATTACAGGGTTTTGAAGGGGGTCACGTGATTTCAAGCAGAATAACATTTTATATATATGCTTTTCCAAAGATGTTTGTTAAATAGAAAAAATGAATATACCTAAAAATTTTAATCAGCATAGGTTATGATATATTTACGATATTAAAACAATAAAACATTTAACAAAATATAACCGAAATTCGCTACGTTTCAGATATAGTAGCCTTGGCAAAATACAGAAAATAGCCTTGATGGGAAAAGAAATTTGATAATAACGTATTTTCTGGCAACCTATTTACTGTGTCATATAAACAAGCATTTTTTTCCATATGTATACAATTTATTTAATGTAAGGAACCCATTTATTTATTTTTATATACCAACATAAATAATTTGTATATAAAAAATCATATTTTATACATGTATAAATAAAATGTTTATATGTATATAACTACATATATAAATAACATAAAAGTTCATCAGGTTTGTTTTCATAGTTGTTTATATCATTTGGCAGCATATCTCAGTTTCTGAAGTCCGAATTGCGCCAAGATTTTTAAAAAATGCCAAGGTCCCTATAGTGGAAAAATATCCTAATTCCATATGAAAGTTTAATAATCTCCTTTAAATTAAAAGAAATGTGTAACTAATAAACTGTCTTTAACGATGTGCGACAGATGCGGCATCCAAAGTCCGCTGCTAATGTTATTATATTGTATTATTCGCCTACTTACTGTTAATTTATTGTTAATTTTAAATCTGTAAGATTATAGTTATAGATAAGATATGTTGGTCGCCAAAACCCCGATTACAGAAAATTAGCCTGAGTTATAAAGGTGTTACATGATTTCAAGCTGAATGAATTTTTATATGCTTTTACAAAAATCTTAATAAGGCAAATCTTTCAGTTTATCTGTCCATCTTTCTATCTTTTACTTCCTTAAAACAAATTTTATTAAAGACCGGGAGGCGTCTGCACAGATCATCACCTCATCGAGTTGATGGCTGAAATTTTAGGATTAGTTAAATATCGATTAGCGTATTGAAATGTAACTGGTCTGCCAAGTCATATCTTTGCGGAAACCACCTACAGACCTGATTTTACGGGTTAATTGGTGGATTTTCCATTGTGTTTCCTTGCACCTGATCCTCCATGTTTCCAAACTTTTGGATGCAAGAAAATACAATAGTAACCTATCAGTTAACCACTAAAATTAGGTCTTCAGGTGGTTTCTACCAAGATATGACTTAACAGACCAGTTGCATTTAAATATGCTAATCTAGTTTTAACTGATCCTAAAATTTCAGCTGTAAACTCGACGAGGTGATGGTGTGTGTAGACGCCTCCCGGTCTATTATAAATGTCGGAATTCTAATCTCAATAGCACTGTGGTCAATCTGGCAATTATCCCTACTATTTATGGAACACTATTCCTTTAAGTGCATTTTAGTGATGTTAATGAACTTATGCATATGCATCATACATATTATACATATAATACGTAATACATTTGCATCATACATATTATAGGTATGTGTATAATACATATGCATCATTATGATGTCAGAATAAACAAAACATTTTTTGTCGCCAAATTTGAGAATTGACATGATATATTACCAAATCTGGCGAAACTTTGCTAAATGTCGCCAAACTTGGCGAATATTTGACACTAGTGGCTATTTTTCAATGAGTTAATTATTAATGCGAGCCATCTATTTTTATTTTTCCGCATATCATCTGAATAGTTAAATGATATAACGTACTAATATTTCCAAAGTACTAATAGTTTCGTTACTGCCCAAAACCTCTGCTATTGTTATTACATTGTACTGTTATTATACTTACTGTGACTATGTTGTTAATCTTTACACCGCTAAAACTTCTGTTTTATATAAAGAGAATTTACGAAACTATTAAAGCATTGAAACTGCCAGTTCTCCTTATGATTATTATAATTCTATAATATGTGACCTGTTAATCGATATGTACGTTAGAATTAATCTTCTATAATCCGGTTTCTCGCATTTTAGTTTTCAGGTTTTGAATAAAAATAGCTAAAATCTTAAAACCATGGCACATTAACTAATTCTTCAACATGATCAGATGAGAAGAATGATAGATTTTCAAATGGATCATGGCAGTGAGCTGGTAGACCTTCTATTCTTCTGTAATCGAGCCTATTGAAAAGGTTAACGTGAAACAAAAAGATATTAGCATCAATATGGTTTAATGCAAATGCAGATATTGTCAAAGGATTTCATAAGAACCATTTCACTTGTACTCAGTCGTATCAGTTAAAATACAACAATTGGCAGTGAGGCCAATTAGAAAAGATACTTAATAGGATTAAAAATTTCTGCATTAGAGAACGAATCGTAACTGCTAAGGAAACATGCATAAGTGAGTTAAGAGATATTTGTCATGAAAGATGAAATACATAACAACACAAAATATATGATGTGCTTCCAAGATCGTAAAGAGTTCTTGATTTCTCTATCAAAAGCTTCCGACTTGGCGAAAGAATGGGCAAGTAAATTAAATTATGAATAACAGTAACATGATGCAACGTTTAACATGGAATTAATAGTAAATACTGCTTGCTAGAGACGGCTAGTACATTAATATAAAAAGAAATAAAGTACAAATTTGTAAAGCCCAATAAAATAAATTTAGGTATTTTTATGTTAGCCGGGCGTAAGTGGCAAATCGCCAAATACTGTTCCCAACTACATTCTTCATATTGCATTCATTTCATTTAAAGATATATACTTTTCAGTCATCTCATTTAAAATAGATGCATTTCCCTCATTTTATTTAATAGAATATTTAACATAGAAATAAATAAATAAGAAATAATAACATGAACCAAAATATTTTATTTGAAAATCAAATCATTGTTTCTAATTTACACATGTGAAAAATGAAAACTGCTATTGGCAAAAAAACAAAAGGCTAATGAGGAGATTTGCTCCCGGCTAACATAAAAATACCGAAATTTAAGTTTTTTCATATTAATATAGTTTAGAATAACAAACTTGAAAAAACATACAAAAAGTAGTGATATCCCAACAAAACGTTTTTGGTAAAAAAAAAAAAAAAGCGCCAAGTTCTCCTTAATGTTTCGGCCAGAAAAAGTAGTGATATCTGAAGTTCGCACAAGTTAAAAGCCAAACATCCCAAATCTTTCATTGAAAATGGCTTCCTGCGACTTGGCTGTTAATGCCTTCGAGAAAGTTTTTCAAATTTTAAAATATGTACAAATGAGCTACATGCCAACTACATTTTTTTTTTATTATTTTAGGCATTTTGTGGCACAGAGTACAGAAATAAAATGCACATTTGAAAAAAGAATTTAAACAACTTCAGTCTATTTAAATGCTTAGAAGTTAAAAATAACAAAATACTTGTATTCAGGAGATAATATCCCTATTTGCTAAAACATAATTAGTATCAGCTTTTAACAGTTTATAAATTGAATACCTCTTAATGTATCCAAACAAACTATAATAAATGTTAAAACAAAAAAAATCTCTTTCATCAGTACACAAGATTTCAATATTATACAATAAAATATAATGTGACATATTGTGAGATTTGAAGTAAGTAAATTTTGTTTTATTTCTTGGGTTTTACGTTAATGACTTTAGCTTTAGACCATACAAAATGGCAATTAAACCACAAGTGGACTAAATGATCTGTAACCAAAATTAATGTTTGTTGAAACTGAATGGTATTTATCAGAAACCTTTTACTTCTAATGTCTTTATGTGAATTTGCCTCTTTGCATTCTAATATTACTTTTAATATTTAAATAATTCATAAATGCGTAATTTCCAATAATTAATTTTGAAGAGCTGTAGAAGGCATTAACGGCCAAGTCGCAGGAAGCCATTTTCAATGAAAGATTTGGGATTTTTGGCTTTTAACTTGTGCGAACTTCAGATATCACTACTTTTTCTGGCCGAAACATTAAGGAGAACTTGGCGCTTTTTTTTTTTTTTTTTTCGAAAACTTTTTGTTGGGGAAACGATAAGAGACACGCTGTATAATAATTAACACAGTTTTAACAACACAATTTCTAACACCCCCCCACCCCCCACCCCCCCAAAAAAAAAACTTGAATACAGCATAGATTATGAAATAAATCACTTTCCAACACATTCAGAATACCATAACAAAACATCAAACTGGTTCGCTGTCAAGATTTCAAAGTGATATGACTAGTACTTTTTTAGAAAACAGAAAATAAAAATGTTAGAGCTTTGCTTTAGAAAATTTTAATAACTGCCATTAGAAAGAACTTATACTATACTTTAAAATTTTATAAACCCTGCCTATAAATATTAGTGTAAATACCCATAAATCATTAAAAAATTGGCTTAACCCTTTCGAGGGCAGTGTCCTTGAAAAAGGACACCTCATTTTAATTCCAAAACTGACAAATGGCACCAAGAATATTTAATTAAAATTTCCCTTTTCTTTTATAATGTACGTGAAAATAAGCAAGTTCATATTTTCCAATAAATTCGTTTATAAAGTCTGGTGTCAGTCCATTATTTCATCAGTTTACATACAAACAGAATAGATCAGTTTCAACTGACATCACACCCTAGCAACCAGCTTAGCAAACGAGTAAGTGTTTTTTGCTTGCCTCCCAAATTTCCCGGGTTTCTCCACTTTCATTGGTTGAGCGCTAAAAGATCGGTGATTTTGATTGGTTGATAGAAACTTGGGGGGCATGTGGTCACGTGGTTGAAACTGATCTATTATTCCGCGTCGGTAAGGGTTAAACATAAAATAACTGGAAAAAAAATAATAATTATGAAACCAGATTTAAATTTAAACATACCAAGTAATAAACATATAAAAATACTACCTACACAATTTTGAAGATTTAGATTAAATTACCTTGGTTATGCTGTCTTTTCGAAAGAAAAAAAATATATATATATAATATAAAAAAATATATATACAATAGAACCTCTTTCATCTGAAACTCTCGATTAACCGAAATCCATTTTTAAAGCTTTTATTTTTTTTGCTATCACATTCCTGGTGCAAAATCCGTTTTGAAAGCTTCCTTAAACCACATATTACTTGTGTGCAAGCACTCCTTTTCAAACTACGAGTACATATAAATATTTTCGATCCCCTTTCTTAGGGTTCCTTTGAATTTAATTTGAGCTCCCGTAAGCTGTGGAGTGGAACGAAGAAAATGAACAAATTAGAAATTCTGAAGCTTTTCAATGTTTTGCATGGTTGGAGCAGCAAAAAGACTGTGATACTGGTGAACTAATAATATTAAAAAAACTCCGTGATAGAGCCTCAAAGTAAAGGCAATCGAAACTGTGATAAACAAAAAATTTTTTCAAACCCTTGTGATATATGTAAACGGTACGTAATTTCAAAATTAAAATTCAAGAAATTTATTCTTGCTTCTATTTTGCTACTGCTTTATTTTTATTAAGCACTTGTTACCATAATACGAAATATTGCATGTATTTCTCCTTAATCTTAAAATGGAAGCATTCTCGATTATCCGGAAATTTCGATTTTCCAAAAGAGGGTCCGTCCCCATTACTTCGGATAATCAAAGTTCTACTGTATATAAAAATAAAATATATGTATTGTATAACCATTATAAAATATTACAAATTATCATCTATTTTAAATATATAAATTATCAATTAAGTTTTTAGACAAGATTCAAACATTATAAATTTTTATTATTCGATAAATCTGTGAAGGATATTTCTAGTAATTATTAAATTTTAGTGATACTGCAAATCCCTCATTCCACTTTGACATTGACAGAACTATAATATACATCTTTGATTGTATATTATAGTTCTGTATTTAGACATATTGAAATATGCTTATCCCCTCATTCATAGGCAGGGTTCTCGCTGAAATTTGACTAACATTAGCGATTTGGCAAATAAGAAATGAAAAAATTTGTTAGCAAAATAGATTCGGCGTGAAATGCTGAAAATTCTATCTTTAACCCCTTATTGTATCCCTTTTTACTTTCTTCTATCTTTACAAGAAGAAAGTATTGGATTCATGAAAATTTTCGAATTCCTGTTTTCGACGGATTTACACGTTTTAGAGGTCAGATAACCCGAAAAACATGTTTTTACAAAATGTCTATCTGTCTGTTTGTCTGTCCGTCTGTCTGTGTGTGACACAAATTTTGTGGGCGCTCTATCTCAAGAACTAATGCACGGACTTTCATGAAACTTCAGATTCAGATAGTCCTTGATATGACTTGATACTGATTATGTGTTGGTGCAAATCGCTCAACAGGTGGCGCTGCTACGCTGCATTTTTTACGATTTCCGCAATGGCTCTATCTCAAGAACTAATCCACGGATTTTATCAAACCTCAGATTTAGTTATTCCTTGATATGACTTGATGTGGATTACGTGTTGGTGTAAATCGCTCAAAAGGTGGCGCTGCTGTGCTGCATTTTGCACCATTCCCGCAATAGCTCTATCTCAAAAACTAATGCACGAATTTTCATCTAACTTCAGATTTAGTTAGATGTTAACACAAGTTGTTGCTGATTAGGTTTTGGTGTTAATCATCTAATAGGTGGCACTGCTATGCTGCATTTTCATGATTTTCACAATAACTCTATCTCAAAAACTAATGCACGGATTTTCACCAAACTTCAGATTCAGTTAGACTTTGACGTAAGTGGCTGCTTGGTAGTTTTGTTTAACATAGGTTCTGGTGTAAAGCACCCAATAGGTGGGGCTGCTAGTCTGAATTTTGCTGCATTTACACAATTTGGTAGATAGCCATATCTCAAGAACTAATGCACGGAATTTCATATCTATAGAATCCTCATGATAGTCATAGATTGCCGTTTAATTTTGGTAGTGTGATAGCGAATTTTCAAGTATTAACATTCATGAGATAGAAGAAAGTTTTGGGATTGGTATATCCGACTAGTTTTCAATATATTCTAAAATAACCTAATTTTTTGTAATTGCTTATAAAATAGAAATTCGATTATCCGCTGCAGAAGCTATTAAACACAAGTACATTCTAATCGCCTCATAAATGTGTAAATGTTTCAGACATTATTTTAGCAGTCTAAATAAAAATTCAAAACAGCTATTTTTGATTTTCCATTGTGAAAATATACACTAAAAATTGCTATGATATTTTGACTGTAAGTGAAAGAAAAAATTGACCGGCCAATGATACTTTGCATACAACTAATAAATAGTATGGTAAAGGGCTAATTTCAACAAAACTTTTATCTATTTGGCACTGGATGCGAGCAATTTTGTTTGTGTTTTTACCGATGAGACGCGACGCCGGCGCTTAGATAATGATTAACTGACTATAAAGAAATACCCATCGCATAATCCTTTCTGTGTCTTTGGATGTTGCTGAACTGAACTGGTGTTGAGTCGGTATCTCTATAAACAGAGCAGTGTAAATGGCTTGGTGGAATTCAATATGTAAAGCGACATTGATCGTTCAGCAACGCAGATAAGAATCTAGACTGTATTGGCACACACAAACACACACACACACACAAAGAGCAGAAATTGAACACTTGCAATTTGGCGGATCTGATTGTTTTTTACTTGCCAAATGGAGCAACTTGTTGTGATTTGGCACAATGGCGAGCGGCAGCGAGAACCCTGTTCATAGGACAGCTTGACATAACTTTATACATTTCATGTATGGCAAAATAAAGGAAATTTTTAAAAAGTAGTAGTGTTGTCTGAAAACTTGTAAGGGCAATAATGATACAAATAATTTCAACTATTTTGTTTTCATTTCCATATTGTATACATAAAATATAAATATTTTATTAAAAATTTAAAGTATTCCACTTTAAAAAAATACAGTACTCATCACCGATATCCACGATAGGGACCTTAGCGTGTTTTAAAAAGCTTGGTGCAATTCAGGCTTCTAAAAGTGAGATTTGTTGTGAAATAATATACACATTAAGCAGCTATAAAAGCAAGCTTAGTGCCCTTTTATGCTTGTTTATATGTGTATTTATAAACATTTTATTTATAATATTATTATTGTGTTTTATGTACAATTTTCTTCTGTTTGTATATAAAAATAGATAAATGGTTTCTTTATATTACATAAGTTATATAACTATTGAAAAATTTCTTGTGTATATGAAACAGTGAAAAGGTTGCCAGATTTCCTTCTCTTGCCACGGCCATTTTCTCAATCTCATGAATGCCCTTATATGGGAAAAGTACCATAAATACATTTTATGCTCTTTTAAGTATTTATATAGTCATATGTGATATTAATTTTGCATTTCTTTGTTCTGTTATATTTATTCTTTCTTTTTCAGCCTCACAAAAAGAAACTTTTCAAAAAAGACAACTCTGTCAAATTTTTGCTTCTTCATGGCAATAACCAAGCTGTAAATGCTGATGGAAAAACACTTGAAAATGTCCTTGTCCCAGTTTCAAATAATTATAAAGCTGTAATTATCTTTTGATTTTTTTCTTTTATTTTCTTAGTTATGAGTGATAAAGATTTCAAATGTGTGTACAGGCCTGTCCAACCTTTCAGCAAACAAGGACGCCCCTCACCAGTTTACAAACAATGAAGCGCGTTATTATTCACATAACTTAAACATGCAACAATTTTATCTCACTATTGTGGTTGCAGAGTCTGATTACTACATGGGCTAATTTCCATCAGTATTTTTTTTTTGTAGAAATCGTCACCTTATTTAAATGCAGAATTTCTATCATAAATATGGAGAAAATTTACTATTCTGAAATACTGGTGGAAGTTTGCCCCTGCGGTAATCAAGGCCTGAATAGTGGTAGTCTTATATGATACATATATATCTCATAGTGGTAGCCATAAGGTCTCTATCATTCAGGAATTCTATGCTAAAATAATTTGAAGAGATAACATAAATTGTAATAAATTTAGAATGATTTTTTTCTTTTTTTTTTTTAAACAAGACTGAAGGGCTACTGTGTAAAAGATTTTGTAGAGGAAGCAGCCATAAACCTTAATTGCTCTAATAGCAATTTAAAAAATATGCAAATATTGTTTATTTAAAAAAAAAAAAAAAAAACTTTAAAATGGATTTTTTTCCTTACAAAAACTTAGTGATATAAGAAAGGGCTCCAAAAAACCCCTGATAGAGTGCTGCATTGAACAGCCCTGTGTGTAGATATCTCATATCTGATCTGAATTTAACATTTTATTCAAAGGTGTATAGTGTTTCTATACCTCGGAAAAACCTGGAAAGTCTCAGAGAAAATGTTCTGTTGTTAAAGTATTTGAGGAACATCTGTAATTCCCTCCAAAATGTAGAAAAACTGAAGGTGAAAATACAAACATTTAGTGTATCTTTAAAGTTAACATTAGTTAGTAACAGTGATGCAAAATACCCAGGTATTTATTTTTAAGGGTATATGCTGGGTATTTATTCTTCAGTTATATATAGCTCTAAAAAGAAAAAAACCCTCATATTGGTATTAATTATGACCAATAACTGTAGAAGAAAGAAAAATTTAGAACGTTAGACTTCTTATGACTCTTAAATTTTAAAGAAGCTCAACATTTCACATTTAAGTATTAAATTTAAATGCCTTTTTAAATTATACTGAGGAATGTAAAAAAGCTAATGTATTTATCGAAAAGAGTTTTATTGTAAAAATCATTTTTATTAAATTACGTAACAAGTACACTTAATATGTGCAATTCCACTTTAGCTAATGTAATACTACTACATAGGTTACTCCAATAAAGAAGACATATTCCCTAATATTTCTCACATTTCTTTCCTGAAAACATTATTTTCTCTGCAAATAACTACATACATCGTAAGTTGAGTGCTATCTAATTTTATATGATGACCAATTTCATAAATAAACTCTCAAATAAATCTGATTGATTCAAGGAGCAGTCAACTAAAAAAAAGAGAGAGCATGCATTTTAATCACCAAATTGTCCCATAATAAACAAAATAGCCATTCAATTGAAAATCAGTGGCTCGGAGCCAAACAATTTTTGATGCTCCAACTCGGCTCCGACTTCGCGCTTTTGAGTTGCAGATTTTAATTTACAGAAATTTTTTGCTCACAAATTCTTTCTTCCTTTACCTTCATTAAAGATCTGACAAAATGCATTTTTCTTCTTATCAAATTTGAAATGCATGTTCGAAAAATATGACAACTTTTAGCTTTTGCTGTTAGAATAGAAAGTTTGGTGAAATTATAAACACAAAAATCTTAAATTTCTTCTACACTTTCCAAACAACCAAAATTGTGCAACTACACATGCCATATATAATATATATGGCCATATTTGTTGTCAAATAGTGTTGTCACTTAGCTCAAGTAGAAAGTAGAAGTAAAGTAGTGTTACCATGTTTTGAGAAGTTTTCCATCACTAATAAAAAAAAAAAAAAAAAAAAAAAAAAACCCTAAAAAATGATATAATTAAAATACTGAATAATGATGTTATTAAAATATTTTAAGCCTGGAAATTTAAAAGACTGGGAAAAAAAAAGATTTAAAAGACTATTAAAAACTAAAGGAGTCCTGGAACAGGGGAAAATTTAGAGCTCCAGCTCCAGGGAAAACACAGCCCCGGATCACTGCTGAAAATTATATATTCTTTCAATTTACATTTTAAAAAAAATAAAAAAAAAATAAAGCTTATTCATCGCTTTCATACTGAAATTGTACAAAACTCTGAAATTTTCAATACGAACAGTAAATTTTGACATGATATTCGATTTTGTCATGAAATTTTACCGTATGATACAAAACCGGAAACCATTCAATCAAGTAGTTTAGTAATTTATGAAGATTTAAAAGTTAGAATTCTTAATGTTAAATTGATTTGTAGTTGTTGCAAAAGAGGTTGCAATATGGGTAGTTTTTTTTTTTTTTAAGCATAACTGAGAACTACTTTGCGGAATAAGCTATAATTTAATAATTCACATTGCCTTTAGAAATTGACTTTTGTTAGAAAAATTCATAAGTTACAAATCGTAATTTTTTTGAGAAAAAAAATGAATTGTAACCTATGTTTGTCTAAAAGAAATCGATTTCCTGAAGATTCAGTTATGACAATATAAAATTACAGCTGATTCCACCAAGTAATTCTGGAGTTATGCTTAAAAAACTGTCCACATTGCAATGTATTTTGCAACAATTATAAACGGATTTAAGACATTAGAAGTTCCAAATTGTAAACCTTTATAATTCTGAAACTACTTGATTGAGTGACTTCCAATTTTCTTTCCTTAAGTAAAATTTAGCGAAAAAGTCAATTGTGATGTCCAAATTAGGGACTCGTATTGAAAATTTCTGAGTTTGGTACAATTTCAGTATCAAAATGACCTCTAAACTTAATTTTGTTTTTAAACATAAATTGGAAAAGTCATAATTTTTAGTCAAATGGCTATTTTCGGTTTTTTTTTTTTTTTTTTTTTTTCCCTAACAATTTGGAAATTAAAATGTTTTGTTCTTTTTGACCATCTGCTGTACCTCCTTGTATCACTAGATTTAAAATCATGAACATAGAATAAAGAAGGACTTCTCACGAAATAGGTTTTAGAAGAAGAAAACCGTTCCTTGAAAATCTGTCAAATAGACGGTGCTGTGTAGCACGGTTCTACTCGGTTTCATCTGCTTCAATATGCTCTGCTAATAATCTCTTTGATCATTGAGATCCAACCAATGAACGTTGTCTGCTAGAGGCGCTGGTATGTACACAGTTTTATTCTATCCGTTGCCCTCGTCTCATTTAAGTCCAAAGTCGCGACATGATATTCACGCTATTTCGTGAGAAGTCCTTCTCTATTCTATGTTCATGTTTAAAATATCTGTTGCAAGATAAAAATAAATAATGCCAGATTTTTTTTTTTTTGTGTGTGTGTGTGCGTCTTTTTTGTAAATTTGTCCTGAATAAGTTTTTCTTTTGCAATAAAGGTACAGGAAGAAGTTATGACAATATATTATACTGTTCTGTTTTTTAAATATTAAATGAATGTGAGGTTCTCAATGTGAATCCAAAATACATCACCACCTAAAAGTGTTCTCTCTAGTTGACGAGCCTCTATCACTACCTACCATAATTTCTAATATAAAACTTATTATCTTTTATGCTTTTAACATTTTATAGTTTTTTTAGATAATTGTTTCCCATCATTCATGGGATAATTTTCTCTCTAGAGTTAGCGTGTCTTATAGGTTCATTTTTGCCCATTCAAATATTCCAGCATTCCAACTCATGTCTGCAATACATCTGTGTACTGGTATAGTCTAGTTTTGTCTGCTATTGGAACATGAATAGTGTCATTTTTCTTCTTTTGGAGTAAATCACTGTTTCTCCTTGCAAAGTGCTACAATTGATATAATGTACATCTTACTTGTATTACGTACTACTACTATAAGAGCTGGAAGAAAACTTTCTTCTACTCTCGTGCTAGTTCACAGGCAGACCTTTTTTGTGACTCATAAAGAAAAATTTTCAAAACACCATTGCATTAGCTTCTTTTTATTGTGTATTTAAGAACTGTCTTTCATTGGTATTATAAGAAAACTTTAGAAGGTCTTATTTCTTTGATGTTCAAAGAATATTTAGAAGAAGAAAAAAAATCTTGGTTAGTTACAAACTTTAAAATAGCTTGAGAACAAAATGTTTAAGATGATACAAATAACTTTCCCACTTACTTTTTCTTGGCAATTTCAAGGAATCAGATTTTTATTTTCTTCATCTTGAATTCAACCGAGCATTGCATGTAATAGGTTACTCCATTTGATTCACTATTTCAATTACATTTGTTTAAAAATATTTGTTTAAATTATGATTTTTTACAATGAAGTATGAAAATAACCAATTTTTGGGTATATACCCAAAAAGTAAATACCTACCAGCTGTGTATTTATCCTTCCCACATAACTGTTCAGCATACGTCATTTTTCAATGTTGATATAAGAAAATTATTGGTCTAAAAGATGTATCAAAAATTCTGCATGCACTAAAAAGTAGTTTTTTATTTTGTGTTTATCTATAAGTTGTGCGTTCAAATCATTAATGTATTTTACTAAATAATAGGACTTTTAAAAATTCTTTATTTTAGGGAAATATTTTTTTTATCTTATACCACAGGTACCAACATGTGTCTCTCCTGATTACAAAAAATATTGCCCGCTGTACAAAACATATGGGAAAATTACTTTTATTTGAAAATTTTAATAGATAGTTATCCCGTCGACCAATTTCGCCAAATTATACAAATTGACATAATTTTTATTTCAAATAACGAAAAAACAAATAAATTAGTATAACATTAATAAAAATACAAATAAAACGTCGAAATAAAAATCATTTGGTGACGTAAACATGTGTTGTAGTGTGAATGTGACATTTACGATCAACTATTATTGGCATTTAATCTTACAATTTGGCAACAGTAATTTGGTCGACAGGATAACTAACAAGTACCAGCATTTTTATATGAAAAATATCAATTATGTATTCAAATAAAACATTGAAATTTATTAAAAGCTGTACTTTCATATTAGCCACATTACTGTCAGAAGATACTGCTAAAGATTTTGCTATTTACAGCTTTTTTTTTAAATTGATTGTTTCAATCTTTAAGTGAGTAGTTTGATTACATATCTGTTAAATTTGTGTTTTTTAAATTTATTTATCATTGAAGTTGAAATTTCATTATGGAATATTAGCCTGAAACGAATGCTGAGCTATTTATATTGTTGTAAATTGAAATAGCTAATCATCTGTAAATGGACTTGATGTGATAGAAGTAAATTTAAATACAGTAGCCTCCCTCTTAACCGGAACTCCGCTTTAACCGGCCGACTTTTTTTTTCCCGACATCAGGAAAATTTCAGGGATGACGGCCTCGGGAACTCAGCTTACGCTTTCGAGTTGAAGTGCAATAAGTCCTGAGGGGAAGGAGGCAAAATTCAGAAAGGAGAACGTCGATTCTAAATGGATACGCGTTGACCTTAATCAGTGTTGAATTCAGAGTGTGGCCTGGGGGGACATCCCCCCAAAAGATTTGAGATTTTGTTTTTAATGGTCAGAAGTGCAATCTCCCACCACCACCCCGGAACTCTATAATGTCTGATCTATCGGCAAACTGTTTTGTACAAACATTTTAAAAGCTTGAGGGATGCGAACAGATCACCGTAAAAGTTGTATAAAAGAGTTGTTTGAGTCTGATAAAGATCTCAAGCATGAAACATTATTTGACAAGGATATAATTAGGACTGTAACTGATGTTCAGTACGAAGACGATTTCATGATGATCCAGTTGAAGCTGACACTGCTAAAGAAGGGGTAAAAGCATTAGAGTTAGCGCTACGCTATGTTGAGTAGCGTTCAACAGATTCCTCGGTTAAACTTATGATGTTAAAGAGATGGAGGGATTATGCTGGAAAATGTCGGGCACCTTGCCTTCAACAGAAGAAGGTCACTGATTTATTTAGGGTTGATTAACTTAAATATACATAATGTAGAACAATTTTAATTTATAAATGTGTGTGACACGATTTTCAACACTTTAATTTGTGTTAAATATTTTTCATTATTCATTATCAGTGATAATTTTTCTTTCAATTGTGTTAATTATAACTAGTATTCATTTCACAAAATATAGAAAATATGTACTATTTTAAAACTACACAAATTGAAAAACTCAATGCATTGTATGTGTTTAATTAATTACATTACTCTGTTACTTTTTTTTTTTTTTTTTTTTTTTTTACTTCTCCACTTTAACTGGTTTTTCTCTCCCCTCGGTCCCATTTAGGCCGGTTAAGCGGGAGGCTATTGTAAATTCATGCTTAAGAATTATTTTTTAAACCATAAAATGTCTGTAAACTGAGATAGAGTTTGCAAAGAAGTTGTATTTGAAAGTACTTTTTTTTTGTCCTATTCAGTGGTATAAAAATTGAAATATTATGTAATGTTTTGAAGTTTAAAAAATTTAAGTAAAAGCAAAATTCTTTTAGTCATGTTGTTACTATTATTAAATGTCACCGTTGCTCACAGACATGATTTTACTTTATAATACAGATTCTCCATTTCTCAATTGCTGATGATTTCAGCAGTTATGCACAAGTTTACTTCAAATTGTTTGAAATTTCATTTAAAATCAGCTTGCTGGAACTAGAAAGAAAAGTAGTAACATTGCAAATTGTTGATAATAAAACCCAAGTATAACAAAAATATAAAGATGGCAAAAATACAAGCAACCAATGTGAGAAAATAAACATGTATAAGAAACAGATTGAGTTAATGTCTAAAAGAGCATTAATAAAAGTTTTATTGCATTGAAACTCTTATTTCATCCTTATCTTATTGCTTAAACACTTTGCTATTATATCTTTAAATTATAAAACTTATATAGAACGGAAAAATATTTCTCTAACAATCGCCCTTTAAAATAGTGTCTACTCAGTTATTGTGTTCTACTATGCTATCTTGTATAACTTTGAAAGTCCTTTGCTTTGAAGTAAATAATTTTTTATTTATACATTCAAAAGGACAAATTTAATATTTTAAATTATATTTCAAATTTTATTATGCTTAGCTGTCGAATAGGAGTTTTGTGTTAGTAGGCTATTTAAATATCTAAAAGTAGTGTGTTTCTTTTTTACATGCTTTCTTTAACTTACAATCATGTTTGTATGTTGCAGTAAAATATTGTTACTCATTTTTCACCCACTTCCTGCTGACATAAGGCTTTGAAATTTGGAATATACCGGGTGTCCTAAAAAGGACTGACTGATTTTAAAATTCAATAACTTGCAAACGGTGACAGATATTTAAAAAATTCTTGCAGGAGGGTTATGCATAAGGTCAAAAGTTTGTTTACAGTGATTTTCAATTTTAGTTCAAATGACAAACAATAGATGGCACTGTAAGCAATAGGCGCTAAATATAGACTCAATTTTTTGGCCGATCTCTTCTTCCATGCAAAAAAAGGAGATTTAAATGTATTGAGTGAGTCCCGAAGAACCAAAAATCGAACCTGAATTTAGCGTCTATTGATCGCAGCGCCATCTATTGTTTGTAATTCAAACTAAAATTGAAAATCTCTGTAAAAAAACTTTTGACCTCATGCATAACCCTCCTGCAAGAATTTTTTAAATATCTATCACTGTTTGCAAGTTATTGAATTTTAAAATCAGTCAGTCCTTTTTAGGACACCCGGTATATGTATTCCAGAGGGCAATACATGAATTGGGCATGGATTTTTTTTTTTTTTTAATTCGATCCCTGAGGGGGACAACATGGCACATATCTACTTCATGGTTACTCCATTATAGTTGGATTTCCTATGGAGAAATCGGTATCCTCTTCAATAATGAGTGTTTGTTTGAAAGTACTGTACTAATGACAGGGTTACCAAAGTAGCAAAAAATTTGGCAAACTTGGGGAAATATCACCAAATTTTGTGACAAAAATAAGTTGTCATATATGAACAGGGTGTCTACAGAATCTGGAAATCAGGGAATCATGGAAAAATCAGGGAAATGTCAGGGAACTTTGTAAAAATACTAGAAAATCAGGGAAATTTGTCTATATGCGAAAATATTTGCATTTTCACCTTGCCAACGAGACTGATTCGTCTATTTTATGTACCGTATTTTTTCACATACTGATTAATCTTTCCCAATATTTTTTAAAAGATGCGCATGGTATGAGTTTTTGATATTTAACGTAAATTAAGGTGATCAGATGTCCTGATTTTCTGTACATAGCACTTATATTGAAGGCAATATACACATTTTTAAAAATTTTAAATGATACATTAGCATAACCTGACCAGGTGCTTAATCCAATTAGTTATCCCATTAGATTTAGATAAGTCTTAGAATTGAATATTTTTTAGAAAATGAGGAAACTTTCTGATCGCCCTATATCCATTGGCTTCTATATGATGCTATGAAGTTAGTTGAGTTCGGATTCATAAAACTGACAACCAATACTTAATGAATATTAGGCAATTTTTATGTTTTTCTCTTGTTTTTTAAACCAAATGAGATATTAGCAAGCTGGATAAGTGTGTTATATGAGGAATCGGCATACATGAAAAAATACCGTATGTGTATTGTTAATAATGGAAATCAGGGAAGTCTGATAAAAATAGTCAGGGAAATCATGGAAAAATCAGGGAACTTTTTTAAAGAATTTCTATGTCTGATGAAGCCAGCCTGGTGTTAGCTGGCTAATTTGGCCAAAATTCCCAATTCTACTTTTTAGTGCATTTAAAAAAAATATTTTTTGTACATTTTCATGAATTTAAATGAAAGCACGTTTCTGAAAAAAAAAAAAAAAAAAAAAAAAAAATACATTTACACTTATTTGTAAATACTTTGCTGATTTTTCTTATAATATTTATCAGGGAACGTCACTTCTTATGTCGAATATTGCTGCTTTGTGTAATGCTGAAGCAAATGAAGATGAAGGAGGAGGAGGTAAATAAATTAATTTTATTATTATTATTTAAAGATACTTGGTAAAACCGGTTTTTCAATTGTTACTGTGATTTTTTTTTTAATTATTATTAATGTTTCATTTTTTTTTTAAATCTGTTGTTTAAGAAAATATATTTTAGTGATTGAGAGGTAATTTGGTATGTGCTTTATCCTTAAGAGGAAATTTTCATTAAAACATAGTCTTTCTAAGCTTCGACAACTAATTTAAATCTCATTTGACAAGAATTATGATATTCTATGTCTGACTGCTATTCTCATTAATGAGAGCTGCCACATTAAATGTTTATAATTCTAAATGCATTGTACAATTTCTCGATGCAACTGAAGCATCACTTGGAGGTGTCAAATGCAAGTATTCTGGCAGTATTGAATTTTTACTTTTTCAGTTACTTTTAAATCATCTTGTATTTAATTGTTTCTGCTACCTGTTTGATAAATTGTTTGTTTGTATGTATATTTATATAATTATTGAATAAATTACTTGTGTTTAATAAAATAAAGATGTGTAGCATTCTCAAGAAAATGTGCAAAATAGCAAAGGAAAAAAACAATCTATTTTGAAAAATGAGTAAAAATTCTTAAAAATTGCATAGTATCTGAGTAACAGGGATAAGATTTCTGACTTTTTGCGTACCAGTATAATCTTAGAGAAAATGTTGTTCTCTTAAATCACAAAAATGTTCCGATTAAATAAAATAACACTTTCTCTAAGATTATACTGGTATGCAAAAAGTCGGAAATCCCATCCCTGGAGCAAGGAACTTATAATATCAGCAGTGCTAAGTAATATAAAAACAAATTTAAATAATACAAAATAGTAATTTAATATGTTAATTAAATTAAATTACATAAACGTTGTTTATTAGGTTGGCACTTTTTGAGTATAAAAGATATGTGGGATGATATTTTGATTTGCAGCAGGAATTATATATTTGATCTTTAATTTGGCATCTAAATAATTGTTTTTATCTGCAGTTTGCTTCTACCTACACATGAACTCAGGCAAATGTGAAAGCAAGTTATAGAGAGTTGTGACTTGTGCCTTTTACTTAGCCATTTGGCATCTTCTCACATTGATTTTTTATTTTGCCTGTGGGCTTCTCTTTTGGAATACACAAAATTATCTTTATGATTCACTTTGAAGTGAAACTAATATGTGGGAATTTATCTCTTCTCTATCTAGCCTTACTAAAAATCAAAGGAAAAAATGTTGAACCTTCTTCAGCACTTTCCTTTATTATGCGCTATAGTAGTTACAACACATGTTTTCACGACTAATTAATAGTAAGTAGGTAATTGCTGCTAAGGTTTTTCATAATTAGTATTATCCTTGCCATTGTTGGGGTATTGTTGCATTTTTTTTTTTTCCTGAGCTAGATAATAAGTAAGTATCAAAATAATTTCTTAAATATATATGAAAATGCAGAAATTAATTACATTTAGGTCAGCTTAATCTTTTTTATTATTATTATTGGATTGATTTTTATTATTATTATTCTTCTTTTTCTTTTTGTGGACTCTGACCAGGCCTGGTATTAATTTTTTTCAAGACCTTGTTGCCAGCAATTTTTTTTTCAAAATTAATAGTGATATTATACATTTGTTTCATAGAATCTTTAGTAATTTACTATGGTTAATTAAAGTATATATAGAGATTTTTTTAAATCTATCTTTCTCTTTATAGAACCTCAAATTTTGGGTTTATTTAACTGTCTTTCATTAGCAAACTACTTTTTTTTTTTTTTTTTTTTTTTAAACATGTCATCATTTGAATTTATTTGTCTAAGTATGTTGTTATTCCATATTCCATTGCTTATGGATACACGAACTAAAGGATGTTGTACTTTTTGCATAAATATGTGTGAAAAATTATTTTTTAAAGAATTTTAATTCCGCTATAATGTTGTTTAAAAAATATTGGCTCTTTTTTTAGAAACTCTGACTGAGTCAGGCCTGTTTTCCATTAATTTTGTCTACACCGGCCATGAACTGCAAGGCACAAAACAGTATGAGCCTGGGTTATTAATTGTTTTTAATTCTCAAACAGAAGCACTTTATTTTCTCAACTGAATAAAAGATTTCATTTATAAAGCCTTCTATATCATCATTATTACAAGTTTTTAAGAAAACAAAAAGTGTGATTTTAAACTTTATGTGCTTGTAGAATTTTGGGAATAATTGATATAGACTTTATTTGTGTAAATAGAATAAATTGAATTCACAACAGTACCTTTTTTGCTGCGAAGTCCTTCATCGTTGAATACGCTATTTTCTTGGGAATGAAGATCGTAAAGAATATTAAATTCTGCAGGAACTTTGACGACTTTGAATGGGTGAATCTAGATTACTATTTTCTTAAAGAATACAGAAATTTATTTAAATGAATATGATTGAGTTTGTCTTTCAGAATATTTAATTGAATAAGTAACATCTTTTGAATTAATCGACTTCATCTCAAGAATCAAAACATTGGAATGTTCTATTACAGGTCCGCACATGACCATCAAAATACAGAATAAAATTTATCTAATAAAAGAAAATAAAACAAGATTAATATGCATATAATACAGAAAAAGGATAATAGGAATTTTAAAATTAAAAAAGAGTTAAAATAATAAGAATAAAAATTGAATAAAGTCTTCTATTTTTAAGGCAGAGAAAACCAGTCCTTTTCAATTCTTGTAGTGCTGCCATCTATATCTATCTTTCAGTATTAAAGTCTCTGCTCATAAGAAATCATACATCCTCCGCCCCCGGCAGGAGAGGGGACACCTTTGAAATGGGACGCTTGATATCACCGTCAGCTGTTTTTATCAAAACAACTCGTACAAGATTATCCGGTCCAGGAAAAGTCTTTAGAATGCGGCCCAATTTCCATCTCATGGGCTGAAATCGATCATGAACAATCACCAAGTCTCCTTCTCGTAGATTAGATCGTGGAGTAGTCCATTTTGGACGCTGTTGGAGATGTTGAAGATATTCACGCGACCATCTACACCAAAATTGATTCTTTGCCTTTTCTATCAAGCGCCACCGAGCATTTAATGTTAGAATTCTGGGATTTGAAGATTCTGGAATATCAAGGAGGGGTGCTCCTATTAAAAAATGACCTGGAGTTAATGCACGTGGATCTGATGGATCCGAAGACATAGGGGTTAAGGGTCTTGAATTTATGCAACTTTCAATTTGACATAGCAAAGTAGTTAATTCTTCAAAATTCAATACACTAGCTTTACATGCTCTTAGAATGTGATTTTTAGTAAGCTTTACAGCTGCCTCCCATAGCCCACCAAAGTGTGGTGCATATGGAGGGATGAAATGCCAATTGATTTTCTGGCTCGAAAGAAATTCTTGAACTTCATTTTCTTTCAAATATTGAAATAGCTGCTTTAACTGATTAGCCAGACCTGTGAAGTTTTTACCATTGTCTGAATATACATCGGACGGCAGACCTCTATGCGCGATAAATCGCTTCAAGGCTGCTAGCAGGGCTTGCACAGACAAGTCTGATACCAACTCAAGGTGTACCGCCTTAGTGCACATACAGACGAATACTGCTATATATGATTTAATTTTGATCTTACTTCTTGGCAAATTTGGTTTAGTTAAACAGGGTCCTGCAAAATCTAGACCCACCTTGGAAAATGGACGGATTGGGGTGATTCTGTCAACGGGAAGGTCTCCCATTATTTGTTGACAAGCTTGAGATTTAAGGCGTTTGCAAAGCACACATTTGTGGAGCTCTTGTCGTACAGTAGAACGACCATTTACAAACCAGTACTGTTGGCGTAATATAGAAAGTACTAGCTGTGTACCAGCATGTAGATGTTGTTCATGGACATGATTTATCAATAACTTAGTAATAATATGATTTTTCGGAAGTAGCATAGGATACTTTCTATCAAAACTTAATGTCTGATGTTGTGACAAACGACCACCAACTCGAATAATATCACTAGAATCTAAAAACACATTTAATGATAATAATTTACTATTGCTTGGTAAGGGTTTTCTTTCTTTTAATAATTTAAGTTCTGTACCGAATTCCGAACTTTGTACTAATTTCACAATGCATTGAATAGAATCAGAGATTTCTTGTGCACTCAGATTTCCAGATTTTTTTGTAGCACTATGCCTAGCATTATAAATGAATCTAAGACACCACGCTGTGACTCTTGATAACTTAGAGAATTTGGAGAACTTAAAAATAAAGTCTGGAAGGGCAGTTACTTGAGTTACATTGCTGACAGATTTAATTACTGAATTTAACTCAGATATCGGAGGATTGTACAAAGGTATTGGGATTGGTTCATTTGATAGCAGCCATGGAGGCCCATGCCACCATAGCGAATGATGAAGAAGCTTTCGTGGAGAAATACCTCTAGAAGCTGAATCTGCAGGATTTAGAATACCTGGAATATGATTCCACTCACATGAAGGCATTAACGATTGGATTTGACAGACTCGATTTAGAACAAATTGATTTCCCTTTAAAGGAGGGGATTTTAACCAGCTGAGAACAATCTGTGAATCTGACCATAGATAAATATTATCAAAGTTTATTGGCAAAGTATCGATAATGACTGAGCATAACTTGGCTAATAAAAGAGCAGAACAAAGTTCAATACGTGGCAGTGTTTGAGGTTTTATAGGATTTACTTTAGTTTTAGCTGCAATCAAATTTACAAATACTTCGTCAGGAGTAACAACACGTAAATAAGTAACAGCAGCATAAGCTTTACCTGAGCCATCACAAAAACCATGTAACTGAATTTGGACATCATTTTGATTATAAGAATTAATATATCTGGGTATTTCAATTGACTTTAGCAAATGAATTTCTGATAAAAACTCATTCCAAACCTGTAGTATGGAATCTGGGATTTCTTCATCCCACGAAATCTTATCTTTCCAAAGATCTTGCAGCATGATTTTTAATCTTATTGTAATAGGAGCTAGGAAACCCAAGGGGTCAAATATTGTAGCCACTACTGATAACAAATCTCTTTTTGTTTTTACTTCTTTAAAATCATTGAAACGAATTTGTAAAACACCTTTGGAAGAATCCCAAAGTAGTCCGAGGACTTTAACGGTATCATCTTCCTGGATTACCTTTTGCGATGAAGCCTTCATTTCATCTGGTAAATGAGCAATAACTTCTGGATCATTACAAGTCCACTTACGTAGATTAAAACCTCCGCTTTTCATAACTTCGATTAACTCAGTTACCAATTTTTGGGCATTTTCCTTTGAATCCGAACCGGAAAGTAAATCATCTACGTACGTACTTTTCCGAATTGTCTGAGAGGCTTCTTTACGATTTTGCTCATTGTCATTTGCTAATTGGTGTAATGTCCTAATGGCCAAAAATGGAGCGCAAGAAGTTCCGTACGTAACGGTCAGCAGCCTGTATGTTTTAATAATTTCATCTGAATTGAATCTCCAAAGAATGCGTTGATAATCTACATGATTTTGATTGACGAGAATTTGCCTAAACATTTTCTCGATGTCAGAACTAAAGGCGATTGGATGCATTCTGAACCTTAACAGTAGAGGAAAGATTTGTGGTTGCAATTTTGGACCTATCTCTAGATAATCATTCAAGGAGCGGCCTTCTGAACCAACCGCAGATGCGTCAAATAAAACTCTAAGCCGAGTTGTAGAACTATCTTCTTTTAACACCCCGTGATGTGGAAGATAAAAATGATCAGGATTTGAAATTTCTGAATCTGGAACAAGTTCCATGTGTCCTAAGTCGATATACTCGCGCATGAAGGATAAATACTGCTCTTTAAGCAAGGGGTTTTCTTGAAGTTTTTTCTCCAAGAAGTAGAAACGTTTTAAGGCTTGAGATTTAGAGTTTCCGAGAACAGGTTTAGATTTAAAGGGTAGATTTACAATATATCTTCCAGATTCTGAACGTGAAACTGTTTTCGCGTAGTTATCTTCAACTAGAGAAATTGGATCAGAAGTGGGAACCGATTCAAGTTCCCAAAATTTTTGTAGTTGAGAACTTATCTGTGTAGTGGCATGGCAACTAATAAATGAATTTTGATTTGATTCATTTGAATAAATGATCCCCGAAAGAATCCAACCCAGTCTAGAATTAACAGCACTCGGTGATCCTTTAGGTCCCAGAATTGATTCCCCTATTATGATGTTAGCAAATAAATCTGCGCCTATAAGTATATCAATAGGACTGGACAAATGAAAATTAGGATCCGCAAGGTTCAAGCCTTCAATGTGTGGCCAATATTTAGTTGTAATAAAAAAATTTGGTAAATTGGTTGTAATCTGATTAACAACTAATGCATCTAAGTGAAAGGTTTCATTATTGAAATGTGGAGAGAATGTCAAAGAAACTTCCTGAAGAGCCGTTTCTGCGACTAAATTGTTTATTCCTGAGATTCTATGATTTGTAGGCCTAGATGGAAGATCTAATTTTTTGCAACAAGATTTTGAAAGTAAACTCTTCTGAGAAGCACTATCTATCATCGCTCTGCAAGGAATAAATTTTCCCGATTTAGATTTAACCTTTATAATGGCAGTAGCCAACAATGTTTGAGAATTTTCATTGATAGACTGAGAACTTAAACAGTTAGATTCATTAGAATTAACAACAGCATTTGGTATTGTAACACGATCTTGCTGCCTGAACATATTCTGTGATGCAGGGCTAGTTTGATCACGATGAAGAAGTGTATGGTGTTTATAATTACAATGCTTGCAAGTAGTACTAATAAGACAGTTGGACACAAAATGATTTGAACGTAAACAGTTGGTACAGAGCCTTTTTGATTTAACTAAATTCCAACGTTGATCAACAGATAATTTTGAAAATTCTGGGCATTTATGAAGTGGGTGCGATTCTTTACACTGTGAACATGAAATATTTGTAGTTTTATTTACATTATCCATCACGACTGTATTGGCGACAGATTTTTTTGAAAAATGTTGAAACTTACTTTCAAATTTTTGATTAGATTTGGATTCACCTTTAAAAATTTTAGAGTTACAATTCTGCAAACTACGAGCCTGTTTTTCGAGAAATGTCATTAACATATCATAAGTTGGAAATGAATCATTATTTAAGGATAATTCCCATTGCTTTTTTAAGGATTCATCAAATTTATTTTGTACTATATACACTAAAATCAAATCAACAAATTCATTAAATTCAAATTTCAAAGATTTTAAGTTTCGAATTACTTCATTACACGTATCCAAAAGCTCTAAAATAGTTTTCTGCGTGGGCGATTTCAATGGTTTGGCATTAACAAATTTAGACAGCAATGAATATGCCAAATTCCTACGATTGTCATATCTATTAATAAGAGTTTCCCAAGCTTCTTTATAATTTTCCCCAGAAATTGAAAAACCGGAAATTAATTTTGAAGGATAATTCCTAACACTAGCTATAAGATACGAAAATTTTAACTGATCTGAAAGAGATTTATTATTATGAATTGAAGTCAAAAATATCTCTTTGAAGCTAATCCATTGAGTGACATCTCCATAAAAAATGGGTAATTCGAATTTAGGAAGCTTCAAAACGTTATTACTAAATCCTATATTTGAGCTATTATTAGCTGCACTTTGATTTTCTTGTGATTTTACGCCTTGATTTTCTAAAAATTGCTCAATTTTCACTAAATCATCAACAACAATATCTTTAGCTTCAGTAAAGGACTCGTATAACGAATTTACACTTTCTTCAGCTACGCCAAAATAAGATTTTTTTAAATCATTTTCTAAACTTATCAATTCAGCCTTTAACTTTTCAATTAATTTTAATTTTTTATTTTCAATTGCCTCAGTAACCTGAGCGCTAAATCTTTTTATTTCTTTTACAGTGAAACTGAATTTCGTTTCAGAAGCAATTTCTGCTTTAGTTTTCGTCATGATATATTAATATCATATATTAAATATCATATATTATATAAGAATATCACTAATTTGACTCCGGCTCGACGGACCAAAAAATATAATATGTAGAATTTTGGGAATAATTGATATAGACTTTATTTGTGTAAATAGAATAAATTGAATTCACAACAGTACCTTTTTTGCTGCGAAGTCCTTCATCGTTGAATACGCTATTTTCTTGGGAATGAAGATCGTAAAGAATATTAAATTCTGCAGGAACTTTGACGACTTTGAATGGGTGAATCTAGATTACTATTTTCTTAAAGAATACAGAAATTTATTTAAATGAATACGATTGAGTTTGTCTTTCAGAATATTTAATTGAATAAGTAACATCTTTTGAATTAATCGACTTCATCTCAAGAATCAAAACATTGGAATGTTCTATTACAGGTCCGCACATGACCATCAAAATACAGAATAAAATTTATCTAATAAAAGAAAATAAAACAAGATTAATATGCATATAATACAGAAAAGGGATAATAGGAATTTTAAAATTAAAAAAGAGTTAAAATAATAAGAATAAAAATTGAATAAAGTCTTCTATTTTTAAGGCAGAGAAAACCAGTCCTTTTCAATTCTCGTAGTGCTGCCATCTATATCTATCTTTCAGTATTAAAGTCTCTGCTCATAAGAAATCATACAGTGCTTTCCAAAATATAAAGTGACATTTAAATATATATATATATATGGGGAAGAGTGGTAATGAATGGGCCATGGGGATGAATGGGCCATTAACAAAATATGAAAAAGTATTTGCATAAAATTATTTTAAATGTCACCAATAGATGTAGCTATTTGTTCTACCAAACTCATCAAATTTTCCATTGTTTGGGAGAAGCCATTATCACACTGTAGTAGGATGGTCAAGAATCTGATTGAAAAGTAAATTTTTTCCCTTTTCAATAAAATAAATAAGCGAAAAAATATCTATTATTTCATTGCAGATATGTGTATTAACAAGTCTTTACATATCTATAAACTAATTTTAGGATGTATTTAGATGTTATTTGAATTTAATGTACTAAAAAAGCCTGAATATATTCCAGAAGTATAGGTGGGGCTGAATGGGCCACTATATCATGGTCATGGAGGGCCACCTTTGCCCTCATCATGAAAATATGGTTTTTCTGATTTTCTCTTTAATATGAAACATAACTGGCTGTCATGGATTTAGATTAAATTACTGTCTAGTTAGAATAGGTTTATAGTGATGTCTAAAAAATAATTTGCACATTTTCACCCTAAGAAATCTTAGTTATTTATTAGAAACATAAGTTAAATTGTATAAATGATTAAGGTGAACTGTCCAGTTGTTGACCACACCTACCAGTATTTTCCCATTTGATATAAAACTAGAATAATTGTTTATATTCTGAATCTAATGGGTAGAATAAATAATACTAGAAATTTACACTAAATAGTCAATTAATAGGCAGTTCAACCGTGTTACATACAACCATGTTGTTTAATATTAATTTTGAAATATATAAATTTTGTTAAATCATAATTTGTATTATCTATTATTTTTATGCATATTTTATGTTCCTTCTTTCTTATAATCTCATTATTTTATCAATTTTCTGCTACAATTATGTGATTTAATAATATCACTTTTGATGTTTATAAATTTTGATAAGCATTGTGTATTACTTGCTGTTTCAGTATGCTTTTGATCATATCATGTCAAATGCCATTCATCTTGCCATATTTGGTGAATAAAAGATTAATTCCACATTTTTTCACTGAATTCATTTAGTGGCCCATTCATTACCTTCAATGGCCCATTCAGCCCCATGGGTGGGGATGAATGGGCCAAATTTCTATATTTTTATTTTCTATTATCATTCATTATAAACATTTTCTAATCCAATTTTTATGACTTTTTTATGTAACCAAATAAGTAAAGTATCTGAAGAGCCAATTCTGAGCCAAAAAAAAAAAAATTATTAGAAAAAATTAAAAACCAAAAATTGGCCTATTCATTACCACTCTCCCCTATATATATTAACAGCAGGGCCGTGCGAAGAGAAAACTGCGCCCGGGGCAGCGTGTCAATTTGGCGCCCCCCTCTCCTCCTTCAAAATTGATAGAGGGCAGAAACAGAAATAAATTATTTAGAATAAATATTTTGCGTTTATTTTAGAACTTTAAAAGATTTAATTTTAATTCAGAAATTGCAAACAACTAAATAACAGAAAAGAAAATTCACTTATTTGTTAATGAGATCATAATGCTTTGCGACAGATTTTTCTTAACCTTTCTCACATATTTTTCTAGCCATTTTTAGTTCTTGTTAGTCTTTAAGCTGCAGAAAATGGGTAAAAATCGCTAACAACCAGATTGGAAACAAGCTGTCCCTTCAACCAATAAGTACTAAAAAAGCAAAACAAACAAAAAACCTGCAGAACATAATGTAAAAGATAAAAATAAATTATAATTTCAGTACATTAATTAAGAAAGATAACTGAAGCAATGTTTTAATTAATATAAAATATAATATCAGGCAAATACATTTACTCCCTTTTTATGTTTCTTGCATTTAGGGTAACAAAATCGTTTATTATTTTATGTGTAAAGATTGTCACACACTGAATTTTATAGAAAGTAAATTCAGGTTGCTTAATCTCTCGACTCATAGTAGATCTTAAGTAGTTTTTTACTATTTTATTGTTACTGGAATACTTATAAATTATGTACGCTGTCTCCATGTTTTTGTAATTCCTTGTTTTCCCAAAGTTAAAATTATGGAGCAACTAAAGGATTTCTAAATGATCCATTTTATAAAAGTTCTTATACAATGGTAGAAATAAGGTTTTCGCATTTAAAACCTCGCTTAACAAATGAAGTCCATTCAAGTCAGCAGGGGCGTAGCTTGAAAATTTTATTGGGGGGGATGGGGAGGACCTGACTTTGGCGCCCTTTTATAATTTTCATTTCCCCCCCCCCCCTCCCCCGCAACGTCGTCTCTATCCATGCTAAGGTTCCTACAATTCATATTATAGTAGCCCTAATCCGTGCTATCAGCATGTCTTTCATGTATAATTCATCTTCTATGATACTTTACACAACAATTATCTTGATTAATATTTTCACCTTTTCAAAACACATTTCGCACTGTCGATTGATATATGTAGATATATCAGTGTATCACAATATATATCTACCTAATGTAGATATATATTGCGTGGGGATGTAAAGACTCCAAGTGGTAAGATTGTTCATAATTGATTACATTTTGTATCTGTATTATTAGTTAAATATTCAAAAATCCGGAAAAAAAGAGCTCAGAAGCTATAGGTTCACAGGCGATTTTTACTTTTTTCTATCTTCAATGGAAGAGTATTGTAATCTAAATTTTTTTTAAGTCTGGTTTTCGGCAGATTTACACGTTTTAGGGGTCAGAGATCCCAAAAAACATTTTTATACAAAATGTCTGTCTGTCCGTGTGTAGTCATTGTACCATCGAAAAGTATGAAGTTATGCATAGAATTGAGCCAATTTTTTGTGTATGTTTTTGGCTATGGCAAGCAGGTCCTCCTTCAATATGGAAATATTCTGACGGAAGGGGGCGCTGAAATAGCGATTTTTATGCCATTTTCATTGTACCATCGAAAAGTGTATTAAGTTATGCATAGAACTGAACCTATAATTTATTGTGTAATGTGTATTAGCTATGGCAAGGAGGTCCTCCCTGAATTTGAAAAAAATCTGCTTGTATGGGGTGCTGCAATAGCGATTTTTGTCCATTTTCCTTACTGTACCATCCAAAAGTGTATAATGTTATCTATAGAATTGAACCAAATTTTTTGTCTTCACTTATTTTAAAACAGGTCCTCACTGAATTTAAAAATATTCCGCCGAAAAGGGGTTCTCTGATAACGATTGTTGTATAATTTTTTTTTCTTTTTTTTTTTTTTTTTTTTGTAGTTCTATTGTCTATCGGCGGCTCGTGCAGCGACGGGAACTTGCGTCATTCTAAGCCGGCTATTCGAAAACAGCTGATGTAGAAACGAATAACGAAAAACTATTGATTTTAATAAATATCATGATCGAGATTAACTCGTTTTTACTCCAATTAATTGAATGAAGTACAAATTTAAGATGAAAATCTAAGTTGGAACAGTATTGAACTAATAATATGGAAGTATTAACATATGTAGTTTTTTTTTTTTTTTTTTTTTTTTTTTTTTTTTTTTTTTTTTTTTTAATTTAAGCTGTATGAGATAGAAGAAAGTTTTGGGATTGGCACATCCAACTAGTTTGGTAGTATATTTAGACATTCCTCATTAACTCAAAGCAGTATTGTAAAAAATCATTTATAAGGGTATAGTTGCTACGATATACCTTAAATTTTGGAAAGTTTGCCGTCCACCACATTTCGCCGACATTAATCCATTTGAATACATTTATGCAACAAAGACAAAAACTTTTCAACAAAGTTAAAAAGTGTTAAATGAGTTTTGTTCTAAAAAGGATTTCTTTAGAATTGTTTCCACCCTCTTGAAAATGCAAAAGTATTTGATGCAACACAGTTAGAATGTTGATTTCATGTCTACATGCATCAAACTTTCAGATTTTCATATTCAAATACAAACGAACCGGCGAACCGAGAAAGCTTTCTTTTCTTTTTAAATATGTGAAACACGCACGGAATTGTAGCTTGATTGTTACCTGGTGATCACTTCTCTCACCATCACGTCTCGAAAGCATGTTTAAAATATCAGTTTTGATTTTTACAGAAAAATTCAGTGTTGTTTGATTCTTAGAGAACTGGTTAAAAATACGTGAAATTTTACATGCGAACAGATGATGATGATTTTACGAATGTGTCAAAAGTATTATTTTGAAAGGAATTTGAGCTTTAACTAAAGTAAACAACTGTAAATGCTCTAACGTTCTGCTCAATCATCAACAATTTAAAACAAATATTTCATAAATTAAGTTACATAACCTGCTTCCGTCGTAAATTTTTTATTGTTTTCATTTTTGTAAAAAGGCACCTAGTTTGTTTCTTCCGTTTATTTACTCTTAAGGCATTCGTGCCTGAGACACCAGTTTATATATATATATATATATATATATATATATATATATATATATATATATATATATATACATATATATTCACTTCAAGAAACACATATCTCCAATCTTCCAAATGACCGGAATGCACTGTTGTCGCATTTTGCACAAGAGGGGAATTCAAAGAATTCAAACTTCAGGTGAAGGAAATTTTTATTCCGAGGATTGTTTCAGGAGAATTGCTATATGACAACCTTAAAGGTCTGCATCTGCACGGCCGGAGTTCGGTACAAGACGAAATAAAGTCAAACTTTCAAACGGGCTCCGCAGATAATAAAAAATTAAAAGGACCTCGATGTAACAAGTTTTAAAGAAAATAAATATGTATGCAGCATTCTTTAAAAGAAAATATTAATTATATGTTAAGAAAAATCGGATTTTTTTGTAGAAATTGAGCCGTTCTCGTTTTTTAATTTTTTAAATGCCCCAGGTTTAGGGTTTTAGTTTTTAAAACCAACCAAGATAGTTTTTTTTTGTATTGGGGCGTGTCCAGCCTTAGAAATTTCGGCCCGTGCAGTCCTCTAGACAACCTCCACCCTCTCTGAGCTGTTCCAACCCGTTTTAGTCATTTCAACTTCTTTCCACTTTCTTTCTACTACAAGTGTGACCAACAACTACTGAGATAAGGATAAAATGAACTGCTAAGGAGCGAATTACACTTACTCTCTCGCAATTGACTACAATTCCTGTTTTCAGAATTATCTCTTCCGCATATATAAATTGCTTTTGTTAGGGAATAGAGGTAGTAACAATTCTAAAATTAAATTTCTTATACAAATATGGTATGTTAAAAGCAACTTAATTTATAATTTTAATTTAACATTTAAAGTAAAGTGCTTGTACAAATAATTGTAACTACTATTTAAATCATTTCTTTATGGGTGCCTCACGGAGCCATTAAACCTTGTGTGGCGCCCCTCTACTTGACCATAATTGTGAACCATTTTAATCCCCTCCAGTCACTTCCACGTCTTTTCACTTTCTTTTTGCTACCAACGGTGACAAACAACTACTGAGATAAGAAGGAAATAATTATACTTATAAGAATCGAATTACACTTACTGTCCCGCAATTCATTACAATTACTGTTTTCAGAATTTTCTCTTCTGCATGCATAAATTGTTTTTGTAGGGGAATAGAGGTAGTGATTTAAACCCTTTCTTTTGAGGGTGTCTAGCAGCGCCCTTAAACCTATGGCACCCTACTACTTGAATATATTGGAAAACTGTGCTCATCCCCTACAGTCACTTTCAGTTGTTTCCACACTTTCTTTCTACAGCTAAGGGTGACCAATCTAGGTGAGAAGGAAATAATTGTATTTCTAAGGATCAAATTCTAGCACCTTGGGGCCCAGGGTCAATTAAGCAGAGTTGGGCACTGTAGGCCCTGATCCTTCATGGATTGTACAGCCACAGGTTTAGTTTTCTTTTTTAATGATCAAATTACATTTACTGTTCAGCAGTTGATTACAATTCCTGTTTTCGGAATTTTTTCTTCCGCGTATATATAAATTGTTTTTATTAGGAAATAGATGTAGTAATCTAAATCCCTTTTTTGTGGGGCAATGACGGCGCCCTTAAACCTTCTGTGGTACCCTAAACCCTACTAAACTAAACTAATCTCTGTGACTATACAATTCATGAAGGGTCTGGGTCGACACTGCCCATCCCAGTTTTCTCGACCGTGGCCCTGAGGTACTATACAGTATACGTCCAAATCAGGTGGTCAGCCAGACGCGGTACCCTTAGTGTTTAATTTCCAAGCAAGCTCGGTACTCATTTCATCGACCCCGAAGGGATGAAAGGCTGAGTGAACCCTGTCCAGTCGGGAGTCGAACTCTCGAAATGCAGCGCGGCTGACAGATGCTCTTGCCTCTATGCCACTGGGCTTCGTGGTGCCCTATTATTGAACATATTTTCGAACTTTTCTAATCCCCTCCAGGTACTTCTTTTCGCTTTCTTTCTACTGCCAAGGGTGACCAACAACTACCGAGATAAGAAGGAAATAATTGTACTTCTATCCTGCAATTAATTACAATCCCTGCTTTCATTTTTTTCATTCCGGATGTAAAACTTTTCTTCGGGATAGGGTGGGTGTGGTGTAGAGGAAGTAACAGGTCTAAAATTGAATGCCTTTTACAAGTTTTGTATGTAAAAAGTAACTCACTTTGTAATTTTAAATTTAAAATAAAATTATCTTATAATTACTTTTTACTACTGATAAACCTTTTTTTACGGGCGCCGTCAGGCGCCCATAAACCTTCTGTGGCGCCCTAATACTTGAACATGTTGGGGGGGAAAGCTACGTCCCTGCAAGTCAGCAATAAAGGGCAAGGTCCAGGCAATATTAACAGATTTTAGATTCGCACCAGCCAGAAACTCAAATTCTTGTTTTACATTTCTCAGTTTCTCAAACCTGCAGCTCAGTTGCACGGTTATAGTGTCTCTATGTAATACGAAATCCTTCACATTCATATAAATTTCCACTTTCATCAGAAGCTTCGTAGTCAAATTGTTCTGCGAATTTTACGTTTTCTGTTTTGCTCAAATAAGGACTCTACATTTACAGGCATAACCAAAATCTTCGCTTTCTTGTTTAAAAATTTCCTCTCTTATTGTCTGAAATATGTTTTTCAGTGTTTCAATCAGTTTGTTGGCGATCAAAACATTGACAGGTTTTTTTTCTTCTTTTTTTTCGTGAGAATAATATTAACCTTTTCTTTTTCATTTAAAATGCTGTGTCAAACTAGTAGGCCGTAAATAAAGGGGAATTTCTTTATTTGCTTTATTAAGCTTTTTGCTCCTGAGTAAGTTTACTAATTTTTCTTCATTTCTATATGGTTTTCCAGAGCTTTTAAGATCTGTAGCAATTGTTTGTAAACTGCAGATATAGCTTTATTTTTTCATGACCATAGAGTATCGCAATGTTTCTTTAAATAAACTGATAAGTGGGACATAAGTATATCCCATCTTTCAGTAGAAGAGAAGAAAAAACAAACACATTTTATGCAGTTCCGGACATTTTTGGACATACACCAGCAGCACGAACTCAAAGTTTAGAGAACGTGCAGAACATGGTAAAAAATATACGAATTTATTTATTTCGACAATTCGAGCTTACACAACATTATATTGGGAAGCCATATTTGCACCATATCACAACATTGAGCTCTGAAGTGTTGATATTGGTATTGTTTATGACGGCCGATTATCTGCAAGTTGGATATAGTAGGTCGGAGTGGGATGGGAGTGTCCTCTGTAAGGTCTTTCTAAGGGAACCTAACCAGTATTTACGCAAGATTCGAAGAAAACTACGGACAATTTCGAACGATTAGGCTGACGCGCGCGATTGGGTCGAACTCAGCACCTCCCGTCTACCGTCTTTGAGAACAGAACCTCTCGTCGAGCTTGTCGGACATTAGCTTATCTTAAATTTCTTATGCTAAATTTTTTCTTTTTTTTGATTTCATGTAGTCAAGAAACCTTTTCACGAATGAAAATTTTCTATTTCCGGTATCGTATAATTTGCGTCATTTGTTCTTTGTTATGTGTAATGGATTCCTAAACTGGACTGTGTTTAAAATTCAGTAACTTGCAAATGGTTACAATTATTAAAAGAAATTCTTGCAGGAGGGTTATGTAAGATATTAGAAGTATTTTTACTGCGGTTTTCGGTTTTAGTTCTAAATAGCAGAGATAAATGGCAAGCAATACGCATTCAATGGAGGTCTAAACTGAAATCCCCTAGCATCATACGAAGGAAGAAGGTTAAATATATAGAATAGGCCCCTAAAAATAAGATTGTATTGGAGAATGAGACCCACTCCATACATTTAGCCTCCTCTTTTCGCATCAGTGTTGGGCGATTTCGGTTTTGGCCTTGATTGAGCAACTATGGCGCTAGATGTTGTCTCTATAGTGCTTGTGTGGTTATACATTGCTGGCATAATTGTCAATTCAGTATAAACTTGATTGATTTACACGAATATGGTTTAATAAAGTATAATGCTGTAACCTGAACTGACTATAAACCTGTTTAATTCTTCAACAAATCCTCGATATTTATGTGGTAATGTGAAATTGTGAAACTGCAGTACAAGAATTGAAAAAGTCATTTGTAACTCGAGCAGCTAGTGGATTTGGTTTGCCCCTCGGGATTGCACTATCACTCTAAAGCGTAAGCTGAGTTCCCAAGGTGGTCATCCCTGCTTGCAGCGCCATCTATAGTTGCTATTTGGAACTAAAGTCGGGAATCGAGGTAAAAAAATACTGACATTTTACATTACCTTCCCGCAATTTGTTTTTTTTTTAAATAGCTGTCGCCATTTACAGGTTATTGAATTTTAAAAACAGCCAGTCCATTTTAGGACACTCGGTATGTGGAGTGCGATCGAACGAAATTGAAAAATACCTTGCTCTATTAATTTCTTCTACAATCGTTTTTCTTACTTCATTGGCAAGAAAGTTCATAATTTCATCCTGAATATATTTTGACATTTATCTTTTTCACTTTAGCTCTTTTCAAATTTGTTGTCGATTATGTGATTTAATTTTAAACGTCTCTCAAGTTTCTTTTAGCGAATGCATGCATTCCTGTGTTCTAGACCATTTTTATGCTCAGGAATTTTAGGATTTAATTTCTTCCACATGAAAAACCCACAATCTGGATTGGCTAACTTTGGAGGGCAATCATGATAACTGGTGAATAGTAAAAAGAGGAAAACAAAAAATAGTGATTCCCTTAATTAAGTTATCCAATAAGCCGCAATCATCGTTAATAATTTCTCCTCAAGGTATAATTTTCTTGAACGTTAGTTTGGAAAATTGTAGTCCTTATGCAATCGAAGATTTCATGTAATCAGCATTTTCATCCTGTGCTGGACATTTTTTTAACAGCAATGTAATGACCGAATGACTATAAGAATGATCCCATAGTGGAATCAGAATAGGTTAGCAATTCATATTCACTGAGTGTGGCAGGTGGCAGAAACTTTCGTATACGATGTAAAGGGCCCGCAGAGTGCAAAAGTTTAAGAAACACTGCAATAAAATATCACAAAAGCATATTATAAAATCATCAGATCTAAAGAGCTCAATGAAAAGTAAATGTGAACAACGAAATAATTTTGAAATGAAAAATGTACATACTTCCATTGGGAAAAATATTCCCGATATGTAAATATATACATTTAGTTTTACAAAAATATAGAATATCGAAGAATGAAAAAAAATTCTAATAAAAATGATCGACGACAAAAAAAAAAAAAAAAACGGAAATTGGTAGTACAAATTTGGCGCCCCTAAATTTCCGCGCCCGGGGTGACCGCCCCCTTCGCCCCCCCTTTCGCACGGTGCTGATTAACAGGCTCATGATCTCTTTATAAATTATTTTTATTGTATTTGTGCTTTGCATCAATATTTTAAAAATGTACTTATTTATTTAATTTTATTTTTTTGTATTTTTTGTATTATGCAAGGGTTATGATAAATTTATAAATATATTTTCAAATGATAAAAGTATGATGTTAGGTATTTTACAAGATAATAACACCAAAATAATAACACCAAAATAATAGCACCAATATCCTCCTATTAAAAATAATGGTTGATCCTTATACATTTTGCCTCACTGAATCAAAATATGCCAATGAAATTACTGTATCATTTACCATTTTTTAGATAAGAGGGCTTGCTTTTAAAATTGAGGCATTTTATGTCTTACTATATCTATATCATCAGTGAAAATTGTATAAGTAATTAAGTGATATATAATTAAGTGATAAATAATTGTATAGAGAAGGTTGTTCACACTTTATGGAAATGATTTTGATAGTTAAGTAAATTTTATGTGTAAATGCTGCATTTTTTACGGTGATTTGCTTCTATCTGATAGCCATGATTCTTGACAATAGCTATAGCTCAAATTTTCCATGAAAGTAAATTTTTTCTTAGTACTGTCATGTCAATTTTACCCCCATCATTCTTGGACGATTTTCCAAAGTCTATTCAGTGTTCTTGGATGCAGTTTTCCCGAGGCTCTCTTTAATAAACTGAAAGTGCAAAAGTCCATTGGAAAAGCATCAGATGATTTTACAGGCATTTCATTAAATGAGGTACACTTTTATTCCTGTTTCTGATTCTTTCTTTGCTAAAAACGTGGCAGTTGATTTAGACATGTGACTAGAGGCTTTGTTCATATGAAGCTCAATTTTATCAATGTCCTTTCCATATAATGCTGGAATTTCTTCTTAAAAAATTAGTTCTAAAATATTCTTCTGTTAGTAGGGTGAATTAATTTTGGCTTTACTTGAGACTTTTTTTATTTTTAATTTGCCTTGTAAAAAAATCCTGCAACTATCATGAATCCCGTTTCTTTACACTGGCGAAGCCATTTTGTATGGTCATTCATGTCAGTTGAGCAATAGAAAATTGATCGCTTTTTATTACATTCACTAAAATATACCCATGCCTCATCGAGTGTTACCACAAATTTCCATTTTTCAGCAGCTGCGTGTTTCATATAATTTTCTACAATTTGTTTTTCTTTCAGCAATGTGCTTTGTCAAAAGCAGATGGACTTTAGGTTTAAACGTCTTTTAATTTCAAATCTTTATGAATGATTTTATTTACAGTGCCAGAAGACATTCCTAGTTTTGATGCAATGGGTTTTTGAGTCAACAGATTTTCTTTTAGGATCAGACACTTCACTTTCTTGATATTTACCTGTGTTCGAACAGTCTTAAGATGAGGTTTTGCAGTCATGTTTTCATTTTTACTTTCACTTAGATGTTTTTTCTTTCAAATTTAATGTAGTACAATAACTTTTTTTGAAATGTAATAACTGTGATATTTACACTGCTTTATAATTTGTTGATACAATTTTTTCTCCTCGGCAAGTGCAATTACATAACCTTCGAGCCATCTATCTGTTTTAGGAGCCATTTTCAAAATATATCTTTTATTTTACATTCCAATCAAAAGGTAACAGTAGCAGACGATTATTCTGAAGTTGCCAAATTTTTATCTCAAAATTGAAATGAGTAAAATAAATAACAAAATATTTTCCATAAAGTGTGAATGACCTTCTGTATAATAATAATAGTAAATATATAATAATAGTAAATAATATATAAATCTATAAATAAATGTATATAAACATTAGTGAAGGTACTGTACCAAAGGGAATTTAAATTATGTAAGTGGATACTGCTGAACACAAAAGAGATATGTGATAAATATCGTCAAAATGTGTTTTCTTGAGAAATTTTATAGTTTTGTTATCTAAGGCAGTGAAAGTATGTTTTCCATTTTACCTAACATTGAAAATTAATATATCAATCCTTCGTTATTTGTTATTTTTAGAAACTGTTTCTCAGAAAAATGGTATGTGATTGTGAAATGCAGATGTCATACTTAGATTTAAGAATGTCTCGTCTATATAGTTCACATATTTCTTTCCCTGGGAGACAAAATTTTTATTTTTTTGGTGACCAGAGTAATTTTCACGCTATGTTCTTAAGTTTATATTATATTTTAAACAGTGTACATGTTTAGTATATTTAAAGAAAAAGAAAAAATATAATATATATTTGTATGTTTGTGTGTGTATGTATACTATATGTATATATATATTCTTAATATTTCTTTCAGAGCCAGATTTAAATAAAATCATGGATGCTTTCGATGAATCAGATTCAGAAGATGCCATTGATGATTTACCAGCAAAGATGAAAAGCTTAAAATTTTCAGAAAATTCTAAGTTTGTATATTTATTTCTTCTTTTCATTTTTAAAGACTTGCTTGTTTCTTTATTTTTATTTATATATTTATTTTTGTTTGCCATTGTGTACAATCTGTATTAAAATTGGTATAATTTAAACATGTTTCTGAATACTCACTGCACATTTGTAATTACTATTTATTATTTGGTTCTTCATATACCCCACCGGTAGCCAAGAAGTTCTGCTCTCAAAGCTGATAGACAGGATGTGCTGGGTTTGAACCAATCGCACCCATCGCCCTAATCGTTTAGAATTTTCCATGGGTTTCTTCAAATCTTGGATTTCCTTGCGTAAATACTGGTTATGTTCCCTTAGATAGATTGTCACGGAGGGCATCCCCCCTCTCTCTTCAGGCCCCTGTCCCTCATGTAGATAATTGGCCGTCATAAACAACACCATCTTCATATATAAAATATGATGCATTGAAATGCAAATTAAATCAAAAGCAATCTTCCTCTGTGGCTGTAAGGGACGCCACACACCAGGGAGACATGCGGCAGAAAAGCATGAGGCATGCGACAATTTCACCTTCTTAACAAAGAAAAAACCGGTTTGAACAGCAGAATTTGCCTCATGTCTCACGATTATTGTCGCATGTCTCTCTGGTGTGTGGCGTGCCTAATGCATTAAATATTGTTAAAATGTTATTTATCTACTAGCAGGCTTCATCCACTATGCTAATTGGTTTCTCCAAATGAACCTTCAATCAAATGAAATATATCTGTGAATTTAACCTTGTGTTATAAAGCAATATTGACCTTTACCCAGAATGGTTTTTTTTTTTTTTTTTTTTTTTGCATTGCTGAAAACAATATGAATGCCATTGCACCGTTAAATTTTCTAATGTGTCAAACAAAAGTTAGGCTATAAAGTAACAACACTTTTAGTTGATCATGTGCAGTAGGATTTGGTATAAAATGATATGCAATTTACGTAGAGCATGCCTGAAAAATTATCTAACAATGTAAACTTCATCAAATTCTTTCCAGGGGAATTTTTTTTAAAGGCTAATCTTTAATAAATGTGTTCCTCTGATTATAAAACTTCATAATTTTGCAACTAAGCAACATAGAACAATATGCGATATACTAAAAACTTACCCTGAAAACTTATTTAACTAACAGGACAAATTCCATCAAAATTCATAAAGCAGAATCTTTTTTTAAACTAGGGGGCTCGGTCCCCTACGAGCTACGCTCACCAACCCCCGTCCAGACACCGCAGACTCTAAATGCACGCTAATGTGATCGGCTTTAAAAAGATTTCGAAAGATTGAATTATAATTTAAAAAACAGTGGCGATCTCCCTATAAACGGATTTCTATTCATTTCTCTTTGATTGGGGAAATTTTAACGCCAAATCCGCTGTGGTACTACTTGATTATCCCGTCGACTAATTTCGTCAAATTATATAAATCTCCAAACCACTCGCCAAATTATACAAATTGACATAATTTTTATTTTAAATAACGAAAGAACAAATAAATTAGTACAACATTAATAAAAATACAAATAAAACGTCAAAATAAAAATAACTTGATGACGTAGACACGTGTAACAACATTTCAAAATAAGCTAATATAAAAGGAATTAAGTAAACAGAATCTTTGTCTCCTGGTATTTTTTTACAAAGCAAAAAGAAAGTTTTTTTAAATGAGGCATTTTAAATTAATCGTTTTTAATCTGACGTAATTTTGACCAAACTATTCTTTCTCTTTTTAATATTCACGTGAAAATACTTGTGTTAGAAATAAAATATTATTTGCGCTTTCCTAAGAACAAGTAATATAAAAATTTTGTTTTTAAAGTCAATTCCTACTTAGGCTATCAAAGAAAAATTTAATATAATCAAGCTAATATTAGTTTTTGTTGCATTAAAATATCTCAATTTGTTGATTTTCTATAAGCAAGTAGGTTTACAATGGAACTCTATGGGAATTTGGCGAAATATTACAGATATTACCAAGTTGGCGTCACTTTTGGCGACTCATTTTGGCCGCCAAATTTGGCGATATATTGCCAAGTTGGCGACATTTTTGGCGGTATTTGGTGACAGAACAGGGTCCCCCTATGGTAACCCCTTATTGAAAATACTTTCATTGAACTTCAATAACCAATGGCTGTGATTTTGTTTCCCATGCAAAACTAAAATTAATTAATTAAAATTTAATTAATTAATTAATATTTGAAAAAACTGTATTAACATCAATTGTCATCCAGTACAAGTTTAAAAAAATTTATTTCAACTTGATAGCATGAATAATGAGTATTTTATTAACGATTGAAAATTTGAACAAGATAAATATATAAATAAATATAGGGAGAGTGTGAGCTAATAGTAGGAATTGAATGAATGAAAAATAGTTGAAAATTATCCTCTCAAAATATCAAATAAATGTCTAGCGCAATTTGTAAATTTAAACCGTTTTGCAATATTATTTTGTGTTCATTTTATGTAATAACTGTAATGTGACGTAAATATGACGTAATTTCTCCTATTTAAGACTTCTAACGCATGTTAATAAATTTATTATTTTACAAATTCCTTTCTCTCTTAAAATTCACGTGTAATTATAGTTTTTATGACGTAATTTTTAATAAGTTCCTGCTTTTTGTACATAATTATTTAATTCTTATTCCAAATGTTTTTTTCTGTTTATAATAGTCACATGTAAATAACTTTTTAATTTATTATACGTATAATTTTTTTTTTTTTTTTAAGCAAACATTATTGTTTTCGCTGTTTATACAGTTGGCAACAGTTTAAATTAATATCACTTTCTAAAATCTGTAAAAAATATCTCTCGAAATGCTGAAAATTTGAATTTAAAATAGATATAAAACCTCGAAAAATGAGTCAAATTAAAAAAATAAATCAATTCTGCACACCGGGAAATTATAACGTATAAAATGAACTAAAAATTATTAAATTCCGATGTATAGTTTTTGCTACTATAAAACTTTTTTAGTGGAACGATTTTGTCCAACTTTAGCATTAAATATCTCTTAAAATAATTCTTCGATTTGAAAACTGTCTGCATCAGCGTGTTTATCAAACATTTCTGTATAACACTACCGATTTTCATATTTTTGTATGCATTATTTTTCTTAATATTAACGAAGAAAGACCTCCGGTCACAAAAAATTCAAAACCGGCGGCGGTAACAGCGGTAGTTACTTTTTTTTAGAATAGAGAGATGCTAATTTTTCATAATCGTGTTCACCTGATTACAGATATGTCCACCATAATTCTATAACTAAACAATGTAGAACAATATATTGTATATCAAAACCTTCCCTTAAAAATGATCTAACTAACAATGTTAGTCTAGAAAATCCCATAGAATTAAAAAAAAAAACCAACTAATCTTTAATAATCAGGTTCATCTGATTATAGAACATTCTTCCATAATTCTACAACTAAACAACATAGGATGATTTATAATGTGCTAAAACCTTTCCTGGAAAATTATTTAACCGGTGGTGCAGGTTTCATCAAAATCCATTCACCAGAATATTTTTAGAAATTCTAATCTTTCATAATCAGATTCACCTGATTGTAGAATTTTCTGCCACAATTCTATAATTGGGCAACGTAGAATAAAATGTTATATGCCAAACCTTGGCTGAAAGATTTTCTAACTGTCAGTGCAACTCCCATCAAAATCCATTCTCCAGAACTCCAGTCATAAGCGGATGGAACGAAATTTCCATTTGTATTTTATATATATAGTAGATATACTGTCCAGACATTAATAGTCCTAAAAGGGTTGGACTAACAAAGCTGACAAAATATGAACAATCTCCAGATCTGCATCAGACAGTTACATTGTGTCTGAACATAGCTGAATTCTTTCAGCAGACTCAGGCCAGGCTCACGCTTACATTATTTTCTACATACTTGGGGTGGCCTAACCTGGACTTAATTGTTCCCAGGATGTGTCGGCAGGCTTTTTTTTTTTTTTTTTTGTAAAAATATTAGTGATAATGAACGAATAGTGAATGTTAACGAAACCTTTGGAAATATACTTTAATAAATTAAAGATAAATATTTTCAAAAATCTACTTTTTTATTATACAGTTTTAAAAGTAGTGATTTTTTTAACCATCTTTTTTCTTCTATTCTGAACTGCTTTTTTTTTTTTTTTTCCTTAGTCTTTATTTGAATGTGAGAGTCTAAGTGAATATTAATGTTGCTATTCTTTATTCTATGGCTTGCAGACATATAGTCTGAAATATACTGTAAAATTTTCACTTAATACTTTTCATTCTTCTTGTATGAAGTATTCTTTAAAAGGGTCGTAATTGTACATTAAAATTGAAATTTTTTGTAGAAATTAAGCCGGGCTGGAACCACTGATGTGGGATGGGTAAATACCCAGCAGGGGGGGGGGAGGGGGGTATTTATTTGTTGGGTATTTACCCACCAAACACTGGGTATTTTCATATTTCATTGTAAAAAATCATAATCCTGGAAAAATATTTTTAATCACAGGGGAACGTGTGTCACAGTGGAATATCCTTCAAAATGTATTTATTTTTCATATTTATACTCATCAATAGCTGTATAGTAAAGAATATTTTCAGCCATAAATTATATGGTCAAATCAAAACTTATTCATTATGCTGTTTTTAGCTGCCAATTTTTTTTTTGTTTTGAATCTTAGATATTTTGTTAATAAAGGTAAGAATTAGAGAGGAAAAATAGTTGAAGCGCATGGATAAACACTTATTTATTGCTAATTTTATTAAAAATTTGCATTTTTCTATGAATTAAAAAGTTCTAGAATATTTTCTTATTCCATGTTTACATGATGTACAGTGGTTCATCCCAAAAAGGGTTAAAGTAGACCACTCTTTTATACCAATTTATTAGTGAAATTTTCAATAGAAAAACGTAAACAGGTCAATGTTTTCTTTTCTTTCTTTTTTTTTTTTTTTAATATTAAAACTGCTGTTATGAATATGTTCTAATACATTTTGTTATTTTATTTTAGATTTAAAAAGGGAAAATAGTTAAATTATTTCTGCACAATTTTAATATCTTGAAGAATGTGAATAGCAAATCATATTACATGAGAAAATTTTATTAAGAAAGTCATTTTTTAAAAAGAATATAACAGTTATAAAACTTAAGAAATATTGTGGTATAAATAATTTAAAAAGTTGTTACAGTAAGATAAATAAAGAGTCAATGTGCCGAGAATAAAATAAACATAAGTGGCGAGAATAAACATTTTCTTGAATGCCATAAATGGATCGTATAGCTAAGATGATAAGATTGACTTGCAGTAAAAATAAAAATAAAAGAAGGATGAATAATTAAATGTAACATTCTTACTTAATGATGAAATAACACATTGAGGAGACAGCAGTTGTAAAAAAATCTTCTTTATTTATTCGTTTCACTTGAGAGGTTGGAAGCCAATTAGAATAGGTAGGTCACCGTACACATTAGAAAAACGTTCCACATAGCATTATTAAGAACTTGAAGTAATTCCATAATAAAAATTAATTCTGGTTTGATGCTGGTTCAAAATAATTCTTTAGAGAATGTCTTGATGATAAAAAAAATCAAAAATCGAACATGCGTTAAATTAAAAAGTCAAAGACCGAAGATAAACTTTTAGATATCGAGATATAGCTATTGAAGAACATCGCTCTTTGAATTTAGGCGCAAAGGCCTGAAATTCAAAAGACAAATCACATTGTCAAAAATAATACATATTAAAACTTTCGTAAATCTTAAAATCTGTTAAAAAACTGGCTGTATTGATATATATACTACATAAAAGGGGTTTACAAAACTACCTCCAAAAATGATTTAAATCTATTCGTTAAATTAAATTTACGTATTATGATTAAATCGTATGAAAACAGAGAAAAGAAAACAAAACTTTTCAGGGAGAGAATGAAGCTTTTTGATTCGCCAAGCGAAGACACACCCCAATATGACGCGGGCGACGTCATGCTGATTCTAAAAATAGAACAGAAAGAGGGGGAAAAGCTGAAATAAAAAGTTCTGTTACTTGCGGTAAAAAGGAAAGAAAAAAGGGATTTGAATGATGTTTTGAGTCGAAAATAAATAGTTTACAACGTGAGATAATAATGCTGCATTACAATTTAAAAAAAATAATAATAAATGTGATTACTACATCACATATATAGCTGCTTAATTCTGTGCATTTTTAATGTGCTACATTGTTCTTTAAATTATTTTATTTACATATATTTAAAACAGGCTAACTATTTTTTATTTAAACTTAAATATGTAAAATCTTGTTCAATATATCTATGGGGGCATACAATGACATCGTTCAAAAAATTCTTTTAAATATATTTATTCATATGAAATGAATCCATTTGTTCTGCGCTATTTAATGTATTGAAAAATATGGCTATAGATTTCTAATAAACTACTTTTCCCTTTTGATAGTTATTAATATTGTAGTTTATTCTTCGCCTTTCATATTTTACTGTGCATAGTGTGGTGTCTCACTGTACCGTATACAAGGGGTTATATGTTTTAAGCTTAAAAAGTATTTTTTTTTTTTTTCCAAAACTATTAAAATTTATGCTTTGAAAAAATTAATAAATGAAGATAAATTATATTTAAGAACTTTTTTTTTTGCAATCTCTAAATTTCAGAAGAAAAACTAAAAAGTTCAGAATTGGTCCAGTGGACCCCATATTTTTCAATCTGACAGGAGCTTTAAAATTAGTTAAGAAAAATACCTGCACTTTGTCCGATTAAGTTGCCTCACCCATATTTTATGATTGCTTTATTCTGATATTTTAGGATGCAAATTATTTTGTTTTATAAATATGATTTATATATTGAAGACCATCGCCACACAAAGTAATTATTTACATGCAATGTTTAATAAAATTCAATATCAAGAAGCAAAGAAAAATTTTTGTTCTTAAAATTACCAGGAAAAATTAGATGAGGAATTTATTTGCATTATATTAAAAGCTGAAAAGATGATAAGTTAATATTACAAAATATTGCAGTTAATGAAAAAACTAATTTGTCTTCTCAATGATAAAAAATATTTTTAGGTGGTGTGTTTTTAATTTTTAAACCAATTGTAGAACTTATTTAATCCCTTCAATCAAATTACACCCAGATCCATTTAGTACATAATAAACATAGCAACTTAGAAAATATATTGTAATAACTACTTACCATATCTTTATTGTAAAACAATGAAGAGCAACAACTAAGCTTATTTTTTTAGCATGAATTTAAAGAAGACATAATTTCCAGTCAATGACTATTTTCGTTTATTTCTGCAACAATTTGATGATTGAAATGTATAAGGTGTTCAATCTCTTTCTCTCTCTCTCTTTTTTTTTTTTTTTTTTTTTTTTTTTGCCGACTGTACATTCAAGTAGCAAGAACTTTGAAATGGATGAATATAATAATTCAGATTTTGAAATTGTGCCTAACTAATATTGAACCGCTCTTTTAAATAAAATGCTCCCTAGTTCTTCATTATACAGGGTTCATACTCATCAGGGGAATATGGGATTCATGGGAAAATCAGGGGATAAATTTTGGGTTGTAAAGTTCAGGGGAATCTCAGGGGATAATGCAAAATATTCCCCAAACCTGGGAAAACCTGGCAAAATGACTGGTTACTCTGGGAAATTAAGGGCAATTGCTGCTGTTCGCGTGCTTTATGATATCACATCTGACTACATCCATTCATTCACTAGATTCAACTTCTAACATTGTGAGGTTTGATAACAATTCAAGAGGAACTTTAAAAACTAAAGGTCATTTTAAAATTGATATTGACATTTGCAGCCTGCATATTATTCATTCATAATGCTTTTGAAAAAGTAATAAAATCGTGAAGTGGAAATTAAATTAAATTCTTGCAGCCAAGCTACCGAGTTTTTAAGGACAGCCCCACAAGGCATACAGACTTAATCTGTTTTACACAAATTAATGTTTTTCCTTTAAAATTCTGTTCTTATTGTTTATATGGGTGATGCATAAACTTTATTTTTGAGATTATCTTGTTTTTATTTTATTTGTCATGATACTGGTTTAAAAAATGCCGTTAATTGATGACATGGAAAATTTGTATCTCCCGAAAAATACATCAGGGGATTCTCAGGGGATTTTTTCTTGGAAAATGAGTATGAACCCTGTTATAATTAAAAGAGACATTTAAATTCAAAACTTAAATATAAAACGTTGAGTTTCTTTTAAATTTAAGATTGGAAGAAGTCTAAAGTTCTAATTTTTTCTTTCTTTTACTCTCATCTATCATAACTAATATCTATACAAGTGTTTTATACAGTTATATTTAATTGAAAAATGTATACCCTGGGTGTTTACCATTAAAAATAAATACCTGGGTAATTTACCTCACTGGCTGGGACTGATTGCATTGATTTTTGCATAGGCCAAGTGATGAATTGCAAAAATATAAAGAAACGGACCTTGGTTACTGGCCAAACTTTTAATTTTTACACAGACTGTTCCTAAATAGATTTCATTTAGGCCAGACCTGGGCTTGGAAATTTTAATCTGTACAGATCTCTAGTTTAAAGAATATTGTAAAACTTATTGTGCTCTAGGAATTATTTTTGTGTTCTCACAATAACTTTTAGAAAGAGGCCATAGTTTGTAAAAATAAATTCACTCTGTGAAAGAAGATTTATCTTTGAATTACAATCCAAAATAATTAAGTCCATGACATTATAGCAATCAGCTATCACTTCTTTCATTTTCAGCACATTCCATCGTGCTTAGGATTTGAAAAATGCTCAGTTTGTTTCAAAAATTAAATTTTATTCAATTAGACATTTATTACCTTTGCTGCATTTATATAAATCATATAACAAATAAAAAAATACACAAGAACATATTAAAATGTTGAAATGACATTTTTATCACATTTTAATGGTATTATATTTAGTTTACTCAAATAAAATATCTGCTATTGTTCAATATAATTTTCTAATGTTTTTGTAATCAAAGAAAGATGTATAACCATATACCATGGAGGTGAATGTTTAAAGAGAGACTAAACTTATCTGAATATTTTGAGCCAAATGTGATTTAAATTTCTTTTTAGTTTATCTCAAAAGGTCCTACTGTATACACATTTCACCTTCCCTTTAAAAATACGTAAACTTTTGTTAATTTTGCTTGATTTTAAAATTTACTTCATTAATGTTCATCTGATTTGCCTGTCAAATTAACATAACATGTTAAATTATTTTAATAATTTATGCTTTTGATGAAATTTAAATTATTTATCTGTATAATAAATTCATCTTTTAGAAATTTTTGTTGGCAGATTACTTCATATGCAATTTTGAGGTAAATTTCGTAAGAAATACTACCTATTACATTGTGTCCTATGTTGGAATTTTAGAACATTTTTTGCAGATCTATGCCGATCATGACCTCCAGAGCCAGAATCCAAAATCTCCCCCTGTTCTAAACTTTATATATATATTTCTGAATCAGTTTAAAATTATTATTACTTATAGTCAAATGGCCAAAAATTTATGCATGACAGATTTTTGATATCATTTAAAATGGCCTCAAGAGATGAAAAAATAGGATTTTAAGAAGAAAAAAAAATTCATAACTTTGTGAATTCACAAGATATGAAATCCGCTTAAATTTATTTTAAATCTTCTTAATATTATCAAGTATGACAAGTTTTTGATAGGCTTTCTCTTACAACAACAACAACAAAAAAAAAAAAAAAAAAAAAAAAAAAAAAAAAAAAAAAGCAGGGGGGGTGGGAAGATCTCATCTCTGTTAATCTGCCACTAAGGCGATAAAAAAAATATCATTTGTGTGATGAAAATTTTTAACAACCCTCAGAGATGCTGTATATAGGGTTATTATTAAATGTTTGCGTGTCTCAATAAAAAGAACATCAGAATTTAAAATATAGTGTGTGGTTCATTTAATGAAACAATCACCACATGGTTTAAATTTATTATACAAATCTTCTTAATATTATCTATAACTGTTTTAGTAACAAGGATTTGATAAGATGAACTCTACTAATGGATGATATTAATAAAAATGTTCTCAAGGGATGAAAAAAATAGGAAAATAGAAAAAATCGTTGTATTAACATAATAAAACCAACTCCAGAAAAATGAAATTAAAAGCTCTTCAAAAGCAGCCAGAGGAAATTATTAAACTGTGTTTATCTCTAATCTTGATTTAGTTTTTATTGCGAAATTAGTACTTAACTTGGAAATCTAACTGTGCCTGTAGGCCGAGCCAGCAGGAACTTTTTATTTATTCATACATATATTTTCAAAGATTTTTCATGAAAATGTTGGAATTCATAGGAATGCCTCTTGCTTTTACTTGTGAACGTATGTTTACTAAAGTTATCAAGGTTATTAAAATTAGCAAACTTAATTATTTGGAAAGCATTTTTACTAGCATTGAATTATTTATAATATGTAATATTGCATCCCAGCGAGGGAAGGAGAATCATTTTGTGCTATGCTCCTTATTTGTCAAATTTATTTTACTAAGAATATTTAAAATGAAAGCCTTAACATGTCTTTATCAATATGTTTGTTTTTTTTTTTACTTAAAATTCATCTCCTTTCTTTTTTAGAGCTAAGTCACACAATAAATTTCATATTGAGGAAGAAGTGATAGAGGATTCTTTTGATAATGATTTTAAGGTGGAAGGGCAGTTTTCTGATGCATCTGAAGATTCATTTGAAACATGTACAGAAGAAGATGATGATGATGATGATATAGCTATAGATCCAAACTGCCCTGAGTCTTTGAAAGTGTTCAACAAAAAATTTGAAAAGGTAGTTTAAAATATCTGAAATATATTGAGAATTTTAGGAATTTCTGTAATGCAGGATTCTTAAGGTCCACAAGTCCTTAAAAATCTTTTATTTTTAATTTTTAAATATCTTCAAATATTATTTAACCCCTTCGGGACGAGCGACACATATACATGCAGCATGAAGCGCTCAGAATCCTTGTTTTTCCTCACCAGTAAAATTTGCCTTATTTAATCAGCGCATTTTCTCGATTCAAAAAGACACAAATTTCTGTTTTTAAAAAACGGTGACAAAAGATTAAAAATTTCGTAAAAGGCTCCCGTCGCAAAGGTGTTAACACTTTTTAAAAAATTCTTTAACTTTTCCTTGCAAGAGTTGTGGTTCTATGATTTTTCTATTTCTAAAATAATGCAAAGATAGGACTAAAAGCCTGTACTATTAATACCATATTAATGTTGAATTAAAGCTAGTTTCTTGTGTATTTATACTTAAATACTAGTTATCAGGAATAAAAGTAAATATGTTAATAATAATGTTTGACTCTACATCTAAGAATGTCCTTACGAGGAGATCCTTGAACTAAGAAAAATTCTGCACAGCAACACATTTTCTTGTGTGGAAGTATTCATTATTATTTAACATATGCTTTATGTTAAGAGATGTAATCCAGTCCTTCAAAAAATAATAAGCGGTTTGGGGAGAAATAAATAAATTAAATTTGTGGTTTTAATTTTCTAAATGTTTTTCAGATTGGTTTTCTTTTTCATTCAATGTAATCGAGTATTTAGATTTTAGCTCTTTCTTTACATTTAAGTGAAATATTTCAGCTAAATTATTATGCCTTGAAAAGCATCTTTTTATAATCAATTTATGATTATTACAAAAAAAAAAAAAAAAAAAAATGAGCAGTTTCAAATAATTATCAGAGTGAAAAATATCATTTCTGAGGCTAAAAATTGTGATTCAACAAAAGCAGGCGGGTATTCATGTTGCATTCTAGTGAAAATTATATTTTTAAAAATGCAGTTTTTGAAGTAAAAAATTATTTAGAATTGTTTTTTTTTGTTGTTGTTGTTTGTTTGTTTGTTTTGTTTCTTTTTATCAAAGTAATTGATAAAATAAAGGTTTTTTTTAAATCTATATAAAATATAAAATGTTTGCTTTGATAATTTTAATTTTAATAGTATGAAAATTAGTTTCACTCTAGAAATCTGATATTGACTAATTTTTATTGATTAATGGATATTAATTTTCATCAGTGTATCAGTGAAATTTTTAATATTATTTTGAACTAAAAATATAAGACAAGATAAATTTAGAAAGGGCTTTAGGGAAGTTAATTTTGTAGTAGAATTAAAGCAATCTTATTCTGTACCGTAACGCATTTCAATGAAACAATACAGTGGCACAACCTGAATTCAGCTCTTGGAGGGGGCTTAAATTATTAATAGCTATACTCCCTGTAAGAAAAATTGGCTTTTCAAGGACAAATGTCCTCTTTTCATTGTCCCTTCGTTGGTCAATTCTCGGCCCTTATCTTATGTTAGTAACTATGGTAACAAAGGGAAAATGAAAAGAGGACATTTGTCCTTGAAAAGCTGATTTTTCCTATAGGAGTATAGTCCAGTAGCTGCTGCTTATTATAATCATTGGTCACTGAATCTGTCTTTTAATAAATTAAATCATAATACTTCTTTTTTCCTTACATTAGAATTAGCAGCTTTGTTAACATGATTCATTTAAACAATGTTTACTATCTTAGACGTACAAAACATAAAATATACCTATGAGGTAACACAAAGTTAATATTACATTTATGCATCTTCTATCAAAAAAGATGAGACAAATTTTAAGGGAAGGAAGAACATACTACAGCAAATAATTTTTTTGTGTGTGAAAACAAGACCGCAATCCAATAGTTAAATTAAAAACATGGTGTTTCACTCTAAACTGTACCAAATTCTTATTCATAAATTTTACAATAATGAAGCTATTTTGATTAAATTGTCAATAGATTTACCTTTCTATGTCAAATGTAACAATATTACAAGAATTGGTGAAAGTTATCATCTGTGTCCAAACAGCACTAATTCTATTTTAAACAAGTTTCTGTTTTAGCAGATATACCAGTTGTATGTTTTCCTTCTGTCATGACTATGAAATTTTTCAGGTTAAGACATGATTCCATTAGGATTCCATGCTCAAAAGCTTTTACTGGGACAACTTTTTTCCTGCTGTAATAAATAAAACAGCAAAAATTCCATTTTTATATGTCTAAAATTTACCGGGATACTATGCTACTTTGCTTTTTATGAACTCTCAAAATTTTCAAGCACAAGCACTATAAATGTTTTTTTGTGTGTGTGTGTAATTAGATGGCACAGTGTCATTTTGGAAAAGAATCAAACAAAAAAATGCAATTAAAAGGCTCCCCACTGTATAGTAGAGCCACAGGAAATTATCTTTATTCATACAGCTTAAGGCAGGGTTGGCAAACGTATGGCACATACAACAATTTCTCTGGCACACAAAAAATTTAAATATGAAAATCATTACTCAGACATTTTCTTTTTCTTATGATAAGTCAAATTTTGTTTAACATGTGCAAACTATCCCAAATAATGGGATTCTTTTTTCATGATTCAACTTTTTTTTTTTTTTTTTTTTTCCTGTTATTCATGTTTTCGATGTGTAACTATTTTGCCTTTCTAAATTAATTTCAAAAGAGAGACAATACAGTAAAAGGACAAATTGGTTCAAATTTGGTATGTATATGTTTAAAAAGTCAAATATTGAAACATATATAAATAAACTGTTCTCCCTTGAACAGACAAAAGTAAAAATCTCATTAATAAATTTTTAATGCATTATTTATGCAATTTTGTATTATTTTAAGTTTCATGTTGAGTTAAGGATAAGTTAAAAATTAACTGAAATAATAAATCATAAATTTTGTCTCCTTGAAATGAGTCACATTTCCTAATCAAAATGTTATTAAATTAAGGATGATTCTCATATGCATAATAATATTGTGGGATAATAAATATCCTCAGCAATGCAACATAACAAACTCAAGGGTTTAATTAATAGATATACAATCTATATATGTATATTACGCTATCATATGTGGCACAGAAATCGCGATTATTTGTTAATTGCTTAATGGCAATGCCCGACTGAAACGCATCTCATTGGTTATTGTGTAAAAGTCCTTTGGCAGGGATTACGCTGATTTAAATTGGGTTTATTTACATTTCACTCTTTCTCTGCAATTATGGAGCTTCAAAATATCATTAGAAATGTCCGTAAAAGATCTCTGCGAATGCTTGAAAGTGAAGAAGAAGCCGTATTAAGATGGGAAAATCGAAATAGATTGGATTGAGAACGCCATTAAACACAGAGCATAAGCAATTGCCAAAATAGGCTTAGTAACCATTTTATAAAATGCATCACATTAGCATTTTACAAATCTTAATTTGCCATATACAAAGAAGATTTATAGTGGTAATTTAATTGGGAAAAGAAGTATTGGTATTCCCAGGAAGAGTTGGATAAAAGAGATAGAGAAAGATCTTGCAGAAAACCAAATTATAAATTATAAAGCAAACGCCAGAGATCGGAAGGTCTGGAGAAGTGTATTGAGGGAGGTCAAAATCCTACATGGATTGTAGCACCATTGTTAAGTAAGTAGTAAGTAATTTGCCATATATCAAGCTTCGATCTTGTACTGATATGCTATTTAGGTTCAACCGTAAGAACTTCCCTGACCATTTCATTTTTTAAACGTAACTGTTATACTTTTGAAATTTTAGCTCTTATTTAATTTTTTTACAAGTTTTTAGTATAAATAAAGGCGCAGGTATCATATACACACCAGGGTACTTAACTGATGCCAAAGTGTTGTTATTTTGCTTGAACCCGAACGTTGTAATTTGATCGGCTTTAAAAAGATTTCGGAAGATTGAATTATAATTTAAAAAAACAATGGCGATCTCCCTATAAACGGATTTCTATTCATTTCTCTTTGACTGGGGAATTTTAAGGCCAAATCCGCTGCGGTACTACTTGATTAACCCATCGACCAATTTCGCCAAATTATATAAATCACCAAAGCACTCGCCAAATTATACAAATTGACATCATTCAATTCCTACTATTAGCTCACACTCTCCCTATATTTATTTATTTATTTATTTATATATTTATCTTGTTCAAATTTTCAATCGTTAATAAAATACTCATTATTCATCCTATCAAGTTGAAATAAATTTTTTTTAACTTGTATTGGATGACAATTGATGTTAATACAGTTTTTTCAAATATTAATTAATTAATTAAATTTTAATTAATTAATTTTAGTTTTGCATGGGAAACAAAATGGCATCCATTGATTATTGAAGATCAATTCAAGTATTTTCAATAAGGGGTTACCATAGGGTAGACCCTGTTCTGCCGCCAAATACTGCCAAGTTTGTTGCCAACTTGGCGATATATTGCCAAAAGTGACGCCAACTTGGTGATATCTCTAATATTTCGCCAAATTCCCGTAGAGTTCCATTGTAAACCTACTTGCTTATAGAAAATCAACAAATTGAGATATTTTAATGCAACAAAAACTAATATTAGCTTAAGGGATTATATTAAATTTTTCTTTGATGGCCTAAGTAGGAATTGACTTTAAAAACAAAATTTTTATATTGCTTGTTTTTATTTTAAATAACGAAAGAACAAATAAATCAGTGCAACATTAATAAAAATACAAATAAAACGTCGAAATAAAAATAACTTGATGACGTAGACACGTGTCACTTGCTTAAAGTCAAGTTAATGTGACATTTACGATCAAACATTATTGACATTTAATCTTATAGTTTGGCGAATGATAGATTTTTGGTCGACGGGATAACTAAGTAGTACCAAAAATACATATGTCAATCGCTGTTTTCGTCTTTGATTAAGTAAAATAAGATAAACATTTCAAAATAAGCTAATATAAAAGGAATTAAGTAAACAGAATCTTTGTCTCCCGGTATTTTTTAACAAAGCGAAAAGAAAGTTCTTTTAAATAAGACATTTTAAATTAATCGTTTTTAATCTGACGTAATTTTGACCAAACTATTCTTTCTCTTTTTAATATTCACGTGAAAATACTTGTGTTAGAAATGAAATATTATTTGCGCTTTCCTAACAAAAATAGTTGAAAAGTATCCTCTCAAAATATCAAATAAATGTCTAGCGCAATTTCTAAATTTAAACCGTTTTGCAATATTATTTGGTGTTCATTTTATGTAATAACTGTAATGTAACGTAAATATGACGTAATTTCTCCTATTTAAGACTTCTAACGCATGTTAATAAATTTATTATTTTACAAATTCCTTTCTCTCTTAAAATTCACGTGTAATTATAGTTTTTATGACGTAATTTTTAATAAGTTCCTGCTTTTTGTACATAATTATTTAATTCTAATTCCAAATTTTTTTTTCTGTTTATAATAGTCACGTGTAAATAAATTTTTAACTTATTACACGTATAATTTTTTTTTTTTTTTTAAGCAAACATTATTGTTTCCGCTGTTTATACAGTTGGCAACAGTTTAGTTTAAATTAATATCACTTTCTAAAATCTGCAAAAAATATCTCTAGAAATCCTGAAAATTTGAATTTAAAATAGAAATAAAACCTCAAAAAATGAGTCAAATTAAAAAAAGAAATACAGCCTGCACACCGGGAACTTCAAACATATAAAACGTATGATCTAAAAATGATTAAATTCCTATGTACAGTTTTTTCTCCTATAAAACTTTTTTAATGGAACAATTTTGTCCAACTTTGGCATTAAATATCTCTTAAAATAATTCTTCGATTTGAAAACTGTCTGCATCAGTGTGTTTATCAAACATTTCTGTATAATACTACCGATTTTCATATTTTTGTATGCAACAGTTTTTTTAATATTAACGAAGAAAGACCTCCGGTCACAAAAAATTCAAAATCGGTGGCGGCGGTGACAGCGGTAGTTACTTTTTTTTTAGAATAGAGAGATTATATAAATTGTTTTGTTCTATAGTTATTAATGAAACTTTTTTTTTTAATTTATTGTTATTCCCTTTTTAAAAATATATATGTAACTGGTATTCCGAAAATGAGGTTTTTGCCAAATTGGCCTCAGGAAAAAATCGTGCCAACGTGGTACGTATATGACATCCGTGCCTAAATAAATATTATTCAGTCTTTTTTTTATGAAGTCCACTCCACTGTTATATTTTTCAATGACAATCTGTCCTGGTCACACTGGGCGCAGGTCAGCTAGTATCGTATAAAAAGAAAAAAAGCATAACACGAGGAACGTGGAGAAATCGCAAGATGATTATAGAGCGCTCTTCTTGTGAAGAATGAATTTAAAAAAGAAATGTTCTATTCTTAGTTTTTATCTCAACATGACAGTTGAAGATCCATTAAATGCCAAATGAAAGATTTGAGCAAGAATTCTAGGTTATTTCCAGTATTTATGTTTACGAATGTATATTATTGATGTGGATGAATTTCCAGGATGTACTAACCATATTATTTGCTCAAGTGGATAATAAATGTTGAATAAAATTGAAAAGCTACAGATGCATTCATTTGTAGTTATAAGACAAGAGAATCTTTAAGTAATTTTCAGACTAAATCCTACACTATCTCATGTTGCATTTTGAGTTTTGTTCTTTATTATTTAATGCATTAAAGCAACTGGTTCTATTAATCAATGCATCATACAGCAGTATATGGTGCAATATTTTTTACTGTAAAAATTGTACATTTAATGTTTAAAGTTAATGTCTGTTAATTTTTTTACACTTGCAAGTAACATTACATACCTGCCTTAGGTCTTATTCGGGATAATGCAAACTCTGCTCTTTTCAAAAAAAAAAAAAAAATCAATTTAAAGAGGCATTTATAATGAGTTTTCAGCATTTTTTAATGTACTAACTGCCATTTTATTGAATCGCACATTTTCAATAGAATTTGATTCATTAAAGCAGTTTATTCTGAAAAGGTAAAATATTAATAGTGATTATTAGTTTTGACTAATTCGTAAAAGAGACTAATTTGATTAACCAATGATTCAAGCTCTGTGAGGTGTTTTGATCACCTGTTCCTCTCCCTTTGCTACTTCATTGCAATATATATGAGGACGTGAGTTTCAAAACTCGCCTTATCCAAAAAATCAAATTTTGGGAAATCGTGAAAAACCTGTAACTGCGACCTCATGCATCGAATACCTTCAATTTTTTGTATACTTATAGCTAGTTGCTCTGTGATATCATTGTGTTAGGTTGGAAAATCTACTTTAATTCATTCAATGAATAAATCGGGAAAAAGTTTCGGATAAGAAGAGTTTTGTTGCCAATCGTCTATCCATACTTGCTGAAAGAAATTAATAGTTTGTATTTTTGGTCATCAGATGATAATATTTTGGATTAAAAAATAAACCTTAGCAATAAGTATGATTAAAATTTAGTATTACATGTTTTATTATAAAAAATAAAGTAAAACTTTTCATATATAGCTTATAATTAAAATAAATTATTTTTTAAAGAATGTAATATAATATAATCTATATAACATATAATATTATATATCTACACCATCTCCTTCTGTTCTGGTTCCTTAGAAATAGTATTTTTATAGAAAGTAAGCACCTCCATTTTTGACAAGTTTTCATCAAAATGTTTTTTTAACAATCCGTGGACATCCTGAAATTTCTCTTGCTTCACAGGTACTCCCTCCCCCTTCTTTTTAAAAAGAAAGTCCAGATTTTGGATACATCTAGCACAAATTTTACACTCTGAATTTTGATATTCCAAGAATCTTCCGAAATACACTTCCACAAATTTGAAGTTGACCATGGTTCTTGGTCTTTATATAGTACCTTATCGTAATGCCTTTGAAAGTGCACTGAGATGCACCTAAAAAAACTTTCAAGGTGAAAAATTTACTTTTCTGGATGTTTCATGGAAGGAAAGAAACCTGGATGGTTTCTTGAAGGAGATGTTTGAGACGTGAATTTCAAAATAAAGTTATCTTATGCAATTTTGTCTTTGCTTGAAAAAAAAAAAAAAAGCTTGGTGGGAGCGTCATACATCTTGTATTGAGATAGTTGAATACTCGAGGTTCTCTTTCTGGTGAGTGCACTTTGAGAGGGCCGGAAATGTGTTAGGTTTATGCCTGAGAGTAAAAATTAAATCTTTTAAATTTAAATCTCTGAGAATAAAAATTAAACCTCGTGATGGTAAGAAATATAGGAAGCGATTCTCCATTTTGAACTTACATTGTAATCTTCTTTTGCGTGTATTCTTTACTAGCCCATGTGTTCATATTCCTTTTTCTCTTCTTCCCCCTTCTCCCACAAAATGCAAGAGTTTATTCACTGTCCATTATACATAAGACATGCTGTAAAACTTACTTAATTAGTTTGTATGAATAGAACAGGTAAAAACTTTAAACAAAAATAGCAACAGGTCGCAGAAAAATGAAGGAAAATTACTGTGATATTAACTGATAAGCTAGTTGTCCGTTGGTCTACGCATGCGCAGGGATAAAGCTAGTTTTGTTGCCAACTCCCTAGTGGATAAGGAGAGTTTTGAAACCAAACCAATATTTTAAGAACCCAAAAATAAAGGATAAAAATATATTTTTTAAAGATTATAGTGTTTTTTCTGTGCAGGTTTACCAATAGAATAGATTGGTAGAGAAAACTCGATTTTTTAAAAATTTTGGATAAGGTGAGTTTTGAAACTCACGTCCTCATATATATATATTTATTTATATACTAGCTGACCTGCCAGCATTGTCCAGGTGCAGGATAATAACCATAGATATACCAAAAATTAGTGTTGAATTCAGACATTTTTCTATGAGGAATTTCCTAAACTTTTGGGGGCAGAGACTATTTATTTTATTTTCTTAATTCCTAAAAGTGTCTTTCTTACAGGATCATAAAATATAAGATTGAATGGATAAAGTATCAGATAGATATTAATTGATAAAGACAGACATCACTTTTGATGAAATGATTACTTTAAAAAAAAATTCAAAAATTCAAAAACCACTATATGAATTCTGAATAAACTTTATTGCAAAGAAGGGCGAAATTCAGTATATTGGACTAAAAGGTTGAATTCAGATTTTTTTTTATGAGTGCATCATAATCATTGGCGAATTTGGAAAGTTGGAAATATTCAAATTGTTCCATTCAATTTTTAAAAAAATCCAAAATCTGAGCCTCAGGTGCATTTGGACCTATCTATGTCTATCTAGAACCAAATTTGCAGAATGTGTGATATATTTTGTTAGTCATTGCATGCACAGACACAATCATCTTACTTTTATTGCGATATATATTTATTTATTTATTTATTTATTTTTTTGTGCAGTATTGTAAATTTGGTTATCAGTGTTTTGAAAATCTTTCTATTAATATGTAATGCTTGTCAGAAATAATTTCACTGTATCCTTATTCTGTTAATTAGGTTCTTAAAGAATATGATGATGACCAGATAGGTCCATTAGATGATGAAGATATTTGTGGTTTCTTATCCACTTCTTCAAAACGTGTCGCACATTTATTAGATGATGTGGAACATGTTGAAGAGTGAGTATTATTTTGTCTTTGTATTATCTTAAAGGAAGTATCATGTATCAAATTATTTTTGTTGATATAATATAGATTCAACATTATATAAGCTATCTACATTTATCCATATGTAAAAATTAGTTTTCTGTTTGTTAATTTTTTTCCCCTATATATCAGGTATGCTACGTTTTATTTAGAGTTTTTAAAGCATAATAAATATGAGATACAGGACATCATTTCACAAAATTAAAAAAATGTTGTAGTAACTTTGAATAATAATGATGTTGAGTAAAGTGATACCATAATCTTTTATAAAAGGATTACATGATTTGTGACATAATGATATGACTTAATGACTAATATTCAAATTTTAAATGGAAAAATTGTATTTTGATTGTAACAGTTTTGTAGCTTGTCCATTTTGAAAGGTGTTGTGCTCATAATTAAATCCTTGACTATAAAGGAATATTTATTTAAAATTTTGGTGAGTTGTATAAATATGTGAGATAGTTCTATCTTTTTCAACTTCCTGTAGTATAAAAAAATTCCTATTATGATTTTTTTTTTATTATTATTACTATGGGATAAATGTACCAAAATTTCCAGCCTGTAATCTGTGAATCAAACAATCATGTTTTGACCCAGAAATTTTATTTAGCAATTGAAGTTAAATATTTACTGTGATTTAATAAGTTACATTTTTTTAAATAAGATTTCTGGGTTGAAACATAATTGTTCGATATGCGGATTATAGGCCGAAAATTCAGACAATTGAATAGAGCTAGTTGGTTGACAATCTATTCCTAACTTTTTCACGCATGTTTCTTAACTAATGGGACAAACTTTCAGGAATAATAATATGTATCTAGAAAGCAAATTTTGTATTGGAAACCAGGATGCATTACGGACTTTCAGTCTAAAATATAGAGTATATCACTCCAACACTGAACTAGATGCTCCATAATTCAAAATGCAGCTGGCAGTACATTATGAGTTACCAGTCAAAATTTAGTGCATTTTTCATGTTGTTATGATTGATATGCAACAAGAGTTAATCTGATAAAAATCTCACTGAAATATTTTCGTTGCTGTTAAAATTGCTAACAAAAATTCAGATTCAGCTTTATCCTGTAATTTTGACTGACTAATTGAATTGAAACCTTGTACAAATACTGTTTTCCCTTATGCATATTATCATCCCTGAAAGTTTATTCCATTATTTTAGAAACATTTTGGATATTTCCAATGCCTTAAAAAAATCTAAGTTAGACACTGCTTGCTGGGGCATTTAAAAATTCCCTTAGATTTTTTTTTTTTTTTTTTTTTTTTTTTTTTTTTTTTTTTTTTTTTTTTACTTTAGCCTTTTTTGACATATAAAAACTATGGCAAAATTTTCCTTCCAGTTGTCTTTATCTTATGTAAAAGGAGAGGGGAAAATAGTTCATAAAAAGGATGATTGATATAGAAAAAGAAATTTTCTTCTATTTTAAAATATTTGCTTTAGAATATAAGAAAATTTTATTCATATATGAAAAACTGTGGATATTTCCAATGCCTGAAAATAATCCCTTAATTTTGACACTGCTTGCTGGGGTATTAAAAAATTCCCTTGCAAATAAATAAAAAAATAAACAGGTTAGATTTTTTTTCTTTTTCTTTGTTTTTTGTTTGTTTGTTTTACTTTAGCCCTTTCTGACATATAAAAGCTATGACAAAATTTTACTTCCAGTTGGTCTTAATTAGCTTAGGCGATTGCGAAATAGTTCGCAAAAAGGATGATTAGATTGATTATAGAGATAAAACTTCTCTTCTATTTTAAAATATTTATTTTAGAATATAAGAAAATTTTATTTATGTATTATTTATTATTCACAGATGAAGTGTGAAGTTTAAAGCTTTATTAATTAAAACAGTTTTAAGACTGTCCTCTTCTTAAATAATAACTCAAAGCATAGAATTTTGTGTGTGTGTGTAAATTAACTTATGAAAAGTGTATGTTCACCAAATGGAATTAGTTATGTTAAATATGATATTAAACTGTTTTAAAATTTAATTTTAGCCAAATAGTTACTATCCCGATCGTCTGTGTGTTGAATATTCAGTATTTATATTCAGGTTCATCTGTATTCCAAATATTTAGTATTCGTCTAAAATCACTATTTGATGCATCCCTATTTATTACAGTAATGTCTTAGTTATTTTAGATTATGTCACAATAAAATTAACAAGTATGCATGCATTTTCGTTTTTGTGTAAGTAACTTTTTTGTATTAGATATAAACTCATAATGGACTGAACTAGACAATTGATAGAACTGGTTGTATTATGTGTTTCGAAAGTGCAGAGGAAAAAAAAAGATCTATTAGTGAGAGAGACTTTTAATTTGCAGATTAATATTCACCATGTTATGGGATTTTCAGTGGCATAAAAAAAGGAGTAAGTTCAAAATATCAACACTTGGGGACGCTCTGCTGATAATATCATGGTAGTGTAAAATTGATTTAGCTTCCTCAACATAAAATTAGGATCATGCCAAAGCACAACAGGTGATTTGCTGCATCAGGCATAATACTGTGACTATACTCAAGGTGTTATTGTGGTAATCTGAAAAAAAAAAAAAAAAAAGCAATCTTTTATACAACTTCTGTTATTGTTTTGTTTAATAACTGAACTAAATATTTTGTTTTATTTAAAAGTATATTTTTATGCATGCACTTTTAATTTGATTTCCTTTCAGAGAAGAGCTTGTCTTGGGTCAATGTGATGATGAAATAAAACAGAAAATACTAAATTATGCAGATGATAGTGGTGATGAGAAAATTATTGAAGTTGTAACTAAAAAAGTTATTGAGTTCGATTGTGAATCTATCTTAAGTAAGTCTATAATGTACAATATTAAAAACTATCTTTGTTATAATTCATTTTCATTATATATTTATTTTTTAATTCAGTTTAAATGATTCAAATAACATTATTCTTAGACATTTATATAAAAATTAAAACACATAATACTTGTATATTTCTCAAACTGAAATCATGTAATTTAATTGTGGACAAATGAATCTAAATTCAAATTTTTTTAATTTTACATGTTTTAGAAGAGATATTTTTTTAGAATGTCTGTTATTTAATATACTATTAGTAAGCATTACATTGTCATTTATTTATATTTATTAATTTTTCCATAAACATAAAATTAAGTTCTAGGAAATATTTTTTTCATTTGCATAAAAAAATTTAAATGATTGTATACATAAAAAAATTTTTCAAAGAAGATACCAAAAATGGAAGTAAAATTTGTTGAGTTTATTAAATGTTATATGTTTAAAATCACCTTGCACTTTATATTATTAATATATCAGAAATGAATAATTTTCTCTATATTAAAGTGTTGTTATTTATATGGTTTCTAATCCAAATTTAACATGTATTTTGTTTTCATTTATTAATTTACTCATTTATTTTTAAGGCACATATTCTAACAAGTATAATCATCCTACAGTTATTAGAGAAGAAAGGGTAAGAATAAAAAATCCGTAATATTTTTCCATGTTATGAATTGTGTAGTAAATTTTATTTTGCATGAATTTTTTGCTTAAGCTAACTTAAATTGATAAAACCATTAATCTGCTTTGTAAATTGCTTATGTTAGAATCTTGTATCGGGTTAGGTGTTTTATTCATGCCGAACCTAAGTCACTACTTGCATTGTCTCCATTTTTTCCCCCCTGTGAGTCAGATTGATTCTAAATTTTTTGTGTAGGTTATGTTCAGATTGATATGTATTCTTCAAATCCTTGTTCAAATGCACCTGATTTTTATAATCAATGTCCAGAATTTGTGCCAAAAATAATTATATATTTCAATGTGAATGAAAATATACATATTTAATTTACATCATAGGGTATAACATTTATGATAAATATATGATTGAAGATTTCTTCTATAATCATACTTAAATATGGAATCATTTTTCTTTCATTGGGGGTTTCAGGTTGGGTTCAAGTTAAAGTACAGAATGAATGAAGGCTGGTTTGAATCAGGTCGTGTATTTACAAAATCATTTTCTCAAATTTACTTGGATTGCAAGTCTTTATATTAAAAATATATTTTGTTGGGTTGCAGATTAACTTATGAAATATTCAGACTTAGATTCTCCCTCTTCTTCCCTTCCCACACAATGGATACTTTCTTTTTGGGAATTTATTAACCTTTACCATTATGTAAAGAGATAAATTAATGCATCGTTTAAAATTATTTCATAACATGGAAGGCAAGGATGGCAAAATTTTCTACAAACACAGTCTAAAAATTCACAAAATAATATCTGTCAATACTGTAAAGTGCCAAATTTTTAAATAAAAAATATTGCCTCGTATACTGGATTAATTTTAACGCAATTATTCTAATTGGTAAATAAATCATATCAGATGTAAATTTCCAACTGGGCGAAAAATGTCCCGATCAGGTTTCGAACCAGGGATCTATTGGCTGAAGACTAATCACTATTTCAGCCAATAAATCCCTGGTTCGAATCCTGGTCCAGACATTTTTCGCCCAGTTGGAAATTTACATCCGATATGATTTATTTACCAATTAGAATAATTGTGTTAAAATTAATCTGGTGTAATTGCGTATCTAGTGATTTCTGGAGTTCCGTTACCTGCAATTTATTCTGTTGAGCTGAACCAGATTTTAGACCAGATGCTATAATCAATAAGGTTAGCTAGGTGAAAAAGTTCTTCCAGATTTGTCCGCGATAGCTCAAGTGGTAGAGCATTGGCGGCTTCAGCCAATCTATCCCTGGTTCGAATCCTCGTTTGAACATTTTTCGCCCATTTGGAAGTTTACATCTGATTGTCTCGTATGTTGTTTATATTAATTATATTATATGGTTAATAGATCACTTTTATGCATTCAGTAACTAGTAATTCAAGAGGCAGCTTCACATTCTTGTAACCGATTTTAGTTTTGATGATTTTGGTATATGTGATAGATTAAGTGTTGCAGATAACAAAACTGCTAGTCAGTAGATGCACCAGTGGTAAATATTGCCATAGCAACATCACACAGCTTGCTGCAGTGTGAAATGAACAGCTGGTGTTACCTTGACTCAAGAAAATCATCAGTAATTGAGTTGCCATTCATTTCATATTGCAGTGAAGTGTATGATCTTGCCCCTTGCTAGTGTGTCAGCTGACTGGCCATCCTCCCCACTTCATCCCTTCATTTTCATGGCGCTTGACGACTGAGCAATAGCGGTTTGTCAGCCAAATTTAGTATTACTCTGATAATAAGATAAGGACTGGGAAACTTACCTTGAGAAGCCAATTGAAATTACATATAGTATAAAGCACTGATTAAAGTGATACGCTGATAAATATATCTTGTCACCAAATTCAATGTTAATAATAAGTTATCTGTAGAACAGAGAAGTTGAAACAAAATTTTTCCATTTTATGTAATTTGATGCCATGTTTTATGTTCTAATAATGCATTAATTATCTCATTTTTCTATAAATTGTAGTAGTAATTAAAAAATAAACAAAAAGAATTGTCATTAACTTCTTAGTTGGCTGCAAGTTATATTTATTTAATATTTGTCTTTGTGTTTATTAAAAGTAAATTTAAGTTATCAAATGTCTAGAATCAGGTAAAATGAGCTCATGTATGTGCGAAATTATAAGCATTTTAATAAAATAAAGATTTTTTTTTATTATATTTTTTAAATTTTGCTTTGATATATATATGTTTCAAATTAACCTGTAAAATAATCATATTTATAATTTCACATTATTTCTAGTTAGATCATAAAACTTTGCTCTCTGAAAATTAAAATGTATATTCTCTAATCACATGGCATTCTTCAGTTTTTATTTAGTTGTGTTTGTTATCATGTTTAATCTCTGGAATTTGTTATTCACTTAATACTAATCAGTTTAATTGCAATTTTAGATTAAATCTTTCTACTAACACCTGAGTGATTTTATATCTGTTATACTAAAACATGTAGTTATAAATTCTAAATACTTAGAAACATTTATCAGAAATAACTAAAAGTTATGTTGTGAAATATTTTTGTAAGTTTATCATTATAGTTTTTTTGTAAGTTAAATTGATTTTTATATATAGTAACAGAGGCAGTGCAGATTACAAAAATTCTTCCTATATTAAGTACCTTGTCTTGTTATGCTTGTTCCTAATAGCAAATTGTTGCTGAAAATTTGGTGGTGGTTATATTGGGTTGAGGAAAAAGTAATTTCGTTTTTTTCCCAATAGCTGGCTTTAAAGTTACATAGCTCTAGTACTACTTATTCAATGAAGCCATACGACAGAGCGTTTGAAAGGTAACAGCCCATGGAATATTCTAGTTACATAGGTAGCGTCATCTGTTTACTCAGTCAAAAGTTATTGCACTTTGAAAATGGAGATTCCAGATGGTTATTTTCGTCCTATTTTGCTTTTTTACTTCAGAAAAGGGAAAAGCATCGCAAACTCATCGAAAATTGTGTGCTGATTATGGTTATGTGTGCTTAAGTGAACGCCAGTGTCAGAATTGGTTTGCTCATTTTCGTTCCAGAAATTTTTATGTTAAAGATGAACCTCACCCTAGCAGGTCAATTGTGGAAAAAGTCAATGAAATTCTTTAAAAAAATCGACGTAGACCGACATGTTTCATCTCGTGACATCGCTACAGGACTAAACATCAACCTAAAAACAGTTTTGAATCATTTACATAAGACTGTATGCCAAAAGAAGCTCGATACTTGGGTTCCAGATGAATTAACAGTGAAAAGTTTAATGGACCGAGTTTCCATTTGTGAATCGCTTCTGAAACGAAACTAAACTGAGCCATTTTTTAAACGAATGATTATGAGCAATGAAATGTGGATCACATAGGATAATAATAAGTGAAAAAGATTGTGGTTGAAGCTCGAAGAAGCTTCACAAATGGTGGCACAGCTCAGATTGATGCCAAGGAAGGTGATTCTGAGTGTTTGGTGGGATTGGAAAGGAATTGTTCATCACAAACTGCTTGAACCTGGCCAAATCATTAATTCGACTCTCTACTGTCGACAACTAATGCGATTGAAGCAGGCGATTAAAAAAAAAGGCCAGAATTGATTAATAGGAAAGGCGTTGGCTTCCATCACAACAACAGTAGACCAGACAAATCTTTAGTGTCTCGGCAAAAATTGAGAAAACTTGGCTGGGAAGTTTTGATGGATCCATCATATAGCGCGGACCTTGCCCCGGCTGATAACCGTTTGTTTTGATCTCTTGTTTTGAGGTTTACAGATTTTATAATATTTTTAAAACTCCTTATACATGAAAATCCATTTTCAAGGTGCTTAAAGCTTTTTAAATAAATAAAATACTCCTTAAAAATGACTTCAATTATCTTGAGACAAAATTTATATGCCTTCAAAAATGTGTAGTTTGCTGGAAGAAAGAAAATTATTTTCCTGAATTGCAAAATGCACAGTAATCCTTTTAAATTGCTAAAAAATTATTTTACTTTATTGTAATGTTGTCTTTAACTTTCATATTTGTGTTTATATATATATACATATAACCTAAATTAAATTTAAAGTTTCTTGTCTTACAAAAATAATTATTTAGTGATTAAAAGGAAGCATGTTATTGCACATACACTATTTTCAGCCATTTTAATTTAAGGTCTTTAAAAATCTTTGGATTCCTTAATTTTTTTTCTTCTCAAGTCTATATGAACCTTGAGCTATATTCTAAAGCAATAATTTTTTATTTCTCCTTACCATACAAATGCATACATATGTCTATAAAGATCTTAAAAATTATTTTTTCATTAAGCAATTCTAGTGTGTTAAACCTTGCTGTAATTGCATCCCCCCCCCCCCTTCAATTTTTGCATCATTTTGTATGAACATTTTTTTCTCCCACATAATGCTGTTCATTTGCATGTACTTAAAAAAAAAAAAAAAATGTTGCTAGTCACTGACTAGTTTAGCAGAAAAGGGCGTTTTTGCAATAGAAAATATATTAATGCCTTAGTTGGAAGATGTATGTAATTTTTAGGTATGATGAATAAAGTAACATTAATTTTGAATGATTTTATGAATTAAAAATATAAAGTGCAATTAAATTACATGATTGAATCAATTTCTGTGTTTTTCCTAAAGAAAGGAGGGAATTCTATCATTTTTGCAAGTTCTCAGACACATGGATTTAGAATTACTGTGGTATGGAGAATTTTTTTGCATTGAATAGTTGAGGGTCCATCTCTACATTGCTCCTTTTTCGATTTTTGCTGCAGATATTTTTTAGAATGACACTTTCATTTTCGGAACCGGTTTCGAAAATGAAAGTAACTTTATAAAAAATATCTGCAACCAAAATCGAAAAGTAAAAACTGAGCGATGTAGAGATGGACCTCAGCTATCCAATGCAAAAAAAAAAAAAAATATTTAAAAATGTTGAAATGCAAACTAGATATTAGAAAATAACCTCCTCATAGGTTTGGCATTAGCTTGCGAGTGTCTTTGCCTGCAGGAACAGAAGCCATATATGGCCAAGGATGAAATTTACTATTCATCCTTCTGAAGTTCTTTCAGCCTGTAATCAAAGTATTATTACCAAAAGAGAACATTCATTGTTGCATGATCATTTTGTTTACTACGGCTTATAATAAAGAAAGCAGTGTCAAATTTTTAGACTAATTTTGTCGTTGTTAATTTTTTAGTATGTGATTGGATGGTACATAATTGATGCTGCAGAACAAAATTGCTAATCAGCTGGTCCCATTAGCAGAGGATATTCCTAGCAGCATCACACAGCCTGCTGCAAAGCAAGTTGAGTTGTATTTCTGATTACAGATGAGATGTTACTTTGTCTCAATAACAGCCAACCTCAACAATAATCAAGATACCACTCATTTCACTTTTCACTTCGAAATATGCTGTGTGATTTTGCTTTGGCAGCACACACACTAGTGTGCCAGCTGACTAGCAGTTTTATTATCTGTATCATATATAGAAAAATCAATTATTCTAAAATTTCTTATAAAAGTGCAGTGCTATTAAGGAGGTTTTGAATAAATTATTAATTGTAAAAGATTTTAAAATATGCCTCCTGTTAACATTTAATTGAATGCAAAATATGTTCCTAAAAATCAAAATTTAAAAGTTTTTACTAATCTTGGCAGATCTTGTAAATAAATAAAATCTGCCAATAAGGCATTTTCTTTAAATGAACCTATACTAAATCTTCGGTAAACTGCTATGTATATGAAGTGATAAATATTTTTTCTTTCGTGATAATTATTGTGCTATCTGATTAACTTTCATTATATCTCTAAATTACTTTCTTTATTGTTGTTGTAAAATTAAAGGCAGTTTTTTAGTAAAATCATATTGAGTATGATTTCTGTTGCTTATTTTTAGGTTAAAAAAATCCAGATTCCTGATAATCCATTAAAAAAGAGATTAACTAAGTCTAAACTTAAACAATTAGAAGATGAAAAATACAGTGATAGTGAATCAGATGATAATGTATCAGTTGCCACCACTACTTTTAACATCAGAGTGAAAGGAGAAACACCAGAAGAGAAAAGAGAGCGAAAACAACTCTTCAAAGAAGCTAAAAGGGTAAGTTGTTTTCATTAGTTTAAAAGAATTCAATCAGTCATAATTTTTTTCTCATGTGAACTGTACAACTGGTATTGCTTTAGAATAAAGAAGCGGATTATGAACTCAGGACTTCCATTTTCTAGCAACATTTTTTTAGCATCAGTCAACTATGACAACTACACTGCTCAAAACAATTAAAGGATATTGCAGTTTTAGGTGGATTTTGTATCTGGTAAACTGTTTAGCTGATTGATACATGGTCGACAGACATAGTAGGTTATATGAGAATAAATTACACATGTTTGGCAGAAAAAAATGCATTTTATTGCCCATTTGTGTACTAAAGGAAAAAAACACAATTTGTGCATATGAGAAAAAAAGAATAAGAAAAGGTGTTTTCTTCAAAGAAAATCATTTTCAGTAGGGGGTATGGTTTCCACGGGCGGCCAGCAACGTTGAACACCTTTGAGGCATGGACTCAATGAGGCTATTAATGACGAGTTGGGGTATTCTGCCCCACTCTTCCAGAAGAGCTCTTTCCAGTTCTTGGAGAGTTTGTGGGGGTTGTTGGCGGCCAGAAACTCGTCTTCCTAGAGCGTCCCAAACGTGCTCGATTGGATTCATGTCTGGAGAACACGCTGGCCATTCTATTCGAACGATTCCTTCCTCGAAAAGGAAATCCTCTACCAGGTTTGCACGATGTGGCCTGCAGTTATCGTCCATTAAAATGAAGTTATCTCCGATTGCTGCAGCGTAAGGGACTACAATAGGTATGAGGATTTCATCCCTATATCGGCGACCAGTCAGAGCTCCATCTCGAATGATGTAGAGGTCAGTGCGCCCGTCAATGGAGATGCCACCGTACACCAACACTCCTCCACCGCCCAATCTGACACTTTCGTGCACGAACGCAGTATTATTCCTACTGCCACGGTCCCTCCAGATGAAAATACGCCTATTATCCGGATGCACAGAAAAACGGGACTCGTCAGAAAACAGAATATTGCTCCATTCATTTCTCCTCCAGTTGACATGCTCGGTTGCCCACTCCCTGCGGTCGCGACGATGCCTTGATGTTAATCTAACACATACCATCGGTCGGTGAGCATACAGACCTACAGCATGGAGCCGGTTTCGGACAGTCTGAGTTGAAATCGTGGTGCCTGTAGCCGAGCGAAGGTGTTGTTGGAGAAGAGTAGCGTTCATGGTTCGGTGTCTCCGAGCTGTTAACGCTAAATACCGATCTTCATTGGGCGTTGTTGCCCGTCTACGACCTTGCCCTGGTCTTCGGCCTGCACATCCACTCTCCAAAAAACGGTTCCAGATCCTGGAAATGACACTTTGTGACACTCCAATGGCTTGCGCTACTTCGGCTTGAGTTTGGCCCCCTTCTAACCTACCAACAATTCTCAAAGCTTCTGAATCTGTCAAATGACTTCGCTGAGACATCGTACTCATCGAAACAAAGCAATCACTGAATGCCGATCATCCTTGTCTTCATTCTCTTTTATCCAGTTGAAAGTCAAATTTCATTCGCTGCCGCTGAAGCGACGTTTTTGACGTCGAACTCAAAATTTGTATACTCCACAGTTTGAAAACCAGAAAAATTTGCATTTGTGATTCTCTTCTTCTATTTTCGGCAAAAAAAATTTCGTTTATATCTTTATTTTATATAAAACTTCAAATATCCTTTAATTGTTTTGAGCAGTGTATTATAGCCCAAAACTTATTTAAAAGCGACTATTGGGGGGAGGGACCAGAAAAAAAAGAGACAGTTTTTCCAATTCCAGATGCTTTCCAGGCTTTTGCTTTTTTGATTTTGTTTGCAGATTTTTTTAATGAGGGTACTTTCAGTTTCAGAACCGGTTTCGAAAATAAAAGTATCCACATTAAAAAAAAAAATAAATAAACTGACCAAAAAACGACCTCAGCTGTTCAATGCAAAAAAATCATTTAAAAATATTGAAATGCAAACAAGATGAACTCTCCCATATGATTAACATTAGAGAGTGGGTGTTTTCATGCGCATGAAGTAGCCCCTTAATCCCTTGGGGACGAGCAACATGTGCCGCATGAAGTGCTCAGAATCCTTATTTTTCCTCACCAGTAAAATTTGCCTTATTTAATCAGCGCATTTTCTCGATTCAAGAAGACACAAATTTCTGTTTTTAGAAAACGGTGACAAAAGATTAAAAATTTCGTAAAAGGCTCCCGTCCTGAAGGGGTTAAGATGAAAAATTAATAAAACCGCATACTATTTTGGAATATCAACTATGCATACTAAAGTTGCTGATTTCTTTTTTTTTCTTATTATTTCTAAAATATCTTCCCTCAATTGATATGCAATGATTTCATCACTCAATTTTTCGAAGCAAGTGGCTAATTGCTGAAGCACACAGAAGTTATTTGCACAGCATTATTGTTAGCAGAAGTTGCTTCACCTTGCTGAAGGAGGTCCTATTTTTGCTTACCCAACATGACCGATTAAAAATGTTGTTCATTCTTCCAACACTGTTGATTCTTCCCCAGCTGAATCAAATGGAACAAAGCTAAGAAAGATATACATACTGGTAACCCTTCACATTCAATTCACAATTGATAACCCTGCAAAACTTACTCAATTTCTGCAACTTTCAGAAAAAAACTGAGTGAACATGGTTTGTAAAATTTTCATGTTTATTCTTCTGTCTAATGTGACTTTAAGAAATTCTGTGGAAGCTACGTCAAAACACTTTATACAGTAAGTTATGTACAAAATTTTCTTCAGCAGATCTTCTATCAATCACAGTGCCATCTAAAAATTGTTCACCACAAGTCCAGTTGATGACATTATTTCAGCTTTATAGGGTTAACTGAATAAACGTCTATAAAACCCTTCTCCAATTGCTTTGACTAGTGGACTAAATAATGATACCATTGTGCATAATCTAAATTGAGATAGAACAAGGTATATTTTACTTTGTATGATTTTACCCTCGGGTTTTAGGGTTGGCACTTTACAATTTTATTTAAGTAATTTTGATTATTATATTCATGAATTAAATGTATTATACAAAAATTATACTATTCAAAAACTAATTAGTATTACAGTTATTCATAATGCAGATGCATTTTTTGTTTCATAAGATCTAAAGTCATTTTTATCACAATTGTGTGATATAGATGTTAAAGAACTTTGCCAACATTTATTCCTGTTTTGCAATCATTTGTATTAACAATTTCATCTTAATGCTGCCCAGCTATTGCAGCAAGAGTTATGAACAATTTTACAAGTGTTTGAATAAATCAGTGTTTCATGCAAAGTAAACAATTTGTTGTGGACAGTAAACTTTAAATGCAAAAAAAACAGATATGTTAGTCTACTTTGTACAGTATGTCTGCAAATGCTTTCCAAAAAAAAAGTGATTGAACATGACCCAATGAATAATACTTGGAATGAAACCAATGATAGTTAGTAAGTCAAAAATACAGAGTGTCTTACTGCAACCCAAACTTCAATTTTCAATGGACTTACCTTGCACCTTCCATTGATATGTGATGGCATCAAGAAAAGTGCAGTAAATGACCCAGTCCATATCTAAACAACAAGTTTGAATGCCCCCTACTTTGAAATATAGCTGACAGTATATACAGTGTTCACTGCAATGTCATTTCATTTCGTACAATATGAAAGAAATAACGGAACAGATGTTATATATTCCCGTGGCCGCCATCTTGGATTTCTTGGCGATTTTTGGTTGTCGTTTATCGATAAGGCAACCCCGAAGAATGACATGTTCTGGCAACCTCGTTAAACCTAGCATGTGCATTAATCGCTGCTTGTCAAACATCACATTTACTACTTGGCGGAAAAGGGGTTTTCACGTCAAGAAAAAATCCAAGACTGCGGCCGCGGGAATATATAACATCTGGGTACAGATGTCATATTCGCCCCATATTGGCGCGATTTTTTTCGTTCGCCAATATCCTATAGGCAACGGGTACTTAACTTGCGCTAAAGGGCTTGATGTGGTAACCCGGATTATGTTGTTTATGCTGTTGATGTTTTCACCAAATTGGCAACCGAAAAAAATCGCGCCAATATGGGGCGAATATGACATCTGTTCCAACATCTGTTCCGAAATAACAATTCCAGCTAAAATCTAAATAATTAAGAACAAAGTAGTACCTTATCTATTAAAATGAAAACAGTTTAGGAGTTTTTGGTTCTAATGTTATAGAGAGAAAAAAAGATTTTGCATAAACTAATAAAATGAAATTTTTATTAGTTTTTCTGAAAAATGAAAAAAAAAAATATTTTGTTTCATTTCTTTAGATTTAAATAAAGCTTACTTGCTGTCATTTTTCATACAAGTAATGAATTAGAAAACAATTTCTTCTTTCAATCTATTTAATTACTTTTTAGGTTCTGTACTTAAAAAGTTAAAACGGAACCATTTTAAGATCACTCGTGTGTCTGTCTGTATCATCTGGGTTTTTTTACGGAAAACCATGGAACATGAAAAGTTCAAAATTGGGAGAATTATAAAGGCTTATTTACCCACATAATTATAGATTATTAGCCATTCACAAACATTTTTAGGAAAAAAATAAACAGTTAATTAAGTTACTTCTTTTTTTTTTTTTTTTTCTTGTGTGAGGTATCTTTTGAAAGATCTCGGAACACCAAACTCAAAAATATATTTGTTTTAATTTTAGATATTATATTTTAAGAGATATCGTTGAAAATGTACTGCAAAAATAGTTCCCCCCCCCCCCCCACCCACCCACCCCCCCCCCCCTTATAACCTAATCTACAGAAACTAAAATTATGAAAAAATTAGGGGTAGTAGGAGTTTATTTAAACCTTGCAGAAAAATAATAGTGATTATCCTAGGTCATGTACGTTTTGAGAAAATCATATATTTCTAATACACACAAACTTTACTTCAGCGGTGCAGTTGAGCGTTGCTCGTGGAATCGCCCAAGGATTGTTGATAACAACTTTTGAATAAAATTGTCAGTAATTAACTGAGATGTTAATTATAAACCTATCTAGAAAAATGCATTATTGCGATTACAACCTCCTTTCGAAGTGCGCTTGCACAATGCTAAGTTTAAACTTTTCTTTTTTGTTTATTTTTTCTCTCTGAATTTATTTTATAAATATTCTCTTTCATTAGCAATAAATGTTGGCAGGTATTTTAACTGGTGTGCAATTGGTAAATAAATAATAATAATAATCCAGGAATGGTTTTGTACAAGTGTCATTAAGTCGTAGGTTAAAAAACAATCACTTGAAGTTATTTTGAGTTTTCTGCTTCTGTGGCATCTTAGCTGTGTACCTTCTGACCTATTTTTTCTTGTTCAGTGATGTTCCATATTTTCCTTAGGAATAATTTGATTTTCTTGTAATTTTACTTGCATTTTATTTTTATTATTATTAACTTTATATGTGTGCTAATATTTTTATTAAATTCAATTTAAATATTGAAACATACTTTTTAACAATTCATTTTAAAATTCTCTTCTTTACTAGGAAAGCCGAATGTTGAAAAAGGAAAATAAGCTAGCTTTCAAAAGGGAAAAGAAACTCCAACAATCTCGAAATATTAATGCTCAGCGCAATACTGGTATCCGATTGCTGTAAAGGAATTATGTCAAATAAATGTAAATATAGTATTTTCAAAACATTATATGTTATCATTTTTCATTCATAAATTTCCAAACACATGCACTCTTCACTTTACATCCATTTTAAAATAACACAGGTACAATATTGTTCTAGTTTTGATTTATATAACCATGAATAAAAGATCAAGACTTCCACCTAACTTTTTTCTCTATTCTGATGAGAATATTTTATGTTGACAAAGATTTCAACGAAGATAAAAATATTTAGTACTTATCAGTGTTACCACCAGCGAACAGCAATTAATCAGCAAGTTTGGTGACATTTACAGTCAAAGAATATAGCAAACCTAAAATCATAAACAAAATAATAATTATGAAGCCCCTTTCTTTTTCTATTTCTTTCTTCTTCTTCTTTTTTTTCTCCCTTTTAAATACAAAACAAAGACTGTTTTCAATTCATCATCAAAAGGAAATGTAGCATGAAGGAAGTAAATGTGTTTTTCCATGAAAGGAGTATTTTGCACTCTGCCTAAATTTCTGAAAACAGATATAGAAAGAAGATATGAGGACATGAGTTTCAACACTCACTTTATCCAAAATTTAAAAAATCGAGTTCTCTCTATCAGTCTATTCTATTGGTGAACTTACGCCAAAAAAACACTACAATCTGCAAAAAAGCTAATTTTATTGTGTATTTCTGGCATTGTAAAATCTTGGTTTACAATGAAAAACACCGGATGCAGTCAGAGGTTTTATGCAATTTCCCAAATTTTGATTTTCTGGATAAAGCAAGTTTTGAAACTCACATCTTCGTATATAAACCACTGTGAAAGCCATTCAGAGATGCAATGTAAAAAGCTGCCTAAAAAAATAAACTAATTTTTTTTTTCCATTAAAATTGTAATATTTAAAAACACTCAAGTTTTTCTTTTCAGTTCTAAACTTGTTGAACGCCAAAAATGCACTTAGTGACATATTTCCCTTTGTGCTTTGGTCACTGATAAAACTGACAAGTAATAGGTATTTTACATTGAAAGACAAGTAATTTATTTATTTGTCTATATTATCATGCTGCAGATATTTAACATAATAGAACTGGTGTAGCAATTCAAAAATTTAATTAAGTTGAAAACCATTTCATTCACTGTTACACTTCTGTAATATGTTTTGATACTTCTATTATTTTAACTCTTTATATTCAAAGTTATGAATTAAGAAATGAAAAAAATCTACCTCAATACTTTCTCTCCTTAATATTTTAAAATATATTAGAACATTTATGTAATAATAATGTGACATTTAAAAAATATATTCATTCACTTAAACTGACATTGTAGGTTTTTTTTATATATATATTTATAAAAATACTAAACTTAATTAACAAACAATATATGTACTTTGTTATTCATTTGTAATATATGTTATTCATTCACTTAAACTGACATTGTAGGTTTTTTTTATATATATATTTATAAAAATACTAAACTTAATTAACAAACAATATATGTACTTTTTAATATTTATATTCTTATAAAGTACAGTAGAGTTTCCGATTATCTAAACCTGTCGAAAGCAGGCCCAGTTTGGGTAACTAAACAGATAAAAATCCAACTCAAAGTAAATTGAAAGCAACATTAAAGAAAAAATTATTGCACCACTGCTGTGAAGTATTCAAGTTGCATCAGGTTTTTCAACTCTTCACATTGTCAATATATCCTAGGTTATAAACAACTCATAATATTAAAGAACAGTGTTCTTTTTATTTTAATGTTCATTGTCAAAGCTCCATTTCCAGTATCTTTTTTTTTTTTTTTTTTTTTTTTTTGGTAGAGTTGCTATTGGACCCTGAAGCCAATTATTATTCCTGGTAATCATGATTAATAATGAATGTTTCACAATTCCCACCAAGTTTGTGGAAGGTTATAATTAAAAAATTATGACCAGTGTAGTAAAAACATTTTTATATAAAGAATTGTTTTGAGTTTTGTGCAAACTTTACAATTGTTGAATATGTGCACCTTTTGTGATGTGGTATACATCAGTTTCAGTTCTAAAGTAAAAGTCTGACTTCGTCACCTCATTATATTACAATCAATGCTACTACCCACTGTAAATGTGGTCCTACTTCACAGATAGTTCTGTTATGTCACTTGACAAAGAAGACACAAATACAAAATCTTTGAAATAATCCAGTAAAAAATCTGAAGCTAATATATTTTTTTAAATTATTTTATTTCCAAATATATACAACTTCTTCCAAGCTACACATACGTAGAGATTTTGCAGATAGTAGAGTTGTAGTATAACTGATGCAAAAAATCTTTAAAAACCACTCTAATTAGAGTGAGTAAGATATTTATGGATGCTTTTAATGAGAGGTTAGGAAGTGTACTTAAGATTTCTTCTTATTATTTATCAAATATCTCAATTGTTTAGTTGTATCATTACGAATTTGCAATATGACAATCAGCATATTATATAGCAGTCAACTTATTCACACATTTGTGAAACAACTTATAAAATAAATTACTATTCAGATTCTAAAATTTTAGTTTGTGTAAAAAATAATGGTGGTTTCTGTTATTTTACTTTTCAACCAATTTCTTGTAGGTGGTTGGAATAAGTTTTAAAACATTCTCCAAGTTCGGCGGTAGTCTCTAAAGCCTTCAATTCCTCATTGTTAATAACAGCATCTTGTCCACAACCTTCTTCACCTTTAAGACCTATCATTTTCAACATAAAATCTCTAGAACCAACATTCAACTATGCTTTCAACTGTGCTTTCAACTGTGCTTCATGGTTGATATTGCGAGCCAATTCTGCTGCTTTTTACGCCATTTTGAATTGTATAAATCATCATGTGAATTTGCTCTTTTCCCATAGTAATTCTAACTACTTTTAATGTCAAATGTGTAATGGCAAAAAAATAAAATGATAATGCTAAGTTAGTAGATAAAATTCTAACCTTCAAAATAATATGCAACAACATAACATTCCATTCACAATTTATTAATAAAAACTCATGATAAAAAGTTTTTGTAACAAAAATCACCCTTATGGTATAAATAAATTATTTATTTGTCGAATACAGTAGACTCCCTCAAATTTGCAACCCTGAAATCTGCATTGTTGCCGATGTAAACAATGAAACTAACAGTTAAAATGTAGGGAAAAAATTAGATTTTTTTTTTTTTTTTTTTTTTTTTTTTTTTTTATCATTTTGTACACATTTTAATATGTGATCCTGTTTAATATAACTGGACTAATTCTTTCTTGGGAAGTATAAATTTATTTAAAAAAAAATTAAGATACTATAAAAAACTACTAAAAACAACTAACTACTAAAAAAAAGATACTATAATTATTAAGATGGAGCTTGGTGCAATATAATAGAAATGTAAAAATATCAACGTTAAAAGCACCAATAATTTTAAATTTTAAGCATACCAGTTTCGGTAGCATATATTCACTGAGGACGGTATGCTATATGCTACTGAAACTGGTATGCTTAAAATTTAAAAATATTGGTGCTTTTAACGTTGATATTTTTACATTTCTATTATAATTCAAGATACTGTTGATGTCAGTGGTGATCAGATATTTTACTAAATGCATTTATATATTAATCAAGCTTTTTTGGTTATTAAGTCTGGCTAAACATGAACTTTGACTTTGTTTTTTTTTTACGATTCTGATGTAAATTTAGTGTATCTTTATGAGGGGATTTTCATAGAGTATTTCAAGAAAAATTTATCTCAACATTATTATGCATTACAATTATTTACTTGACCTTTATTTTTAATATTTTAATCATTTTCTTAATTTACTTTATTACATTATTATTTCACCTAATTATTTTAATATTTTACTTTATTGTAAGCATTCATTATAATTTTGTGTGCATCCTTACATTCACATTGTTGTTTAAAAAACATAAACAAAACAGTGACCAGAAATCCGCAAAATTCTAAAATCTGTACAACCTCTGGTCCCAAACTATGTAGATTTGAGAGTCTATTGTATTTATTATATTTTCCATTGAAATGAATCCACTTGTGGAGTACATTGCAGAATATGGAAAATAGCAGTAATCCCAATGCAACTATGTTGTGTTCTTGATTTAAAATATCTGATTAAAAATGAAGAGACATAAATGATAAAAATGAATAATATTACTTTACTACATGTAATTCATGATGATGAAATGAAGAAACAGATTGTTGGAAATAAAATACTTTTTTATTCAATGCTATTAGTAGCAGTAAGGTTATAAAACGTCTCTCTTGGTTAATCATGTGTAGGAAATCTCTTTAAAAATAAATATCTTGAAAATTCTACAATCCTTTAAGTTAATTGAATAAAGGCAGCACTGATTATTGGAAATATGGTATCATAAACAGTTCACATCATCTCTTTAAAAAGTAGTGACTTTGAGAACGAAATTATTTAAAACTTTCCAATTCAATATTTTTCAAAAGAAGGCCCGCTTTTGCTAGCACAAATTTGCTCTCTATTTTATGTCATGTTAGCAGCTTCATCAAACTAAATTCCGACTAGATTTTTAATGAATTTTGAATATAAACAAAACTTACAGGGTAAGAAAATTAATAAACATAAAAATTTGAATTGATTAAATAATTAAAATAATAACGAACTCCCCAAAATTCAAATGAGTAAACAGTAATTAAAAAAAGGATTTTGATTCACAAAGTGAAAGAAAGTAATTGTGCTTCTTTAAAAGGAAAAGCCAAACTTGATGTTTTTTACTCAAGAGGATAAAATTGCTCCAAATAGCGCATGTATATTCCATACGAAAGCAAGCGCTGGGAGGGAACGCATCTCTGAAGAAAGCAGCTTCAAAGCATAGCCAACAAAGTACATCTTGAGCCAAAGTAATATTTGACAAAATATGGCAGCTAGAAAGAAAAGCCAGCGGCGAAATAGGGTTATACTCCATGTAGAAAAAATCGGCTTTTCAAGGACAAACATCCTCTTTTCATTTTCCCTTCGTTACTGTATTTACTAACCTAAGATAAGGGCTGAGGAGTGACCAACGAAAGGATAATGAAAAAAGGTTGTTTGTCCTTGAAAAGCCAATTTTTTCTACAGGGAGTATGATAGCAAATGGTGCCAAGAACAATTTAATAAGGTGGCATTAAAACAAAAGTCAGATTTCTCTTACAACCATAGTTTAGATAACATAATTATTTGGCATGTAACAAAAACTGATTTGGATTAATATTCATTTTTTAAATAATTTCGCTAATGTAAAACAGCCATTGAAAGGTTTTTTTTTTTTTTTTTTTTTTTTTTTTTTTTTTGTCCTGAAAGCTTGGCAATTTATTTTTTTATTTTTTCTCTATCTTGTCTTTGGGTCATATTTCTGAAAATGTTGTTGGGCCCCTAAAGTTCTTTGTATCATTACTAGCTATTCTTAAAAGATTTTTTTTTTCTCCTTGCTGCTGCTGCTGCTGTTCCAGCTTTCTGGAATAAAATTGTTATCGAAGCTCAGGAATATGCATTTTCTGTTTCGTTGCTGTTTATTCCAATCACAAAGTAATTTTCATGCAGTATCCATGTCAACAACTATGTTTTTACCAATTCTGTCCAGGGTTCCCAGTGTCAGGGAAAATCTGGTAAGTCAGGTAATTTCAAAGTAGACAGGGAAATTTCAAAATATATAGGAAAAGTAATGGAATTTACAAATATTTTCTAAAAAATCATGGAAAAGTTTTGGAGAAAAAATGAAAAATAATGTGAAATTCAATCTTGGGAAAAAATCACGAAATTCATCAAACGATCGAAAAAAAAAAAATTGATATTTGAAGAACGATCGAAAAAAAAAAAAAAAAAAAATCTCTAATTTTGACAAATGATTGCGAAAATAAATAGCAAGTTTCGTTGTATGCCCGTTTGGACAGAGAATTTTTTGAGATTTGGTCAGGGAAAGTCAGGGATTTTTTAAGATTTGATCAGGGAAAGTCAGGGATTTTTTAAGATTTGATCAGGGAATTTGCCAGTCACATTTTGCTGTGAACCCTGCTGTATTAATTTTGATCTATTTTTTTTCATTTTCATAGATTTATTTTAATTTACACAGGTTGTTCAGGCTGAAACAGAAAAAAGTATCAGTGTATCTGTAAAGGCATCTTTTTATTATATTTTCAAAAAAGTGTTTTGGCTGAGTATTAACTCATTAAAGACTGCACCTTCTTATACTCAACACAAATGAAATAAAATTTATTTTATACATATTAATGACTAATTAAGAGAAAAAAGCGATATTACAATTTTTTTATTATTTTTATATGAGATATGATATGTTACGAAAATGCAACATCAGTATAAATTAACTACATTTTTCTATATAAAAATCTTTGGAGCATTTACTATGTAGCAGTAGATTACATTTACTACACATAGTTATAATTTGACTACTACAATATCTATATCTTGAATTTTATTTCATTTTTTATAGTGCATCTGTGAACATAATCGAAACTTTTCAATAAAAATTTTCAATTAACTACATTTTTCTATATAAAAATCTTTGAAGCATTTACTATGTAGCAGTACATTACATTTACTACACATAGTTATAATTTGACTACTACAATATCTGTATCTTGAATTTTATTTCATTTTTTATAGTGCATCTATGAACATAATCAAAACTTTTCAATAAAAAATTTTTAAACATTTCATACTATTTCATTCATATTTCTAATTTTTTACAACTTGAATCAATTAACAATTTTTTTCTTTTTTTCTGAAAAATTAAAGTCATATATACATTGTCTGATAATAAATATGCTGAAAAAAATATTCACAGTGAAATAAAAAATTCACAAACATAATGTTGCAAAAACGCAACGTCAGTCATTAATTGGTTAACATGATTATCACCTTGACAAATTTGATTAAGTTTTGACAAATACCTCGGAGAAGGCTGTTCCTTCATAAAAGGATGCCCTAGTTCCACTAAAATACTTGAGGCCGTAAAAACCTAGGCATGATGCTGTTGTTTTCTCTTGTTTCAAAAATTTATAAGTTTGTGAACAGTTCTTCTGTACACTTAACAATTTCTATGATGAAAATTATTATCTTTTAATTAATGCCTATGACTATTTTATGCTTTGTAGGCCTTTAAGTTATCAATTTTCAGCAAATACTGGACAGTAAAAGTATTGCTATTGCCATACAAAAGTGGCCATGCTATTTAAAAAAAATATAGCCTTCGCTGATCTGTCTTTTAGATTTATTTTTATCTAAAATAGTCACTGTATCTTTCATTTAAAAAATATCAATATATTTTTCTTTTTAATGTAACCCTTTAATGCATGGTGTATCATACTGTCAATCTGTAACATACCAGTAAAAGATACAGATTTACACAAAATAGGCCTTGCTCCGCATTAGGAGTAAATGTACTGTATAATATCACCAATAATATCTATGCGATTGCACTATGCTAGTTATTGAATTTTGTTTCACAGGGACATGCCTTGACTTGAGGGAATCAATCGTTAGAGGCATGATTTCAATTTTTTTTTTTTTTTTTTTTTTTTAATAAGTTATATAAAAGGTATTTGATTAAGAGGTTCGCATATGGTTCTTATAATTGAATTGATCTTTGTGGCATATTTGTCAAACTGTTTTGAATAGATAAACTGTATTCTGTGCCATTTATCTCGCAAACCATAAAATTCATAATTTTGACTTTGAATTGAAAGTGGAAGTAGTAATTTTAACCAGCATAGGAAGTTGTACAATTCAATCAGTGTTTCTCAACATTTTTTATGACTCGGCACACTCAAACCGTGGTTAAAATTCTGTGGCAAACTAGATTTATGATGATTGAAAACATACCAAAGGGATTTAGTGATTGGCGATTGTCAATAATTCAACAATCAAGGACAATCACCATCTTAGAAAATAACAATTGAGACATTCATCAATTAATCACCAAAATCTACAATTGATTGTCTCAGTGAGAAGCTAAAAACCACAATTGCAAAATTAGCATAGTGATGGGTGATTGCAGAGTTATTTTACAATCACAACTTGTAATTTTCTTTTTCTATTTAATTGTAAAATAACGTTGGTAAAACAGCAATATTGGTATTTTTCATTGGAAATGAGATTGTCTGTGTTGGGTTGTTTCAGTAAGATAGAAATTAGTGACATTTCTTATTGGTATTACTATACTAAAGAAAATCGAAAAAATTAATGATTGCATTTTAAATATTTCCTTTCATTCTCTCAGTATAAGTATCGCACTGTAAAATTTACGATGTTAATTTTTATGGTGCAAAATTTACGACCAATGAATATGAAATTTGTACAGTACTGACATCCTACAATGGATTTGTTATTGGATTGCAGGTTTATTCCAAAGTAATGATAGGTCCAAGGGAAACTACTGAATATTACATATTATATTAATAAATATTTCTATAATCATTTAGCTAGTTTCTCCATTCCCATCTCATAATAAAGATCTGTCAATTATTTTAAATTGCATGTCATTATTTAAAGGAAATTTTTATAGTGTAATATATGTATATATATATAACCGCAGCTTTTAGGTTCTGCTTTTGTGGTACAAACAGATCACAACCCTTTCTTAAAACAATGATGGAGGAAAATGACAGATTGACTAAGTTCAGTCAGTGCTTAGCATAGCTATGAGGAGGTCGTTCTCTCAGGAGCTCTGTATGAGCAGATCTAGTTTTTTTTTTTTTTTTTTTTGCAGTAGACACAAGGTAACTGTGATTATATAAACAAGTGGATAAGTGTGATCACAGATCACACAGAGGTTTTCGTTTAATATTCCTTTCAAAACACTTTATCCTTTTGCAAAATCTATTAGTTCCACATTTTGCAACCAGGAGGCGCACTCTATCCGAACGAAACTCCGTTTTACAACCTATCCGTAGAGATATTGGTCGAGGGGATCGGGCCCATAGCGCCTGAGATAGATAGGCACCCCCTGGCAGTAAAAAGTGGAATTAAAATATGTAAGTCTATTTTGCATAATATGAAAGAGTGGTCAAAGGGCTGTGCAATCATATATCACGTGAGGGGTGTCGGCAAAAGTCAGAAAAGTACTCCCCGGGTGAAAAGGGTGGAGGTTAGAAAAACTGCTTAAAATACATTAGTTAGAGCCCAGAGGGGTAAATAATATAAGACTTTTTGAAAATTTTATGAGTTTTTGTGTGATCGCAAGTGTTCTGCTATAAGTATGCAAAATGTCAAGTCTCCAACTTAATTAGGGGCTGAGTCAGAAAAATTGCTTAAAATACATAAGTTAAAGACCGGAGGGGTAAATATAAGACTTTTTGAAATTTTATGATTTGTCATGTGATCGCAAGTATTCAGCTATAAGTATGCAAAATTTCAAGCCTCCAAATTAATTAGGAGCTCAGAAAAAAAAATGCTTAAAATACACAAGTTAGTGCCCAGAGGGGTAAATATAAGGCTTTTTCAAAATTTTATAATTTGTCATTTGATGTCAGGTGTTCAGCTATAAGTATGTGAAATTCCAAGTCTCCAACATATATAGTTTCTGAAAATGGGCTCTCTGACAGACAGACAGAGGAGTGAAACAAGTAGGGTTTCTTCAGATGAACGAAACCCTAAAAAGCCAGGATTTTGGCTTGTGGAATTTTCTACTGTAGAGAACTGATGTGATTATTTTCATTGTACATAATCTATTTTTTTATTTTTTCATTAAATTTGTTATGTTTTTATATTGAATTGCGTGTTAATTCAGTAGTTTTACTCGCTGTAGTGAATTTTATTGGAGTGCCGATACGACAGAATAAATATTCCGCTTAAGGATGAGATAGCGCTTAGTAATAGAAGAGGAATATTTTTATACTTGGGAATAAGCATTTTAAAAATTAAAGTGCTTTTATTCGGTAAAGTGACCTTTAAAAATTCTTAAGCTTTTCTATTTACCGACACGAGGACCATATATCATAGACGGTTTTGAACCGAACCGACATAGACACTCACAAAATGATTTCCTGTGCACTAATATTTTTATTTATTTTTTTTACCAACAAAGGATTTATCGATGTTGTGTAGGCCGAGTTGATGAAGAAGTACATTTTGCATATAATGATGTTGGTTTAGTGCAATTGTATACGATTTATTGGTGTTGTGTTGGTAAAAAGCAACCTACATTCTAAAACTAGTTGGATGTGCCAATCCCAAAACTTTCTTCTAACTCATTCTCTTAATATTTCAAAAAGTAGTTATACAGATGTTAATACTTCAATATTATTAGTTCAATACTATACCAACTTTGATTTTCATCTTAAATTTCTGCTTCATTTAATTAATCGGAGTAGAAATGAGTTAATCTCAATCATGATATTTATTAAAATCAATAGTTTTTCGTTATTTCTGTTGTACATCAGCTGTTTGCGAATAGCCGGCATAGCAGGACATGAGTTCCTGCCACTGCACGAGCAGCCGATGGACAATAGAACTACAAAACCAGAACTAGGGAAAACCGAGAAAAATGTACAAAAATCGCTATCACAGCGCCCCTTTCCGGTGGAATATTTCCAAATTCAAGGAGGACCTGCTGGCCATAGTGAAAAACATACACAAAAAATTTGGCTCAATTCTATGCATAACTTCATACACTTTTCGATGGTGCAATAAAGAAAATGGCATAAAAAATCTCTATTACAACGACCCTTTCCGGCAGAATTTTTTCAAATTCAAGGAAGACCTGCTTGCCATAACAAAAAAAAAAACCCCTTCCAGCGGAATATTTCCAAATTAGTGGAGGACCTGCTAGCCATAGTCAAAAACATACACAAAAAATTTGGTTCAGTTTTATACATAACTTCATACACTTTTCGATGGTACAATAATGAAAATGGCTATTACAGCGCCCCCTTCGTGCAGAATTTTTATAAATTAGAGGAGGAGGTCCTACTGGCCATAGCAAAAAACATACACAAAAAATTTGGTTCAATTCTATACATAATTTCATATACTTTTCCATGGTACAATAGCGACACACGGACAGACAAACATTTTATATAAACATGTTTTTGGAAATCCCTGGCCCCTAAAACATGTAAATCCGTCGAAACAAATTTCGATTACAATACTTTCTTCTATTGAAGATAGTCTGAAGAGAAAAGTAGAAAATGACATTAAAGAAATTTTTTACTGACAGAAAATCATTGGGGAAAATTTCTTATTCCTATGGATCCCAAAATTTAAAAATTTCGCTACTTGTTGGTCATGTTTGTGTGTTTGATATCTCGCGACCGATTGAATTTAATGATTTTTTTCGCGACCATTTGACGAAATTCGCGATTTAATTCCGTAATCATTTCATGGAATTCACTGTTTTTTCCGTGACCGTTTGTCAAAATTCACGATATTTTTTGCGACCAATTGACGAAATTAATTATTTGTTTCCGAGATATTTTGCCGCGATTCTTTTCTACGATCGTTTGTTGAAATTTTTTTTTCCCCCCGCAGCCGAAAGACAAAATTTGCGATTGAAGTGCATGATCAATGCGACGAAATTCTCGAATTTTTGTTGCGCGTTTCTTTGACTAAATTCTTGATTTTTCCGAAACCTTTTGACGAAATTCTCGTTTTTTTTTTCGCGATTGTTTTTCTGCGACTTATGGACAAATCTGATTTTTTTTCTGTGATTGAATGTTGAAATCTGCGATTTTTTTCTCCTCGCCCGATTAACAATAATCGCTGTTTGTTTCCACGATCTTTGCAATATTTTTCCACAGTCCTTTTAAGAAAAATTATTTTTTCTGCGACTAATTTACCAAATTAAACTATTTTTTTCACGTCTAATTGGCAAAATTATCAATTTTTTTACGCGGTCGATTGCTGAATTGATTTTACGTAGTTAAAAAAAAAAAAAAAAAATACTGCGGTCTTTGACGAAAATTAAAAAGTATTCCTGGAAGAATACCCTGATTGTGAAATAGGTTAAGAGGGCAAAATCCCGCACGCTATTTCAAACCCTTCCCCTCAAACAAAACTTTGCCCTCTCGCCTCCAAGAACCTCTTGAATTGGTTCCCCGTAACTGCAGTAAAACCTGAAAGAAGTTGAAAGGTCAGATAAAAAGCTGCATTTTATATAACTCTTCATCTTATCAAGCATAATTATATGAGTTTTTTGCATAGAATTTTTTTTTTCCGTCATTTTCTTTCGTTTGCGAAAGAATTCTTTTACAGTAAATGTAATATACCTATACTCTTCAGAGGTGTACTGTAAGAAGGTTGTTTTAACAGCCTTAGAGAACACTTGTAAAAATTGAAACTGTCTATTACGAAATTCTATCTTAAATGGGAAGCTTTCTTAGTCAGTATCTTGAAGTTATAACTGCTAAGATGAAAACCTGTTTAAACCGGAATTTTTTTATCGGTTCTCGTTTGCAGGGGAGAGAGTAGAGTCCCACCCTCGAACCTCACCATTGGCTATGCCAATGCCCTCAGAGAAAACTTTGCCCCTCCCCCGAGAAAGTTCTGAAATGGCGCCCTTGGTTCTCATCTATTTTCCTGGGATCTTTCCGGGATGCACCTGCACATGACTACTGAATGATAGAGGGAAGAGGAGAGAATAATTCTGACAAAAATGTTTAAAATAGGACTTTTTTATGAGAAAGTACTTTTTAAAGAGTTTTATTAAGATTGAAAGAAATTTTTAGTAATTGTATTTTTATTACCATTTGAATATGCATTCATAAATACTATTTTTTCAGCTTTTTGAAATACTTTGCAAGTAATGCATTCCAAAATTAACTAAGGCTTTCTGTTAATCTATTATTAATCAATACGCTATAAACAATAACATTATTATATATGCTAATATTTTAAATAATGTCCATCTCTAGTGTTTAAGATAAAAACTATACCCAATTAATTTTATTTTTTGAGGCTCTCTTAGTTCGAGTGCCACTTCATTACTATTGAGCCAAATTGTCTGAATTGTATAATTGAACTACTGTTTTCACTGTTCTGTGCCGATTAACTTTCGGCCAATCAGCAAAATTTATTGAATCCTATTTGTCGATAAAAGTCTATTTCATGACCAACTGTTTTCTGTTACAGATTCACTTCTCATTTTTCTGTGTAATAAATAGCAAAACAATTTATTATTCCATACATTTTAAAGATATGTTTTTCCTTTAACATGAGGAATACAGGAAAGTAATAAATGTTTTCTTTTTTACTATTCTGTCTTTTCAAAATTGTGTCATATACACATGATTTGAAGTGGCACCCTTAAACCTCCTCGCCAACGGTAAGGCGGAGCCTCGTCGATGAGGGCCCCCCACCCCCCTACAGCAGAGATGACCAACTGATTGTATCAATAAGCTCTAATAACTGGCTTACTACATGTCAAATGTCACACATATTCATGACAAAAAAATTATTAAATCAGAAATCATGACAAAAAAAATTATTAGGACAATTCTATTTTATTTGTTTTTAGTTTTAGTCTATATTTTGAATAATTTGAACAGTATTTCACATTAGTTCTTAATTTTGAATATAGGTACAAATTCAGTGCTAGAGAATGAGATTAGGTAGTTACATTTTCCCACTTAAAATGCAATTGTAACATTAACTGTTTACGTGATATTAACATTGTGGTTTTTTACAATCACTCTACCTTAAATAGCTGTTAATTTAAACTGACATCGAACTTTGTTATGATCCTTAAAAATTTAATTATTTTGAGAAAAGTTGATGAATTGGCCAGCTCTGCTTTTCACACGCGCACAAAGCTAAATATAGCTTTATAATTTTTCCCTAATGAAACCCCTTAACAGTTGCTTTATTTTTTTTAAATAATTATGAGAATCGATTTTTCATAAATACAAGTAAACTATGAGAAATCGATTTAATGTCCCACCCCACCCCTAAAAATATATATATATATATATTGCAAAATTGTTATTTCTTTTTTCTGAAAAATTAAAAAATATAGTGAAGAAACTTGGTAAATTGGCCAGCTATGCTTTTTTTCACGCGCGCGAATCTAAATATAGCAATATAACTTCTCCTTAAAGAAAAAAAAAACTTGACAATTACTATAATATGTAAAAAATTATAAGTATCGATTGCTCATAAATAAATAAAAATCGATACTTCAACAATATTGAACACAGGAGTAGTACCTAGCCCATGAGTAAAGAACATTGGTGCTGCCAAACTGAAGCCTGGTGGTTGTGAGCTGTGTGTTAATGGAGAAAGATCGGTTTTTAATTGTCCCGGGGCCAAAAACCACAGAAAAAGCTACAAAGAATCGGTTTTTAATTCTCCCGAGGCCAAAAACCGTAGAAAAAGTAACACAGTGATCGGTTTTTAATTGTCCTAAGGCCAAAAACCGTAGAAAAAGCAACACAGTGATCGGTTTTTAATTGTCCTAAGGCCAAAAACTGTAGAAAAAGCAACAGAAATCGGCTTTTAATTGTCCCGAGGCCAAAAACCGTAGAAAAAGCAACACAGTGATCAGTTTTTAATTGTCCTAAGGCCAAAAACCGTGAAAAAAGCACACTGAAATCGGTTTTTAATTGTCCCAAAGCCAAAAACCGTAGAAAAAGCAACATAAATCAGTTTTTAATTTGAACATGTTTTAAATTACTAACCCTTATTATTTTTGTTTTGCTTTTTAATTGTTTTTTGTCTTATTTTCGTTTTGTTTTGACTTTTATTTGTTTTTGTTTTTTGCCTATTTTTGTTTTGTTTTATCTTTGTCTTTTGTTTGGTTTAGTTTTATTTTGATCTGTTTTTTATATGTTTTTTGGCTATTTTTGTTTGGTTTCTTAAGTTTATATACATATACTTAAAAGACTACGTACATACAAAGAAAAAGTAATTTATATATAGTATGTAGAATGGCCAAATGAATAAACTTAAAAAAATGCATATTTCAAACCTGTATCAAAAACTTAAATATTTACATAAAAGGCCGCTCAGGGGCGGATTTAAGGGGTCGCGATGGTCGCAATCGCGAGGGGCCCCGCATCCCAAGGGGCCCCCAAATCTTCTTTTGAGTTCAAAGAGAAATGTGACGTTTTGATAAAAGAATTTTCTTAGTGTTCTTTTTTTAATTTTTCAGTTATTATTACAATATCATTTTCATGTATTAAATATAATTTTTTCTATCATTTGCTATTACCAGAAAGGTTTTAGTTTTCCCTCATATTTTTTTCCTTTATGAATTATCAGGACTATAATCGTTTGTGGACGGATAGGGATGTGAGATTCAAAGGAAACTTGGGTCTGAGCCGAAAGGAGCACTGTTAGAGACATTGTATGACGATTTAATTATACAGATTGAGGGACTAATTAAATCATGGGCCGTCAACCTGAGGCCCCTGATTTTGGGGGTCCCACATTTGGTATGCAGTTTTCATAAAGCTGATATTTTAAGTGAATTTTTACTTTGTTGCTGATTATCTATACTAATAAAGCAAAGTTTCGCTCTGTCTGTCTGTGTGCGAATGGCTAGGAAAATCTACTGCACATAGAAGTCAGAAAATTTAGGTGAGAATAGTCCAAGACAGGTCCTAATGCACCTGTGGCTCAGATTTTTAATTTTTTAAAGGCCGGGGCCCCTGGGCACTTTTAAGTTTTTATGCACTAAATTGTTAATAACTTGCCCCCTTTTTATCCAGTCTTCTTCGTTTTGGGGGACCTTTCTCCATTTAGTTATTCTCGCCTTTCTACTCTCCAAATAAGACCCTGACACCTTGTGGCTCGATACAGGGCCCCTTCAAGTTTTTGTGCAAATAAAAGATTAATAAGTTGCTTCCTTTTAATCCGATCTTCATTTTTGATATCCTTTTTCTATTTAGTTAGTCTCACATTTCTACATTCCAGTTTAGATCCTGGGCCCCCTATGGTGCCGTAGGATCCGGTCCAGGGCTCCTTGAACTTTTTGTATGCCAAGAATTTTTCACCCCCTGATATTCTCACCTTCTCAGTACATAATTTTAAAGTTGAGTCTTGGACTCTTCTTACTAGATCAACACCCTCATATTTTTATTGGGGCCCTAGGGCCCTTTTTTAAACATTTACCCAATTTTTTGTGCATTTCTTTAAAATATTATTCTATGCTTAATTGTGACTAATTGAAGATCTAAAGTGCTAAGAACTTAGATCTTTTAACAAGTTTTCATGTTAGGGCCCTGCTCTTTACTATCAGTTGGCCCTTTTTGGGCCCTTTGTTATAGGTCCCTTAAAAACGGTCCGATTCATTAGTTTTTTTTTTTTAACAACTTCTTAAGTCCTCCCGCTACTACATGAATAACAAAAATATTTCCCCGACTTCAACTACCACCAATTTTGATTATTAATCTGCTTCTTGGGGCCTTTGTTGCAGCTTATTTAAAAACTATCTGATTCTATTACAATTTTCTTTAACATAGTTTTAGCGTCCTTCAGCTACTTTAAAACTACTAAACTACTAAAATAATTCCTTATACCCAACTACATTCCAGTTAAGACACTGGTCCCCAAGGCCCGGTCTTTCTTTATACCTCAGCTACCACTTTTTTCAAACATTAATCTCCATTTTCAGCATCAACTTACATTTACAAACTACAGCCGTAAATTAAAAATCGCGTTACTTTAAAGGTAACTTTAGATAAGGGATTTTATCCGTTTATTAAATATCGTGTTAATGTTAAAAGTAATTCGTGAAATTTACAAGAGGAGGGTGCATTTTCTACCGCTTGGAGGCGCATTCTTTCCTCGAATTCTAAGGACCCAATTTCAATGGGATTTGGTCCATTCAGCTTAGATTCGGCAACTTTCTGTATTATGAAATTTTACCTTAGACTTCAAGTACCAACATTTTCTAATATTAATGATGCATTCTCTTTTTGGATTCTTTGGGCTTGCTTGCAATTAGGTTTGGCTCAATCAACTTGGTTTTTGATTGTCTCCGGCACATGCGGAGCACTTCCGGTACATGTTGCCTTGGATAACGGGGACCCAGGTTATAGGTTCATTCGGTAAGAAGTTTGTTGGGAACACTCTAGACGCTGAGGAAGGCAATGGGGGCCTCTGAAATTAGGTTCATTTAAAAGAATTTCAAAAGATATAAAATCATACAAACATGAGTTTTGTTTAAGGTTATTATTTACGGACCCCGGCAACGCAGGGCGGGTCTGCTAGTCTATACTAATAAAAGAAAGTTTCGCTCTGTGTGTCTGTGTGCGATGGCTCTCAAAACCTACCGCATAGAGAAGTCTGAACATTTCGGTGAGGATAGTCTAAACCAGTTCCTGATGTACCTGAGGGTCTGATTTTTAATATTTTAAGACCCAATCCCCCCTGAGCCTTTCAAGTTTTTATGCCCTAAATTTTTAATAGCTTGCTTCTTTTTTATCCGACTTTCTTTGTTTTTTGGGACCTTTCGACATTTAGTTATCCCCCTTTCTACGTTTCAGTTAAGATCCTGGTTCCCTGGGAACCGATACAGAGTCCTGGAAGTTTCTGTGCCCTAAATTGTTAATAACTCTCCCTTTTTAATCCAATATTCGTTTTTGGTGTCCTTTTTCAATTTTGTTACTCCCCATATTCTACATTCCAGTTAAGACCTGGCCCCCTAGGACCCGGTCCAGAGGCCCTTGAACTTTTTGTCTGCCATCCATTTTTCACTCCCTAATTGTGTCGCCCTCTCAATGCATAACTTTAAAATTGATTCTTGGATTCCTGTCCCCGGGACAACACTCTCATATTTCTATTGGGGCTCCAAGGCCCTTTTTAATGCCCCCCCCCCCCTTTTTGCGTATTTCTTTAAAATTTTATTCTAATAATTCATATTTTATGCTCAATTTCGTCTAATTGCAGATCTAAAGCGCAAAGTAGCCTTTTAACATGTTTTCATTTAACAGCCCTGCTCTGAACTATCAATTAGCCTCTTTTGCATCTCCTATTATAGCTTCCTTAAAAATGGTCCTATTCACTAGCTTTTTTTTCTAACAACTTCTTAGGTCCTCCAACTACTACATGAACTAGAAAAAATTTTCTCAGACTTCAGCTACCACCAATTTTGAATATTAATGTCTTTCTTGGGGCCCTTCTTTAAAAATAATCCAATTCTCTTGCAATTCTCTTTTGCATAGTTCTTGGCTCCTCTAGCTACTTTATAAACTACTAAAAAATTTCCTTATACCCAACTACATTCGAGTTAAGATTGTGGTCCCCTGGGACGTGGTACAGGGTCACTTGAAGTTTTTGTGCCCTCAATTGTTAATAATTGCCCCTCTTTTAATCCGATCTTTGTTAAAAGGAACTTTCCCATTTAGTTATTCCCCCATTTCTATATTCCAGTTAAGGCCCTGGCTCCCTGGGGCCCAATCCGGAGTCCCTTGAACTTTTTGTGCGCCACGCATTTTCACCTCCAATTCTGTCACTCTCAATGCATAAATTTAAAATTGAGTCTTGGACTCCTGTCCCCGGGTCAACACCCTCATATTTTTATTAGAGCACTAGGGCCCTTTTTTAAGCATCTCTCCCCCCACCTCATTTTTTAAGCATTTCTTTAAATTTTTATTCAAATGATTTATACCCTATGCGTAATTTCAACTAATTAAAGATCTAAAGTGACTACTAGAACCTTTTAATATGTTTTTTATCTAAGGGCCCTGCTCTCAACTATCAGTTGACTCCTTTTGGGCCCCCTATTATCGCGCCCTTAAAAATGGCCTGATTTATTAGCTTTTTTCTAACAACTTTTTATGATTTCTACCTACCCCTCATATTTTTATTGGGGCCTTAAGGGCCTTTTCAAGTATTTCCCCTTATTTTTAGCGCATTTATTTAAAATTTTATTCTAATGATTAATTTGTACGTTATGTTTAATTTCGACTAATTGGAGATCTAAAGAGCTAAATACTAGGACCTTTTAACATGTTTTCATCTTAGGACCCTGCTCTCAACTATCACCTTGGCTCCTTTTGACTACGATAACTACGGGGTTTGGGTCATGCAACTTGATTTTCGATTGTCTTCGGCGGCCCATTCACTAGCTCTTTCTTATCTAACAACTTATTAGTTTTTTCAGCTGAACGACAAAAAAATTTCTCAGACTTCAGCTACCACCAATTTTGAATATTAATCGCTTTCTTGAGGCCTTTGATCCGATTCTCTTGCAGTTTTCTTTAATATAGTTCTAGGGTCCTCCTGCCACTTTATAAACTACTACTAAAAATTTCCTTATACCCTTGCTACCAACTTTTTCGAATATTAATCTTCTTTTCGGCATCAACTTACTTTTATTAACTACAGTCGTAAATTAAAAATAACGCTACTGTTAAAGGTAAGTGGTTAACTTTAGAGAGGTGGGGGTATTTCATCCGTAAATTAAATATTGGGTTAATGTTAAAGGGACTTGATAAATTTATAGATGGAGGGGGCACCTTCCACATTCTTTCCTCGGGTTTTATCAGCACGATTTCAATGGCAATTGGTTTATTCAACTGAGATTATAATTAAGCTACTTTCTGCATTATGAAAGTTTATCTTGAACTTTTGTTACCACCATTTTTAACGTTAACGACACATTCTTTTCTCAGTTTCTATGCCTCGATTTCATCGAAATTTGGTTCATTCAATTTAGCTTACGATTGTTATACAGATTTTAGTTCCATATCCCCCCGCTAGGGGGGAGCATTCTAATCTCGGGTTCTATGGGTCCGATAACTACGGGGTTTGGGTCATGCAACTTGATTTTCGATTGTCTTCGGCGGTACGGAGCCCTTCTGGTATACGCTGCCTCAGACAGCGTTAACCCAGGTCACAGGTTCGTTCAGAAAAAGGCAGTGGCATAACCAGGGAGGAGTCCAAATGCTCTAGATACCAGTAATATTTTAAAGTTTTCTTCGTCTTGATTAATAGCAGAAAAATTTCCAGTTAGATAAGGCGAACTGAACTTTACAAAATCACTGCTATCCAGAGCATTTGGACACCCACCCTGGCTACGCCAATTGAAAGAGTTTGTTGGGAACACACTCGACGCTGTCGAAGCCATTGGGGCCCCGGAAAAATTAAGTTCATTTGAAAAACTGTATGATGCCGAAGGCATTGGGGCACCGATTTTCCGAAGATATAAAATCATACAAACTTGAATTTTGTTTAAGGTTATTATAACGGGGCCGGTCAACGCCGGACGGGTCAGCTAGTAATAAATATTTTATTATTGCAGAAGTTTATTATTACATCGTAAGTGTTCATACTTTTTCCCTCTCATAAAATTCTCCACATCCAGATCAAAAATGACGCGACAATCAAATATATCATGACTGTCAAAGACAATGTCCCCCCCCCATAGTTTTCCCTAGTATGAATTTTTTTTTCCATTTTAGCAGATGTGTTGCTAATCGCAGTTGTGAAAGTGGCACTTTTACATTTTTGGGACCATTTTTTATGGCATTCGCTATTAAGACACACACAATTACAAACTTATAGGCAGATAAGCTAATTAAATTGGTGTTTAAAAAATATCTGCCATATACATATAAAATCTTAATGAAACGAATTTATAAAACCATTTTATGAAACGACTGATTTTATTTCACAGCTATTATATTTCTAAAATAGGAAATCCTTGGCGGTGAAATTAGTACCAATTGTCCGTATGTCGCGTATGTCAAAAATGGTATTAGAATTTTTAAATTTGATTTAGTTTTCGAGGTATTAATTTTTTTTTCTAATTGTTACAATATTTTTTTAATGATGGTACCTAAATGACTCCATTTTTGTGGAAAAAGGGAGGAAAGGGAAAAATATAAGGATTATTAGATTTATTTTCTTTTTGTCATTTTCAAATTCAAATTGAAATTATCTTTTATTTCAATCGAAAGTGAAGACAATATTGTGATAATATTTTTAATATGTGTGCAATATTTTTCAGGAAAATTTTCAAAAATTAGTCATTAAATAATAATAATAATACTATTAAATAAATAATATTTTTTTTATTTATTTTAATCAAATTTTTCTCATTTCAAGATATATTTTTTGTTAGTATTTGAATCCCAATGAAAAAAGGCGTGAATAAGTTAGATAAAATTGGGACTTACCCGTTCTTCAGGATACTTTTTATTTCGGTGTAAATCCACATTTTGTGTAATCCAATATAATGGTTTCCCAATGTAATGTGTTAGTTGTCATAATTTTAATCAACCACTTTTTATAACCTCCTTTGAGAAAAAATTGTAGACTATTATATCAAATGAATAAGCAGTGGTAACACTTTAAGCTATTTAATTCACTTTCTTTTAAATTGTGAAAAAGTGAGAGCATTTTTCAACCCTCTTCTCTTGAACAACTACATTTTTAGAATGAAAAAATATTTACATTATAAGATAATAAATCAGTAATAATAATTGTAATAGCAATATCATAATAATAATAATAAATCAGTTTAATGTCTATGAGTCACTCAACAAGTCATTATCTTTATCAAGGTTTTCAAGGTTAAATACATTTTTCACATTTGAAAAGATTTATGGCTGAGTTGAATCGACACATTATTTATGTAACTGAGGAAATTACTTTTATCACGGCTAATTAGCTTGATTTATATCCATCAACTCCTCTTTAGTTTCTGAAGTTTCATTCTCACACAAATTTAAGTTCCTTCTATGGGTTTGAAAAACAGGTTTGGGAACTGGTTTCGTAAACAGGTCTGCTATCATCAATTTGGTTGGGCAGTACTTTAGGTTGATAGTCCCTTCTTGCTTTAGTTGTTTTATCAGGTGGAACCTAATTTCAATATGTTTAGTCTTGCTTGAGTGCTTTTCTAATTCTATCATCTTGATCGTGGACTGGTTGTCTTCATATAGGTCTATAGGTAAGGTTTGCTTTAGGTTTAATTCTTCCAGTAGGTTGACTAGCCACTTTATTTCAATTGCTGCATTTGCTGCTGACACATACTCGGCCTCTGCCGATGATAATGCAATGCAGGATTGTTTCTTGGTCAACCATTGTATGGGGTTTCTTCCTAACATGTATAGGTTCCCACTCGTTGATTTTCGTGAATCTACATCTCCTCCCCAATCTGCATCCGCATAAACTTCAAGTATCGGTTTCCTTTCTCCGCTCAGAACTAGACTATAATTTTTTGTAGTCTTTAAATATCTTATCACTCTTTTTACTGCATTCCAGTCTTTCATTCTTGGTGATTCATTTCTTCTGCTAAGAATGTTTACTGCTGCACAGATATCACGTCTGCTTATAGTTGCTAGATAGAGAAGTGCTCCTATGGCTTGTCTGTAATATGTGTTGTTTGGTAAAATGTTATCCTCATCATTAAAGCGTGTGTAATTTGTTTCCATGGGTGTGCTACACGGTTTTGCGTCTTGCAAATTAAATTTATTGATTAATTCTTCTATTTTCTGAGTTTGATTTATCATGTAGCTTTTATTTACTTTTTTAATGTTCATAGATAGGTAGTTACTGATGTCACCTAAATCTTTTAGCTCGTATTCTTTATTTAAGCTCGCGATTACTTCCTCTATTATTTCGTCTTTTCCAGCAATTAAAATGTCGTCTACGTATGTTATTATGTATGTTGTGTTATCACCCCTTTTTCGCGTAAAAAGGCATGAGTCAAATTTGCTCTGACTGAAATTCATCTTTTTTAGTGTTTCTATGATTTTATTATGCCACGCTCTCGCGGCTTGTTTAAGTCCGTATATGGCTTTGTTTAGCCTACATACTTTATTTTCCTCATTTGGTTTAGCGAAACCTTCTGGTTGTGACATATATATCTCCTCCTCAAGCTCTCCATGTAAGAACGCGGTGTTGATATCGATATGTTTTACATTTAAATTTTGATGCAATGCTGTTATTAATAATGCTCTTATTGTTGTATATGACACGACTGGTGCATAAGTTTCATCATAATCCTCCCCGAATTTTTGTGAATATCCTTTTGCAACTAAACGTGCTTTATATTTTTGGATTTTTCCTGTGTTGTCGCGTTTTAGTTTGTAGGTCCATTTGCAACCTATTATTCTCCTATTTGGTGGAGGTTCTACAATTGACCAAGTTTTGTTTTTCATAAGGGAGTTCATTTCGCTTTTCATTGCATCTATCCAATTTTGTTTATCCTTAAAATTTTCCATGTTTTCGATTTCCTCATAACTTTTTGGTTCAGTAGCGTTTTCGTTCTTAACCATGTATATTAACCTATCAGGAGGTACACCTTTATTAATTCTTTCTGATCGTCTAAGTTCTGCTACTGGTTGATTGGACGTGGATGGTGTCTCATTGCTATTTGAAATTTCTATTTCTACAAAATTTTCGTTAACCCGATTTTCATCTTGTTTTGGTTTGTTTTCTACTTTCTCGTTTCTATATTTAAATTTGTTTTCGAGAAATTTAATGGTTCTCGCGATCTTTATTTCATTTCCTCCTACATATATTCTATATCCTTTGGATTCATTATCATATCCGACGAAAATTCCCTCTATAGCTGTATCGTCTAATTTTTGTCTTCTGGCTTTACTGATATATGCGAAGGCTTTGCAGCCAAATACCCTAACGTAACTTAAGTTTGGCTATCTGTTTGTCCATAACTCGTATGGCGTCTTTTCATTTGCTTTTGTCGGTAGTCTGTTTTGCAAATGATTTGCTGTGCATATTGCTTCCCCCCAGAACTTTAATGGTAAATTTGATTCACTTAACATTGTCCTTGCCATTTCAACTAACGATCTGTTTTTCCTCTCTGCCACACCGTTCTGGCTTGCGCAATATGGAACTGTGTGTTGATGTTTTATCCCATTAGCCCTGAGGTAATTTTCTATTTCATCTGATGTGAATTCCCCTCCGTTATCTGTTCTAATTGCTTTCGGTTTTTCTCCAAATTTGTTGTTAATTAACGCGATGAATTCTTTAAGTTTTTCGTAAACTTCACTTTTTTTAGACAATAGGTATATGATCGTAAATCGTGAGTAGTCATCAATAAAAGTCAAAAAGTATGATTTCCCCCCTATTGTCGGTGTTTGAAAAGATCCGCACACGTCGGAGTGAATGAGCTGGAGTCTTTTAGTTGCTCTATACTCTGCAATTTTTGGATAGGGTTCATCAGTTAATTTTGCCTTAATGCACGGTTCGCAATCTATGTTATGCTTACAGTTGTTTATTTGGATTCCTGTAGCTAATTCCTTTTGCGTAATTTCTTTAATTGATGTTAGATTTCTATGTCCAAACCTACGATGCCATAATTCTAGGCAATTTTTGTTGTTGCAGCTTTGTGCTATGTTTGCATAGCTTTGAATGCCAACTGAACTTCGTATAGGTTATTTACTTTTCGCGCTTCTAAGCATATTTCTCCGTTAAGTTTGAACATACATCTATCATTTCTGAATATAATTTCACATCCATTTTGCGTCGCTTTGCTAACCGATAATAAATTTGTTTCGACTTCAGGTACTAGTAATACATTTTTAAGTGTTATTTCATGAACTTTGTTGTCTGATGTTCGCGTGTTTATATTTACGTCACCTGACCCGTAACTGATAAGTTTTTTTCCGTTTGCGATGGTTACATTTGTTTTTTCGCGTGATTTTATTTCTGTAAACATTGATTCTGAACACACAATATGACTTGAGCTGCCACTGTCTACTATAAATGTTTTGTTTTGTATTCCTTGTGTTATAAAGGCGTAATTTTTATTTTCGCTCGCCCTCCATGTATTGTTTTCATTTTCAGAGTGACTGTACCTACGGTTTGATTCTTGTGTTTGTTCACTTCTAAAATTGTTTTCACTCTTTTGAAAAACTAGTGATGTAGAGTAATGTTTTTTGTTTGGTCTAATGTGTTGATTTTGTGGTGTATTTTGTGTTTTGGCTTTATTATGCCAACATTCCTGGATATAATGGTTTCTCATCCGACAATTGGAGCAGTATTTATTACTTGTTTTGTTGTTGTAATTTTTCTATGCTTTAAATGCTCTGGCAGGATTTTCTGTTCTCTCATTATTATCATATTGTCGGTTATATTCGTCAATAAGTTTAGACTTAATAAATGATGGTGTAAGTTGATTTTTTTCTCTTGATTCAAGGGCAGTAATAAGAGTATCATAAGATTGGGGTAGGGAGCATAATAACAGTGCAGAAATGTGGTTATCATTTATAACTTCTCCTATGGCCGCTAATTTATCTACTAATTCCATTATTTTTGTAATATGATTAACAACGTTGCCACCTTCCGCTAATTTAATCCCGTAAAGTTTTCTTAAGAGATAAAGTTTGCTAGACAAATTATGTTGCTCATGGATTTCACGCAAAGCTTGCCAAGTTTGTCTGGCTGTCTGTAAATTTTTAACATGAGTAATCTGACTATCATCAATTGTTAGATTAATTAGAGCACGGGCTTTCTTATCACTTTTGGACCAAGCATCCGTAATTGGATTAGGCGGTTCTTCCGTAATTACATGAAATAAGTCTTCTTTAGTTAACATCATTTCGGCCTTGAATTTCCAAATTGAATAGTTTGTAGCTGTAAGTTTTTCAATTGCTAAATTATCTTTAGAAGCTGCCATTTTCTTAACTTTTGATTACTTACGTGTTACCGTAAAAAGTTCTTCCAACTTTTCTGTTTGAAAGTTTAAAAGTTTATTTATCAAATATCTGATATTTCAGATTTCAGTGGAGGCTATTTAATTTATTTATTTTTATTCAGTGATCAGTAATCATAATCTTGTTAGTATTTGAATCCCAATGAAAAAAGGCGTGAGTAAGTTAGATAAAATTGGGACTTACCCGTTCTTCAGGATACTTTTTATTTCGGTGTAAATCCACATTTTGTGTAATCCAATATAATGGTTTCCCAATGTAATGTGTTAGTTGTCATAATTTTAATCAACCACTTTTTATAACCTCCTTTGAGAAAAAATTGTAGACTATTATATCAAATGAATAAGCAGTGGTAACACTTTAAGCTATTTAATTCACTTTCTTTTAAATTGTGAAAAAGAGAGAGCATTTTTCAACCCTCTTCTCTTGAACAACTACATTTTTAGAATGAAAAAATATTTACATTATAAGATAATAAATCAGTAATAATAATTGTAATAGCAATATCATAATAATAATAATAAATCAGTTTAATGTCTATGAGTCACTCAACAAGTCATTATCTTTATCAAGGTTTTCAAGGTTAAATACATTTTTCACATTTGAAAAGATTTATGGCTGAGTTGAATCGACACATTATTTATGTAACTGAGGAAATTACTTTTATCACGGCTAATTAGCTTGATTTATATCCATCATTTTTTCCTATTTTAGAAAAGATATATTATTTTATAAATTATTTTATAGCTACCCGGTTTCCATGAAAATAGGCGCCACACTCTTTAAAAATGGACTCATCACTTCAAATAGGAAACGCCACTCTATACTTTAGTACAAAGTAATGTTTAATGAATCTCTGCACTACAAGACATATTATTTACAGGATTAATGTACATATTTACATCGCAGAGCTCAGAAGAAATCCGCTGATCTGGAAAACATTTTATCATTTCCCACCTCTCATAAAATCTCCGGGGGAATTAAAAAGCAAGACAGCTTGCATTTCGAAACCTGTCCATTGCCAGTCTCAGAATTCTCTCTGCGGGAAAGCTAACCCGCATGGAATCATGGGTAAAACCTATTTGGCAGCCCGCTAAAATTAGGGACTGTCGTGTGCTGCCATCTAGTGTAGCAGACTTTAAATATTTGTTACAATTTTATATTATTTTATAAAGGTATTTTATATTGTTGCCAATTTAAAAAACAGCGCAAAGAACAATATTTCATTTCAATTAAAAAATTATTTACACGTAACTATTATACGTTTGCAGGGGCAGACCCCGTTGTATTTATATAAAAATGCAGTGCAGATGTTTATAAAACAACTCGTGGAGCTTCGAATCCTTTTTATATCCATAAAGCATTTGCCCTTCTTTGAACCCAGCTGTGTAACGAAAAGGAGAAAAATATCATTTAATTTGGTTATAGTTGATGAATTTATTTGATTTCTGCAATTGTTTTATTAAAACATGAAATTAAAACTGCAAGCAAGATAATGTTATGCAGTGTAGACCGCTGCAGCCCCATGCATTAAAACTCCATACATTTATATCTTATTTCGTGAAATAAATGAACCGAAAACGAAAAGAGGTTTTGAGTTAAGGCTCAGCAGAGGCTAAAATATTGTCTCCTTTGTTTCTGATTAAATTTGGTTGGAATTATCATTTTATGTTCTTAAAAAATTGAAAGAAAAATAAGATACACAATTTTAGCACATTTATCCATCACGGTATCTAAGTTCGTGTAAAATAGTCTGATGTAATTTGAATATGAAATGAAATTCGTATAATTAATCGTTAACGATTTGAATACATTTTAATTTATTTGTTAGTAATTATTGTAATTAAGTTTTGAATAGCTATTATTTTTAAACTGGCTGACCTGCCCGGCATTGCCGGGACCCTTGATGAATGACTCTTAAATGAACCTCAAATTTGTATTACTTTATATCTTTAACTCCATTTTGTCTGAATTTATATTTTTAAATGAAAAAATAATGAATTAAAAGTACATGCTATTTGGTATTTTATTTTCGGCGTAATTAGATTTTTTGGAGTCTATGCTTAACAAAAGCTAGCGAAACCACGACGAAACATTCAGGTTTTTACTGATTTCGTCGAACTTTTCACACATTTTATTTTTACCGATTAGAAGAAGGTTTCAGCTTTAAGAACATATTTTTGCTTCGTCGGTACTTCTAAAATTGCACCCTGGAGGGGCGAAACCGCGACGAAAGACTAAAGTTTCTACAGATTTCGCCAAAATTTTCACACCATTTTATTTGTAAAAAATATTTCTACCCGTCCGAACGTTTCATAATTTTTGTAGGTGATCTAAATCTAGTCTATTGAGATTCTCTAAAAAGACTGTGTTAAAATACATACGGATGTTTAGTTACTTTTAGCATACAAAAAATATCGTCTCCGTGAGGCGCGAAGTGACCCGAGTTCGCCGGTTATTTGAAAGGGTTAAAATTCATATTTTTAAAAACCGATTGCACCATCGATTAGAAGAAGATTTTATCTTTAAGAACATATTTTTGGTTTGTCGGTACCTCTAAAATTGCACCCTGGAAGAGCGATGCCATAAGGAGAAAAGCTTCTTCTTCTTTTTTTTTTTTTTTTTTTTTTTTTTTTTTGTAAAAAACGACCGTCTTTGAATTTTCTTTTTCAAAGAGTTAACCGCGATATATATTTTTAAATTGATTACGGGATTTGAGACATAAGGATACGATCTTTTAGAACTTGTCTTCCGTTTTTAACTTTAGTAAGCGGTTTGACCAATGTAAGTTAATATGACAAGATTACCCCTCCCCGGAATTCCTTCTTTTCGATGTTCATTTTCTCATGATGCGTAAATAAGGTTTGCCTTTTTCCCTCTCGTTGAACGAGAGGAGTTTTTAATGAGAGTGCGTTGCGATTGTTAATGAATAACTCAGCTTATGAGTAGATATTTTAGAATTGTGAGTCACAGGTGTATCAGGAGAGGCCTTGGACTACCATCACAAACATTTTCCGCTTTGTACGTGCGGTAGATTTTGCTTGCCATCGCGAATACATAAACACAGAGCGAAATTGTCTTTTATTAGTATATATTATAAATATACCCAATTTTTCAAGATGGAAGGGCCCCAAAAAGTTCCAGTGAGAGGGGCCTCTCACTTAATAAATCCGCCCCTGAGGCCGCTCAAATAATGAAACATATATATAAACTAAATAACAAGATAATAATATATAGATTATATAAGTAAGAAAAAAGATGCTATGAGGCCGAAAAAAATTATCAATCGTGAAAAAAACAATTTTAGAAAATTACACGCAAGCCCACTAACCAGCATTCAAATCTAGCTTCAGCAAAATCATAATCTTTATATATTTTTGTTAACAGTCGGTTAAACTATACTGTCTGTATATTAAATAATATACAGTAACATAATATATTTGTCTAAACACTGAAGATTGTATTAGTTTCTCCCTATAAAATAAACTTTTACTTTCACGCTAAAAATAACTGTAATTCTTAAAACAAAAAATTATGTACAAAAAATGTCAAAATACAACATCTCACAAAGGGAAATGAAAAGTTCACCTCACTTGCCCATCGAAAATTTTAAATTAATAATTTTGGCGCAAAAATAATATTGGCATCCTTATAAGGAAAAGTACCAACTTCACTTTCTAATAACTCGCATTCCTGTACCCAAGTTTTTTTTCTAATTAAAAAAAATATATACATATTATTATCAGAGTACAATCCAGGGTTCGCAGCGTTCGTAAAATTTTCGCACTTTGCTACCACTAAATTAAAACGATAATCTTTGTTGTATAATTATATTACAGATGTTTAAGGAATCTACCACGAAGAATTTTTATTTAAAATACTGGTAGCAAATTGCGAAAATTTTAGGAACGGTGCGAGCCCTGACAATCTCAATGCAAAATGTTCTATTACTGAGTAAAGCAGTTTATAAAGTCATTACTAAAAAACATCTTTCAAGTGACTAATGGGCCTACATTTATCTATATCTATAATTTAAAATAAATTCATAATACTTAAAAAAAAAAAGGATTGAAAATTTAAAAATGCATTAAAATCAGTTACTACAATTAATACAGTTGGTAAAAAAAAATGCAACCTTTGATATGAGTATAATGATATGGGGATAATGATTGCAATCTTTAAATTTTACTGTATTAAAAATCGGCCTCATACCAACAACAGCAGAAGGCCAGAGCCTTCCGCCACCAGCTTACCTTAGACTTCTTCCACCAACTCAGGGAGAGTTGGGGAGAAGTCGCACTTACTTCTTCCACACCTCCTTCTTGAACTGGAACATCCATGGGACTCCAGTTGAGGCGTCCTCCATCCAAAGAAGCTGCGATCCAGAGACGCTTTGGTCCAGCCAACAAGTCATCAGTGCTGTCAGGTTTTTCCTTTCGACCTGAAAAGAAAGAGTCAAACGACATTAAATGAGTTTTTTCCATTTTTTCAAGAGCAGTTAAATAGCCAACCAGTAAACTTGAAAGTTTTTTTGGAAATGAATTTGGAACTAAATTGTATTCTTTATTTCATTTATTGCTGCACGCGATGATGATTCAAACAATTAAACTTTGTTACGTAAAGTTATTTCAAAATTGTGGTTTATAAAAATCTACATTGTTGAATTACACAATAATGCTAAATTATTTGGGCGTTAAATTTTGATTGTTGACAAATATTTTACACAGGTTTTAATTTTGTTGCCACACCAAGAAACTAAATTTCAATGAAAACAGGGTCAACAATGAGATAGACTTGAACAATTTCAAGCGTGTTGAAAAGTTGGTGAAAATGACGTCATTTTTTTCGCAGTCTTAGTAAAATGTTTTAGTTAATAAAAACACGCTTTTGTTTAACATTACGCCAGTTTTATCATCGAAGCGTTATTATTCCGTTGTTTTAAGGTTATGAAATAATGATTGTGATTTATGAAACACATTTTACTTAATTTACATCTATTGTATCAATTGTAATGCTGTCCAAAAATCGGTTTGGATTTTTTTTTTTTTTTTTTTTTCATTTTTGCTTGATTTTAAAAGTAATAAAATCTTACAGAGAGTTCTTTTTTTTTTCTTATAAATTTTTATTGAATCAGCATTTATCAAGTACTAGCGCATATTCAGATTTTAGGAGAAAACAGGTTATTTAGAAAAACAAGATAGGACAAACTTGACAGCTCTGTCCAAACTTTTGACTTTCCTTGTGTCACATTTGCTTAGAAAAATTTGTCTCGGACTGCACAAACATTGACTCTCATTAACGATAATTGTTAAATTAAATTTTTATCTTTATAGTCTTTGTCATTTCTACTTGATGGTTGGTTGGTTGATTTTTTGATGGCCAATTATCTGCTCGAGGGATATAGGCCCCATTTCTAGTTGAATGACGCTAAAATTGACGAAGCAGATAAATCAAAATATGATAGTTCGAAAGGATGCGCCACAGTTTTGCAAACAGTTTTAGCGTCGACGATTTTTGAATTTGTAGTTTGCTAACAGCAAAACTGGCACACAAGCAAGGAGGACGGAGAGTGTTGCCATACAGCAACATTACACAGCTCGCTGCTAGCCAAAATGGAAGGTGTCCTGTTTATGGATATTACCTGTCTGGAGTGACAGTCATCCAAAACCGGAATACCATTCATTTTACTTTGAGATTGGTTGTTCGACTATGTTACTATGGCAGCACTTTCCACTTCTGTGCCTGCTGACTGCCAGTTTCATTATCTAGTCATATATACAAAATTGCACTTCTATGAACTGCACCTCACATTACTGAAGAAAATTGAGACTGGTACCATTCGATTAATACTGTGTTTAATTTTGCTTAGTGGGTCGTTTACCCGTTCACTGTTTTTCTATTGGCATAACGCTTTATATTAACCCATTTGTTCATAAAATTGTTTCTTGAGATTATTTGAATTTTAAACATACAACTCTGACAATACAAACGTAAAACAATCAAGAAGTCTAGTAACAATTGTATAAGTAATCACATCAATTTGGAAGAAAGCGTTTGCTTTCTTGCACTGCCCCCCACCCCCCTAAAGCAGAGATGACCAACTGATTGTATAAATAAGCTATTATAATTGACAAAATTGACCATATTCATGACAAAAAAAATTATTAAATCAGAAATTATGGACAAAAAAATATATCAGAACAATTTTATTTTATTATTATTATTTTTTTAAGTTTTAATTTATATGTTTAATAATTTGATCAGTATTACACATTAGTTCTTAATTTTGAATGTAGGTGAGAAGTTCAATGGTAGAGAATGAGATTATTGTCAGTTTAACACTAAATGCAATTGCAACATTAACTATTTACGTGATATTAACATTACGGTTTTTTACAATCACTCTACCTTAAATAGCTGTTAATTTGAACTGACATTGAGCTTTGTTATCATCCTTAAAAACTTACTTATATTGAGAAAAGTTGATGAATTGGCCAGCTCTGCTTTTCACGCGCGCATGAAGCTAAATATAGCTTTAAAATTTCTCCCTAATAACCCCTTAACAGTTGCTTTATTTTTTATTTTTTAAATAATTATAACAATCGATTTTTCGTAAATACAAGTGAACTATGAGAAATCGATTTAATGTCCCCCACCCCCTAAAAAAATATATAGATAATATTGCAAAAATGCTACACATCTGGAGTGCCAAAAGAATGGAAGATCGATGCTGCCCAATGACATTGGGCTAAGATGGTGAAGAAGGTGAGAAAAGAAAGACTGCTGATGATGCCATTGAACCCGATGTTGTTTGTCTATCATGAACATGATGGTAATGAGAAAACGATGTTGCTGTTTTTCTTGCCCGATGACATTGGGCTGTGATGCCAAGAAACGAAAGAAAATGCCAATGATGAAGCCACAATTTCAGTCATGGTACAATGAAAGAGCCAGTGAACAGGAGACTCAGTTTTACCTAAGACACACCTACACCTATCGCATTTGTTTATAATGAGTGGGAAACTGTGCAAGAGGAATCGGAGCAATTCGCGTTATTATTAGATGCCTGTTATGAAAACGCAAATTATTGACGCGGAGTTTTAAGCTACGAAACCCTGCCGTTTTATTTTAGTTTTTTCTGGTTTACTTTTTGTGTTTTTTTTATTTGTATTTTTGTTTTATTTTAGTTTTTTCTGGTTTGCTTTTTGTGTGTTTTTTATTTGTATTTTTGTTTTATTTGTTTTGTTTTATTTTGTTTTTAATTTGTAAGTTTTAATAATTATGTGTATTTTTTATTTCCGTTTTATGCTTTATTATTTTTGTACATTTGTAACTGTGATTAATTTAAATATTAAGACGCCGAATAGATAGTTGTATATGCATATATTACTTACAAGACTACACGTATACTAAGAAAAAGTAATTTATATACATATATGCAGTGGCGTAGTCGTAAAAAAAGCAGAGGGTATACGTTCTAAGCAGAGGGTATACGCTCAAGGCAGAGGATATACCCCAGTGTATATATACTACAGCTTTCTTGAGAAACAGAGGGTATACGGTGTTCCTTAAAAAAATCCAGAGGGTATACGGAGTATACCCCCGTATACCCTCCACTACATCCCTGCATATATGTACAATGGCCAAATGAATTAACTTAAAAATGCATATTTCAAAGCTGTTACAAAAAATTTAATTATTTACAGAAAAGGTCGCTCAAATAATGAAACATATATATAAACTAACTAAGAAGATAATAATACATAGCTTATATAAATAAGAAATAAACGGTCAAGTGTGAGAATTACTCGCGCTCATAGGGTTCCGTACAATAAGTATATGAATTTTAAATTGTATTATTAAAACAATCGTTTTTAAAGAAAAATAAGACTTCGTAAAAACTATACAATGTAGGGTTTTGGTATAGCTGTATATATACTAGAAAAGTATGAATGGATATACCGCAAAAGTTCAAAGAGATATGAAGCTTAAATAATATCAAATATTGCCATTCTGTGTAAATCTTATTTAAATCTTATCCTAATTTGTTCATGATGAATTTAATTCGGCACTGCCAAGAAAAGTAGTGCATATTTAAACTTCATTTGGCATTTCATAAAACTAAATTCAGCGTCGTAATAATCTTTTCTTTTTACAGTGTATCTAAAACAAAACCCTTGTTAAAAGTTTAAACTTGGCATTTTGCTAAGCTTCGAAAGGAGGTAGCAAATTAGCAACGCCGCTTTGTTCTGTGCCGCGTTTTTCCATACAGGTTTTTAGTTAACCTTTAAAGACACAGTAGGTGTATTGCGAGAGCCACTCAATGCTAATTAGTCGCGAATCCCATAGTATTTATGTGATTAATTCTCATTAAATTAATCTGTTTTTAACAATTTGAGGTTTATTGCTTTTATACTGCTACTGGGCATTGCATTACACAAATATATCCTTAAAATTTGTTATCTAGGCTTTAAAAGTGATGGAGCATAGAATACGCCATCCCCGTCATTATGCATGTCCAAATCGTCCGTGTCTTTAACGGTTAATATCTCGGCTAATTACCGACGATTTTTTATGAAATTCATGATCAACAATGCTTTTAACTTCTGCTACGATAGGTACCTCTAGCGCTGCTCAACACTTTTGCTGAATGCCCGTAAATCGAAATTTGTGTGTAACGGAAAAATGTGATTTTCTCAAAAACCAAGTGACCTATGGCAATCGCTATAATTTTCCTGGAAGGTTTAAATTAACGTCTACTACCTCTAATTTTTTCAGAATTTTAGTTTCAGTAGATTCGGAATTAGCTGGGGGGGGGGGGGGGGGACATATTTTTGCACTACATTTTCGACCATAACATTGAAAATATAATACCTAAAATTAAAAGAAATTTATTTTTGAGTCCAGCGTTACGAGAGCTTTCACACGATATACAAAGAAAAGATTTCTTTTTTCAAGTAACTTAATTAGCCCCTCTACATTTTCCCTAAATATGTTTATCAATATTTATTAATTTGTAAATATGTGGGTCAATAGTCTTTATTATTTCCCCCAATTTGAACTTTCCACGTTCCATAGTTTACGAGTAAAGTGGCTGTGACAGACAGACACAGGAGTGATCTTATAATGGTTCCGTTTTTACTTTTTAAGTACGGAACCCTAAAAAATGTGCTATGAGGCCGAAAAAAAATTATCAACCGTGAAGAAACAGATTTAGAAAGTTACATGCAAGACCACTAACCAGCATTCAAATCTAGCTTCTGCAAAATCCTAATCTTTCAATATTTTTTTAACAGTCTGTTACACTATACTATCTTTATATTATTGTCTAAACACTGAAGATTGTATTAGTTATTTCCTATAAAATAAACTTTTACTTTCATGCTAAAAATAATTGTAATTCTTAAAAGAAAAAAATAACGTACGAAAAATTTCAAAATACAACATTTCATAAAAAGTTCAGCTCGTTTAGCCATCAAAAATTTTTAAGTTAATAATTTTGGCGCAAAAATAATGTTGGCATCCTAAGGAAAAGTACCAACTTGACTTCCTAATAACTCAGATTTCTGCAGCCAAGTTTTTTTACTAATAAAAAAAATGTATGCATATTTATTATTATCAGCATACAATCTCAATGCAAAATGTTCTGTTACTGAGTGAGGCAGTTTATAAGGTCATTACTAAAAAACATCTTTCAAGCGACTAATGGGCCAACATGTAGCTATATCTACAATTTAAAATAAATTCATAATACTTTTTTTTTAATTGAAAATTTAAAAATGCATTAAAACCGATTTCTCTAGTTCATACAGTTGATAAAAAAATTGCAACCTTTGATATGAGTATAATGATATAAGGATAATGATTGCAACCTTTAAATTTTACTGTATTAAAAATCGGCCTCATAGCAGCAACAGCAGAAGGCAAGGGCCTTCCGCCACCAGCTTACCTTTGACTTCTTCCACCAACTCTGAGAGCGTTGGGGAGAAGTCGAACTTACTTTGTCCACGGCTCCTTCTTCACCTGCTACTGTAGCGATCACACGCCTTCTCACTGATTGAGTGACCCAAATATGTTGTAGCAAGGATTAAATAATTCAATTCTACATGATGGTGATAAAACCAACTGAGATTTCGACATAGTATTTATATACAAATTTGGAAGAGGGGAAAAAATTTTATACTACTAAAAAAAAAAAAAAAACCTAAAAGATAGAAGGCCTTGGCCGAATTTGTTGACACTTCCATCTTTTTTCGTGGCGCCATCGTATGTCACACAAAGGAAGGTAAGTCCGATGAAAATTTCTTCAAAATACTTTTATCATTTTTTTTTTTAAGTTGAGGGGGGGGGGGGGGAGGGGGGTCGAGTAAGTATAGGAGTGAGACACCCTGCATACTTAAGTCAATAAATGGATTACAACCCGAGTTTCCTATACATTCTTTTTTACTTTCTTCTATCTTCAATAGAAGAAAGTATTGTAATCGAAATTTTTTTCGACTTCCGGTTTTCGACGGATTTACACGTTTTAGGGGTCAGAGATCCCAAAAAACATGTTTATAGAAAATGTCTGTCTGTCCGTCTGTCTGTCGCCATTGTACCATCAAAAAGTGTATGAAGTTATGCATAGAATTGAACCAAATTTCTATTTTAAGTTTTTGGCTATGGCAAGCAGATCCTCCCTGAATTTGGAAAAAATTCGCCGGTAGGGGGCGCTGTAATAGCGATTTTTGTGCGATTTTAAATATTGTACCATCCAAAAGTGTATTAATTTATGCATAAAATTGAACCAAATTTTTATTTTAAGTTTTTGGATATGGCAAGTAAATCCTCTCTGAATTTGGAAAAAATGCGCCTGTAGGGGGTGCTGTAACAGCCATTTTTGTACGATTTTGAATATTGTACCATCTAAAAGTGTATGAAGTTATGCATAGAATTGAACCAAATTTGTATTTTAAGTTTTTGGATATGACAAGTAAGTCCTCTCTGAATTCGAAAAAAATTCGCCGGTAGGGGCACTGTAACAGCTATTTTTGTGCGATTTTGAATATTGTACCATCTAAAAGTGTATGAAGTTATGCATAGAATTGAACCAAATTTTTATTTTAAGTTTTTGGATATGACAAGTAAGTCCTCTCTGAATTTGGAAAAAATTCGCCGGTAGGGGGCGCTGTAACAGTGATTTTTGTGCGATTATGAATATTGTACAATCTAAAAGTGTATGAAGTTATGCATAGAATTGAACCAAATTTTTATTTTAAGTTTTTGGATATGGCAAGTAGGTCCTCTCTGAATTTGGAAAAATTCGCCGGTAGGGGGCGCTGTAACAGCGATTTGTGTGCGATTTTGAATATTGTATTATCCAAAAGTGTATGAATTTATGCATAGAATTGAACCAAATTTTTATTTTAAGTTTTTGGCTATGGCAAGCAGATCCTCCCTGAAATTGGAAAACATTCCCCGGTAGGGGGCGCTGTAATAGCGATTTTTGTGCGATTTTGAATATTGTACCATCCGAAAGTATATGAAGTTATGCATAGAATTGAACCAAATTTTTATTTTAAGTTCTTGACTATGGCAAGCAGGTCCTTCCTTAATTTGGAAAAATTCACCGGTAAGGGGCGCTGTAATAGCGATTTTTGTGCCATTTTGAATATTGTACCATCGAAAAGTGTATGAATTTATGCATAGAATTGAGCCAAATTTTTTGTGTTTGTTTTTGGTCATGGCACGAAGGTCCTCCCTGAATTTGGAAAAATTCCTCCGGAAGGGGGTGCTATAATTGCGATGTCTGTACCATTTTCCTTATTCTACCATCGAAAAGTGTATGAAGTTATGCATAGAATTGAACCAATTTTTTTTTTTTTTTTTTTTTTTTTTTTTTTGTATGTTTCTGGCTATGGCAAACAAGTCTTCCCTGAACTTGAAAAAATACCGCCAGAAGGTGGCGCTATAATTGGATCTCTGCGCCATTTTCATTATTGTACCTCGAAAATTGAATAAATTTATGCATAGAATTGAACCAAATTTTTTTTGTACGTTTCTGGCTATGGCAAACAAGTCCTCCCTGAATTTGAAAAAAATCTGCCGGAAGGGGGGCACTGAGATATTTGTGACATTTTCTTTATTGTACAGTCGAAAAGTGTATAAAATTATCCATACAATTGAACCAAATTTTTTTTGCATATTTTTGGCTTTGGCCAACAGGCCCTCCTCGAATTTGGAAATATCGCGCGGTAAAGGGGCTCTGTGATAGCGATTTTTGTATACTTTTCTTGATTTTTCGTAGTTCTGTTGTCCATCGGCGGCTCGTGCAAACGCGGGAACTCGCTTCCTGCTAAGCCGGCTATTGGCAAACATCTGATAACAACAGAATAAGGAAAAACTATTAATTTTAAGAAATATCATGATATAGATTAACTCGTTTTTAGTTCATTTAATTGACTGAAGCAGGAATTTAAGATGAAAATCAAAGTTGGTATAATATTGAACTAATAATATTGAAGTATTAACATGTGTAACTAGTTTTTGAAATATTAAGATGTATAAGATAGAAGAAAGTTTTGGGATTGGCACATCCAACTAGTTTTTTTTTTTTTTTTTTTTGGATTGCAACCCGAATTTACTATACATTTTTTTTTTTTTTTTTTTTGGTAATATGCTCTGGCACAGGGTCAGCGAACCTATGGCACGCGTGCCACTTTGGGCACGCGAAAGAATAATTTTGGCACGGCGCGGCATTGATTATGTCTCTAAATCAGGATACAGTGATTTTACACAAAATACACAAATTTAGACGACCTGATTTAATTCTAAATTCGATTCATAGGCGTAGAGTTTTCAAAATTATTGGAGGGGCTCAGCCAGTGGCGCAGACAAGAGGGGGGGGTGTCTACACCCCCCTTTAACAGGGATTTAATTTACGAAGTAATGGATACAAAAATAGTAAAATCTGCTAAGACAAAATTACAAATAACCGCTGAAAGTTTTCGTTTTATACAGGTTTCCGTCTGCCATAGCAGGTAAAAATTCGAAGTGTTCCTTTCGATGGGGTCATGAAATGTTTGCCATTAGACAAGATTTCTTTATAGACACGTTTTGATTACACAGTCTAACGTTATATCCATATCCATACAGTAATACCTTTGTACAAGCAATCGCAAGCGACCGAAACAATATTCCGTTTAAGACAGGTTTCTGGCTAATTAAGTAAAATTGCACGGTAATCTTTTCTTCTGGAGCATGAAAAGTTTCCATTTAAGACTGGATTATGCCACAGACAGGTTCCGTTTTGACAAGTTTTACTCTACGTATATCATAAATATCTATATATCTAATAATAAAAGACAAAAGTTCCGTTTTGACAAGTTTTACTCTACGTATATCATAAATATCTATATATCTAATAATAAAAGACAAAAACGCTGCTTGTGTGTGTTTATTGCCGATGGCTAGGAAAATCTACTGCCCGCAGAGGTCTGAAAATTTATATGAGAATAGTTCAATGAGGTATGGATGCCCCTGAGGATCACACTTTTAATTTTTTGATAATTGGCCGAGATAGTAATTAAAAACTCATAAAAAAAAGAGATTTTATTTTTTTAATTGGCGGAGGCGCGCTGGTGCATGACCAGGACCTGCTTTTCGAGAGGAAAGGAAGGAAAAACTAAATACATCAGCCGTGCCGTTTAAAATACTGAAAAACGGACTACTTATTCTTATAGTTCGTACTGTTACGTCTCAAACGCCTCAATCAGTTAAAAAAATATGGTTCTTAACTCTTTGAAAAAAAAAAATTCAAACAGGGATTTCTCAGTCGACTTTTTGTCCCTTTCGCCAACGCTTACTCAAATTTTAAGGGTACCGATTCACAAAATACACGTACACTGTTAAAAAAAATTCCGTTAAAATACGTAAATTGCACTGGCGATCGAGACGCCAGTACTATTTCCGTATTTTAACGGAATTTTTTTTCCGTAAATTCCACAAAAAATTTCGTTTTTTTTTTCACAAAATTTACGGAAACAAAATTCCGTTAAAATGCGGAAATAGAACTGGCGTCTCGATTGCCAGTACAATTTCCGTATTTTAACGGTAATTTTCTTTTTAGATTGTTTTTAAAGCTAAGATCTTCTTCTCGTCGGTGGTGCAATCGGTTTTCTAAAAGACTAATTTTAATTCTTTAAACAAATTTGCGACCGTAGGTCACTTCGTGCCTCACTGTGACGAGACTATCTTTTTTCCACAATCTTTTTAGAGCATTTCCACAGACTGGATTTTACATCTATTACAAAAATTTCGTACTGTTCAAACGAGTAGAAGTATTTTAAAATAAAAATAAAATCTTAGAAAATTAGACGAAAACGCTCAAAAACGGTCTCGGCGCGGTTTCGCTTGGCTTCGGCACACGTTTTCACTATTAAAAATGCATGTTTTTCATGAAATTTTATAGAGTACTCGGGTACAGTTAAATTTATAGCATATTAACATTTCGGACAGTTCGGACAACGAAAAGTATCTTTTGTTTGTTATATTAAAGCGAAAACAAGAAAACTAGTCTGATGTGACAATCCTAAAACTTTCTTCTATCTCATACATGTTAAAACTTTAAAAATCGTTATCACAGTGCCAAAATTAAATGACAATCTATGCTCATCTCCATCATAAGGATTCTAAAGATATAGGTTCATTAAATTGTGTGCATTTTAAAAGGAGAACTTTGAAACAAACAACTGAATTTTGGCATCCACCCTCTTAGATGTCTGCAAGCAAAATTCTCAGCCCAAAGAGCATAAAAGCGACACCTGTCGCGCTGTATCACCAAAGCTAAAGAAAAAGATCTATGTGAAAGTGTAACAGAACATGAAGTCTGATTAAATTCCGTGTATTAGTTTTTGAGACAGAACAATTGCGGGAATCGTGAAAAACGGAGCATAGCAGAGCCACCTATTGAGCGATTTACACCAAAACGTAAAAAGAACAACATATATCAACGTCTAACTGAATTTGAAGTTTGATGAAAATTTGTGTATTAGTTTTTAAGATAGAGCTATTACGAAAATCATGAAAAATTCTGTATTGCAGTGCCACCTGTTGGCCAATTTACACCAAAAAGTAATCAGCACCATTTAATATCACGGACTAACCTAATCTGAAGACTGATGAAAATACGTGCATTAGTTCTTGAGAATGAGGTATTGCGGAAATCGTGAAAAATGCAGCTTAGCAGCGAAACCTGTTAGACGATTTACACGAAAACGCAATCAGCACGAAAAAATATCAAGATGTAACTGAATCTGAAGTTTAATGAAAATCTGATCATTAGTTTTTGAGATGTAGCTATTGCGAAAATCGTGAATAATGCATCATAGCAGCGCCACCTATTGAGCAATTTACAACAAAAATTAATCAGCACCAAACAATATCAAGAACTAACAGAATCTGATGTTTTCTGAAAATCCGTGCATTACTTCTTGAGATATAGGGCAATTTGCACCAACAACTATTAAGCACCACTTTATCCTCCTGAGACCTGGCATCCATTTAAATGGATGTTTTGCTTTCGCCTTCTATTTCGTTAAATTTCATTGTAGCAATCTAAAACCAGTTTGGCATGGTAATGTATGAATCAAAAATCAACATTCAGCTTTTGGATTTTGGCAACAGTAACTACTTTGTTTACAAAATGGCGTAAAATGAGTCAAATTGGAATTCTACGTTCTGCTGGTAAGTCTCGTTTTTATGTTATTTTAATTTGTTTAAACTTTTTTTTTTTTTTTTTGCAATTTTAATAGCAGATGTTAATACTTGCCTTATGTTCTTTATAGTAAATTCTATTCTTTCTCATACTTTTAGCATTTTTAAAATTATTTTAAAGCGAGTTATGGCCTGAACATCCATTTAGATGGATGTGCTGTAAAACAAAATTAAAAAATCGAAATTTATTAATTTCTTAAAAAACATCATTTTTATGCCTATTTGTTGAAAAGAAAACTCATATTTAAAAAAAACTATATGCATTATATTTTACTTGGGTCTCAGGAGGATATATCAGGGACTAATCAAGCCTAAAGTTTTATTAAATTCCGTACAATAGATAGAGCGCCCAAAAAATTTATGTCACACATACAGGCAAACTCACAGACGATTCACAGATAGACATTTTGTAAAAACATGTTTTTCGGGATCTGTGACCGCTAAAAAGTGTAAATCCGTCGAAAACTGGAATTCGAAAATTCTCCTGAATCCAATACTTTCTTCTTGCAAAGATAGAAAGTAAAAAGGAAGAAGAAAACACACGTCTTTTAGAATCAATATTTTTTTCACGAAACTTTTACAGAGGCTCAGAAACGGTTATATTTATAACGATAAAAATTTTAGAGAGTTCCAAAAAAAAAAAAACTATTTAAAAAAAAAAAATTATGAAACGACCGTACTTGAAAAACAGAAAATAACTCCTTACGAGCGCTTTTACCATTAAGGCTAATGTCAGACGAACGTCTTTTTGCACTCTTTTTCCCCTACATATCATCCCTACACAATGTCGCTAGCATTTCGTCTGACATTAGCCTTAAAGTCAATATTTTTTGGAGAATTTTTCGTTTAAAAATATAAATTCGGCAAAATCGGATTAAAGGTATAAAATCATACAAATTTGTGCTTTATTAAAGGTTATTAACACGGGCCCGTCCGCTAGTCTATAATAATAAGGAAAGAAGGTTGTCTGTCTGTCGGCCATGTTCTGAAAAAATCGCTGCGCGTAGAGCTACAAAATTTGGTATGAAGGTACTTCTATGTATTTAGCCCGATTTCGGAGTTTTTGATTAGACTTTTTCAATATAATTTTTAATGCTATTTCTAACGATTTTTTCGCGGTTCGAGGCGATTCTTTTTTTTTCTTATTATTAAAATAAATCCGATTTCAATCTTTAAGCGCATAATATAGTTAATTTTGTCCTCTTTTCAAAAAAGTTTATTCGGAATTCGTACAGCGATTTTTGAATTTTTCGCAAATATTTGCATGCGATTTCGTGTTTCGCAGCGATTTTTTTATATAAAAGAAATTTGGTTTCAATTTTTTAGCATTATACGGTAAATTTTGTCCTTTGAAATTTTTGAATTTTTAATTCTATTTTTAATGCGAGTTTTTCTGATTTTTCGCAACGAGTTTTGACACTCGTGAAAGAATTACGTTTAAAATGTTTTAGAACACTTGTAGTAATTTTTCGTCTTTGAGACTTTTGGAATTTTTAGCGTTTTTTAATGCAATTTTCAGCGGTTTTTCGCGTTCCGCAGTGACAGTGATTTTTTGCATTCCGTGGAGATTTTTTGACATTCGTGAAAAAATTCCGGTTAATGCTTTTAGTCCACTATAGTGAATTGTGTTCTCAGCGATTTTTGAATTTTTAATGCTCCTTTTTGCTTTTGTTTGCGTTTTTTTCGTATTCCGTAGCGATTTTTTGGCATTAATAATTTTTTGGCATAATATTTTTTCAGTTTCAAACTTTTAGCCTAATATAACAAAGTTTCTTTTTCGCAAATTCTGAAAAAAAAAAAAAAAAAAAAAAAAAAAAAAAAAATCCGCATTTCAACACGATTTTTAGCGTTTTTACGCGTTCCGTGCCTTTTTTTTTTACATTTATAAAAGAAATTCGTTTCAACCTTGTAACACACTGTAGTAAATTTTTTCCTCCGCGATTTTTGATTTTTTATCGATTTTTAATGCGATCTTTAGCGTTCCGCTGCTATCTTTTGACATCCGTAAAAGGAATTGGGTGTCAAACTTTTAGCCCATTATAATAAATTTTGTTACATTTTCAATAAAGTTTATTCGAAATTCGTACAGCGATTTTTGAATTTTTTGCGAATATTTTTGCATTGTTTAGAGATTTTTCGCATTCGCGGTGATTTTACTGCATTCTTAAAAGGAATCATGCTTTAATATATCAAAAAAATCCCATAATAAGACAATTTTGTCACCTGCGATTTTTGAATCTTTAGCGATTTTTAGAGTTTTTTCGCGATTCGCTACAATTTTTCCAAATTAGCAAAATGAATCCGCTTATCTTCTATCCCACAATAGTAAATTTTGTTTTCTTTTCATTTAAATTTATTTGGAATTCGTGCAGCTTTGTTTTTTTTTTTTAATTTTTCGCGATTTTTTATTACGATTTTTTGAATTTTCGTGTTTTGTACTGTTTTTCAACTGACCGGACGACGCCGGGCATGTCAGCTAGTTAGTGAATAAATGCATAATATAAATAATACAGGTTTGAGCACGAAAAAGCGGCCCTGCTGTGTTTGCCATGAATGCGCATGTACAGATAGATACTTTTATATGAACATCGAAAAGTTTGAAAATAACACGAAAATCATATAACAGGAAATAACACGACAGCACGGGGGAAAATGAAGTTTAGGACTGGCCCGGGTTTACTCAAAAAATTTAGACCCGGTCCCTATTCAGCCTGATAATAATGAAAGAAAATAGAAAATGGGCCTGAGAAAGGGTTTCTTGCTCGGCCCGAATAAGAACAACTGAATATGTATTGTTTATTGTTACCAGATCCTGGTGAATCGTCATTTACTATGGAGAGACCGCTTGATTGATTTGGACTATTTTAATAAATATGACCTTTATGCATGATTTAGAGACAAATAATTTCTTCCTTTATATTCTATGCTTTGGAGACACTGGCGATTCTTCCTGGCTTCTAGTTTCATCATTTGCAGCAAAACTTAAAGCCTCATCCCCTTCCCTCCCGAGTTCTTCAAAGCTTGTAAATTGGAGTCCCTTTCTTTGTAGCTTCGGAAAATAGCAAATCACCTGTGCTCTAATCAGATCATATCGGACACAATATGTTGTCCGTTAAAAACGTGAATTTATTGCTCTATTGTCTATGACGCCGAATTAGAAAAAGAATTTCTTCCCAGAAAGTGTGCCCAGTGTCCAAAGAAGGAAGAAAAACCCACCATGGAGAGTGCTTTGTTTTTTTTCATATGTAATATGCCACAATAAAATTCTCCAGTTGTTATACTTGTTTACAAAGAATAAAAGAAAATAACGAATTTAGAGAAAGAACAATTATCCATCGAAAACATACGCTAAAAACTTTTGTAAATTATATGAAATTCCGAAATCTGAGTTTTTTCTATGTCAGTTGGCGTGAAAAAAATTAGCCCATCTGAAAAATTATTGGAGGGGCCCGAGCCCCACGGGCCCATATAACTCTACGCCTATGATTCGATTAATTGGAAATTGAAGAATTTTAATCTTATTCAATATAGTTCGAAAATTTATCAAACGAAGAAAATATTTGAAAACTACCAAAAAGGAAAGATTATCATATGTATTAATAAAAATACCGATGCTAAATTATGGCAACTTGAAAATTAATTTGAAAACTATTTAAATGTAATCTGCCCTTTTTTCATTTTGATAATTTTCCCTGCATTTTTCCCTGTGAGTCATTATTTTCTCAAATGAATAATATAAAAAATCAAATAGAGAGCAGTTGCCAGATAAATCCATTTTATTTTGCATTCTGTTAAAATTAACTGAGCATTAAAATGGTATTAATTATTTTTCATCCAAGATACAACACAATTAATCACATTTTTTTTATTAATTTCTAAAATATAAGTGTTGCTATAATTATTTCAGTGTAGTACTTACATGTATGTTACCCATATTAGAAAAAAATCTTAATAAGTAATTTTCAAATAGTTTTGATTCATTATCTTTCGATCCACTAAATTTGTTTTATAGGTGGCACGTCAAGGTTATGTAAAATATTTTTTGAAAACAAATGGCACACGACTATAAAAAGGTTCGCCAACCCTGCTCTAGCACTTCTCAACACTCTAGTGCTTATACACTCTGTATATTAATAAAAATATTGCATGAAAACAATGAGGGGAAAAACTATTGTTGCCTTAGCAAAATTCTTAAAAGAATAAACCAAATGTTTTTCGGTCGAAATACATCTATTATCCGTCTATTCTCTTATTCGCGATAGTGAAGGTCCCGTGGCTGACGGATAATTGAAACTGTATGTTGCCTCTCAATTGCCACAGGAAAAAAAAAAATTTCAAAATTATATCTTTAAAAGAAAACGTTCTACAAGCGCCCAAGAAATTGGCCTTTTAACATACATAGCACTCAATATATAATCATTAGTAACGTTATTCACCATCTTGCTAATCAATGAAAATTAACTTTTCATAGAAAGTCCTCGTCAATTATAGTCAGGGTCCGACTAGCAAGATTTTGTGCCCAGGGCACTTTCAATTTTTTGTGCCCCCTTAGTTCGTTTGATTTACTGATAATATATATATATATATATACAGGGTGATTCATAAATATCGAAACAATAGACTATCTCCTTAAATATTGCCCCTAGGCACATACTTCCAATTGCAAAGTTTCATAAAAAAGGGTGCAAATTTTGATGAGATAAGTTTCAACTCCATGGGGGGTCTATATGAGTAAATACAAAAATTAAATTTTTATACGGCCCCCGTAGAGTAAAATTCCCAATTAGGAAATTTTTCCTTATCCATTCCTGAATTAAACACAAAAAAATTCATCTCGATATCTTCAAAATTCACAGAGATATCAAAATCCAAAATTCGTGACTTACACCATTTATCCATGCCTCTGAGCGACGAGTTTTTGACTCATTTTGAATGCAAGATAGGGATCATCCACAAATTGTACATTATTAAAAGTCGATATAAGACAGTGCCTCTCCTTTGGATATGAAATAGGCAGCGTATAGATTTTACGTTAAACCTGTTTTCTAAGCATGCTGGTGGTCTGCACTAGAGGCCTGCACGGGTCGAAATATCTAGGTCCGGTCCCGAACCGACCCATAGGACAAAAAGTTCGGCCCTGCCTGGAAAAAAGTTCAAATCGCAGCCTGGCCCGGCCTAACTCAATTTCTACATAGTTTTTTACATCGATATGGTTAAAAGTTGTTTCGTATGGAGGAGTTCTGACCAAAAATACTTATTACATCTTTTCTTTTTTCATGTTTATAATTATTATTTTTAAAGAAGCGCCATAAGCTGTGATTATTTGTTTTATTAATGAATCTCTATTTATATGTAAATGAATCACTTCTCCTTTAATATCGTTAATCCATATTACATGTGTTGGAGACAATGAAAAATGCTGTAAAGTAAAATCTTTTAAGATGGAATCACATAGGGGGAAAAAAAGCGTTATAGACAAGTTCCCTTCTTAGGAGTTGTAAATGTAGTCTATTTTTCACAGGTATTATTATATTCATTTTCCATGGATCAACAGATCTTTCCGTTTAAGGAAGGATTCCGTCATAGACAGATTTTTTTTTAGTACTTTTACTGTATTTTATTTTATTTTTTATTTTATTTTTTTTTTTTTTTTGCCTTAAAATATACTATCCTTTAAAAATATGAATTTTAAAGTTTTATTGTAAAATAATGGCTATTTTAAAATATATGCATTTGTTGTAAAAATTTTTGGGCTGAGCCAAATTTTAGTTATTTTTGCACGCTTTAAGTCAGTCATAGGTAATGATTTTAATACGGGTTGTCTCGAGACCGGGACTGAAAATTTCGCCCAAGGGAGACCTAGGAATAAAGAAGCTAGTCCCATTTCGGTATAACCAGTGGCCGAGAGCTTCTGCTTTCAAAGCTGGTAGATGGGAGGTGCTGGGTTCGAACGCAATCGTGCCCTTCGGCCCAATCTTTCTGAGTTTTCAGTGGTTTTCTGCGAAACTTGGATATCCTTGCGTAAATATGAATATTTTCCCTTAGAAAGACCTCCACGGAAGGCACTCCCCTCCTCTTCGGGCCTATTATATCCCTTGTGTAGATAATTGGCCGTTATAAATCGCACCAACACCCGGTTCGGTATGAAAAATTACGTTAGGCCCGGCCTGGCCGAGCCTTCAGAAAAAAATCGCCAATCCCGAGTCTGGCCCGGCCCCAGAATACAGAGTTTTTTAACGGCCTCGCCGGAACGATAAAAAGCCTGGATTAGTGAGGGCTAAAGTTATGAAAAACTCTTAATCGGCATGTTAGAAAAAGCATTGTTTCGAATTACACATTTAATATTTATTTATGGACATTTAAATAGTACAAAAAGGAGGTGGAAACGGAACGTTAAACTGAAAAACGGGAAAAGTTAAACTGAATCGGAAGTTTAAGCTACAGAAAAAAGTTACTTTTTCATGTGCATTTTTTAAAAATGCATTTAAACATTTTATTAGAAAAGCCAATCAATGTTTAAAACTTTAAATGCTTTTTTCTGCATAATGTTTTTTTGTTGTTTTTTTTTTTTACCATTTCTTGTCCTTAAATTATTATAAGTCAAGAATCGTAAATAAAAAAGGTGCAAACATACCTTTTTTTGTTCATTTTACGTTAATTTTGTTTCGGCAAATTTGAAAAAAATTTTACTTTTGAAAATATGATTTTTTTACAAATAAGTTACAAAATTTTTTAAATAAATATTTTTAACATTTTTAAAATTAATATTTAAAAAAATTCTGAAACAAAAATAAAATTATACTCTCCTCCTTAATTAAATGAAAAAAAAATTGAAATCCGATGAATAATGTTTCGAGTTATAAAGATTCTATATTAAATCCACTTAAAAAATACTAATCAGTTAAATTTTTTAAAAACTTTTCATTAGAAATATTAGGATGGGATTTTCTTTGAAAATTATATGGTTAACCATCACAAAAAAAGAAAAAAAATCAAAATTCTAACTCAACAAATATATTTTTTACATGTTTCCTAGAGCTCTTAAAGTAACATTATTTCTTGGATTGCACGCATTTCAATTTGTGTCTAATCCCTTAAAACCAGATGAATTATTTAAACAACCATAACTCCCCGAGTTTTTCAGATATGTAGATGCAATTTTTTGTGTTTAATTCAGGAATGGATAAGGAAAGTTTTCCTGATTGGAATTTTTACACTACGGGGGCCGTATAAAAATTTAATTTTCGTATTTTTTCAAATACACCCCCCATGGAGTTGCAACTTATGTCATTAAATTTTGCACCCTTTTTTATGAAACTTTGCAATTGGGAGTATGGGTCTAGGGGCAATATTTAAGTAAATAGCCTATTGTTTCGATATTTATGAATCGCCTTGTATATATATATTTTACACACTTATTCGAAAAGTGCCAACTCAAAAAATTAAATTTCCCAAAAAATTGAAAAACGGTTCCAGAAATAAAAATAGTTTTTTATTATTACTTTTTGAAATGTGCTTTTAAGCATATATTGAGATATATTTTTGTTTTTTCATCGTATTAATATCTCAAATATCCCATTTTTTCACAATTTTGATATTTTTAATGGGAATTTAGATGAAATTATGAAAATTTTCGGGCCCGGGTGCCCGTGCAATAGTCAAGGCCTAATTATAGTGGGTTATTACAAATGCATTGCGTTCTTATTATTATTAAGGTTCGTGCCCCATTTCCGATGCACGAAGTTTCGAAGTGTACACGATGCAGTCGGATTGTCAACATTTAGCCTCTTAAGTATTAATCCGTGGATTTATTATTCACTAAATCCCGATTAAGTCATTATCAATGCCAGAAGGTCGCCCAGAGCGGATTTTAACATTTAGATTGAAATCACGCTTTAGAAATCGTCAAAACCACTTTTTAACTGTCCTAAGAGCGGGGGTACGATCCAAATAAACGCCTTGATATTTGTTTGTAGCACGTACGACACTCACTCCTTTTTTTAAACTCATGTAACATAACATGACCAGGGCCCGACTTATACTGTGCGGAGCCCTGGGGCAAACATTATTCGGGGGGCTCTTCTTCTATCTTTTGAAATTTTTCGTGATTCATGCTAAAGTGACTAAAACTAAACATTATACTTATTGTAAGTATACATAAATTTCGTACCAAGCACTGTTCACATCTATATACAGAATAGCATAAGAAAGATAACTTTAAGAAACAATAGACTATACCCTTTTTTGGTTATAGGAATGTAAGGATAAATCTGAGTCGTTAAAATGTAAATACAGTTCTTTCAGGCATTATTAGTTATCTTTGTTAATACTTTTCTACTTAACTTAATATTTGTATTCAATCAACATGGATGTGGGTGATTCCATCCAGTGTTGAATTCAGGGGGTGGCCCGGGGGGGCATCGCCCCCGGAGCAATGAGATTTCCCCCCGGAAGATTTGAGATTTTGTGTTTTCAATGGTCAAAAAACGCAATTCCCCCCCACCCCCCGGAACTCTATAATGTCCCCCCGGAGACACAGGACTCCCTCCCGGAGAAAAGGGTTTGAATTCAACACTGTCCATCCTATGGAAAGGCAAGTGGCTGCATGCATTTAATAATGATAGCAACAAATTTCAATACTTGTTATGTTGTCCCGGGAGGTCCGGGACAGCTGCCCCGCATTAGTTAGGCCCTGAACATGACGAAATTGCAACTTTTCATCTTCCATTTTGGATATTAACCTTGCATACAAATTAATCTGAAAAACTTTTTTTTTTAAACGTCATGTTCACTTACGACACATGTAAATAACTGTCAGTTAATAATATGCTTAAAAAAGAAACATCAGCACAGTCAAAATGGAGACCGGCTAACTGCGCCGATGCCGACCCTTCTTTGCCTCCCCCTGTATGAACTGCGCTCCGCGTCACGTTGGACCGGATATCATTGTCAACCCCCTCTCTGATACTTATGGGCACGAAGTGACAGCTTTTTTTGTTAGAAAGACTCTTTTCTGTCGGCGTTGATTTGCTAAATTGGGCGCTTTATGGATAATTTCGGCTATCAATAATGCTTTTCTTAAACTCGCAAAAAACTTATACACATATAATACATATATTTTATGTATGTGTATAATAATTTTTTTTGTTGTTGTTGTTGTTAATAATAACTATTAAATTACAGAAAAATCGACACTATAAAAATGTATATTCCGTTAATATAATATGCACTAATTGAAAAAAAAAGGAAATAAATAAAAGTATGATGATAAAAAAATCCATATATAACCATTATAGAACATTACAAATCATCATCAATTTCAAATATTTACATAAGAAATTTAAACGTTGAAGAATTTTTTTAAATTACTTTAGAAGAGAAAATTTTATGAAGAAATAAAACTTGTTACCTAATAATGCCATTTTTTTCTCCAAGCATATTATTTTTCGTTCAATAATATAATATTTGACATGGGCCAATTATGTATGGAAACAAATATTTTCGTAAGGTTTAAACTAATATCTCATTCACTTTGCCTTAAATGTTTCATTCTAAGATTCTTCAAGAACCTTAAACATTATTAACATTTATATACAGATATTTCATAATTCAATTAATATGCTAGAAATAAATTCACTTTAATATTATTATCTGTAGTATTTTGAAAGAAAGATGCTGAGGAAAAAGAACAACATTCTAAATGGAAGAATATTCTTGCTGCTGAAATATTCCTATGAACGCTAATTTGTATTTCTTTTATTGCTCTTAATATTATTGTTTTTACTATTATTATTATTAACTTATTTAGAGTAAGTTTTATTTAGAATAACTTATTTAGTATGTAAATAATCATTTTTTATTTTCTTTCAAAACTTAATTTTTTCCAAGTTCTAAAGTAAATTTTAAAATTCCAAAGCGGTTGCACGATGTTTTATAAGTAAAACTTAAATATGTATTTCTTGATAAAGTTTAATTTTTACTGAATATATAATTATTATAATCACGCACGATTCTCTTATGCACAGGCTAATAAATTAATAATAATAAGAAGAAGAGCAAAATTCTCATGAATTCAAAACTGAGAAGTGCATTATCATTTGAAAAATATGCATCAAAAGTGGTGTAAAGAAACTTAATTCCTTAAGAGTGTTCTCAAATCCAAAAGGGCAACTTTCTGACATAATTTTTAATTTATTTTTGTTCGAAAATGCATGAAAATAGCTGGTGTTGTTGTTCAGAAACTATGTCATTGAGCTATTTTTTCCTTTTTTTTTTTTTTTTTTTTTTTTTTTTTTGCAAACGCAATAGATCTTTCAGGAAAGAGTGTCCAAGTGGACGTTTGGAACCGAATTTCCTCGCGAAGGAGGAAAGAGCCCTCAAGAGCGGGCGAAAAATGTGTTTGTCACGTAATCAAATTCGCTTCTAACTCAATAAGTAATGGATGGATCAAAAAATGGAAAAAACAGTTCCATTCCAAATCGCTTCCATGGCCAGGCTGTCCCATTTTATACCTTTCCGTTAAAAATGAATTTGTAACTGTGTCAAAACGTTTTGCGCTTGTTGAGCAGAGCAGTTAAGAACAGCTTAAGGTGCTTCACAAATTCCCTGCTCGCAACACAAAATTTTGTTACACATTGTCTGATTCATTTTTATACTTAAAGAAATAAAATTAACAAGCCTAAGCGATTTTTAATTGAATAGCGTATTCCATTTCCAGATAAATAAATTACTTAAACAGTTATAACCCATTCTTGTTATGTGGCGAGAAGTTTTTATACTTTCTCGCACTGCTGCTTCGTGAATTTGGTTCAAAACGCCAACTTTTACAGTATTTTCTGTAAAATTATCTGCTTTTTCCACAAAATGGAAAAGTCATTCGATTACATAGTTTCTTAATAAGAACATCTTCTAAGTTAATGTGTTTTCAAGCATTCAGAAATGTGTCAGAAAATAGTTTCTTTGAATTTGAGAGCAGTTTTAAGACTGTTTTCAAATGCAAAATGGTTACTTTCTAGAATTCATATTTGTTTGTATTTACATGAGAGTGACCTATCTGTTATTTAGAATCTGTGAAATTGAACGGTTTTTCCAATTTTCATTAAAGGCAATCTTTTACAAAATGCTGTTAAAAGCATTTAGCATTTGAACTGTATTTCCACAATGCGTTCTAAACTGAATTTCCAAACGTGACAGTCCGATAAATTTTTATCAAACAACAATTGCTTATAATTCAACATGTAATTCAGTTATCTGAAAATGAAAGATTAATAGATTCTAAATCCATTCAATAGTCATGTCTGCTAGTAACATGATTTTACGTTTAAAAGCAAGTTTGTAAGTTAGAAAATTTTGAGGGAAACTCTTTGCAACACCCTTAAATCTAAAAAAAAAAAAAAAAAAAAAAAAAAAAAATTACCTTTATACACATAAGATTATGATTTTCTAATTTCTTATTAAATCAACACATCTTCTCCAAATATAGTAATTTCACTAGATTATGATTTCCTAATTTCGCATTAAATCAACGCATCTTCTCAAAATATAATTTCAAGGTTTCATCTATACTATAATATTATAAAGAGATAAAAATTGTTTATTTGTAGGAGGTAAGCACTGGAACTACCGAACCGATTCCAAAAGTAATGGTATCAAAATGATGGTGTTAGCCCAACTTAGAACATAGGTTATATTTTATGTCTGTGCCACAACCCCAAAGGGGGTGCAGGAGCAAAAAACGTTCTAAAAATGCGATTTTTGCGTTACTGAAGGACCTAGAAATATGAAATTTGAAATATTAGCTACTTATTAGATATAAATGATGTCTAAGAACAGTTCTTAAACAATTCGAAATTTAAAAGGGGTGAAAATGCACAAAAAGCGTTCTAAAAAAAGTTCTAAATGGTGGTTTCTACACAATCTCAGGAAATACCAAACCGATTTAAAAAATAATGGTGTCAAAATGATGGTGACAAACCTTGCTCCAAGATAGGCTATATTTTATGTCGGTGCCACTACCCCAAAGGGGTGCAGGAGCAAAAAACGCTCTAAAAATGGGATTTATGCGTTACTGAAGGGCCTGGAAATATGATTTGATATATTAGCTACTTATTAGATATAAAGGATTTCTAAGAACAGTTCTTAAGCAATTCGAAATTTAAAAGGGGTGAAAATGCGCGAAAAGCGTTTTAAAAAACGTTCTAAATGGTGGTTTCTACACAATCTCAGGAAATACCAAACCGATTTAAAAAATAATGGCGTCAAAATGATGGTGAAAACCCTTGCTCCAACATAGGCTATATTTTATGTCGGTGCCACTAACCCGAAGGGGGTTCAGGAGCAAAAGACTTTCTAAAAATGCGATTTATGCGTTACTGAAGGGCCTACAAATATGAAATTTAAAATATTAGTTACTTATTAGATATAAATGATTTCTAACAACAGTTTTTAAGCAATTTGAAATTTAAAAGGGGCGAAAATGCGCGAAAATCGTTCCAAAAAAAACGTTCTAAATGGTGGTTTCTACACAATTACAAGAAATACCAAACCGATTTAAAAAATAATGCTGTCAAAATGATGGTGACAACCCTTGCTCCAACATAGGCTATATTTTATGTCGGTGCTACTACCCCAAAGGGGGTTCAGGAGCAAAAGACTTTCTAAAAATGCGATTTATGCGTTACTGAAGGGCCTACAAATATGAAATTTAAAATATTAGTTACTTATTAGATATAAATGATTTCTAACAACAGTTTTTAAGCAATTTGAAATTTAAAAGGGGCGAAAATGCGCGAAAATCGTTCCAAAAAAAACGTTCTAAATGGTGGTTTCTACACAATCTCAGGAAATACCAAACCGATTTAAAAAATAATGGTGTCAAAATGATGGTGACAAACCTTGCTCCAAGATAGGCTATATTTTATGTCGGTGCCACTACCCCAAAGGGGTGCAGGAGCAAAAAACGCTCTAAAAATGGGATTTATGCGTTACTGAAGGGCCTGGAAATATGATTTGATATATTAGCTACTTATTAGATATAAAGGATTTCTAAGAACAGTTCTTAAGCAATTCGAAATTTAAAAGGGGTGAAAATGCACAAAAAGCGTTCTAAATGGTTGTTTGTACATAATCTTAGGAAATACCAAACCCATTTAAAAAATAAAGGTATCAAAATGATGGTGATAACCCTTGCTCCAACATAGGCTACATTTTATGTCGGTGCTACTACCCCAAAGGGGGTGCAGGAGCAAAAAACGTTCTGAAAATGCGATTTTTGAATTATGGAAGAACCTAGACTCGTGAAATTTTGCATGGTATATATTTATTAGATATAAATGATCTCTAAGAACATTTCTTTAAAAATTTGATATTTAAAAGGGGTAAAAATGCGCGAAAAGTGTTCTAAAAGCGTTCCAAATGCCGATTTTTCAGCAATATGTCAGGAAGAATCAAACTGATTTTAAAAGCAATGGTAGGAAATTGATGCTGACAGCCTCTGCTCTAACATAGACGCTATTTCATGTCGGTTCTCACCATCACCTAGAGGTTGCAGGAGCAAAAAAGAAAAAAAAAAAAAAAAAATTCTAAATTTCGATTTTTGTGATCGGTAGGGGCTAGCAACTTGAAATTAGCCAAGGTACATATTTATTAGATATAAATGATCTTTATGAACAGTTTCGAAAAAATTGGAAATTAAAAAAGGGGTGAAGGTGCACGAAAAGCGTTCTAAAAAAGTCCTTCCGGCCAGTGCCGGGAGGAAGAGGTAGCTTTCAAATACCTTATTTTAAAAAAGCCAACTTATATTATTCAAACACACGAAGCTCAATTTAGTGGAAACCGTATATAGGAGATTCAATACTAATTTTTATCAATACCAAATCATTATGAATGAGAATTTCACGAAATTAGTCAGCTTTATCCAAGCTGCTTTTATTTAAAGTAACTTATATTTGGCTGAGATGTTGATGTATACTATCCACATGCTTCCTCACATGGAAATGGGCGAATACGTGTGTTATCGCGTGACAAATACAAGATCATTTCAAAATGTTAGCCATACTAGAAATTCAAAGTGCTATAATTCAACCATTTTTTAAGATATAAACAAAAGAACAAATTTTCAGAAACAAAATCTACTCCGGAATCTTTGTATCAAGGCCAAACACATAAAAAAATCTTTTTCATTTTCCAATTTTTTAATACCTCATTTTAAATTTTAAATTTAATTTTTTTTAAATGGCAACCCTTTTGAAACAAGATAGCGAATGAAGCTGGCCAACGAACTCGGTCGAGACATTGGTATGTACTATGTACAGACCAAGTAACATCCAAATCGGTTCATAAATACGCTTGTTATCGCGTGACAAAAATCAGGTCGTTTTAAAATGTCAGCTACAATAGAAATTCAAAACGCTATAACTCAGCCATTTTTTTAGATATAGACGAAACAAAAACTGTTCCGGGATCTTTGTATTAAGGTCAAACACATACAAAAAAAATCTTTTTCATTTTCTAATATTTTGGTATCTCATTTTAAATTTTAAATTTTTTAAATTTTTTTAAATGGCCGCCATTTTGAAACAAGATGGCGGATGAAGCTGGCCAACGAACTCGGTTGAGTTCTTTGTATGTACTATGTACACACCAAGGTACATCTTAATCGGTTCATAAATACGCCTGTTATCACGTGACAAATATCAGGACGTTTCAAAATGTCAGCCACGCTAGAAATTCAAAATGCTATAACTCAGTCATTTTTTGAGATATAGACGAAACAAAAACTGCTCTCGAATCTTTGTATCAAGGTCAAATACATAAAAAAAAAATATTTTTTCAATTTTCAATTTTTTGGTACCACATTTCAAATTTAAATTTTTCTTAAAAATTTAAATCGCTGCCATTTTTAAACAAGATAGCGGATGAAGCTGGCCAACGAACTCGGTCGAGACATTGGTATGTACTATGTACAAACGAAGTTACATCCAAATCGGTTCATAAATACGCCTTTTATCGCGTGACAAAATTCAGGACGTTTCAAAATGTCAGCCACGCTAGAAATTCAAAATGCTATAACTCAGCCATTTTTTAAGATATAGACGAAACAAAAACTGCTTCGGAATCTTTGTATAAAGGTCAAATACATAAGAAAAAAATATTTTTCCATTTTCAATTCTTTGGTACCACATTTCAAATTTAAAATTTTTAAGAAAATTTTAAATGGCCGCCATTTTGAAACAAAATCTCGGATGAAGCTGGCCAACGAACTCGGTCGAGACATTGGTATGTACTATGTACATACCGAATTACATCCAAATCGGTTCTTAAATTCGAGAGTTACAGTATGAGAAATGTCAGATATATATATATATATATGGATATATATATATATATAGATATCAACTTTTGAACGGAGGGTGGTTTCGGGGTCTGGGGGTCATGATCGATGAAAATATACCAAAATTTTTTGAAATCGCTTTCCTCCGAACGGCTGCAATAGGTAGCTTTTTGTAATGAAAGCTACCTAAAAGTCCTAAATTGCGATTTCTACTATATCTCAGGAAATATCAAACCTATTTCAAAAGTAATGGTTGCAAATCAATGGTGACAGTCTCTGCTCAAACATAAGCTATATTTTATGTTGCTGTCACTACCATCTTGGGGTTGCAAGAGCAAAACAGGTTTTAATTTGCGTTTTTTGCAGAACTGAGGGATCTAACACTTCGAAATATGGCATGATATTTACTTAGAAGATGCAACTGCTTTCTAAGAACAGTCGAAAGAAAATTCCAAATTTAAAAAGATTAAGTGAGCGAAAAGCGTTCTAAATTACAATATTTATACAATCTTATCAAATACCAAACCGATTTCAAAAATAATGGTGACAAATTGTTGGCGAGAGAACCTGCTCAAACATAAGCTATATTTTATGTCTGTGCTACTACCACCAGAGTGTTGCAGGAGCAAAAAATTTTTCTAAATTGCGATTTCTGTGATACTGAAAAGGCAAGAAACTTTAAATATGGCATGGTAGTTACTTATAAAATATAAATGCCCTCGAAGGACAGTCAAATGTACATTCGAATTAAAAAGGGGTGAAGAGAAGGGGAGGTGCGAAAATAATTCTAAAAAAGTCCTAAATTATGATTTTTATGCAATTTCAGGGAGTATAAACAGATTATAAAAGTAATATTTGGGAATCAATGGTAACAGTCTCTGATACTACACAGGCTATATTTAATGCCAATGATTCTACCATCTGTGGTTCACAGGAACAACAAACGTTCTAAAAAACGCCTTTAAAAGATTTTTAAATTACGTTTCTGTGGAATATTAGGAAATAACAAACATATTTCAAAATTAATGTTGGCAAATTAATGGTGACAGTTCATATTTCAACATAGCCCTTCATGTTGAGAGAGGAGGTGGGACTTGGAATTTGACATGATGGTTAATTTTAAGATGTAAGAAGATGGTTTCTAAAAAATTCAAAACTTCAAATGAATACTGAAATGAGCGTATTAATTGAGCATAAAAATTTCAAAATATTTTCTAAATTATCATTTATTTCACTTTATTAATTTAAGTCTAATTTCTGCCTAATGAAGTGTAATAATGATGTTTAGTCAAACTGTGTTTTAAATACTAATTTTTGAATTATTCCTAAAAGTAATAAGTATCTTTTAATAAAATAAAATATTACCTTTTAATAAAATAAAAATTTAGTTAGTACCTTTTAATAAAAATTAGACATATAAATATCACCTGGTATATTTCTAATATTACGCGAGCAAAGCCGCGGGGTTTGCTAGTTTATCTATAAAGATAAAATATCCTTTTTTTAATAATAGATGACTTCCTATAAAAGAAAAATACACTTTAAATAATAGATTATAGTTGACTTTAGGATTTTGATCCTCAAAATATTTTTAAATTAAATTTTTGCTGACTTTTAAAGGCCAAATTTTTAAGTAAAACTGATGAATTAGTTATTTGGTATCTGAAAGAGAATATAAATACATGAATGGATGAGAATTATGCTGTGATAGAAAAATTTAACATATTAATGATTTTTAAAATAATCCTAAATTAGACCATTTCCCATTCTGCTTCATTTAAAAAATAATACTAGTAATAATAATAGTAACACTACAACTTATATATAGTAATAATCTTGTTAATTTAAATATGCTGCTGACAGATTTGGTATTATTTGAGGAAAATAATTATGAAAAGTTCAAGTCCATTATTTTTATCTTTCGAAAATAAGAATTTTCACTGTATATTAAAAATCATAATAGCTTTGGAAATGATGTTTATGATTATCAGTTACAGGTTATCTCGCGATTTTTTTCGGACGCTGATATTTTGCCAAAAATTTTCCCACCAGAGAATAAACATTTATTTTATATTACTACCTATAGTTCTTGCAAAAATGAATACATTTTTAATCTTTTTTTTATTATTATTTAACCATTCAACAGATTTTCGATTAAAATAAATAAAATATTCCGTTTTAAACATCATTAGCGCAAAATAAGGTAAGGGAGGAGGGGATTCTACATCAAATTCTTCCAAGAGTATAAACTAATAACATGCATATAGAACTCATTGTGTTAAATAAATACATTATATGTAAAACCAACGTAAAGAAAAGTATTAACAGTCAAAATTTTTAGCATACAACTGTTTCGTGGCTCCATAATGAGAGCCTTTATTAGAAAAGAAAATTTTTTTTAAAGAAAGAAAAAGAATGCAGCAATAGCAGCAAAGTTGTAATGTTACTGCTATACTGCTGTTTCTCTGTCTGTCTTTTCTGAAGATTAAGCCTTTAAGCACATAAATGCTCAATTTATATAATGGATGTTTGTGCTTTTCGTTAGTCTTTGGAATGGATCATTTTCTTCTGATGGACTGATGGCTTCCATTATTATGAAACAGCCATTATAAATGAAGTGTTAGGTGAAGATAAAAGAGCAGTCGTAAAAAGTTAGAAGTCCGATTTTCTGGTCAGAATGGGAAAGAAAAATGGCCATAATTAAAAAAAAAAAAAATGTATATGGGCATTTTACCCCCCACATTCTGACCAGAAAATCCGAGTTCTAACTTTTTACGGCTGCTCTTTCATCTTCACCTAACACTTCCTTTATGATGGCTATTTCATAATAATTGAAGCCATCAGCCCATCAGAAGAAAATAACTCGGTTAAGGCGGAAACTTGGTTAAACGGGACTCGGATAATCGGGACTCTACTGTATATTTCATTTAAAAAATGGTCTTTAGAGTATTTTTGTTGGTGTTCAGAGGGGCGTCATGACCCCCGTGACCTCCCCCTTGGACGCGTCATTGTAGATTGCATAGTTCAGTATTACATATTTTATGATTACATGTTTTAAATTTTAAAATAAGTCGGCGATTAGAAAATTAGTAAAATTCTCTTTGTAAATATACTTTCCGGAAGAGAGGGGGGGGGGTGGCAAAATCCATGTTTGCCCCGGGTGCAAAAAAGGCTAGTTTCGGTCCTGTTTAAAAGGTGGCTTGATAAAGCAGCATTGAAACGATGCAAAGTTATAAAACAAAAGAAAATCACAACATATTTTGTAAAAAAAGATGAAGTGTCGTACGTGTCTATCTAATAAAGTGCCCGAAATTACGCAATTGAAAAAAAAAGTAAGTTGACTCTGTTTATTATTTTCATAAAGAACATGCTTTTTTAACACTATTTCTACCCACATCCAATAACACCTTTCAAAGTTTTGATTTTTATTTATTTTCCTTTTAATTTTTAAAGGTAATAAGTATTAAAACAACTCTTCAATGTACTAAAAATGATTCGGAATTGTTTGATCTAAAACTTACAAATCAAATATTAATCATAAATCAAAATATGTTAAAAGTTGTCATTTGACATCGGCCAAAATAGTGTTGGCAATAAAATTTTTCACATTTAAAAAGGACTTTGAGGAATTTTTCGGATAACCGGGTTTCTACTGTATATATATATATAAAATGTTATTTTTAAAAGTTACAGAAATTTAATTTTTTTTACGGGATTTAAATACTATATATTTAGTAAAACTTTCTTCGAGTACTAATAATTAAACAATAAAAGTTTCATTTTTGTACAAATAAAACTTACCGAGTTTTGATAACTTCAATTTTATGTATTTTCAGCATTTTTTGTCATTGAAAAAGGAAAAACACTTTTTATCCAAATGTTACAAGTCAAAATAAAAATTTTCTTAACAATGGTGTGTTTTTTAAAAATTAACATTAGATATTTCTTGAAATACCTTGAAAGAGCTAACAAAATTTGGGGCGGCAGTTTGCACCGCGCCATTTAAATGAGAAGTCCCCTTCTTTCGTAGTAAATATTAGTAAGTATCCTCTAGTAATATTTTATTTGTATTCATTACGTTGAATATCTCATAAGATATAATGCAATGCTAGATGAATACAGACCTTAAGTATTGTGATTATTGTCGCCAAGATTTACCATGGCCGGATTTGCATCCAGAAGACTTTTTTGGGAAAAAGAACTCTTTAAGGCAACCCTCAATAAAATGATGGATTGCTTATCTCACCCCTTCGAGCGCAGTTCATACAGAAGGGGCCGAAGCTGTAGGCGCAATTTATGATCTCCTCCCACCGTAGGCGCAATTGATGTACACCCGTCAAAATTGCAAGCTACTGCCATCTATGAAATAGGGCACGAACTTTTGCAATCACCTAATAGTTAAAAAATATTACGAGCAATGCAATTGTAACAGACTTTAAAGATAACAGATGGCAGCACTAAAACTTCCATAAAGAGGCAATAATTACAAAGCACGCTTGTTTGTCGAAAAAAAAAAAAAAAAAGATTTCTTTCATAAGGCAGGAGAGGAGAAATATTGTTCTCCGTTTGTTTCTTTTCAAGCGGATTGCAAGAGAAATCACAAACGATTCTTGTTAATATATTTTTTTAATAAGCAAAATAAAATATTACACTAACAACACATTTGTAGTATTCTTTAAAAATAGTAGATGGCAGCACCAAACATTCCATAAAGAGGTAATAATTAGTGGCCCAGTGTCAACGGGGTATTCTTAAATTTTCCAGTTCTGGACTGCAGGATTTTGTACCATAGCAGGTTGCAAGAATATGGTTTACAGCCGTAAGAAACTTGCTGTGTTTCTTTGTCAGAATTTAATTTCTAACAAAAAAAAGGTACCGGAGCTCTAATTTTCGACACTAATAACAACCGTAGTGTATCCCTTCCCCATATTTATATTTACACATTATTTGCAAAATTTAAAGCAATTGTTTCTTCAGAAAAAGAAAATGTTTAATATATTTTGACAATCGTTCGGCCGAATACAGATATTTTTTACAAAATAAAATGTGCGAAAATTTTGACGAAATTAGTAAAAACCCGAGTGCTTCGTCGCGGTAAAAAATACGTTTTTAACTCCTAAAAATTTCAAAAGAGTTTGGATGATAACGATAAATATTTTAAGCATTTAAAGTAAAGGAAGAATCCTGCCCTCCATCCCTTTTCCGACATATTTCAAAATTAAAAAGTTAGTAAAATAGAAATTAATCTAGTTTTGATTTTAATTATTTAAATGAAAGAGGTGTATTTATACTTTCATTAAACAAGCCAATAATTATAATTTTTATGTTTTCAATTTCATTACGTCTCTTTGGTAAGGATTTTTTACATATAAGTATCATTAACCTACACACACATTGCACATATCATTTCAGTTGGAAAATAAAGCAATTTGTTTCAAGTTGGGAAATTTTTTAATCCCCCTTCCCCCGAAAAAATATTTGTAGCTATGCCTCTGATCAAATAGCATATAGTACTTTCAATTCTCTTTGAAGGACTGCAAAACGTTTAAAAAAATACGCAAATTAACCTTTTGAAAAAATGTCGAAACTTTGTACTCGGGAGAAGTTGTAAGATTAGGGAGAAGGGGATTTTGATGAAGTTATCAAGAAATCTACCGATACATGAGAGATTCTCATTCCTATATGTTTATATTCACCTACTTTTATTTCTTTTATCTAGATGACCCGCCCGGCAATGCCCGGGGGCAATAATCAGTTTGTAAAGCAAGAAATTTCACTTAAGATTTCAATGTGGGGGGGGGGGGGATGGAGATTTTTAGTTAATTATCAAAATATAGCACAAAAATTACGCAGTCGGCGGAAATATATGAATGCCACCCTTTGTTTCACGTGGCAGTGATCTCGAGCCTTTTTACCGGTAAATATCAGGTTCTCTCTTTTAATTGATTTTTCACACAGTCAGCGGCCACGTATGTTAGATAAAATCGAGTTAAAGATATAAAATCATACAAATTTAAGGTTCATTTAAGAAAGAATATTATCACGGGCCCTGGCGGATCAGCTAGTATTCAATAAATTAAGGCAAGAATTTTACAGTTCCCAAACAAAGGTTGGTAAACAAGAGGAACTTTCATTACAAAAAGTAAAAAGCTACCTATTGCAGCGGTCCGAAGGAAAGCACTTCCGGAAAATTTTGGTATATTTTTCCCGATCATGACCCCCAGACCACCCTCCGTTCAAATGTGACATATATACATCTGATTTTTGTATTTATAAACCGATTTGGATGAGATTAATTGTATGCATAGTACATACCGATGCCTCGACCGAGTTCGTTGGCCAGTTTCATCCGCTATCTTGTTTGAAAATGTTGGGCCATTTAAAAACGTTTTAAAATTTAAAAGGCGGTGCAAATAAATTAAAAACTGAAAAATATTTTTTCTTAAGATTTTGACCTTAATACAAGGATTCCGGGGCATATTTTATTTCGTCTTTTTTATCTTAAAAAATGGCTGAGATATAGCAGTTTGAATTTCTAGGGTGGCTGACATTTTGAAACAATCTGATATTCGTCATGCTGTAACTCTCGTATTTATAAACTGATTTGGATGAGATTGATTGTATGCATAGTGCATACCAATGTCTCAACAAACTTCGTTGGCCAGCATCATCCGCCATCTTGTTTCAATTCAAAATGGCGGCCATTTGCACCGCGCACAGCTTAAATATTAATATTCGATAGCTTCAAGCTCTCGCCAAGCTTGGCGACCTAAATGATGCCTACTTGGCTATAGCTAACTAATTTGGCGCAATTCTTATTCAAATTCAGTATTGGGGAATATTCTCTTATCGGGTTCGTCGCATTTTAGCTTCTTAAAATTTGAGTAAAATTAGCTTCGAGTAAAACTTGAAAAATTTTAAAATCAAGAAATGTGAAAGGCTACCTCTTCCCCCCCGGCACTGACCGAAAGGACTTTTAAATGTAAGACGGCATCGTTTGTTTGGTTAAAACAATAGATAGCAACCTTTTTTCCCCTCTTTTTTGTAGTGAATATGTAACAACTTTTTGTACATGTGCAGTGCACTCATAACTACTGTACATTTTCTCGGATTTTTGTTGAGATTGCTTTATTGACCTTTTCAATTTTTTTATTTTATTTTATTTTAAATAAAATGGGCTCCCTCAAATCCGCACAGCTTAGTACCAGAGGTTGTGCAGATTTTAGAATTTTGCAGATTTCTGGTCATTGCTTTGTTTACATTTTTTAAACAGTGATTTGAATGTAAATGCAATCAAAATTATATAATGAACTCTTGGAATGTAGTAAAACATTAAAATTAAGTTAAGTAATAAACTAAAACAGAGTTGGCGAACCTTTTTGTTGCGGCGTCCCAAATTTGGTCAAAAAATATTTTACGTGACCAGGACGTGCCAACTAAAAAACAAATTTAATAGATGGAAAAATAATAGATTAAAATTATTTAAAATTTTCCATTAAGATTTAAAAAATATTAGAAACATACATGTAGGTGATACATTATAACAATTATGGAAACAAATATATTTTAGAAATTAACTTTCAAAAATGAATGCGATGTAATTTTGTTTCTGTTGTTGCATCTTAATATCAGATTAATTTTAAAGCAAACTGATCCGGATTTATCTGACAAATGCTTTCAGTTTGAGTTTTGATATTATTCATTTGTGAAAACAGCGACTCGAAAGCATAGATAGGAAAAAAAAAAAAAAAAACCGCCAGTTTCTCTGAATAGCTCTGAAATAAATTCAAAGTTGCCATAACTTTACCTTCGGAATTTAGTAATGTCTAATAACCAATTCTTGCCGATAGTTTTCAAATATCGCCTTTGTTTGAAAAAATTTTGAGACCATAATTAATTAGATTGGAATGTAATATGCCGCAATTAAAATTTTTCAATTCCCATTTAATTGAATTTAGAAAAAATCAGTTGTGATTTTGTGAAATTCCACTTTATTTTGATTTAGAGCCACAAGCAATGCCGTGCCAAAAGTGGCACGCGTGCCATAGGTTCGCCGTCCCTTAACTAAAATAATAAAAAGCCAGATAATTTAAAAAATTATTAAAAGTAATGGTCAAGTAAATAATAATGTATAATTACATATGCACAATAAAGTTGCGATACATTTTCCTTGAATTATTCAATGAAACTTTCCTCATAAAGGTACCCTATCAATTCACATCAAAATCATAAAGTAAGGTAGTTTTATTTCAGGTTTAGACAGTCTTAATAACCAAAAAAGTTTTATTAATATATAAATATATTTGGTTAAAATATTGTGATTACCAGTGATATCAGAGATATCTTGACTTCTTTCAAAAATAAATCTGTTCAATTCCTTCATGAAAAAGTTACAGAAAAATTCAGTCATACTATCGAGAATTATATATTAAAATACATATATAAAACAAAAAAATTCTGTAATTTTGCTCCTACATCTGAACTGAAAGTTTCATTATTTGCATTTGCAGGGTTCACAGCAAAACAAGTCTGGCAATTTCCATGTCTTTCCCTGACCAAATGGACACACAACGAAATTCACTATTTATTTCTGAAATCCTTTGACAAAATTACCGACTTTTTTCTGCAATCGTTCTTCGAATCTTTTTTTGTTGTTGTTGTTTGCGTTCGTTTGACAAATTTCACAATTTTGATGAATTTTGCATCATTTTTCAATTTTTCTACAGGCTTTTTAGAAAATATTTGTAAATTTCCCGACTTTTCCTATATACAGTCGAACCTCGCTATAATGAACCCGGGATATAGTGAACACTCGGATGTAATGAACTTTTTTAGTAGTCCTGCCCGAACTCCCATTTAATTAATGTTATTTTATACGCTTATAGTGGACAGCTAAGAATTTGGTAGTTCGTTTATAGTGGATTTAAATTTTATTTCCCCACATTTTTTTTTTTTTAATTCTCCAATCTTAAACTTGCACTAATTATGACTGCAAATGATGGCATTCCTTTAGATTGTGTCAAATTTCACTCTTTCACGCTTATCGAGTTAAACTGGGACAAACAAGCTATTAAACAGCACATGGCTCCTCTCCCCCCGCACACACTTCTAGTCAGGGGCGTAGCCACAGATATTTTTCCGGGGAGGCGGGGGGGGGGGGGGAGAATTCGAAAATTTCCCAACTTGAAACAAATTGCTCCAATTTTCGACTAAAATGATATGCACAACGTGTGTAATAATTATAATGGTAATTTTGCATAAAAAATTCCTTTCCAAAGAAAAGTTCTGAAACTGAAAACATAAAAATTCTAATTATGGGTTTGTTTACTAAAAAAATAAATACGCTTTTTACTCTCTTCTATCTTTACAAGAAGAAAGTATTATATTCGTGAAAAAATTCGACTTCCGGTTTTAGACTGATTTATACGTTTTAGTAAGTCCTGAACACGATTCGACTGTTTTTAGAAAATATCTGTCTGCCTATATGTGATACAAATTTTGTGAGCGCTCTAACACAAGAGCTAATGCACGAAATTTAATAAAACTTTAGAGATTCACTTATACAGTCGAACCTCGTTAACGCGAACACTCAAGGGGAAACTTTTTTGTTCGTATTAAAAGTAGTTCGTGTTATCGGAACTTGACTACATTACATACAACTGGACGAGGCAATTGGAAACAGTTCGTTTTAACGAGGTTTGACTGTACCTTGATAAAAATTAGTGCTGATTTGTTTTTGGTGTAAATCGTCCAACAGGTGGCACTGCCATACGGCATTTTTCACGATTTACATGATTTTAGTGATAATTATATTTCAAAAACTATTGCACGGAATTTGATCAAACGTCATATTCTGTTAAACCTTGACATAATTTGATGCAGATTAGCTTTTTATGTATATCATATAGCAGGTGGCGCTGCTGTGCAGCATTTTTCACGATTTTGCGATAGCTGTATCTCAAAAACTAATGCACGGAATTTAGTCAAACTTCATATTCCACATAAGTAGCACTTCCACATTAATAGATCCTTATTAGGCTTGGGTCTATACTGTCCAAAGCTATCGCTTTTGTGTACTTTGAGTAAGGAATTTTGGTTGCAGACATCTAAGAGGCTGGGTGCCAAAATTCAATGATTTGTTTGAAAAATGCTATGCTTATATCTCCTTTTTAAATGCGCACAATTCAACAAATCTATACCTTTAGAGTTTGTTATTATAGGCAAAGAATTGTCATTTAATTTTGGCACTGATTGCAAATTTTGAGGCATTAACATGTATGGAGTAGAAGAAAATTTTAGGATTGGCACATCCGACTAGTTTTCACTTAATATTAATTCTTATGTTCTTCAAAGAAGCCCACCTGTTAATAATATCGCTTAGTTTAATAAAATTCCCTATTTCACTTTCATATTTTAAAAGCATTAGGCTGTCAAGTCTGTCATCCCTCATTGTAGCTTGCGATATATATTTTTAAAATTTTTATTTGACTAGAGATTCTTTCATTAGATGCAACGCCATAAAGATAAGCTGCTGTGAATGTTAAGGTACGAGTATATAGTTTGACGGCGTGACCCAAATAGTCTTTGAATTTCATGGCATGAGTAAAAGGTTTGTTAAGTGAGTTGGGATTTGGTTTATTTCTATTTGACTCTGCAAGTCATGTACATCCGGTTTCTCATATCCAGGTGGAAACATTATTAACTTTTCCCTTGCACAATTGTAATTTAAATATGGAATGCATTGCTGCAATATTCTCTTGACATAGGGAACATTGTCATTTAAGCCCATTACTAAATTCCCGAAATTTTCTTGTATTTCTTATAATTCTTTACTGTAAAACTTGTGTGTATCAATGTCCATTGCTGTGCTATTATTTTTATCTATTGCCTTTGGTGAAACCGTTTTTCTACGGTGCTTTCGGAACTCAGCTTCTCCAGTCACATCCTAATATTCATAATTGTTTGTGAGCTTGTCTGTTAGGAAACCTTTATTTCTTCAAAATTTTATTCAAGTGCAACATGTCAGTGTTACAGTGCATGTCGATTTTTTCTTCAGTTGATGGACTACTTTCATGGTCGTAAATTAAAATCGTCCATTTTTTACCTTTTTCATCCTCGAATGGATTTTTAGATGCTCCAAAATCTTGCACGCAAACTCTTTTCCTATTATGAAGGGTTTCTTCGTGCTGAGATTTATAGTCACTTTTTAGAACAGCTTTAAGCACAGAACACTGGACTTTTGGTTTAAAATTTTATAAACACATATGAATATAAACGAACAGGACTGATATATATTTCTGCAAACAAATAAAAGTAAAATTTGACAAATTTATCTAAACTAACGACTTCTTATATCCGCATTTGCTCATATAACGCTTTTGACTTGACAGCGAAGGGTTAACTAATTTTTCTGGCAAAAAAATCTTGAGAATGAGTAAAATATTGTCCAAAAATCTCAAAATTAGTCAAAAAAGTTATGAAAACTCATCAAATCTTCTTGCCCATAGCTGTGTTTCAAGTAGGTGACAACATTCCTTTCTGTTCTGCTACAAGTGATCTCCAATTTTCAAAAGAAGCTACAATCCCTTTGGATTAAAATAGCTGGATTCTCTTTTGGGAAGAGAAGGGGGGATAGGGTGAAATTTTTGAGAAAGGAACAAAGTTTTGGAGGAAATAAAGGAACTGGTTAGTCAGTTATTGATGGACAGGAGTAGAGAAATTTAGGTCTGGTAGATGTACAATATTTTTGTAGAACTGAAAAATACAATGATAGTTTGAGTGTGGCTGATTTCTTTTTGTATTTCTTTTGATAATTTAACTTGTTTACTGTTGCAGTACTCAAAATAATCACCAAAACAATAAAAATTTCGTAATTTTTTTACTATTACTTTTAAAAAAGAAAATGCCTCAAAAATCTAGAATTCCCCAACTCTAAGCTCAAATTTCCCAACTTCACAAATATTGGGGGGGGGGGGGGAGGAGGCTCCCCCCCATGGCGACGCCCCTGCTTCTAGTACCCCTATAGAGGATAATATTGTATCTGAAGTTAAACTAAAGAACGATGCTGAAGAAGACTCAGAAGACGATGTTGAACAAAAAATAGAACAAGAAAATACTGGATTCTTTACTGATTGTGATAAGAGAATTGATGAATTCTACTTAAAATCTAATTGTATTCAATCAAAAATCACTAATTTCTTCCACAGAATGCAAAAATAAAATGAAGTTTTAGTAAGTAACTATTTTTATTTTTAATGTTTGATTTATTATCTATTTAATTAGTTAATAAATTGTAAGCAAATTACGTATTATCGCACTCACTGTTTTTAATAATATATCATATGCTAAAAAATATTTTTTTTTCAAAGAATTTGGATATAGTGAACCATTGGTTATAGTGGACATATTGCTGGTCCGCAGACGGTTCACTATAGCGGGGTTCGACTGTATTTAAAATTTTTCCCCGCTTTCCCCGACTCCATAGTAACTCCATGCCGCTGGGAACCCTGATCTGTGATGATGTGCGGATTTGAAGGAGTCTACTACATTACTTCATTTTTAACACTTTCCAACAAAGCTGAAAAGTGGTTATGTATTCGGTTTGTCTGGCCGTCTATCTACGCTCCAACTCCCGTAAATATACTCGGATTTTCATGAAATTGATAAAGGTTATTGAGGGTCACCAAAGAATGTTTGGTATTGTATATGAAGTATGTAGGATTAATCGTTCATTTACAGGGGCACTCAAAAGTATTCCTTTACATTATGGTGTATGGGGAAAAATCGTTTGCAGAGTATTTTAATGACATTATGCTATTTTAAATGCATTGAAACTGATATAAATCACTGAATTTCACTATGATCACGTTAGAACAGGGCATTCATAGCATTTTTTATTCCTTTACAGCAGGGTTGTAGTGGGTAGCTGCCCGGGCTGTTTTTTTTTTTTTATATATATAAAACACACTTAAAAAGCCCGAGTTTTTTTAAGAGTATTTCTGGAAAGAAACAAATGATGTATTTCTTGTTCATGGTTATTTTGTTTTATTTATTCATTTCTTTGAATTTTAGAAAATATATTTGTACTAATTTACTTGTACTTTTAGATTGGGAACCCTATAATTTTAAAACGTTTTAGCTTTTAATTTAAAACGTAAATTTAAGCTTTTCAGTTAGCTTCAAGAGTATTATATTTACTAAATTTTTTTATGTACTTTTTACTGCTGAATCCGAAAATGACCTTCATTTTTGACCATCACGTAAGGGAAATAAAATAAAAAAAGTTTTACATCTGTCTTATAGTATCAAATGTTTGCTGTATTTTAACTTTGACATTTACGATTTGCAAAAAAAATATAACGTGATGGTTAAAAATGAAGGTCATTTTCAGATTCAGTGCTAAAAAGTAGATAAAAATCAATTATCAAAAGTTAAAAAACTCAGCCGTCTCCTCTATTTTATAGTATTTGATTTTTGTTATTTTTTAATTTTGACAATTTATGATTTGCAAAACATCCTGAGATGATGGTTAAAAATTAAGGTAATTCTCAGATTCAGTGCTAAAAAATACATAAAAGTTAAAAAACACAACCATCGCAGTCTTGTGTTATCTAATCTAAAACATTTTCTTAAACTTCTTGGCAGTAATCCATCCGAAATTTTTTGTGTTATCCTGTAAAATCAGTATGAATGGTAACCACCGAAAATCATAATAATATTAGATTGTCATCGGATTTACATCAGTATACATGTAAAATTTAATCTCGATCGGATATTTGAAACTTGAAAGTGAGTTAAATTTCGACTACAAATTTTGAACTGGGAAAACATACATACGATCGTTGAAGTTAAATAAAATAACATAATATTTGTTAACAGAAATCATGAAAAGAAATAGTCTCAAATCCTTACAAAATAAAACATATGTTAAAATACAATAATTTTAGCCAATCTGAAACTTAATAAAAGTTAACTCAATCATAACACTTTACTATTTTTTTCAAAGCGCAGATACACATGAAAAGTTCTTCGAATATTTTAAGCACTTAGGATATGACCCCTCAAATCATGGCCAAACTCATTTGTGTTCAGATGTAGAAAAATGGTATAAATCATACATTTTTAAAGTTTCATAACTCAGTCAATTTTAGTGTTATATGAACGGGACTTTTTTTTGTCTGTCTTGTCAGTGTAATAGAAAAATTTTACTAAATATAACTTATAGCACCGGGGGCTGTATAAATACTTAAATTTTGTCATTTTTTAAGAAATGTTTTCATTGACCCAAATCGCTTTTAAAATATTTCTTTGCCTCAAATGAAAACATTTTTGTAATATTTAAACTATATGTGTATGACTAATGGTTTAGGAATTAGCCATTGGGCACCGTTCAGAGTGGACACCCTGTATATACATAAGAAACATTTTTGTTGTAAGATATTTTTTATCAACATTTGCTAATCTTATGATAATTTCAAAGGAGCAAGTTTTTTTTTAAGTTATATTTATGTTTTATTATTAAATAACACACAATTGATAGCTTTGCAATTTAAAATTCGTTATTTAAATTAAAGGGATCATATAATATATATGTGTTTTAAGAACAGGGAAAAATATTGAGATCCTTATTAAGACTATGAAGTCATTCCCATCTATTAGACTATGAAGTGTTTGTTTACAAAGATTGTATTTGAGATCAGGATTGCCACTTGTTTCGGCAATCAAATTTCTTCCTAAGCAAAGAATTAAAATTTCCCAGAGTAATTCCTCTGAGAATTTTCAAAATTTCAACGGATAAATTTTGCAAAGTACCAAAATTTAGTAGCCAATTTACCCGGGGAAAATTGGCCATTTAACCCGGGTTTTTTAATAAAACCCACCCGGGCTGGGTGTTTAACAAAAAACCGGGGTTTTTTCCAACCCTGCTTTACAGGGACACACAAAAGATACAGTACAGTACTGTCTGAGTAATAACTGCTGGAGTGTACGGTTTAAAATTCGGTATGCGCTTTTAAATTTGATTTTTTGCATCTTACTCATTATATATAAATTCTATACCTCAAATACAGGGCTGCACAAAAGTATTCACATACTGTTCTCCTTATTAGAGGAAATTGCTGAAGGTAAATTTTCAACTGAAGTATATGTATCTCTTAAGAACTAAATTTTGGCATGCATGTAGTTAATAGATTCAAATCTATATATCCTATACAGGGCTGCTGAAAAAATTAGCATAATTTTCCCGATTGTGGATGGGAACAGCTGAAATTGGGTTTTGAAATGTATTATGCGTTTCCATAGATTGAATGAATTAGACGTAATATTTTAATTTTTTAAACAGTGCAGTTTTGTTACATTATTCTGAATGTGTTGGAAAGTGTTTCATAATCTATGCTTGACGCATGATTTTTTTCTTACTTGTTAAACATATATGAGGATTCCAGAAGTCAAGGGGTATAAGTGACAAAATTGAAAAAAAAAAAAAACTGAGCTAAGTGCGCAGGCTATCAGGAAATAAGGCTATTTGTTTGGAGGGAAAGAAATAAGGGATTTTGTAATTATGTGCTGCGTTCTAGAGGTCAACTACTTACGCTCTTTAAACTGCTTAAACTTGTGAGTGTCTTCGCCGGCAGGGAAGGCACTCACGAGCTAATGCTAATCCTATGGGAAGGGAGTTTTCTAATATCTCGTTTGCATTTCGACATTTTTAAATAATTTTTTTTTTGCATTGGGTAGCCGAGGTCCGTCTCTACATCGCACCTTTTTTACTTTTTCGATTTTGGTTGCAGATATTTTTTAGAATGATACTTTCATTTTCAGAACCGGTTTTGAAAGTGAAAGTAACTTTATAAAAAAACATCTGCAACCCAAATCGAAAAAGTAAAAAATGTGCGATGTAGAGACGGACCTCGGCTACCCAATGCAAAAAACAATTATTTAAAAATGTCGAAATGCAAACGAGATATTAGAAAACTCCCTCCCCATAGGATTAGCATTAGCTCGTGAGTGTCTTCGCTGGCAGGGACAGCCTTAACCCTTTAATCTCTACTTAAATTTAAAGAAAAATATTGTATTCCACTTTTCTTTAAGTTATTGAAATAAGAGTTCAAAGACCGCTGTGAAATAAACAACAGTTTCATATTTTAATTCAGTTAATTAATATTAATGTTCCAACTTTTAATTCAATTTACTCCAAATCTAAATTTTGTCACTTGTATCCCCTTGGCTTCTGGGATCGTCCTATATAATATGACAGGGCTTTACAATGCAGATAAAGTTTCTCACAAAGTAATTTTTATGTCTCTCACCAACGCTATTTATCAGGCCTCGGAGCAGTCTCTTTTTATAGAGACTAAATCAAAACTTTTTCAACAATTATTTCCTCTCGGAAATTTGTTTTAAATTTATCTTGTGTTGGGCACACCTTACTTATTTTTCAGCATTTTTATCTTAAAATAAATATTGTGTACATAGCATTTAATAACTCTAAATCTTTTTTTTAATTCCTCAATTTCCTGATTATTGTTACCTACACTGGGTTAATTTGACTGTACAAAAGATCACCTCACACTTGGAAATGTCATAGGAACCCACTTTGTGGAGAGCTTTCAAGTGCAATTCTTGTAGCAATCTGCCATAAAAATATTAAGTTATTTCATTCAATTAGTTCTACATTTATTGTTAAATTTTTGTAACAAATTATTTAAGCCAATTGAAGATTAAAAAATAAAAATAAAATTGATACAATATGATACTTAAAACACCCTAAAAAATTACATTCCGTTCAAATGAAATCGAAATAAATCTTAGACTTCTTCCATTTTTATTTGAAAATATTTGTATTGCCGATTTTGTATTATATTTATGACAATTGTGTATAAAATGGTAAGATGCATGCAAAATACAAAACTTTTAAAAAAAAAAGGTTTAAGATTTATTTCGATTTCATTTGAACGAAATCTAATTTTTTAGGGTGTTATTTAAGTATCATATTGTATCAATTTTATTTTTATTTTTTAATCTTCAATTGGCTTAATTAATTTATTACAAAAATTTAACATTAAATGTAGAACTAATTGAATGAAATAACTTAATATCGGTCCCTTCTCGGGCTTAAACAATGTAGGAAATAAATTTTGTTTTTTAATTTGTTCTTCAAATTATGTTTTTGTTTAATATGTCAAGTTTTTTAATAACTACTGCACTCAAACGAACGCATTTCAAAAATAATATAGAGTATCATCATCAGGCTTTGATGTATGCGGAATTGCATTGCAATGTGAGATGCAGTTTATCAAAGTGTAATTCAAAATGTTTCACCACTGTAGTAATGCAGGTTGCGGTAGTTTGGCCAAAAACTTCTAATCTGAACGTAAAAAATCTATAATCAAAACATAAAAAATTAACTTCACTTAAATTTAGATACCTTATTTCCCACTCAGGAACGCTATGAATGTAAATGTAAACTGTGTTGAATCCTTACTGCTAATATTTACCGTATTTTCGGGAATACCCGCCGCACCCACCGTAAGCGCCGCACCAATGAAAATCTGTTTTAAAAAAAAAGTTTATCGGCGTAAGCGCCGCACACACGGAACTGATATTTGTACAATCTAAATTCCGGAATCGTTTCGGCCGCGGCTTTTCCGGATTTTAGAGGTCTTGAAATATCGTATAGAGACACTTAGAGGTCTGCACGTGCCGAAATTTCTGGGCCCGGCCCGAAATTTCTAGGTCGGGACTGCCAGACTCGTAGAAAAAAATTCGGCACGGACCAGGCTGATACAAAAATTAAAAGTTCGGTCCGGCGCGTACAAAAGAAATATTGGCCCGACCCGGTAAAAAATTTAAATGCCCAGCCCGATAGAACAACTAAAAGTTCGGCCCGAGACTGATCGGAAAAGTTAAAATCTCGGCCCAGCCCGACTGAATTTCTACAAAACATTGATGAAGTGCCGCAGTCAGTGATATTTATTTTTTTAATGAATCTCTATTTCTTGTATGTAAATGTTTCAGGTATCATTACTTTTGTTAATCCATATTCTATGTATTGAAATGTTAAAAATCTGAAAAATTTTATACAGTAAAATCAGCTAAGACGGAATTGTATAAAAAAGAAAGAAAAAAGCGTTATAGACAAGATCTTCAACACGTTGTTCAGTTCAAACAGGATTCCGTCATAGGCAGGTTCTTTTCACTCGTTTTACTATATTTTAATTTAACTATATTTTAATAAGCGTATGAAATTTACTACTCTTTAAAAATAATAAATTTTAATGTTTAATTGTAGAATAATGGCGATTTAAAAATGTATGCATTTTTTGCAAACATTTTTGGTCCAGGCTTAATTTTACTGACCTTTGAATGGACCAGGCCAAGACGAGACTATGATTTTCTTACGGGCTTTGTCAAAACTAGGATTGAAAATTTTGGATCGTGAAGACTAGGAATGAAACCAGTCCAGGCTCTGTATAGAAAAAATAAGTTAGGGCCGGCCCAGCCCGATCTTTCAGGAAAAAAGTAATTCCCTAACCCGGCCCGGACAGAACCTTCAGAAAAGAGTACGGCCGGGCCCGTGCAGATATCACACTGCCGAAACCACTTTAGGATAACTAGAAACGCTCCTGTTTTATTTTCTTTCTTTTTTTTTAGCAGTTCACATATTGATAACTGTTTCATTGATTCTGTTTGTGGCAGATTTTATTAGGTAGATTTCGTAAGAAATACTACCTATTGCAGTCGTTACTATGGTGCGACTTTTGAAAAATTCCTTCATAACTTTTCATTACATGACCCCAGGAATCCAAAACCACCCCCACCTAAAAAGTTTATATATATATATATATATATATATATGTATGTATGTATGTATGTACTAAATTTTGTCCGCACGATAAAAGCCGCAATTATGCACGGAACGTCTTCAAACTCGCCAACAACTTTAAGATGGCTAATTTCTCGGCGGGGATTGAAAATGAGCAAAATCGGTCCAAGGGAATGGGAATGGGGAAGGTTTAAAATTTTGAATACCGTCTTAACATGATTCTGATAAAACCAGCTTTTACACAACAATGGCAGGAAAAAACAAATATTTTTCGTTATAGCTGTTGCCAACAATTAAAAAAAAGCAATAAAATTTTCACCACAACAATTGTTTTTCTAATGCAATGTTTTCACGTGAAAAATTAAATTAGATAAACAGTTTGACGAATTGAAAACAAATTGAATACTACGTCATAAGTTTTCTAGAGCAAGATTTCTGCATGAAAATTCAAAATGAAATAAATAGTTTGACGAATTGAAAACAAATTGAATATTACGTCATAAGTTTTCTAGAGCAAGATTTCTGCATGAAAATTCAAAATGAAATAAATAGTTTGACGAATTAAAAAAACAACAAAATATTGCGTCATATTGAAAATGTAATGGACCACAGTAGGTGAATATGTAACGTCATTGAGTTTGAAGAAACGTATTAAAACATGATAAAAACTCGAGTATGGAAATATTAACATATTTTAACACTTTGAGGTTCTCTAAATTTGATTTAGCCATTTTTAAACCTGTTCCATATACATACGTGTGTGTATATTAGAATTTTCACAAAATGTTTAGCTCCCTAGAGTTCATTCTTAGCGAAGGAACTGGGTTTATCTTTAATCTTGATTTAAGTTTTGTTGGTGAATTTAGTACTTAACTTCGAAATCTACCTCCGCCTGTAGGCCCGAGCCGGCAGGGATTTTTTTTTATTTGCTACATACGCATCTTTTCTTGATCATTTTAAAAATAATTTTGTAAGTTTTAAAAATATTTCTTGCTCAGAATTTATACTTTCCTTTTCATCATAAGTTATTATGATGATAATTATTATGAAGATATATATCATAAGTTTAAGGAAAGAGAAGAAAATTCACGAATCCACTTTGCATTAAAAAAATCTCTTATCTCGTTACCTCTTTTTTCTACTGCATTCAAAGTTCTTTTCAAAGAAACGAAACAGAAACTATTAGCCAACTACACCTTAAGGTCATAGGGTAATGTGTCAGAACGTTCGGTCCGAGGAGCGAGGAGATGGAGCGAATTTGAAATCAAGTGTGTTGTTTATCTTTGAGTTCAGTCAAGAGGTAACAAAATTACGTTTGTTTTTTAGTTATAAATGCGTACTTGAGTGATTTTATTAGGCGCTTCTTTAAAAATAAAGATTATAAACATGAAAAAAAAAAAAAGATAAAATAAGTATTTTTGTTGCGAATTCTTCGTACGAAACAATTTTTAACCTTATCAGCATAAAAATCAATGTTTTGAAGAAATTCAGTCGAGTCGGGCCGAGATTTTAAATGTTTTTCGGGCCAGGCGAAACTTTTAGCTTTTATGCCGGGCCATCAATTAATTAATTTTTTTTGTGCGGGCCGGCCCGATTTTATCCCCCCCCCCCCTATGGATCGGCTACTTCACTCAAGGGTAAACGGCCGTTGGCTAATGTTAATCCTATGGAAGAATTTTTAAAAAAAAATACAGGGTTCGCATTTCAATATGCTTAAATGATTTTTTTTTGCGTCGAATAGTTGAGGTCGATCTCGACCCTTTTTCGATTTTGTTTACAGATGTTTTTCGTAGTATACTTTGATTGTAAGAAAAAAAAAAAACCTCTAAACACAAACGAAAAAGTAAAAATGACTCTTTGTAGAGACCGACCTCAGCTATCCAATGCAAAAAATATCATTTTAAAATAATGGAATGCGAACGACATATTTAAAATATATATATATCTTTCTTAGGATTTACATTAACGAGCCGGTGTTTTTGCATGAGCCAAATATATTTATATCGCGGAAGTCGTCCCACTTAATTTGTTATATTGGTCAGGACCGTTTATTTTGTTTATCGCCCGACCCGGCTCATAAAAAAAAACTGTACTAATTCTGCTGACCCGGACGGTTTCAAAGTTTGAATTCATTTTGTCTGGTCGAGTTGGGTACGGCCTCTATTTTAGGGGTCGAGTTTATAGAGTCCGGTACTGAAAAGAAAAAAAAGAAAAAGAAAAAATCTTGCTCTCCAGTGTTTTTATTGTGTATTAGGAGACCCATTCTACAAAAGTTCTATGCCTTGATTTGAGATTTTTCTAGTTAGAGACTAGTAATTTCACAGAGTGAGCACTCTGTGAGCAGTTTTGCTTTGCAAGTGGAAGGAAAGGGGTTTATTAGAAGAAAAGCTCACGACAGCTGTACATTCGAGTATCCGGAGGGTAAGTAATTATTGACGGATGGGCGGAAAATGTAATCATTTTAGGTAGCTTTCATTACAAAAAGCTACCTATTGCAGCCGTTCGATGGAAAGCGATTTCAAAAAATGTTGGTATATTTTCATCGATCATGACCCCCAGACCCCGAAACCACCCTCCGTTCAAAACTGACATATACAGTAAACCCTCGATTTAACGGACCTCGGTTCAACGGACTTCGGATTCAACGGACTAATTAAAAAAAAAAAAAAAAATTAAAAATTAAACAAAAATTAAAGTAAAACAAGTGGGTAAGTGTGATCGCAGATCGCACAGAGGGTTTGGTTTAATATCCCTTTTAAAACACTTTATCCTTAAATTAACAGATCAAAATCGTTAATTTAAAATTATTCCCCTCTCCCTAACTTGAAATTCAATGTCCGTATTTCAAATTTTTATATTTGACAAATGTCAAATATTTATTTATCACTATTATTTACTGGAAGCCTCCATGATAAAACAGCTTCTAAAACGATGAAAAAAAAAACAAACTTCGACAAAAAAAAAAAAAAAAAAAAGTATTACTGCCCCCCCTCTCCCTCTCCTAATTGAGAATCAACACGCAACCCTCTTTTAAGCTTTTATATGTAAAAAATCAAGCAATGAACAACGACAAAGCATTTCTTTTTACTATTTTTAAAAAGCGATTTTTCGGTAAAATAAAAAAATATATATATATTATATCTGTGGCGACACAATGTCTCGTGATCAAATGAACGAAACCTTAAAAAAGGGGAAAGAACACGAAACGCCGAAAGCGCGCGCTTTGATTCTCACTGCAGCGCGGTTTTCGTTTTAAGCATGCGCAATGATGCTGGCGACTTATGCGGCCATGTGATATGCTTTTCGTTCTATGCATGCATAAAAGTTGCATATGTGTTAATTCGTTTGTATTTCATTACCGATATTGTATTATTAAAAGTAATGTATTGTGTTTATATATACATATACAGTAGTATATATGTATATACAATATATATTTATGTATATACATATATTGTATATATACAATACATGTATATACACTGTATATATTGTATATATATGTTATATATATAATTTGCACTGTAATAATATATGTAATTACAAGTACGTAATAATATATATATGTACTATAATTATAACAAAATAATATTATAAATAGTACTTTGCGATTTAACGGACACATCTTAGTCCCAATTAGTCCGTTAAATCGAGGGTTTACTGTATATATATATATTCATATATATATGTATATATATATATATATATATATATATATATATATATATATATATAACCATTAATTAAACATAACCTACCACCATCAAAAACTGTAATATTATGAATTAAAGCTGTAAGTATAAAAAAAGTACCAAATAATTTATTATAAGAATTATTATGGAAGAAAAAATAAGAAAGTGGACACCGACAAATAATGGAAAAGCTTATGTATTGAATTACGTTTTCAAGGGCACAGAATTCAATGATATAAGCAATATGGTTGTTTTCTGTGAGAAAAATAAGCTAAAGCTAAAAATTATTTTTCTCTGTGCCCGAACAACCATTATAATCAAGTGAATAGATTAAAAATGAAAACAGAATAGAAACAAATAATATGAAATGGAAAAATCAATAAAACCTGTTTAAATATTTATAGGATATAAAATAGAAATAATACACAACATACCGATTAATATTTCAGTATTTTTCAATATATCCACTCGCATATGGCTACCAAAATATCGTAAAGATCAAGGTGAATAAAACAGTTAAGAAATCACAGTAATTGATACCAAAGGATGCAGTTAATACATTTTGAAATACCATGATAAGTGGAATTAATATAATATAAAATAAAATAAATAGAAAGTAATTACATTATTTAAAATAACTAAAATGCACTATTAAATTAATTAATTACTATTTAACAATATCGTCAAAATTTAGCAAAAAAATCCACCTGGTGTAGGAAATTATAACTGAAAAGGAGCTGCAAAAGACAAAATTTATAACTTATCGTCAAAAGACAAATTTTGGTGCTGCCATCTAGTAGTTTTATTATTCAAATGTCACAAGATGAACAATTGAAAGCCTTTGAATGTAAAAAAAATTTCATTAACAGCAAAACCAAACAAATCCTTATATATAGATAATTATAAAGCTAATATAAACCACACTATATATTTTTTAAAAAACTATTGTTAATAAAATTTTAAAAAAAGCATATACAGTCGAACCTCTATTTAACGAAGTCGCTAAATCCCAGAAAAAATTTCGTTATATGGAAAATTCGTTAAATAGAGATTCACCTTTTAAAATACTTTAAACTAGATTTTAAATTCATAAACGCTAAATACTTTTACTAAAAGTAATTAATCACAATTTTTTTAATAAATTATATCGATTTGTTTTATTTATTTTACCCAACCAATATCCATCATCAATTCATTTTTTCTATGTGTTTAAATCTTTGAAATCTGCAAGGAAAACAAAACATTGTCCGGGAATACACTGTATTTTCTGTTTAAAGTAAATAGTTATACATTAAAATTAACGAATTTTAATGACATTATAGTATTTATTATTATTATAAAAATTAATTCTTACCATACATTAACATATGCACCCTTAAATTTAATTTCTGAAAAACTCTGTTAATTTTGCCTGAGTTTTTTATTTAAAAAAGTGCATTCTCTCATAATACGCCTCGCATCTTTGCAATGCACCAAAAACCCCTTCATGCGTATTTTCTTCTAACTATAATTCGCGTCGGATTGTTTCAAATGATTTTAGCATTTCATCATACGAAATTTTGTTAATTCCTGCATAATGATCATTTCCATCATCATCATATTCGTCTTCATCGCAATTCATTGCTGTATTGTTTTTATTTTTCACACTGTCGAAAATATCCAATTCAGATAGTGTTTCCGAGGTCTCAATTTCAGAATTAAGTGAAATACCATCATCAATCAGTACATCATGGATAATTTTTTTTTTTTTCTCATCTGTATCCATATTTTTTAAGTTACTCTAAGGGATTATCGTCTCCGTCTTCCGTACTTACCGGATTCTCATCACTGCTGACAAAGAAGGCGCCTTGTCAAACCAGTTCAAGGCCATTGAACATCATAAGATGTGTTTAAAGAAAGAATAAGTTTGAAATGTCCAGAAATATTTTGAGAAATGAGGAGAAAAAAAAATTTAGACCACAAGAAAAAGTTCGTTAAATAGAGATTGCACTTTGCTATTTGGAGGTTATTTTACGAAGAAATTCGCAAAATGTTCTTGGTTCCAAGAAAAAGTTCGCAAAATAGAGGTCCGACTGTATATATATATCTTTATATATATGACCTTTGTCACACTGTAACTCTCGTATTTATGAACCGATTTGGATGTCATTCGGTGTGTACATAGTACATACCAATGTCTCGACCGAGTTCGTTGGCCAGCTTCATCCGCCATTTTGTTTCAAAATGGCGGCCATTTAAAATTTTTTAAAAAATCTTAAATTTGAAATGTGGTACCAAAAAATTGAAAATGGAAAAATATTTTTTTCTTATGTATTTGACCTTTATACAAAGATTCCGGAGCAGTTTTTGTTTCGTCTATATCTTAAAAAATGGCTGAGTTATAGTATTTTGAATTTCTAGCGTGGCTGACATTTTGAAACGTCCTGATTTTTGTCACGCGATAAAAGGCGTATTTATGAACCGATTTGGATGTAACTTCGTTTATACATAGTACATACCAATGTCTCGACCGAATTCGTTGGCCAGCTTCATCCGCCATCTTGTTTAAAAATGGCGGCTATTTAAATTTTTAAGAAAAATTTAAATTTGAAATGTGGTACCAAAAAATTGAAAAAAATATCTTTTTCTTATGTGTTTGACCTTGATAAAAAGATTCGGGAGCAGTTTTTGTTTCGCCTATATCTTAAAAAATGGCTGAGTTATAGCATTTTGAATTTCTAGCGTGGCTGACATTTTGAAACGTCCTGATTTTTGTCACGTGATAACGATCGTATTTATGAACCAATTTAGATGTACCTTGGTGTGTACATAGTACATACAAATATCTCGACCGAGTTCGTTGTCCAGCTTCATCCGCCATCTTGTTTCAAAATGGCGGCCATTTAAATAATTTAAAAAAAAATAAAATTTAAAATGAGATACCAAAAAATTGGAAAATGAAAAAAAAAATTTTTCGTATGTGTTTGATCTTAATACAAAGATTCCGGAACAGTTTTTGTTTCGTCTATATCTAAAAAAATGGCTGAGTTATAGCATTTTGAATTTTTATTGTGGCTGACATTTTAAAACGACCTGATTTTTGTCACGCGATAACAGGCGTATTTATGAACCGATTTGGATGTAACTTGGTCTGTACACACCAATGTCTTGACCGAGTTCGTTGGCCAGCTTCATTCGCCATCTTGTTTCAAAAGGGTTGCCATTTAAAAAAAAAAAAATTAAAATGAGGCATTAAAAAATTGAAAAAAGAAAAAGATTTTTTTTATGTCTTTGGCATTGATACAAAGATTCCGGAGCAGTTTTTGTTTCTGAAAATTTGTTCTTTTGTTTATATTTTAAAAAGTGGTTGAATTATAGCACTTTGAATTTCTAGCATGGCTAACATTTTGAAATGATCTTGTATTTGTCACGCGATAACACACGTATTCGCCTATTTTGATGTAAGAAGGCATGTGGATAGTATACATCAATATCTCGACAAAATTCGCTGGCCAGCTTCATCAGCCATCTTGTTTAAAAAAAATTATATTTAAAGTGAGGTGCAAAAAAATCAGAAATTGAAAAAGGTTTCTTTCTTAAGTATTTGACCTTGATATAAGGATTCAGGAGCATTATTTGTTTGTCTTTATCTTAAAAAATGGCTCAGATATAGCAATTTCAATATCTAATGTGGGAGACATTTTGAAAAATCAGATTTTTTGCCTGCGACAGCACTCATATATATCAATCGATTCCGATGTGAGTGAGCATGAGCATAGCAATTACTAAGGTCTTGACCAAGTTCACTGGTTAGCCTCATCCACCATGTTGTCTTAAAATGGCAGGCATTTTAAGAAATTGCCGAATTTGGCAGCCAAATATAAGTTACTTTAAGTAAAAGCAGCTTGGATAAAGGTGACTAATTTCGCAAAATTCTCATTCATAATGATTTAGTATTGATAAAAATTAGTATTGAATCTCCTATAATTGGTTTTCACTAAATTGAGCTTTGTGTGTTTGAATAATATAAGTTGGCTTTTTTAAAATAAGGAATATGAAAGCTACTTCTTCCTCCCGGCACTGGTCGGAAGGACTTTTTAACTTGAGAACCGGTGAGACAAACGTTATTCATCCCGCTGATTGTTTAAAAATAAACAAAATAAATAACATTTTTCGGACATCTGCGGTTGTGGGACTTTTCTAATATTTTGGTACCAATTCGAGAGCATGAAACTATTGATCAAAGGGGGGGGGGGGGGGGGTGGGGGTGAAATGGCGTCATAAAATATCGGTTTGACCAAAAAAAAAAAAAAAAAAAAATGTCATAAGACATTGCTGTAAAAGAAAAAAAAAATCACTGTATCTGCCGCCATGGCATAAGAGCCGCACTTAGAATATTTTATACTTTCAAACTCGTATGCCCCACGGCTCATACACCCAAAAATACAGTAACAATATTATAGCTGTGATACAGTATAAAATAAAAAATAAAAATTTTAGTTAAATTTTTAAACCTTATTCTCTCCCAAGAGGTGATGGAAACACATCAGAAAATTATTACCTAAGTTTAACTTGGGGTATAAATAGTTCTCTTCTCAGAAAAAAAAAATACATTTTAAAATTTAAGTTATGTACCCCACTAAGTTCGCTACCTGCGTAAAAACAGCTATCCATTAGAAACTTTTTACTAAAATATAAACTTGACTAAAGCAAAAACTTATTCTGAAAATATGCTTTTTAGTTCCACTATGATGCCATATTCACCTTTTTAATTTAAAAAAAAAAAAAAACTAGCTCATTTTAATATTTCACGTGAAAATCTTTCAACTAAAAAGAAATAAATTATTATTACGGCTTTTGAAATTTTTGCAACAATGAAGTAAAAATGTTACATTTTCTATGAAAAATGTCCGTTGATTTTCAATGAAAAAAGCGAAAATTGGAATTAAGAAAAATATTTGAACAATGTAAAAAAAAATTGGCCCATGTTTCTCTCTGGGTTATAATTCACCCATATGCAAAGGCATTTTACCATTTGTTTTGGCCCTGACGTCAGGCAAGCATTTTTACACTTTATATTTATAATATCATTAGAATTAGTAAAGAATAAAAAATTTGTGGCATCAGGGACAAAAAGGTGGGAAGAAAAAATGAAAAAGTTACGATCTCCATAGGCTTTTCCATGTTAAATTAACATTGAGAAGTGACACTGGAAATAAATAAGTATTGCGCTGCCGCGCAATATTTAAATAAATATAGGGAGAGTGTGAGCTAATAGTAGGAATTGAAAAAATAAATTATTTTAAAATTAGTGGTGGCGAAAAAAGTGACTGCTCTGAGGTCTGCATTATATAAAGAGAATGACATAATGAAGTCTAATTTTCAAGTGAATTTAATTCGGATTGAAAAAAATTTTGAAACATTTAGGAGACACAAAATAAATGATAAAACATAATTTAATCACGAAAATTATTACTATGGTTTGCACTAAATGATTAAAGATCAAACTTACATATACGCTTCATACATTAACATTATATTTATGGCCAGTAGATGACTTAATTCTATTTGTATAATTAACTAATAACTTCGGTAAGTTGCCAACTTCTGTTGAGTTTCTTGAATGAAATATAAAGTTCATTAATGAAAACCCGCTTTCTTACGAAAATGACTTAAAAACATCTGTAGGTAAGATATCTTTTGTGTCATGAAAATCATAAATTAGAAATATTTATTATCTTAAAACAGGGCCACATTTAAGACAAACAATTTGTAGTTTGTTCGGTATCTGCAATTAATTATCGAAAAGGGAAGTTAAAAATGAAATCCTTCATTCATGCTTGGGATTTTCTCCAAATAGTAATATATAAGTACGTGTATTAAAATTTATTCTACATTAAATGTTTTTGGTTACCTGCTCAGATTTATCATTACAGTAGATTCTGGTTATTTAGGATGAAATGTCAAGAACAAAATAGAAAAATATCATTTATTTCTGGTAATTGAGGCTGCCAGTTTAGGACAAATCGTACCGAATCAATGTTCCCCAATAAATGAGAATCTACTGTATTACTGAAATCAGGATTTGAAAATCTCAGCTACCAGGGTAAACTACCTGGTGAGATTTTTTAAACACTGATTTAAATAAATTACGTTCAAAGACACTGAAATAACAACTAAAGTTTTTGTTTTAATAAGGCAACTTTATTAATAGTTGTATCACACTCTAAAATAATACAGAAAACAGTGTAGTTGACAGAAAAAGAGATTGAACATATATGTATACTGAAAATATACAAATTAACCACATGAATAATAAGCTCTTTTTGAAAGAAAAAAAGTAAAACGTCACACAGCAACAGAGTATTATTAACAGACTGTTTAATTGGCTATTAAAAATTTAAAAAAGAAAGGAAGTTGGCATTTATTATTTTAAATTTTAATGAGTAATAAATTTTGCTGCAACATATAAAAATTTCCATATATCTACACAAGTTCGGAAGCAACGTTTGGCAATTTCAAGGTTGAAAATAGCTAAATGGTGAAAAAAATAATAACATTAGTCATAATTCAAAATGCTCCATACAGTAATCAAAATCAATGATTTTTTTTTTCTTTATGTTGGTCTTATATAAATATATAAATCTGTTATTCATTTTTACAGACATCAATAACTATTAAAATTATAATATTTTCTAAAAATACAGTAACTTTTCACCTGTCACTTTGTGTTATACAATTAAAATGGAGACTATATTATTCTGATGATAATTTAAATCTTTCAAAACGAATAAACAGTAACAATTCTAATTTTTAAAAAATTCTATGTTATATAAAATTGAAAAAGATTTCATATATGTATAAAAAAAATTAACATGGAATGCTTTGAATGATGATTAATAAAAAAAAAAAAATTAAAACAAAGAAAAAAAAAAAAAAAGAGTATAAAGTTAAGCAACATATTCAGAGCTTTATTTATTTAAGACTAACTTAATAAATGAATCAGGATTATTTAAAAAAATATATATATATAAATGGATTAATTTTCATTTTTATTTACTTGGTTGATTTTGATCAGTTTCAACACCCCTTTTCCCTTTAAGGATACAGTACCGGACCTCAAATCCGGAATCCTAAAATCCGGACGACCCAAAATCCGGAATGGAAAAAAGAAAACTGAAATTCCGCGATGATCTCGAATAAATATTTCGTAAAAACGTCCATAGATGGCGCTACGTGCGCGCGTAACACAGTGCGAGCCAAACTAGACTCAGCAATTTTATTTTATTGCAATGTTTTTTATTCATTAGTTTTAATCCAAATTTTCAAACAGAATTATCGTAGTTAGTGTGTGCACACATTTTAAATTTATTTTAAAAAGAAACCCTTTTCTTCATTTATATAGAAAATGTAAAAAGAATAAATAAATAACCACAAGAAAGAATTTTTTTTAAAAAGGTTCGTAGAATATATTTATAATATTTATATGTAAAAATATTTTACAACGCCCTACCCTCACTTTTAATATGTTCAACAAATTTCATTTTTCGAAAAAATTCTGTTTGTAAGCACCGTACCAAAAAATTCTTTTCTTTAACTCAAAGAGAAAAAAAAAATCTATGCAAAGTTCCTTTCTCCATTACAAAACAAGCTGTCCATCGAAAGCTACTGATCACATTCTGATAACGTTGACTTTCCACTTCACGCAGTTAAATAAACATGTTGAATCAGCAAAACAAACAGCGGATAGATGTCGTTTTTCTTTACTTTCTTATCATCTAGTGGCCTTTTTTTTTTAGAGGTACCACCCTAGCTTTCTAATAACTTATTGTTACACAAGCTAATTCACTATTATTGTAACTTGCTGAAAAGTTGAAAGAAATTCGTCAATTAGCCTAATTCGGTTCTCGAAAACAGTGATGTATTTTCATTTTCTAAAAAATGTTTTTATGTTCCTAATAATGTGCAGACTTGTATAAAACCAAAAACTTTCTGCTCACATAAATATTGGGTCAAAAATTTTCTGCAAATTAATTTAATGTTTAATAAAATAACGTGTTATGCTACTTTGACGGTATGAATTTTAAACAGTAGTTTCAAAATAATTACAAAAATATTATAATTAAATATAATAAATAATTTAATTAAATTTAAAATGCATTAATATTAATTACAGAATAATTATGTTGGCTAAAAAATTATAAAGCTAAAAATCCATGATAAGAAGAAGTGAATTCTTATCAGTTATTTTGTCAATGCATTTAGAAACAGCCCAATCCTTAATATTTTGACCTCTTCTCACAAAATGCAATAATGGACATTGCTTCTGAAACAATTGAATCACATTTTGTAAAGAGAGGTCCATTCATAGGTATCATCATTAAAGAGACAGATGATTTTTTATTGCGGTACTTTGACGAAATTATCATTTTTTCCACGAACAGTTAGCGAAATTTCCGATTTTCTGCGACATTTGCGATTTTTTTCGCGATTCTTTGACGAAATTTCCGCTTTTTTTCTCATATCCTTTGACAAAATTTGGATTTTTCGCGATCTTTTGACGAAATTCACGCTTTTTCGCGATCCTTTAACGAAATTAATTTTTTTCCGCGGTTCTTTGACGAAATTTGCATTTTTTCGCGATCTTTTGACAAAATTCGTGCTTTTTCCGCTATGCTTTTGCGAAATTTGTTTTTTTTTTACATATTTTTGGATGAAATTTGTTTTTTTCGCGATCCTTTGACGATATTCGCGTTTTTTCTGTGGCCTTTTGAGGAAATTCGTGTTTCTTCGCGATTCTTTGACGAAACGCACGCTGTTTCCGCGACCCTTTTCCGAAATTTGTGTTTCTTTCGCGATCCTTTAACGAAATTAGTCTTTTCCGCGATTCTTTTACGAAATTTGCGTTTTTTTTTCACGAACCTTTGACAAAATTCTCTCTTTTTCCGCTATGCTTTTACGAAATTCGTTTTTTATCCTGCGCTTCTTTGACGTAATTTTCATTTTTTCTGCGACTCTTTGATAAAAGAATATTTTTTTCCCACGATTCTTTAAAGAAATTCGCGTTCTTTTCCGCGGTCCTTTAATGAAATTTGCGTTTTTTCCGCGATGTTTTGACAAAAGTGGGTATTTTTTCTACGAACGATTGACGGAATTGGTTTATTTTCGGCGACCATTTGTTGAAATCCGCAATATATTTCAGTGATATTTTTTATATCTGAATTTTTGGACTGACGGCTGATTTGTTTTAATTTTCGGGGCCGAATGCCTTAAATTTTCGGAAAATTCAGAACAGAATCACCCCTGTCAAACAATAAATAAATCGTACATAAAATTGGGGAACATTTTTAATTTTTCGGTATTAAAGAACAAAATTTACTTTTTTTTTTTTTCCCCCCCCCCCCTAAGAAATTTTCCGCAAGGTTCCGAACTTTGCAGAAAATTTTCCACGCACGGCGTGTGCACGTGCGTCTATATTATACAACTCTGATAATGTGATGTGCAGGATTAAAAAAATTCTTATCCTTACTTTAATTTTTTTTTTTTTTATTTATGTTTGTTTGTTTACTTATACCTCATATGGCAATCCGCGATATAGATTCCTAGGCCTAACTCGCGAGCAACAACGCATTTTCATTTTCTAAAAAATGCTTTAATATTTCTAAGAATATGCAGTAATAGTATTTTTTTTTTTTTAACTTATTTTTATTTTGAATTACTTTTTGTAATTTGTATTTTTGGCTTTATTTACACTAAGCCTAACATGGCAATTCGCGGTATAGATTGCTTCGTGGCATGTAAAAATTTGCCAAGGGCATGTACTGTATCTGTTTATTGTCTTGGTTGAGGACCTAAAATCCGGAAAATTCCGAAATCCGGAACGACCGCGGTCCCGACCAGTCCGGATTTGAGGTCCGGTACTGTATGTTTACATATTTCTAACACATGACATAGAGCACTGTAGATTATTTTAGACAGATTAATTTAGATTATTTTAGCAGATTAACATAGCAGCTTTTAAAAAGAAATGCTGGGTTTTAAAAAAAAAAAATCAAGATTTATTATATGTTATTGTACCTTCTTATATTTTCTCTGCATATGCAAATTTTGCTAATTTTATGGACTGCTATTATTTCTTTTCATAGTAAGCTTGGTCCAGCTCCACTCTGGGTTTACATATGATATTAAAGTTAACAAAAGTTCTCATAGGTACCATCTTTCATGCACATAACCATCGTCTGTTACAACCATTTTTTTTTTTTTTTTTTAATTACAAAAAGTAAGAAATGTGCAAACTAAAAAGATAGACCAATTTAGAAAAGATAGACCTTTTAGAAAAAGTAAAACTTTGCACATTAACCCAATATAAACTGACAACTATAAAAAACTGAATGAAAATAAAAGGGAAAAGAAATGCTTACACAAGTTAACTCAAGGGATGGTTTTCAAGTCAGTCAAGTCATCTATTTATTATTTCCTTCATATTTTGAAACATTTTAAGTTATTACTGTATTAAATATTTATTTTATTTATTTCAACGACATGAGAACACATATTGAATGAATATTAGAAATATATAAATTTTAAACAATAAACTCTTTAAAAAGAAAAAAAATAATAAAAGTCTACCGATAACTGTTTAGATATTAACACACATGACACATGCTCATGAACATGGCTTATTGTGTAAATGGATTTTTATTTCTTTTTAAAATTTTAATAATGAATATTTATTCATTTATTTTGATTTTATAGAAAATGAGAAAAATACATTAGAAATATGCAAATTAAAAAGTTCGCTAATCAGTCTGCACTTTTTTTTTTTTTTTTTTAATAAAATAAAAACTGACAACTATTAAAAATTTTAAAGTAAATAAAAATTTGCTCCTCAACAAAGTTGACATGAATTCTCATGAGCTCTGTTTTTTTGTGTGTGTCTAGACACCGATTGAAATAAGCAAATAAAAAGATCGACCCATAACAATAGGCTCTTTTTTAAAAAGTAAAACAGCCTCGCAGCAACTACAAAAAAAACCTGACACTTTCTGAACTATAAAAAATTCAATAAAATAAATGCTTAATAATTGTAAAGTCGACACATGTTCTCAAGAGTACTGTTCTGGGGGTGACTAAACACAGATTTTTTATTTTATTTTACCCCCAAGTATTTAGGGACATATTTGTTACTGTATTTATCTTACAAGGGAACCACTTTTGTTGCTGCTCACACCTGGCATCGAGACCTGGTGCATTTTGTAGCCCTATACATAAAAGTTAGAGAACCCATAAAATTTCTCTCTTAAAATCATATTTTATATACTACTTTTTTATACTTTTAATTTTTTATTATTACATTTTTGTTTATTTCACGCCAAAAGCAAGTTAAGTCGACAAATAGGGCTCTACAATTTTTTCGCCCACTTTATCCGGGGAGTAAATGCATACAGATCAGAATTATATCAGATTGCAATTTGTTTGATAATTGATTGCATAAGAAACAAGAATTAGGTTTTTTCTTTTTTTTTCTATACAGGCGATAAAATATATATTTCTATAAAAGTTGAAAACTATTTTTTAGGGAAATACAAAATAAGCAAACTATTTTCTTTTGAAATCGAATGGAATAAAGTTTCGAATGTTTAAAATGAAATGTTGCTGTATTAAATGGTCCTTTGGAAAAAAAATAATCATAAAGTAAATTAATATTTTTTACACAATTTAGAAAAATTACTGTGGCTAATTAGGTCGGACATTACAATTTTTACTGAAGTCCAAACCACTCCTCACGCAAGACAAACAGCTACGACATTTGGCTAGGGTTGCCAAACAGCTTTATTTTCGAAAAAACCTGCCAAAAATGAATATAATGTTACAATTTTTCAAATCAAATTCGTGGGTTTTTGAAGGAATTTTTAAACTTTTTTCAATATTTTATACTTATTATTAACTAATTTTTATTTTTAAATGCTTTTCTTTAAAAAAATTCAATGTTAATAGTCTGATAAATGGTCTCGAAAATTGCATTTTCTGAAAGTTATGCTGCTGTAAAATCAAGAAATATGATTTTAACAGAAAAAATTTATAGATTCTCAAACTTTGTAATAAAGGGCTTTAAAATGCACTAGGTCTCAAAAGCTAGGTGCAAGCAGCATCAAAAATGGTTCCCTTGTTAGTGTATTTTCTTTACTTAACAAAAAATGAGAAAAAGAAATATGTATAAAAAAAAATATGAAGAAGAACAATAATAAGCTCTTTAAAGGAGAAAAAAAAAAAAAAAAAAAGGTGGGGGGTAAAGCTTCTTCACATAACGAAAAGGTATTAATTGGTAACTTTCTTGACTATCAAAATAACAAAAAAAGTATAATATAAATTTCTTATGGGCGCCTTCTTTTGGGTGTAGATGTAGATTTCTTAGAGGATTCTTCCAATTTGTGACGCTTTAATTTCTTGCTACTGTCACTGTTTTTAGCTTTAACGACTGGAGAGGACTTTCTTGATCCTAGAAATGATGAAAACAAAAATAAGCTTTTCATTTTAAACATAACATATTACAGACTTGCCAAGTTCTGAAAGCTAAAAATCAGGAGATTTTATTTCAGAAATCAGAAGATTGTACAAAAAGATTTTTTTAATAAAAACTTATTTTTTAAATGCAAATATGTTTAGTATAAGTTTAATTTTAAACCGTGCTGGGGTTATCATTGAAGTTTAAAAATAAGTATATCACTTTTACGCAAATAAGAAAAAATTTACTTCCTACACATAGAACAAACTTAAGCATATGATATTTGGGATGTTTTAACATATAGACATTGTTTCCTTAGACAGTAGACACATAAAGCTATAGTGAAATTCTTGAACAAGTCTTAATATAGACAAATTACTGATAATAATCAAAAGCATGCCTATAGTAACAGTCACAATATTTTAAAAAATCATCCCTTACAATCAATTTGAATGTAGTTGATCACACAAAATACTATTGATCAATGATACTAAGAAACAGGTACATCTATCTGCATTTCAGTTTTTATCTCTCAACTGAATCAACCCTCAGGGGGTCTACATGACATTAAAAGGGGCCAATTCAGCCCAGGACTCTACCCCACAAAAATGTACAAAGTAAATATGTCTCAATTATTCAAACTTGGTTCACCAGGCTTCCAAGTCAAACTGTATTTGTTCGAATCTTTATTATTATGAAGAGTTTTTCAGTAATTTTTTTAATGCATACACAATCACTAGAAATGAAAGATGAATATCTGGATATACAAAACATCTCCAAATATTAAACAATAACTGTCAAATGTAACTTACAGGATGATCTTATCAGTGGCCTTGAAGTTAAAGATGCTTCATAAAAATGTCACTTTTGAATGAACATAAATAGTGTGTGAAATTAAATAGTACCTTCCTTATAGTAAATCCATTAACATTCACGAGGGTTAGGTTCCTGGAAAACTCTGCGAATTTTGAGACTATCTTTCTGTGCATAAAAGGGAGTTAGGTTTTATGATTTTTTAAATGGAATAAATTAAATTTAAAAAATCAAAAAACCCGACTGAGTAAAAAGCAAACTAATTAATTATTTCTCATCAATGTGAAACTACTTTTTCATATTACTTAGCTATTTTTTATTTACTTGTATTGATGACTTTTAAATTGTGTTTAATTGTTAGTTCCTATCTATAAATGCTGTTTTGTTGAGGTCTATAGATGTCTATGATGGTTAGAGTTGCAGTAAAGCTAGAGATCCTACCTACACAACTTCCAGGTTGTGTAATATTTAAACGGAGCTTCTGACTGTAAAATAGTCAATGAAACATTGTCTTCATTTTGAAAGACCTATCCAATGATAGGCTACTCAATAGGGTGCGTAAATTATTTTTTCGTATCTACCGCCATTTTGAATTTATAAAAACAAAACCTAGCATAAAACCATTGAACGGTTAAGACGAATCGATAGAGACCTCATTCGTTAAAATCCATCCAGCCATTGGGATGTTTCGAGGGTATAAAGAAATCCACATACCCAGATACACGTGAAACACATAACCCTTCTTGGCAAACGGGTAAAAAGAGCAATTGAAACGCAAAAAAATATTTATTAAACAAAAGTACATGCTGTAAATAAATTTATATAATTATAAACATATTGTACAAAGTTTAGTTGCTAGTTGATGGCTGAAAATATTTATTGATATACGATTATTTGGCAGAACAGATCCTTTGTTTATCTCTTTTGTCTCGATTTCTCTTTTAAATTTAGGACTCCTTACCAGAGAAGAATCACATTCCACTGCTTTCTCAACAAGTTGCTGTTAACCTTTAAAATTTCTCATACAATTTTTGCAGAGAATTTTTCACTTGCACTAAAAATCTTCAATTTAAAAAGTGTGGAATTTTTTTTTTTTTTTAACATCGAGTCATGTTTTGGGTTTCTGGGAATTACTCATCAATATTTTGCCTCACTACAAGGGTTGAAATTCTCGGAAATTAGGCTAAACAGTACAGTTCAGTTATCCAGTGTCAAATAGTTTAAGGAATTGGTAAAACGACGACAGTTTACTTTGTAAAAAAAAAAAAGTTTTTTTTATAAAACGAAATCGAATAACCAAGTTCAGTACTCGCGAATGTTGAAATGATCTTCATTTTCTATTTCGCGAATAATTAAAACTGGCGAAAGTTAAGGGATTGCTGTATCTAAAACTAACTGAAGAGATATTTTCATTTTTGCTTGCATCCAAGCTTATATAGGGTTAAATCTTATTTCAGACATGTTAATTCGTCCTAATAAAACAAAGAAGTCATCCAGACATATGGAATTTTATGGGGATTTAAGTTTAATGCTTAATATTTTAAGTTTAATGCTTAATATTTTAAGTTTAATTGCTCGTGAATTTTTAACTCAACATCCCTTATCACCAGCTGCATCCATCCAATATTGCCAATGTCAATAACTCAACATCCCTTATCACCAGCTGCATCCATCTAATATTGCCAATGTCAATCCATTAACCCCTTGGGGACGAGCGACACGTATACGTGCCGCATGAAGCGCTCAGAATCCTTGTTTTTCCTCACCAGTAAAATTTGCCTTATTTAATCAGTGCATTTTCTTGATTCAAGAAGATACAAATTTCTGTTTTTAAAAAATGGTGACAAAAGATTAAAAATTTCATAAAAGGCTCCCGTCCCGAAGAGGTTAAAGAGGCTGCTTCAGTCACGTGAAAACACCTGTTCGCTAATGTTAATCCAATGGGAGAATTTTTTCAAAGATATCTAGTTTGCATTTGAATATTTTTAAATGATTTTTTTTTCTTTTTGTCATTGGATAGCTGAGATAGATCTGTACAAAGACCGTTTTGCACTTTTTCAATTTTGTTTACAGGTATTTTTAATTAGAAGACATCAACCTCAGCTATCCAATGGACAAAAGATCATTTACAAATATGTAAATGCAAACAAGATATCTTAAAAAATTTCTCCCATTGGATTAATGTTAGTGAACAGGTAGGTGTTTTTGCATGACTAAAGTAGCCCCTTAACCCTCTTGCTCAGCTAGGTCTACTATGACCCTACAAGACTCCTAATTTAAATCAGAAAAAAAAGCAGTTTGAAAGTTTTCTCCCTAACTTTTACTTTGACTAATATCCCTCAAGCTTTCAGAACTGAAATTTCCATCAGGAGAGCTGAGGAGTTAGAATTGTAAAAAAAAAAAAAAAAATAGCAGAACAAATAATGTTTTTAGAACATGATAAAGTGTCTAGAACTCATTCTAAATTGTTTTTCTGCTAACTGATGTGTTCAAATTAACCTTGCTAATGCCCTGGTAGCAGAAAATTCTCTAAGTGTCTGTGACAGATACTTCAGAGGCAGAAAATCTGCAGGTAAAATATTTTACAATTGAAGCATTAATTCAAACAATCACATAAATGTGACATCTTTATGCATTTTATTTAATTTTATTAATAATAATCTTATGTTTTTGGATTAAGTAATAAACAGCTAAACATAATATAAAGCAAAGTAAAGGTTCAATGGAAAAACAATCTGCAAAAAAGAAAAAATCTGCGATACCCGTCCCCCGTCTTGAACTTTCTGCTACCGGGGCTAATGATAAAACTATGAGCATATAATTTATATGCTCATAGTTTTATCATTAGCCCCGGTAATGCATTTTTATTTTTAAAATATATTGTCGGTAAATTTTTATTTTTAAACTTCTTTTTTCTATGTATTCTTCTGAAAGGTGTCTTTTTTTAAGTTTACGAAACATATCTGTAATATACACTTAATATTATTTGATGTGTTGAAATCTTACTCACAGCTTGTCAGCTTTTAACAGATAAAATAATAAATTAAACATTTATTTTAGAAATATTTTGTCAACTAAAAAAGAAAGACTTTTTTGAGAAAAATAAGTTAAACATTAATTTCTTGATGGATATTTTAAAAATAAAGACACATTCCATGCCCATAGGTTTAACATTAGCAAGGGGAATTTGAGATCTCACTGACCAACGCCCTTAAGAGGCTACTTCAGTCAAAGGAAAAGACTCGTTCGCTAATGCTAATCCTATGGAAGAAATTTATAAAGATATCTCGGTCACATTTCAATATTTTAAAATAATTTCTTTTGCATTGAATAGTTGAGATTGATCTGTACAAAGGCCGTTGTTTACTTTTTCGATTTTGTTTACAGGTATTTCTTATGAGAACACTTTCATTTTCGGAACCGGTTTCGAAAGTAAAAGCATCCTCATAAAAAATATCTGCAGTCAAAATCGAAAAAGTAAAAAATGGCCTGCATACAGATCGATCTCAGCTATTCAATGCAAAAGAAATCATTTAAAAATATTGAACTGCGACCGCGATATCTTTATAAATTTCTCCCATAGGATTAGCATTAGCGAATGTGTCTTTTCATTTGACTGAAGTAGCCTCTTAAATGATTTTTATAACATTTTGGTACTTTTATGTTATCCAACTACAAGTGACAAATCGCCAAATACTGTGCTCATCACCATCATTCGTATTGAATTTATGTCATCTAAAATAAAAACCTTTGTCTCATTTCATTCATTCAATTTAAAATATATAAAAGAAAAAGAAATAATACTATAAACTAAAACATTTTGTATCAACATCAAAGCATTGTTTATAACTTCAAAAGAAAAATACAAAATCTACTTTTGACGGGGGAGAAAAAAAATTGTCATTGGCAAGATTCGCGGCTAGTTATCATTAAAGTATCCATGTTTCCTTTTATGGTACGTCAAAGTACCGTTGGGACATAAAGGCTTAATAGAATCACACAAAAGAAATTATTCTTTTTCTACACAACTTAGCATTTTAAGTGTATGAATACAAAGAATGATTTTTTTTTTTTTTTTTTCCATAATTTGTGAACAATAAGATTAAGGATTACATATAAATATATAATGAACATTCTAAAAATTGCATAAGCGTCTTATTTTGCTGTGGTTTCATTATATTTATGAAATACTCAAGTTGTGGAGGTCAATAAACAGAAGAAATTCTTGAAAGAAATGATGGCTAAAGCGGTATGACAACCCTTGCTCTAGACTAGGGGTTCCCAAACTTTTACACAGATGTGCCACTCAATAGAAGTTCATACTTCTGTGTACCACCAGGTGGCAAACTCAAAGCTAATACAAAAAAATATGTGTAAACAGGTTACTGTTTGAAAACAGAAGAAGCGAAAACAAAATGAATGATTTCAGCACCGATTATCCAAACTCCAATTAACCGAACTTCCAATTATCCGAACAGCCTATTTCTCTCAAAAATTTTTTTAAAACCAAACTTCCAGTTATCAGAACAGCCGATTTCTCCCAAAAATTTTTTTAAACCGAATTCACAATTATCCATTGGCTTGGAATAAAATTTTAAATAAAGAAAAAAGTGTAGTGGATCAGAAAATAAGGCATGTAAAAACAATAAAAGGGATGGAAAGAATCCTAAGCTATGAACAAACCCAGTAGCAGAAACAGTGCAGCACGGAAGCGGGCGCTGCAGATTATTTTAAACCTTGCAGATTAATCCACCAACTTAAAAATAAATGCTGGGCTTAAAAAATAGCTGAAATTTGCTTTAAGTCTCTAGATTTATGGTATTTGTTGTATCCTTATATTATAGATATTCTTTATAAATGGAAATTTTGCTTACTTTAAGTGTTTCTGTTATTTCTTATGATAGTAGGCTTATTGGGTCGCAGATAAATTTTTGTTTGCTGCAGACTGACGCAGAAAATTCTGCTTCTGGGTGAACAAAATGAAATTAACAAGTGGTTAGTAAAGTATAAATGACCCTGGATATCAGATTTTAAATGATGATGAGATTCATGATGAAAAAGAATGCTCTGAAAATAACTCAGGTCCATCACATAACGAAGCCTTTGAATGTTTGGAAACAGTTTTGAAATGGCTTGAACGGCAGAAGAATGCTGATCCAATTCAACTAATGGTATTTAAGAAGAATTAGAGGTATGGCAGCAGTGAAAAGAATGTCTTCATTGAACCAAGCAACAATCAAAAGCTTTTTTTCTTAAATTATAATTTCTGTAGTTCCGAAAATGATAAAAAGAGAAAAAAAAAATTAATGATAAAAATGTAAACAACAACAATTTAAAAAAAAAAGACAAAAAGAAAGAAAACAATTTTTAAACATGCCAGCACTAACTGGTGCTGCCAGTCCCAAGCTTAGATAACGTGTGAAGGTTTTAGTATAGTCAGAAACATCCCTTAAATTGTCTGTCCATTTATCCGAACTAGGGTCGGTCCCGACTTGCTCAGATAATCGGCGTTCTACTGTAATAATTAATAGTATATTTATCAATACAAAGCGTATCATTTTTTAGTAACAAGTAGGTGTATTTAAATAGACATAAATACTACATACATAGCTTTGTTAAACATGGAAAAAAATACATTTGAAAGTGGCCTTGTTTGTCAATTTATTTTATATAAATACTATGTTTATAGCAATAGTAAAATACACTTAAGAAAATTTAGTGAGTGAATAACATACATAAAAATTCACATGCCTTTTAAAAATAAACAGCTTATTAATGTTAGATCGTAGCACGTTGAAATAAGTAATATATGCATATTCAATATAATAACAGAAGAAAACTTTTTTTTTTCATGTTAGATAAATGTCAACTCAACATCTAATGAAGCAATATTTCCATTTTCTAAAAATTCTAATCAGAATGATATTAAAATAAGAGAAAGTGAAACGCTGCAAATGCAGTAATAACAGAATAGACACCACCAAAGCTGGTAAACTGAAAAATCAAGAAGGAGGAGGAGGGGGGGGAATTAAGCTGTTTTCTGATTTCACATGCTGTATTTTTTATTTCATTTCACTCACCAGTATCGGACTTAGTTGTCTCCGAGAAGTTTGTATGTCTAACCACGGCCAAACTCGATCGCCTGACTTATACGGCCTTCACAATATCCCTTGCTTTTGGAATCGTTAAAGACTACAGTCGCAGCCAGATAGCGCAAATACCTATTGTAAATTGTATTTTCTCTACTGTAAATAATGCTTATTAAGTGTTACTTTCATACATAAAAATACGAAAAACGTCTCTGTATATACGTTATAAAAGGTATAGATTGTACGTATATTTTGCCTCGGCGTTTTTAATAACAATGCATTAAACATAAGCAACTAAAAATATATTAACACACTACTATTATAGCACAAAATTAGCACTCGCCAGGCATCGAGTAACACTTAAAACGTGGCTATTAACTTTATTGTCCTCACTCGCCAAACTTAATGGGCACCACTCGCCAAACACGATGGTTGAAAGATCGATGCCAGGGATGAAAGGGGTGAAATTCGTTCGGAATTTACAGCGTCCAAATCGGCGATTCTCCCGAACGTAAGAAAAGAAAGTAGCAGGGGTGATTCTGTCTCGAATTTTCCAAAAATTTAAGACATTCGGTTCCGAAAAAAAAAAAAAAAAAAAAACTGTCATCAGTCCGAAAATTCAGACATAAAAATATCGCTAATTTCGATATGGGCGCCGAAAAAAATCAATTTCGTCAATCGTTTGTAGAAAAAAAAATCAACAATTCCGTCAAAGAATCGCGAAAAAAACGTGAATTTCGCCTAAGGACCACGTAAAGAACGCGAATTACGTCAAAACATCGCGGAAAAAACGCAAATATCGTGGATAAAAAGATTGCGAAAAAAACACAAATTTCGACAAAGAATCGCGAAAAAGAATAGCAAAATTCTTCAAAGTATCGCGGGAAAACGCAAATTTCGTGAAAAGATTGCAGAAAACGCAAATTTCGTGAAAAGATTGCAGAAAACGCAAATTTCGTGAAAAGATCGCGGAAAAAACACAAAATTCGTGAAAAGATCACGGAAAAAACACAAAATTCCCGAAAAGATCGCGAAAAAACACAAATTTCGAGAAAGAATCGCAAAATTCTTCAAAGTATCGCGGGAAAACGCAAATTTCGTGAAAAGATCGCGGAAAAAACACAAAATTCCCGAAAAGATCGCGAAAAAACGTAAATTTCGAGAAAGAATCGCAAAATTCTTCAAAGTATCGCGGGAAAACGCAAATTTCGTGAAAAGATCGCGGAAAACACAAATTTCATGAAAAGATCGCGGAAAAAATGCAATTCCCAAAAAGATCGCAAAAAAACGCAAATTTCGACAAAGAATCGCAAAATTCTTCAAAGTATCGCGGAAAAACTCAAATTTCGTGAAAAGATCGCGGAAAAACGCAGATTTTGTGAAAAGATTGCGGAAAAACGCAGATTTTGTGAAAAGATTGCGGAAAAACGCAGATTTTGTGAAAAGATTGCGGAAAAAACGCAAAATTCGTGAAAAGGTCGCGGAGAAAACGTAACTTTTGTGTCAAAATCGCGGAAAAAACGCCAATTTCTTCAAAAGATCGCGGAAATAACGCAAATTTAGTGAAAAGATCGCGGAAATAACGCAAATTTCGTCAAAAGATCGCGGAGAAAATGCAAATTTCGTCAAAAGATCGCGGAGAAAACGCACATTTCATGAAAAGATCGCGGAGAAAACGCACATTTCGTGAAAAGATCGCGGAGAAAACGCACATTTCGTGAAAGGATCGCGGAGAAAACGCACATTTCGTGAAAAGATCGCGGAGAAAACGCAACTTTCGTCAAAAGATCGTGAAAAAAAAAACACAAATTTCACGAAAAGATTTCGGAAAAAGCGCAAATTTCATCAAAAGATCGCGGAAAAAACGCAAATTTCGTCAAAAAATCTTGAAAAAAAAAAATGCAAATATTTTCAAAGAATGGCGAAAAAACTCACAAATTTCGTTAAAAGATTACAAAAAAAAAAAAAAAAAAAGCAATTTAGTGAAAAGATCGCGGAAAAATTGCAGATTTCGTCAAAAGATCGCGAAAAAACGTGAAATTCGTTAAATGGTCGCAGAAAAATGCATATTAGTTAGTGCCAAGGGGGGGTGGCGGGTCCCCTCTGCTGTAACCTTAATAAAATAACATTTTTCAGTGGAGTGTAATCATATCGAATGGTAAGTAATATATATTAGTAAATTACAATGTTGATAGTTAGAAAAAAACACAATTTTGTATGGAGAGTACATAACTTTGTTACTGGCCAGTGGTTAAAAAAAAACTGGCCAGTGAAAAAAATTAGTGTACTGGCCAGTGGCCAGAGGGTAAAAATGTTAATTTTGACCTATAGCTACTATAACATGGAAAACAAAAATCATTTGTTTTTTGCAAATTAAAAAAAATTTTAAATATTATTTACAAGTTTCAAAATATTAAGAAAATTAACCAAAACTTTTTCAAAAAATTAAATTATTCTCAAATCAGGATAACTTTTTAAACCATTCAATTATTTTTTGCACCAGACTTCTGATGTAAAATATAGGTATATAAAGTTGATTGCAGACAACTTTGGATAATAGTAAACATAAGAGGTACTGAAAATGCATTACGCACATAAGTAAATGCACATAAAGTACAGGGAAATAGAAAAAATAATGATTATAGGTTTCTATCAGTTTTAGAAAAAATAAATAAAAACAGGAGAAATTATAAAATCTTGAATTTTAGGCAGTTATATTATAAAAACTATAATAAAAAAATATTTACACAATATTAAGAGAATAAGCAAGTTCGCCAGTATCCGGCAACCAACTCATAACGAAATATTTTTTTATGAACATTGATTATTCTTGCACGATTCTTAATTAAAAATATATAGATATATGTACATTGCAAACAATTTTTAATAAAGTTGGCCTTTATATGTGTTGATCTGAAATATTCAAGCATGTAGAAAAATAATAAAATTACATATTCTAATTCTGGACACTAACGGTATAAAACTATGATACAATTAAAAGTATATTTGCATGTTTCATAATATCAACAAAATAAGCAAGTCTTTTTGCCAATAACCTGCAATCAACTCAATTTTTTTTTTTTTTTTTTTTTTTTTTTTTTTTTAAACATGAATATTTACACAATTCTTAATTATTAAGAAAATATATATGTCTGTATATTGCAAATAATTTTCAATAAATTTGGCCATTATATCTGTTGATCTGCAATATTCAAGCATATATAAAAATTATAAAATTACTTATTCTAATTTTGGACAGTTATGGTATAAAAGTATACGATTAAAATAAAAATATATTTAAAATTATACATGTTATTTCATAATATAAAAAAAATAAAAAAGTCTTTTTGCCAATATCTGGCAATCAACTCATATCTATTTTTTTTCTTTTCTTTAAAAAAAAAAAATTGATATTTACACATTCTTAATTTAGAAAAATATACGAGGGTCGGCTGAAAAGTCCCGGGCCTGACAAAAAATTGGTGCCACTAGGCCAGTTATACGTTAGCATTGCATAGTACTATCCCTGACCAGCTTAAACCCACAGTTTCATAATAGTAGCTTGGTTATTGTTTGATTGACAGCATTTAAAAGAAGACTATTTTAGAATTTACGAAAATGGAAGATTTGGAAAAACGAGCGGATAATCAAATACTTCCATTTGAAGGGTTGACTCTGCCCCATCCTATTCAAAGATTAAAAGGTGGGTTGCAGAGTTTAAAATGGGACAGACGAGCACGAGGGATGAGCCTCGCTCTGGACGCCCTGTGGAAGTGACAACTCCTGAAATTGTTGAAAAAATTTATCGAATAGGCAGCAGATTAAAGTTGTTTGAGATAGAAGAGGCTGTGAACATATTAAAAGAACGTGCAGATAATATTTAAACTACTATTTTGGGCTTCCACAAGGTCTGTGTGAGGTGGGTGTCGCGTTTGCTGACAGCTGACCAAATGTTGCATCGGAAAACCGTTTCAAGTAAGAATTTGGATATCTCCGGTAAAAACCCCAAAGAATTTTTGAGACAGCTTATAAGTGTGGATGAAACTTGGATTCCCCACTACACTCTTGAAAGCAAATGACAGACAAAATAGTGGATTGCGCCGGAAGAATCAACTCCAAAAAAGGCAAAGTCAACTTCGTCAGCTAACAAGGTTATGCGAGTGTTTTCTCGGATGCAAAATTAATTATTTTTATTGATTACTTTGTAAAAGGGTAAAAGTATCACGGGTGAGGTAACTATGCAAGTTTACTGCAACGTTTGAGTGACGAGGTAAAGAAAAAACGACCTCATTTGGTGAAAAAAAAAATCTTGTTTCATCATGACAATGCTCCAGCACACTGGTCGGTCATTGCAATGGGAAAAATCTATGAAGTAAGGTTCGAATTACTTGAACATCCACATTATTCATCCGATTTAGCACCCAGTGACTACCACCTATTCCCTAACCTCAAAAAATTCCTTGGTGGACGAAGATTTAAAAGCAACGAGGAGGTTATTGGTGACGTAAACAACTATTTTGAAGAGCTTGACGAATAGCATTACAGAGATGGTTTAATTAAATTAGAAACCGATATGATAAATGCATTAGTCTTTCTGAAGATTATGTTGAGAAATAAATTAAAAAAAAAAAAATGAAAAAAAGTTTTGTTTTCTTTGTCGGGCCCAGGACTTTTCAGCCGACCCTCGTAGATATGTGTACATTGTGAACAATTTTCAGTAAATTTAAATATTGTAGGTGCTGGTCATGAAATACGGGGAAACAAAAACTAATAATAAATAAATAATTTTTTTTTTTTCATGTTTCATTATTTTAAAGAATCAACAAGTCTTTTTTTTTTTTCTTTCAAAAGTTTGTACTCCAAATTTGAAGGAAATTCATGAAAAGAAATTTCTGGAATTTTTTTTAGTGAATCGTAAGAGCAGTATGGAACACATCAATAAGCCAGTTTACTTGAAAAAAAAAAAAAATAAATAAATAAAATAAATAAATAAAAAAATCGCAATTTTAGTTAAGTTATACCCAAGAGAAAACAGAAGTGTGCAAGGCAAATTCTTCATTAGACACAGAAGGTAAAAGCTCCCCCTACAATTCTCCGGAGAGAAACTCCGATTCCCTGAAAACAAAGGGATTTTGACTTTTTGTTACGCCCATATAAGGAGAATCGAGTTTGGCCATGGTCTAACTTTCTAGAAAGAGAGCCTGCAAAAATTGGAGCCTAAAAATGCTGTAGAAATTGAAGAAAATATTTTTTACAAAGTGAAAAAAATCAAGCCGGAAGAATTCTTCTTCAACAATGGTTATTTGGTGGATTATTTAGGGAAACTGATGGCTGTTTTAGAGAACAGTTTCTGATACAAGTGCGTCTACTCCATGGATCTATGAAAGGAAAGGAGTAGACATGAATGACGTCACTTGAGAGCTGTTCCTACCCCTCATCCTTGTGTCCTCCATATTTAGCCTCATCTTGCACAGGAGACTGCTGATTGGACTGCTATTGGTCAAAGTCAAATAGGGTGGATGCAGGAGAGGGGAAAAGAACTCATTTTTCGGCTTACAGGTTTTCCACAGGAGAAGATTGATATATCTGTTCTCCTCTCTATATTGCTACATATCACATCTACACGAAATGCAATAGATGCTATTTATTATGAAATTAGATAGTTCAAACTATTGGTATTGGATAATTCAAATACACTGAGAAATAAACAACAAAGTTAAAAAACATTTAAAAATATATAATATTACCTGAAGGGGTAGAAGTTTCTGTTTCTTGAACTTTGCTTGATTGACTGGAGCTTTTGACTTCAGTTTTCATTTGTCTCACAGATGAAGAATCACTAGACTTCTTTGAACTGCTTTCACTTTCACTTCTCTTTTTAGTACCATTTGCATCCGATTTTACTTTCTTGGTTGGAACATCAGCAGGGGTGGCTGTTTTCCCTTTCTTACTAACTTGATCTTTATCTGCCTTAATTTTCTTTACAGAATTATCTGTCGTTTCAGTTTTTGATGTCTTCGACACATTACCACTAGATTCACTTTTGACGAGCTTTTTGGCTGAGTTGGCTGTTACACTGGACTCTGTTTTCACAGGCTTTTTCACAACAGCAGGACTGCTGCTGCGATCGGACTTTATCTTTTTGCTTGAAGGAATATCGGGAGAATCTTCTTTGACTACCGAGGCAGACTCAGTTTTCACTAATTTAGTAGCAAAAGGACTAGAGGAACGTTTAATTTTGTTAGTTTTGGTAGAGGATCCCGACTCCGACCGACTGACTTTTGGCGTTGCATCACTCGTAGGTGCCTTTATTTCAGTTTTTACGACTGTTTGGGTCTTCGAAGGCTTGCTTGCTACTGGGGTTGCAAAAGTAGTCTTTGGTGTGCTCACTGGAGTATTGCTTTGTTTTATTTTTGGAGCTATTTTCTTAGAAGCTTTTACATTATTTGCGTTACCCTTGTTCAGCTCGTTGTCACTATCAGATTTCTTCAGAGAGACCCCATGTTTAGTACGTAAAAGTTCATGGCAATCTTCAGGTAACTCAAAGTCTACTTCCTCATTGGGAAACGGTATAATTTCAGATTCATGCTGTGAAATAAAAATATTTATTAAATTCAAAAAACAATATTGGAATACACAAATCAATTAGTGCAAATTAAAAAAGTCATATCCAGAGTTGCATAATATAGATGAAAGCGTGAACGGGAAAATTTTCTGAAAAATTCGAAACTTTGCAGAAAAAAGATAAGAAAACATTTTTTGTTCTTGTAACTTTTTTTTAATGTTGAAAATTTAAAATATTTCCCAATTTTATGTACGATTTACATATTGTTTGTCCACAATTCAAAATTTAAAGACTCAAAACATTGTTGTGCCATTGCAGGCCCTTTTATTTCTATTTTCTGCAGAGCTTGTCGCCAATCGGTTTTCCATCGGCGGCTACAGTGACTTTTTAGCTTGGCGACGGCAGTTAAATCGAATAATTTCATAGTGTTATAAGAGTGACTGGCATTTTGTGCGAATTGTTGAGATAATTACTAGATGTAATATCGCAGTAAATTAAGTTAGCAGAGTGACTTAAGCAATTGGAAACGCAAATGCTTTATGTTGCAGCCTCGAGTGAAAATTACATTAAATTATTAAATCTATTATAACTAAAGCTTTAAATGAGATTAAACTGTTACAACAGTATAATGAAATTAACTTGCTAAAATATAAAATAAGAAAAAAATCAAACTACCAAGTTCCAAGTAATATGAATAATGAAAGACATATTTAAAAGAAACAAACATTTATTTAAATTTATTCAAACAGAAAACAAATAAATTAACTAAAGAAAAATACATAAAACATACCTCATTAACTTTATCTTTAAAAATAACATTAATTATGCATATATATATATGTAGAACAAGTTATACTGAGTTAACACTCCATGACACACTATTGAAGAAATATTTAACTGTAGAAATAAACATCTTTCTTTTCAATGTCCCAGAGCTTGAAATAATTTATTATTGAAAAGCTAAAACTTCATTTAAAACCAATTAAAACATCTCCAGCGATATCAATTGCAATGTAGAAATAAACAAATGTCATTTTCTCCAGGAAAACCGATAGGCATTCAACAACTCGAAGATATAAATCACAAACCCTTTCGCCGATTGCCCGGGAATTTGGAAAACCTCAGCCAACACTTTGACACAGCAACGGCTTCTTTTCAAATTAACATTAAAAGTTCTCGAAGCTAGAAGTCACAAACTATGGCTTTCACCATTCCATCCGCCGACTTAAAAACAAAGATCAGTTGATATCCATACGGCATCACCAAGAGGAAAAAGGCTATTTTACGTTCACTGTGCGTTTCCAGTTCAAAAAAAACTTCCTTGCCATTAAGACGTCACGAGACTTTAAAACCGCTCACTACATGTTAAGAGGGTTAAATTGCAACTGCCAAAGAAACAAGCTGGCTGAAACATATTTATATGATTCCGACATGTGTATCAGCTCTTGGCATATAAAAAACAGGCGGTTTCCAGAATGATTCAAGACTTAAGACCAGGGTTGGCAAGTTTTTGACACATGACGGTTTTTACCGTCATGTCAAAAACCTCTTTGTCAAAAATGTCGAAAACTGTCAAAAACCCATTTTTTAGTAGTAGTTTGTTTTTACATTTTTTTTTATTCTGTCTTTAGTTGTTTCACATGAAATATTCAATATCAAAAAGACTAAAATATATTTATCCACCCAGGAAAAACAAAAAAGAATTACATTAGAATAATACATATACATCTCTGTTAGAAGATCTCTACAATAATCTTAAGCTATTTGGCATATTCTATAAAAATTATATTTTTTGAAGAAATTCTAAAGCCCATAAGTATAAGATTAAAAATGTGGTCGACAGAATGTAGTATACTACTGTTTAAAGCTAAATAGTTTTCTCAGATATTTCCTCAGAAATAAGTTTTCTTAAAATGTTAAATCTAAATTGTTCATTGATTATTTTTAAATAGCAATAAATGAAATAAAATATATTTTAATAGTTGAGAATTACATACATCTTTTGGGATAAAGGAATAAGTTAAATCTTGTAGAGATTAAAGTTTGCAAATCAATATTAAACTTTAAACCATGTGAAAATGCATTTTTTAACTATATACTTGTTAAGTTGTTTATTTTAGTCTTATTATTTCCTTAAACTAAATAAATAAGTAAATAAACAAATATTATTTTTAAGCAGAAATGTAGATCCTTGCAGATCAATTAATTAAAAAATTAACTGTATTAAAAAATAAATAAAACATTTAAGAATCTCTCTAATAATAATTTTAAAAGTAAAAGATTTTTACACATACAGTCATATGTATGTAATAAAAATATACAATGTGTTATTTCTTTCAATTCACTTTAAATAATGCCTAAATAATTCTAAGTAAAATGTATACAGGACATAAACAGTTTATGGTAGCTTTAATAAATTTCGATTTAATCTCCTTCGTGGCAAGAGTCTTTTACAGAATTTTTATTTTTATCAACGGTACTTTAAAACAGAAATTTTCGACTAGATGTATTGAGACAATGTCTTGATTAAATAAGGTAAAATTTACAATAAAAAATAACTGGTAGGAATAATCATTGTGAAATAATCACGAGTGTACATGTGATGCTCGTCCCCAAGGGGTTAAAACTATTTCATCACTATTCAGGTATAAATTTATATCTAAAAATCTAGATGCTAGAATGGTCTGTCTATAAGGTGCATAAAAAAAAACTGTAATGTATACATATATAAATTATTATTCTATTCTGTTTTTTCTTAAATATTGTTTTATTGTGTTAAATTTTAAGTCTAAGAGACTTCACCTGAAATTAGGTCCTACAGGCTTGTATAAAAATTTTAAGATTTTGCTTATTGAAGTGAAAATGAAAATCCCCATTATTGCATGTATGAAATACATAAGATATGCATTTTAAAATATCATAATCTAAAAATATTCAAATTTATTCAATGACCACAGTCCATGCTTGACATCTATTGTCACACCATATAACAGCATTTTTGCATCTCTAAAATAATTTTAATGTATTTTATTAAAAATGTATATTGGATATTATTTAATAATTATAATAACCCTTTATTATCATTTAATATTAATGTTCATTGCAGTTAGTAGAATCTACATTAGTTGAGATTATGACAAATATTTTTCTTTCCTTTTACTCTTGTATTTTTACATTTTTCTTATTTAGGAAATGCTCTTTTAAATAAATTTAACAAAGTAATTGTGAATAATAATAACAAGAACAGCAGGGAAAAATCAATCTACAAATGTATTGTATGTTACACTCACACTATAAATTGGAGGAAAATCGAAAAGATAGGTTTTTGACAGAATAAACTGGTAAAAACACGGTTTTTACCACTGTCATGTCAAAAACCAGTTTTTGACATCAAAAACCCAACCCGGCTTAAGACGCACTCTACTGGACATCTAATGCCATCTCGCGGCGATCGGGAGTACTGCTCAACTATCATACGTGAAAAACGATCTCCAAAAACCGCGATGTTTTGAAAGACAGGTGACCGGCATTAGAAGATACGATTAAAGGTAAACTGCAACTAAAGTTAAAAGCAAATGAAATAAAGGGATTTTAAGAAGATATAACTATTGAAAACAAGGATATGAGGTAAGTAGTATCTGTATTTATATTGTAAATAAAGAATGGCTGTTTCAGCTAAAAAGTAAATATGGTGTAGAGCTAAAGTAGTATGGTGATAAGATATAGAGGGCTTATTATTCCTAACAGATCACAATATTAAGGATTGGGCTGTTTCTAAACGCATTGACAAAATAATTGAAAAGAATTCACCTCTTCCTATCATGGATTTTTGCTTTATTATTTTTTAATTAAAATAATTATTCTTTAATTGATATTAATTTTCAATTGAAATAGCAATTATTTTAAACACTATGGTTTTTAATTCATGTCGTCAAAATAATATATAACGTAACTTTATTAAACACTAAATTAATTTGCAGAAAATTTTTGACTTATAATTTATGTGCGCAGAAAGTTTTTGGTTTTATACACATCTGGTCATATCTAACTAGGATAAATTTCCTTACTTTTAAAAAAAAGATTAAAACTATTTAATCAGAGACACCCTTACATCCCACACCCCAGATTATAAGAAGATATGATTGTGAATATGCAGTGTTGTTTATTACAGAAAAAAATACATAAATTTGTTTTTATTTTTATTCTTTGATGAATATTCCCATACACAGGCAAAATGAATTAAAGATAAAAATAATTTAAAAAATATAAAACATTATTTAAATTTATGAAAGCATGAACTCATATATTTTTAAATACTGGTACTATTTTTTTATATATCTATTTCAGTCTATGGAAATAAATATTAACTTTAACCTCGTTAACTATATTTCATTAAGTTGTTGCAAAGCTTTACAAGATACCAAAATCCTAACTATGGAAAATATATAGCACAGAACATTCTCTACTCTGAAAATTACTATGTGCAAATTTAATATTAAACTTGAAATTAAAATATCAATCAACTTTTCTTTTATTTTTGACTATTATTCTCTAAAATTCCTTTGATGCTCCAAATCTATTCATAAATCTATGTGTTGACATTTAGATAGAAGTTTATACTAAATATGTTAGATAATAACCTTTTTCTTGACACATGGTACTTCAGGATTCTGAAGTTCGTGTAAAGTTGAAAATGGATGCCACATATGATTATAGATATTCAAGACTTTTTTTTTGGTCTTTTGATTAATAAAATCAAGTTAGTTTTTATATCTGGTCTATTATCTTTTACACCTTGTCTTTATAGTCAGATAATGATATTATCTTCAAGCTAATTTTATTTTTTTAGACTTGGGGAAACATTTCGGCAAAGACTCTGCATTTGCATTATCATACTTTGCTACATTCTATTTGTCCAGAAATACCATTTGGTAATTTCCATCAGTCTGAACTCTCATAATTTTATTTTGTATTATTATTATTGGTATATATTTTTGTATGCGTGTGTAGTAATTTTAGCTGTGATATTTTTACTATTCAAAAAAGGAGAATAAAATAGAAAATAGTTTTGGTTGACTATTAGAGAAGAAAATTTGTGCATTTATTATGAACTTTTTTTTTTTTTTTTAATCAAAGAGGATTAATTTATTATTCTTTTGGACAGCATAGAAATGGGCTTCGACCATCTAACCAAAGTTTATTTTCATGTGAAACTACAAAATGCCCAGTCCATTAACAATTTTGCAGATCACAGCATGGCCCATTCAAAAATCAGTGAAATGAGGCATGGAGGGTACAAAAATCAATATAACCAGGCCTGACCTGACTCAATGCGTAAAAAATTCAGATTTTTTTAAAAATACAATTAAGATTCTTTTAATAAATACTGCATATACATATTTATGGTATTATTTTACAGTATATTTCAGATTACTCTATCTTCAAAAGCCATAGAATACAGAATAGCGATATTAATGACCAATTAGACTATTACATTAAAAAAAAAATGTAATTTAGAATAAAAGTATAAAGATGGTTAAAAACATCAACTTTTGAACCAATATAATAAAAAAATGTAGATTTCTGAAAATATTTTCTATAATTTATTAACGTATATTTCCAAAGGTTCAGTTAACTTAAGTTTATTGTCGCTATTACTATTTTTACAAAACAAACTGCCTGCCCAACATATCCTGGGAACAATTAAATCCAGTTCAAGCCTGGCCTGAAAATGTAGAATAAAATGTAAGGCTGATCCTGGCCTGGCTCGAGTCTACTGAAAAAAATTAAGCCCGGGCTCAAGCGCGATGTAACCGCCCAATAGAGATATCTATGCTGAACATGCTATATTTCTGTATTGATGTTGTGAAACTAGAATCAGCTCATGCAACAAATTTATAATTATTCTCATCTCAGTCACGTCTATTGAAAATTGTTCATATTTTATCAGCTTAGTAAGACCCTTTAAATTTGTAATATTGGCCGAATTGTTCCTATTTTATCAGCTTAGTTTGATCCTTTAAATTTGTAATATCAGCACGCTTAAATTTTCATCGGTCTGGACCATTTGAAAATTTACCTTCTGTTCGGACCTTGTGCGCATGCCGAACGAGCTCCGTAGCTTTGCGGTCATGTGACCCAGTTCAGTTGTTGCTTAGCTGCCATTGCGGCACGTTGTGTATTCGAGCGGGTCTTATCCCCAAGTATATAGTTGTTCTTTAGCTGCCATTGCGGCACGTTGTGTATTCGAGCGGGTCTTATCCCCAAGTATAGTATGTTGTTCTTGAGCTGCCATTGTGGCACATTATGCTATAGCGGGTCTTATCCCCAATTATTCTGTTGCTTATAGCGGGAGTATTCCCCAAAAGATGTTTTACGAACGCCACTTGTTCTAACAGCGGGTTATTACCCCAAAGTCACCGCCTCATTCTATATGTTTTTCAGTGTTTGTGATTGTTGTAACATTTGTGTGCTGTGTGATAAAAAAATGTGAAAAAGAAACCTATTCGTCTTCATTCCTAAAGTTACACACAGTATTCACATACATTGTTGTGGTCCGTCGATTTCGCAGCGAAATAGCTGCTATGGAAAAATTAAATAGAACAAAAGGTGCTATAACGAAATTAGAAAATTTCGTAAAAGATAATACAGACGAAATTAATTACTCGAGTACCGAGCTCGAAATAAAGATTCGAAAATTACCTGAGCTTCAAGCAAAAGTATCGGAAATACGGGATAAATATTATGATATCCCTGAGATTAAGGACTTACCAGAAATCGAAAACGAGTTAGATGAACCCGAAGATCGTCTCGAGAAACTTGAGGTAAGTCTCAACGTATTTCTTAAAAATCTTAAAGTTTCTGAAATAAATGTGCATGCTGATAGTATTGAATCTATAAGTTTGAATAATATTAAAGTTAAGTTACCTGAAATCCCACTACCAACATTCAATGGTAAATATGAAGAGTGGTCAATCTTTAAAGTACAATTTACAAATTTAATTATCAATAATGCCCAGTTAAATGACGCTCAGAAGCTGTTTTATTTGCGAGCATCGCTAAAAAATGAAGCAAAACAACTAGAGAGCCCAGACGATTCCTTTCAGTCATTGTTTACAGCACTTACTGAAAGATTCGAAAATCAACGTTTGCTCATTGACACTCATTTATCGGCCATAATTAATTATGAAAAAATACATTACGAGTCTTCTAAAGAATTGAGATCCTTTATTGATTGTGTAAATAAAAATTTGAGGGCCTTAAAAGTATTACAATATGAACAAAACAATCTGTCTGATGCTATCCTTATCAATATTATATTGCAAAAGGTAGATAAGGAATCTCGAAAATTATTTGAATATTCGATTAAAAAATCAGAATACCCGCAATTTAATGAATTAATGTCATTTTTGGAAAACCGCAGTTCTACGTTAGAAAGCGTAAATAGATACTCTGCTTCAAAACCCTTAAACAAAAACATTCCTCTTTCGAACAAACAAAAAAATTTCATGCTAAATTCGAATGATAAATCGAATGGAAAAACTTGTATTCTGTGTAAATTGGCTTTTCATAATTTGAACAAATGTTCTCAGTTTTCGAAAAATGAATGTTTCTGAACGATACGATTTTGTGAAGAAAAATAAGCTGTGTATTAATTGTTTGAATAATTCTCATTTCGTAAATTCTTGCATTTCAAAATATAATTGTAATACCTGTGGATTGCGACACAGCTCATCGCTTCATCGAGAAAAAGAAAATAAATCCAAAAATGAATTGGCTTCCCCCCAAATTTCCTCCCCTCTTGCAGGTGCGGTAAATAGAGAAACGGAAAACATTTTGTTAAATAATGAATCTTTAAAGACCTTGAATAATATAAGTAAAGAAAGAAAATCAATTTTATTGAGTACATGCTTTGTTTTTATAGAAGATAATTTCGGAAATAAACGAAGGTTTAGAGTCATTTTGGATAATGCTAGCAATGTCAATATTTTAACTAAGGATTGCGCTGACATGCTGAAATTTAAAAAAAGGATAATTAATGTACCCGTTACAGGATTAAACGGTTATACTTATAATGTAAAAAATAAAATTTCGAGTGTAATTACAAACGAAGATGGCTCTTTCAGGGAGAATATAGATTTCTTAATTGTTCCCAAAATCACGGATGTAATTCCATCAAAGCAATTAAATGTATCGGACATTAATTTACCGAATATTGTGGAATTGGCAGACCCCACATTTTTCAAACCGGGAAAAATTCATGCATTGGTTGGCACTGGATTATTTTATAGAATTTTAAAGCATAATTCAGTTAAGATAAATGATAAACTTTTTCTGCAAGACACTGTTTTTGGATGGATCCCAACTGGGGCGCTAGAGGAGAACACGTAAACAAACAATATTACTATGTGCAATTTTGTTAGAGATTTCGATGAAATAAATGATAATTTAAAACAATTTTGGGAGCTTGAGTCTATAGGCATAAAACATGATAATCCGAAAATATCGGAAACTGATCAAGCACAACAAATATTCGATAAAACTGTCAAATTTGTAGGCGATCGTTATGAAGTTCAGTTACCGTGGAAAAAAGACTGGAAGGATTTAAATGATAATTTTAATGTTGCGAAACAGCGTTTGGAAGGTCTAAAAGGAAAATTTTATCGAAACCCAGAGCTTTTTCGACAATATTCTGAAATAATCACGGAATATTTAAAGCAAGGAATTATAGAGCAGGTGCAAGAAAATGAACCTGTTTTAGACAGGGCAGTTTATTATTTGCCCCATCATGCGGTCTGTAAAGAAGATAAACTTACTACAAAGGTCCGAATCGTCTTCGATGCCAGCTCTCATGATAACAATGATTTGTCCCTTAATGATTGTTTATGGCCCGGCACCAACTTAAATCCACTTCTATTTGATATTTTAATCCACTTCAGATTATACGAAATTGCCTTTTCTTCTGATATCGAGAAGGCGTTCCTTCAAATCTCACTAGCTGAAAAAGATCGGGATTCTGTCCGTTTTCTGTGGTATGATGATGGTTTAAAATCTTTCAAGGTCTTCAGATTCAAACGTGTTATTTTTGGAGTCAATGCCTCTCCATTCCTCCTATCTGCTACCATAAAGGAGCACATCAAGCGGTTTACGAACCTACACCCAAGAACTGTTCGCCTACTCGATAAATATATTTATGTGGACGATTTTATATCTGGCGAAGATACACTGCAAGAAGCTCTTGATGTTTCCCTGAATGCTAACAAAATAATGTCTGAAGCAGGAATGATTCTTCGAAAATGGATAACCAATGATGAAGCGTTACTGCAGTGCTGGCAAAAGGAAGGTTTAAATATTCAAGCAGAACATGCTGCAATAAGCCTAGGAAGCAATCTAAGCAAGGTATTAGGAATGTCCTGGAAAACAGAAGAAGATTGTCTGACATTCGAAGTCAAAAGTTTAATAGAATTCTTGTCATCGCAAAAAAGCTCAAAGCGTCTACTATTGCAAGCAGTTGGTAAAATCTTCAATCCGTTAGGCATGCTGACGCCATTCACCATTAGAATAAAATGCCTGTTCCAAGAACTATGGCTAAAGAAGACAGCATGGGATGAACAGTTACCAACTAATGTGCACGAAAAATGGTTAAAGTGGCTCGAAGAACTTCCAAATTTAGCAGAATTAAAAATTCCGAGGAAAATTCTTGGTAGCTTGAATCAAGTAATAGCTGTAGACATACATGCCTTTTCTGATGCTAGTAAAATAGCGTATGGATCTGCAATTTATCTGAGAATAAAAAGAGAGAGTGGTGTGGAAGTCAATCTCGTGACTTCAAAGAGTCGTGTTGCACCGATAAAGGAGATAACTCTGCCTCGGCTAGAACTTCTCGGAGCCTTACTAAGTGCAAGACTGACCAATAAAGTAAAACCCATCCTAGATCAAAAAATCACATCGAAAGTGTACTATTGGACGGATTCCAAAATAACCTTATTCTGGATCAAAGGATCATCAAAGCGATGGAAGCAGTTTGTGGCTAACCGTGTCATAGAGATTAATGCACTTTCAGATTCGAACTCTTGGTATCACTGCTCTAGCAAGGACAATCCTGCCGATCTCTTGACCAGAGGTGCGAGTGTTAATTCCCTTGTAGAGAATCCAATGTGGTTTAGGGGACCAAAATTCCTAGCAGCTGATGACTTAGTGACTGAGCAAGAAACTATTTCTGTGCCAGAAACAGATTACATTCCAGAGACTAAATCAAAGTATAAAAATAACTGTAATGATTACAATTCTAATATTTCTCTTTCTCTTTTCAGGAATCCTGAAGAAGTAAATTTTTTTCTCAACATAAGTGGTAAATACTATAGTATTCTTCGCATACTGGCATATGTTTATAGGTTTTGTCACAATTGCAAATGTAAGTTAGCAGACCGGCGCAGAGGCAGCCTCACAACCCCAGAAATAAAAAATTCAGAAGTTTCTCTAATTAGATTAGTACAAAATGCAAAATTTCAGGAAGAGATTAAGGGTTTAAAACAGGAATCAAGGGTTCCCCCTTCCAGTAAAATTAAATGTTTATCCCCCTTTTTGGATCAAGATAATATCTTAAGAGTTGGCGGTAGGTTGGAAAATTCAGATTTAAACTTTGATAAGAAGCATCAAATCATTTTGCCGAAGGGCCATAAGCTCACAAAACTCATATTTGAGCATTTTCACAGGAAGTATTTTCATATTGGTCCCCAAACTTTAATCCATTACGTACGTATGCGGTTTTGGCCCGTAAGTGGAAAAAATTTAGCGCGAAAAGTAGTGCATGATTGCGTTGTCTGTTTTAGGAACAACCCAGTTACTGCTAAACAAATCATGGGTGACCTCCCATCAAAAAGAGTAACTCCAAACTTTACGTTTAACCATACAGGAGCCGATTTTTGCGGCGCTTTTGAGATTAAATATAAAAATCAAAGAAAAGGGATTTTTCATAAGGTTTATGTCGCGATTTTCGTTTGCTTAGTAACAAAGGCTATTCATTTGGAAATAGTAACGGATCTAACTTCTGATGCGTTTATCGCCGCACTTAAACGCTTTGTTTCAAGGCGAGGAAAATGCGCTTCTATTATGACAGACAATGCTACGAATTTTAGGGGTGCTAAATCAGAATTGCACAAACTTCATGAGTTAGTTCCAGGGTTCATACAGAGTTGGGAAGGAAAAATCCAAGGAGTACCCAAAAAATCCAAGGAGTCTAAAAAATTTTAAGGAATTGCCATTTTTTTTTGTTGTCGATGTTTTTATGTTCTGCATCATTATGTGGTATGCACACTCCAATTTTTAATGTCCAATTTGGAGAGAAAAACATTTCAAAAACAAATTTTACTCTATTAGAATCTAATTGTTAGTGCTGAAATTGCACAGTATTCACAATACATTGCTTATTGATTTCACAAGGTTAAATACAAAATTGACAATCTACTTTTTTATGCAGTGACCAATGGTCATGTCATAGGGGTGATTCTGAGTAAAAAAAAAAAAAAAAAAAACTGAAATTCACAGCAAATCTTCTGAAAAGTTACACCAGAGAGGAGGGGGAATGGGGAAATCCACTCCCGACACTAGCTATGCGTTTTCTCCATGACTCTTTAACGAAATTCCTGTTTTATCGCTATTTTTTTGAGGAAGTTTGTGGTAATTTTTAGCGATCTTTTGACGAAATTTGCCATTTTTTCGCGATCTTTTGACGAAATTTTGGGGGTTTTGCGATCTTTCGACGAAATTTGTGGGTTTTTTCGCGATCTTTCGACGAAATTTGTGGGTTTTTTCGAGATCTTTTGATGAAATTTGTGGTTTTTTCGCGGTCATTTGACAAAATTTGCGGGTTTATCGCGATCATTTGACGAAATTTGCGGGTTTTTTCGCGATCATTTGACGAAATTTGCGTTTTTTTCGAGATTCTCTGACGAAATTTGGTTTTCCCCGCGGTCCTTTGACGAAATTGGTGATTTTTCTGCAAACGATTGACAAAATTTATTTTTTTTCGGCGACCATATGACCGAATTTTCAGATTGCTGACAGATTTTTTAAATTTTTCGGAAATGAATGCCTTACATTTTCGGAAAATTCGGACTAGATTCACCCCTAGGTCATAAATAGAGATTAGTCAAACCCCAAACACTTATTATGTATCACACACATGATACATCTTAAAGAAAATTTTAAAAGGCCAAAAATAAAGAATGCTAAATCGATACAAGAAAAAATATAACAAGTTTTGCATTTATTCTTTTAGAACAGCGGTAATTGCTTTCTTTGAAGGTGAAATTTTGACAAATTCGCATTTTTTTTTTGCGATTTTATGATGAAATTCGCGTTTTTTTCGCAACCTTCAGGTAAAATTCGCTTTTTTCGCGATCTTTTAATGGAATTCACGTTTTATTTCGATTGTTGAAAGAATCTGATGTTTTTTTCGCGATCTTTTGATGGAAACCGCGTGTTTTTCGCGATCCTTTGACAAAATTTGCGTGTTTCTCGCGATCCTTTGACGAAATTCGCATGTTTTTCGCGATCTTTTGAGGAAATTCACGTGTTTTTTGCTATCTTCTGGGAAAATCTGCGTCTTTTCGCAATCTTCTGATGGATTTTGCATTTTATTTCGATCGTTTGACGATACTAACTTTTTTTTTTATGGATCTTTTGATGGAAACCGTGTGGTTTTCGCGATCCTTTGAGGAAACTCGCGTGTTTTTCGCGATCTTTTGGGAAAATCGCATTTTTTCGAAGAAATTCGCGTTTTATGCGATCTTTTGAGGAAATCTGCTTTTTCTCTCGATCTTTAACGAAATTCGCGTTTTTTCGTGATCCTTTGAGTAAACTCGCGTTTTTTCGCTGTCTTTTAAGAAATTCGCGTCTTTTTAAGAAATCGAGTTTTCCCGCGATCAGTTGGAGAAATTTGCATTTTTTCACGATCCTTTGACAAATTTTTCGAATTTTTTTCGCAATCGATTGACGAAATTTGATGGAATTTTTTTTTTGGAACATATTTGCCTTAAACGCGATTTTTCCGAGATTCTTCGCTAAATGCCAAACATCGATAAAATTTAAAATAAAGGTCGGCTAACAGTGTCGAAAAACGGACTTTACGGACCTAATAATTGAAAAACGGACCTAGTGGGAGCCCTGCTATTAAGATTAATTACCCTACCCAATCAATGTTGTTCTTGAGATGAATGACGTGCATAAAGTATTTACCGTGCGTTTTTCAATCACGATTTTTTTTCCTCGGCAGCAATATAGCTTGTGTCCGAAGCCGCAATAAATATAAGGAGTTTCTAAGTAGTGGTTTGCTTATCTAAGTAGTTCTAAGTACTACTTGGGAATGTTTTCATTTCTAAGGAGTTTCCAAGGAGTCTGTGTGAACCCTGTAGTTCGTAGACCGGATGAAAAATTAGCTAATTACCTTACTTCAGAAGCTATTGAATGGAAGTTCATTCCTCCTAGATCGCCCAACTTCGGTGGTTTATGGGAGGCTGGTGTAAAATCTTTCAAGTATTATCTTAAACGAACATTAAAAGGTGCTAGATTGACTATGGAAGAATTCCTAACAGTCACCACCCAAATCGAAGGGGTACTAAATTCGCGTCCCTTAACTCCGTTATCGACCGATATAAATGATTTTAATGCGTTGACACCAGGCCATTTCCTAATTGGTCGGCCTATCGATGCCATTCCAGAACCTCAGTTGATTGATATCACAGAATCGAGATTATCTAGGTGGCAGAGAATCACTAAATCCGTCCAATTAATTTGGAGAAATTGGCAATTAAATTACTTGAGTCATCTCCAAAATCGTTCAAAATGGCAGGCAAAGGGGGAAAACATCAAACCAGGGGCGATGGTAGTCATAAAGGAGGACAATTTACCTCCCTGTAAGTGGATGCTAGGACGAATCTTAGAGGTTATACCAGGAAAGGATGGTAATGTTAGGGTTGCAAAGGTTAAAACAGCCTCAAATATCTTTCTTAGATCCATATCTAGATTGTGTGACTTGCCCATTAATGAAACCTAATGTACATACCTTTTCTCATTGTCTACTTATTTTAAAGTGCACCTAAGATTTACATGTTATTTTACATTCAACTTTTCTTAAGAATACATCGAACTATTTTTAGAAAATAGCTTAATTTTGTAAGAAACAATTTAATTTTATTGTATTGTATAGTCCTTGTTATTACAACTTATTATTGTATTTGTATTGTAATATTATTTTATGGTATTGGTATTTTATTTAGTTCTTGTATTTATAGTGTATTTTTAATATTTTGAATGTGCTACGCACATTGCAACGCGGGGCGGCATGTTCGGACCTTGTGCGCATGCCGAACGAGCTCCGTAGCTTTGCGGTCATGTGACCCAGTTCAGTTGTTGCTTAGCTGCCATTGCGGCACGTTGTGTATTCGAGCGGGTCTTATCCCCAAGTATATAGTTGTTCTTTAGCTGCCATTGCGGCACGTTGTGTATTCGAGCGGGTCTTATCCCCAAGTATAGTATGTTGTTCTTGAGCTGCCATTGTGGCACATTATGCTATAGCGGGTCTTATCCCCAATTATTCTGTTGCTTATAGCGGGAGTATTCCCCAAAAGATGTTTTACGAACGCCACTTGTTCTAACAGCGGGTTATTACCCCAAAGTCACCGCCTCATTCTATATGTTTTTCAGTGTTTGTGATTGTTGTAACATTTGTGTGCTGTGTGATAAAAAAATGTGAAAAAGAAACCTATTCGTCTTCATTCCTAAAGTTACACACAGTATTCACATACACCTTCATTCCTGCTGTGCCTGGTACAAGCCTTGGGCCAGGTCTGTGCAGACCTCTAATAGACGAGGAAAATCCGGCTAGTTATAAATAGCAACACAGATTTTTATATCCCATGAAAATATATGAAACAGGAGTTAAGTCCTATAAACATCTGATGCACATCTTCATTCATTTTATAAACGCTGATTAATGATTCTGTGTCTCAAGCAGCAAATACAATATCACCGGGCCACATGTGGCCTACAGGTTGAGTGTGGCTGGTTTAAACTTCAATTTAAAAGAGAGAGAAAAAGCTCCAAATAAATCTTACCAATGCTGCCATGTCATACATTGAATCTAGATGATCCCATAACACCTTGGATGATATCTGATGATTCAAATAGACACTAAATTTATTGTGAATTAGTAACATCATAAAATGTCTATTAACTCCTGCAAAGAAATAATAATACATTAATGCGGTCATACATAGAATACATACATACATAATTTCATGTCTATAATATGCAAGTAACCTGTTTAGAAAAAATTCTGAAGAAAACTAACAGTAAAATTGATTTATGCTTTGCAAAATTTTCTTTTCTGCTTTATTTATTATTTTAAGGATTTTGTATAAATATTTTCCTTAAGAGGCTACTTCAGTCACATGAAAACACCTGTTCGCTAATGTTAATTCCATGGAAAATTTCTTTAAGATATTTCATTTGCATTTCAATATTTTTAAGCAATTTTTTTTTGCATTGTCTAGCTGAGATCGATCGCTATAAACAAATGCCGTTTTTTACTTTTTCAATTTTGTTTACAGGTTTTTTTTTATTATTATTTACTATCACAAGACCACGTGTCTCACACATAGTTGTAGGTTAAGGGGTTAAGTGAAACATTTTATTCAATGCATAAAAGTAACAGCAAGTTTACATTAAATTTTTACAGGGTTCCCAGCAAAACATGGCTGGCAATTTCCTTGACCAAATCTCAAAAAATTCCAAGACCAAACAGGCATACAACGAAATTCGCTATTTATTTCTGCAATCCTTTGACAAAATTAGATTTTTTTCAATCATTTTTTACAAGTTTCATGATCTCACCCCTTTTCCTCCTCCCCCAAGACTATTTGATGAATTCCGCAATCATTTTTCTTCTTTTCCATGACTTTTTTAAAAATATTTGTAAATTCCATGACTTTCCAGATTTTCTATGTCGCTGGGGAACCTGTTTTAAAGATTTTGGTCCTACTATTTTAATGAGATAAATAAAACATGAATATTGCTTTATGTTGCAGACAGAAAAATATTGAACACTACACAGCTCTGCATGGGCCAGGATTTTTAGGCCCAGCCCCAGCCAGAATGAAATCTACCTTCGTAAAACTCAATCCAGTGTAAAAACTAAAAGTTCAAACTGGGCAATTTATTTTTTCAAAATTTGGCCCAGCAAGAGCAAGGCAAAAGTCAATGAAAACATTAAAAAAGATATTTCTTAACCAACATTATAACATCTGAAATATGCCGTAAAATTTTCAAATAAATATATAGCATTAGCCTAACTGATTTATCATCGGGTTTGAAAAGACCATTTATTTACAAGTACAGTACAGCCCCGATTATCCGTGGGATTGGGTGGCAAGGGCACCGCGGATAACCCGAAAAAGACTAAAAATGGAGTGCAAACACTGAAAAAAAAAAAAAAAATCAACATAAAAACTATGTTTTAGTGTACAAAAAACATGATAAAACGTTTAAAATACATACATATGCACAATATGTCAAAACCTTTGCTTTACGTCTAAATCACTAAAATAAAGAACAGTAAACAAGAAACAATGCCATACATACTGTACAAAAAGAGGCGAGTTGCATCTTTTTTTAAAAATCAGTCACTTGTTTTTGCTTCTTATTTTTTTAAACACATTTTCTTTATTCTAAATTGTAAACTATTATTTTTCTTTTAGTATGGAATAATTTTTATCTCAAAAATGAAGTTATTCTTGATATGCTCTCCTGGAATTTATCATAATAGTGTCATTTAATTGTAAAATATTTTAATTGCTGAGCTTACATTTGGTTAATAAAATCAAGAAAGGACATCCAGACTTTATATATGATATTTCAAACATGGCAACCGAATCTAGAAATATTCTTCTCTGACTTTCGAATACATTGATTTTTCTGTTGATATTTAATAGTAGGGCTTATTGTATTTTCCTTGCTGTTGACTTGAATTTTAAAAAAAAATCGCTTCGCGGTTAAACCGCACCGCAGATAATTGGGACTTTACTGTATATGACATACAAAGACAGGTGATACATGAAAAGATACACTCACCAAATTTCTGGTGCATACTACAGATGTTTAACCCCAGGGGTGTAAAAATTTTTTAAAATTTAGGAGCCAGGTACTATCGATAACAAATTTGCAAAATGAAATTACAGTATAAGTTAATACAGTTGGCTCTCTGTTTAACGACTTTCAAGGGACCCCGAAAAATCGTCCTTAAACAGAATTTGTGGAAAAATAATATTTGAAAAACATTTCCCTTCACACTTTACAGGCTTAAGACTGTCAATACCTTTCTCAATGTATTGGCATGTTTAGAACTGTTTTATTTATTTATTTAATTTTTTCTTTCTTTCTTATTATTTTATTGATACGGATAAAGAATATAATATATCATATTTCCATTGCACAAATACAAATTGCATTAATTATACTGCATACAATGTTACTTACAGTATAATAAAAATATTTATAATACATTTAATTAAACAAATTAAGTTTTTAAAAAATCAAAAAGTGTAGATTGCTTCAATGATGGTCTAGTTTTTAGTACCCTTGCTTCAAGTTTTTCAAGAAGGTTGAATGAGTCATCTTCCATATTTAATGAAACAATATACTGACGAAGAATATCCAGGGCAGAATTTGCATCTGAGTAAGAAGGAGGTGGCGTCTCGCTTTCTGCATCATCACCATCTTCTGCATCTGAAGTTGAATTTTCATTTACGATGTCTTCATAAATTTGATCTAAATTTCTGAAGTTGGTCATTAAAAGTCTTCATCTCAATCGATAGAATCTTTTACTGAAACATCTTCATCACCAACAAGACTTTTCCATTCTTCGGTGGTGATATCTTCTGTATCGAGTTGTGCATCTGTTATATCCATTTGTTCTTGAATGGCAATTCCAGATGCCCGAAAGCAGTTTTCAATTGTGCAAGGAGAAACTTCTTTCGAGGCCGATGTAATCATGTGCATGACTCCCAAAATTACATATTTTTTTTATTTCATTTTTGTCAGCAAAATTATTTAATAATTTCCTAATTAAAGATTTTCGGTAATATGCTTTTACACTACAAATGATTCCCAGGTCTAATGATTGCAACTTGTATAATTAGCGGTAAAAAATGAATTGACACATTTGTAAGTCCTGGAACATACAAAATATACCTGGAAAATACGTAAAAATCGTTGTTAAATAGAAACAATTCTCGTTTTTAAATAGAGATTTTTTTACTTAAAGGAGCCGGGGTCGCAAAAAATCGTCCTTAAGTAGAGCGACATTAAACAGAGAAACGACTGTAATAGTACATACAAGTTACTCTTTTTAATTAAATATATCTGACACATATCTGATCATTTTGTAAAATAAAATTACAGTATAAGTTAATAATAGTACATACAAGTTACTCTTTTTAATTAAATATATCTGTCACATGACATAAATTTTTCTTATATAAAAAAGTAATGTTACACAAAATTATAAATATTGATATAAAAAAATTGGAAGTGCTGATGTAAAATACAAATAATAATCATTAAAAGCTTCCTTAAACACCTCAAAAGTACAAATATGTAATTCACTTCAAGGACCATAATATATGCCATAAATCAATACTGTTAACTTATTGTTTGTCCTCATTTTCTTTTAAATTTTTATGATGTTTATGACCGCTCATGTGTCTTGTTTTTGATGTAAAGTACCAGCGTTCAACAACTGCTTTTGTAGGATCAAATGCTTCTACAGAAGGTCCATTTAAATTTATTAATAATAAATCATTTAAATTTTGTGATGTCTAAGTAGAGCGAAACTTGTTCTTGATAAAATTCATTCTGCTGAATCCTCGCTCACAGGATGCAGTTGCCACAGGTATTACAGATACAATTTGCAGTAACTTCGATAAAATTGGAAATTTAGAATCATTTTTCATTAATTTGATCAAAAGCTTACTAAATTTCATGTCTTTGCATGGTACCTTAAACTTGTACCATTCGTCAAGAGCAATACTTTCAGTTGTTTCCAAATCAACATTCAATGTGACAAAATATTTCTGGAAATGATTTAATAGTAATTTTAATAAGTCCAGTTCAGTGAAAGAGAACTTCATTTATTTTTTTTTTCTTCGCGCATGGAACAAAAAGAAAGAAAAAATCCATAAATAATCAAGGTTATAAATATGAATTATTTTTCATTTCCTAAGACATATCTAGGCGCCAGTGTCGAAAATTCAGTCACCCGGGCGACCTGGCGCCGGTATTTTTACACCCCTGTTTAATGTGTGCTCCCTTAGTCACCCAGCGCACATCCCAACGATAATCCAGTTCCATCCATACACTCACTAGCATGTTTCTGTCAATGCCTGTCACAGCAGTAATGATGCATTCCTGTACACAAGTCACGAGGCAGGTTTTTAAACTTGGTGAGTGTATCTTGCATAGCTGCCAACCTTCCACTAATCTTCCGTAATATTTGGATTAATTTAAACCAGGTTAACAACTTTCGAACCAGAAAATTTATTTCATGAATCTTTATTTATTTAATTCAATGTTTCTGCGTGGAACGTATTTAATTTCATTTCTTAAAAAAATTTCTGGTTTCAAACGCATTAAACCAGGGTCAAATTAACGTGCGTATTACGGAAGATTAGTTTGAGGTTGGCACCTATGTATCTTGTCATGGTACGTATCCTGCCTTTGTAGGTTGTATCCCTCTCAATCCACAGAGTTTTGAAATCCGATGAATCATTTTGGCTAACCCTGCATACAGGATTCTCGCTGTCTTTTGACCAACATTAGCGAATAAAAAACAGTAGCCGAATGAAAAGAAATGTTAATGTTAGCAAAATAGATTTGGCATAAAACACTGAAAAATGTATCTTTAATCCCTTATTGTATCCCTTTTTTTCCAAATTTTCTAAAATAACCTTATTTTTTGTAATTGCTTATAAAATAGAAATATCACTATACGCTACAGAAACCATTAAAAATAAGTACATTCTAAATGCCTCCTAATTGTGTAAATATTTCACACATTCTTTTAGCAGTCTAAATAAAAATTAAAAACAGCTACCTTTGATTTACCGTTGTGAAAATAAACACTAAAAATTGCTTTGAGATTATGACTGAACCGATAGAAAAAAATTGACCAGCCAATGATATTTTGAATACAACTAATAAATAATATGGTAAATGGCTAATTTCAACACCACATTCCAACAAAACTTTTCTCTACTTAGCACTTCATGCAAGTAATTTTATTTGTGTTTTTACCAGCACGATGTTGCCAGTGCCTAGATAGTGATTTACTGATAATAGAGAAATATCTATCGCATAATCCTTTCTGTCTTTGGCTGTTGAGTCAGTATGTCTATAAATAGAGCAATGTAAACAGTACTACAGTGCGACTGAACACGTTTAAAATGACATCAATCGTTCAGCAACGTGGATAAGAATCTCGACTGTATTGGACACACATGCACACAAAGAGCAGAAATCGAGCACTTGCAATTTGGCGAGCCTGATTGTTCTTTCACTCGCCAAATGGAGCATTTTGTGACAATTTGCCACAATGGCGAGCGGCAGCGAGAAACCTGCCTGTATATGTCGTATTCTTTAAGAATCTTAATTGAAAGTTAAGAAAATTTGGCATTTGTTGTAGCTGAGTCGGGCTGGGCCTGATTTTGTTGATTTGTGAACAGAGCAGGCCCATGAACTGAGAAAATAGAAAGAGCATTTTTCAGTATTCCCAGCAAAACATGACAGGCAAATTTCCCTGACTTTCCATGACCAAATCTCAAAAAATTCCCTGACCAAATGGGCATATAACAAAATTTGCTACTTATTTTTGCAATCCTTTTTCAAACTTGGCGGTTTTTTCCCCGAGACTATTTGATGAATTTCGCATAATTTTTTCTTTTTTCTCCAAGACTTTCTAGAAAATATTTGTAAATTCCCTGACTACTTTGAAATTCCATGACTTTCCATGAAACTGGGAACCCTGTTTTTAGTTTTTACACTGGTTGTGGAAATTACATAACATGCAGACCACTAATGCAGTTTAAAATAACAACAACAACAAAAAAAAAATGTTAAAAAATCATAATTTGAAGCTCTATAAAGTAGACTTAAAAGTATTTCTTAATTTAAGAAATCAAAATGAATTTCTAAAGATTCCATTAAACAAATGTACAATGTCACTCACTATTACTTTCAAACCCAAATAAGTTTTGTTGAAACTTTTGAACTTATCTAAATATTTAACAAAAGTGTTATAGGGTGCACATTTTTAACTTTGTAATATGCTTGAACATTTAGCATTAAAATTGATAACAAGGAACATACAATTGTCTTACTATGAATAACAAATATACGAAAAGCATTTCAAATTTCAAGTTTCTGACCTTTATCAGTTTTAAGTTGTCATTATTCCCCCATGAAAACATATTTATATGAAAATTTCTTTTAACTAAAATTTTTGGAACTTTTATAGGTACTTCTTTGTTCTAACAGACACCACAATTATGATTATGCCAAGGTATACACATATATATACTGAAAACACTAATATATGTGTGCCACAGAGTTTCCCCAAGGCAGTTTCAGGAGGGCTATGCACCCCATATGCCCTTTGGTTTACAAAATAGCACCCTTCTTTCCTCTCCATTAACAAAACAGTGCCTTTTTTCTTTTTTGCATTAAAAACTTTACTTACATAGTAAAATCTGGCTCAATGTTGTTTTGAAAAGAGATATCCAAGTTTTAAATATTAAAAGTGACTTTAAAAATCAAAAAAGTGGTCTTAAGAATCCAAAACATGCCCTTAAGAATAAAAAAAAGTGCCCTTTTCTCACCAGCAGCACCCAGCCTTTTTTTTAAATCAAGGGGAAACTCTGGTGCCATCTATGTCTTATCTATTATATAGGGTAGATGTGCCAGTAATGGACACTCTTAAGGAATTTATTTCAAAATTGTTTTTTAATTAATATTTATAATTATTATATACCAGTTTTTTCAATACTATCTTAATCTATCAACAATATTTAACCATTCTCATACATAGTCTCATTTCCCAATATGAAGCAAAATTGTAAATAACAGAAATATATCAAAACACCTAAAGGTACTTTTCGGTTAGCCAGGCACCAGTGTTATATATACATATAAATATACATATGTATATATATACATATATTGTATATATACACACACACATATTACTGTTGACTCTAAGCCGCTTTAGCAGGGCGCAGCGCCCGGCGGCCCTTTTTATTTCTTTTTTGTGCCCGGCGGCCCTTTTTAACATTTCCTACGCACCTCGTGGCAATCCAATTGATCCCGCAAAAATATCGCAAATTCTAGGCACTCTAAAACAAATCAGTTCAAAATATTTTTTGTGAACAAGGTACAAGTGTCCCCTTTTTGAAAAAAATGTGCCCTTTTTTAGAATAATGTTCCCTTTTTGAAAAAAAAATACCCCTTTTTAGATTTTTTAGACCCTTTTTGAAAAAATCCCGCCTTGGTGGCCCTTTTTTCCTAGAGATAAGACTATACACACACACACACACACACATATATATATAATGGTTATATATATATATATATATACTGGCACCTGGCTAACCGAAAAGTACCCACCTAAAATGCCAGTAATGGACACCCTTTGTTCCAGCAATGGACACACCATAAAAAGTAAATAAATATTTTTTATTTAGAACCAAAATTTAATGAAAGCATGGAAATGAAACAAAATAGTTATTTTCAAATAAATTTAATAATTTGGATACCAGTAATTAATAAAATATTTGTGGTAAACATTCACTATTTGCATCATTTATTGTAATTATCAGAAGATTGATATTTTAATTATTTTAGATGGATAGTTTAAAATATTAAATATCAGGCAATTACAGCTATCAAATTATTGAGACAGTGGGAGATTTAAAAAGTAATTAAAAAAAAAAAAGTTTTGGTTTGGAGTATTAGTGTATAATTCAGTATTCAGTCTCACTATTTTTAACAATTAAACTTCCGGAGACTACTTGATATATTGCTTATAATAATTAATATTACAAATATAAAAGAAATAATACTGTGAGTTGGATATTTTAAATATCAAATAATTTCAAAATAAAATGAACTGATATTTTAGGCCACTGATCTCCAGATTTGCTAGTTTCATGATTGCTACAACTTTCATTAGTATTACAATATTTCTTTTTCTTTGTGTCAGAGATGAATAAGAAACATTTAAGACAGAAAATAGATTTTTAACAACTTCTTTAACTTAACTGTTTTTATTTAAATGGGGAGGGATTAAGCCTCATAAGCCTTTCCTTGACTGTGCCTTTAAACAATATTTTCTGCTTCCTGACTGGTTTGATTTCCAGATTATAAAATATGCAAGGCAGAGTTATATGCATAAAAAAAAAAAGAATAAAATATTGAAATTTTATTAACCACATAAAATAACTTAAAAGAAGCTATTGATAAAAGTTTTGGTGTTATTACATTTTGGCAGGGTTCGTAAATATCATGATATTTTCGAAAATATCAAAAATATCCGATATTTTGATATATATTCGATATTTTCGATATACATCCGATATTTTCAAAGCAGCCAACTTACCGCTGATAATAAATGTTTTCAAGCATAATACAGATTAGAAACTAAAATATATTGCACTTAACATGAAAACTTAATCAAAGAATAATATAAAAATGAATTTTTCTTTTTCTTTTTGTTTTCACTTAGAACAAAATTGAAGATGAAATAATTGAAAACAGTAACAATTTGATTTATAAAAAAACTAACTATACGATTCAGTATCAAGACCAAGTATAAAAAAATCAGATATTTTCAAAACAAAATTTTAAATACAAAAAAAGTTTTTTTAATTGAAAAATTTTAATATAAATGTAAGTATAAAATGTTTTATTTTATATTTCCAAACATGCTGTATAGTTCAAACTCAACTGAACCAAAACTTGGAAAAAAGATTCTTTACTAATGAAGCTGTATATAATTGCTTATTTAAATTAGTCAGTTTATCTTTCAATGAGTGTTCTGAATTATGTCCCACATAAATATTAGTTCAACATTTAAAAAAAAGAAAAAATGCTTCAAATCTAAAGTTTGAAAAATATATTTGTTTTCTTTTTTGGCTAAAAAAGTCTCATCCAGAAGAGACAGGTTCTTTATCTACAGATTCACAGTCAATAACAGTTGAAAATTTATTTCATTTACACTGAAATATTACAAATTACGACTGAAAATATAAAAAATATCTTGCGCACATTCATATTTCGAAAATAAATATCAAATGCAGAAAATATGAAACATCTTGATACACTGAAAATAAATATCAAGTAATATGAAAATATCAAAGATCTTGATATTTTGAAAATAAATATTGGATATATATCCATTGATATATATCAACGAACCCTGGCTGTATATAAATGATTATCAAAATTACATTTTATCTTTCAATGGCTGTTCTGAATTGACTGTCTAATATAATTATTAGTTCTACATTTAAAAATAAAAGTTTGAAACATAAAGCTTGGAAAAAATTTGTTTTCTTCTTTTCCTTAAAAAGTCACTGCCAGAGGCAAAAGTTCATTATCTACAGAATGACACAGTCAATAACAGGGGAAAATTTCATTTACACTTGGTTTGAATGTGAAAAATATCAAAATTACCTTGCACGGTGATATTTTGAAAATAAATATCAATATACCAACTATCAAGCATCTTATATTTTGAAAATAAATGTAAAGAATTTGAAAATATTGAAAATATCAAAAATCTTGATATTTTAAAAATAAATATCGGATATATATCAAGATATATATCCATTGATATATATCAATGAACCCTGCATTTTGGTAAGTGTAATTTAAAAATTAAATTTGATTATTTAGGTTTTCAGTTAACTCAAAATATTTTATGCACTATAAACATTACTGAAATTGCATTTTGAGCAATGTCTATGTGGGGTGTCCATACTAAAAAATGACTAAGCATCCCAGTAATGGACACCCCTCTTAAAACCTTAAAAATACATGAAATTTTATAAATGGCTAGTAGTATACAAAATTCAATGTTTTCTATTACTACCAAATCAAAAACCTGCAAATTTTGCAAGAAAATAAAGAATATATAAACATATTAAATGAAGTCAGCTCTTAGCATGTTCATTAAGATTTTCACTGAAAAACAGTGGAACTTCGAAACATTATTTTCTGGCTCTTGAATGGTTTGATTAAGAGTCTCAACATCAACAATAATGCAAAATTATAAAATATGCAAGGGGGGAATTATGAAAAAAAAAATAAATGTTAAATTTTCATTGGTTATTTTCTTTATAAATCAAAAACATTTAAGGGTGTCCATTACTGGAACATCTACCCTATATGACTTATATTTGATACATGGCATTTATGACTACTATAAATATAAACTTTGATATAGGATAACATCATGAAGTGTTATAAACATTTATGATTATAAAGTCATATATATCATGAAATTTTATATGCATCAACATAGGGTAGATGCGCCAGTAATGGACACCCTTAAGGAATTTCTTTAAAAATTGTTTTTTAATTAATAGTTATATTCCAGTTTTTTCAATATTATATTAATTTATCAACAATATTTAACCATTCTCATGGTCTAATTTCCCAATATGAACTAAAATTTAATGTGTTATTATCCTGGGGTCTGCCATCTTGGATTTTTTTCTTGCATGAAAACTCCTTTTTCGCCAAGTAGTAATGTCGCCAATGGTTAAATATTGTTGATAAGTTAATATAATATTGAAAAAACAGGAATATAATGATTATAATTATTAATAAAAAAATAATTTTTAATTCAAGCCAAGAAAAAAATCCAAGATAGTGGATAATAACACTTCTGTTCCAAATTTAATTATAAATAACAGAAATATATCAAAACACCTAAAATGCTAGTAATGGACACCCCCGTAAAAAGTAATAGTTTTTATGACTGTATTTAGAACCAGAATTTAATGAAAGCATACTAATGAAACAAAATAGTTATTTTCAAATAAATTTAACAATTAGGATACTAGTAATTAATAAAAAATTGTATAATCATTCGCCATTTGCATCAATTATTGTAATTTTCAGAAGATCGAAATTTTAGTTAATTTGGATGGATAGTTTAAAATATTAAATATCAAGCAATTACAGCTGTCAAATTATTGAGACAGCAAAGGATTTAAAAGGTAATAATAATAATTAAAAAAAGTTTTGGAGTATTAGTGTATAGTTTCGTCTTACTATTTTTAACAATTAAACTTCCAAAGACTACTTGATATATTACTTTACTTGTAATAATTAATATTATAAATATGAAAGAAATGATACTGTGAGTTCGATATTTTAAATACTAAATAAAATAGTTCAAAATGAAACTGTAGGACTGATGTTTGAGGCTACTGATCTGCAGATTTACTAGTTTCATGATTACTAAAACTTACATTAATATTGCAATACTCTCTTTTTGGTCAGAGGTGAATAAGAAAACATTTAAGACAGAAAATAGATTTTTAACAACTTCTGTAACATAATTAGGAACAGATGTCATAAGTTCCCCCTGACCGCCATCTTGGAATTTTGTTGGCGTGAAAACCCTTTTTCCACCAAGTAGTAAATGTCGCCAAGCACCGGTTTATACGCATGTTTGGATTAATGAAAATAAAATGTAAATAATAAACAAAATTCGCTAAAATGGCAACCAGTAATCCTTGTATGTGCGCTTCATGCACATTTTCCGAAAAACATCACTGCATTTAGCACTTCTCGAGATGTAGCATTCCCAAAATTCAGCAGTTCTCGCTTTCTAGCAATCTCAAAATGTAAAAAACTTTTAAAGCAACAAAATACACATAAAAAACAAAATTCGCTAAAATGGCAACCAGTAATCATTGTATGTGTGCTTCGCGCACATTTTCCGAAAAAAAAAAACCATCACTGCATTTAGCACTTTTCGAGGTGTAGCATTCTCAAAATTCAGCAGTTCTCGCTTTCTAGCAATCTCAAAATGTAAAAAACTCAAAAGCAGTAAAATATACATAAAATTATCAACATGTACCTTAACAGACATCTGCTTTCTTCAAAGATCCAGCTCGAAATATCATCGCCGACATTTTCCAAAATAGGCTTATCAATACGTATTCACAAACTATAAACAAACCTTCTTTTCTTGTCAAAATTTTCTCATAATTCCTAATTATTTCAGCAACAGCATTTAAACGGACTACAGAAAACATAGTCAATCAAATACATTCAATAAATTTCCCATAAAAATAAAAAGGCAGAACTATACAACACGATATCAAAATACATTCACAATATTCCACCATGAACTTCTCGGTTGCCAGAACGACACGTCACAACACGTCACACGGGAATCAACATATCGAGGTTGCCATATCCATAACCACCATCAACATGCCAACAAAAAATCGCCAAACATTTCAAAACAACAACGGCGGAGGGAAGATACGGCATCTGTTCCCATAATTATTTTTATTGAAATGAGGAGGGATAAAGCCCTATGAGCCCCTCTTTAACTGTGACCTTAAACAATATTTTTGACTTCCTGATTGGTTTGATTGCAGATTATAAAATATGCACTGCAAAGTTACATTCATTACAAAAAATAAATAAATAAATAAATAAATAAAATATTGAAATTTTACTAACCATAGTATTAAAATAACCCAAAAGCAGCTATTTATAAAAGTTTTGGCGTTATTACATTTTGGTAAGTATAATTTAAAAATTAAATTTGATTATTTAGGTTTTCAATTAAGTCAAAATATTTTATGCACTTATAAACATTACTCAAATCTCATTTTTAGCAATGTCGACATGGGGTGTCCATTACTGGAAAATGACTATTTAAGCATCCCAGTAATGGACACCCCTCTTAAAACCTTAAAAATAAATGAAATTTTATAAATGGCTACTAGTACATGAAATTCAAAGTTTCCCAAAACAAAAACCAAAACAACGCCAAGCAAAAAGCTACAATTTTTGCAAAATAAAGAATAAATACATTTATTAAATGAAGTCAGCCCTTAGCATGCTCATTAAGATTTTCACTGAAAAACAGTGGAACTTCGAAACATTATTTTCTGCTTCCTGGTTGGTTTGATTAAGAGTGTCAACAATAACGCAAAATTATAAAATATGCAAAGGGGACTTATGAAAAAAAAAAAATAAAAGCTAAATTTTTATTGGTTATTATTTTTATAAACCAAAAACATTGAGGGGTGTCCATTACTGGCACATCTACCCTATATGATTATGTCATAATTTGGCGATACTTCTTGGTCACTTTGCGATTCATACTTGAGGACTGCTATGACAAAGAAGTATATTTTATGTTAGCCAGGTGCAAGTGATAAAGTGCCAAGCATTGTCCCATTACCATAATTTGTATTGCATGTATAAATATAAACGCTTATATAAATGCTTAAAATATAAACATTTCACTCACTTCATTTAAAATACATATATTACATGACATTTAAAATATATTACATACATTTCATTTATAATTAAATAACAATAATAATACTAATACCATAAACCAAAACATTTTATTTTAACATTAACACATTGCATCAAATTTTCATGAGAAAAATAGAAGCTAACTACTAAGGCAGGGGGGAAAAAATTGTGAGATTTGTGCCTGCCTAACATAAAAGTACAAACTTTTGTTTTCTGTCATAAATTGAATGTTCAAAGTACACATCTGTGCAATTTCATTCTAATAATTAAATTAAGAAGATTTACTGGATCCATAAATAAGTGCTGTCCTTGTTATGTTTACTTTTTCGACTTCACCTCTTCCAAATTAATTATTACATTATGAGCTTATAACTGCTCCTCAATAAGAAAATGTTGTTAAAAAGGAGAAAAAAAGATTTTGACTTAATAAAAATAATCATAAAAAAGCTAATTACATATTTTTTTAAAATGATAAATGCTAATGTTTCCTTTGTCGCCTAAAAACAGACATATTTGACTTTTCAATTTTCATCAACAAATAATTATAAATATAAAGCATCACTAATAAGGATTTCACAATTCAATATCATCTGCATTTTAATGCAGATATATTCATTGTAATAGAAGTATCACTTAAGAATTGTATAAAAATTTCAAGTTCAGATCAGGATGGGTTTCCACAATACTAAAATGTTACAATACTCATAAAGGAAAGCTCATATTATAGCAAATATTTTTGGCAAAATAAAAAACAATTTTGAAGTATTTAGCATAAGTACAAGAATATATATGCAGAGTTATTCAGCTAATACACCACAAGTGAAATATTTCAACAGATATAGGTTACATAAGGATGAATGTATGTAAAAGAAATCGGCAGCAGCCATTTCTCTCGTTATTTTCGGCTACCATTGACAATGACATATGGATTAAAGCGAGGATTTGAATATAATAATAAACTTACCAACAGGTTTATGTCCAATCAAGGAATAGAAGAAAAGAACTTCTGCATTCACTGTCCACTCTATCTCATTTTCTTTTAATTTAGGACCCATTTCTTGCTGAACATCTTCACAGATACGATTCAACACATGAAGATAAGATGAATTCATGTCTAACATTGGGAACTGACGAAGAGGAGGAATATTACGAGATCCTAAAATTTAGAAAACAAAAAATGATAGAGAAATGCCACCAAAAATACCTCTAAATAGCGTATTACTACATAAGTGTCGTCTAATAAAACGAAATCTTTAAAAAACAGCGTAAAATATGGTAAAAATGATTAAAAAATAAAATTTATTTTTCAATAGGCGAATATGACGGTCAAAAATAAAAATAACCGCGAGCACTATTTATTTACATTTCAATTTCCCACAAAGGACTGATTATTATTTTTTTTTTCTTCTTTAATACACTTAAGGAAATAAAAACTATTTATTAATTGAAAAAATTATCACTTTACTTATTTACTGAAAAATATAATTAGAGTAACTTTCGGTGTAAGTAATAAACGTCACAGGATCCAGCTAAAAATTCGTAACCCATAACCCCCAATTAATGCAATAATCACAAAGCTGAATATTTAATTATGAAAATTTGCACATTAATTGAAAAATAGGAGTTTATTATAGCCTAGATCGGGCCTAGCCGGCACAACCACAGCATTTACGTCGTAGTATTTACGTAACCAAAGACAAACTGAACCTTTTTAGTTCCATGACATTTTCAGTTTATAAACACTTCACAAATTTATAAAAATGACACGAGAGCCATGAATGACAGAGTAAACAAAAAACTGAGATCATAGAAATTGATAAACAGAAACACGTGAAATAAAAAACACGGATTTTAGTAATGGATTTACATACTTTCACGATCATGCAAAAGTGGTGCCATCTATTAAATACAATAGAAAATTTTAACAGCGAAAACCGAAATAAAATGAGTAAAAATATACATAATTAAGTTATTCTCAATTGAATAAAAATAAAAAATTAATTTGGTCATAAAACCAAAAGTAAAACAATCAGTTCGGACAGGGTTACGGCGACAAATTGTACCTTTATCACCTGATGAAGAGTTGAATAATTTTTCCGACCGAAACAACTGTAGTTTAATTTTTTTATTTTATAGTATCCTAATAAAAAATTATATTTAATTTTCGTGTTCTTCCACACAAATAGAACTTATTGAAGCTTTTGAGAGGAACGAACTAGAAAGCTAAAATTAATACATTAATTCAAGAAAAGAAATATATTTGCATTTCATATCATACTCATGATCAGATAATGTACTTAGCTGATTCTGAAAAAAAAAAAAAAAGATGGTGGGGGGAGCAAGTAAAAAGTATTTATTCAAGTATAGTTTATATAAAATATAATAGAATCTTAAAAATAAAATTCTCCTTAAAAATTTCGTCTCGGTGTTGAATTCAGACACTTTTCTCCGGGAGGGACATTATAGAGTTCAGGCGGAAACTTTCACTTTTTGACAAATGAAAATACAAAATCTCAAATATTCCGGGGGGGGGGGGTTGTCCCCCCCCTGAATTCAACACGTCTACTTATATCTTGCATTTAACTGACTAACTTTTGATAACCCGATCCTTTGTTTGACATGACTCACATGACCCTTTGTCAGAGCAATAAAATAATAATAAGAGGATTTATTGATTTTCCAAAATAAAGTAACGACATAATATAATACTTACTTAGACGCATATTTAGATCTTTAAAATATATTAGAATTAATGAAAATACACCTTTACTTTCACCAGGAAGCGATAAGGATCGAGGATTAACTTTTACCAATTTGAGCCTACTTAGCGCCAACCATATTGTGAGACTTTTGCATGCGATGCGCATGCGCCGACATTAGTAATTGTACGCAGAAATTAGCTGCGTTTCGTTTTCTATGGATCGAATATTTTATATTCATTATTAGGTATCTGCCTACGTTCCATGGGCGTACCCGGGGGGGGGGGGGGCTGATGGGCCAACAGCCCCCCCCCCCCAAATTTCCGAAAGTGATATGAAAAAATGCTGAATTTTTTTATTTCTTTTTTAGAAAAAAAAATTTTTCTTTTTCAATCATACAGCGGACTAGCCATTCTTACTAGTCCCATGTTTGTCCGCATTGACACCAAAGAAGAGAAAGGGGCTGATGGGGTTACACCCCCCTCCTTCCAAAATAGTCGAAAAATTAAATGAAAACAGTGTTTTCCCTTACTTTTTTTAGCTAAATCTATCATTTTTTTCTTCTGTCATACAGCAAAATAGCCATTCTCATTAACACCCTATTAGTCCACATTGACATCACACCATACCCAAAGGTGGGGAGGGGGCTGATGGAATTGCAGCCCCCTCCTCTCGAAATAGTCGAAAATGAATTTAAAAAATAGCGCCGATTTTTTTCTTTCTGTTTGACATAAATTTGCAATTTCCCCTCTATCATTAAACAGACTAGCCACTCCCTTCTTTTTAGTTCCACATTAGTCCACATTGGCACCACAGAAGAGAAAGGGGGCTGATGGGGTTACAGCCTCCCACCCCTTTTCCCAAAATAGTTGAAATATTAAATGAAAAAGTGTTTATTCCTTACTTTTATAGATAAATCTCTAATTTTCTCTTCTGTCATACTGCAAAATAGCCATTCTCTTTAACCCCATATTAGTCCACATTGACATCACAGCCTACCCAAAGATGAGGAGGGGGCTGATGGAATTTCAGTCCCCTCCTCTCGAAATAGTCGAAAATGAAATGAAAAAGTGCATTTTTTTTTCTTTCTCTTTAAAATAAATTTGTATTTCCGCTCCCCTATCCATGGTTCATACACTCGAGAACAAATAAAATTCAAGCACTTTTCAAGCACTATTCCAGCACTATTCAAGGACTGTTTAGATACATGCATAAAAATGGCGTAGAATAACACATAAGGAAAATAGCCAACCCATTGATTATCTATTTCAAAGAAATCTTATCAAATCTTTTCATTTTTATAACAGGCATTTTCAAGACATTATTAGAGAATTTTTAAAGAATAATGTGTTTTAACTTATTAAGGTACCATGGGTAGAAATTTCATATATAATAAAAAGTTAAGACAACAGAGCTTGATTTTCTTTTCTTTAAGTGTAAAAAAATAAATAAAAAAAAAAATAAATAAAAGGTATGGTATCACTACAAGAGCAGAAAAACAGGAGTAAACCAGTTAAATTTTAGGAATTCTGAACACTCATCAGGAGTCATATATTAGCATTTCTGAAGTTGTGAACAATATACTTTTTAATAAATATTCTCTGAATCCTCAAACCTTACAGCATTTGTGCTTATCCATACAAAAGATTTTTTTTAATGGATTTATAAAAAGGAAATTACATTTTTTTATCAGTTACACAGTGAAAAACTTGGAATTAATATAATTCGGTGAAGTGTTAACTGATTGACTATTTTAGGAAGGAGCGAGTTTGTTTTTTATTTTTATTTTTTTTTTTGGGGGGGGGGGAGGGGGGCAATATATGATATCGGCATCAAACTGACGAATTTTGCGATTTTTTCGACAAATTGATGAAATGTCCATTTTCTATCGATGACCAATGGACGAATTTTGTGGTATTTTTCCCCGGCAGATTGTTAAAACTTGCAATTTTTGTTCACTGACAAATTGAAGAAATTCGTGATTTTTTTTCAACATATAGTTGATGAAATTTTCATGGGTGATTCTCAGTTAAAAAAATTCTAAAATTCACAGCAAATTTTCTGAAAGACTACAGCAGATAGCAGAAGGGGTAAATCCCCTCCCGGCCAGAGTGAGATAATATAGACGAACACGCGAACGCCGTTCGCAGAAAATTTTCAAAGTTTGCAGACAGTTTTGATGGGTTTTTTTTACAAGTTTCTTTATTTAAAAAAAGAAATTATCAAGACCCCAAGCGGAGAACTGGTGTAAAGCACATTGCAGACTATTGACAAGGTCTGTAGACTACTTTTCAACTGGAGAAAAAAAAAGTTTGCTAGAAAGTATTTGCCATGTACCATAGTACAGTATTTTTGGAAGAAGCGCTGCAACTCATACAAGTTAAAAACTTAAAAATATTGTAAGTGCGGTGCTTATGCCGGAAAGTACAATTCCTTTTTTTTTTTTTTTCCTCCTGCCAGGGCTGGTAGCAGAAACAGTGCAGCACAAAAGCGGGTGCTGCAGATTATGTTAGGCTTTGCAGATTAATTTAATAGATTTAAAAAAAAAAAATTGTGTTAAAAAATAAATGTTAAATGTTGATCTCTTTTTAAATAAAGTTTATTTGGTTGGAAATTTTAGCGAATGTTTATCTGCTTGTATATAACTTTTCATTTTTGCTGTTGGCGGCGATATGGGACTCGGGAGGGGCGCAGCATTTTTTTGCAGAAAATTTTAAAGAAATTATTTGAGTTTGCAGACAGTTTTACATTATTTTACAAGTCTGCTCCCGGCACTGGCTATGTGTTTTTTTCGAGGCCCTTTGACAAATTTAGCTTTTTTTCGTAACCTTTTGATGAAATTTCCCTTTTTTCAGCGATCCTTTGAAGAAATTAGAGTTTTTTCTGTGATATTTTAATGCAATTCGCACTTTTTACGCGATCCTTTGAAGAAATTTGCATTATTTCTGTGAACCTAGGGGGGATTTTGAGTAAAAAAAATTTCTGAAATTTACCTCAAATTTTCTGAAAAGTTACAGCAGGGGGTGAGAGGGGGAAATCCACTTCTGACACTAACTATGCGTTTTTTGTGCAACCCTTTGACGAAATTCGCGTTTTTTTCGCGATCATTCGACGAAATTTGCCTTTTTTTCGCGATCTTTCGACGAAATACGCCGTTTTCTCGCGATCTTTCGACGAAATACGCCGTTTTCTCGCGCTATTTTGACGAAATTTTCGGTTTTTCGCGACATTTTGACGAAATTTTCGGGTTTTTCCGCGATCTTTTAACGAAATTTTCGGGTTTTTCCGCGATCTTTTAACGAAATTTTCGGGGTTTTTCGCGATCTTTTGACGAAATTTTCGGTGTTTTTTGCGATTTACTGACGAAATCTTCAGGGTTTTTCGTGATTTTCTGACGAAATCTTCGGGTTTTTTTGCTATCTTTCCACGAAATTTAGTTTTTCCCGCGTTTCTTAGACGAAATTTACGTTTTTTCTGCGATCCTTTGGCGAAATCTGTGTTTTTTCTGAAAACGATTGGCAAAATTTATTTTTTTTTTGGCGACCATTTGTCGAAACTCGCGATTTTGTATTGCCGAATTTTCGGATTGGTGACCAATTTTTTTAAATTTTCGGAAATGAATGCCTTAAATTTTCGGAAAATTCGGAACTGAATCACCCCTACGCGATCCTTTGAAGAAATTCGCAATTTTTTGCGATCTTTTGTCGAAATTTGTGTGTTTTTTTTTTTTCACAATCCTTTGTCGAAATTTAAGCGATCCTTTGGAGAAATTACCGATTTTTTTAATGCGAACGATTGTTGAAATTGATATTTTTCGGCAACAATTTGTCGAAGTTCGCGATATTTTCCAGCACTTTTCATTCCTTGAAAATTAATACTTTTTTTCCAGCACTTTTCATTCCTTGAAAATGAATACTTTTTTTTCCAGCACTTTTTCTACTTTTTCCAAAGCGTACGAACCATGCTATCATTCAACAAAATAGCCACTCTTTTCTCTTTAGTTCCATATTAGTGCACAGAGACACCACATCCCAAAGAAGTGGAAAGGGGATAATGGGGTTACAGTCCCATTCCCCCCCCCCCTCCCCCGCCAAAATTGCTGATTTTTTTCCTTTTTGTTTGAGATAAATTTGTAACTTTGTTTTCTGTAATACAACGATCTAGCTATTCAGGTTAGTCTCATATCAGCGCACAGTTACAACACCACAGTACACCCAACGAGGGGAAGGGGGCTGATGGGGTTACAGGTACAGGTCCCCTTTCGAAATAATCAAAAATGAAATGAAAAAGAAAATGTTTTTTTCTTTCTTTTAAGATAAATTCGTATTTTTTTCTGCCATGCAGCTATTCTCGTTATCCCCATATATTAGTGTGCAGTGATGCCCCAGCATACAATACCCAAAGAAGTCGATGGGGACGGCGTTATGAGGTTACAGCTCCATCCCCCTTCCCCCTCCGAAGGGATCATAGGGGTTATTCTCTACAATAGTGCAAAAAGTGTTTCCCAGTCATATAAATGCTCTTAATTTCATTACATTTGTATTTATTTTTATTTTTATTAGAAGATCTAAACATAGTTTATTAGGGACAGGAAGTAAAATTTAAAAATAAATAAATTTAGTATTTAAAAATGTAATATATATCATGCAAACATCATTCCCTCACCTTTCCCCCACCTGTACTACCATATTTTATTGCTTATTTTCTTCCATCCAGAAATAAAAATAATTAAAAATACCCTAAGCAAAATAAAGTTCTTATTTGGTACATTACAAAATATAATAAAAATATTATTTTTTACTATTATTATATAGTCTACTCAATCGATTATATGTTTCCCCATGTTAGACCATCATTCCCTCACACACTGCTATTATCTCAAATATCTACCACTAAAGAGCAGTAGCAGTCTAGCATCCTTCACAGAGAAGAAGCCATTTTGAGCACTTGTCAGTCCAGCAACATAAATTGGTGGTGTAAAGATTTCGTTAATTTTTCAAAAAAAATTTTCAGTCAATATATCTGGAAGCGTTTTTATTGGCAGTCATTCCCTCACACAGAATACTCATTTTTTTACAAATATCAAAAATTTTAATTTTATCATACATTATATATTAAGTGTTGCTCTTAAAGGAAACAGTTTGGATTTCTTCATAATTTTGCATTTTCCCCTACAACTAGTAAAAATGTCTTATTTCATCATTCCCTCACTTGTCATCCCCTCACATTTTTTTTAGGGTTTTTATTTTATTTTTTCCACAAATTTTTATTTTATTTTTTTTTTGTTAAGTCAAATTTTTAAAACAATTTCTGCTGCTATTAAAATATTCAATAATTGATTAATTTCTTACCATTTATTTAATTTTTATGAAAATTTACATATCTATCATTCAAGTCAGACTGCTTGGCCAAATTTGCAAGTATTGAAGAGAACAACCCATAGAGAAAGGGAAACAAGTGGGTAAGTGTGATCACAGATCGCACAGAGGGTTTTGTTTAATATTCCTTTAAAACACTTTATACTTTTGCGAAATCTGTTAGTTCCACATTTCGCAACCAGGGGGCGCATTCTATTCTACACAAACCTCTATCCAAAGGAAACTCCGTTTTACAACCTATCCGTAGGTATATTAGTCGAGGGGATCGAGTCTATAGCACCCGAGATAGGTAGGCGCACCAGGAAATTGCACGGAACATTCTTTTATAAGCCTTTTATTATGTGTTATGAACTATGTCAAAGTTTCCAGCAGATAGACTTGTTAGATTTCCTAATTTTAACAAAATTGCGTTATGTTAGTTGCAAATTCCACCACCAGGGAGCGCACACTATTCATAACAAAAGTGTATCAGATCAAAACTCTGTTAAACAACCTATCAGTGGATGTGTTACTCGAGTTGGTGGCGGCTTTAAGCGAGAAATTAAGAAATTTGCTGAAAGTACTATTCGGAAATAGTGGTAACTAAAATTTTGACATTTTTATATTTCATAAGCAGCACGTGTCTGAGTATATATATCATAGTGCTCAAAAAACGACATCTAAAAAGGTCGTAAACGCTAATTTTTAAAAAAGAAATCCAGCGTCCCTCCCCCGCCCTCCCTTCACAGGAAATTGCATGCACCATTATTTTATAAGCTTTTTATTATGTGTCATGAAGTATCTTAAAGTTGCAAACGGATCACCTTGTTATATTTCCTAATTTTAACAAAATCGCGTTACGTTAGTTCCGCATTCCACCACCAGGGAGCGCACTCTATTCTTAACAAAAGCATATCTGAACGAAACTCCTTTGCGCAATCTCTCCGTAGATACATGGTCGGGAGGGTGGCGGTGCAGTCTTAACCAACAATTTAAAACATTTTCTGCGATAACAAACGCTAAGATTTAATAAATAAATCTAGTCACCCCCCCCCCCCTCCACTCCTCGAAATATCACACTCCATTCTTTTTTACACTTTTTCTTATGTGTTATAAAGTATCTTAAAGTTTCGAACACATCGAGTGGCGGTCTTAAACAATAATTTAAGATATTTCCTGAAATTGCTATTCGGAAATAGTGGGATGAACACTTATAAACCTATAAACTTTTTCATATTGAATAATTAATACTTATCTCATAGCGCGCCGTCGAAACACCCCACGCAAATTGTTAGATTTCCTAATTTAAATGAAATCTCCGTTAAAAAAGCACGTGCCTCCATCTTAATCTGGCATTTGATGGAAATAAAAGGAATTAATAAAATAATAATTAATATCTCAGCTCGTAATGAAGCTATCTCTTTGAACCGGGTATGTATGAAATCTGCGAGAAATTTCCAGCCCGGATGTCAAAAAATTTAATCGGAAAATTTAATATTTAAAAAGTTTAAATTTCGTATTAGACTTTCCTCCCCTTAAATTTCTCCCGCGCCGATATGTCGAGAGATGACGACAGCTGCCTTCCGGTGAATGGAAATCTGTTTTCATTGTCTTTCCAAAGACAGAAATTAAATTTTTATCGATCGATTTTTAGTGGATTTTTTGTGTTCTATCCTACGCAGAAATTTGAAATTTATACCAAAATAAAGTAGAATTTTTTCCGCGTATTTCTACACCTGTTACGAATTTGTACGACCGATACTTCGGCAGATCCGATTTTGCTTTTTAAAGGTCCACTTCATTTATTGCTTAAATTACTCCGTGGTAACCCTGCACCGGCCGATTTGACGGAGCATCCGCCGAATTTACTGGCAACCCTTAGGAGAAACTGGTGAGGATTTCGATAACGTGTGTTCGCACCTGCATTCAAAAGGTTGATTGGTTAATTTTAGAATTTAATTAGCCCGTAATTAGGTTAATTACCAACTTTTTCAAAATTTTATGATTTGTTGTTTGATGTGAGGTGTTCAGCTATAAGTACCCAAAATTTCAAGTCTCTAACATGTATAGTTTCTGAGAACGGGCTCTGTGACGGACAGACAGACGGACGGCCAGACAGACAGAGGAGCGAGACGAATAGGGTTTCGTCAGATGAACGAAACCCTAAAAAGGCTGATATTGTTTCTTTCTTTTTGAGATAAATTTGTTTTATTTTCTGGCATGCCACGAATGTGTCTTTTTCGTTAATCCAATATCCTCCTCAATCCTGCGACTGCGACCAAATTTACTTGAAACCATAAAATCTATTTTCAAAATGAAAAAAAAAAATTAGAAAAAAAAACATAATTTTTGTTTTTGTAACTTTTTTTTTAAATACCAAAAAAATTGAAAATAATCCCCAATTTTATGTACAATTTATTTACTGTTCGCGCACAATTCTAAGTAGGGGTGATTCTGATTCGAATTTTCCGAAAATTTAAGGCATTCGGTTCCGAAAATTCAAAAAAATCGGCTACAAAAAAGTCGCGAATTATGACAAATAGTCACCGTAAAAAATTAATTTTGTCACTCTCACTTTTTGTCACGTTCGCAGAAAATATCTCCAATTTCGCCAAAGTATCGCAGAAAAAATGCGGATTTGGTCAAAAGATTGTGGAAAAAAACGCGAATTTCGTCGAAGGGCCAAGAAGAAAACGTGAATTTTGTCAAAGAGTCGCGGAAAAACACTAATTCTGTCAAAGGGTTTCTGAAAAAACATCAGTTTCTTCAAAGGATCACGAAAAAACACAAATTTTGTCAAAGGATCGCGGGAAAAACGCGATTTCACCTAGAGGCCACGAAAAAACGCTTTTTCGTAAAATAAAAACTGCGAATTTCATCAGAAAAACGCGAATTTCGTCAAATAATCCCGGACAAAACGCGAATTTCGTCAAAGGATCGCGAAAAAGACGAGAATTTCATCAAAGGGCTGCGAAAAAAACACAAATTTCGTCAAGTGATCGCGGAAAAAATGCAAACAAAGGATCGCAAAAAATGCCCCCTCCCACTTATCTTTTTATTCCCAAACTTTCCAGTCAGTATTGTTCATCTGGAACGGTTTAAAGTCATTATTATTGCTTGTGCAATGCACAAATAATAAACAGTCGTTATTTTATTATGTGTATAAAAATATTTTGTGTATACAAAAATTATTTTATGTTTGTTACAATATTAATTTATTGTTAAACAAGAAACGTAGCCAGAATTTAGTTTCGGGGGTGGGAAGAACAATTTTATAGATTTTAAGCTACAATGACTTTCTTTTAAATGAAAGCATATAAAAAACCCAGTAACACCTTTCTACTTATTTCGATGTGGGACGGCCTCAGGATCGGACACGTGCCTCTCCGCCCACCATGGTTGATTCTGAATAAAATATATATATATATATATATATATATATATATTCTGAAATTCACAGCAACTTTTCCGGAAAATTACAGCAGTGGCGGGGAAGGGGCGGAAATCCCTTCCCGGCGCTAATTATTTTTGTTACAGGTTGGGTTAACTTTGTTTTCATTTCAGGTCAATATCAGGCTGTGTGTAGATTCCTGCTATTTCGGTTCGGGTAAACCAGATTTTTAAAAAATTAGTTCAGCATATTATTTCAGTTTAACAACTATACCTATAATAATAAACATAGATGTTTGTATGCGTATTTTCCGCGACCCTTTGATGAAATTCAGGCTTTTATCAAGACGCTTTGACAAAATTTAGATTTTCCCCGTGATCTTTTGACGAAATTCGCTTTTTTTACGCGGCCCTTTGACGAAATTCGCGTTTTCTCTGAGGCCTTTTCACGAAATTTGCTTTTTTGTGATCCTTTGGCGAAATTAGCGTTCTTCCGCGGTCCTTTGACGGAATACGCGTTTCTTTTGGCTATGCTTTGACGAAATTTGAATTTTGTTGCGGCTTTTTGACGAAATATGCATTTTTTCCGCGGCCCTTTGACGAAATTCGCGTTTTATCTGCGGCCCTTTGAAGAAATTCGCGTTTTTTCCGTGGATCTTTCACGAAATTTTCGTTTTTTCTGAGGCCCTTTAACGAAATTCGCGTTTTTTCTTAGGCCTTTTAACGAAATTCGCATTTTTTCTGAGGCCCTTTTACGAAATTTGCGTTTTTTTGTGATGCTTTAAAAACATTCGTGTTTTTCTGCGGTCCTTTGACGTAATACGCGTTTTTTTGGCTATCCTTTGCGAAATTTGAGTTTTGTTGTGACTTTCTCACAAAATTTACATATTCCGCGGCTCTTTGAGGAAATTCGCGTTTTTTCTGCGCTTCTTTGATGAAATTCGCCCTTTCCCAGATCCTTTAACGAAATTTGCTTTTTACCGCGGTTTTTAAACTAAATTCGCGTTTTTTTCTATCGAAATTGGCTTTTTTCCGCATCCTTTTGGCAAAACTCCCTTTTTTTCCTGTGGCCCTTTCACGAAATTCGTGGACTTTTTGCGATCCTTTGTCGAAATTCGCGTTTTTTTTCGCTTCCCTTTGACGGAATGCGTGTTTTTTCAGAGATCCTTTGACGAAATTTGCGCTTTTTATCGCAATCCTTCGTCGAAATTTGCGTTTTTTCCGCTGCTTTTTGACAAAATTCGCGCTTTTTTCTCGTCTTTTTGACGAAATTTCTGCGGTCTTTTGACGAAATTTACGTTTTTTATGTTTTTCTTTGATGAAATTCGCGGTTTTTTGCGATCCTTTAACGAAATTCGCGTTTTTCGCTGCCCTTTGACATAGTGCGCGTTTTTCGAAATTCGCGTTTTTTCCGCGACTTTTGATGAAATTCGCGTTTTCTCTGCGGCCCTTTGACGAAATTCGGGATTTCTGTGCTCATTTGACGAAATTCACGTTTCCTCCGGGATAATTTGATGAAATTCGCATTTGCTCTGCGATAATTTGACGAAACTCGCGTTTCCTCCACGATCATTTGGCGTAATTCGCGTTTTCTCCGCGATCATTTGACGAAATTTGACTCTTTTTTTCACGATCCTTTGACAAAATTCGTATTTTATCCTCGGCCCTTTGACAAAATTTGGATTTTTTCCTCGATCCTTTAAAGAAACTGATTTTTTTCGGCGATCATTTGTCAAAAACCGTGATATTTCTTAAGTCGGACTGATGACCGAATTTTTTTAATTTTCGGAACCTCATCCCTTAAATTTTCGTAAAGTTCTGAACAAAATCATACCTGCCCCTCCCCTTTTCCCCCCCTCTGGCTACGGCCTTATTGCTAAAAATGATTTCTGTTTACAACATAATTCATCGTGTTTCGTAAGATTTAGAACATTATGGAAATTTAAGTCAGCCCCTCCCCCCCTCCCACGAAATAAAATCTTGGGTACGCCACTGCTACGTTCGGCGCGCTTTTTTTTTTTAAAAAAGGTACAATATTGAATACATACACGTATTTTTAATTCAATTGTTATACAGAATGATGAAAAAACATAAAATTCTAGAAATATCTTCATAACTTTTTAAAAAATCGTTCTCCCACCCCTTTTTTAGCAAAATTTCATGCTGACACCAGACGGCGTACACTCAATTCAACTAAAGTAACTTCAACTTCCTTTCTACTACATACTGCTATTACATACACTTATACTGTGCACTGAAATAGAAATTTTATAATATTTTCAACATTAATTGAAATATTTAAAAATATATCAAAAAATACATATTTTGTATTAAATATTACCCTTTTTTTTATATTCGAATACCTATAAATAAGGGGTGCACAACCTGTGGCCAGCGGGCCAAAAGTGGCCCGCGAACTTCGTCAATTTATAACTGGAAAAAATTACAATTTTTGTCTATAGATCTCAGGAAAAAATCATGAATTTCGTCAATCTGCCGCGAAAAAAATTAATATTTCGTGAGTTAGTTAAGAATCGCGAATTTCATTGAACGGGGGCGGAAAAATCGCGAATTTCGTTCATCGGACATAGAAAAATCGCAAATTTTGTCGATGAGGCACGGAAAAAATCGCAAATTTCTCCGATCGGGCACGGAATAATCAAGAGTTTTGTCGATCGGGCTTGGAAAAATCGTGAATTTTGCAGGTCAGGCACGAAAAAATCGTCAATTTTGTTGATCGGTTGTGGAAAAATCGTGAGTTTCAGCAATTACGAGAAAAGAGTCCGAATTTCGTCAATTTGCCTAGGGAAAGAATTGCAAAATTCGTCAGTCAGTTAAGAATCGCGAATTTCGTCGATCGTGTAAGGAAAATGTTGTCGATTAGGAGCGGAAAAATCTCAAATTTCGATGATAGGATGCAAAAAAATTGCGTGTTTGGTCAGTTTATTGCAAATTTCGTCTATTTGCCGCAGAAAAAACTGCAAATTTCATCAGAGTTAATTAAGAATTGCGAATTTCGTTGATCGGGCGAGGAAAAATCGCAAATTTCGTTGATCAGGCGTAGAAAAGTCACAAATTTCGACGAACGGGCGCGGAAAATCGCGAGTGTCGGCGACCGAGCTCCGAAAAATCGCGAATTTCTTTGGTCGGACTCGAGAAAAAAAATCGCTAATTTTGTCGATCAGGCATGGAAAAATCCATTTTGTTATCAGGCACGGAAAAATCGCGAATTTTCCCGATGATGCGCGGAAAGATTGAAAATATCAGTGATCGACTTCAAAAAAAAATCTGAAGTTTCGTCAGTTTATCCCGAAAAAAATCGAATTTCGTCAATTTACTGTGGCAAAAAAAAATGCAAATTTCGTCAGTCATAAAAGAATTGCGAATTTCGTTCATCGGGCGCGGAAAAATAGCGAATTTCATAGACCAAGGACGGAAAAATTTCAAGTTTTAGCAATCACGTTGCGAAAAATAGCAAATTTCGTTGGTCGGACACGAAAAAATCGCGAATATTGTAGATCGGCGCGGAAAAATATCAAATTTTGTCGATCAGGCGCATACAGATAGCGAATTTCGTCAATCCTGTGCGGAAAAATCGCGAATTTTGTCGATCAAGGGCGGAAAAATCGCAAATTTCGTTGATCAGGCGGAGAAAATTTGCAAATTTCATTGATCAGGTGCGGAAAAATCTCAAATTTCGTTGATCGGCTCCTCCTCCTCCCCCCCCCCCTCCTTCATGCAGTTCACATTTTTTTCGGCACTAGCCACTTTCATGCCTATGTTTGTTTTTTAGCTCTTTTAATTAAACAAAATTTACTCCCGAATAAAGTCAAGGAATATTATATCACTCCCCTTCAAAATAATTCTTGCTATATCTCTGTTATTGGAAACTGTTAATATATCATTGCCATCTGAATTGGATATGTTGACTGGGTAGGGGAATCGAGGGTGGTAAAACTCCCCCCCCCTTCCCCCCATGAAGCCTGAAACCATATTTTTTTATCTGATTATAGGCCACAGACCATCTCCCCAAAATAGAATTCTCTGTGTGTTACTGATGTTGCCCTCGACAATTCAGACATTTTTGTAAGTGGCTCTTTTCATAAAAAGGTTGTGCATCCCTACTATAAATAATTACATTATCGCATTACATAGAGCTTAGATTCTATAAGTTCAGAATATAGTGAGTAATATAAAAGGCATTCTGAGTAAATTTCACGGTAATATGTTTAACCCCTTGAGGGGCAGTGGGATATATTATATCCCACCTAATTTTAACCAAGAGTTGCACCAGAAACTTTTAATTAAATTTTGACTTTTATAACTTTAATGGGAAAAACTTGTAAAATTGCTTTTCTTTATTTTTAAATCAAAATTTTCGAAAATTCCAGTGTGAATTCAGCATTTCAGAAACGCAATTATTTGCCCCTGAAAGGGTTAAAACATTTTATGTAATGACGTTTACCGAACATGGGGGTAACGGAAAAATTGATTTTCCAGAAATCGCATTTAAAGATTTCTTTTATATCTTTCATATGCATACAAAATTAATCTAGAAGTGTCAATTAAGGTTTATTAGAGTTTTGATTAAAAAAAAAAAGATGCATAGAAATATTGTTTACATTTCTCCTGGCCTTCCTACGCCCACTTGTGATATGTTACTCATTAATTCCGGTTTATTAAATTGTCCATAACTCCTCTTCTAATAATCGTAGAAATAAAATTAAAATACATTTAAAATCGTAAACGATTGCTCTTTCAAATAAAACAATTTTGAAATTTTCACGAAAACGGGTATTTTAATGTAGGCAGATACCTCAAAGAAGAAAAAAAGAGCTCCTGGAATTAAAAAATACATTCTTCCTTTCACTTTTTAATTTCTCTATTTCTAAACAATTTTAGATGTACGAGGGTGTATCAATAAGTTTTTGCCTTCACTTAGAAATAATCGAGTGAAATTTATGCAATTGCTACATTGTATGAGTCCTTTCCTATACAGTCAGCGTGCACAGTCACACCTTTCTGCAAACGGTATTTCAAAGAGAGGGGGGGGGGGGTGTATTCCAGGAGGCGCGATAGTAGACCCAAAGGTAACTTTTGCCGACCCCCCATCTGACATATTGTTGGAAAGACGCTGTGACCACTTATTCATGTTATGCACTTCCCGAGCCCCTCCCCCCCCTACAAATTTGCCCCCGAGGGGCATTAATGTTGTCCGCAGAATTTAGAAAAATGCCCCCTGGAAGGGCTCGGGAGGAGCATAACATGAATAAGTAATCACAGGCCTTTCCAACAATATGTCACATGTGGGGGTCGGCAAAAGTTACCTTTGGGTCTACTATCGCGCCTACTGAAATACATCTCACCCCCCCCCCCCCCCCCTTTGAAATACCGTTTTCAGAAATGTGTTACTGTGCACACTGACTATATAGAAAAGGACTCATGCAATGTAGCAATTTCATAAATTTCACTCAATTATTTCTATGTGAGGGCAAAAACCTATTGATAACACCCTCGTATGTATTAGATTTTCTATTTTCTCGATTTTACTCGCACATGAATAATAAAAAAAAGATAGAAAAAAATGTTTTAGCATATGGCAGTTTCTTTTAATAGGCTGGCTATGCAGCTTATGCAAATCTTAACAAGAACGAAAAATCATGCATTAAGCATAGATTCATCCTGAAACACATCCCAACACATTCAGAATACTGTAAAAAACTGCACCAGTTTAATAAAATGAAAGATGACGTCTAAGTAAACAGTATTGAAGAGGCATAACGCATTTGAAAACCTAATTTCTTCAATTAACATCAAGAGTTGGTAAAATATCCTAATTATTTTGCGCATCCCTGTATAGGATCTAAAATTATTATATACACTACATGGTACAGTGAAACCTCTATGTGCGACTATCTCCATTAAGCGACCACCTCCCTGAACGATCATTTTTTCATGGGACGAAATTTATTCCCATAGGCTTAATATTAATTTTACCTCCATTCGGAGACCATCCCAGTTGAACTCCATGAACTCCATGAGCGACCCATTTCTTTGAAGAAAATGAAACAAATTCCGTTTTTTCCTGGTCGCTCAAAGAAGGTTTTATTAGAAAAATAATTCCGGAGGGCGCATTATTTATCAAATTTCTAAACA